>CM060417.1:154839990-156219214 GCA_030545235.1 Helianthus tuberosus | reverse complement strand
TCTGCTCTTGTTTTACGCGGGTCGCGACAAGGTCAAGATCAGCACTGTCACACCCCAAATTTCCACGTATTACCGGTGGGCCCGGTAGGGGAGTATCGTGACGTGGTTGGTAACATCATAGTCAAACAACACAATATATAAATGCACAGCGGAAGCAAAAGGATAAATATATTACAATCCGAAATAATGTAACATCAAAGTATTACAACGGAAGTAAAGGATCCACAGGCAGATCGAAAATAAAAATAACATTGTTCAACAGACTTTAGGCATCTAAGCTTGCGAGACTCTTTATTGATGCTAGGAGTAGCCAGCCCATTCCGATTAGTACCTGCACTTAGCCTCTTTAGGAAAATACGTCAGTTTACACTGGTAAATACTATCAACCGACTCATTTTGAAAAGGTTTAATAAATAATGGATTTGAATGCACATGGCACAAATAATATTTTATAACTTGGGACAATTATGTAGAAATAATACTTGTAAAAGAATTACATGTTTCTTAAGCGTTCAGTAGCCGGATCGAGCCGGGTTAAAGATCAATAGACACACCACATTATGTAAATGAGACACTGACAGGTGTACGCCTACACCTGTGTGCTAAGGTCGTGGCCATTTCGTAAAATGATGTCAGGGATATCCGGGACATGGTCATTAACCCCCCAAAGGCTTTAAGCAAACAAAACAATTTAAACGGTCATCTCGATAATACTTAACCCCCAAAACGATTAAGGTCGAAATGCCCGACCAAGCGGTATTTTATATACCGTACCCCAAGCCCGTATAAGGGAAAATAAGTTAAAAGTATTTACCTGAGCTAAATATAAATTCAATCCCAGCCGTATCAAATCAGCAAGTACAGATAGCTTTTACTGGGCTCCTAAATCTGGAACGAAGGTTTTTAAATAACCTATTAGAATCCTAACGGGTCTTTTATTAAGCCTTGACTTAGACCGATTAGTTTTCAAAAAGAAGATACGGTTCAAACGCATGATAAAGCGAAGACCGGAATAGAATGTGATTTAGACCCGACAAGTTTGAAGACTTGTATAATATGGGTAATCTAAACACATTCTGGATTTTGAGATAATAACGATAAGGTTTGACCCGTTTCGGCTAATTTATGCAAACTAGTTACATAAACCGAACCGAACGCGTATGAAGCGTAACGGGTAATCGTAAGAGTCCTAAACAGGTTTTCTAAGTTAACATGCCTTAAATATGTTGTGATATCAGTAGGATACCTTCCATTATGCCCAAAACGAGTTTATCCTATAAATAAGCCCCGTAGGGGTATTTTGGTCATTTTAAAGATTATAAAAGGGATTAATTTATCTGCTGTGATCCGGGTCTGAATAAATCAGTAAAATAACTTATTTTAACAGGTTATAACATTTGGTTATAAGTCTTATATGCCAAAATAGTTTTAAACCCTAACTATGCGTTTAATACGCGTATAATGTCGTTTTAAGCGATTTACAGGTTAATATAGGATTCTGAGTTTTCTGATCAGTTCAACAGGTTCAAAATACTCCATTTATTATTTGAAAACAGTAGCAATTGGATTGGCGTCAAAAGGATTTGTAAAACTCATTTTATCGCCGAAAAGGGCATATTCGGTATTTACCGAATTAAGGCGATAATCCTAGCTTATGATCAGTTTAAAAATTATTAAAAATCTTCAAAAATCCCAAAATATTATATTACATCAGTGGGTAAAAGTTTTGGTGTCAAAAATGGGGTTTAGATAGGCTTTACGCTAATGACGCCGATTAATTACTAAGAAGCGTTATAATTACGTCATTAAGCATAACTCCTAATCTAGACCTCCGACTGATGTGAAAATTTAGGGATATGTTTTATAATCAGTAACAAATATTATTTTACTTTCACATTTCCAAAATTCTCGTTGTATGGTCATAAGGGCATTATGGTCACTACTTAAGTAATTAACGGAAACGTCGGACAATCGAGGTTCCAAGTGGTATAAACGCAGAGGGTTATACCAACATGTAACTAGGTCCTAATGGAACTTTAAGGCATGTCTAAACCTATCTAAACCGGGTCAGAACTGAGGTCAAAGCAAAAGTCAAACTTTTGCGTCTTTCGGTTCCGAATCGGTTCAAAACAGAAAGTTGTCGAATCAAACAAGCTTAGACAAGTTCTTATGCTTATTATCAGGTTATATGAATGATAAAATAGGTGATACGCCTTTTACATCATTAATCATGTGTTAAATCGAATATTACATTTCTGTTGACTTTTTCTAAACATCTTTGACTCAACAAATGACCTAGTTAGGATGGGAATCAGTGAGTGCCCTTTTAAGGGTTTAAAGCCCACATAATTACCAACTTATAACTACCTTAAGTTTGCCTAATCGCTGGACCGTTAGCGATTAATAGATAAGTCAAACCGTAATTACGTCGGTTTGACTTCTAGGCTAATAACTAAGCAAGACTTAATTAAGAAGGGTTAAACATACTTACACAAGTCTTATGAACGATTTATGATGCTTGAAGATGATCCTTGTGCTCCAGAAAAACTCAGATGATGAAGGGAATGGATGAACACAAAGTTGCAACTTTGTGTGACTTTATAACTTGATCAAAAACCCATTTGATTGTTGACATGTAAGTCTATAAATGTTCATGGATACTTACAAGTGCCCCCTATAGCCTCAAAACCAGTTTAGGAAGCCCATGGTATCACACAAAGGCATTTGGAGTCGGTTACAAGGCTGGACAGGCACCTGCCTGTTTTTTCTGCATCTGGTAGTCGCAGGCGGGCCACGTAAAGGATACCCTTACCTTTACGCGGGCCGCATGAAGGTGGCGATCAGGTTTTTAAACTTTTCATTTATTGCACTTTTAGTCCCCGGTCCTCCTAAACGTCGTTTTCACCTTGTTTCTTGCATTATAAGCCCTCTTACTTGATTTATAAGGGCTTCAAGACTTATACCATCTTTGTGAAGTCCTTGGTCACTTTGTGTTTACCCGAAAAGTCATAAATTTCATTGTTGACGCATCTAACCCCTCGAATACGAATTTTATCATAACTTTCTCATACGATAACGAAACTTGGTGAAATTTTTATGGTGCATTCTTGTGAGCATAATTAATTGTTACAAGGCTTCGGGTTTGCTAAAAGGTCACTCAGAGGTATATCTTAACATGTTGACACATTTAACCCCTGTAGTTTGTAATCTCTCACTTTCTTTCACAATTCGCTTCGTATGATCCATGATCCATTCGTTTAAGGTTATAAACATCATGTAGGGTTATTGTAAAGTATATTTATCCATTGTGGACGTTTTGAACCCTTATTTTCACATAGTTTCTTTGTTTGTCAACCTTAGTCCCTCTAAAGTATTCTTTCACACGTTCAAAGCTTATGACACGTGTCAATACATTATTGGATGAAATTTTCGAGGTGTTACATCCTCACCCCCTTAAAAGAAATCTTGACCTCGAGATTTGCTAAAATGATGGAAGTATAATGGACTTAACTTCTATGACATATCTGGAGTCTTTCCAAGCTCCCAAAGTGACTCTTATATTAGGCGTATGTATCCTTTTGGAGCTTCTTGACCTGTCGATCCTCAATCGATAGAGGATGCTCATCACATCATAATTCTGCATATCATTATGTGATAGTGCTTCTTGACTTATTGGCGGAACACATCCTCCAGTCACTAGTGTGCAATGTATTACGAGCTCCGTCAAACTCCTTAAATAGGTTTTAGCTTACAAGCTACTTGATCTTGATACATTCGATTTCCTTCGAATGATTTCCATATATTCAGAGCTTAACTAGCCTAATAATTTAACAAATTTGGCACACCCTTCCTGGGTGACATCTTCTGTTGAACCTTATTCCTTAACAAGAATTTAGGAGGTTTGCTATTTTCATTAATCCTTGATTTTCCTGCCGAATACTGGCATCTTACTAATGATTATTAATTTGTGTGATCTTATTTGTTGTTTCCAATACAACTTTCAGATTCTAATAATTGGACTTGCCAATCTATTGTCCTAACAATAGATGCTTAACATTCCAACTATACAAGGTCTCCCAAGGAGCAGCCTTGATGCATATATATATATCAACTATTATAGAAAAGTTTATCTTAAGGTGAGATGGTTATTCCAACCACTGCTTAACTAATTTTAAGGAATAGCTAATCCTTGCCGTTAGTCGAACAGATCGACGATCCTGGGCAGCTGATGGCAAATTCTTAATCGTTGCCTAATTAGGGTTGTGGTGATAATGCATAAGCAAAATGAACCGTCTTTCATAATTAACTATACCGGATTCCCAGGATATTGAGTTAGGCTATATGAACCCTCTATTTTAACTTAGTTAATCAGGGTTTCGATTCTTCCAATGATGGTACTAGCCGTTTTGGAGATTCATAATAACACAGCCTTAAACGGGATTTAAACCTTAACTCTACCTGCCTCTCAGGGGCAACCAGGGTAATATTAGGAGGAGATAATCAAGGTACAAGGAGGTTACAGAGATTTTTACAAATCTCAGGCTCCAATTCATCCACCATTGTTTGTGTCAATTAAGTGACACATTTAGGTTACGAGTCCAAGAACTCCTTTATCGGGAACACTTACTTGGACAATTCCAACTTGGACATCTCCTTTGAATACCATTAGCTGACTTTAGTACTCTATGACCATCGGAATATCTTTGTGGTCCCATGTATTAAACCTCCATACTGATCAGGCATGGAAGCAATCTATGGAATTTATTAAGATACACCAATCCTCATATGATGCTTTTATCATACCATTTGGTATTCGGAATCGATAGAGATTAAAGAGATATCAACTACATGTGCTGACGCACTTCCTCTTGAGAGAGGAAAATTTTTTCTATGACTGGAGATTTCTGACAAGAACAGAAGAAATGGATCTTTTGATTTCGCAGGTAAGTTTTATCTTACTCTTAATATCTGGAGTTCTTACGGGAAAATTTCTAAAAGTTTGCTAAGTTTATGATCTTGTGAGAGACTTAACAGCACCCGAAACCACATGTAATTTATAGCAATAAATTCACAAATAAGGGTTTATCTGGTGAAATTCCTAATGTGAGCTGTTTCTAATTATTCAACAGGAGGGTTAAACGCCTCCATTATTAATCCTTCTAAACTTAGCTGTAAAATCTTAGATAACTTTAAGGCAGTCTCAGCTTTGACTGATTACTTCTTAATCATTATAACGTGGGTAGCTGAGGTAGATCCATAATGGATTTTTAATAAGTAAGTTTTTGGAAACCTTAGCGTGCCCTCTTATTGCCAATGCTAACCACTAATAATTATGTGCTTTAATAGGGTACTATCTCAGCCAATGAATTAAAATTTGCGACATACTGTCGACAGTCTAGAACTTTTATGGCGAGAGTCAGAAATTCTTATTCCGTCTTTTCCCTTTTCGCGAAACGGATACTAGGTTTTTCTAATAAGGTCCTTAAAACTTGGACCATTCCAAAATGTATAAGAGGATCCTTCTTGAGGATTTCATTAATGTCCTTACTAATTAAAAGTATTGCCATCGAATGACTGTGATGTATACCTTACCATGTCCTTTCTAGCATAACCACTGATATACTTAATGGTTTCTACTTCATCCTTTCTAGTGTTTAGTCAACATAAGCAAGCCAAGAGTAATTAAAACATAGAGGTAAAATCTTGGATTCTAATACTTAGTCAACATGAGGAGGATAAGTAGGTGACTTATAGTAAGAAATAAGGAAGTTATTGTACATGTGCTTATATTTAATCAAAATGGAAATTTCACAAACTAGGCACCTAGCTCGGTTGGCTAGGCGCGCGAAAGGGTGTGGCCTAGACCCAGGTTCGATTCCGGGGACGGCCAGTTCCACCATTTTTTTTTTAGGTATGTAAGGTATAATTTATATATTGTTTAATATAAATAAATCGTACGGATACATGTAATTATGAGGGTTGTCTCATAAGGAGTCTTGATAATTATTTGTTTCTTATCACCCACAATATGGGCTTGGTCACAAGACGACCAATCCATTCCTATTACTATATCGAGTCCTCCTATTAATGAAACAAGGACAGCGGAGAAGGGTAAATTCTAATGGATATAAAACATCCATTTAATATTACTGAAGCAGTCTCTGAGGTACTATCGGCCAATTTTTACTTCATACTTAACGCTTAGAGTTTTAACAGGCAGATTTAATTATTTACAATATCTATTGTCTACGAGAGACTTATCTGAACCTGAATCAAATAATACTCTAACATGAGCGTTATTGATATAGAAAGTACCTGTTGTGACCTTGTCATCCTGAATAGCCTCTTGAGTATCCATTTGGGAGTTTCCGGTTTTGGTCTTCTTAGCCTCGCCAGACTTCTTGGTTTTATTAGGGCAATTAGTTTTGATGTGCCCTATTTCATTGCAACCATAGCAGGATGCTTCCTCCATCTTCTTGCAGTCCAAGGTCTTATGCCCCTTGGACTTGCATATCCCACATGCAAAAGTTCTCGACTGTGTATGCGAGTTCGCTTCATACCTGCACTTCCCGAAGTGCTGTTTCTTGCAGATTTTGCATCTGGGTTTTTCACCTGACTGCTGGTTGTCCTTTAAATCCTTGCCAGACTTAGCTGCTCCTTCCTTGGCAGCCTTAGGGCAATTGGTACTGATGTGGCCTTTTTCGCCACAGCTGAAACAGTTTGCATTCTTTATGTCCCTACATTCGTGGGACTGGTGGCCTGTCTTTTTACAGATGCCACATTGCTTTATATTTTGGTTTGATCGACACTGGCCCCAGTGTCTTCTTTTGCAGGTTTTACATTTAGGTTTGGCCTCCTTTGGCTTGGACTGGTTACAGCCTTAACCGGTCTTACCCTTTTTACAACTTTTATTTGGGGTATTTTCGCACTTTCGCTTGTGACTCTTCATCACACGGTCCACAGCGTTGTTTACGGCTGTATTTATCATAGCCTGTAACTCGGTGCTTGTTAGGTTCAGTCTTGCATTATCATTCTGATCAACTGGATGATTGTGAGCTTCAGTGGAGTCAACCATGGTGAAGCTTTGAAGGCTACAAACCAGCAGTAATAATTGATTTGATTATATGGTGAATTGTCGAGTTTGTTGATTAAATAGCTATGGTGTAAATAAACCATATAGGCCAAAAGATAGTATTTAAGTTAATTGATTATGTTCCGCCTAGGTTTTTAAGTAAACCATCCTTGGCGTGTAAACAGAATATAATCCTTCATATTTATTAGACAGGGGACATAAATCACGACTGCCAATGTCGTACTGACATTTTATATAGCACAAGAGCTTGTTCCCAAGGACTCTTGATGGCACAGGGCCTTGTCACTAGGGAAAAATCTAAAACATAATCGATGATTCCTTTGGATCGGAAAATTTCATAGTTCATTGTCTTGACAAGAATTTATGAAATAAAAACTATCTTTTCATGTATACACCTTTTCCCGTAGGTACACATCCCAAATGGATGTTTTGATGCGTACATCATTTTCGACGTCTACCAGCCAAGATTCCTATTGATCATTTACGCTAACTAAGGGATTTGGAAACTTCCTATTATAAGGATGACAAGTGTGATTTTATCGCATCACGGTTGTCGGGAGTGTTAACACATTTTCAGATGTTAACAAGGATCTGCATCTCTTTTTAAACAGATTTTACCATCTTAGCTAGGTCTTCAATGACATTCAAGCTAGGTCAAACCTTTTAAGATTCTTTTTTAATAATTATACTGGCAGGAAAGGAATGATATTTATTTTTTTTTATTCAGGATTTTTTTTATCATAATCCTAATTTATAAGTTAATAATAGCACAAATGGCCTAGTCGCGTAGACAAGTTTAATTTATAAGCCATGATTTCAGAGAATTGAGGCATTAAGGTTTTACTGATAGCACAAATGGCCTAGTCACAAGGATAATTATAAATTATAAGCTATGATTTCAGAGAATCAAAGCATGAAGGTTTAAACCTAGTTTATTACCTTTATCTGACAGGGAGTCATCGCTACCACTGTCTTTTGGCTCATATGGAAATGAGCAGGGCCCGTAGGCGCTATATTACCACGTATGGTCAAAATATGATCATCTCAAGTGATGATCTGAACCCATGATTCAGAGATCATTTAATTGGGTTAGGAATCTTTGAAGAACCCAATAATAAGAATGACTGTTTGAATGAAAAATTTAAAGTTAATTATTCCACTATAAATTAAAAAATACAGATGTGCCCTAGACGGGACTTGAAAGGAATAATGTTGTCCTCGAAGGAACTGAAAGGTAATTATGTCCTTATAAGGACTATTAAGGAAACGATTTTTAGCAAAAGAAGTTTCTTCTTCATTTTATTTCTGAATGCTTTCTCCTTGGTTGCATGTTTCGTCCTAGCCGCTGTACGAAGGTCAGCAATTCAAGGCTCCGGGTGTGGAGAATTATTATTACGGCTTCTTCGCTTGGCGACGTATCCAAAATAAAAAAAAATTTGGAAGCAGAATTTCCAGATAAGGATTGAGAATATTCCAATGTTAAGTCTAGACTCAGAAGGTCAAGGAATGTGCTAATGTGTCATTGAGATTAAACACAAAAAGCTAGTGCTTAATTCACTCAATGTTGACTCTGATACCAACCTGTCACACCCCAAATTTCCACGTATTACCGGTGGGCCCGGTAGGGGAGTATCGTGACGTGGTTGGTAACATCATAGTCAAACAACACAATATATAAATGCACAGCGGAAGCAAAAGGATAAATATATTACAATCCGAAATAATGTAACATCAAAGTATTACAACGGAAGTAAAGGATCCACAGGCAGATCGAAAATAAAAATAACATTGTTCAACAGACTTTAGGCATCTAAGCTTGCGAGACTCTTTATTGATGCTAGGAGTAGCCAGCCCATTCCGATTAGTACCTGCACTTAGCCTCTTTAGGAAAATACGTCAGTTTACACTGGTAAATACTATCAACCGACTCATTTTGAAAAGGTTTAATAAATAATGGATTTGAATGCACATGGCACAAATAATATTTTATAACTTGGGACAATTATGTAGAAATAATACTTGTAAAAGAATTACATGTTTCTTATGCGTTCAGTAGCCGGATCGAGCCGGGTTAAAGATCAATAGACACACCACATTATGTAAATGAGACACTGGCAGGTGTACGCCTACACCTGTGTGCTAAGGTCGTGGCCATTTCGTAAAATGATGCCAGGGATATCCGGGACATGGTCATTAACCCCCCAAAGGCTTTAAGCAAACAAAACAATTTAAACGGTCATCTCGATAATACTTAACCCCCAAAACGATTAAGGTCGAAATGCCCGACCAAGCGGTATATTATATACCGTACCCCAAGCCCGTATAAGGGAAAATAAGTTAAAAGTATTTACCTGAGCTAAATATAAATTCAATCCCAGCCGTATCAAATCAGCAAGTACAGATAGCTTTTACTGGGCTCCTAAATCTGGAACGAAGGTTTTTAAATAACCTATTAGAATCCTAACGGGTCTTTTATTAAGCCTTGACTTAGACCGATTAGTTTTCAAAAAGAAGATACGGTTCAAACGCATGATAAAGCGAAGACCGGAATACAATGTGATTTAGACCCGACAAGTTTGAAGACTTGTATAATATGGGTAATCTAAACACATTCTGGATTTTGAGATAATAACGATAAGGTTTGACCCGTTTCGGCTAATTTATGCAAACTAGTTACATAAACCGAACCGAACGCGTATGAAGCGTAACGGGTAACCGTAAGAGTCCTAAACAGGTTTCCTAAGTTAACATGCCTTAAATATGTTGTGATATCAGTAGAATACCTTCCATTATGCCCAAAACGAGTTTATCCTATAAATAAGCCCAGTAGGGGTATTTTGGTCATTTTAAAGATTATAAAAGGGATTAATTTATCTGCTGTGATCCGGGTCTGAATAAATCAGTAAAATAACTTATTTTAACAGGTTATAACATTTTGTTATAAGTCTTATATGCCAAAATAGTTTTAAACCCTAACTATGCGTTTAATACGCGTATAATGTCGTTTTAAGCGATTCCCAGGTTAATATAGGATTCTGAGTTTTCTGATCAGTTCAACAGGTTCAAAATACTCCATTTATTATTTGAAAACAGTAGCAATTGGATTGGCGTCAAAAGGATTTGTAAAACTCATTTTATCGCCGAAAAGGGCATATTCGGTATTTACCGAATTAAGGCGATAATCCTAGCTTATGATCAGTTTAAAAATTATTAAAAATCTTCAAAAATCCCAAAATATTATATTACATCAGTGGGTAAAAGTTTTGGTGTCAAAAATGGGGTTTAGATAGGCTTTACGCTAATGACGCCGATTAATTACTAAGAAGCGTTATAATTACGTCATTAAGCATAACTCCTAATCTAGACCTCCGACTGATGTGAAAATTTAGGGATATGTTTTATAATCAGTAACAAATATTATTTTACTTTCACATTTCCAAAATTCTCGTTGTATGGTCATAAGGGCATTATGGTCACTACTTAAGTAATTAACGGAAACGTCGGACAATCGAGGTTCCAAGTGGTATAAACGCAGAGGGTTATACCAACATGTAACTAGGTCCTAATGGAACTTTAAGGCATGTCTAAACCTATCTAAACCGGGTCAGAACTGAGGTCAAAGCAAAAGTCAAACTTTTGCGTCTTTCGGTTCCGAATCGGTTCAAAACAGAAAGTTGTCGAATCAAACAAGCTTAGACAAGTTCTTATGCTTATTATCAGGTTATATGAATGATAAAATAGGTGATACGCCTTTTACATCATTAATCATGCGTTAAATCGAATATTACATTTCTGTTGACTTTTTCTAAACATCTTTGACTCGACAAATGACCTAGTTAGGATGGGAATCAGTGAGTGCCCTTTTAAGGGTTTAAAGCCCACATAATTACCAACTTATAACTACCTTAAGTTTGCCTAATCGCTGGACCGTTAGCGATTAATCGATAAGTCAAACCGTAATTACGACGGTTTGACTTCTAGGCTAATAACTAAGCAAGACTTAATTAAGAAGGGTTAAACATACTTACACAAGTCCAATGAACGATTTATGATGCTTGAAGATGATCCTTGTGCTCCAGAAAAACTCAGATGATGAAGGGAATGGATGAACACAAAGTTGCAACTTTGTGTGACTTTATAACTTGATCAAAAACCCATTTGATTGTTGACATGTAAGTCTATAAATGTTCATGGATACTTACAAGTGCCCCCTATAGCCTCAAAACCAGTTTAGGAAGCCCATGGTATCACACAAAGGCATTTGGAGTCGGTTACAAGGCTGGACAGGCACCTGCCTGTTTTTTCTGCATCTGGTAGTCGCAGGCGGGCCGCGTAAAGGATACCCTTACCTTTACGCGGGTCGCATGAAGGTGGCGATCAGGTTTTTAAACTTTTCATTTATTGCACTTTTAGTCCCCGGTCCTCCTAAACGTCGTTTTCACCTTGTTTCTTGCATTATAAGCCCTCTAACTTGATTTATAAGGGCTTCAAGACTTATACCATCTTTGTGAAGTCCTTGGTCACTTTGTGTTTACCCGAAAAGTCATAAATTTCATTGTTGACGCATCTAACCCCTCAAATACGAATTTTATCATAACTTTCTCATACGATAACGAAACTTGGTGAAATTTTTATGGTGCATTCTTGTGAGCATAATTAATTGTTACAAGGCTTCGGGTTTGCTAAAAGGTCACTCAGATGTATATCTTAACATGTTGACACATTTAACCCCTGTAGTTTGTAATCTCTCACTTTCTTTCACAATTCGCTTCGTATGATCCATGATCCATTCGTTTAAGGTTATAAACATCATGTAGGGTTATTGTAAAGTATATTTATCCATTGTGGATGTTTTGAACCCTTATTTTCACATAGTTTCTTTGTTTGTCAACCTTAGTCCCTCTAAAGTATTCTTTCACACGTTCAAAGCTTATGACACGTGTCAATACATTATTGGACGAAATTTTCGAGGTGTTACAAGCACCTATATATAGAAGCCATCGGATCTTCAGTCGAACTCGCTCACTACTATTTTCTTTCTCTAAGTTCTGAATAGTAGGTTTAATACACGGGTATTATACCCCCCTAAATAGCGAAGTTCTGCTCCGTTGTAAGTATTATAACCCCTGGATACGTATTAGATACGCTGCCCGATTGATCTAGGGTTCCGTAACGGCTGTCGTGGTTTTGCCCGACGTAGTCGTTGGAATGCCGTCTCGGAGAGGGTATTACTAATGTTAAAATGGGTTATTATACTGACGCGTGTGCATTTGTGTAAATTATAGATTGTCACCAGGAAACCCTTACGGAAAATCTAAGACAGCAATGTGAGTTGATCCACTTTTTGTAAACCTTTTGTTAACTGTTTTTTACAAAACCTTAAATACCTTTCCATGCGAATAACAGTTATTGAGTATTTGTAAGAATACAATTATCATGAGTATGTTGGGGTTTTGTATACAAAATTTGTTATCACCTCGTCAAGGAGTAACATTTCCACAAGTCGGGTTTGACAGTACTATGGATGTTAATTGTTATGTCTTGGAAACAAATGTAATTGCGAGATCGCCCTCAATACTGTACACTGGGTTTTTATTAAACTTAATTAAACTGGGATTCACTCACCAGTATTTCCCACAGACAAATGTTTTTAAAACGCGTTTCAGGTAACAAAACGTGAAAGCCAAATAGAAGCCAGCTGGACAGCACTGAAGGCTTGGAAAAGTGGCAATAAAGTTATCTAAAAATAAAATAGATGTTTTTATTACTAAAATAGGATTTATTCCTATGAAAACGTGTGTACTACGAATTTGGGTTTTAACCCATTTGTTTAATATTATGAAAATGTGGTATTTTACTCTGATCAATGTTTCCTAACTATGGTCCTGATGAAAATTTCCGCTGCCAAATTAGATAATACGCGATACCACCGAAACTGGCTCGCGGCCACCCGTTCCCGGGGATCAGGGATCGGGGGTTGCGACAGAAGGTGGCATCATAGCTAAGCCACTGATTCAGCCACAAAAGTGTTCTGCTAACATCAAAATTTAATATGTTAGGAAATAAATTACGGGAATACATGCGTAATTGTATTTTATTGCTATGTGTTATTTGACTATTTGTTAGTTTACAGTATGAGCGACCAAGGACCATCTGACGCGTACCGTTAATTTTCTGGTTCGCCTAGAAGCGAAGGCACCTCCTCTTCTCAGCCTGCCCTCTCAGGGTACTCTGCTGATACGAAAGAAGGAATCTTTGTGTTTAAGGCTCAGTCAGAAGAGCCATTTCCTCAGAAAAAGAGGGGATGGTTCAGTAGAGGGGCACACGAGCGTAGAAAACGTATAAAAAAGTTACAAGACCAGAGAGTACTAGCCGCAGCCAAGAGAGCGACAGATGCCTATGCCCAGGATATGATAAATAGGGTATAGCAAACATCCACATCTTAGCAACCACTACAGCTGACCCTAATCTGGAGCAAATAATAGCACCCCAACCACAACCACCAATCCCTGATCAGCCCATGGAGATAGAAAACCCTGAAAATCAAGTAGAGATGCATAATTTCAACCCAGAGGAAATACCTAGGGTACCAGCACCAAACCCCCTAGACCCAAATTACGATCCCTGGTGGAATGAAGTTAGGGACTATGTGCAACGCTACCTGATACATGAAGACACACCCATGCAGAACCTAGGAGCCTATCCAGGTATGGACCCTTTAGATCCCTATTACCACGACGAATACATTAGGGAGATTTTAGAAGATCCTTACCGATTTCAGGCACCTACACCTCCATATCAGGAAACCGCACCCCAGATTCCGAACCCAGTCCTAGAACCTGCACCCCCAATGAGTGCAGAAAACGTACAAGAACTTAGGACATTTGGTGAGGAAATTCTAGAAAGTAGTGAGAGAATGAGACAGGTGGGAGAGCGACTCGTCTGGAAGTACGATGAGCGCAATATGGATTTTTGGATGAATCCATATCCGTGAATGTGAGAATGGAGACGGTAATAGTAATAATAATAAAATAATAAAATATGTGTGTACGGATGCCTACTATTATTTATTTCAGTTGGTATTGTAATTTTATTTCAGTACTGGTGTAATAGATGCATAGTAGATGAATAGAGTAAAGTCGCAATGATCGACGCTTTTGGCTAAATTGCGTGTCATGTGATTGACTATATTAACTATTATTTTGTGATATTAATACGGGGTAAATGTTTAAAATTCAGATGGCCGATGAGGGAAATCAAGGAAATCTGAATAACGATAACCAGAGTAACATTAACGTGGTTAATGAAAATCCGAGCATCAATAACAATGGGAACCAAATGGATAATAGTGTCGTTTAACATATAGTGGCACAAGGAATCATAGATACAATGCCATTTATTATTCAAACGATTCAAGAAGCGAATAATAAAAGTAAACATAGCAGTAAGCGACCAATTGAACCAGAAAACAGCGTGAACAATGGACCCGTACTTCAAGCGCCCATTCCCAAAAGAAGAAGAACCATGCCTTATGGTTGTTCTTATAAGGAATTCTGGTCTTGCAAACCAATAGAATTCTCGGGCAATGAAGGACCCATTGCAGCCCTACGCTGGATAGAAAAGACTGAGGCTGTTTTAAAAATAAGCAAGTGTGCTGAAGAAGATAAGATAATGTTTGCTTCTAACTTGTTTAAGAATTCAGCCTTAGAATAGTGGAACACTATCCTTCAGTCTAGAGGAAGTGATAGGGTTTATAATATAGAATGGGAAGAATTTAGGAACATGGTAGAAAGGAAATTATGCCCTCCTAATGAAAAAGAACAAATAGCAAACAAATTCCTAAACCTTAGAATGATCGGGGTAGATAGTAAGGGTTATACTACCACATTCTTTGAATATGCTAGAATAGTACCAACCCTTGCATCACCTGAACCGGTATTAATCTCCCGTTACATTTGGGGATTAATTGGAGAGATTAGACATGTAGTCAAGGCAGCTAGACCTCAAACTATAGAAGAAGCTGTAGAACTAGCCAATACCTTGACAGATGAGTTAATCCGTACTAGAGAAGAAGACCAGGGAAGGAACCTAACCCAAAGGCTTACTCAAGAATTCCGTTCTGGGAATTACAACCATAGGAATATGGGTTCTACCTCTGCACCATTCTGCAAGGTCTGCAAGAAAAAAGCATTCGGGAAAATGTTCCACTCTTTGCAATTTCTGCAAGATGCCAGGACACAAGGAAGAAGATTGCAGGTGGAAAACCAGTAATGGATTGTGCTTTAACTGTGGAGAGAAAGGTCACATCAAGCCAAATTGTCCGAAATTGGCTCCAACTGTGAACAACAGGAACACTAAAAATGTTAGAGCATTTGTTCTAACTGCAGATGAAGCCAAGATGATTCCAGGCGTGATAACTGGTATGTTATTAGTTAATGATGTATTTGCTAAAGTATTATTTGACTCTGGTGCGAACCAAAGTTTTATTAATACTTTGTTTTGCAAACTTTTAAATCAGTCATTAACTAAACTACCACAAGAATGTATCGTAGAGACAGCTAATGGAGAAACCGTTAGGATTTCTGAAATCTTGCAGGGAGCAAGAGTAGAAATTTTAAATCAGAAGTTTAGGGCAAACCTTTATCCTATGAATCTGGCAGGATTTGATATTGTTTTAGGAATGGATTGGTTGATAGCCAATAAACCCAGTATTTTATGTGATCAAAAGTCAATTCAAGTAAATTCACCAAAAGGTGAAAATATCACAATAAAAGGAGATAAACCCTCTAGGTCCACTAAATTCATCTCTGTGATGAAAACTGCAAGCTATATAAGAAAAGGGTCTATAGTGTATTTGATTTCTATAATCACTAACACTAAAGGAAAAGAACTAAAAGACATTTCAATAGTGTCTGAGTTTTCAGATGTATTTCCAGAAGAATTGCCAGGACTACCGCCAGATAGGGAAGTTGAATTCAGAATATATCTATTACCAGGAACAGCACCAATTGCTAAATCACCTTACCGATTGGCACCTGTAGAAATGCAAGAACTGAAGAAACAATTAGATGAATTGTTGGAAAAAGGATTCATACAACCAAGTTCGTCGCCTTGGGGAGCACCGATTTTATTCGTTAAAAAGAAGGACGGGTCGATACTTATGTGCATCGACTACCGTGAACTAAACAAGGTCACGATCAAGAACCGGTACCCATTACCAAGGATCGATGATCTGTTCGATCAACTGCAAGGAGCTCGATTTTTCTCTAAAATCGATTTAAGGTCAGGATATCATCAATTAAAGGTACATGAAGAGGACATCCCTAAGACCGCATTCAGAACAAGGTATGGCCATTATGAATTTACTGTCATGCCATTTGGTTTTACCAATGCCCAGCCGCATTTATGGACATGATGAACCGAATATGTAAGCCATATTTGGATAAATTCATAATCGTCTTCATAGATGATATTCTCATTTATTCTAAAAATAAGAAAGATCATGCAAAGCATTTGCATGCACTTTTAAGTCTTTTAAGAAAGGAAAAGCTTTATGCTAAGTTTTCAAAATGCGAGTTTTGGTTAGAACAAGTACAGTTTCTTGGACACTTAGTAAACCATGAAGGAATTCATGTGGATCTAACAAAGATCGAGGCGATTATCAAATGAAAAACCCCTGAGTCACCAACTGAGGTTAGAAGTTCTTAGGATTGGTCGGTTATTATAGAAGATTTATTCAAGATTTTTCTAGAATAGCCATTCCTTTAACTAAGTTAACCTGTAAATCCATTAAGTTTGAATGGGGACTAAAACAGGAAGAAGCTTTTAGAATTCTTAAGCAAAGATTAACCCAGACACCCATACTAGCGTTACCAGAAGGAACTGAAGACTTTGTAGTCTATTGTGACGCTTCCAAAATAGGTTATGGATGTGTATTGATGCAACGCCAAAAGGTTATAGCTTATGCATTTAGGCAACTTAAGAATTATGAAGAAAATTATTCAACCCATGACTTGGAATTAGGAGCTATAATTTTTGCCCTTAAGATTTGGAGACATTAACTTTATGGTAGTAAGTTTACCATATTTACAGATCATAAAAGTTTAAGGTATGTTTTTGGGCAAAAAGAATTGAATATGAGACAAAGACGCTGGATGGAGATGCTCAGTGATTATGATTGTGATATCCAGTATCATGAAGGAAAAGCAAATGTAGTGGCAGATGCTTTAAGCCGAAAGTATCATGAAAAGCCAAAAAGAGTACGTTCTCTTAAATTAAATCTACAAGTAGATTTAAATGATCAGATAAGAGAAGCATAAGAATCAGTAATCACAGAAGATACTGAAAAATTAAAAGGTATGCTAAAAGAATTAGAACAAGGAACAAATGGAATATGGAGATTCCATAAAAAGAGAATGTGGATACCTAAATTAGGAAACCTACGTCATCATATATTAGAAGAAGCCCATAAGTCTAAATATACGATGCATCCAGGAAGTGATAAAATGTACCAGGATTTAAGGAAAAATTTCTGGTGGATAGGAATGAAGAAGGACATAGCAACCTATGTTTCTAAATGTTTAACCTGTTCACAAGTTAAAGCTGAACACCAGAAACCCTCAGGTCTATTGCAACAGTTAGAAATGCCAGTGTGGAAATGGGAATTAATAACAATGGATTTTGTTACTAAATTACCCAAAACAAAGAAAGGAAATGATACAATCTGGGTGATTGTAGATAGGCTAACCAAGTCAGCTCATTTCCTACCAATGAAAGAAACTTTCAGTATGGAACAGCTAGCCAAATTGTATGTAAATGAAATTGTTTCTTTACATGGAATACCTTTATCAATCATTTCTGACAGGGATAGTCGTTTTACCTCTCATTTTTGGTAAAGTTTCCAAAAAGAAATGGGAACCAAGTTAAATCTAAGCACAGCTTATCATCCTCAAACAGACGGACAAAGCGAAAGGACAATTCAAACAATGGAAGACATGCTTAGAACTTGTGTAATTGATTTCGGAGGTAATTGGGACGATCACTTACCTTTAATAGAATTTTCTTATAATAATAGTTATCACACAAGTATAAATGCTGCACCATTCGAAGCACTTTATGGACGAAAGTGCCGAACCCCAGTCTGTTGGGCAGAAATTGGGGAGAAGCAACTATCTGGACCTGAAATAGTGCAAGAAACAAACGACAAGATTATTCAAGTCAAGGAACGACTGAAAGCAGCACGTGATCGACAAAAGAGTTATGCTGATAACCGACGCAAACCATTGGAATTTCAAGTAGGAGATAAAGTCTTGTTGAAAGTTTCTCCTTGGAAAGGAGTGGTAAGATTCATCAAACGGGGAAAGCTAAGTCCCATGTATATTGGACCTTTTGAGATTATTAGAAAAATAGGACCTGTAGCCTATCAGCTACAACTGCCAGAGGAAATGGCAGGAATACATGATGTATTTCATGTATCAAATCTCAAGAAATGCTTAGCTGATAAATCACTGATGGTACCTCTTAAGGATATAGAGGTAAATGAACAACTCATGTTTGTAGAAAGGCCTCTACAGATTGAAGACAGGAAAGTCAAGAATCTCAAGCATAAGAGATTAGTTCTGGTCAAAGTGAAGTGGGACTCCAAAAGAGGACCTAAGTACACATGGGAACTTGAATCTGAAATGCAAAGGAAATATCCACACTTGTTCCAGTAGATCTCGAGGACGAGCTCTAAAACAAGGTGGGGAGGATATAACAATCCTCAATAAAACCAACACCCTCATAATTTTTCCGACACCCTAATATATTTTAAAATATCCCAATATGTCCAAAAATCACCCCATACGCGAAAACGGGCCTCAAATACATTAAATAGTATTAAAAATAATTAAAAACTGAAATTTTAAGTTGAGGCGGGCCGCGTAAAGGACCCTTAACCCTTACGTGGGCCGCGAGAACTTAAAAACCTGGCGCAGCCCGGTGTGGCCACGTGGCCTAACACACGGCGAACCTACCTGATGACCTGGATCACCTACGCTTTGACCTGGGGTCAATGCGGGCTGCGTAGGCTCTGCTCTTGTTTTACACGGGCCGCCACAAGGTCAAGATCAGCACCTATATATAGAAGCCATCGGATCTTCAGTCGAACTCGCTCACAACTATTTTCTTTCTCTAAATTCTGAATAGTAGGTTTAATACACGGGTATTATACCCCCCTAAATAGCGAAGTTTTGCTCCGTTGTAAGTATTATAACCCCTTGATACGTATTAGATACGCTGCCCGATTGATCTAGGGTTCCGTAACGGCTGTCGTGGTTTTGCCCGACGTAGTCGTTGGAATGCCGTCTCGGAGAGGGTATTACTAATGTTAAAATGGGTTATTATACTAACGCCTGTGCATTTGTGTAAATTATAGATTGTCACCAGGAAACCCTTACAGAAAATCTAAGACAGCAATGTGAGTTGATCCACTTTTTGTAAACCTTTTGTTAATTGTTTTTACAAAACCTTAAATACCTTTCCATGCGAATAACAGTTATTGAGTATTTGTAAGAATACAATTATCATGAGTATGTTGGGGTTTTGTATACAAAATTTGTTACCACCTGGTCAAGGAGTAACATTTCCACAAGTCGGGTTTGACAGTACCATGGATGTTAATTGTTATGTCTTGGAAACAAATGTAATTGCGAGATCGACCTCAATACTGTACACTGGGTTTTTATTAAACTTAATTAAACTGGGATTCACTCACCAGTATTTCCCACTGACAAATGTTTTTAAAACGCATTTCAGGTAAAAAAAACGTGAAAGCCAAATAAAAGCCAGCTGGACAGCACTGAAGGCTTGGAAAAGTGGCAATAAAGTTACCTAAAAATGAAATATATGTTATTATTAATAAAATAGGATTTATTCCTATGAAAACGTGTGTACTACGAATTTGGGTTTTAACCCATTTGTTTAATATTATGAAAATGTGGTATTTTACTCTGATCAATGTTTCCTAACTACGGTCCTGATGAAAATTTCCGCTGCCAAATTAGACAATACGCGATACCACCGAAACTGGCTCACGGCTGCCCGTTCCCGGGGATCAGGGATCGGGGGTTGCGACAAGCTTACTGTTTGTTCAGGTACATTGAGTGACACCTGCACATGTGCACAACATATACTGTAAATAGAATGTATACATGAAGGGTAATATGCACATGTGAATAGGTTATTGTGTACAATAGAACAAGTGAATCAAATACAATGTTTGATACATGCACATGTGCATAAAAAAGTAATTTGACAAACAGTTATAATAGTTATATTGAGAGTAATATGCATTAATGGTATATTGAGGGTAACATGCACAAATACATTAGTTGATACATGCACATGTGCATAACAAAATAATCAGACAAACAATTATATTAGATATATAAATAGTTGTATTGAGGGTAATATGCACTAATGGTAATATTTAAAAAATAGTAATCTATAAATGTTATGTTGTGTATATTGAATATTAAAACATATTGGATAGTAAGAACATACCTCGAATTCATTGACATAAGACATGTTTGATTTGTAGTGACGAACAGTGTAATTTTTTATATCGGTCGATCTAGGACGTTCAATTGGCATGCAATGGAACATGCCCATGTATATTTCTTTTCGAACTTCAAGAAACATGGACCATGTTTATATTTCGGACGCGTGTGCCTCTATACGAAGACCGGTAGATAAGTGAGGGTTCGACATGTCGCTTTTAAATTCGAGATCTCGTTGTGTGTGCCGCTGAGCATCAATACTGGTATCAAAACACATCAGAAATAGAACTAATGTATTAGTTTCTGATGAGTTAACTTTAAAATGCGCGTTCGAGCTCTCGCATCTTGATGTAGTCTTCATCAAACAACACATCGGTATCTCTCTAAAATAACACGGGATCCATTCATGCCGTATATCAAACATCTCACATAGCCAAGGATTGTTGTTTAGATGATATTCATCCATTAATACATGCCATCTTTCTTCGAATTGTGGTGTGATGAATAAATTCCACACCAATTTATGTATCGATGAACGAAGGGTGGTATTATCAAGGATGTCATTTGAAATCTGTAAATAAAGATACGTGAATAATAATAATTTGAATTATTTAATCATATTATATGGTATAATTGGAATTGTGTTAATATTAAAATAGAGTGTTTACCTTGGATGGAATTTTTCTCATTATGTGCCACATGCATAAACGATGGATAGAGTTTGTGAAAACGGTTGATACAACTTGTTTCATTGATGCATCTTGGTCAGTGAGAACAAATATTGGTTGTTTCTTGTGTGCAGCCAGAAAGGTGTTTAGTAACCATGTATATGACTCTATAGTCTCATCATATAACATGCCAGTGCCAAAGATAACACATTTATTGTGATGATCAACTCCGGTGAATGGCACAAAAATCATTTTGTACATGTAAATAAAACATATGATGTTAAAAAATTATTAATAATTTCACATGCTGGAAAGTATAGTATCTTACTTGTTGGTGTCATACGTACCGTCAAATGCACATACATCACCAAAAGCCTCGTAATTTCGCAATGATACGAAATCAGCCCAAAAGAACTATCGCAACTCATTATCAACTATGACGCAATCAAAATAGAAGTCTTTAAGATTGGTAACTCAGGATCTCATGGTGTGTAAGATAATGTATGCATCGCATTCACCAATGAATAAACATATATCTCTAGAGCAATTTTTGAATTCTTCTATCGTGCCACGAACATTATGAGACCCGCCTTTAAGTGATACTTGGATGTTACATGCAACATTTGGGCCGATTTTGTTAAGGCTGACTTTGTGGATGAACTGTTGTTCTTCAAATCCGAGTTTCCTATTTTGTTTTAACATGTTGGCGTTATCGCTACTAATCATGCAATGGATGGGCGCGGCGATGAAATCGTATATTTTGTATTGTTTGGTGGCACGATCATAACTCACTTTGATACGCGCACGACACCAGAAACTGTGTATCGGCTTCGTCGGTGTTGTTTCTTGGATTTATCATACATGGTTGGAGCATTCTTGGATGGAGCATTGGGGTCAGATTCTGTGATCCGTGGTTGTCCTTCTCTTGAACATAATATATATCTATGAGTGCGGATGTTCATAGTAGGATTGTCATGATATTTTTTGTTCTTCGATGTGCCGATATGAGTAGAAAATCCAGATTTTGTAACATACGTATTGTACATCGTGACAATATCTTCCCAATGGGTAAATGTACTGTTTATAACAGGAAGATATTCAACATCAACTTCAGGTATCCAATACGGGGTGCCGTTAGGTGTAGCATGTATGGCAGCCGTAATTGTTCCTGTGAAAAATAATTAATAAATGAAAAAAATGGTCAACATGATGCACGGATGAATAGTAGAATTGTAATTAATATGAACATGTGCATTGTCAGTTAATGTATGCTGTCATAAGTTATTTTTTAATCATAATGCACATGTGCATAAATTTGCAATGTAACATAATTTGTAATATGATGCAGTTAACACAATGCACATGTGCATATAATATTGAGTAATCATTATTTACAACATAAAATAATTGTGAACATGATACAAACAAGTATATTATTGAATGAATCACAATTTACATAAAAATTGACATAGAATACCTTTAGTCTCAAACCGAATGAACTGTAATTGCTGATGTTCTGTGTTTGAAGGTGTTGTACCAGTCGAATTAGTGTCAAATGATACCGAGTGTTCAGATGTATTAGCACTCCCAGTTGATAACACAACATTTCCTGATGTAGACATGGAATCAAGAGTTTGTATTTCAAATCCATGAAGGGTGTGACGACTTTCAACTATTGTAGACACAAGCTTGCGACTTTCAACTGGATTGACGGCAGAAATGGGATCGACATCAGATGGACCGCCAAAATCAGCATCTGATGTATGTCGATGATATCCAGAAGTTGTTGGATGAGGATCATCAGATGCATTAGGGTCATATGTAGCCGAAATCAGTATCCCCAACGTCGTAATCAGTATCCCCAATGAATCCGCCGTACAATGTGGATGTCGCCACCATGAAATTGGAGAGATAAGTCGCCGTCGTAGATCACCATCGTCAGTGTATACAATCTCTCGAATGAAACCCTATATTGTAAGAGACGATCGTGAACATGGTCTAAAAATAACAGAGTGCGTGTTTTTTATTAGATGTCACTTAATTACAATTTTGCCATGTGTTCACATTGGTTCTCGCAATAAAGGGTGGTTCCTAACGGATCCTTATCATATATATATATATATATATGAAAGTTATTACATGGCACTAAAAAAATACATATGACCTAATTTTGGTGTAGGCTTCGGCTACAAAGTCCAAAACTCCTAAAAAGTGTGAGAAGTGTATGTAGGCATTATGTTTTAAGTTTTAGGCATGATGTTTTAGATTCTTGTGGCAAGATATTATATAGGACAACCCTAAAAACAACAATTTAAAACACAATAAGATGTGTTACACGCATGAAATTTAAAACATACTAATTAACTTTCATGGCATGGTGTTTTAATTTTCGATGTTTAGAACGCATTTTTATCGTGTTGTAAATTCAAATTGTTACATTTGGTATTTTTCTATATATTATATCATGCAAAAGAATTTAAAACATCATACTTAAAAGTTAAAACACAATGCCTAAATAGACTTCTCACATTTTGTTGGAATTTTGAACTTTATAGTTAACTCCTAACCTAATTTGTAATATTAGTACTAATTATTGTCGTATAAGTAAAAAACGATATGATATAATCCATGAACTCAAACAAATTTCAACCGAAACGATATGACATATCCCGTAAATTCAAACAAATATTCAACTAAAAACATCAATACTAAAAAAATGGTGAAAATTCCAAAATTCAACAAAGAGTTTACTACATGTTGGTTCGACTCGTATGACGGGTACGAAAACATTGATAACAAAACCGACTCACTATTTTCTATTTTTAGATAAACCATTAACCGATCCACCGACTTTTTATTTGATCCGATTTATTTGGATTGATTTTGTTAGTTAATTTTGTTATTAATCGGTTAATTCGGTTTTTTATAGCCCTACCTATACACCAATTTTTATAGCCCCACCTCTACATCCCACATTTCTTTCCTTTCCTCTTCCTTCATCCATAGGAAATGGTTTCACCATCCATCCATCAAATCATACCAAGAGGGAGAGAGAAAATGAAGAGAGAGATAAAGAGAATCAAGAAAGAGATAAAGAGAAAATGAAGAGGACCGGGGTGTGGGGGGGGGGGGGGGGGTTGTTCCCAGTCGAGGTCTCCCTCCACGTCGGCTACACGTAAGGTTTACCAGACCCACACACATAAGTCTTATGGCGGTATAAACAAAGGTTTTAAAAAGGGTAAGCAAAAGATCAGGCAGTCGTTAAAAAACAAAGAAAAGGTTAAAACAAATAATAAAATAAATTTGAGCAGTATAAAAAAAAAGGTTAAAACAAATAATAAAATAAATTTGAGCAGTATGATTTAGAATTACGCTTAAACACATGTCTTTTTCCAACTATTTTAAATCAAAAACATTAATTAAAGCATAGCCCATCAAATTTCCCTAGCTTAAAATAATAATTCCAGGAACAAAGACTCATTAAAATTAAACACATACAACAAGACCATTTGATCTCGACATAAAAAATAATGCATTTTGTTGACTTCTACTTCCCATAACAAACATAGTCTTGGCACCAACACAACTCTTGACAAATAATACGTGATTCTCATCACATCTACTTTACTCTCCAACAATAACAATAATACACCCTCGTCTCCCTCATTTCACTCTGCAACTTCCCCTGTTCATCCTCCTCTGTTTCCGCTCGACTCGAACCGTTATCGGATCCTTTTCCTCCCCAATTCAGGGATTCTGCTGTCTTTTTCTCTGTTGAATTTTGTGGTTTTGATTAGCTTTCAATACTCGTTATTCTATCGTGTTATCTTGGAGTGAAAGTTTGGGTTAAATCTAGATCACCGTTTACATTTCTTGCAGGGAAATTCGCCGGAATCCGCATTCTCCGGCGACAAGATTTTCTTTTATGGTCAAGATTCTATTGTTTTGGTCAATTAAAGCTAATTAAATTAAAATATATTCTTTTATTATAAATTACAAGTCTTACCATTTTCTTCAAGTCTAGATATAAAGCAAACACACACATACACACACACTCTCTCTCTCTCTCTCTATATATATATCTTTTTCTCTCTCTGTGAATTGGAAAACATCCCTTTGTGTTCATAATGATTGCATCCCTTTGTTGTTTATGAGAGCTTTATCTCCATCTGTCCTTTTTGGGGGTATCCTCTGTTTTCACAGAGCAGGAGAGAGAAACAAAGACCTCTAAACATATCCAATCTATACTTACTTTCTCTCTCTAGAAATGAGATCAATGAGATCATCAAACCTTCAATGTTTTCTGGATTCTACAACCCCTGTTGTTGCTTCTAAGTTTCTTTCAAAGGTTTGTATGTATTGATTTAAATCGATCTAATGAAAACTACTGACATTTCGTTTGTTACTTATGTTTGATTTGTTTTTAGAGTGAGATTATGAATCTTAATAGACTATGGCATCCATGGGATAGAGAGGATGTTGAATTCTTTACTTTGGGAGATCTATGGAGTTGTTTCGATGAATGGAGTGCTTATGGAGCTGGAGTTCCGATTAAGGCCGACGATGAAACTATTATTCAGTATTATGTTCCTTACCTCTCCGCGATTCAAATCTTTACAAGCAATTCGTCGTTGAACTACCTACGGTATTTTTTATTTTTTTTTTACATGTACGGTCATTTCAGAACCAATAATATGTTAAAAACCGTAATAAAAATAGAATAGTGTACTTTGTGGAAAATGTATAGAAGTTGATTATTCAAATTTAACTAGTAGGAAAGAGAAAGTGTGCCTCTTAGGTTAAATAATGTACACAAGATTATCCAACTAGCATGAAAGAGAAAGTTTGTCACTTTAGGTGACCATAACCGTCTTATATATCATATTTAAAACACCGTTTATGTAATTGTAACTATCTTATTTATCATATTAAACACAATATATATATATATATATATATCAGCATAAGTGTATTATATGGTTCTTGCAGTTAATCAACAGTAGTTTGTATATGTTGATTTCAAAACATGTTAGAAAAAGATTTTGATTAAATGAATTATGATTGCATTACAGGGAAGAGACGGATTCTGAAACAAGGGATTCGTCGAGTGATACGTTTAGCGAGGAGAGTGAGAGTGAGAAGGTGTCGAGGTGGGACGGGTGTTCTTCCGACGATGGTGAGACGCCGAATGATCATCGGTTGGGTCAACTTTACTTTCAATACTTTGATAAATCAACTCCATATGGAAGAGTTCCCCTCGTGGATAAGGTAAACATAAATACTTTTCAAAAAAAAAGATAAGGTAAACATAAATGATAATAATAATAATAATAATAATAATAATAATAATAATAATAATAATAATAAATTTCAACCTTATTTTTTGCTACCTATTTATTAGTATTTAGTATTCGATAATGATCACACGTAACTTCAAATGATTTGTGTGTGGGTAACGACCTCCATGAGCATTCATTGTGTGGGAAATATCTTCATCTTACGTTTTCGACATGCATTAATATATAGATACACAAATTTGGTATAATTTGCTATCAAATTTACAATTCAACTTTAGTTTCTAGAGTAAATTACTTTTTGAGTTCTCGTGTTCTAGTGATTTTAACCATTTGAGTCCAAAATCAAAATGTTAAACGCCCTGAGTCTCTAGACGTTTTTTTAATAACTTTTTGAGTCCCTTTGAGTCCAACTTTTAACCTTTTGAGTCCATTTTTTAACAAAATTGGACTCAAAACGTTATAAAATGAACAAAATTTGACTAAAAACGTTATAAAATGAGCGATTAGGAAATCAGGGCGTTAAACTTTTTGATTTTGGACTCAAGTGGTTAAAACTACTAGAATACAGGGACTCAAAAAGTAATTTACCCTATTTTCTATGTTAATTACATCATGTGATCGTCATCCTTTAGATCGACCATAGTTTAATGAATGATCTAGGGGACATTTTTGGAAGTACATTCTCATAAGAATTAAATGACCCTTTTGCCCCCTAGTACAAATGTGTCTATGCTTTCTAGCAAACACGTTTTTGTTTTGACATGTTCACTTGTTGAGTTCATGCGTTGCTGGCATTGCTTTATGAAGTTGTTTCTGCGTGAACCATGCTGACCTGGCATATATTTCAATAACCCCCCCCCCCCTAGTATGTTGTATAACAACCACCTATCTTTCTTACTCGTATTTTTTTTTTAAATCTTGGTTGTGTATTTTCTTTTCTAAAGGTATGCGTGTTGTCTAAAAAGTATCCTGGACTCATGTCGTTAAGAAGTGTCGATCTTTCACCGGCTTCTTGGATGGCGGTTGCTTGGTATGTCTAAAAATGACTTAATCAAATTTACATTAATATGAATAAAAATGTGTATGGTGTTGAAGAGTTCATCTTTGACCGCGTAATTGTTGTGTTTTAGGTACCCAATATATCACATTCCCATGGGAAGGACAATAAAAGACTTGTCTACTTGTTTCTTGACATACCATACCCTCTCTTCATCATTTCAAGGTACATGTGACATCATATTGAAATAACTATTTTGGTAAAAAGGCATATCGAACTAATGAACATTAGTGAGCGGAGTGGACAATATTGTTTGGTATGAGGATTGAGGGGACATATGTTACATTACCTAATACTTGATAAATGATAAATGCGTGTAGATTTGGATATTGAAGACCAAAATGGATGCTCGAATAGAAAGAGAAAACAAGGAGAAGGAATCCGTCTTCCACCATTCGGATTGGCCACTTACAAGATGCAAGGTGACATTTGGATGTCGAGTAAGGACCAAGAGAAGCTAGTTTCGCTAGTGAGTGTGGCCGATTCGTGGTTGAGACAATTGGGTGTCCAACATCACGATTTTAACCACTTTCTTGGCAATCGTCGTAGTTGAAATCTAACTTAATTTGACATTCCACTCAAACCCATGAGCGAGAGATACATGTACGAGTGATCATCATCGTCAAGATTTCTCCTTTTTGGTATCCCTAGTGGGCTTTTACCGGTTTTGCCTTTGTTGACTTTCTTGTTCTTAGTTATCAACTCTAAATTTTACTCAAGTTTGGAAGAAGGACCCTTTTCTGATATGAATATTTTGATGTATATAAATTACTTTTGTGCTAATTATAGGTAATATAATCCCAAAACAAAGAAATTTGAAGGAAACCGGGATATAGAGTTGTTGATACTTGACATGGGTACTAATATTTATTATAATTGCTTAAATCAAGCATATGTGTTTGGTCTCAATGGCTTATGTAGAGTATAAGGCTACTCGGTATGGTGATGGACCATCCTTGGAGGATGATCCGCCACGTAGGCGCCACGTCATATTCCTCCTAAGGATGGTCCATCCTCCAAAACTAGAGGGCATGGGAGGATGGTCCTAGATGAGCCTACCCCACAAAAATATGTACAAGTATTAAAGCATAATGTACAAATCAAACACACACACAAACAAAAAGGGGCCCACCATACTGGATCGTCGCCAACGTCGGTATATTGCCGGTGAGGACGGGGACGTGGGGGGCGGCATGGTGTTCCACCCGGCGCCGGAGCTCGACGGTATGGGGACGGAGCCCATACCGCGTAGCCTAATATTAAAAATAGTAATTTAAAAATGTAACTAAACTATCAAATCAATAATTTGATGATTAACTATTTTATTTCCTCTTTCGTGTGTAAAAGATATTTTTAAATAATATAAAATCAGATTGTGTGTGTGATCAAATACGACCATTTGAATATGACTGTTAATATTTAAATCTAAAATATATGTTGTACTTAGATATTTCGAAACCGTTTGAAAGAAAATATTGACTTTTGGTTATGGAGGAAGGAGAAAAAAACAAAATGACTTGCCAAAAATTGCTATTGCTATAAATTATAAATTATTGATGCATCAAGTAAACGACGTCAAGGAAACTTTTTATTTACTTGATGAAGTTTCTCAAAACTGAGGTAAATTTTGTAACTATGTCATCCAAATGACGCTTGTCAATTTGTTATTTGTCTTTATGCATGTACAAACAGGGTTAAAAAATGGTGTTAATATTCACACACCCCTTCTATATATATATATAGATATATATATAGAGAGAGATAGAGTGAAAATAATGTGAGAATAAAATGAGCCTTAAATAAATGGGTCCTGTTTTTTAAGCGAACGCTTTTTTTTAATTTGAAAGTTGTTTGTGGTGGACATCCGAACCGAACTGATCCGAACCGGATCGCGTTGGTTTAAAATCGGATTTAAAAAGGGGTTTTTGAACTGGTAAAAATATTTGTCCGATGCTTTTTAAACAAATCAGTTTTTCCCCCTTAAAGAACTTGTTTTTGGCAATTTTTTATTAAACGCATACATAAAATATACGCATTATTGAATACTTGAAAACTTAAAACTTAAACATTCATCAAACCTAAAAAAGTAAATACATAGTATCAATTTCCGCTAATATATATATATATATATATATATATATATATATATGGGAAAGTTATTGTAAAAATAAACTTAACGTACAAAACATACGAATTGAATGAAAAGGAAAAAGTAGGCGGTGACATTTTTGTAATTATCAGTAACTATCAAAGTTACTCTACAAATGTACCTGTAGAGTAATTTTGATCTTTTGTAGAGTAATTTTGTAAAATAGTTTTGTAGAGTAATTTTGTTCTTATAGGGTAATTATCAAAATTACACTACCCCCCCCCCCCCCCCACCCCCAAAAACCTAAAAAAAACCTACCCCCCCCCCCCCCCAACCCAACCCAAACTAAAAGCTAAAAACTAAACCATAATGCTAAATCACATAACTAAATGCTAACAAAATTCCTCTACAAGATCAAAATTACTCTACAGGATCATTTTACAAAATTACTCTAGAAAAGATCAAAATTACTCTACAGTTTTTTGGGGGTTAATTGAAATTTTGATAATTACCCTACAAGACCAAAATTTACTCTACAAAAGATCAAAATTACTCTACAGTTTTTTGATAAATTTGCAGGGTAATTTTGATTCACTTGTAAAAGTAATTTTGATGCAGAGTAATTTTACAAAATTACTCTATCTACAAAATATCAAAATTACTCTACAAAAAGATCAAAATTACTCTACAAGAGGAATTTTGATAGTTATTAATAATTACAAAAATGACACTGTCACACCCCAACCGATGGCGGAAACATCGGGGCGCGGCACTGAGCGAAACAGATTGTCCATGAGTATCCATAACAACTATTAATTACCAGATATTTAAAACGTCATGTCCCATACCATAACATATCTAAATAAAACAGTTATTACAAATAATTGTCTCATAAACAAATACTGATCCGACAACTCAGATTTCAAATAAGATAGTTTGTTTGTTTATTTGTTTCTAGACTCTTTCCTAGCCTCGATTTCATCACACAGCAAACAAGGCGTCTTAGCATCTTAAGCACATGCCACATACGTTAAAGTAAAAGTCAATACACATAGTGTAAAGGTGAGCATACAAGTTTGATAATAGCATAATAGAGTTCGAAATCGTTTACGCATAACCAGCACGTACAACGTGTGATGTGAAGCACGTAAGTTATCGACATGATCCTATCAATACCAATGACTGTGGGTTGACTGCGTAAGGAAGTTCGTAACACATATTCACCACTGCGAATCATGTGATTAATAGTCCTTAACAACCCCTGAGTGAACAGGTGCTGAGTCCAAACTATAGTACTATCGTTGCTAAGGCAGGTAGACAACAATCTATGTGTAAACATAACAAACAAGCATTCATCTAGTCATGTATAACATGCGGTAGCGGTTAGCGTTAAAGTATTGCGTAGTGTGTTCGATGTGATTTGGAATAAGTAACGTATGTAACACCCAAAAGTGCATAAAGCAAAAAGGGTTCGAGTATACTCACAGCGGTAGAGTTAATGGATTGAAGGGAGCGCTAGAGCGGAATTAGCCTGAACAGTTGACGATAGCATAAGCGAAAGTCGGCGCGTAAAACGGTGTAGGTGTACCAAGGATCGGATGGTAATCCGATCGGATGGCAATCCGATCGGATGGCAATCCGATCGGATGGCAATCCGATCGGATGGCCAGTCGATCGGGGGGCAATCCGTTCGGATGGCCATTCGATTGGATTGACACCTCGTTTGGTGAGTGATGTGTTTGTGTATGATGGTTTGTACTTTGAAGTTTTCGTTGTAGCATTTTAAAAATAGAGAAGTATCCCTACCTTTCAGGTCGGTCGATCGAACGGTCGTTCGATCGGACAGCAATCCGATTGGCGAGACTTCTCAGTTTGAGTACAAGTTCACAGCAGGACGGTCACTCGATCGGATGGCTATTCGATCGGGTGGCAATCCGTACGTGCTGAACATATTGAAAATTGTTTAAGTACCAAAGTCCTAAACGTCACACGATCGGACGGTGGCTCGATCAGATAGCGATCCGATCGCGCGGTAACCCGTTCAACGTCCAGATCCTTGAAATATTTGAATAAAAGTTTAAGTATGGAACCAAGTGCAATTCGATCCGATGGCCGGTCGATCGGATGGCAATCCGATCGGACGACAATCCGTTTCAACGGTCTGATCGTCCTAACACTTGTTTCTGTTTGAAGTGTTGTAGCTTTGAACGAGACGTTTTGATATCTTGCTTGAACAACAGAACCCTTATCTCGGCCCAAGGGACCCGACCGAACAGGAATCACCCTAGTCCGACCGGTTCACGGTTCGAGTCGGTAGTTCATGTTCAAACCCGAAATCAATATCTCTCCCGGATAGAATTCAGATCTGGAACTAATGCATCACTAAGAATGAGTAGAAGATCAGAACAAGCTCCGATTCAATCGGGTTTGAGTGCATTGAGTGTAAAAGAGTTGAAAGAAAGTTGGAAAACCTTCTCTCAATCCTTTTATCCATGAATTCGTGTAGATCTAAGTGAAAACATTGATAAATGTTGTGGAAATCCTTCAGATCTAAGTTGTTCTTGGTGGAATGAAGCCAAACATTGAAGTTCATGAGATCTCCATGATGACATCATCCTAGAACACCTCAAATCCGGTGATTTCACGGTTAAAAGTTAGGATTCAAAAGATAGAAAGGTGTAGGAGTGCGTGTAGATCAAGAAAGTACAAGATTTAGGTTGGAAACTTACAAGAAGTCGAGAGAAGTAGAGCTTGAGTGCGGCTGGGTCGAGTAGAGAGCTGTCACATCAAGTGATGTGACATGTGGGGGTATTTATAGGGTTTCCTAAAATGGAAAGTGAGGAAAAAGGCTGGTTGATCGGGTGGCAGTCCGATCGGGTGGCAACCCGATCGGGTGGCATCGGATGGCAACCCGATCGGATGGCCACTCGAACGGTTGGCCACTCGATTTGAGTTCGGCGTGATGAGTTTAGTCATTTCGATTTCGGGCGTTGAGCGTTGCGATGCGATAGTATTTTCCATTAGATTACTTTTAATCCCAACTACTATATCTAACATACAATCACTATAATTAACTTGCGTTTAGCGTTATCGATTCGATTGCGATGCGATTGGTTTGCCATTGCGATTAACACCTCAACATAACATAACATGCACAAGTAACACATAAACAGCACACACACGTAAAACAATATCCAGAACACACAATTCGAGTTGCGGGTGCGATAGCGATAAACGATAAGTCGATTAAACATGCGATTAAACCTCGATTATCAATAGATACTCCGCATAATACAACTAAAGTGATAACATAAATAGATTAACTATAAGTCAAAGAGGTCAAAACAGTACTTGAGCAAGGAGTGATAGATCGCAATTAGCAATCTTTTCTTCCTTTGACTTCAATCTTGACTTTGAATTTGACTTTCGAAACACGGGGTGTTACAGCCTCCCCTTCTTAAGGGAATTTCGTCCCGAAATTAGGCCGAATCCGTAACAAACAACTGCGGGTACTTCGCCTTCATGTCGCTTTCGAGTTCCCAAGTGAACTCTGCGCCTCGTTTGCCTTCCCAACGAACTTTCACAATGGGAATGCGTGAGCGCCTGAGCTGCTTGGTTTGTCGGTCCATGATTTCGACAGGCTTTTCCACGAAGTGTAATGTTTCGTTTACTTGAAGATCCTCGAGTGGTACATGTAAATCATGCTCAGCCAGGCACTTTCTGAGGTTCGAAACGTGGAAAGTCGGGTGGAGGTTGTTAAGTTCCTCCGGTAGTTCGAGTCTGTAAGCCATTTTTCCGATCCTTTCCAGAATCTTTAAGGGTCCCACATATCGAGGCGCGAGCTTTCTTCTCTTGCCGAATCTGACCACACCCTTCCAAGGTGACACCTTAAGGAGTACATGGTCGCCAACGTCAAATTCGAGGGGCTTGCTTCGTCTATCGGCGTAACTTTTCTGATGACTCCGAGCTTTCAGTAGATTGTCTCTAATCTGGAGGATTTTGTCAGTCGTTTCTTATAATAGCTCAGGACCGGTTAATTACGAGTGCCCGATCCCATGCCATACAATAGGCGATCGATATCTTCTTCCATACAATGCCTCAAATGGTGCCATTTGAATGCTGGAATGATTACTTTTATTGTACAAGAATTCGACTAAAGGTAAGTATGTGTCCCAATTACCACCGAAATCTATGACACACGAACGGAGCATGTCTTCAAGGGTACGAATCGTTCTTTCAGTCTGACCGTCGATTTGGGGATGGAATGCGGTACTTAGATTAAGCACAGTACTAAGAGCAGATTGAAATGTCTCCCAAAGACGCGAGGTAAACCGAGCATCGTGGTCAGAAATGTTGTCGCGAGGCGTCCCATGTCGACAAATGATCTCTTTGGTGTAGATTCGGGCAAATTTTTCTACCTTGTAGTCTTCCCGTATTAGCAGAAAGTGAGCAGATTTAGTCAAACGGTCAACGACAACCCAGATGCTGTCGTGACCTGAGGGCGTGCGCGGAAGTTTCGTTATGAAGTCCATAGCTATACTCTCCTACTTCCACATGGGGATCTCAGGTTGAACGAGTAAGCCAGAGGGTCTTTGGTGCTCAGCCTTGACTTTCGAGCAAGTCAGGCATTTCGAAACATAGAGGGCGATATCTCTCTTCATGCCCGGCCACCAGTACTTGTAGCGCAGGTCCTGGTACATCTTGTCGGCACCAGGATGAATAGAATACCGGGATTTGTGGGATTCGTCCATCAAAATATGTCATAAATTGGTCCGCTTAGGAATCCAAACTCGGTCCAGATAATGGAATATCACATTCGACTTATTCTCTAGCTGGGCTCCATCGTTGAGAATCCTTTCTTTCTTCAAAGTGCGTTCATTAAAGCAGGCATGTTGAGCTTCGTGGATGAGGGTTTCAAGATCATATTGGGCTTGAATATTACGGGCGTTGTGCAAATAACTCCGTCTGCTGAGAGCGTTGGCAACAACATTTGCTTTGCCAGGATGATAACGAATCTCACAGTCATAATCGTTGAGAAGTTCCACCCACCGGCGTTGACGCATGTTTAGTTCTTTCTGATCAAAGATATGTTGTAGGCTCCTATGATCGGTGAAGATCGTACACTTGGTACCATAAAGGTAGTGTCGCCAGATCTTTAACGCAAAAACAACTGCGCCTAGCTCGAGGTCGTGGGTTGTATAGTTCTTCTCGTGGATCTTGAGCTGTCGAGATGCGTAAGCAATAACCTTGTCTCGTTGCATGAGAACACAACCAAGGCCAAGGTTTGAGGCATCACAATAGACGATAAAGTCATCGTTTCCGTCGGGTAAAGTGAGAACAGGAGCATTGCAAAGCATGTACTTGAGGGTTTGAAAGGCAGTCTCTTGTCCAGTTCCCCAAACAAAAGGCTTGTCTTTTTGCGTGAGAGAGGTGAGCGACACAATGATTTTTGAGAATCCTTCGATAAATCGGCGATAATAGCCCGCTAGTCCGAGAAAAGAACGGACTTCAGACGGGTTCTTGGGTGTGACCCAACTCTTGACAGCTTCGATCTTCGCGGGGTCGACGTAAATACCTTGACTATCGACAATGTGACCGAGGAATTGAACCTCCTCCAGCCAGAATTCACACTTGGAGAACTTGGCATAGAGTCGATTCCCCTGGAGTAGCTCGAGAACCAAACTGTAACGCCCTAACACGTTTTAACCTAATTTATCGCAGCGGAAATTTATATCTAAAATTTATTTCATGATATTCTTTCTTTCACTTAAATATATTAATCCCTTTCTATAATTTAATTAAAAACTAACATACATATATCGAATTACGTGACCACATACACACCCACATACAATCCATGTCTTGACTCGATCTTCAACCGCGTGCATCTCTTGATGAAACATCCATAACCCTGTACAACCTGCAGTCACCACATTCAATCTCATCATTAGCAACCGGTGACATAATACAAAAATATTAACACATGCATAATAAAGCGTCAACATATCATGATTTCTCTTATACTCGCCCCTTCCTCCATCCATTCATCCACTCGCATCGGATTACGGAGTCAACCTTTACTTCCATTGTTAACATACCTATGCTTCACATTAATTCTCAATAGAAAAACGGTTAGTACCATTAGCTTCCTTTCATATGAACATGTCCTCGAATACACATAACTCATCTTATTCATTCAAGCATATAATTAAATACCCACTCACGCATGTATTCACTTTCTATTCATGTATGTACTTACAATTTACATCCTACAAGTATAACTCCTCAAATTTATCTTATGCATAGTTCATTATGTAAGTTCCATTTCTTACCCAAACTTAATCGAATCTCTTTCTTAACCACTTCCAACTCATTTACACTAAAACTTAACTTAGTAATAACAACAATTTATATCTTCTTATATTACATTCAATAAATACCATATATCATAAATACATTACCAAACAAAAAGGGTAAGTTTGGAGTTCACTTACCTCGTGCGTCCGAGTTCAAGCATAGCTTCCATGTTTATCCTTGGCCCATCGCCTTCCATGCTTGTGTCCATGTTGACATAACTCCTATCCGTACATGTCATCACATTCATCATAACATGATTAGCATACATGAGCATACATACCTTTTAATGAAGGTTTCTTGCCATATCATCTTATCAAACTAATTCCCCACTTGTAATCCATTCAAAACACATTCCTTATACAAATCTATTGTCTAATACATCATCAACACATTCTACAACCATTTATTCATTATTAGCATACAATCCAACTTATCATTTTCTCCTAAGCATTTCATCAAACACTTGGTGCGCATATCACTTTCTAAGCATAATGTACAAGTGCTTTAAGCATGTTCTTCCCTATTTCATCTTATGAACCATCACATTCAAGCAAAATTTCATAATCATAATTTCCACATCAAGTTTATCTATCTCAGTCTACCATATAACACCCTACACATCACAAGATCACATTATAACATCTACAAGTTCATCATGATCATCATCTTCACACTCATGAAATGGGTTTCATTCTAAATCACCAAATTACTTGAAATTATTCATAACACAAGTTCTATTTGGTGTTTCTAACACATCTACATGCTTAATTTCATACAATTTCATGGATTGATCATAACCCACTTCAAACAAGATCATCAAATCTAAGTTTTAAGACATACCTTATGATCCCCTTGTGAAGGTGATCGTTAATTCATGTTCCTTTATGAGTTTGAGCCTCGATTCATCCTTAAATTTGGAGATTTATGAGGAACTAGGGTTTGGCTCTCTTGAGCCTCCCCTGATCACGCCCAGAACACACACACGATGTGTGTGTTGTTTTCTTTTAAGTAAACTACTTTCAAGTTGTTTACTTTGGTCCCTCGTGTTTCGTTTTATTTAAATAAGGCTACAATCCTTCGTTTAATACCAACGAATACTAATATTCAACTAGGTTAATTATTCCTAGTTAATATTCATTTACGGGTTCACTTTTACCCCTAACAGTATTTTTACCCGTTCCTTTGTATTAACCGGGTTTATATTACCAAACCCATTTTTGGGGTGTTACACAAACGTAGATGTTGCACGTGTTCGGCTTTCGACTTGGAATAGATCAGGATATCATCGATGAACACGATGACGAAGCGGTCGAGAAAAGGTTTACACACGCGATTCATCAGATCCATAAAAACCGCGGGTGCGTTGGTTAAACCAAAAGGCATAACAACGAACTCGTAGTGGCCGTATCGAGTGCGAAAAACGGTTTTGGGAATATCCTCCTCTTGTATGCGTAACTAGTGGTAGCCTGAGCGTAGATCGATCTTGTAGAAACATGTAGCACCTTGTAACTGGTCAAACAAATCATCGATGCGAGGCAGAGGGTAACGATTCTTGATCGTCAGCTTATTCAATTCCCGATAGTCGATGCACATCCGGAACGACCCATCCTTCTTTTTGACGAAAAGGACTGGTGGGCCCCAAGGAGAGGTGCTAGGGCGAATGAAGCCTTTGTCAAGCAATTCCTGGAGCTGAATCAAGAGTTCGCGCATTTCGGACGGAGCGAGTCGATAAGGAGCTCTGGCAACAGGATTTGCTCCAGGAATGAGGTCGATGTGAAAGTCGATATCACGACTCGGAGGTAAACCTGGGAGATCTTTAGGAAAAACGTTAGGGAATTCACAAACAACAGGAATGTCTTTCACTTCAGTCTTTCTTTTCTTTTCCTTCTTCCCTACTACAATGTTAGCCAAGAAAGCTCTGTATTCCTTGCGGAGATACTTGCTAGCTTGGATACATGACATGAGCTTGAGGTCTTTCGAGAGAGTTTCACCATACACACACAATTGATCACCATTAGCGAGCGAGAATCGAATCATCTTATCGAAGCAAACAACTTCGGCATGGTTTTCGCGAAGAAAGTCCATGTCTATTATGACATCAAAACTACCGAGCTGCGTCGGAATAAGGTCGATAGGAAAGATGTGATTGTTGAGTTCTAGAGTACAATCACGAAGAGCAGAGTTGACGGCGACGGTTCTTCCGGTGGCAACTTCAACATCGAACGTTGAGGGGAGATGGGCGCGCTTACGATTGAGGAGCTTTTCGAACTCAAATGATACAAAACGGTTATCGGCTCCAGTATCAAACAAACACGAAGCATAAATACCATTCACAAGGAACGTACCATTGACCACGTTGTTGTCAGCCTGAGCCTGGCGCACATTAATGTTGAAAGTTCGAGCACGAGCGGCTTGTTGCTGTTGTTGCTGAGGTTGCTGCTGCTGTTGTTAGGGTTGCTGTTGTTGTTGCTCTTGCTTCACAACCCGATTGGGGCACATGTTTGCGAAGTTGTTGGGATCACCACACGCAAAGCAGACTCTAGCATTGACCGCGGGTGCAGGAGCTGCTTGTTGCCCTTGAGGAGCAGGAAATAGAGCTTGATGAGCAGTAGCTGGAGCTGGTGCTTGTCGAGGACCTGTACGGCAATTGGCGGTGAAATGGCCGTACATGTTGCAGTGTACACAAAATCCACAGGCGATTCCCATTGGATGGTGATAGGTGCAAGTCGGGCAGGCAGGGTGAGGACCAGTATAAGCACGCTTTGCCAGCGGTGCTTGGGTTACCGGTGCCGCGACCTGGCGGTGTTGAGTTTGCTGCTGAGCTGGTACAGCTTGGAGTGGGGCAGCAGTGGTTACAACACAGTTCTTGTTGCTGGAGTTGCTGTTGTTTTTCCTCTTGCGACGAGAGGCCTTTGAAGACTGTGGAGTGGCAGCGGTTTCAGTGGTTGGTGCGGTGGTAGCTTGATGTAGATGCTTGGCAGCTTTATCCCGGTAGCCAGACTTGACTCGCTTGTCGTTTATTTCAGCAGCAAGCAGGCAAGTTTCCTCGACTGTTGCTGGTTTTGAAGCTTGCACAAAATCTGCGACACAATCTGGCAGAGCTCGAATATACTTCTTGATTGCTACATCAGGAGTCTTGACTTGATCAGGACAGATTATGTTAAGCTGCTTGAAGCGAGCAGTTAAAGCAGCATTGTCACCATCCTTTTGCTTGATATGCCAGAATTCGTCCTCCAACTTTTGGCGCTCGTGGGGAGGGCATAACTCTTCCAACATGACGTACTTCAACTCATCCCACGTTAAACCATAAGCTGCATCGTTTCCGCGTTTGTTTCTCTCGGCCGTCCACCAATCTAGTTCTCGGGATTGGAAGACGCCGGTAGCATTCAGAGTGCGGAGATCGTCAGGACAGCCACTCTGGCGCAGGGTGACCTCGATTGAATCAAACCATTGGAATAAGGTCGTAGGACCATCTTCGCCAGTAAATTCTTTCGGTCCGCAAGCTTTAAACTGCTTGAAGCTAAAAGCAGCCTTAGGGGTTTCAGTCCTGGACTCTTAAGAAGATTTGCTCACATTTTCGTACAGTTCACTGACGATGTGAGGAACAACTTTCGGCATTTGCTTAGTGATCATAGCGGCAAGGCGTTTATCGGCCTGCTTTCGGCGAGCAGCTTGAGTAGCGCGAGATCCAGATAACGACATTGTCTGCAACAGACATCGCCACAGGACTCAACACAAATTTCGATTATTCCTAATATAGTCTAGCGATTACCATAAAGCTCAGGAACACGTATCCATATAAGCATATAATCACATAGGCACATATACACATAAGCACATATTCACGTAGAGCACAGAAACACATAGACACGTAAGGCACAGAAGCACATGAAGCAGTCAGAATACAGAAACCTAACTATATGTTGCACGTATTCCCTATCCTTCACAGCGCGTATAGCGATTAATTTTAGCGATTGCGAGTATCGAGCAGCGATTGCGAATGATGACCAGCGATTTGTTGGCGTATTGAGATTGATGTGCAATGCGAGTTGTACGTGTTGGTCGAAATAAACAGCGAAAATGAATAAACCACCAGAATCGAAACGTATAATCACATAAAACACGTAAATTCCACATAAAATCGACAAATATCAAAGTCAGCAGTTGCGGGCTCAGAATCAAAACACATAGAAATCGAGAGTAGATTGTCTCGGGCGTGATAGACGTCGACTTCCCAAAGTGATTCGACTATTCATAAGGACTTTAAGTGCACACTTTGGCCTTCGGGACTGTGCTCTCACCTCGATTTTGGGTGAATGGCACACATCCTTCCAGTCTGGTGTGACTTCAAGTCGTTGGAGTCCGTCGAGACTTTGGTGAGAGTGTTGTAAAACCACATTTAAGAGTAGAACGAGTCATCAAGGTTCTGGTTTCACCCCTAACTTAGCGACTACATTCCTGCTGGTGTGATAAAATCACGAGATTGATATGGAGATTTGCGTCGAAGTATGGATTTCACTCCTGATTCAACGCAAATTCTCTTGTTTTTATAGTAAAAATAGCAATTTGAACGAGTAATCTGGTCGAGATTTTGCGGTTTTCACACCTATTCTTAACCAGATCATTCGTTTGCGTGTGAAGTCAACCTTAGGAAAGGCTGATCTTGCGCGGAACTGTAGCATTTGTAGTGTACAGCGAGTTTGAGCGAGAAATAGCGAGTAAGCTCGTATAAAACCCCTACTGGGTATGCACAAGTCGGTCTGTTGGTACTTAGACTATATACTGGGTCGTTCTAAGACATCAACCCAGACTAGGTCGAGTCTTGCCTAATTCCCTATTGTTATGGCTCTGATACCAATCTGTCACACCCCAACCGCTGGCGGAAACATCGGGGCGTGGCACTGAGCGAAACAGATTGTCCATGAGTATCCATAACAACTATTAATTACCAGATATTTAAAACGTCATGTCCAAAACCATAACATATTTAAAGAAAACAGTTATTACAAATAATTGTCTCATAAACAAATACTGATCCGACTACTCAGATTTCAAATAAGATAGTTTGTTTGTTTATTTATTTGTTTCTAGACTCTTTCCTAGCCTCGATTTCATCACACAGCAAACAAGGCGTCTTAGCATCTTAAGCACATGCCACATACGTTAAAGTAAAAGTCAATACACATAGTGTAAAGGTGAGCATACAAGTTTGATAATAGCATAATAGAGTTCGAAATCGTTTACGCATAACCAGCACGTACAACGTGTCATGTGAAGCACGTAAGTTATCGACATGATCCTATCAATACCAATGACTGCGCAAGGCAGTTCGTAACACATATTCACCACTGCGAATCATGTGATTAATAGTCCTTAACAACCCCTGAGTGAACAGGTGCTGAGTCCAAACTATAGTACTATCGTTGCTAAGGCAGGTAGACAGCAATCTATGTGTAAATATAACAAACAAGCATTCATCGAGTCACGTATAACATGTGGTAGCAGTTAGCGTTAAAGTATTGCATAGTGTGTTCGATGTGAATTAGAATAAGTAACGTATGTAACACCCAAAAGTGCATAAAGCAAAAGGGGTTCAAGTATACTCACAACGGTAGAGTTAATGGATTGAAGGGAGCGCTAGAGCGGAATTAGCCTGAACAGTTAACGATAGCATAAGCGAAAGTCGGCGCGTAAAACGGTGTAGGTGTACCAAGGATCGGATGGCAATCCGATCGGATGGCCAGTCGATCGGGTGGCAATCCGTTCGGATGGTCATCCGATCGGATGGCCATTCGATTTGATTGACACCTCGTTAGGTGAGTGATGTGTTTGTGTATGATGGTTTGTACTTTGAAGTTTTCGTTGTAGCATTTTAAAAATAGAGAAGTATCCCTACCTTTCAGGTTGGTCGATCGAACGGTCGTTCGATCGGACAGCAATCCGATTAGCGAGACTTCTCAGTTTGAGAACAAGTTCACAGCAGGACGGTCACTCGATCGGATGGCTATCCGATCGGGTGGCAATCCGTACGTGCTGAACATGTTGAAAATTGTTTAAGTACCAAAGTCCTAAACGTCACACGATCGGAAGGTCGCTCGATCGGATAGCGATCCGATCGGGCGGTAATGCGTTCAACGTCCAGATCCTTGAAATATTTGAATAAAAGTTTAAGTATGTAACCAAGTGCAATCCGATCGGATGGCGGGTCGATCGGATGGCAATCCGATCGGACGACAATCCGTTCCGACGGTCTGATCGTCCTAACACTTGTTTCTGTTTGAAGTGTTGTAGCTTTGAACGAGACGTTTTGATATCTTGCTTGAACAAAAGAACCCTTTTCTCGGCCCAAGTGACCCTATCGAACAGGAATCACCCTAGTCCGACCGGTTCACGATTCGAGTCGGTAGTTCATGTTCAAACCCGAAATCAATATCTCTCCCGGATAGAATTCAGATCTGGAACTAATGCATCAATAAGAATGAGTAGAAGATCAGAACAAGCTCCGATTCTATCGGGTTTGAGTGCATTGAGTCTAAAAGAGTTGAAAGAAATTTAGAAAACCTTCTCTCAATCCTTTTATCCATGAATTCGTGTAGATATAAGTGAAAACATTGATAAATGTTGTGGAAATCCTTTAGATCTAAGTTGTTCTTGGTGGAATGAAGCCAAACATTGAAGTTCATGAGATCTCCATGATGACATCATCCTAGAACACCTCAAATCCGGTGATTTCACGGTTAAAAGTTAAGATTCAAAAGATAGAAAGGTGTAGGAGTGCGTGTTGATAAAGAAAGTATAAGATTTAGGTTGGAAACTTACAAGAATTGAGAAAAATCGAGAGAAGTAGAGCTTGAGTGCGGCTGGGTCGAGTAGAGAGCTGTCACATCAAGTGATGTGACACGTGGGGGTATTTATATGGTTTCCTAAAAAGGAAAGTGAGGAAAAACGCTGGTCGATCGGGTGGCAGCCCGATCGGGTGGCAACTCGATCGGATGGACACTCGATCCGTTAGTTCGGCGTGATGAGTTTAGTCGTTTCGATTTCGGGCGTTGAGCGTTGCGATGCGATAGTATTTTCCATTAGATTACTTTTAATCCCAACTACTATATCTAACATACAATTATTATAATTAACTTGCGTTTAGCGTTTTCGATTCGATTGCGATGCGATTGGCTTGCGATTGCGATTAACACCTCAACATAACATAACATGCACAAGTAACACATAAACAGCACACACACGTAAAACAATATCCAGAACACACAATTCGAGTTGCGGGTGCGATAGCGATAAACGATAAGTCGATTAAACATGCGATTAATATGCGATTAAACCTCAATTATCAATAGATACTCCGCATAATACAACTAAAGCGATAACATAAATAGATTAACTATAAGTCAAAGAGGTCAAAACAGTAGTTGAGCAAGGAGTGACAGATCGCAATTAGCAATATTTTCTTCCTTTGACTTCAATCTTGACTTTGACTTTCGAAACACGGGGTGTTACAGGCACCGTGCTTTTTTATCTTCTCCTTCAGTTTGTATGTTTAGTACGTTAAGTTTATTTGTATTTGATCTTTATCCTATATACATATATATATATATATATATATATATTAGTTTTAGTGGGACTTAAATACTAAATTTCGATAATCGGCGTTTAATCTTCGCCCAAACCGGAGCTATTTCGAAGGTATTCATCATATGTGGCTTCCTCGTTGGTCATTGGAGTTGTCAATCCGCCGTCTACCTCGTACTCGTACAATTGCTATTCGTATTCTAAACTTTCTCGACCGCGTCCAAGTAATCCTTCAAGCAAATGGACATCTCTACTGCCAGAGGTGTTAGTCGAGTTCTCCTAATTGATAAGACTCTGCCACTAATAGAAAAGACAGATTCCGGAGCTACTGTGAAAACTTGGACCGTTAGTAAATCTCGGGCCATGGTGGCTAAGATCGGAAATTGAGATTTCTTACTTTTCCACCAAGCCAACAAATCAAAAAATTTAAATTCTTGTGGAGTCATTGTTTATAAAAAGGTTGACCCACTATACATCTCGAATTCGCTACTTGTAGTGTTATTACGTTGAACTCGACTCGACTCATCCCATAATTGGTTATATAAAGTCAAATCCGGATCCTCCAAACTTAAACTTTTGCCAAAAGCCGTATTTTCCATTGTCTCGTGGATGTGTAAGGCTGTACCATTTTTTGTTAAATAAATTTCAAACATTATTGAAAGTTGGTCGTTAAAACGGGTTCTTTAACCTTGACCAAAGTTTGGGTCTTAAAGGGTGTTTAAATCCAACTCGTTAGCAATTTTTTCAATTAAAGATCTCGTTCCCATGATATTAAAGCAAGGGTTTAGGGCGGTAGCACAATGGAAAACCGCGGGCATGGCTAAATAGATTTATATTTTTTAATTTTGAATGTGATACCACAACCATATTGTTTGAGATGTTATCAAAAGATATTGAAAAAACCTTTTCTTGCAATTTGTAAGTTTAAATAACTTTGTCGATAACATGGAATATATTTTCACCGGAGTGAGGATAATCAAACAATTCAAGCGCAATCATCCGTTTCATCATTTACCACGACGCGGGTTCAATACAATGGGTGGTGACACAAATGTATGAGTCGGGTGAACCGTGCAATGTCGACCAAACATCGCTAGTTAAATTAACACCGATTTGTAAGTTTTCAAAATAAGAAATTAATTCAATTTTAGTTTTTTTTCACACTTTTAAACAATCTTATCTTAGAGTAGCACGACTTACATAGGTGTATCCCGATAGGAGAGTTCTTTGAATAAGCCGAATATAACGTTGGTTGTCGAAATGATTGAATGGCAAGCTTTCTTGGATCACAAAGTTTGCCATTTCCTCCCGAGTCGTTTCAACATTGTAGGCCTACAAACCGCCTTTCCTTGCCATCGAAGCTTGGCCACTAGCAGGTTCTTGTTTCAATACCTTGCAGTATGGTTTTTCGATGTAGTGTCTCAAAGTGGTGTTTGCGCTTTCCGCGTAAAATTTTTGACAATAATGGCAACGAGCCTTTTTTTGACCCGTCATCATCTCGCACAAATCAAAACGTTGCCAAAGATCTTGGTTTCGCTTTGTGGGAATAACCCGAACCACCACATTGGTCAAAGAACCACCAATATTAACCAAATCCGAGAGGTTGCCATTTAAGAATTTTGAGATTAGTGAGCGTTTTTTTATGGTGGTGGCTAGCGATGATGATTGGATTACAAAGTTAACGAGTGATGAGAGAGTTGAAGGGATTGTTGTGGTTATCGCCCCTATAAGATTGTTTTCAACATTCAACCCCATTTTGTAATCACATATCACCATATTTTGATTAGAGTTCCTATGTTTTTCTTAATGGCTAACTTGAATAACATGATGATTGAACCCATAACCTCCACTCCATCTGTCCTACACCTTATCTAACTCACCAACATCATTAGGCTATTCCCAATAGATTGCAAATCTATTGATTAGAGTTTCTATTTAGATTGTTACGATGAATATGTAGATATTTATATGGCTCCCATTATTCTCACATCCTTTTTTACTCTATCTCTCTCTATATATCTATGTATGTATAGAAAGAGATAGAAATGAGTGGTGTGTGAATATTAACTCCCAATTTATATATGAGGGTTTGTATAGGGCTGACAATTTTACACGAATACACGACACGAACCTACACGAAGTTAACAGGTATCGTGTATGGCCTTAACAGGTATCGTGTACCAAACAGGTAGACACGAGATTACCTGTTAATTTTCGTGTATAAACAGGTTAAATACCTGTTAATACCCGTTATTACATGATAAGAAATTAAATTAAATAAAACTCATCAGCCATGTGCGTGTGGGTTCCTTAATTCCTTTCTATTTTCATTCCTCATTCAATTCAAAAAAATAAAACCCCTAAACTCCCTCTGTAACTCTCAGATAGCATGTCGTGTTCGTGTTAACAGGTAATTTTCGTGTATAACAGTCGAACAGTCGTGTTAACAGGTATTAACAGGTAATTTTCGTGTATATCGTGTCGTGTTCGTGTTTGAAAAAAGGACACGATAAGTTATCGTGTATGGGATTTCGTGTATAGTGTCTTATCGTGTTGTGTCTTATCGTGTACGGGTATACACGATATGCCAGCCCTAGGTTTGTATGTTAGGTTTTGGTATCACCGATAATGTAAAAACTATATCAATTAAGTATGGCTTTTTGCGAGGTGATTTTGATGCCTCAAAGTTAGTTTTTACGACATTTTCGTAAAAAGAACAGGGATACAAATTGTTTGATAAATTTATTGTAATTAGTTTTTTTTATCTAAATGAATTGTTATAATAAATCTTTCGTCACTCTTTGAAAGTTGAAGAGAATGGTACCAATTTAGACCTGTAAATAAATTAAACGTTTCATCAATGAACAATTTATGAACCGTTTGACGGGAAAGTTTGTTTATATTTAGGGTAAAATACATTTTTCGTCCTTTATGTTTGTATCAGATTGCAATGATGACCTTTAACTTCAATAATTACAGTCACAATCTTTTATTTGGAAAACTTATTACATCTTTCGTCCTTTAGCACTAAACAGGTTAAAATTTTATGTTAAGTCTAATAAGTTAAGGGTAATTTAGTCATTTCTATTTCTCCCATTCACCACCACCCACAACCACCGCTGCCCACCGTCCACTTCCATCATTGCCTCATTCCCGCTGCAAAACCATATTCACCTCTCTTGCTACCAACACCAAATATTCACCTCTGCCGCCTAAAGAGCTCACCTCCACCATCGTTTTACTCAATAACATAATAAAAGTCCACCATTAATTCATAGATTTAAGTGATTTGTTTCAATTAAAATTAAAATTTAAACAATTATGATTTTAAACTTCAAAAGTTCACTCTTCCTTCACAGATCTGGTTGAAGTAAAATTCCAATCACTATTTTAAACTTCAAAATTGACAGGAAATTTATGGATTTAATAGAATCTACATTATTCACAAGGGCAAATAAATCATCTATTAGGCCAGACCCACTTCATCTTTATCATTTTCATCTGAAATCTTCAATTTAACCAGAACTATCGCGAACAACCACCACTTCATCTTCTTCATCTATTTGCATCGATTTTCCGGCGACCCAAATACAGACCACCGTCATCACCCCTTCGTTTCTCGTTGTATTTTTTCGACCTTTAAACTTTAAATCCGGTCTTCGGCGGTGAATCGGGGAGTCCAGATCTGTCTTCGAGAAGAAGACGAGGAGAGGTATCGAGAATTCAGATCTGGTTGTCGAGGAGGACGGAGAGGGGGTCTGGACAGTTCGGCTGGTGGTATGGTGTTGTAGTCGGCTGCTGGTTATGTCTTTATTAAATGATATAATGATATGAAGGGTTTAGAAGGAGGAATGAGACTAGGGTAAAAAGACTTTATTACCCTCACAGAAGATGTACATGATTAAACTTAACGTTTAAAACAAACTAGGTTAGCGTTAAAGGACCTAGAGTGTAATGAGTTTTCCATATAAAGGACTGTGACTATAATTATTGAACTTAAAGGTTATCCATTGCAATCCAATACAAACATAAAGGACAAAAAGTGTAAGGATTAGGATCAAATACAAAGGATCCTAATTGTAAGAAGGATTTATAGAGTGACAAGTGTCCAATAACCTAAAAAAACCCACTACACAAAAAAACTCCACTACAAATAAAAAAACCTTAAACATCCACCACCACCAAAAACCTAAACCCCCACCCCCCCCACTTCACCCACCCAAAAAAAAAAAAAAAAAAAATTTTTTTTGTCGACGGGGTGGGGGGTGGGGGTTTAGGTTTTTGGGTGGTGGTAGTGGTGGGGGTGGGGTGGGGGGGTGGGGGGTTTAGGTTTTTGGGTGGGTGGAGGGGGGTGGGGGTTAGGTTTTTGGGTGGTGGTGGGGTGGGGTGGGGTGGTGGTGGGTGTTTAGGTTTTTCGTGGTGATGTAGTGGGTTTAGTTTTAGGTTATTGGACACTTGTCACTCTATAAATCTTTCTTACACTTCTTACAATTAGAAGCTTTGTAGAATAACCTGACCCTAAAGTGTAATTTACCCTTATATTTATTCATTGGTTCAGTTACATCTTTAAACGTCCGTTCATTTATATTTGTCCGTCTATATTCGTTTCTATCTGTACATTCCGTTATTTTCATCAAAATATTCATTCAATTTGATCTATTATTAGTATTAATATAAAATGAATTTGACTTTCCTATTTTAAAACCCTACGTATAGATATCTTTGTTTAATATTGAAATGTTTTATGTAATGGTGATGATATATTAGACTTTAGTTTAGATACTCACTTATATTTCTTCATGTTTGTTTGTATTTATTCATTTTTGTGAACAGTTTGTTTAGAATATTAACAAATAAACACGGGCACATACATTGTCTTAATGAACGAAGACGAAAAAAAAATCGATTCATTTAAGTGTTAGTGTTTAATGGTATATAATATTATTGGTATAACATTAACAGTTATATATATAAAGTGATTTAACGTTGGAACCGGGTGAGAATTTATACCACAAATACATCAAAATAACCAAAAAAAATCTAATGGGTTATATACGTATAACTTATACACAACGTATATAAGCCCTGGTTGTCTGTGCCAATGATTGCTGGGCAGGCTCTGAATTCCATGCAACTTATACGCTGCGTATAGCTCTATACGCAACGTATTTAAACCCTAAGTGCGCAAATAGGCAGCCTTGGTGTGTGAATAGTCTGTGCCTAAAATTATTACAGTTCCATAATATTCAATAACTTTTTTCTAACATATCAAACGTACTATTTAATATACATTTTTAAGATGATAATAATATCATTGATATATTCGGTTTTGACGAAGGTAGACGAGTTTGGGTAATCGGACAAATTCACTTAATATAAACCCTGTGCCAAACATATGATTTTTTTTAAACTTAATCCATACACAACCCCCCATATTTCAGGTTTCGGGTTTACCTTTGAGGTTCGAGTTCTTTTGTCATCTCTAGTGGTACGCGGGGATCTCAATTTCCCTCGCCTTTAGCCCAAAGTTAACGTACGGAGGCCTAACCACTTAGGATACCTAGTCGAGTAGTTGATCATGGCCCAAGCACATGCCAGCGTAGCTAGCATGGGTTACACATGCATGTGCCACCAAGTGGACCTGAATCGAGTTTATGATCAAACTGGTATTAGAACATGGACTTGATTGGATTTCTGCACTCATGAAAACCTCAACCGTGTCCCCTTGTTTTCATTATGAAAATATTATAATAAAATCCTTGTCGTTATATACTAGTCATAATTTTGCTTTAGTTTTGTAACTTATTATTATATTATACAGTATACATATATATATATACATATTAAAACAAATTGATGATGAATAGTGTCTTTCAATTTTTAAATAATTGTTTTATTTTTTTAATAATATTTAGTTTGATATATATATATATATATATATATATATATATAGGAACAGGATCAGGAGAAAACGATTCAAAGTGTCAGAACGGTGAGAATGATTCTCAGCCACAAGATCTTAGTGGTTTGTGGCTGAGATTGATGCGGTGACATTTTTGTAAATACTAGGGGTCTTAGAACTACCAGGAGGGTAAAATAGGAAGATCCAAACAAAGGTGCACATGCTAATCACATGTCATTTCCCCCGATCATATTTAAACGCTAATAACTTTTTTATACGTGATTATTTTTTCATAAAAATCACACCATAAAACTCAACGTTTTTTTTTATCTTTCCAAGAAGTATACTATTGATATACTTTTCGAAAAAACTAAACTGAGTTTTTTATGGCGTTTTTCTGAACTGGGTGGTTTATGGCGTTTTTCTGAACTGGGTGGTTTATGGAGTTTTAGACTAGGTATTTTCATGGCGTTTTTCTGAACTATGTGTTTTTATGGCGTTTTAAATAGATATTTTCATGGCGTTTTTTTTTTTTTTTTTTTTCTAAACTGAGTGTTTTATGGCGTTTTCAACTGAGTTTTCCATGACGTTTAGGTGTTTTGTGGCGTTTTTAACTGGGCATTTTCATGGCGTTTTTTTTTTTTTTTTCTGAATTGAATGTTTTTATGGCGTTTTATTTGAACACCCAGTTCATGTGGGTGCGTTTTTTAGACAATATTACCCTTAGTTTAATTTAGCATCAATGTCACATGTCAACGCCAAAATTATTCTCACCGTTCTCACATTTTTAACCGTTTTCCCTAAATCTTGACCTTATATATATATATATATATATATATATATATATATATATATATATATAAAATTAAAACAAAGTTTTCATAGATAATAATTTTGATTTTTAAAAAAATTATTTATATAAATATATATATATAGGGCAATGCTAGACAGAAAACCCTCATTTTCTTAGAAAACTCTGGAAACCCAAATCTCCCCCCATTTTTACCCAACCTCCCAACATTTTTTTTTTTTTGAAAAAAATAACACATGTAATATACATGTTTTAGAGTGTTTTGGGCCAAAAAAAAACAAAAAAGCGCCAAGGGGATTTTTTTAAAAAAAATAAACAAATTTCAGCAATGTCCGGTTGCCTAACATGTGTTGGGCACAAAAGACAGAAATTGCTGAATTTTTTTTTTTAAATTATCCCTTCGGCGCTTTTTTGATTTTTTTGGCCCAAAACTCTTAAAAACATGTATATTACATGTGTTATTTTTTTCAAAAAAAAAAAAATGTCGGGAGGTTGGGTTCTCTAGGGTTTTTTATATAGATAGGGTTTTCTATATAGCCCTACCCTATATATATATGATCATGTAAAAAAGGCCTAAAGTGTGAGAAGGGTAAGAAAGAATCTCAGCCATTAGATCTTTTGATCTAATGGTTGAGATCAATAGGGACCAAATTGTAAAATATTTTCATTAATTTGGACTGATTTGAAATATCTAGGGGCAATATAGTCTTTTAAACCCACTAGAAATTAGGTAATGCACATGTAACTTCCCCCCGTCTTTTTTAAACGTCAATAACTTTTTATACGTAACTTTAAAAAAAAAAATTACACCATAATAACGAGCGTTTTTTTTTATCTTTAATATGAGTACCATATTGCTATACTTATATAGAGAAAAAAATATGTTTCGATTAGATGTTTAGTCAATGAATGGTGTTATATACTTGCTGAATGGTGTTATATACTTGCTGAATGGTTTATATACTTACTGAATGGTGTTATATACTTGTTGAATGGTGTTATATACTTACTGAATGGTGTTATATACTTGCTGAATAATGTTATATACTTACTGAATGGTGTTATATACTTACTGAATGATGTTATATACTTGCAGAAAGCTGAATGGTGTTATATACTTGCTGAATGGTGTTATATATTTCCTATAATTAAGGTGGCGGTTATGAGAAGTTTTTAATTAATTGAATTAATGATAAAATTACTTGTTTACCCTTTTCAATTAATTTAGATCTAATGGCTGAGATTATTTCTTACCTTTCTCACACTTTTGGTCTTTTTTACAATAACCTTACCCTATATATATATATATATATATATATATATATATATATATAATTACAAATTCTTGATGAACAATAACTAAGATAAATAAAAAGTTGTTATAGAGTTGTTAGTGGTGTCTTAATTCTTTATCTTTTTTTTTTAAATTTCAATTGTTCAATTCTTAAAATATTTTTATTTAAACTAAATATGTTTATTTTAGTTTGTTATAATCTTTTGATTAAATTAAAATATTTTTTATCACATATATTATTTATTTATATATTAAAGTAGAGCGAGCATGAAAACAAATAGCTTTTTTAAAGTATTGTTCATTTAATATATTTTTTTTAATAATTTGCGCACATTAACTTTTTAAAAAAATAATCTAAATACACATCTATGTACTTTTTTCCAACATTCCGATATAAATCTTATTGAAAATGGATACCATGCTGCTACCACGTCGAAAATAAAACCGACTGAACAACATAAGTGATAGCAATCATATTTATGGTTTTTGGTAAATGTTATTGAAAGTAGGCACCGTGTTGCTACTGTACCGAACGTAAGACCAAACGAACAACTTCGATATTTGTTACCGGTATTTATATTTTTGTTTTTAGTTTCAATAAACTGATATTGTGTCGCTACTGTACTTTATTGTACCATATTGAGCCGGACCAAACAACATCGGTATTGGCACCATGTTTGTTTTATGGTTTACGGTCAATGTAGAGCAGATGTTGATTGCTATACCGAATGCATGGATTGTGTCGGTATGAAAACAAATCGAATCAATACCGATCGAGATCCCGCCGCGAAGCGCGGGGGAAATCAACTAGTTATTATTATTTAGCATAGTACATATTTTACTCATAGACGGCTCTTGATAAGCCCCGAATTTTGAAATGATACAATCTTATTAAGGTATAATTAATAAGTATATGGTGTGATATATTCTATAATAAAAGTAATAATGCATAAAAAAAGTTAAGAACATATATAAAAAATTGAGGGAAGTTGATAAAAAGTCAAAGTCGATTAAGCTGTGAAAGAAAGTTCACTGGGAAAGCACCGCGGTCCGCGTAGATAAGATAGAGGGGGCTTTAAAGCCCCCACTCTCAACATTAATTGTGTTGAATAAAAACCCTTATGTATTAATTAAAAAAAAACAAGAAAAAAAGAAAAAAAAATCTGATTAGTTGTAGCAAGTGGGCACACCAAATCAAACCCTTAACGCCCGTTATTGAGTTTGTGAACCATATGATGGCGTCTTTCTTTAACAAGGGAGGGGTGGTATATGGGGGCGCCACCCAACCGAAGTGGCTGAAGATGTTACCCCACACCACCCAGTTGTTTTTCTTTTAATTTTTAAATGATATTATTGTGTGGTTTTGGTATATTATAATACTAACATAAATCATCTTTGTATTAACTCTTTTATCTCGATTTGATATCTAAATGTCTGTAATTGGTTTGCATTTACAAAAATTATTTATAGACTTATTAATAATGGGGAAGGTTCATTTGAGAAGAAATTTAATGTGAGAAGAAAAAGAAGAAATGACATATTAGTAAAATACTATTTCATTTATAACCCATATCATTAATTTTTTCTCTTTTTAATTAATTAGTCAACTAATCATTAATTATTCTACATATAATCTACAAATCTTACACATATCAATTTTTTTTACATATACCCTACACATTATAGAATTTTATCATACACAGCCAAAATTTATCCTACACACCTCAAAATATATCATACACAACTCGTAATTTATTCTACACTTTAAATTAAGTTGTTTTTTTTTTTAATTTGGAAAAAATATATATTTTGAAAAGGAGTTACAAATTTAATTTAGTTAGTTATTAAATGGGAAGAATACAAATTAATGATTTATGTAAGTTTACCAATATACCCTTATATTAAAATTAAATGCAAATATTAAATGAAGTAAATGAAGCATTCTTATTGATTGAAACTTCTTCTTTTTTCTTCGAGTAAAATGCACGGATAGTCCCTGTGGTTTTGCAAAGTTTCAGCTATAGTCCCTAGCTTTTGGAAATTACACTCATAGTCCCTGTGGTTTGACCAGTTGTTACTCGGATAGTCCCCGAAGTGGATGGTGGTTAGTTTTCTCAGTTAATTGGATGTGAAATTACCAAACTACCCTTCTCATTTAAACGAAATCAAACCAACTACACAAAATCAAACCAGAATAAAACCAGAATAACACGAACATAACAAACGAAATTGGTAACAATAACTTACTGATGAACGGCGTGATGATGAGGATGATATAACAAGCCAATCCAGCGGTGGTAGTCGTTAAGAAAGTGACAATCGGATGAAACGACACGACGACAGCACCCACAGCGACGGTGAGAAGCAACTGTATGGCTACGATTGAGTAAACCTTGCGAATAAACGACCACCGGAGTTCCGGCGACTCCGTCATAGTCGGGTAGAGTGTTCCGGTTGTTCCAGACTCCAAATCGGACTTCATGAACGACGGTTTGTTTTGCATGTTGATGAAGTTGTGGAAATTGGAGGCAAAATTGGGGAATTAGGGTTTGTGTTTGAACAGATTCTGAAGTTAATGTGGAGGATAATTGAGGAGTTATTATAATGTGGAGGGTTTGTGTTTGAACAGATTCTGAAGTTAATGTGGAGGATAATTGGAGGCAAAATTGGGGAATTAGGGTTCGTGTTATTCTGGTTTGATTGTGTGTGTGTTTGAGAGTGATAGAGTCTTTCTAAAATATATGAGTTGTTAATAATTTTTTAATGAGAAGGGTAGTTTGGTAATTTCACATCCAATTAACTGAGAAAACTAACCCCCATCCACTTCAGGGACTATCCGAGTAACAACTGGTCAAACCACAGGGACTATGAGTGTAATTTCCAAAAGCTGGGGGACTATAGCTGAAACTTTGCAAAACCACAGGGACTATCCGTGCATTTTACTCTTTTTCTTCTTACAAAAAAATTCTTCTCATTTGAAAACCTTCCACTATTAATAATATACTTTAAATAATTAAATTGTCCACCCCGTGTAACACATGGGTTCCTAAGACTGCTAGGTGTAGGGGACGTCCCGGGGCCGGCCTGGTGCGGTGGCGGGGCTGCACACCGCCTCCGGGTCGTCCCCATCCTCTCTGTCTCTCCCTAGACGTCCGGTGCCGAGCCACTTCTCTCTCTCTCTCTATATATACATACATGCATACACACACACACACACATATATATATTGAAGCCCATCTCACTCTAAGGAAATGGTTTAACATGTTAACACAAAACTCATTTAATGCACTTTAACATTGGGTTTTTGTTTAAAAAAGAAAATAATAATTAATTCAATATCTTAACATTGGGTTAACATGTTAACACATAACTCATTTAATGCACTTTAACACAAGGAGGGAGTGGTTTGTAATGTTAGTTAACATGCCATGTCATTATTAACACTCTAGATGTTAGAGTACACCCATGGCCTTAATGGAAAACCAAATTAATGTATTAATTTCATTTATTACTTATTAGCAATTAGAACCAGAATATTTTCATTTAAATATATAATAGTCATAATCGAAATATTTTAATTAATTAATGCCGCAACTTATTCTAGAATTGGACATTTTGGACCACAAATGGGTTTGAACTTTGGACTTTGGAAAGCTATTGATGGGTTATGCAACATTTCCATCCATTCTTATTCCCCTCTAAACCCATGGTTACACTTGTTTTCTCAATTTAGGTTTCCCCATGTGACCACATTCACCACCAAAGAAAATACACCATCAATATATGTATCTTTACGGGAAGTTGAAACCGTAGTCGAAAATGACATCGAAAGAGGTTATAAGCACAATACAGTGTAACAAACTAATCACATGAACGATTAACAGGTCTAACATCAGAAGTGCTAAACTCTTCAAAGCATACATACACATTCAAAACGTACCTACCAGTTATAGGAGTTAATGTAGCTGATCATCAAAATTTGTCCTCAAAGGATATTGTTCTAAACGCTTGTACTACATACGTGGTACAGTAGAAAGGCACCTTTGTATCACCGGTAGAAATTGGTGGTGCCTATAACATATTGGTTGTAGCACCAAGATTTTCAAACTCTCAAAGACGCGGTATTCAGTCACAAACCCAATTACACCCATGAGTTGTTTTCCATTACATCTTTATTCTTTAATACAAGATCGCAAGATGCTAGAGCAAATCCGTTTTACTATGGTTGGCAACTGCAAGTGAAAGATTGGGGTCCAAAGGGTTTTTCAGGCCTGGTTAGTAACCATTTTTTGTGTGGCCCAAAACAATAGTCCATTAGGCGTTTTAAATATAGTTTTTCATTATTTTTTTTAGAGATTAACCAAGTTTCGTGCATGCTTGAATAATAAAGAGACTATGTTTTCAGAATTTAGAAAGAAATCAAAATTTATGTTTTTTAATTTTGATTTTAAATAGAAAACCACAAATCTTTATTTAAGCTCATGCATCTTCAATGCACCTTAAATCTTTATTTAAAATTAATCTTCAATACTCCTTAAATCTTTATTAAAATTAATATAAATATAATAATCTTATTTTCACCTTTTGGTCTTTTTCTCTTGGAATATTATTTTGTTGGGGGGTTTTAAGATTTTTTTTTTTCCTTTGAGCGGCAAATTTGGATCATTGACGAACAATTGGAGTATCATTGTACTACCAACGAAATCACCCGATTATATCCATTTCCACTAGGCTATAATGCATATACACAAATTCAGGAGTAAACTCAATAAATTTGGAAAAAACCCCTCCTGTGGAAATTGATACCTTGACCTAACGACCCTTAAACCTTATTCCACCTCAAGATGCCACTACGCTATAATTATGTGAAAAAAGATTTGCTGGGTTTGAATTTGAGAAAGATAGGTTTGTTGATGAATTAGAGAAAGCAAAGATTTTTTCTTTTTTTTTTTTAGAAAAATCGATATAAATACTTAAAAATTATATGAAATCCTATTTTATAGAGCAAGTCTAAATATGATAGCTTGAACCAAAATTTGTAAACTTAGGTAATGTTTGATATGCAAGAATGAAGGGCGGAATAGAATGTATTTTATTTATTTATTTTTTTTGTGAAAAATGAAGAAAATGGTGTTTGATTGGTCAATAGAATGGAATTGCCCATTAAACACGACATTTCATTTCTTTCAAAACATTCCATCCGCCATCCATGTTTTTTTTTCATTCCATTCACTCTGTAACCCTTCATTAACAACACCATAACCCACCACTATCGTCGCCACCCACCCACCACCAACCACCACATATCGCCCACCCACCACCACTACCATCACCAACTGTCGTCCATCACCGCTCGCCGCCACCACCACCCACTACCGCCACTCATCTCCGTCACCACTAACCCACTCACTCGCCGTCACCACCCATCGCCGCCACCCACCCTTGACGCCACCACCGCCACACATCACCATCACTGCCACCGCCACTCACTACCGATTTTAATCCTTCGTCTTTGTTTGCCTATCAAACAACACGAAGTTTCGTTCCATCCTACATGGTAACCAAACAAGACATAGAATGATAATGATCTATTCCATTCTCTTGTCAATTCAATTAGCTCATACCAAACAGACCATATACTACGAAATTATGAAATTGACTTCCTAAACAGACACTAAATTACTAAAATCATACATTCATGCGTTTTACACACACAAAAAAAGAAACAAATTAAACTAGAAAAATCAAGGGAAAATTGTTTACTTCGAAATTGGGGCTTCAAATGAGGGAATTCTTGGGCAAATTTCCAATGGTCGTTTACCACACGATCCAACCTGCAATATGTTTCCGTCCACTACTTGAAAACTAGGGCTTCAACGTTTGAATGTCTTTTACTTGACATATAAAATATTAATAAATTACGATTAGTTTAACTAAGTGTGCCAATTACCAACGAGTAGTCTCGGCTCGGCTCGTTTACAACCCAAGCCATCTTTGAGTGATCTTTGATGATCACAACTAGGTATGCTCTTGGTGATAGATTAGGCGGGATTGTAGAAACATGTTTGGTTTTCATTGAAGCCCTCTCCCCTCAAGCTAGTCATGAGTCGTGAGTGGCTGGGTCATACTTGTTATTCTCATCATCACTCTCACCGGATCTCCATTTTTTTTTCTTTAAAGAGGTATACATATAATCGATGTAAAAATTCATTTTATCCTAAATTTGCTACATAGGTCATGTTTCTTTTGCCCCACACACACTTGCCTTTCACAAACATTAAATCAAATGCATTCTTGATAGGTACTATTTTTTCTTGGTCTAATTTACCATATGGGTAAGGCTGACAAATCGTGTCTTAACAGGTTTAACAGGTTTCTGACGGCGCACACAACATAAGTTTCAAACATGATTACGACTCGTTTAACTACTTTCTACCTCATGTTTATAAAACAGTTTTATGTACAAAGATGAATAAATGATAGATCCTAACATTGTAATTTTAATTATTTTAAAAATTAAAAAAGTCAAAGGGTGTATTTTTCAGCCAAACAGGTCTAATCATGTCTTAATAGGTACTCAATTACCAGCCCTATCATATGGGTCTTGCATCAATCAAGATGGCATTTTTTTATGCTGTAACTTTTATCATTATATGGTTGTTGACACTTTTGTCTTGATCCCTTTTCAGAAACTTTAAAATAGGCATGATTACCTTTAGGAAAAGAATGATGCAAAACCCTTTGATTGCGCTAATTAATTAACCTACCATTTCTTAATTATTCTATTCTTGTATGTCTTCTTGATATTCTTCTTCTCTTTCCTCTATACATTGATTTGGTATGATGACAAGTTGAATTTTGAGGATTAGGCATGGATTAAAACTTCAGCTTTTCAGATCCCACATTGCATTTTTCATTTATATGCATGCATCTTTTTGTTATTATCCTCATTTCTCTTTTAGTTATTTCACTTATGAGATTAAAACATAGGAAGTGCATACCTTCTTGTTCTTCCAATCCCAGAGTAGTAATCTTTTTCTCTATGTTTTTTTTTGTTAGAGTTTGATCATGAATATTTATATGATTGCTTCGGTTGCACGAAACGTCAAATAACAGTTTATGGACTTCATACATCTTCACCTTTTTTTTTTTTTTGTAAATTTGTAATTCTTTAAATTCTAAAACACCTGAGTAATCTTTAGTTTTCATCATATGTGTTCAAAAACAATAACATGACTTATCTTTAATTTTTTTAATGTTTATGATCAAAGCCACTCGTGCGTATGCCACTGAATTAACAATTAACATTCGTGCATTCGCTTGTATTATTCGAAAACCAGGTTGATGAAGATGATTATCATTGGACACACAACAAGAGCAACATTTTGGCATGGTTACATAAGTCTCTTACCAGAAAATCAGAAATAGCTCAATGTATTGGTGAGTGAATATGTGAATGTTATACAACACCTAGCTCCTATATAGTTTTGCCACACTGTGTTATTGATTTATGTTTGTTTGTAACATTGTTGTATTTAGCTACTGCTATGGTCGGTCCACGAACATGGCTTGGAGGTATCTTTAACCGTACTGGCCCCAAGAGTTCGGGAAGTAACAAATACGTTGATTTTAACTTCACTTCTGTTCAGGTTTGTTCTGTTAGTGTGCTTGATTTGGTTCAAATATTTGATATTACATAACTAAATTTTAAAACAGAAACTGCCTGTATACAATTCTGTTCAGGTAGCAGGATATCAGAGGCTGCGAGAACGTACCAAGGTAACTTATGACGATACTCGTGTAGAGCATCAGGTATTTACATGTTATTTTATCTCAATTAATAAAATCAAGTAGACATCATGTTGGTTTTATGCTTTTAATGACAGAAAGCCCTTTTGGAATTATGGAATTTAGCATATCCAAATGTTCCACTTAAAGGATTGGTCTCTGATCAATGGAAGGATATGGGGTGGCAAGGAGTTAATCCATCTACCGACTTTAGGTACACTATACAGTCAGCACTGTAGAAAAACCCTATTATAATAAGTGATTTCAAAGAATTCCACGTGTGTTACTACTAGAGTCACTCTTTCACATTTATCTTTTACACTATTTTTAATTCAATTCAAATATTAATTTTACTCTCCCACATGTATATAGGAATATACATATTAAATCTTTATATAATCTTTATCTTTATATTATTATTTATTTATTATACCTTATACCTATATATAAACCTAATAAATTAACAAAAATCGTAAGTCACACATGACACAATTCTAGGCAACCTTAGTATTTGTTTCCGCCTAAACCGTATACCTATTTAACTTACACATGGATGCTTACCCGTTTCAAATTTATCTGATTTCTTTTTCAATATTACATTTTATAATTTCTTATTTCGTTTTCATCATTTAAACTTTACTTTTTTTATAATAAAACCTCAATTCTTTGTCATTTTATTTCTATTTTAAATTTAAGAGTTGTGATTCTCATTTTCCTCTTTTGCCTTTTTATGATCCCACGTATTTAAATTACAAAACCAAGTTTGACCGATTCAAGCCGTGTAATACACGAGGTTCTAACCTAGTATATACATATAGTGTTACATTTTTTAAAATGATCATATAGTCATATACTAATTAAAGTTATGTTTGATGCAGGGGTGGTGGTTTCCTTTCACTTGAGAATTTACTGTTCTTTGCAAAAACATTTCCTGTATGGTCCCTTCAAACATTATTTGACTTTATCTTTTTTGTTTGCAAGTTTTAGATATGAATCATGAAATACTAATTGATTCAATTTCAAAACAAAGAATGCTTTTCGTAGGTTACTATTGAAACAACTTGGAAAAAGGTCGACATGGGAATATCCGTTTGCTGTTGCTGGAATTAATATTTCATTTATGTTGACGGATCTATTGGAATTATATCGTGGTATGAAAACACTTAGCGATGAAAATTGTAATGGTACATATTAAAGATGATCCATGTTGATGAATTTTTTTTTTTTTTTTTTTGCTTTTTGCAGTTAAGCCTAGATATCAACACTGTATCAATTTCGTAAAAATATTGGGAGGTAAGTATTTAGTCTTGAATCCTTTTGTTTCAACATGTGACATGTAGACTAATGGATTCGTTTTCATACGGACAATTGATCGCAGAGGATGAAGACGCCTTTGATGTTCTATACTGTATAGCTTTTGTATTGATGGATGCTCAATGGCTCGCCATGCGTGCGACATACATGGAGTTCAACGTAATCTCACCCTCTTTCTCTCTCTCTGTATATTTATATACACACACACACACACACGTATAGACACGCACACTTTACTGAAATCTCAACGGCTACTTCTATAAACACCAGGAAGTTTTACAAGTTACACGGGCACAACTACAGAGAGAACTTGCACTTGAAGACATCTATAGAATACAGGATTTGCCTGCCTTTAACCTTCTGCATAGTTAGTTGTGTTGACTCAAATGGTTGTATAGTTAGTTTTGATATTTATTTCCTTTGAACGCCGTTAGACTATAGTAGTGATTGACCCTACAGAGCCTTAGCCAAGCCAGCATTATGCGCGAATCTGTTTGAATTATTGTTCATAGATTTTGATTGATTGATTGTGCACCTATTTTATGTGGTGACTAATTAAATGTTTTTATTTCTGGTACCAAAATAAAAATTGTAAAAACAAGAAGAAAGAAAAAAGAAAACAAATTCTTGCTCAGTATATGACATCACATGGGTTACATGAAACATGTATTTAAGGAACAGGGTAAGATTTGTTTTTACACATGCACTTGTAAGCCATGGGACATGTTTCAGCCTCTTCAATGGATGCACATACGAAGCTAACCATGACCAGTCTACATGGGGAACACGAGCCGCAAGCGTGAGTGCAGTCTGGCAGCCTTGATCCAGGCACTTGAACCGTGTTGGCTGCTCTTTGCTTCCCTGGTGCGACCACCGTGGCTCCATGGTGATATGGTGTCACTTGATTTTGATGGTGGTGCCCATGACCTGTTCGCGACACAATGATTCAACATAATTAGAACAGAACAGAAAATCGTACGTTTGTACTGATGGATTTTATGACATGTCATGATCATTTTTTGATAAATCTGTTATGGGTTATATTGAATTAAATGCACTTGACAACATGTGGTTGTGCATCACAAAGCTGTACCTTATGACTCATATTACTGGTGAACAACTTAACATGTACATTTTGGATACAGTAGTACAACTGAATAAATGCACTTGTTATGTATGTGTGCATTACAAGATTGTACAGTGCAATCACGCGATGCATATTAACACAGACATTTGACACAAAACAAATGGTGTGTTATAACCAATCTCAATAAGTGAAACCATGGCTTGTACGGTATAACTTAGTACTAGGCAAGTAAACTTTCAGTGTATTAAATCGCGTTCGTCAAAGTGTTTATTCCTAAGTGGTTGAGGGTTTCAGTGCCATAGTGGATGTATATTTAAAAATATTTTAGAGCAGTGGCGGAGCTTGACCAAAAGTTCCGAGGGGGGAAGTCATAGGAGCAGTGGCGGAGCTTGACCAAAAGTTCCGAGGGGGCGGAAAGTCACAGGACCCAATTTATATATTGTATAAATATTTAGGCAAAATCATTGGGGGGACAATCCTATATAATTTTAAAATTTTCGGACAAAAAATAGAAAATTTTACACTTCTAACCGAAACATTCGGCGGGGGGGGGGGGGGGGGGGGGGGGGACTTTACACTAAGTTACGCCACTGTTTTAGAGGGTACGTGAGTTGGCCATTGCTAAGAAAAAAACAGTTGATGCAAAGTGAAAAATACATGTTATGGATATTCATGTTTAATGAATTAACGAGTTGCGCAATACAGCCCGCATGAAACATTTATGTGTGCATTGTCAGGCTGTATTGCGCAACAAAAGATGATGATAGGGTTGTACCGTACGTGAATGTGGAAAGCCGATATGTCTTGCAGAGATGTGAAGAGGAAGAAGCAGCAGCAATGAGAGAAACACGATGTTGCGCAACGAATCCTTCATGTTTTGATTTTGCAAAAAAAAAGGATAAATATGGAATGAAGTTTGTATTTTGTGTTGAAGAAATAAAGGGATAGATATATATATGGAAGGAAAAGAAAGAAAGGTGGTATTGAAGCAAGTCACAAGGCAGAGAAAGAGGTCACATGAAAGAGTGTGAATCACAGGGCTTGAGCATGGTGTAATCAAATAGTTTATGATTTATGGTCCTCAAATTTACTGAGGTAAATAGCTTCTTGTGACACTTCTGTTAAAGAGTGACCAAAATATTAAATGCTACTTGCATTGTTTCTTTATTCAAAAAAAGATTTACATGAACGTTACATGTATGTGTAGTATTAGAACAGGACCACAAAATGATTGGCCAAATATATATTAGTAGAAAATTGGAACCATGACAACTCAACAAAAAAGGGAACTTAATGGTGTCACATTTTTTGTAACAAGGTACAAGATTTAATGCGGTTAGAACAACAAGGTAAATGTGATATTGAGCAACAACATTGGGATGAACAAGAAACAAAGGTGTCATTTTGCATGAATATCTTTGTGAGACTTGAATGCAACTCAACTAGTTGAAGGTTTTGAAAGCAACCAAGCAAGGACATGATTCACTTGTATATCTTTGTTGTAAAAGGGTGACTATATATGTTTTTTTAGTATTTTGTAGAATTTGTATTAGTTTTACTAAACTAGCTATTAGAATGAAATAGTTATCAAGGGTTATTATCAGATTAGGAATATAAATGTACATTATAATAAGATCTAGTTTTTTTTATCATTTCATATTTGATAGGTGTATCTTAGTTGTAGTTAATTAATAATAGATAAAATACCTAATTTATAATATAAGTTATAATTTATTTGTATCTTTAACCTTTGACTCTTGCGGCATTTTTTCGCTGTCGACATGATATCGGGTGTCATTTTTCTTTTTTCCTTTTTATTCACCTTCATATTTTAGATTTTTGAGATTATCAACATTGATGGAGCTAAAAACACTAACAAACACGTCAATTCCGCTTTACATCAGATTAATTGACAATAATACTTTATAAAAAACACATTTTCTTTCCATCCCTACACACATTCTTATAAATCCTTATATTTCCATACCATCACCAATTTTTACATTCATGTTTTATAATCAACTTATTTTTTATACCAAATAAAATTATTCATAAAAACTTTAATTAAACATTGTAATAAACAAATACTTTATATAAAAGAAATAAAATACTGGTGTATAAATATATAAGCTAATGTTATTAAAATTTGAATATTACGTATTTGTGTTATTTTTACCAATTACTACAACCAATTTGATTTAAAATTATCCTATATATTAATAAACCAACCTTATGAATAGTAAAATAGTAACCTCACCATTCAAATCTTGACACATATATAGACACGTGATAAGTTAATGAATAGGATAACAAACACCCCTACCCACCCGAAATACCCACCCCTTAGACGAAATTGTTGACTTTTTTCCCCTTCACCCGAAACACCCTCCCTTTTTTTCCCCTTCACCCGAAACACCCCCCCCCCCCCCTTTGGACGAGATTGTTGACTTTTTTTTTTTAATGAGATTACTCTATGTAATTTAATGAACAATAACGTCACTAAGTGATGAGCAAATGGTACCGGGTACCGGTATCAAATTTATCAAACCGGGTGTATTTTTATTACCGGTTCGGCACCGGTATTCACCGGTTTTTACCCTCAAATACCGCAAATACCCACCCGAAATACCCACCCCTACCCACCCGAAATACCCACCCGAAACACCCTCCCTTGGACAAAACACTTCTGGACGAAATGGAATGGGCCTTTGGCCCAGTAGCGATCAATTATATATTTTTTAAGATTACAAATTAAATGTTTTTAAAGAACCAAACTTATGAGCCTGATACAGAAAACGCCAAAAGTCGGTACCGGATTGAGTTTGAAAATCTTTTAGTTCGGGAAATTCGGTACTGCTACACGGTACCATTTACTCATCCCTGATCAGAGCTCCGTGGCAACCGATGCTGAAAATACCGGTTACGGTACCGGTATATGAAGGTAAAAATCGGTAGCGAACCGGTACTAGAAACGCCAAAAGTTGGTAGCGAATTGGTACTTAGGATCCTTCTGTTCGGGAAATTCGGTACCGGTACCCAATGTTATTTGCTCATCTCTGACCACGGGTTTCATACGAACAACATCATTAACATACAACTTTTTTGGCTGATTTTCTTTCAATTATTATTTACAGTTTTTTACATTTTCTTTTATACTTGTTAGGGGTTTCGTGTGCAACGCGCTCGTAGTAATTTTAAAACACATGTAAACACAGACTAAATAACCAAAGAAGTTTGCTGCAACGCGGCTAAGGTGATAAACCTAGTTAAATTAAAAATAAATGTGATATACAAGTCATTAATGCATATGATTAATGCATACCAAATGTTTATTTGAAGAAAAATCCCTCTAAACTTACCTTGGCCCCACATTTACTAACGGATGCGACCCTTGTGCAAGGGAAAACATTCAAGGACAAAATAATCGATTGCAAACCCTTGGAAGGGCATTGCCACATTGGCTAAAGGCACTAACCCATGCATAGAGATGTAGATGGTCTAAGGCTATTTGAACGACTTGGACCGAGTCTTCCGCGAAATGATTCCTTGTGAACGTTGCTAGCTTCTAACCCACGTACCTGCACATAATCCGTTAGTGATCCTGAGGATACCATTCAGGATGGCTGTTGTTATTACTGCTTGTCATCTAGGGCTGTTTATGAGCCTAGCGTAGCTTAGGATCGACTTGAAGTTTAAACCGAGCTAAAAACTTAAGCTTTAGCTCAGCTTGGTTCAAATATATTGATTTTGTTTGGACAAGATAACGGTCTAGAGTTGTATCCCAAAAATTGAAAGCATTTTATTTGAGCAATAAAAAAAACTATTAGATAGCGTTAAGCAAGCCAAATTCGACCTGTTACTAGACCAACTTCAAGCGAGCCTTTTCCAAACAAGCGTTATCCCACCAACTATTTGCACAATCCGTTTATTAGCTTCACATGTCATTAGACCGTGGTCAACAAAGTTGCACGATAATTTGTGTAGACGCCTTAAATGATTATTTATTTGTGATTGCTTTATCATCACACTATTAGTTTATTTTTCTATATTGCTTTGTTGGCTGTGTGTGTTCTGTTCAAACTCAATTTTCTTTAGGGTGTTTTTTTTTTTGAACGGCAAATTTGGATCACTGACGGACCACTGGAGTATCATCGTGCCACCAGCGGAACCACCCGATCATATCCATCTCCACTAGGCATAATGCCTATACACCAATTCAGGAGGAAACCCAATAAATTTGGAAAAACCCCCTTGTGGGAATCGAACTCAGGACCTATTGGTCTCAAAGCCTTATCCCACCCCCAAGATGCCACTAAGCTATAAAGCCATGGGCAAAGTGGTGTACATGTTTAAAGTGGAGAGCGAAAAGTTGAATTTATTTATGTAACAACTAGAATATTCCATCACCCTATTTTTTAACCCATTTTATTTCCATTTCATTTGTACCCGGAAAAAAACTATAAACAAAATTTATTAAGTTTTACAAGTTTACTTAAAGTTTTAAACTATAGATTAACAAAGTTTTGATTTTACTTATGAATCTTTTATAATTGAGTAAACTGTAATTTTACACCCTGAGGTTAGGGGTCATTGGCATGTCTATCCCCCCTAAGGAAATAATTGCAATTTTACCCCCCACTGTTTGCCCTTATGTCGCACTTTTACCCCCTGCCGTCAGTCAACAGTTATTTGACTGTTATAGGCAGGGGTATTTTGGTAATCTTACCCTATTATTATTATTATTATTATTATTATAAATACCTACCTACATATATACAGATATTCTTCTTCAATCCCTCAAACCCTTTTCTCTCATCCACCACAATAATCACCACCGGCCACCAGCACTGCCGCCGCCATTCACCACCGCAACTGTCGCCACCACACAACCGCACATCTCCCTTTCTTCTTTACCTTTCCACCGGATCCGCAACAGATCGTTCTTCTTCTTCGTTGAAACCCTAATTTGAACTTTCAGCCACCGATCGTTCTTCTTCTTCGATGATGATGATCGATGAACAATTAGGATATGATGATGCTGAAGAATGGATCTGCTATGGGAGAACCCGCGTCACAAGAAGAAAACCGTCACCAAATCATACCACCATTTAGTCATCCAAGAAGGCGATGAAATCGTTAGATCAGCAACAGAACTATACGAAGCAGGAATCCGCTTTAAAAAATCCAAAACAAGAAGCCTAAAAGGCATATCATTCAAAGGTGATGTCCTCACACTTCCTTCAGTCATGGTGGATGATGCAACCGAATCGTTGTATCTGAACCTGATATCATTTGAACGACTCCATGTTGGGGCTGGAAACGAGGTGACTTCTTACATATTCTTCATGGATAATATCATTGATCATGCAAAAGATGTTAGTCTGTTGCATTCACAAGGTATAATTCAAAATGCGATTGGTAGTGATAAGGCAGTGGCGAAACTGTTTAACTCACTGATTTCATTCTTAATCATTAGAACTTTTGCTGATCTTATGTAACGATTCGTTTGTGTAATATGATTCGTGTTTGATTTTGATCGGAGTAGTGAATGTTGCCTTTGATTGATTATGAAATTGATTGGCTGTTTAGGTCGGAGATGAACGTTTGTAGCTTATGTTTGATTTTGATCGGAGTAGTGAATGGCACTCTGACCAGATCCCTGAAACCCTTTTCATTTTTTAACGGAGTAGTGAATGTAGCTTATGTTTGATTTTGATCGGAGTAGTGAATGTTGATGTTTGATTTTTGTGAAATTGATTGGTTGTTTAGGTCGGAGATGAACGTTTGTAGGATTTTGTTTTAGGATTAGGTATTAGTTGTGCAAATTGTAATATCTTTGAAAGTTTGCTTGATGACAAGTGAACCTGCTCTTGTTATCCTAAAGGAGAAGTGGAGCCCAGCTTTAACAATTTCCAAGGTGTTGCTTTCCATCTGCTCCCTGTTAACTAACCCAAACCCAGATGATCCATTGGTGCCCGAAATCGCTCACATGTACAAGACAGACAAGTCTAAATACGAGGCCACTGCTCGTAGCTGGACACAGAAATATGCCATGGGTGGAAAAATAACAGATTCACTAGATTTATGTATAATGAAAGGTGGAAGGGTGAGATTTGGATCTTGAGAGGTTAATGGCGGTGGCAGTGGTGGTACCCGGTTGAGAGTGTTGGAGGGTGGTGGCTGGAGGTGGCAGTGGTGGTTGTGGTGGTGAATGGCGGTGGCAGTGGTTGCAGGGGGTAATGTTGTGTCTTAACACAAAGTACAAGGGGTAATAGCAAAGGACAAATTAGTAATTTACCAGTGGGGGGTAATTGTGCGACTTAACAGGAATGTTGGGGGGTAAAATGTAAGGGTAATATAGTCATTTCAACTTAGAGTTAACAGTTCTGTTACCCATTTTGACGTCGAGGGGTAAAAGTGCGACATAAGGGCAAACAGTGGGGGGTAAAATTGCAATTATTTCCTTAGGGGGGTAGACATGCCAATGACCCCTAACCTCAGGGTGTAAAATTGCAGTTTACTCTTTATAATTACAAGGACCGTTTTTGTACAAACTCATCTTTTTAAATAGGAAAATCCAAACTAAGAAGACCCACCCTGTTTCCTTAACTTTGTTCCGACTTTTCCGTCCAATTTGCTAGGGCCCGACGAAAACTTTTAGCACTATTTTCAAAGCAAATCAACCCCTCTAATTATTTCAAAACCTTTGTCAAACTTTCCTATGTGCAAAACGCATTTTGATTCGCTTGTATTAGCCGAACCAAACCAATAAAGGGAAACCGTATAATCTGCTTATATCACGGTCAATCGTTACCTGTTTTTGCCAAATAAATAGTATATAATCTCATACAATAACTCGGTATCATACTTTTTACGCACCCACAAACGCTCACAACTTTCACAAATTTTGTTCTCTATGATCGAACCTGCAATCTAAGGAACTCGACGACTCCGGCCATACCCCAACTCATACTTTCTAGTTTTTCATTAATTCTAGTTAAACGTCTTCTGTGATCGTATTGTTTCGACAGAAATTCGGAATCTCCTACCAGCCTTCTTCGCGTTTAATCAAGTTGCTTTACCAGGTAACTTCTGTCAGGCTTTATATTCGTTTTTTCTTTTTCGGGTTCTAATACCTCATGTCAATTGATATTGTTGTGGCAGATTCTTGTATAATTCTTGGATTATTAGGATTAAGGCTTATGGTTTGATTTGGGAACTAGTCGTGAACTGTTGAAGTCATAACATTAAAACAAACACAAAACACCTTCAAAATTATGAGCTTTGCTCACGAGTCCCTTTGTACTATCTTTGGAAACCTTTTTATTGTTTTCTTTGAAAGCTAAATTACCCGGCCCGACTTTTTTATATATAAAATAAAACTAGGTTTTTACCCGGGATTGCTTCCCGGGCTCGGGAAAGTTATTTAGATTAATTAATTACAATTTGTTATTAATACGACCACATTACATCAACCATCTTATTCTATTCAACAACATTGTCTTAAAATCACGGAATTAGATCTATTCAACAACAGGACCACATGAATAACATTATTTCCAATTTTACTTCAATGCATTTAAATGATGGGGTGATTTGGGATTTTGTAAAAATGTTTGTTCTTGTACTTCTTAACAAAATAAGATGTTGACCAAAATTCAAACAAATGTTGACCAAAAGTAAATCAGATCAGATGTTCAACATAAACACTGAATCTATAACAGCAGACACTGATTATATTCAAACTACTGATACATAAACATTGATTCTTCATTCCACTGTTGTAATCTAAGCACTGATGTTGAGGATTAGTGCTATTTTCAAAGGGTGATCAGAGGTTGAATGACAATGCTTTGATCTTCAACAATGCTTGGATCCCATCGGTAGTTTGAGGTTCAATTTTTATGCTTAATCAGTGGTTGGATTCCAATGTATGTAGAAGCTTTGCTGAGTTGTCATCTTCAAGTGCCATTGTCTTGATAGCCTGTTTAAAATATACAGCTTCTTGCTCTTTCTCTTCTGCATCAGTCAACTTTTGCCTCTTTCTTTGGTTTAACATAATGACAGAGGTATCTGATGATGTGAACAGTGGTTCAGAATTGTGGAGCTGCTTCTTTGACATGTTAATAGTTTTGTAATCAGGCTTCTTTGGAAGGCTAGGATCTGTTTCTCTCTTTTTTCTAAGCCTTTCATAAGCTTCATCAGTGTACTGCCTTGTCCATTTTGCTATGGCCTTGGCAGTTGCAACCTTTACATCAACCAACTCTTGTTTCTTTCTTTTATAATCCAAGGTAAGATCATCAATAGCCTTTTTGTATTTACGCCAATTTGGTGCTGACCTTTTCATGCTTGGATCTCTTTTTACTCTTTCAATTCTATTGAGTTCTGCTTTGAGACCAACAAGTGGCCAATATTGGAATTGCTCTTCCTTGGCAGGGTAGAACTTCTCACTCATGATCAATGCCATAATGTCTTTTCTCACATCTTTTTGCAGGCCAGGTTCTGGTGGTAAATTTGACATTTCTTTACTCAAATCTCTAGCATAGTCTTCCATGAGCTTGACTTTGGTGAGTAAAAACTGATAATGACTTGAATACACATTGTCATTTTCTCCTTCGCATTCAACCCTAGCTATTATTTGAGCTTGTCTAGCTTTTAGTTTTAGATATTCATCCATGTTTTTTGGATTTCTAAAACCAACCAGAGAAGGGAATTTCCTTTTTGAAGGATCATCAACTGTGTAGAACTGCCTCATTTCATTCTTTACTGCATGGAGTTCCAGTGGATAACTGGCAGCTGCTGGGGTACCATCTGCAGACTCATATCCTTGAAGAGCTATTGGATCTTTGATTGGATTGACCAATTTTGGAGGAATGAAAGATTCAGGTTTGGTGATTTTGTAAGGTACAGATGAAACAGGATCAGGTGCTGGTATATCATAATCATGCACTTGAATATTTTTTTCTTCTAGTATACACATTTTCAGGAGGAGGTGTTTCTATTTGAGGTTTTGGAGCAAACAGAATTATGGCTTGGGAAGGATTGTTAAAAGTGGTAGGTAATTGACTAACAGTTGTCGAAACAACTGGTGTCTCAACCACTGTTGATGTATCAATAGTTGTCTTTTTCTTTAAGGCAGGTGGTGAGTTTTGTGATGATGGTTTTGTTTGGGGTGTTTGAGTAGTGATGGTGTGTGTTTGACTAACAGCTGTTGAAACAACTGGGGTTTCAACCACTGTTGCCATTACCACGGATGATGTGTCAACTGTTGTCTTTTGCCTTTTAGCAGGTGGTATTGGTGGTGGTGAAGGGATTTTTCGTAATGGAGATAAGACAGTGGATGTAGTGTGTGTTGAAGTGGTAGTGGTGAAAGTTTGGATAACAGATGTTGAAATCACTGAAGAAGCAACAACTGTTGATACAACAGGTGTTTTAACATCTGTTGGTTTCGAAGATTGATGTGTGGAGCTTTTGGAAGGTTTGGGAGTTTGTTTTGTGGATTTGGGATGTGTGGTTTTGGGTTGTATGACTTTTCTAGTAGACTTTCTTATGGGCTGAGAATTTTCTTGATCCTTTGGCTCAGAAGTACCCTGTTCATTCATCTCCAGAAAAACTCTCTTCTCCTGTTCAAACCTTCCTTTATCCTTTGCCTCCATATCCTTTTTCACCCTTGCTTTTGCATCAGCAATGGCATTTAAGGTTACATCAACCTTTTTGGAACCATCTGGCAAAGGGATGTGTGCAAGCATTGTTGAATTATCTGGTGCAATCTACAGACCATCTTCATATCCCTTTTTCTTCAACTGCCTCATTTTCTCCGCCTTTTTGGCATTATTTGGTGGTGGGCTGTCCACAAAGATGATAGAGGGAGGAGCAGTGCCAGTGGTGTTCATAAATTGAGCCTTCAAGGTTTTTATATCTGCCTGAGTGTCTTTGAACCTGGCTTCCATTATATTTCTGATATTTTGAAGCTGAATTTCATGTTTCTGATCGGCATTTGCTCTTTGTTGGTGAAGCAGAGGTTGAAATAATGCCCAAAGGTCAGTGGGAGCAGGTGGTGCCTGCTGTTTTTGTAACAACTGTTGCAGTATGGTTTTGATTTCTGCAATAGATGTATCCAGTTTGTTAAGCCTCTCCCTCAATTCTCGGTACATTAAACCATCATCCAATTTAATGGGATCATCTGATTTCCCACCAGAGGTGGTTGTAACAGTGGTTGACTGAGGGAGACTTTCCCAAAAGTCATCCCCTGTTGCCCCTTTTTCTTGGAACTGGGGACTTCTTTCCTCAGCAGAGGTTACCAATCTAAGCTCACCAGTGTATACAGGATACACACTAGTATTTAGAAAGGTTCCCATAGAAGAAATTGCCTTCAAGGAAGTCTGATTAATGAAACTACTGTCCAAGTGTAAACCAGTGGGTTCAACACTTGTAGTAGCTGCTTCACTTGAACTACTGACAGGAAGTACTTGTACATCCTGTAGTGTAACCTCCTCAGGTGTTGTTGGTGGGTTAGCAATGATAGGGAGCTCAGACACAGTCACTTTCTGTGGCATGCTCTCAGTGATAGGGGGTTGAGAGGAACTGATTGCTATCTGATTTATATCAACTGCATCCAACAAAAGTTTTGTTTGTGGTGGAATTGTAACAGTGAGTACGGGAGTGGAAAGAGGATTTGCCCCGGGCAGTGGGCTGCGGATGATGGATTCAAGTGAGTCCAAAGCAACATAATTTGATGTCCCTATTCTTACAACCTGTTCTTTTTTAAAAGAAACATGAGGAGTTTGAGGCTCAGGTTGAGATATTTCTACCATCTGCTGTGAGGAAGTAGCAGCAGTGGTTTCTGGTGACTTTTGTGTTTTCACCAGCAGTGGCTCTGGGATCTCATCTTCCAGAGTTGCCTTTGTTTTAGGTTTGAGGGGCTTTTGTGTTTTCTTTTGTCTTGGTCTTTTGGTGGATTTAGGTGTTGGTTTCACAGCAGTTGTTTTGCTGCTGTGATCACCTTGAGCAGTGGGCTCAGCAGTAGGTGCCTGAGGAGCAGTGGTAGCTGCTAAAGTCTGCTCAGGAGCCTGTGCTTGTGTTTTGGACACTTTTGATAGCCTTGTAAATGTTAACGGTGTAAGGCCATTTATTTGAAAAGGTTCACCCTGGATGAGTACATGAGCATCATCCTTTCCAAATTTATTTTGAAAATAAAAGCTTAGGAACCTTGGAAATAGTAAAAATGATTTGCTATCAACATTTTTTACCAAGTCATTAAAGATCTCCTGTGAATAGTTAAAGTTTTCCCCATGCAAGATAGCATATGCCAGGTATTGGATCTTTAATGGAATTTCATTGAAAGCAGTGGTCTTATTAGAAACACACATTAAGAGGGTATGAAACAAAAACCTTGGGGCAGGGGGAAAACTGCCCTTTTGCAAAGTGTTTTTTTTTTCATTTGCTTTGCATACCCTCTTTCTAAAAAATCTGTTTGATACTCTATTTTAGGGAAAGAAGTCTTACCTTCAAGATCATTGAGTTCAAACACCTCAGAAATGGTTTGTGGTGTGATTTTAACATCAACACCCTTTATCAAGGAATTGATAGCTATGGGTGTTTTATCTTGATATTCAAGTTTTGCATTTTTCCAAAATTCCCTCTGGGTTGCCAAGTAAATCGGAGCATCAGAAGTCAACAAAGTTTTGTATTTTGAAGACGAAAGGGCATCTATGACGGAATTGAACGTTTCAGTGTTACTTGGTTTTGTCAAGAGACCCAAGTAGTTATGGGGAGCTTTGTATCGAATTTGTATGACCTTTTGACTGGATTTCCTTTTAACTGATGAAGACCATGATTTTGCCATTTGAGGAAGAAGGACGATGAGGAATTTTGAGAGAAATGGAGGATAACTGCTTTGAAAAAGGAAAAATGAATTCGATTCGACAGTTAAAACCCTGATTGGGGGTTTTGATCAGGGTTTTATAGCAGGAAAAGTGAATGCTGACGTGGCAACGGTTACAAAAGATCTGACGGCTATGAACTGTCCACGAGCCAACCCCTGATGAGTAATGGAACACAGTTGTTTTATGAAGACACTGATGGAATAATAACAGTGGTTGCAATGATTACACGGAAAAACAGTGGGAGACTTTAAGTTATCAGTGGATAGCCTTAAAACATTTTAATGCTTATAATTCATAAAAAAAATTCATTTTAACTATTTTTAAGATGAATGTTGAGATTTTTTAAATAAAGTATTACATATAATTAGTTAGCATGCTGGGGTGATGTGATAAATACCGTTACATATAAACAACCCTATGATATGAAATTTAACAATCTAACAGAGTATAAAATACTGATGTTGAATCCACTATAGATGCTGAAGCACTGCTGCTACTGAGCAATGTTTTTCCTTTCGTTGATCAGGCTTTAGGAACATAAGTGCTTGTCTTTAACATGGCTTTGTCTTCAACAGTGGATAGGCCTCATCAATCTTTAAGAACATCAGTATTTATAAGGAGCAGTGGTTAATTATAACAGTCCTTAGCATGATCAGCTGTTATAACGACTCAAAAACCTCTTTGAGAGGAAGCATTGAAAGTATTAAACCTCTGTTGTCTTATCAAACAGATGTTCAGACACAATTCAACATCAACATAATTTAAATCGTACTCAAACACTAAATAATAAATAAAAATAGAATACAACATAGAAACACTGGTACATAAATACTAAAGTTGAATCCACTATAGATGCTGAAGCACTGCTGTTACTGAGCAGTGGTTTTCCTTTCGTTGATCAGGCTTTAGGTACATAAGTGCTTGTCTTTAACATGGCTTTGTCTTCAACAGTGGATAGGCCTCATCAGCCTTTAAGAACATCAGTATTTATAAGGAGCAGTGGTTAATTATAACAATCCTTAGCATGATCAGCTGTTATAACCACAACATAACCCTTTGAGAGGAAGCATTGAAACTATTAAATCTCTGTTGTCTTATCAAACAGATGTTCAGACACAATTCAACATCAACATAATTTAAATCGTACTCAAACACTAAATAATAAATAAAAATATAACACAACATAGAAACACTGGTACATCAATACTAAAGTTGAATCCACTATAGATGCTGAAGCACTGCTGCTACTGAGCAGTGGTTTTCCTTTGGTTGATCAGGCTTTAGCTACATAAGTGCTTGTCTTTAACATGGCTTTGTCTTCAATAGTGGATAGGCCTCATCAACCATTAAGAACATCAGTCTTTATAAAGAGCAGTTGTTAACTATAACAGTCCTTAGCATGATCAGCTGTTATAACCGCAACATAACCCTTTGAGAAGAAGCATTGACACTATTAAACCTCTGTTGTCTTACCAAACAGATGTTCAGACACAATTCAACATCAACATAATTTAAATCTTACTAAAACAGTAAAGAATAAAAAAAAAATACAACATAGATTCATAAAATAAAATTTATTAATTTATTCATGACCTTAAAACTAAAAGTCCAATAATTACATGACATACTAAACAGTATTAAAGTTCAAATCTAAGAATAACAGCAAGAATTAAGAAACTTTAGTTTCAACTCCATCCATTGCTGAACCTCTAGATGTATGTACTTCAGCATCGCCAAGAACTGCAAGTCTCTATCACCGCACTCTGTATTACTGACAACACAAACAAGAAACAAACCTAAAATGCAAAGGTCTCTTCTCAACTGTTGTAGCACATCTAAGTTTTCAAGATATTGCAAGAATCTATCCATACTTTCTATAAAAGAAGAAATCCCAATGACAAACCTGACACAAGAAAACCTGACTTTCGATTTAACGAAAATCGAACAACGCAACTTTTCACGATGTTGCAACAATGATACTGCAACATCCATATTGAAAGGTTGACTTGTGATGGGAATCTTCATTGAAACGACGATGTTGGAACAATGATACTGGAACGATAACATGTTCAACAAACATTCGAACAAAGAAGTGTAATCGGAGATTAGCGCCTAAATCACGAGAAAGATGCATTTGAGAGAGAGATATACTCACACATATATGAGCGAGCGAGATTTGAATGTGATAGTAGATAATTATATCTTATTTATAGGATTAGAATATACGGTTTGAATTTTCAATTTTGAATGTGGGAACTGATAATTATTAAATTATCTTATTTATTGGGAACTGATGTTTATTGGGAACTAATGTTTATACGTAATCCACAGTAGTATATATCCTTATCCTCTCTTTATTAAAATATTAAATATTTGAATTGTTATGCAAAGTAGGAAAAAAAAAAGAGAGAGAAGGTCAATTTTCATGATGACTTTTCTGTAGTTACTGATGATGATTTGAAAGCAACTGTCATTGTCATGATGACTTTTCTATTTTTTAAAAACATAATAACCGTGAGTTTGAAATTCACATTTTGCATGTTTTAAATGTCCAAAGCTCAAGAAATTAACATTAATTACTGATTTGATTTGCAACAAATAGTTATAAAGAAATTTTTTTATTTTTTAATTTAATTTTAAATTTTATGATCAAAACAATGCTGTTTGAAATCTTACCTCATTGGTATGTAAAGATGAGGTAAAATGGTAATTTTATTGTAATTCTACTTTTTATTTGATAAATTCAATCTATCACTAAACTAAAACAATCAATAACAAAAAAGTGAGCAATGGCCGTTTTTTAGGAAAACCACTGATGGTCAATATCAATAGATCTCAACAATAAAAAAAGTGAGCAGTGGCTATTTTTCCTATCAGTGGATACCCTACAGTTTTTTAAACACTGATGTTTGGTCAGTCAATGGTCAACAGAAAGATGCATTCGAACAAAGAAGTGTAATCGGAGATTAGTGCCTATATCCTTATATACTCCTTTATTAAAATATTAAATATTAAATATTTGAATTTGAATTGTTATGCAAAGTAGGAAAAAAAAAGAGAGAGAACGTCAATTGTCATTATGACTTTTCTGTAATAACTGATATTATCAGTAATTACTGATGATGATTTGAAAGCAACTGTCATTGTCATGATGACTTTTTTAATTTTTAAACCGTGAGTTTGAAATTCACATTTTGCATGTTTTAAATGTCCAAAGCTCAAGAAATTAGCATTAATTACTGATTTGATTTCCAACAAATAGTTATAAAGAATTTTTTAAATTGTATGATCAAAACAATGTTGGAGGAAATCTTACCTCATTGGTATGTAAAGATGAGGTAAAATGGTAATTTCATTGTAATTCTAGTTTTTATTTGATAATTTCAATCTATCACTAATTAACACTATCAATAACAAAAAAGTGAGCAGTGGCTGTTTTTTAGGAAAAAAAGTGAGCAGTGGCTATTTTTCTTATCAGTGGATACCCAACAGTTTTTTAAACACTGATGTTTGGTCAGTCAATGGTCAACAGATTTTGAAGAAACATATGTTTCGCCTTAAACAGAAGTTTGCTCATAAACAGAAGTTTGACCATAAACAGGTGTTTGCACATAAAGAGATGTTTATCTGGTGGTTTAAAACCACTGTTGGGTAAACAAATTTCACAACAGGACCAATACTCAAATAGATGTTGACCTTAAACAGATGTTTGGTTTAGAGCCAAACATCTGTTAAAGCCCAAACATCTGTTTAACTCTGAACAGATGTTTAAGTTAATAACATCTACTGTTCAACCTAACAGGGGTTTCCATTAACTATTGACCAAATTGCAAACAGATGTTAAAACCACTTTTGGTTATTGTACTTCTTTACAAAATTACATAGAATTCAAGAAAACGAAACAAACACTTAAAGAACTATAATTTAACACATAATCTAATCGGGCAAAGCAATCTATTATCTAAGAATTCACTGATTCTTACAACATGAAACAAACTCATAATGAAATACTAAAGTTACATAAGAACCACTGATAATTAAATACTAAATTTGAATCCGTTGTAGATGCTGAACCACTGCTGATACTAAACAGTCGTTTTCCTTTGATTAATCAAACTCTTGGTACATAAAGTGCAAACAGTCGTTTTCCTGAACAGATGTTTAAGTTAATAACATCTACTGTTCAACCTAACAGGGGTTTCCATTAACTATTGACCAAATTGCAAACAGATGTTAAAACCACTGTTTGTTATTGTACTTCTTTACAAAATTACATAGAATTCAAGAAAATGAAACAATCACTTAAAGAACTATAATTTAACACATAATCTAATCCGGCAAAGCAATCTATTATCTGAGAATTCACTGATTCTTACAACATGAAACAAACTCATAATGAAATACTAAAGTTACATAAGAACCACTGATAATTAAATACTAAATTTGAATCCGTTGTAGATGCTGAACCACTGCTGATACTAAACAGTCGTTTTCCTTTGATTAATCAAACTCTAGGTACATAAAGTGCTTGTCTTTAACAGGACCTTGTCTTCAACAGTGGATAGGCCTCATCAGTCTTTGTTCATAAAGAGCTCCTTTAAAACAAACTTTATGCTTCTTTTAATACAAAAAAGGTAGGAAACACCATTACTCTAGACTCTCTAGTAACATAAAATCTTATCTTACAACAATAGCAGATCCTTTCTTGCGTTTAGTAGGAACTACTGTGGGTTCTCCATCATCATCTTCTGCACAAGTCAATTATAATCATCATCATCATTTAGACATAAGCAAAAATTATTTTAACTATAAATTTAATAATCTTTCTTTGTGTTTAATTAAACTTTATGCTTCTGTGAATACAAACCTATAATAACCCGCAGCAGATTGTATGAATTTCAAACAACTGTGATTAGACTGAAATATAAACCGAGAATTAGAGTATATCACTTCAAAATAAAAAACTCAAAATTGAAAATCAGAGTAGCAAAAAACACATACTTTAAACGATGTTGGAACAATAATACTGGAAACAACCGTGGAACAATCATCATCATTATATGAGAATACCCTTAATTTATGGAACCTGTAGAATGAAATGCTCCACTGTTGGGTTATTAACTTTCAACCTCACTTTCCCTAAATTTATCAATTCTAATTTTCAACAGGATGTAATACAATTATTACCTTAATTAAGATATCTTCAACTGCAAACAACAATAGCAAACAACATCAAACAATAATAGCAAACAACATCAGACAATAATAGCAAACAACATCAAACAATAATAGCAAACACCTGATGTTGAATCCACTGTAGATGCTGAACCACTGTTGTTACAAACAGATAATACCTCGAGAACTGGAAATGAAACTCTAATTTCAGAAAGAATAATGGCTGAACATACTCAAACATCAATAATCAACAGATGTTATACTCATATCATCACCATCTAGAAAAAAACGCTAATTTCAAAACATATTCAAACATACCAGCTTATGGCAGAAATCTATCTGCAGCTAAGCGGATTTCAACTTTGATGACAACAACCCTGGAACCATATGATTAGATTACGAGTAGAAATTAGGATTAGTGTAAATAAGAGGAAGTCATGAAAGTATTTCAACTAAAAAAAGAACAAACCTTTTGATGAAGTAATCGATGAACAAAAGAAGATTTTATGGTGGCGTCTGAAGAAGATTAAGGTTTGGATGGAAAGAATTATCTCAATAATTTGCAGGGTTTGTGAAATTTGAATTTGAATCGCCTGAATATAGAGAGAGAAAGAACCCAAGGTTTGTAAACAAAGATTAGAAGTGAGAAGAGAGATTATATAAGGAAAAGGGGATGGCACTGTTGGGCGGGAAAAGAGAACTGAGGATGCCCTAATCAAGTGACACGTGGCCCAAATAACTTTCATTTATTATAATAATGTGGTTTTAGTTGAAATACTTTCATGATTTCCTCTTATTTGCTAATATGGTCCATAAGTTGGTGTTAAGTATTTCAACTAAAAAAAGGCTGGCCAGGGGTTGAACCAGTGGCTGTGTCTGACAAACAACTTAACACCAACTTATGGACCACATTAGCAATACTTTCATTTATTAACACATTAGCAATGTGGTCCATAAGTTGGTGTTAAGTTGTTTGTCAGACACAGCCACTGGTTCGACCCCTGGCCAGCCTTTTTTCGGTTCTATTTATATATATATATATATACACACACACACATATATAGGGGGGTTATTCGTCTCAAAAGAAGAAAAAATGAATTAATCTAGACCCTATATTTTTTTGTTCATTGGTTGTGAATCAAGATATTATTTTTGTCCACTTTTAATTAATGCTTTAATTAATAAGGTTAGTATAGACATTTTTGATGTAGAGTATTAATAAATATTTTAAAGAGTTACTCAAGTCTTATTAATGCAACCATAAATTACTCTTTCACCATCATTAATGTATTGGCTCCTACACACATTTATTAGAAGTGACAAAATTATTTAAAATTTTTGTGTCCTACACATATTTTATTATGAGTCGCAAAATTATTTAAAAGTGTTTGAGTCCTACACATTTTGTATGCTACACCAAAATATTGTTTTAATGGTGTTGCAAACGTTGAAAATGTAAAATCATGTGCAAAAATGTTTTTATTGTGTAAGATGCACAACTATTTTATAAGATAGGCTCATTAAATGATTAGAGTTCATTAATTTGAATAGCAAAATAAATAATAGACTCATTAAATGATTTTTTCAAATTAACTTTGTATCCTTTATTCTTTTTATTCTTAATTTTTAATTCTTCTCATTTGAACTCTCCATTATATATCTATATCTATATATATATATATATATATATAGAGAGAGAGAGAGTAGGGTTCCAGCGTGAACAACCTCCCAAGAGTGAACTGCGTGAACAGATCTGGACCCTTGATTTCCTTTTTATTTGTTAAGGGTAGAATTGTAATTATATAAAAAATTAGATTTAAATCATTATTTTAATAATTGAATTAAGTTACATCTTTCCTATTTTAAATTCATTATCCACATTATCTTTTATTTTCTAATAAGATAAATATCAAAACAAACAACAAATCACAAGATTTGAATTTCAATTTTTATTTCAGAATTCATCACCAGAATTCAAATTTTGATATTTAAGATCCATGTGACCTTCATATTTCAACGGTATACACATGTGTACTTGGATATTAATAGAACAGTACACATGTGTACTCAGCATCGTACATATGTGTAATTAGCTGCATAATACATACATAGAAACAATACCTGTAAAACTATTTTATATTTAACAAATTACAAGTCCCATAATGTTTGCCAAACCAAACAAAAAAACATACAATTACAAGTTCCAGTTTCGTGAAAACAATAAACCCAACATAATCGGAAAAACAAAAAACATAAACTTTTACAACTATTCGCCACGTTGTATGCTGAATCATCCTTATCGACCAAGCAAAAATCCCAAGTACGAGGGCAACAAAGGTGCTACCGCTCTGTATCGCTGGTATGAAGCGATGGAAACCACGTTCTTATACTGCGATTGTTCCGAAGGTCTCAAAGTCTGTAATGCTACCAGCCAACTCATAGGTCTAGCTTTAACCTAGTGGAACGACGAGAAGGCAACCCGAGGTGCTGAAGCAGCTGTAGCTTTAACTTGGGATCAACTTAAAGAAATTACGACTCGACGATTCTATTCGCGTTGGGAAATCAAAAGGTTGGAAGAAGAGTTTTGGGATTTGAAGCAAGTTGGTGGTGAAGATGCATCATATAATAAGCGACTTCATGAGCTTAATCAATTAGTCCCATATCTGTTCACTCCCCTCTCCAGGCTCGTACAAAAAATATATCGTGGGTATTCCGGATATCATCCAAGACCCAGTCTTAAGCAAGGAATCAGCAACCCTTAAAGCGCCATTCGTATAGCCTCCCAACTCACTGAACATCGTGTCAAGACTGGGGATTTCAAAAGAAAAGGGGACCAGAGTTCAATTAGCAAAATTTCAGAGGACCCAAAGGAACCAAACAAACCTAAAATCGAGTAATCATCTCGTTTCAATTCCCGAATGAAGCGAAATGATAGAAACTATGTTGTAACATCCACTAATCCACCTATACAAGCTGATCCCATACAAGTTGTTCCCATATAAGTCGCACCCATTAACCAAGTGGCACCCAACATTGCATATCCAAACAAGAAACCTTACACTGGTTCACACCCCCAATGCAACTCTTGTCATTACAATCATCAACCCAATGTCCCCTGCCGTTTGTGCATCGGTTATGGACACTACAGTCATCTGAGTAACATTTGTCGTGCTACCCAAAACCAAGTTCCACCTCCTACCCAAAACATGATCCAAACCTACCAACAACCAAACTACCGTACCCTATGTTAGAGCTTGCTTTAACGGTGGAGACCCTACTCATTTTAGAAACTCATGTCCTAGGTTACTTAACATAATAAATTCTCAAGCTCAAGCCAATCCAGTTAATTAAGCGAATTAGCCAAACCTTGCAGCTTCGCTAGTAAGGGGTAGAGCTTTCAACATCAATGCAAACCCAGCCGAGGCTAACAACAACGATGAGAGCAAATAGTCAACCAACCATTTTTCTCCATGAAGTTTCAAAGTTCTATTTAGATTATTATCATTTCATTCCATCTACTGACATTTCATGTTATCATCGTTTCATAACATTTTTATTTCATATTATGTTTACACGTACAATTAACATTTACAATTTATGACATTTTACATCAATTATGCTTTATGTTATTACCATTTCATGTCATCATGCATCACGACTAACCTCATCTCATAACTTAGGGGATATGAGTATCGCCTCACTTTTGCGTAGGTTGAGCCCTTCCTCTGGGATGTAGGAACTGTTATCATTTAGTCTCGCTTTGTTTTGGGATTGAGACTCAAGTATCAATCGTTGTAGTTATGTTTACTTAATTAGTAGATTTTAGGTCGAGTCACTTAGAACCAATCATGACTCGATAACAAAGCTGATGAAAGTTTGATAAGGACATGGTGGACACGTCGCTGGTACTTCCTATATATAAGTGTTCTTGTCAAATGATCAAAAGCATTGTTAGCCTGGTCATGGGAAGTTCTGTGTAGGTTTTGTCAATCATGATTCGAATAACGATGTGAATGAAAGCTTGGTGAAGACATGGTGGATACCCCGCTGAGACTTCCTATATATAAGTGTCTCCGACAAATTTTCAAAAACAACATTAAACTAATCATGAAAGTTTATGTGTTAGTTTGGTGTGGTGGTTGTTAATTTCGTTTTTGTGGGAAATTTTATCATTATGGCTCTTTGTTATTCTTGAAATCCTATGTTGTGATGCAAATTCCAGTTAGACATCATAGGTACATTTTACGACTCAGTAGCAAACTCTCTATCATGTTACCAGTCATCCTCGTATCATCACGCCTTTTCACATCCGCATATCTGGCATCAAAAAACGATTCTTCTCTTCGGGCATCCAGTCCTTACCAGGAACGTTACTGCCTCAATAAAACCAACCTAAGCCCTACTTTTGACATATCTTAATCCACAACATCTTTAAGACTCTTGTTACCCGACACACTTAGTAACCTGATTTCAAGATTTGAGTCCCTAAATAAAAACGACAATCCCTTACGGCTATGAGAAACCCTACACTACAACCTACGTGAACGGTTTCCTACTAATTTCGGGACGAAATTCCCAAAAGTAGGGGTGATTGTAACAACTAGGATATTCCATCACCCTATTTTTTAACCCATTTTTTTCCATTTCATTTGTACCCGAAAAAAAACTATAAACAAAATTTATTAAGTTTTACAAGTTAACTTAAAGTTTTAAAAACATAGGATAAATTACACTTTTCGTCCTTTATGTTTGTAGCTAGTTGCAATGGATGACCTTTACCTTTAATAATTACAGCCACAGTCCTTTATTTTGAAAACTTGTTACATCTTTCGTCCTTTAGTACTAACCAGGTTAAAATTTTCAGTTAAGTTTATTCAGTTAAGGGTATTTTGGTCAATTCATATTTTTATTTAAATGTTTAATAAATAAAACCAATTCATCTTCCCCAATTCCCCTTTCTCTCTCAACTATCATCTCTCTCTAACTTGACTGCCACCAGTAGCCACCAAAGCCAACCATCACAACCTGTGACCGCCACCACTAGCCACCAAACCCCAACCATTTCTCTATCTCTACTTGAATCTCGCACCCTCTATTCACCGCCATGTTTCAGTTCGGATCTAAAAACCAAAGAAATGGTTCATCGGACTTTCACCTACAGATTGGCGAATCATATGGTTTCATTGTAATAACCCCAACCGTCGTCTAAAACATCGCCTAAATTATCTCCCCTCTACAAGAACATTACAGGTAATCAACACTCTCGCAACACATTAATTCGACCTGCAACTGAAATCAACAATTGTAGTTTAATATTGTTTAAACCTTTAATTTTGTTTACTTCCTGATTTACTGTATATGTGATCTATCAGTTAAAACTTTAAAACTTGAAGAAGAAGATGATGATGATGATTGTTTTGGTCAAAAATTACCTAAGCAATTAAGTGATCAAATTAGTTAAGTGAGGTAGTGTGCTAGGAATATGTATGAAAAATGTGTTAACAAAATTAGATATGAAAACAGTTTCAGGATACGGCTCAGAATATAGAGCTGTATCTATGATCAAACGATGAGCGAAAATGTAAAGGTGGACACGTGATGTACGAGGAAAGCCCTTGATCAATCTAGATCGCCGGCATAAAACCTCGGGAGCTGACAATCGCAGCTGCCTTGTTCTTCTATTGCTTCAAATATCAGGATACAGTGCAGGATGTGGTGCGGATCGACTAGGTGTTACAATGTAATTCGAATACAAGTGTTGTGTGTAGTGTTTGCGATGAGCTAGAGAGAAAGTGTTCGAAAATGTGTGTGTTGAGTGACTTAATCTGATCCGCCCCCATCTATTTATAGTAAAACTAATGTAACTAACTATCCTACATAACCGGGATCCACCGAATATTCCTTAGTTGAACGTTGTAGACCTGGTCTTTCGGGCTCAACGTCTCTCCTTTAACAAATACGTCCGAGTCTTGAGGAGATGGAGTCCACTTGACCGTTGGCAAGTCCCAGTCTTTCACCTGCACGTGATTAATTCGATATACCCCAGGATATCACCCAGGATGTTAGCAATGTCCTCGTCCAGTATCCTGATCACAGATAAACAATTAAAAGCAGGATATTAGTCAGCATGTATACTCAGAAAATGAGCCATAACAATTGTCCCCAAATATATCGGTTGGTATACCAATCCAACGAATATATTTCAAAAGTCTTATCCCATAATTCAAGGCATTTAAAATGAAGCGACGGTCGAGATCACATCGTAACCTCCAACACGCTTTTTGCTCAATGGAGATCCATAATGCCCCTATATATTCTCTCTTCTTGTTTGAAAAACAGATATCTTCAACAGAGCCTTCAGGTAATTATCCATTTCTCATTTACTTTCTATCAACTTTCATCGCCTTACTCGTAATGGATGCCGAGAACTTCACCCAGCAAAATCTCCTCAAAAATCCCGAAAAGGAGATCTGTGCTTTTGACAACGCAGACATTGCGGCTTTGAGAGCTTCCGGCGCCTTCCCAGATAACACGGTCTTTAGACCGTTCGATCGGTCAATTCGATCGGATGTTTCTTCCACTGATTGGGTTTGCTTTCCAGCATATCCCTTTTCGCTAGGTCTTCGATACCCTTTTCCCGAATTCATGATGCAATTCTTCCGAACCACCGGCATCTCTTTTGCTCAAACCATGCCCATGGTTTGGAGAGTATTAATTGTACTTAACCAAATCAAAAACCTCCATTGCCCCGATCTTTGCATCGAGGATTTGCCTATTGCTTATCGCCTCCGATCCCATGGCTCTAGCCGATTCTTGCTTTTCTCGACCTCTAGCAAACCCCTTATTCTTAAAGCCACCAAAAACGAAGACGGATGGCAACACAAGTTTTTCTTTGTCAAACGAGACTCCATTGCTGAGGGTGCCAACCTTCCGGTGGAGAGGTTAACCACCGGTAGGGTTATAAATATTCTCATGGACCGTTTGGTTTTCATCTCCTACTAATATCCCTCTTTTTGATCCTTATGCAGTGAACTTCAAGGAAGTAGCTCCCCCTACCGCTGAATCAGAAGAAAGAATCAACACTGTTTACCGATTACCTGCAATAGACAGGACTTTCACCACACACGTCCCGAGTTCCAGTCAATACTCGTCATCTGAAATGTCTGGTAAGGATTACTTTCAAAATAATTAGTCAAAACAGTATAATAAAATAAAGAGTAATAATGATGTGAAACTTTTCCCTTTATGCAGCACCGGCCAAGATCCCTGAAGTCTTTGACCTCGACGAATTGAACAATTATTCTGATCAGATTCAGGTCAAGAAGGAACCTAGTCCCAAGGCCACAGCCTCATCCAGACCCAGCAGTTCAAAAGCCATCATTATTCCCAAACCTTCACCGGCTACCAAGCCCCAGAGTTCAAGTTCCCGCAAAAGGAAAGAGCCTGATTCCCCTGTCATTTCTGACACATTTCCTTATGAGAAGCACGGGTTCATTGAAGCTAGCGGGTTTATGACTTCCTTTCTTAACCAGGTTAGTATTCTCATATCACATCCTGCGGCTTACATTATTTACAAAGATTTATCAATATTAATACCTGTCCTCTTACCTTTGTAGGGTCTTGAGTGTCTGGTTCACCTATATCAAGAATCCTGCAAGCTTAACAAGACGCTTGAAACCAAGCTAAAGGAAGCTGAAATCACAATCTCCGATCAAGGCATGATTGCAGCCGCCAAATCTCGTCATTACGAGCAGAAATTTAAAGCTATGATTCAAGAACACCAAACTGCTCTCAACAAAGCTACTCTTCAAGCCCAGGCCGATCTTGAAGCTGCCCATATGCAACATGAACGGGATATGGTCAGCTACCGGGAAAGCCTCAAGAGTTCCGTCGTCATTTCTCTCCTCCAAGCCAGATTGAAGATGGCCCATGAAGCCAAAACATTAGGTTTTGAATGCCCTTCTTGGGATGTTGGTGCTTGGGAGACCAAGCTAAAGAACCTCGGCGGCACCTCTTCCAAATCAGCTGTCGAAGAATCTTCCAAAGCAGTTGAAAAAGCAACCGATGCTGAGAAGGATGTTGAGGCGGATCCCAAGACGGATGCTGCTGAAATCACTATGGACGAAGAAGGCACTACCCCCTAGAGCTTATTTCCTTTAAATCCTTTGAACAATTTTATGTCCTATGAACAATTTTTATTTCTGCATCAAAACAATTTGATATCCGAAGGTGGATGGGTCCTGGATTTCAGGATGAAACCTTCGGTTATCAACTAGTACTGATTGTTTCAAGTAATTTTATTTTTCATATTTCTCGCTATTATCTTCCGTCTTTCTTAGTACAGATCCTATTTTTACAAAATTTCGTATAATTATCTTTCAAAAATATCCTGATCAATATGCTCAACGATATATAATAAAAACTGTTCTTAGATTTTTTCAACTTCACAGAAAGCTTTTTAAAGAGTAAAAACAATCTACCTTTCCAAAACTTGTTTTGATAATACTTAAATGATCAAAGTTTCAAACTAGTATTAGTTTCAAATATTTCCATCAAATATTCTGAGAAGTATTTAAAAACAGATTTTGAGAATATATCAGGATATTTAACCTTTTACCAAACATATTATTATCAAAAACTTAAACAATGTTTACAAAGGAAAGATCATACCAGGAATAGGGTATAAACCTATTACCAAATTTCAATCCCTTTGCAACTCTTCCAATGAAGATGTCCCCTGTCTGAGACACTTAGTGCATTAGTTCCGAGCCTTATCCTTTTAGCTTCACACCATTGCATCGATAGGAATGTCCCCTGTGTACAATGTCTTCAAATACTTAGAAATCTTCTGAATGTCAGTTTTCATTGTATAGGCAATTTTTCATGTCACAGGGGTGAAACCCAAGAATGTACTGGAGATAAATTCCTTGTATCCTGGGGAAAATCCCAAATTTTCATGCGCTACAGGCGGGAGTGTATAAACTCCAAGACTTAGAAAGGTGAAAACCTTTAAACCTTAGAGAGTATGAAAATACCCTTTCGTGAGAGAGGGTGATCAATCCTCATATACCTTTAGGATTCAGGATATAGCCAACAGTAACGAAATTGTCAGCCACTTTTACATGGACTGGTCCCGCCACCTTGAACTATCCCTGAATAACTTGCGCTCCAGGCGGGGTGTTTAAACCCAATTCGGAAGAAAGGTGAATACCTTTAAACCTGTGAAGGGATCAGGATCCCTTATACGTGAGAGAGGGGGCCAATCCTCTAATCTTCCGAAGTATCTTGAGTGAGCATCCTGGAGCTATATCCTGGAGCATATACTGCAAAACATCCTTAAACTAAGGTGGGTGTTAGCTTGGCTAACACCCCTCCGATGCTTAAGTTAGTATTGGGTTTCAAAGAATAAATTAAACCAAAACATATTTAAAAAAGATAGAATTCATACCATCCTGAGTTAGAAATTAAATTCTAAACTCACTTGAAATAAAGCTTAAGGTGTATAGCATTCCAAGATCTCGGTAGCATATCCCCTTCCATATTCTTGAGTCTATATGCTCCTTTCCCTGCTTCTGATTCAACTTCATATGGTCCTTCCCATTTTGGACCTAACTTGCCATCGGCAGGATTAGTAGTATTCTGAAAAGCCTTTCTCAACGCCCAATCTCCAACCTTAAATCTTCTGGTCCTAATATTCTTGTTATATGCTCTGGATATTCTTTGTTGATATGCTGCCATTCTTAGCCTTGCTGCATCCCTTTTTTTCATCTATAGTATCCAAATCCTGACACAAGGCTTCAGGATTCTGTTCAGGATCCCGTAGGATAGATCTTGCAGTAGGTATTGCCATTTCCGTTGGAATCATTGCTTCTGCTCCAAATACCAAGGAAAATGGGGTTTGGCCTGTTGCATTCTTGACCGTTGTCCTATCAGCCCACAAAACAAAGGGTAATTCTTCTGCCCATCTTCCTTTTTTCGCTCCAAGTCTCTTCTTTAAGTTATTGACAATTATCTTGTTTGAGGATTCTGCTTGTCCATTCGCTTGAGGATGTACCGGAGTAGATGTGATCATTTTGATTCCCCAACTCTTGCAAAAGTCAGTAGTTCTCTTGCTTATAAATTGAGAACCATTGTCACAGATTATCTCGGCTGGTACTCCGAATCTGGTCAGGATATTTCTCTTTATGAAGGATACTACTTCTTGATCTCTAACTTGAACAAATGCTTCTGCTTCAACCCACTTGGAGAAATAATCCGTCATTGCCAACATGAAAACCTTTCCTCCTGGAGCTTTCGGAAGCTTTCCCACTATATCCATACCCCACTTCATAAACGGCCAAGGGGAAACAATAGGATACAGCGGTTCAGCAGGCTGATGTAATATGTTACTATGCCTTTGACATGCGTCACATTTTCGAGCATATTCTGCGGCATCTTTTCTCATTGTTGGCCAATAATATCCTGTCCTTAATACTTTTGAGAATAATGACCTGCCCCCAGTATGGTTACCACAATCCCCTTCATGTATATCCTGAAGTACTTCTTTGGCTTCAGGATCCTCCAAGCACCTCAAATACGGTCCTGCAAGAGATTTCTTGTATAAAACATTATTTATAATAGTGAATCGTGATACCTTCATCCTAAATGCCTTAGGATTTTCATTTTCGGGGATGTATCCTTCTTTGAGATATCTCATGATTGGAGCCGTCCAAGATTCAGGATCCTCTTCAGGATACTCTGCTCCAGGATCCTGAATACCCGCTACTTCTTTATCCCGAGCGATATGGCTTATATGAGGTTTCTGATTTCCTGTTAGTTGATTCATAGGTTGAGGTAGAATTCATCCTCTCCTGCATCTTCTTGTCATCTTCCAGACGGATATATCTCAAAGCCCTGTTACGAGCTTCGTCGAGATTCCTGCAGGGATTCATTACAAGATCCTGATAAAACTGAGAATCCTTTTGCAACCCCATCTTAAAAGCTTGCACAGCTGTTGCAACATCAAGATGTGGGATATCCAAGGATTCTCGACTGAATTTGTTCACATAATCCCTCAAGGATTCCTGAGGCCCTTGAGTTATTCTGTAAAGATCACTGGTTAGTTTCTCAAAACTCCGACTACAAGAAAATTGACTGTTAAATAAATTAGCCAAATGAGCAAACGAAGTAATTGAGTGAGGAGGGACGTTTAACAACCATTTTAGGGCTGATCCTGTCAGGGTAGAACCAAATCCCTTGCACAAGCATGCTTCCTTGAGCTCCGGAGGGATAGGGTTAATCTCCATTCTTTCCCTATACTGGGCAATATGCTCTTCAGGATCCGTAGTCCCATCATACAGCTTCATGTTGGGAGTCTGAAATCTTTTTGGGATTTCAGCATCACAGATGGGATATGCAAAGCGGGATATCCTGTGGCTGTCTTGGGATACTTCCGGAATTGGCTGGACCACTCCAGGTACACTGGATATCATGTCCTTCAATTTCTGGTGCTCCCTGGTAAATGTTGACGTCATACCTGCATCCTGCAAAGAGCCATTGTTGTTAGTAGCAAGAATATTATTATTTGACACGTTACCGTTCTGAGGATTTTGGCCATATCCTGAAGCATATCCTGAGCTTCTCGCAGTCGATATCCTAACCGAAGAGGGTATCTCAGGGGTATGATTCTGAGAATGGCTTGGGACGATATTCCCCCTATTATCCTCAGTGTAAACTGCGGAACTGAAGTTCAAAGCCCTGGGCTGTATAGGAGTGACAGTTTCTTCAGCGGGTCTACTCGAGCTAGCTTTTAAGAGTTGTATTTCTCTTAACAGCATTTGGTTAGTCTCCTGTTGCTGCCTCATTTGTTCCTGCACACTTCCAAATAAAGTCAAAATTTCATCGTTAGAGGCTAAAACGGGAGCAGATCCCTGGACACTCCGAGTAGGGATAACATCTTGAGATTGTGAAGAAAACGACATCCTTGGAGGACGTGGTGGAAGCACCGAACCAGTAGTAGCAGAGGTTGTAGCAGACATAGTGGAAGAGCTCATGTTTGATCTTGAGGCCATTGTAAACAATGTGGCAAAAAGTTTTGAAAATAGAAAACCGATTAATGATTCTGCAAAGATTTTTAGTAAAAGTAGCACCACTTGCCCCACGGTGGGCGCCAAATTGTTTTGGTCAAAAATTACCTAAGCAATTAAGTGATCAAATTAGTTAAGTGAGGTAGTGTGCTAGGAATATGTATGAAAAATGTGTTAACAAAATTAGATATGAAAACAGTTTCAGGATACGGCTCAGAATATAGAGCTGTATCTATGATCAAACGATGAGCGAAAATGTAAAGGTGGACACGTGATGTACGAGGAAAGCCCTTGATCAATCTAGATCGCCGGCATAAAACCTCGGGAGCTGACAATCGCAGCTGCCTTGTTCTTCTATTGCTTCAAATATCAGGATACAGTGCAGGATGTGGTGCGGATCGACTAGGTGTTACAATGTAATTCGAATACAAGTGTTGTGTGTAGTGTTTGCGATGAGCTAGAGAGAAAGTGTTCGAAAATGTGTGTGTTGAGTGACTTAATCTGATCCGCCCCCATCTATTTATAGTAAAACTAATGTAACTAACTATCCTACATAACCGGGATCCACCGAATATTCCTTAGTTGAACGTTGTAGACCTGGTCTTTCGGGCTCAACGTCTCTCCTTTAACAAATACGTCCGAGTCTTGAGGAGATGGAGTCCACTTGACCGTTGGCAAGTCCCAGTCTTTCACCTGCACGTGATTAATTCGATATACCCCAGGATATCACCCAGGATGTTAGCAATGTCCTCGTCCAGTATCCTGATCACAGATAAACAATTAAAAACAGGATATTAGTCAGCATGCATACTCAGAAAATGAGCCATAACAATGATGATTTCCCCCAATTTTGAACAAAATCAAAACCCTAAATAATGAACAGTACGATCAAAACTGAAATTACCTGAATCAGACAACAGAAATTGAAGAAGAAGATGATGATCGATGATTAATAACAGCTACAGATACGATTTGATCTCGAATTAGGGTTTGAACGTTAAAATTGAAATTAAGTAAATTGGATGATAGAGCTTGAAGAAGATGATGATTATCAGTGAACAATTTACGATTTGATCATGAATTTGTGTTTTGATTTGAAGAAAGTTTGAATTAGGGTTTCTAGTTTGAGAGAGAGAATACAGGGGAGGGAGATAGAGAGTACAGGGAGAATGTTTAGAGAGAGAGAGATGTCTGTGTTGTTTGTTTAGAGATAGAGAGAGAGTGGTTAAAGTGAGAGAGAGAGTGTGTGAAAGAGAAAAAAAGGTATTTATATTTGATTTTATTTTTTTATTTATACTATAAATAATTAAGTAGAAAGACTAAACTGCCCTTAAGTAAATAAATTTAACTGAAAATTTTAACCAAGTTAGTGCTAAAGGACGAAAGATGTAACAAGTTTTCAAAATAAAGGACTGTGGCTGTAATTATTAAAGGTAAAGGTCATCCATTGCAACTAGCTACAAACATAAGAAACCCAAATCTATAGATTAACAGAGTTTTTATTTTACTTATGAATCTTTTATAATTACAAGGACCGTTTTTGTAAAAGCTCATCTTTTTAAATAGGAAATCCAAACTAAGAAGACCCACCTTGTTTCCATAACTTTGTTCCGACTTTTCTGGCCAATTTGCTAGGTTCCAATGAAATCTTTTAGCACTATTTTCAAAGCAAATCAAACCCTCTAATTAAGGGGCTGTTTGGCTAAGCTTATTTTAGAGTGACTTTGACTTATTGACTTTTTGAAAAAGTAAATAAGTCAGAATGGAGTGACTTATTTACTTATTCCTCTCACATAATAAGCTAACACAAACACCTTTTAACTTTTCAAAAAGTCAATAAGTAAATAAGTCACTAAAATAAGCTTAGCCAAACAGCCCCTAATTCAAAACCTTTGTCAAACTTTCCTATGTGCAAAACGCGTTCTGATTCGCTTGTATTAGCCGAACCAAACCAATAAAGGGAAACCGTTTAATCGGCTTATATCACGGTGAATCGTAACCTATTTTTTCCAAATAAATAGTATATAATCTCATACAATAATTCGGTATCACACTTTTTACGCACCCACAAACGCCCACAACTTTCACCAATTTTGTTCTCTATGATCGAACCTGCAATCTAAGGAACTCGACGACTCCAGCCATACCCCAACTCATACTTTCTAGTTTTTCATTAATTCTAGTAAAACGTCTTCTGTGATCGTATCGTTTCGCCAGAAATTTGGAATCTCCTACTAGCCTTCTTCGCGTTTAATCAAGTTGCTTTACCGGGTAACTTCTGTCAGGCTTTATATTCGTTTTTCTTTTTCGAGTTCTAATACCCCATGTCAATTGATATTGTTGTGGCAGATTCTCGTATAAATCTTGGATTATTAGGATTAAGGCTTATGGTTTGATTTGGGAACTAGTGGTGAACTGTTGAAGTCATAACATTAAAACAAACACAAAACACCTTCAAGATTATGAGCTTTGCTCACCAGTTTGATAAAATGTTGATCTCAAACTGGAATGGGTTCGAGTCCCTTTGTACTATCTTTGGAAACCTTTTTATTGGTTTCTTTGAAAGCTAAACCCGGCCAGACCTTTTTGTATATAAAATAAAATCGGTTAACACATTAGCAAGGTGATCCATATGTTGGTGTTAAGTTGTTTGTCGGACACAGCCGCTGGTTGACCCCTGGCCAGCTTTTTTCGGTTCTATTTACACACATACACACACACACACACACACACACACACACATATATATATATATAGAGTGGGATCCTACGGAAAGTGTGTTTTTCCTAAAAAGTGTAAAAAGTCATAAAACACAATAATTTCAGGCATAAAACACACCTAAAACTCATAAATAATAGAATGAAGATTACTAAAACACCATATTCAAACTCTAATAGTCCATAAAAACTTCAAACATACCATCGTAGAACTATGAATTTAAAACACAAAATGCTAAACAACATAAAACACAATAATATTTGTCATTCCATAATTAGAGCCTTAACATTTAAAACACAACACAAAACCCACATACATGATGTTTTAGTAATCTTCATTATGTTATTTGTGGGTTTTTGGTGTGTTTTATGGTTGACATTATGGTGTTTTATGACTTTTTACACTTTTTAGGAAATTTGGACTTTCTAGCCAACTCCTAGCCTATATATATATATATATATATGTGTATAGGGTAAGGTTCATGCGAGAACCATCTTTATTGCGAGAACCATCTTTATTGCGAGAACCAATATGAACACAACCTAAAATAGCTAAGAAAAACCTAAAAAAAAACTAACCTCCCCAAGCTAAATGCTAAAAACTAAAATCCCCAAAAAACCTAACCCCCCCCTCCCCCCCCCCCCCCCCCCCCAAGCTAAAATGCTAAAAGGGGTGGTTGCTGAAATATTAAGGGGTGGTTGGTTGTGTTCACATTGGTTCTCGCGGTTCTCGTAATAAGGGGTGGTTGCTAACGGATCTTTGTCCTATATATATATATATATATATAACTCGTGGTGGTTCTCATTCTAGCGGCTCCCTATATATATATATATATATTATCACTATGCATTTTTCTAACATATCTTATAAAAACATGCAAGCTATTTTGTCTTAAAATATGTGTCAGGAGACACACGAAACTGCATTTAAAGAAAAGGATGGCACAAATTTTTTTTGTTATAAGTTCTTAACAATAAAAATGACTTATTTTCTTTACCTACTACATTTTGTAAAAATAATAATAAAAATAATAATAATAATAATAATAATAATAATAATAACCATCTTGAGCTTCAAATTTAGATCTTATAAAAGAAAACCATACCTTTTTAGAGTCATTTTTTTTCATATAAATTAACCATGCACTTACCAACTTTATTTGACTAAATAAACCTATAAGCCTAAGCCTTTATTTATTAAATTTATTACATAAAAAAACTTTAGATAAAATATTTTTCTTTTAAGTCCCTAAATAATAAATATGAATTTATTTAATATTTCAGGAAGCATACTTAGAATGGTTCGTAAGCGAATAATCTATCACTTGTATTTTTTTTTTAATCCAGTACATCTAATCCTTTCATAATTAAGGGTTAATGTATTTAAACACCCCCAACTATGGTCATTTGGCCGATGACACTCTCAACTTTCACCTTGGTTTAGACCACTTCCAACTTAACACATCGATTGTCATGGCACACCCTCGTTAAATATTCTTCAACCAAGTTAGTAAAATGAGCATATGTGGCAATTTAAGCTGATGTGGCATGTATGACGTGTCATACATGATCTGATGTGGAACATTACCCATGATCATCATTAAAAAAAATAAAACAAAAGAAAATTAAAAAAACATTTCCCATGTCGCCGGTGCTTCTGGCCGTCGCCGGTGCTTCTGGCCGGAAAGCTTAATTACACCCGACCCACCCATTTAGCCACCAGATTGAATAACTCGCCATAAATATAGTCGAAAAAGTGTTTCACGTCGTCACCAACGTGAATAACAATTGACCGAGAGATGAAACTTGAATCACAAAATTCAACAACTTGAACAACAAATCCAAAGAGTAGTTAAATAACAAAATTCACTCAAAAGTAATAACCAAATATCAACTAAAGAAAGCTTGTCGGAAACCATGAACACCACCATCGCCGGTGCTTCTGGCCGTCGCCAGACTCCACAGCCGTCGTCGGCTGCTATCAACCACCCTCACCGTCATCTACAATCTTTGCCGTCGTCTTCATCTTAATTACCGCCGCCGCAGCGGCGACGCTGCTGCACAAAAAATTCGCCGGTGTGTCGCCGGTTCTTCAGGGGAGGGAGATAGAGAGGGGTGGAGGTATTTGGGGGTGTTTGTGCGTCCGCCGGAGTGGGAGGGGCGCCGGAGTCTGTGTGTGGATTTTGAGAGTGTTGGATTTTGGTGATTTGAATGTGTAGATTGATTAGGTCTTGGTTGGGGATGATGATGATAAATGGGTTGCTGAATCTGTGTGTGGGTATTTATAATAAATCTTATAACCTTTCACCATATATGTATATCACATAATACAATACATCATCAAATCATAGTTAGCTCAATTGGCCAGTGCTCATTTAATGGGTTTTTGGCTATACAGACACGGGTTCGAGTCTTGTTAGTCCCATTTTATAGATTTTTGGATCCATTAGCATGCCACGTCAGCAAATTTAGATCCATCATCATGCCACGTCAGCAAATATTGGCCATGTCAGCAAAAAGAACTAACCCAGTTAGTGTTTATTTAACGACGGGGTGACATAGCAACCCAAATGTTAAGTTGGGAGTGGTGTGAGCCAAAGTGAAAGTTGAGAGTGTCATCGGCCAAATGGCCATAGTTGGGGGTGTTTAAATCCATTAACCCCATAATTAATTTAGGGTGCTACTAAATACCCCCCCTAATTACTAACTATGTCCCCCCTATAAAAACATCACATCATTACATCACAAATCCACATTTTATTTCTTTTTTTGTCTTTTTGTTGTTTTTTTAATTATGATTATAATAGTCATTATTATTTTTATTTTAAAAATATTATTTTAATAAAAAAATTTTATTATAATTTTTTTTGAACGAACTCGGTTTTAAAATTTTTTTTGAACGAACTCGGTTTTTAAGTAAAATAATTCGAGCTAAGACGAGCCGAGCTACCAAGCGAGCCAAACCGAGCCAATTTGATTCGTTACGAGCCGAGTCGAGCTAGACTCACTTTCTAACCGAGCCGAGCCGGTTCGGCTCACTTTTAAACCGAACCATATTGAGCAAGCTTTTTCCGAGTTAAATCCGAGTGAGCTTCGAGCGAGCTGCGAGCGAGCCGCGAGCTTTTTGGACAACCATATCCATGCGTATGTTACACGTATACATAACGTGTTAGGTGATGAAAATTGTGGATTTCGGGCGATGGCTTCTGCTCTAGGGTACAATAAAGATGAATGGTTATTTATCCGAAGATCACTGTTGGAAGAGCTACTTCAGTTTATAAATAAGTACACTAAAGCTTTCTGTGGCTCATTTGAAAATGTGTTTACGTCCTTGGCTTGGTTAGGGTCGGGGGTTGCACCAAAAAAACATTGGAGGATAATGCTAGAGGCAGGATTCTTGATTGCGAACAAGTTTAACGTAATCGTTCAATTTTTATCCAAAGAAAAAAGAACCAATTCGACTTGTTTTTCGCTTTGGAGATGCCCTCACCAGTTCCAAGAAAAAAAAATCCAATTGCACACGTGGATGGTGGCCATTTTATAATGGTAGAATTGCAATGAGAGTATCCAATTGCCACCACAAACAACCTATGGACATTAATGAGAGAAAATAATGCGGCTGGCTGGGGGAATATATTTGAATCACGTCAAAAATATGTATAATTCTTGGATAGCACAACCTGCTATATATTATGTTGTAGATTAAAGCTCGGTATGTGAAATGTTTAATGATATAATTTTGTAAGAATACACTTATTTTTTTTATAGTTTCTATTACTACTATAAATGTAATTGGATAAATAATTAGTTATAATAATAACAAGTTATAATAATAATAATAATAATAATAATAATAATAATAATAAGAAGTATATAACTAATCACTAAATAAAAGATTAAAAAAAGACAACTAAAAGACAAAAAAGCTAAAAACTTAAAAAAAGTTATTAACTAAAATACAAAATAAACTAAAAACAAAATAAAATTATTAATTGATGTGATGTTTTTATAGGGGAGGGGGGTGTAATTAGTAATTAAGAGGGGTGTATTTAGAATGAGCCTTAATTTATAAACTAATTATGTCATGTTTTCACCATCCATAGCATGACTTCAACTAAACAGTTATTCATTTTAAATAACTAACTAGATCATAAACCATAATTATTCCCAAATTAAATCTCGAATCCTTAATTTCCAATAGATCTAGCATGTCATGGTTCTTAACAATAGATCCTCTCCAATCAAACTTTATTATCGAACATGTTAGGATAACACTTTGGAGTGATTCTCCCAACGCCTACATTAGATATAGCTTGTGTGATTGCTGTGAGTAAATCTTTCCAAATTCCCCCTTTTATCATTTAACCATTTTGGGGTGTATCATGTGTTACATTTTCAGTATTACATTTTCACAATTCAATACGTGCAGATACCAACTTGTGTAGTTTATGTGTTATCTGATACTTGTTTGGTTATCATTTGTGCATTATATTCATGAGACAGTTACATATAGATCCGTTGCCTCGTCCGTTCCCCATTACCAAGAGCGGAACCTGACGTTGTCAACACACGAGATCAACTCCGTTTGATTGAGCTCGAATCTTGAATACAAACCAGCATACCATAATACCGTGCACATTTACATACAGTTGCGTTGATTATTGTTTGAGATCGCACATCGTTATCCAATGCAACATACATACATTCATTGGAATCATTACATTATTTGCTGATTGGTTGCTTGAGGTTTGATACATTTACATACAACACATTCAATTACATTGGGTTATATGCACATTTTCTATATACAAAATAAACTAATCATTTTCATAAAAACAACAAAATTCACTCACCAACCTTTTTTGATGCAAAAATTACTTTTTTAAACATGATACAAGTGAACATGAGTGAAGAGGAGATCAATATAGGATTGGGCCTTAGTAACAAGCAATGAACTTATACTTGGTTATCTATTTTATACAGTGTCTTTTATGTATTTGTTTCATTTGGATTATTTGTTATGTGAAACTTTTAACATGGAATTAATGAATATTTAACTATTTAATAGCAAGTCATAAGCTTTGGATCAACCAATTATGCCCCGGTCACCTATTCTGCTGCGTGTCAGGGTGTGACAACTTGCTATTAAATGGTTAAGTAAGGTCGTCTCCACAGAAAATTTATAGTTAGTGTCTAGCTAAATTATCAAATTAATTAACTACTAATTTTGTTTTAGGAGTTTTGATTGATTTGAAGAAGATTGTAACAGTAATTATAAGAAAAATGATCAAATTTTGGAAAACGTAACCTCCTCCAAGTTTCAGGTTCCGGGTTTACACAAAATTAACTAGTTATTTGGATACCACATAGACATAGTGTTGGAAAATCAGCTAACGTGACAATCAAAATAGATTTTGGTCATCAAACCATATAATTTAATTACTCAACATCCTATATCAAGTTTAACCCTCTTTAATCACTCAACCCGTTTCTAGGTTTTGTCATCAACCGAACGCAATTGTAAAGAAAGAACTCATAACATGAATAAATTGTTTCAGTTAACTAATGCATCATTCTGACTCATAAAGTTTGTCTAACTAATGCATCAATATGATTTATAAAGTTTGTCTGAACAAGATCAATATCCAAAACATAACTAATCAAATAAAGTGTAAAACCAATACGAATCGTCCTCCTAGAGAACCTAGCCGCTCATGCTTATCGCGTTCAAACCGGCAACCCAAGAATCCTCGTATTTCTATTGATTTGCGTGCAGCAGCAACCAAGAAGGTTACGCCTTCTTTTCTCGTGCCGTCCAATCTCCATGTTCAACTTCTTACCCGTCCAATTTATTCCTTTTCAGCTGACTCAAAATCCCATGTATCATCTCTTTCCTTGTGGGCTTCATTGAACTTCCGAACTTGTTTACTAGCCCAGCAACGTATTAGATTAATAAGCCCATATAACCTCCTAATTCCTTGTGAGCGTTTATTATGATCCAAAAAGAAAACAACTAATTAATAACCCTCATTAAATTAACTAGATTTATACCCGTCGGTGGAAAGGAATTTTTATATCGTAACAACATAAGTATTTTTTTTATTTTAAACAATAACATACGGATTGTAACTATACGTTATTGGATAGATTTTAGTTTATATTTTAATAAATATGGTCATTTGATTTTTTTTTTCTAAGCTGATTCGTTTTGATCAGAACCTATTTTGGTCAGAATACCCATCCTAAACCAAACCAAACCAATATGAACCTTTTTAATGGCATGTTCTGACCCGAAACAAAATTCGAGGAAAGATACAAGATACTAGATGTTTGATATAATGTGAACTACATGTTCACTAGTAAAGTATATTATGATAGTGATTAGGACTAAATCACAATATGGCCCTAACACAATTGAAGTACGTAATAAAGAACAAGGCAGACTTAAAGATAAAAACTCCTTGATGGATATACATAACCAAAAGTACAAAATCATACTAATTAGAGTAAACTGCCATTTTGGTCCCTGTGGTTTGGGCACTTTTGCCATTTTAGTTCAAATCTCAAACTTTTTACATCTGGGTCCTTGTGGTTTGTATTTTGTTGCCATTTTAGTCCAAAATCCAAAAACCCTCTATTTTGACTGTTGAAAGCTGATTATTTTCTCCTTTAGTGCAGGGGCATTTTGGTCATTTTTTAAATTTCCTTTAAATACCCTTATTTAACACTCATCATCTTCCTTCATTTTTACATATCATCTTCCCCCAAAGAAAACCCTAACCCACAAAAATCGCATTTGTTTAAATCCAGCACACATTCACCAAATCAACAAAATCTAGCAATCAACAAGATCACAATTATAAACCCAACACCTGTTCTCCCCGGATTAGATCCTGCACACAACCGGAAGTCGATCGAGCGAGAGAAACAGAGAGTTTAGTTTCTCCGGTGAGAAGTCGATCGAGATAGAGAAACAGAGGGTTTAGGGGTCAAGTACTTAGAAGTTCGTAGAGAACAGTGGTGTTTCGATAGTGGTGGCAGGTGGGGCGGCGGCGGTTGGCGGAGAAAGTGGCGGTCGGAAAAACGTCAAGATCATCATCAACATCGTATCATCATCGTCTCTCTCTCTATCTCTCTCTCTCACTAACTCCCTCTCTCCCTAACTCCCCCCCTCTCTCTCCGATTTGCTAAGTGTGAAGGTGGAGGTGAAGATCGGCAAGATTGGAGGCACCGGTGGTTGTGGTGGATGGTTGAAAATCGGTGAAGACTGAGCTGTAGATAGAGGTGAAGATTGGCAAGATTGAAGCAGATGAAGAGCAATCGAAGCCTGATTCTTTGTGGAGAAAACTGAAGCATATGAAGAGCAATCGAAGCCTGATTCATCGTTGAATTTGTTGATTTTTTTTTGGTGAGAAATTGGTGATTGAGAAGTTGATGGATTGGAAGAGTGGTGGATTTTTTCCTGATTGAGTGAAGAATAGACTTTTGTTGTTTATGGCGGTAGAGAGAGAAGAGAGAGAGACAGGTCCGAGCTGTAGATAGAGAGAGAGAGAAGAGAGAGTGAGAGGGATTTATAAAGTATAAGGTGGTTGGGGCAGACAAAATGACCAAAATGCCCTCAGAAAAGGACAAAATAGCAGGGGATTTTTTTAAATCTGACCTGATTTGAGATTTGGTCCAAAATGGCAACAAAATGCAAACCACAGGGACCCAGATGTAAAAAGTTTGAGATTTAGACTAAAATGGCAAAAGTGCCCAAACCACAGGGACCAAAACGGCAGTTTACTCTACTAATTATGGTATTGAACTCTAAATAAAGTATTGCATTTGGATATGTAATGCACTTGTTATACATACACATAGAGGGTATATATGTGATATTGGTGGACCCATCTTAAGCAACTCATACTTTCTTTTACATGTTACGCAAACCTACTGATTACTAAAAGTAACATTGTGAGTGATTGAATTGGAAAATGATGGATTGTTGCGGTGGTTAATCGATCTCCCTTGCATCAATTAACCGGGTTTTAAAAATTGTTGGTTGTTTTTTACCTTTTTTTTTTCTTGTCAGGACTTGTGTTTATTGTCATCATCTCATTTTTAGGGCGACTTTCAAGCCGTTTGATAATTTGATTTTTTTTTTCTTTTAAGCATTTTTTTTTTTTTTTCATTTTACTCATAGAGTTGGGTTTTTTTTTTATTACAAGGAAGTTCTATAGAGTTGGGTTGTTTTTATTACAAGGAAGTTCTAGAGATTTAGTTAAAACTTAACAACAAGACAAAATTGCAGAAAACAACCTTTATGTTTGCCTCAAACTGCACTTTATACCTTTCACTATGAAATCGGCAAAAACCAACTTTTATGTTCATGTTTTATTACACCCTATAACCTTTAGCACTAACCACGTCAAAAAATTCAGTTAAATGGACTCACATGCCTAGCACATGAGGGTATTTAAGTCTTTTACGTTTACATTAAAACAATATTTATTTTATTAATAAAAAACCCACTTCTTCATCACTATAACCCATTAACCTGCATAAAAACTCCACCACCACCATGTTCACAAACCACCGCCGCCACCACTGCATCTCCACCATGTTCAGAAACCACCACCATCTTCATCACGGTTCTGCAAGTGGTAGTGCTAGTATTGGTGCTTGTTTTCTCAGGCATTTCAAAACACCAGTTTCTGATAAGATTTAACTAACCTACCTCTTTAATTTATCCTAAAACCACTTTTAAGAATCAAAAACCAAATTGAATTGATCCAAATTTGAAACAGAACACATGAACAATCACCAATTTGGAATAAAAACAATTGAATTGAAAAAAAATATTACCTTTGGATGTCTGAATGAAGTTTTCATGGAGCTTAAATTCTTCTTCACACTGGTATCCCATCTTGAATTGGTTGGATGACTTGTAAGTTATAATTAAATATATTGCAGTTTTTTGTTTGTCCAACAAGTTGGAGTTAGTTTTGTCAACATTGGAGGATGCAGTGAATGATGCACCAAAAGCAGCAGAATTTCTTGGGTGATCCATCAATAACAATCACAATTCACAACAAATTGAGCATAAATGAACACTGCAAAGTCAAAAAAATAAACACAACAAAATGATCAAAAGAAAACAGTGTATTTAATGAAAAAAGTAGAAAAAAACAGAGGAATCAAACCTTTAAAAAGATGGTTTCTTCAGTTCCCCAGTCAATTTCATTCTTTTTATAAACATTAATTGCTACAGTTGCGTTAATTGTATGCTTCTTGCTTGCTGATTTTAGTTACAACTATGATTCTTTCTTCTCCCGAGCCGACTAGAAGAGCAGCGATACCTTGTCTCTGTGGTGGTGTCGGTTGAGCTGTAGAGTAGAGAGAGACAGCAGAGGGTGGCAACATTGTATGGTTTACGACGGTGGTGGGTGAGGGTGGGGATGCAGTGGTGGCAGCGATGGTTTCTGATGATGATGAAGAAGTGGGTTTTTATTTATAAAATAAGTATTGTTTTAATTTTAAAGTAAAAGACTTAAATGCCCTCATGTGCAAGGCATGTGAGTTCATTTAACTGAAGTTTTTGATGTGGTTAGTGCTAAAGGTTATAGGGTGTAATAAAACATGAACATAAAGATTGGTTTTTGCCGATTTCATAGTGAAAGGTATAAAGTGCAGTTTGAGGCAAACATAAAGGTTGTTTTCTGCAATTTTGTCTAACAACAATTACGACGTTAGTTAGTGTTAAATATTATTAGAGTCTAAACACTAAGGATATTCTTTTTGAACGGCTAATTTATTTAATCCTTTGTCTTCTGTGGAACTTGAACCCAAAACCTTCTCCTCTCCAACCTAGGTGTTTTAAAGGTTTTGTCTTTGCTAATGGACTACCCCATTCGTCTAAACACTAAGGATATGAATGCTAGTTTTGAAAAGTTATGATAAGACGTTATATTTAATCATTTTTATAATTTCTATTATATATTCTAAACTTCTGATACGTCGTTGTAGGGAATACAAGAGATTTAGGTGTTGTTTGCTTTTTAAGAGGTAAAATGTATGCGGTCTGCGGACCACATCTGTAGAAGAAGAGGTGGATCAAACTTCTGCAGTCTGCAAGAAGAAGGCTGTTTGTTTATTAACGTATGTAGACTTAAAAAATAATTTGGTAGTGGTGTACGGATGGTGGTGGTGCTAGATGGTGGTGGTGGACGGTGGTGGGAGGTGGTGGTAGAAGGTGGTGGTGGGTGGTGGACGGTGGTGGTGATGGACGGTGGTGGTGGTGGTGAACGGTGGTGGGTGGTGGACGATAGTGGTGGATTGTGGAGATGAACGGTGGTGGGTCGTGGTCGATAGTGGTGGACGGTGGTGGTGTTGGTGATGGACGGTGGTGGGCGGTTGGCGGTGGTGGGGGGTTGACGGTGGTGGTGGGTGGTGGTGTTTAACCCTTTACAGACCTTAGAAAATTTTAAAAGTGGCTGGGCCAAGTCTGCACCAAGAGGAGCTCGCGCAGACATTTTTAATGAAACGTCTTCGGAAAAACAAAACGTCTGCAGATGGCAATGTTTGCGCATGGTTTGCGCGGCACAGACAGAGGAGCTTGCGCAGATCTTTTTTAGAAAAACAAACACCACCTTAGTAAAAGTTAACAACAATTTACCAGTAGTTAGTGCTAAGGATCGAATGTGTTACACTTCTGAACACTAAGGATATCAATGTAATATTGAGAACTTATGATCAAAACGTTTATATGTCCATACCACATTATCTATCCTTGTAATTTCCATTATATATTCCAAACTTCTTTTATGCCACAATTTTTTGATACCGAAGAACCAAAGCTTTGTTTTCAGTAGGATCGGCTTACAATTTAAAAAGAGGTTGTGATACACCTTGTTGCCCGTTTACCTATCATTATTATGTGATTTCCTAATTATCAAATTCAAATTAATAAGTATTATCCCTTAAAAATCATTAAACTCGTTTATACTTTATAAATTTGTTTTATTTACTATTTATTGTATTCAATTCTCTTTAACAAATTCATCTTCTTTTTCTGAATTATAGCATACATATTTGTCCGATCACAGCCCCTGCTTTTTGTTACGAAGGACTCTAACTTTGGTCCTAGGCCATTTCGGGTTTTCAATTCCTGGATCGGTCGTATCGGTTATGAATGTGAAACTTGGTGCAATACCAACTTGAAGGACCCAAATGGTTAATCTCGAAAATATAAGGGTTGTAACACCCCGTGTTTTGAAAGTCAAAGTACAAGTCAAAGTCAAAGTCAAAGGAAGAAAAGATTGCTAATTGCGATCTGTCACTCCTTGCTTAACTATTGATTGTACACTTTGATTTGTAATCGAATTCTATTATTTGTTTGCTTTAGTTGTATTATGTGAAGTATCTATTAATAATCGCAGCTTAACCGATGTTAATCGCTAATCGCATCGCAACTCGAATTATGCGTTCTGGATATTGTTTTACGTGTGTGTGCTATTTACGTGTTACTTGTGCCTGTTTATTTATGTTCTGTGGTGATTAATCGAAACGCAATCGCAACTCTATCGCAACGCAATCACATCGCAAACACTAAACGCAAGTTATTTATGATGATTGTATGTTAGATATAGTATTTGTGTAACTATTATTAATCTAACACATCGCTTAATCGACACTCGCTTAAACGCATCGCAAAACTCAACGCACGAAACGAAACATCGAAACGCAACTCGCCGGAGCCAATCGATCGAATGACCATTCGATCGAATGGTCATCCGTACGGATGACCATCCGATCGGATGGCCATCCGTTCGGTTCGCCATCCTATCCATTACCTGTGCTCCTCTTTCCTCTTTTGGCAACCTATAAATACCCCCTGTCACATCACAACAGTGACGTGACCGCTCTCTCATTCGACCAGCACGCTCAAGCCCTCTTTTCTCTCGATTTCTCGCGATTCTTGTAAGTTTTCAACTCAAATCTTGTACTTCTATGATCTACACTCGTTTCTTCATCATTTTCACCTTTGGATCTTCACTTTTAACCATGAAATCAGCGGATTTGAAGTGTTCTAGGATGATGTCATCATGGGTTCTTATGAACTTCAATGTTTGGCTTCATTCCACCAAGAACAACTCAGATATAAAGGATTTCAACATGTTTAATGTCACACCCCGACCACGTTAAAACAACAAACCGTGGCGGAAACGTCGAGGAGTGTCGTGGCAGAATTATTGTTTCACAAACATGGAATACAAAAAGTTTTGTTTTATTTATTCATTAAGTAATTTACATTGTTTTAACACGAAACAAACAAGTTACATATAGACTATCATTGTTATTATGTCACTAAGGCCTCGTCCAGATCCTATGTGACTCATGCATCCTAGCAATCAACATCAAGCAACATCACCTGAAACATATGTAAAAACAAAGTCAGCAAAGAAATGATGGCGAACACATAGGTTTTATAAGAGTGTCAGATTCATGGCTAGTTTACATGTTGCAATACCTTAATAAAAACCTTGTTTTGAAATGTGTATAATATTGCAACATAATTTAACCAACTCAAATCAAGGGGGTTATAATTTATAAAACCTCGTAGCCATGATTCTTAACCCAAAAACATTTGTTTTAGTAAACCAAATTGTAAAACATCTCGTATTAACTCGTTAATAAAACTCGTATGGTTTATATCCTTTCGAAAACATCGTTATGTGACATCATTTCAAAATCATTTACCCAAGTGCACTAAATAACACCACGGTATGTAATATGTTGAAAACACTTATATATAAGAAGTGCCAGCGGCGTATCTACCATGTTTTCACCATATTACACCCGTCCCGTTATCTAAACACTTAACCAAAAACCAATCGTTTATCCCATTTGTTTAAATTGTTCAAATCGTTTCCAAATCGTTAACTCGTTTAAATCGTTTAAATCATCCTCGTTTTAATTGTGAAAACTATTTATGGTCGTCTCGCTAATAACATTCAAACCTTCGTGACTCGACTATCTCGCTTCTCGCATTAACAAACCACCAAAGGGTAAGTTAACTATCACAGATTCAGTCGTTACCCACCTAACCCACACATAACCATGGGTGCAGTCTGATAACGGGATTTGTCAGATCCTATGGTACCATAACCTAATACTGGTCGGTTTGGCCAAAATTAATGAATGTCATTCGTTATGTAACTACAACCAACAAGTTTGTTCACATTATCGAAATCGTTATTAGTTTAGTATAAACCATCTTAATCGTTTTTGAAACCATCATTAAAATATTGAAATCGTTTTGATACATATGAATCACCCCAAAACAATTGAAAACAATAAAATAGGGGAACTATGTATTCACGTGAAGTGAAAAGTATCCTCAATCAATAGAACTTCAACAAACTCAAGTAAACCAGAGAAATCAAGCAGCACCTAGTAATCAAACCACTAGTCAACCAATCGACACCTCAATCGGAAGATCGGATAGAATGAGATCTTGTAAACCAAATGAGTGTTGGAACTCATGTGATGTGGTTTAACAAAGTCTACACTCAAGATCGGAACCTAACCTAAGTGCTTTCGACCCATTGCGACCCATTAAGGTAGCTTACGTTACTTTAACGCGTCGTGCGCGCAAATGCGCGTTCGAGACGTCTAACTAGTCCTATGAGAAGTATTATATGCCTAAACATGTTGCATAATCGATTAAGTGACAAAACTTTATGTTACATATGCTTAATTACCAATTATGCATGAAAAGGGCATTTTGGTCATTTACCTAAGGCATATAAACTACCTATCATATAACTAATAACACCTAAGTGACCATAAGGTATAACCTCGGAAGGTTATTCCCTATGCAACTATGGTCACTAAACATGTTTGGTCGGATCCTAATGTTCGACCAAACGGGTCAAGTTCGAAAGTCTAAGCGGGTGTTTAGTCCGCTTGACTTACGACTCTACACAAGCACTAAACTAAAAGTGACGAGCTAAACATGTTAAGACATGTTTAGTTAAGTTAGAAAACAGGTTTTGATATCAAAACAAACGCTTTTGATACCCAATAGTAGTTTGGTTAAAAAATACGCATAAATACGCATTTTGGCCGAAACTATGACTCGTCACTACGCCTAGTCAACGTGGTAATCAGTAGGTATAGTCACAAGGGACTATAACCATTGTGATTACGCTCACGTTGCAAAGTTCAACGGAACTTTGTGTTGACCATTGACTCGTCAAAGCTGAAAGTCAAACTCTGTTTGACTTTCATGCTTGAAAAACGAAACAAGAACGAAAGAGGACTTGCCAAGGGTCCAAGAATGGAAAATCTAGATCAACTTGCTCAGGTATGAGGTGCTAAGCCTCAACTTAGAGCAAACAAATCAGATTTGTGTGAAGATTGCAAAGAACTATGGTGGGTATTTATAGGAAATGGACCACTGTTAGGATCGTTTATCGGGAAATGAGCTTCGATCTTGGTCGTACACCTCATGCCCATTGATTTGTAATACTAGGGGTGCCCCAAAACCAGCAAATGGTATAGAAAAAGTTACAAAAAAGACCCCCAAGTTCAATCCTATTGCTGAAAAATGCTAAAATTCAAGTTTCTGTCCAGATCAGTTGCTCGCGCCATGCCACGAGATAGGCAGATGGTGGTCGCGCAGCACCACCAGGTGCCAGATTCAGAAAAGTTTCAAAAATGGCAGAAATGGTCCCTGCACATGTTTAAGGCCTTTTTCGATGCGTTTAAACCCCGTTAACCTCATTTCAAGGCTCTAAAATGAAGTTAAAGTATAGGGAACATGAAACATGCTCAAAAACATCTCGGATGTCGGTTCGTTTGGTCGTACGGTTGAATTATTCGGTTAATTACGACGGAAGTCGTAACGGACGCAAAAACGATCCAAATTACGCGACGAATGGAATTTTATCAAGCCAATCACTAAAATAAAATATTTTAATGATTACATAAATTTTTGGACATCTGGATATATTCAGAACGTAAGATATGCGCGAAAATGCAAACTTGTGCACTTTTTGACGCTTTTAGTCCCTATTGATCAATATAGTTTATTTTAGCATACCGAACCCCTCAAAGCCTATTTCTAAGCTATGTAAAGGATATTTAGGGTATGTTTAACTTATGATCAAGTTCCGGAATGTTCGTTACTATACAAATTGATATAGTTTCACAGTTTGACACAACTAGTCCCTGCGATCGAACAAACTTGATTTCAACACACCAAACCATCCAAAACTTATTTCTAAGTTATGTGGAGGTTATTTAAGGTATGTTAAGCCTATGTCACTATTCCAGAGTGTTTGTTGCATTAAACTGACTGCGTTTACGCACCAGTTTGCGTATAACCTTCCAGAAAGCGATTTAAAGCTTGAAATCAGAATTGAATCAAATTGTAAAATCATCAAACACAATTACACACATAATAACACCAAAACACATATAATAACACCAAAGAACATTGTTTTATTGATAATTAACATTGTTTTACATTGTATATCGATTACAGAACACAGTTGTCACAGTCTCCCCTACTTTAGGAAATTTCGTCCCGAAATTTTATTTAGAGGAAACTTGTGAAAAAAAATGCGGATATTTCGTCTTCATCTGGTCCTCACGTTCCCAAGTAAACTCTGGGCCACGTTTGGATTCCCAGCGAACCTTGACCAATCGAATCTATTTGTTCTTCAACTGTTTGACTGCACGATCCACTATCTCCACAGGTTTCTCGACAAAGTGCATCGTTTCATCGATTCGGATCTCATCGAGAGAATTGTGAAGATCAGTATCAGCTAAACACTTTCGCAAATTGGACACGTGAAAATTCGGATGAATATTTCCAAGCTCTGGAGGTAGCTCTAGTCGATAGGAAACCTTTCCAATTCTTTCAACAATCTTAAATGGTCCAACATATCGAGGTGCAAGTTTTCCTTTCTTTCCAAATCTCACCACTCCCTTCCAAGGTGACACCTTGAGTAGGACACGGTCTCCGACTTGAAATTCTAAGGGCTTGCGTCGTATATCCACGTAACTCTTTTGACGGCTTCGAGCTGTCACAAGATTATCGCGAATTTTCTTGATTTTGTCTGTTGTTTCTAGAATGAGCTCAGGTCCAGTAAGCTGAGCTTCACCAATCTCATTCCAACAGACAGGTGAACGACATTTTCGACCGTAGAGAGCTTCGAATGGTGCCATATTAATACTAGCATGATGACTATTGTTGTAAGAAAACTCTATCAATGGAAGAAGAGAATCCCAATTACCACCAAAGTCTATCACACACGCTCTAAGCATATCCTCCAAAGTTTGAATCGTTCTCTCAGATTGTCCATCTGTTTGGGGATGATAAGCAGTGCTTAGATTTAGTTGGGTTCCCAAAGCAGATTGCATGGTCTTCCAAAAATAAGATGAAAATCGAGCATCATGATCAGAAATGATATCCAAAGGAACACCATGTCGAGATACTATCTCATCAAGATAAATCTTTGCAAGTTTATCAGCAGATAGATCCTTGCGAATCGGAATAAAATGAGCTGATTTCGTTAAACGATCGATAACAACCCAAATCGCATCGTGACCCTTAGATGTACGAGGTAATTTAGTGATGAGATCCATCGCAATGTTCTCCCACTTCCAAACCGGTATCTCTGGTTGTACAAGCAAACCAGAAGGTCGTTGATGTTCAGCCTTAACTTTGAGACAAGTTAGGCATTTCGATACATACAAGGCAACATCCTTCTTCATACCAGGCAACCAATACTGAGTAGGAAGATCCTTGTACATTTTATCAGCACCAGGATGGATAGAATATCGAGACTTGTGAGATTCGTCCATCACTAAAGTGCGGAGATCGTCTTGTTTCAGAATCCACAAACGATCCTTGAAATAAAGCAAACCATCGTCTTTCCTTTTGAGTTTAAGTTCGAGTTGAAGCGGTAGCTCATATTTCAATAAGCCTTTGATTACACAAGATCGTTGAGCTTGAAGGACACGAGATTGAATATCAGTTAAAGTCTGAATAGAATGAAGCTTGAATCGTTCCTTTCGACTAAGCGCATCGGCTACGACATTCGCCTTACCAGGACGGTAGCGAATCTCGCAATCATAGTCGTTCAAGAGTTCAACCCAACGTCGTTGCCACATGTTCAGCTCCTTCTGATTAAGAATATGCTGGAGACTTTTGTGGTCTGTGAAAACCACACACTTTGTGCCATAGAGGTAGTGTCTCCAGATTTTGAGAGCGAAAACCACAGCTCCCAACTCAAGATCATGAGTTGTGTAGTTCTTCTCATGAACTTTCAGCTGTCTTGACGCATAAGCTATCACTTTACCTCGTTGCATAAGAACGCAACCAAGGCCTATGTTGGACGCATCACAATAGACAACAAAATCATCGTTTCCCTCAGGCAGAGATAAAACATAAGCATCACATAGCTTCTGTTTCAGCGTTTGGAACGCTTCTTCTTGCTTGGGTCCCCACTCAAAAGGCTTATTCTTCTGAGTTAAAGCAGTGAGTGGAACCACAATCTTCGAGAAATTAGAAATGAATTGACGATAATAACTAGCAAGACCAAGAAAAGATCGAATCTCTGTAGGTGTCGTCGGTGTATTCCAATCCTTAATAGCAGCTATCTTGGATGGATCTACATGAATACCCTGCTCGTTGACTATATGACCCAAAAACTGAACTTCTTTAAGCCAAAATTCACAATTGGAGAATTTAGCAAAAAGTTGTTCCTTCTTCAGGAGTTCCAGAGTCAAACGAAGGTGTTGCTCGTGATCGGCTCGAGACTTTGAATAAATGAGAATATCGTCGATAAACACAATGATGAACTTGTCTAAATAAGGTTTACAGACCCTATTCATTAAGTCCATTAAGATAGCTGGGGCGTTTGTCAAACCAAAAGGCATGACAGTGAACTCGTAATGCCCATATCTCGTGCGGAAAGCAGTTTTGGGAATATCTTCTTCGAGAACACGAAGTTGATGATACCCAGAACGCAGATCGATCTTGGAAAAACATGAAGCACCTTGCAGCTGGTCGAAGAGATCATCAATTCGAGGTAGGGGATATCGATTCTTGATGGTAAGCTAATTAAGCTCACGATAATCGATACACATTCGAAAAGATCCATCTTTCTTTTTCACAAAGAGGACAGGGGCGCCCCATGGTGAAAAGCTTGGACGGATGAATCCTTTATCAGATAACTCTTGAAGCTGTTTAGATACCTCTTGCATCTCCGACGGTGCAAGACGATAAGGTGCTTTCGAAATTGGGTTGGCATTAGGTACAAGGTCAATATGAAACTCGACTTGACGAACTAGAGGCAAACCAGGCAGTTCATCAGGAAACACCTCTGGATAATCCCGAACAATCGGAATATCCTGAATACTCTTGCTCTTGTCTTTCTCCTCGGTGACATGTGCTAGAAAAGCAACATATCCTTTTCGCAAATAAATTTGGGCTTTTGTACACGACATAAGCTTTAATCCACCTGAAGGTTTCTCGCCACGAACTTCCAGAACATCGCCAGACAGAAGAGGAATACGAACAATCTTATCAAAACAAATTACCTCAGCATGATGTTTGGTTAACCAATCCATCCGTACGATAATAACGAAACTCCCAAGTTGCATCGGTGTGAGGTCAATAGGTAAAAGATGGTTATCAAGGTTTAACTGACAATCACGAATAACAGAATCGAGAACAAGAGGTTTACCAGTAGCAACTTCGACAGATAAGGGTTTCCTCAGTTTAGTTCTAGGTATTGCAAGTAAAGGTTCAAAAGATAACGAAACAAAACTTCTATCGGCACTAGAATAAAAAAGAATAGATGCAGGTCGATGGTTAACAAGAAACGTACCATTGACAACCTCGTTGTCAGCCCTCGAGTCGTTGGCATTCAAGTTGTACGCTCATCCGCGAGCGGGATTCACATTCGCGTTGACATTCACGTTCGGATTCGCATTTGCATTTGCATTCACCAACCTCGGGCAGTTGTTGCGGAAGTGACCAAACTCCCCACAATTGAAACATGAACCTGGTGGGAATCTCGCAGCATTCCCCTGAACCTGTGCTGGAACCTGAGCAACCTGATTCTGACCCAGAAGACAAATGTTGGCCAGATGCCCAAGTTTACCACACGTTGTGCATTGCTTGCAAGCTTGTTGTGCAACATGATGACCGTTGCAGCGAGCACAATGAGGTGCGGTACCAGCATACACTTTCTTCGCAGGCTGTTGGTTCTGAGGGTTCTGAGCATTTTGTGCAGTTACTGCAAAATTCTGGGAAGCCTTGCGCTTCCTTGACTTCTTCGACGACTCACCTTTTTTATCCTTACCCTTATCCTTGCCTTTAACAGAATCGGTCGACTTTTTCTTATCACCCTTACGGGTAATTTTACCCTTCCTAACCTGAGACTCAGTCAGGGTAGCAGACAACTCGATCGCGTGACGAACAGTAGTTGGATTAATGCCAGTCACAATATCCTGTATGGAATCGGGTAAACCATCGATATACCTCTCTATCGATTTCTCCAACGGGGTAACCATAGTAGGACACAAAAGACTGAGTTCCTCAAAACGATCCGTATATGCACGGTGTTCTCCCCTATCTTGCTTTAGATAATCAAACTCTTGTTCCAAATCTCGAATTTCGTGACGGGGACAAAACTCTTTCATCATGAGAGCTCGAAGCTCTTCCCATGTCTGTGCTAATGCCACTTCGGCACCCCTACCACGCATCACTCCGTTCCACCACGTTAGAGCACGCTTCTCAAACACACTTGATGCAAATTCAACCTTCCGCCCATTCGGACACTGCACATGTCTGAATGTGCTCACGATACTCTCGAACCATTGCAGGAGCGCAGTTGCTCCTTGCGACCCAGAAAACTTAAGCGGTTTAGCAGAATTGAAATTCTTAAAATTACACTGAGCATTATTGTTGTTATTATTGTTGTTGTATAACTCGTGGATTTGGGTCACAACGCCTGGAAGCACAGCAGCCATTTGCTGAGAGACAAGGGTTGCGACTTCTTCAGCAGTAAAAGATTGTGCATCACGTCGAGGAGGCATGGTCTAACAAGGAAATATGAGAAACGAGTGAGGTTGATAATTAGGAAAAACAAAAGAGGTATTGAAAATATCGACAAAACACAAGGAAGGCGCTTATTTGTTCGTTACCTCGAACAAACAAACGACACGCGGCGACGATTCAAAGTAAATGAGTCAAAATAATGTATCGCGATGACATGCTCGCCTATAAGTGAACACTCACCCCAAGAGTTCCCAGGTAAGAGTGACTGGTCCGATTATGTGGATTTGTACGAACACTCTAGCCTTAGACAGAAAACTCAGGGTACAGGCATTCACTCTTCCAGTTTGCACGTGTTCACATTATTTAGACCCAAACTTTGACGAGATTTTGAAAACTCAAAAGGCACCAAGCCAAATATGAGTCAATCTGGAAGGGTTCAAAACCTAGTATTCAATCATCCTAGAACAGATGATTAATCTTCGAAGTGGATTCGAATTTGTGTTCTCATTGTGGTTATCACCTAAGGGTAGGTGACGGTTTTGTTTTAAAAATCTAAACGCAAGAAAAACTCGCGTTGGGGTCCTAGAAAGTTATAGTCTAGGTCAAAGCATTACTAATAACCTAATTCCCTATACCCATTGGCTCTGATACCAACTCTTCTGTCACACCCCGACCACGTTAAAACAACAAACCGTGGCGGAAACGTCGGGGAGTGTCGTGACAAAATTATTGTTTCACAACCATGGAATACAAAAAGTTTCGTTTTATTTATTCATTAAGAAATTTACATTGTTTTAACACGAAACAAACTAGTTACATATCGACTATCATTGTTATTATGTCACTAACGCCTTATCCAGATCCTATGTGACTTATGCATCCTAGCAATCAACATCAAGCAACATCACCTGAAACATATGTAAAAACAAAGTCAGCAAAGAAATGATGGCGAGCACATAGGTTTTATAAGAGTGTCGGATTCATGGCTAGTTTACATGTTGCAATACCTTAATAAAAACCTTGTTTTGAAATGTGTATAATATTGCAACATAATTTAACCAAATCAAATCAAGTGGGTTATAATTTATAAAACCTCGTAGCAATGATTCTTAACCCAAAAACATTTGTTTTAGTAAACCAAATTGTAAAACGTCTCGTATTAACTCGTTAATAAAACTCGTATGGTTTATATCCTTTCGAAAACATCGTTATGTGACATCATTTCAAAATCGTTTACCCAAGTGAACTAAATAAAGCCACGGTATGTAATATGTTGAAAACACTTATATATAAGAAGTGCCAGCGGCGTATCTATCATGTTTTCACCATATTACACCCATCCCGTTATCTAAACACTTAACCAAAAACCAATCGTTTATCCCATTTGTTTAAATTGTTCAAATCGTTTCCAAATCGTTAACTCATTTAAATCGTTTAAATCATCCTCGTTTTAATTGTGAAAACTATTTATGGTCGTCTCGCTAATAACATTCAAACCTTCGTGACTCCACTATCTCGCTTCTCGCATTAACAAACCACCAAAGGGTAAGTTAACTATCACAGATTCAGTCGTTACCCACCTAACCCACACATAACCATGGGTGCAGTCTGATAACTGGATTTGTCAGATCCTATGGTACCATAACCTAATACTGGTCGGTTCGGCCAAAATTATTGAATGTCATTTGTTATGTAACTACAACCAATAAGTTTGTTCACATTATCGAAATCGTTATTAGTTTAGTATAAACCATCTTAATCGTTTTTGAAACCATCGTTAAAATATCGAAATCGTTTTGATACATATGAATCACCCCAAAACAATTGAAAACAGTAAAATAGGGGAACTATGTACTCACGTGAAGTGCAAAGTATCCTCAATCAATAGAACTTCAACAAACTCAAGTAAACCAGAGAAATCAAGCAGCACCTAGTAATCGAACCACTAGTCAACCAATCGACACCTCATTCGGAATATCAGATAGAATGAGATCTTGTAAACCAAATGAGTGTTGGAACTCATGTGATATGGTTTAACAAAGTCTACACTCAACATCAGAACCTAACCTAAGTGTTTTCGACCCATTGCGACCCATTAAGGTAGCTTACGTTACTTTAACGCGTCGTGCGCGCAAATGCGCGTTCGAGACGTCTAACTAGTCCTATGACAAGTATTATATGCCTAAACATGTTGCATAATCGATTAAGTGAAAAAAGTTTATGTTACATATGCTTAATTACCAATTATGCATGAAAAGGGCATTTTGGTCATTTACCTAAGGCATATAAACTACCTATCATATAACTAATTAAACCTAAGTGAGCATAAGGTATAACCTCAGTAGGTTATTCCCTATGCAACTATGGTCACTAAACATGTTTGATCGGATCCTAATGATCGACCAAACGGGTCGAGTTCGAAAGTCTAAGCGGGTGTTTAGTCCGCTTGACTTACGACTCTACACAAGCACTAAACTAAAAGTGACGAGCTAAACATGTTAGGACATGTTTAGTTAAGTTAGAAAACAGGTTTTGATATAAAAAAATGGTTTTGATACCCAAGAGTAGTTTGGTTACAAAATACGCATAAATACGCATTTTGGCCAAAAAAACGGTTTTGATACCCAAGAGTAGTTTGGTTACAAAATACGCATAAATACGCATTTTGGCCAAAACTACGACTCGTCACTACGCCTTCCAGAAAGCGATTTAAAGCTTGAAATCGGAATTGAATCAAATTGTAAAATCATCAAACACAATTACACACATAATAACACCAAAACACATATAATAACACCAAATCACATTGTTTTATTGATAATTAACATTGTTTTACATTGTATATCGATTACAGAATACAGTTGTCACATTTAAACACTGATTTCGCATAGATCTAAACATTTTCAGAGTGCAAAGGATTGAAAGATGGTTTCATAACTTTCCTTCAACTCTTTTACACTCAATGCACTCAAAACCGATAGAATCGGAGCTCGTTCAGGCCTTCTACTCGTCCTCTAGTGAATTGTCGGTCTGAGATATGATTCCTATCAACGAGATGACCGACTTAGCGGGTTGGACATGAACAACCGTCATGAACAGCTAACCGATCGGATTGGGGTGATTCCCGTTCGATCTGATAACTTGGTTCTTGGTGGGGTTCTCGTTGTTTAACACATTGTCATACAGTGATTGTTGCCTGACACCTTAGCAACAATAGTACTATTTGTTTGGACTCAGCACCTGTCGTGGACGGGGGTTGCTAAGGGTATTTCTCACATGTCACGGTGGTGATATGTGTTGTGCACTCTACAACTCGCAGTCACGTCTGTGCATATTTCATTGTCGATAACCTACTAGCTTCACTTTGCTACATGTTACATACTGGTTATGCGTAAACGATTTTCGCTATATATTATACTATTAAACTTGTATGCTGTTGGTGCACTGAATGTCTGCTGACTACGTCTTATCGAGTCTTATGTCTAGATAGGTTAAATGAGTGCACGATAGTGATTAAATTAGGGTTTGATCATATTTTTAGTAGCCTGTCCGTTTGAAATGGTCCTGTCCGTTTGAGGATGTCATGACCGTTTGAAGAGGGTTTAGTTTGAAGAGGGTTTAGTTTGAGGAGTGTCCCGTTTGAAGAAGGCTGTGTCACCTTCAAACGGGAGGGTCACTACTATAAATAGGAGATGTGTATGCTCATTTCAAACGGACATGTATGTGTGTGTGAGTTGAGGTGCTACCAAAATTTCATCAGAATCATTGTAAAAGACTCAGGAAATCAGTAATAGAAAGAAATTGAAAGGAAACAAGCTGTTGTGACTTTGTTTACTCTGATTCCGCCTTTGTAAACGAAGATGAACTACCTTAACTGACTTTTAGGGTCACGACAACGATCTAACATATGCTCACCTTTACACTATGTGTATTGACTTTATTTTAACGTATGTGGCAGGTGTTTAAGATGCTAGGAATGTTGTGCTTTGGTGAATCAAGCTAGGGGTGTAGTTATGCCACGCTAAATCTAAGTTGTCGGAACAGTGTTTGTTTTTGAGACAAATATTTGTAATAACTGTTTTATTTGGATATGTTGTGGTATGGGACATGACGTTTAAATATCTGGTAATTAATAGTTATTATGGACACTCATGGACAATCTGTTTCGCTCAGTGCCATGCCCCGATGTTTCTGCCATCGGTTGGGGTGTGACAGATTGGTATCAGAGTCATAACTATAGGGAATTAGGCAAGACTCGACCTAGTCCGGGTCGATGTCTTAGAAACGACCTAGTCTATAGTCTAAGTACCAACAGACCGACTTGTGCAAACCCTGTAGGGGTTTCGTACGAGCATACTTTCTAATTCTCGCAATCACTCTATACTCTATCACTCTGCCTTTTCTAAGGCAGTCGCACTGCACTATTTTCGAGAAACAAATGAGTGATTAGATCGAGATTAGGTGTGAAAGACGTAAACTCTCGATTGGATCGCTTGTTCAACGCGCATTTAGACTAAAAAAACACGAGAATTTACATTGAATCAGGAGTGAAATCCATACTTCGACGCAATTTTTCCTCTCTATCTCATCAGAACAGGAACACGGTCGTTAAGTTAGGGGTGAAACCCGAACCTCGATGACTTGTTCCGCTCTCTATTTTGGTTTTACAAAACTCTCACCAAAGTCTCGACGGACTCCAACGACTTGAGTCATGCTGTAACTGGAAGGATGCGTGCCGATCGCCCGGATTGAGGCGAGAGCACAGTCCAGATGGCCAAAGTATGTACACGAAGTCCTTGTGAATAGTCGAATCACTTTGGGTAGTCACCGTCTATCAGCCGCAAACAATCTATTCTCGACTTATACGTTTTTGATTCTGGATTTCGCCGCCGCTAACTCTGAAATTCATCGCTTTTATATGGAATTTTATGTGCTTTATGTGGTTTTATATATGTTTATTTGTTAGCGTTTTAAGATATTGGTGGTTTCGATCTAACGCTTCTTGCTCCACTCAACAAACACAACACATTACACACCGTTAACAAATCGCATGCTATGTTACCTGCAATCTCGCTATTCATACTCGCAACTCTCGATCGCTTTACGCAACTGTGAAGGACAGGTGAATACGTGAAAAATATAGTGTGTCCTCATGGTTTCCGTGTTCTATGTGCCCTATGTGTTTCGGTACCCTACGTGCTTATGTGCATCTGTGCTTATGTGATTATGTGGTTTATGCGCCTACGTGACTCTGTGTTTATGTGATTAGACGTGTTACTGAGCTTTAGTAATATTAAGTGTGTTGTGAGGTGAGATTCAACATATAGTGTCTGAATCCTATGGCGATGTCTGTTGCAGACAATGTCGTCATTTGGATCGCATACCGCTCGCTCCGCACGTCGTAACCATGAAGACAAACGCATCGCTGCTCTCGTTGCTAAGCAGATGGTGAAAGTTATCCCGCAAATCGTCAATGAGCTGAACGAAAATGCTAGCAAGTCCTCTGACGAGTCCAGGACTGATTCTCCCCGTGGTACTTTTAGCTTCAAGCAGTTTAAAGCCTGCGGACCCAAGGAATTCACCGTAGAAGATGGGCCAACGACCATGTTTCAATGGTTTGATTCTATCGAAGTCACCATGCACCAAAGCAACTGTCCTGATAATCTCCGCACTGTTAACGCCACTGACGTTTTCCAGTCCAGGGCTCTGGACTGGTGGACTGCCGAGAGAAACAAGCGTGGAAATGATGCAGCCTATGGGCTAACATGGGATGAGTTGAAGGATGTCATGATGAAAGAGTTCTGCCCTCCTCACGAGCTTCAGAAGCTGGAGGACGAGTTCTGGCACATCAAACAGGAGGGTGGCGACAACGCTGGTTTAACTACCCGCTTTAAGCAGCTGAGTATCATTTGCCCTGGTCAAGTTACTACCCCCAAAATCACCATCAAGAAATACATCCGTGTTCTATCGGATTGTGTGGCTGACTTCGTCCAAGCCGCGAAGACAACAACTATTGAAGACACCTTCCTGCTCGCTGCCGAGATTAATGATAAGCGAGTTCGGGCTGGTTACTTTGATAAGGCCTCCAAGAATCTTCACCAAGTTACCGCTGCTCCCACCGCTGAAACCGCCACCGTACCGCAAGCTAAAAGTTCGCCCGCTGCAAGAGAAAGAACAACAACAACAGTAGCAAGAGTTGCGCTGTCACAGCCGCTGCTCCGCTCCAAGCTATCTCTGCTCAACCGCAACCCTAGAACCGCCAAGTAGCGGCCCCAGTGACCACTGCACCGCCGGCGAAGCGTGCATATACTGGTCCTCACCCGCTCTGCCCTACTTGTACCTATCATTATCCTACTGGGATTGCTTGCAGAGTCTGTGCTCACTGCAATGTGTACAACCACTTTACTGCTAATTGTCGTACCGGTCCTCGTCAAGCTCCAGCTCCAACTCAAGGTCAAGCTCCTACACCACAAGCTCTCCTTCCTGCTCCCCAGGGCCAACAAGCAGCTCTTGCACCCGCTGCTCACGCTAGAGCTTTCTTTGCATGTGGTGATCCCAACCACTTCGCAAACATGTGCCGCAACAGAGTGGTGAAGCAAGAGCCACAACAGCAGCCACAACAACATCAACAGCAGCAACCTCAGCAACAACAACATCCAGCAGCCCGCGGACGTGCTTTCAACATCAACGCCCGTCAGGCTCAAGCAGACAACAATGTGGTTAATGGTACATTCCTCGTAAATGGTATATATGCTTCGTGTTTGTTTGATACTAGAGCAGATAACTGTTTTGTGTCGCTTGAATTCGAAAAGCTCCTTAATCGTAAGCGCACCCATCTCTCCTCGACGTTCGATGTTGAAGTTTCCACTGGAAGAACCTTCACTGTCAATTCTGTTCTACGTGATTGTACGCTTGAACTCAACAATCACGTCTTCTCGATCGACCTTATTCCGATGCAGCTCGGTAGTTTTGAAATCATAGTAGGCATGGATTTTGTTCGTGAAAATCGTGCCGAAGTCATTTGTTTCGATAAGATGATTTGTTTCTCGCTCGTAAATGGTGATCAACTTTGTGTGTATGGCAAAACTCCTTCGAAAGGTCTCAAACTTATGTCATGTATCCAAGCGAGCAAGTATTTCAGCAAGGAATACAGAGCTTTCTTGGCTAACATCATAGTAGCGGAGAAGGAAAAGAAAGAGAAGGCAATAGACAAGGTGCCTATGGTTCGTGATTTTCCTCTTGTGTTTCCTGATGATCTACCCGGTTTACCTCCGAGTCGTGATATCGACTTCTGCATCGACCTCATTCCTAGAGCCAACCCTGTTGCTAGAGCTCCTTATCGACTCGCTCCGTCCGAAATACGCGAACTCTCGAGTCAACTCCAGGAATTACTTGACAAAGGCTTCATTCGCCCTAGCACCTCTCCGTGGGGCGCGCCAGTTCTTTTCATCTAAAAGAAGGACGGGTCGTTCCGGATGTGCATCAACTACAGGGAATTGAATAAGTTGACTATCAAGAATCGTGATCCCCTGCCTCGAATCGATGATTTGTTTGATCAGTTACAAGGGGCTACGTGTTTCTCGAAAATCGATCTACGCTCAGGCTATCACCAGTTACGCATTCAAAAGGAGGATATACCCAAAACCGCTTTTTGTACTCGTTACGGCCACTATGAATTCATTGTTATGCCTTTTGGTTTGACCAACGCACCCGCGGTTTTCATGGATCTGATGAATCGCGTGTGTAAACCCTTTCTTGACCGTTTCGTCATAGTATTCATCGATGACATCCTTATCTATTCCAAATCGAAAGCCGAACACGCGCAACATCTATGTTTGGTTCTCGAACTACTCCAAGGGAATCGACTCTATGCCAAGTTCTCCAAGTGTGAATTTTGGCTGGAGGAGGTTCAATTCCTCGGTCACATTGTCAATAGTCAAGGAATTCACGTCGACCCCGCGAAGATCGAAGCTGTTAAGAGTTGGGTTAGACCTAAGAACCCATCTGAAGTCCGGCCTTTTCTCGGACTAGCGGGCTATTATCGCCGATTTATCGAAGGGTTCTCAAAAATGCTGTGCTGCTTACTTCTCTCACGCACAAAGACAAGCCTTTTGTCTGGGAACTGAACAAGAGACTGCCTTTCGAACTCTCAAGCATATGCTCTGCAATGCTCCTGTTCTCGCTTTACCCGACGGAAACGATGACTTCGTTGTCTATTGCGATGCCTCGAACCTTGGCCTCGGTTGTGTTCTCATGCAACGGGACAAGGTTATCGCTTACACATCTCGTCAGCTCAAGATCCACGAGAAGAACTATACAACCCACGATCTCGAGCTTGGTGCAGTTGTTTTTGCATTAAAGTCTTGGCGACACTACCTTTATGGTACCAAGTGTACGGTCTTCACGGACCATAAGAGCCTGCAACACATCTTGAGTCAAAAGGAACTGAATATGCGCCAACGCCGATGGGTTGAACTTCTTAATGATTACGACTGTGAGATTCATATCATCCTAGCAAAGCAAATGTCGTTGCCGATGCTTTAAGCCGATGAAGCTATTTGCATAGCGTTCGTAATATCCAAGCCTAGCATAATCTCGAAGCTCTCACCCGTGACGCTCAACATGCTTGTTTTACCGAACGCACTTTGAAGAAGGAAAGGATTCTCAACGATGGTGCCCAGTTGGTGAATAAATCGAATGGGATATTCCATTATCTAGATCGAATTTGGATCCCCAAGCGCACCAACTTACGACAAATTCGGCTAGACGAAGCCCACAAATCTCGATATTCTATTCATCCAGGTGCCGATAAGATATACCAGGACTTTCGCTACAAGTACTGGTGGCCGGGCATGAAGAAAGATATCGCCCTCTATGTTTCGAAGTGCCTGACTTGCTCGAAAGTCAAGGCTGAGCACCAAAGACCCTCTAGCTTACTCGTCCAACCCGAGATCCCTATGTAGAAATGGGAGAGTATAGCTATGGACTTCATAACGAAACTTCCGCGCACGCCATCAGGTCACGACAACATCTGGGTCGTCGTTGACCGCTTGACTAAATCTGCTCATTTCTTGCCGATACGAGAAGACTTTAAGGTAGAAAAATTAGTCCGAATCTACACCGACAAAATCATTTGTCAACACGGGATGCCTCGTGATATCATCTCTGACCGCGATGGTCGGTTTACCTCGCGCCTTTGGGAAACATTTCAATCTGCTCTCGGTACTACTCTCAATCTAAGTACCGCTTTCCATCCCTAAACCGACGATCAGACTGAAAGAACAATTCGTACTCTTGAAGACATGCTTCGCTCGTGTGTCATAGATTTCGGTGGTAATTGGGACGCGCACTTACCTTTAGTCGAATTCTCGTACAATAACAGTTATCATTCTAGCATCCAAATGGCACCATCTGAGGCATTATACGGAAGAAAATGTCGATCTCCTATTGTATGGCACGAGGTTGGAGACTCGCAAATTACCGGTCCTGAGCTGTTGCAAGAAACGACTGACAAAATCCTCCAAATTCGAGACAATTTGCCGAAAGCTCGGAGTCGTCAGAAAAGTTATGCCGATAGACGCCGCAAGCCCCTTGAATTTAACGTTGGCGATCACATACTCCTAAAGTTATCACCTTGGAAGGGTGTGATCAGATTCGGCAAGAAAGGAAAGCTCGCGCCTCGATATGTTGGACCCTTTAAGATTCTGGAAAGGATCGGCAAAGTGGCCTACAGACTCGAACTACCGGAGGAACTTAGGAACGTCCACCCGACTTTCCACGTTTCGAACCTCAGAAAGTGTCTGTCTGAGCAGGATTTACATGTTCCACTTGAGGATCTACAAGTGGACGAAACATTACACTTCGTGGAGAAGCCTGTCGAGATCATGGACCGAGAAACCAAGAAGCTCAGGCGCTTACGCATTCCCATTGTGAAGGTTCGCTGGGAAGGCAAACGCGGCGCAAAGTTGACCTGGGAACTCGAAAGTGACATGAAGGCGAAATATCCACAGCTCTTTGTTACGCCTGCGCCTTAATTTCGGGGCGAAATTCCCTTAAGAGGGGGAGGCTGTAACACCCCGTGTTTTGAAAGTCAAAGTACAAGTCAAAGTCAAAGTCAAAGGAATAAAAGATTGCTAATTGCGATCTGTCACTCCTTGCTTAACTATTGATTGTACACTTTGATTTGTAATCGAATTCTATTATTTATTTGCTTTAGTTGTATTATGTGGAGTATCTATTAATAATCGCCGCTTAACCGATGTTAATCGCTAATCGCATCGCAACTCGAATTATGCGTTCTGGATATTGTTTCACGTGTGTGTGCTATTTATGTGTTACTTGTGCCTGTTTATTTATGTTCTGTGGTGATTAATCGAAACTCAATCGCAACTCTATCGCAATGCAATAACATCGCAAACGCTAAACGCAAGTTATTTATGATGATTGTATGTTAGATATAGTATTTGTGTAACTATTATTAATCTATCGCATCACTTAATCAACACTCGCTTAAACGCATCGCAAAACTTAACGCACAAAACGAAACATCAAAACGCAACTCGCCGGAGCCAATTGATCGAATGACCATTCGATCGAATGGTCATCCGTACAGATGACCATCCGATCAGATGGCCATCCGATCGGTTCACCATCCGATCCGTTACCTGTGCTCCTCTTTCCTCTTTTGGCAACATATAAATACCCCCTGTCACATCACAACAGTGATGTGACAGCTTTCTCATTCGACCAACACGCTCAAGCCCTCTTTTCTCTCGATTTCTCACGATTCTTGTAAGTTTTAAACTCAAATCTTGTACTTCTATGTTCTAAACTCGCTTCTTCATCATTTTCACCTTTGGATCTTCACTTTTAACCATGAAATCAGCGGATTTGAGGTGTTCTAGGATGATGTCATTCCACCAAGAACAACTCAGATCTAAAGGATTTCAACATGTTTAAACACTGATTTCGCATAGATCTAAACATTTTCAGAGTGGAAAGGATTGAAAGATGGTTTCATAAATTTCTTTCAACTCTTTTACACTCAATGCACTCAAAATCGATAGAATTGGAGCTCGTTCAGGCCTTCTACTCGTCCTCTAGTGAAGTGTCGGTCTGAGATCTGATTCTTATCAACGAGATGACCAACTTAGCGGGTTGGACATGAACAACCGTCATGAACAGCTAACCGATCGGATTGGGGTGATTCCCGTTCGATCAGATAACTTGGTTCATGGTGGGGTTCTCGTTGTTTAACACGTTGTCATACCGTCTTGATCAAACCGCAAAACTCTCAAACTAAACAAATTTCCAAAACGAGCAAATCCTGGAACGGATTGTCGTCCGATCGGACACAAGATTTCAATAGTTAAACATTTTCGTAATTTTCAAAGATCGTTAGTTCTAACGGATTGCCATCCGATCGGTAGACCATCCGATCGAATGACAATCTTGCTGTGAACTTGTTCTCTGAGAAATGTCTCGCTGAACGGATAGCCATCCGATCGAACGACCGTTTGACTGGATGACCTGAAAGGTAAAGATACTTCTCTATTTTCAAAATGCTACAACGAAAACTTCAAAGCCATCATACACAAACACATCCATCCCAAAAGAGTGTCAATCTCACCGAATAGCCATCCGAAAGGATGACCATCCGAACGGATTGTCATCCGATTTAATGACCATCCGTTTGGATTGTCATCCGATCGGATGACCTTTCATCACTTAGTTCACTGCACCGTTTTATGCGCCGTTCTTCGTTTATGTTATCATTAACTGTTCAGGCTAATCTCTCAGCGCTCCCTTCAATCCAAGAGAGTGTTTATTCATTAAACATTATCTGTGAATACTCGATCCCTTTTTGCTTTACGCACTTTTGGGTGTTACATACATTATCTATATCAAATCACAACGATCACACAACGCAACACTCTTATACGCTGACCTCTATTGCATGTTATACGTGTTACTCGATGAATGCTTGTATGTTATGTTTACACAATGATTGTTCCTTGACACCTTAGCAACGATAGTACTATTTGTTTGGACTCAGCACCTGTCGTGGACGGGGGTTGGTAAGGGTATTTCTCACATGTCACGGTGGTGATATGTGTTGCGCACTCTACAACTCGCAGTCACGTCTGTGCATATTTCATTGTAGATAACCTACTAGCTTCACTTTGCTACATGTTACATGCTGGTTATGCGTAAACGATTTTCGCTATATATTATACTATTAAACTTGTATGCTCACCTTTAAACTATGTGTATTGACTTTATTTTAACATATGTGACAGGTGTTTAAGATGCTTGGAATGCTGTGCTTTGTGAATCAAGCTAGGGGTCTAGTTATGTCACGCTAAATCTGAGTTGTCGGAACACTGTTTTTTTTAGACAAATATTTGTAATAACTGTTTTATTTGGATATGTTGTGGTATGGGACATGACGTTTAAATATCTGGTAATTAATATTTGTTATGGATACTCATGGACAATCTGTTTCGCCCAGTGCCATGCCCCGATATTTCCGCCATCGGTTGGGGTGTGACAAGGGTGGTTTGATTTTGGTCTCATGGGGTGGCTTAGAGGAGATCAAGGATAATAATAATAATAATAATAATAATAATAATAATAATAATAAAAATAATAATAATTATTATTATTATTATTATAATTATTATTATTATTTAGATTCTTATATTTATCTCTAAATTTAATAGTTTTAGTAGATAGGTATGTCATATGAGAAACGAATTTTAATTTGAGTAGAAGCAGTGTTTAAATCCAATAAAATTGGTAGCTAACTAGGATTAGTTTTATTTAGTATATAAATAGGTTTTAATTTCCTTTTCTTAATAGTGTGTACGTAAATTTGGTCTTCTTCATAAATAAAACAAAGTTTGTTTTTTTCTTTGGTGCATTATGTATATCGACGAGCACAAGTTTTTATTCACAGCAGCAAACTTTGTTAGCTCTAAAAGGCTTGAGTTTAATTGTTTGTTGCTATATCGTATTCTTGATTCACTTGTGTAAACGATCTCAACTTTAACAATGAAGAGGTGGTAAAGAGGCGGTGAGACCGTTTGAAGGAACTGGGCCTGCTGATGTGATGTTGTGCGATAAATTCAGCCACATTAGGAGTTGTATTAAATCCTGGAGGGATGACATGTTGAGTAAAGAGGCTGAGGAAGGCTCCAAGGCGAGAGCTGAGTTGGAAGAATATGAAACTATTATGGAAAACAGAGAGTTGATGGAAGAGGAAGAATGGACTAAGGTGGAAATTAAAAGGGTCATTAAAGAACATGAAACAAATAAATCTAAAGATCTCCGGCAACGGGATAAGTGGGCTGATGAGAACTTGAAATGTTTTCATGCTATATATATGATCAATTGTAGGAATGCGCAAAATGTTATCCACGGGCTTAATGTGAACGGGTCTTGGTGAGACAATCCAAAACGTATTAAAAATATATTTTCTATTTTTTCAGGGATAAGTTTAAAGAAGAATTGGAGGTGAGACCGATGGCTTCGTGCGATAATATGAAGAGGTTGTTGGCCAATGAAGCTAGTAACTTAGTGGTACATTTCAATAAGGATTAGATCAAATGAGCGGCTTTCGAGTGTGGGGATGACCGTCCCGGGCCGGACGAACTGAACTTTAAGTTTATTAAACACTTCTAGGACCTTTTTGAAGAAGATTTTGTGAAGATTCTGGATAATTTTTTTGAGACGGGTACGATTAGTAGGGGTTGCGCGACGTATTTTGCTGCCCTCATCCCTAAGCAAAAGGATCCGGTGGGCTTAAACGACTATCGACCGATTAGCTTGGTGGGAGTAATAAACAAACTTATTTCTAAAATCCTGGCCAACCGTCTCAAGAAGGTGATAGGCACGATTATCTCGGAGTCACAGTCCACGTTCGTGAAAGCCAAATTTATCCTCAACAGCCCCTTGATTGTTCACGAGCTGACTTCTTGGATAAACAAAATCGAAGGAGAAGGCGTTTGTTTTCAAAATTGATTTTGAGAAAGCCTATAATAACGTGAGCTGGAATTTTGTGAAGTCTGTTTGATGCAGATGGGGTTTCCTAATCGCTAGTGCAGCTAGATTTTTAGCATCTTATCTTCGGCAAGGGCCTCTGTTTTGGTTAACGGGTCTCCGACGTTCGATTTTCAATGCCACAAAGGTGTGAGACAAGGAGACCCGATCTCCCCGTTTTTGTTTCTTATGGTCATGGAGGCGCTGTCTAGGTTGCTTGAAAAAGTGGTTGACTGGGGTATTGTTAAAGGTATCCGGCTTCCGAATGATGGCCCTTCGATTTCTCACTTTTTTACGTCGATGACGCTATTATTATTGGAGAATGGTCGGAAGAAAATATTCTTAATGTGGTTAGAGTGTAATGCTACCATATCAGCTCGGGTTTGAAAATAAATATATTGAATTCTAGTTTATACGGTATTGGGGTGGACCATTCGGAGGTTGTTCGGTTAGCTTCGGTCATTGGGTGTAAAGCAAACTCCTTGTTGTTTAAATATCTCGGCCTCTCGGTTGGGGCGAATATGAATCGCATATGTAATTGGAGTCCGGTATATGAGGTGTTCGTGTAACACCCCAAATTTCGTATGTTATAATATAATAATATGTTTGTGATGCTTAAATAATAGAAAATGGTAAATATAAATTTTTACCATCGTCAAAGTGTTATAAACTATGGTAAGTCTAAATCTTATGTATACATGAAATTAACCAAAGGGAAGCTAACTAAGTTAGTATGTAAATGAAGTTAATGGCATGCTTTAAAAAATGAGGGGTGGAAGTGAAAAATATGAAAATTAAACACTTAATAAAAAAAATTGGTCAAGGTTTGTGGTGGTGGGTGCGTGCGATCGAGAGAGAGTGCCAGGGGAACACCTTCACCTAAAAACCTTGCAAATCCATTAAATTGAGGAGGTAAAGCTGGATTTTAAGTGCATGAGTTAGGAATTATGATCTCTTAAGTGTTATTGATACCAAGTAAGTTAAATTCGTGTTTTAGTATTAGTGAATGGAATGAGTTATGTGTATTCACTGGTTATATATGAAATTGAATGTGAATGTTAGATGATATTAGCAAATAGGAGTTGAAATTATGCTTGAAATTGTCTATGTAGATGATATGGGGTAAAACCCACTTGTATGTCATAGAATGATCAAAATTTATGGAGTCTTATATGCAAATTAGTATAATGTTGATGATTGAAGCAATATGCTGATGGCGTTTTGTTGGGTGAATGTTGTAGAACTAAATGTACATAGATAGGATGGCAAATTTAGAAGTTGAGGATTGTTATACTAATTAATTGAGGAAATATGGAAATATGTGCTTAAGGTACTTGTACATTATGCTTTGTAGATAGTACGCACGCCACGTGTTCGATGAAATGCCTTAGAATGACTTAGTTGTGTTTTGATATGAATTCTTGATAAATTGATGTTGTAAAATGAAAATGGATGTATGCATAGTTGTGTAACACTATGATGAATAAGTAAAAATGCATATGTGACGCAATGCATATGAAAGCTAAAAGTGTGAAGTTGTAACATATAGGCACGAAGAAGGAAGAAGGCACAAGTCATTTGAAGTTGCAAGCAACACAAGATCACGGTAAGTTCATATGAACTTTATTTACCCTTCATGTAGATTTACGTATGTTAACTTTTGTAACTAAATCCTAGTGTAAAGTTGTATTGATGTTCATGGTAGATTTGTGATACGTTGAGTATTGAGATATGGATAGGTAATTACAATAGTAATGAATGCGTAATGACCCGCTTCAAGTGGGTCGAAATGTTTGGGATGTATGATGTCGAAATGGTTTAAGAAAAAACTTGATAATAACAGGTCGAAATGATGAAAGTGAGTTAAGAATGTATGTTATGTATTGAATCATTACGGATGGGTGATGCGTGTCGAGTGTGATAGGTTTTTAATGTATCTTTTAAGCCCTTTTTACACGTTAGTCAAGTTTTAAATTTATAAAACACGATATTTTACTAACACCAAACACACATATGGGCAAGTGCACCCATCGTGAGCGTAGTATAGTGTTGGCAAGATACCGAGGTCGTCCAAGGACACAAGAGCTTTTAATACCGGTTTATCTTCAACGTCTAATCAAATTAAAAGTTTAGAAAAAGGTTTTAAACTAGAAAAATAAAAGCTAACTAAAATGCTGAAAAATAAAATAAAAATAAAAACAGATAGACAAGATGAATCACTTGGATCCGACTCGTGTTTAGTGTAACCTTTGATTATTTCCGCACGTTTGCACTTTTTAAGAGATTATCTTAGTTATTGTAGTAGGCCCCTCTTTTGAAGGAGACGTTACCCTCAACCCAGTAGTTTGAGTCAACAAGGATACAATCCTAAAGGGTCGGATTATTGAAAGATAGTTAATTAAGTTATTAATGCATAATGTGGTAGGCCCCTCTTTTGAAGGTGACGTTACCCTCGGCTAAGTAGCCTGAGTCAGCAGGGATACAGTCCTAAGTAGCTGGGTTAAAGTATTAATAGTAGCTTACAAATGAGGGGATCAAAGAGTTTGGACCCCCGCCATCCAATACCGGTGGGTATTGAAGGAGGTCCTACTAAATTTGGCCCAGGTCCTTGCAGGATCTATACACTGAACAAGGCAATACTCTTTCGATTACGTTTTGTTGGTGTCAAATGGGTCAAAACTTTCTTTGGTTGTATATGTTAACTAAGCATTTAGGATTTTCGTAAGTAAATTTAGGAACTTGTATTTTGTTATGGTAGTTCGGGTTAACACTTGTGATACTTTTTGATGATTGTGTTTACTCGAACTATAGTAAAGGTCATTTTGGTAAAAATGTAAGTGGTGAAATGAAAGTTTTAATTTTTGACGTTTTTCATTTTGGTAAAAACCGAGTTTTGTTACTAAAACAAAAGGGTTAAAAATAAAAAGGTTTTTGGTGGGTAAAAGGGGTGTTTGTTTTGGGTTAAGAAATGAAAAGGTTTAGGCTCAAAGGGGTTAACTAGGGGGATTTTGGGTAGGTGGTAAAAAAGAAAAATAATGGTGTAGAAATAAAAATGGTTAGTCCTAATGCCTCTGTCATTTACTTACTCGGGTTTAAGTTGGTAAGGACCGGGAATGCATCATCGTGGCAAGTTCTAGAGTCGTAAGAACCAAGCGGCTATTCATACAAGAAACGAAAAATGAGCAATTAGTTTAAAGATATGTATTTGTATGCTCAATAAAGGCTCAAAACTCAGTTTTTGTGGGAATGGGTTTTTATGTGATCAAGTATATATAATCAAATTTTAACTAGGTTTGTCATGCCGTTTCATAATTTTCTTATGTTGGTTCTTTTTATCACGACTATATTGGTTGTAAATTTGTAAAAATATCACCTTTCTAGAACTTGAATTTCCCAACTTAAACCTAGACAAGTAAAAAAATGAAAATTTTTGAAAAGAATTTGGGGTGATTAACGGTTCCAATAGAGTTTTGTGTAAGGCTTGTAATTAGGACTTGCAAGATTCAAGGTTTTAGCATCCCCCCCACTTAAATTACACATTGTCCTCAATGTGTACCAAAAATAAGTTTTTAGGTTAATTGAATGTGTAAAAAGGTGTGAAAAAGCAAAAAATTATGTTACTGGGCGTCTGGACACGGCCCCGTGCTCGTTGAGCATGACCCCATGTTCAGAGTGCCAGTAACGAAAACTTACAGAAGGTGGACACGGGGGCATGTCGGCTGGACACGACCCCGTGTCTGGCAATAATCTGCAGAATTAAACAAACAGCAGGTCTGGTGTTGTGGGCACGGGGGCGTGTCGGCTGGACACGACCCCGTATAGACAGTCTGCAGGGGTGAAAAACAGGTCTCTGGCTTCGGTTTTCATGTCCCGGCTTTAGTAGCACTAATGTTTAGTACTCTAAGCCTCGTATGTACCTGTTTTATCAATAAACGCTACACCGAACCATAACAAGCATCCTAAATTACCATAGTTCGAAACATCCACATCACAAAGTTAAAAAAAAAGAAAAAAATGTAGAAAATAAAAAGAGTTAAAGGAAAGTAAATTGTTCAACACACGGCACGCAGGCCGGAAATTGTTCATAAGAAAAGAGGGTTAACCTGTGGGATCACCAACCAGCTGCTCCTACCTCTACTCCTCCCGCCTAGTCCATGTCCTCGTCTTCATCATCACCTCCTCCTCCGTGCCCCGCCATGTACTCCCGGATGTTCCCAATGTCATCCTGAATGTCAGAGATGTTTCTCTCAATCGCTCCGAGCCGGGTGTACGTGTTGCTCGCCATGTTATAGGTGTTCCTGGTGCACATGAGGTTTTCCTGTAACAAATCATGTAAACTTTGAAAATTAGGAAAACCGCCTCCTTGTGAGGAGGATTGGCCCGAATCACCGTGGGGCTGGTACTGGAATTGAGGAGGTTATTGGAATAATGGAGCGTGAAGGACTAGTGCCTCTTGCTGGTTCCATGCATGCCCCTGGACTCTTTGGAAGCTAACCGTCCCATCTTCGGCTTCATAAATTAGGTTCATGGAGCGGCAGATGTGTATGTCCACTCTTCCCGACCATGGGCTCTTTTGGAAAGACCTGGGCATGTTCACGAAGTGCTTGAAGAGATGGTATACCCACCCCCCGAAGAAGATAGGGGTTGGTGGAGTAGCAAGCTGGTTCCAGTGCATCTTTCGGAGCAGGAGGTACGGAACATCAAGGTTTCTGTGGTTGTGAATGCAATGAAGGACCACCAGATATCTCAACCCAACAACGCCACTGCTATCGTGCGTTTGGCTAAGAGAGTAAATGAGGACCCTATGGATGTAGCGGTAAAGTGGGTCCCTCAACTTAGTGCTCTTAGTGCTACTTGGGTTGTAGATTCCATCTCCTATTTGAGCCCAAGCAGCTTGGCGTTCATTTTCTGATAGTTCACGTAACCCTCCGGTGTTCTCTTCATTACCCACATCTTCCTCCGCATACAACCCAACTATCGACCCAAACTGTGCCATCGAGATAGAGTACGTAGTCCCTCCACATATGAATTCTACCTCATCATTATCGAATGGGTCAGATCTTGAATTGAACACGAATGTGCTATAAAATTCCAGATTACACTCGTGGACTGAGCGAAGTCGAGTGGTTAGGGCAGCTCTTAGTGGGCCGGTGACTAGGTTCTTAAACCGGTCAAGTTGGTTCACCATTGCCAAAAGATCCATGCACACTTGTCTTGGGTATTCTTCCGGTCTGGTTCGAAGCACATCATATCTTGCCTTAGCGTCCAACTCATTTGCATTGAACCGTGTGAATTTCTTCGACATCTGAAAGGAAACACCAAATAATTAGCATGAAAAATTGAATTTTTCGGAGAAAACTGAAAACAGTCGGCTGAACACGACCCCGTGTTCAGCGGACACGCCCCATGTTGGTCAGAAAATAGTTGGACACGCCCCCGTGCTCAGCGAGCACGACCCCGTGTCCAGACGTCTGTTTCCCAAAAATCACATTTTTCGACCCGGTCTCGAAAACTTGAAAATTTTTGGTCCAGTAGGGGCGATTTTCCCCGAAAATGAAACCCCAAGTGCTGTTTTCCCAAAACAAACCGTTTACCCCTTCAATTTTATCTTTTTCAGTTCAAAAACAAGGGTTTGGGGTTTTTGTGAGAAATCGGGCAAATCTATGAACAATACAAGTGGATTTACTTCCTATAACATGTATCTAAACTAATGCTAATAATTTTATGCAAAAATTTGAGGTTCGATCCGAATGAAGTTCAAGAACCCTAGATTTTTTCCCAAATTTTTGATGTTTTAACTACATGCAAATGCTTAATCTAACTTCTAATGATGATAGAATCATACCTTGTTGTTGTTAGAAGTAGAGGAGACGTTGAAATCTTGCAGAAAAATCGCCTGAACCAGAGCGTTTTTGGGGAAACGGGGCGTGTGGAAATGAAGAAACTGTGTTGAAAAGGGGTTTTATCCCGACAGTTGCGCGGACACGGCCTCGTACCGAGCAAAGTAAATTTTTTTATAGTGCTCGTGTGAGTGCCCTTGTTTCCCAAAAACTCGGTTAGAAGACTTACCGATTTAGAAGTCAACCCGTTTGTTCGTAACTTACCAGGTATGATGTTGATGCTTTTATTCTTCGACTGTTTGAAGCGAGATTTCTTCCTCCTCATCCTCAATGAATCCTTGATAGAGCTTCAGCCGTTGGCCATTGACTTTGAATGGGATGCCATTCCGAGATTTAATTTCTACTGCACCGTGTGGGAAAATATGGGTGATGGAAAAAGGTCCTGACCACCTAGACTTTAATTTACCAGGAAACAATCGAAGTTGTGAATTAAACAATAGAACTTGATCTCCTACTCGAAATTCATTTGGTTTTATGTGTTTGTCGTGCAAATTTTTCATTCTTTCCTTATAAATTTCAGAGTTTGAGTATACATAATTTCTTAATTCGTCTAATTCATTTAATTGACAAAATCGATTTTTACCGGCAAATTCTAAATCAAGGTTTACATTTTTAATTGCCCAGTAGGCCTTGTGAGCTATTTCTACTGGCAAATGACAACTTTTTCCATAGACGAGCTTATATGGGGTTGTACCTATTGTTGTTTTATAAGCAGTTCGAAAAGCCCATAAAGCATCATCTAATTTATCGGCCCATTCCTTTTTATTTAACCCTACGGTTTTTTTCAAGTATTTGTTTTAAACCTCTATTAGTCACTCCGGCTTGTCCGTTTGTTTGAGGGTGATATGCTGTTGAAACCCGATGATAGACCCCATATCTTGTTAAGATTTTTTCAAGTTGATGGTTACAAAAATGGGTACCTCTATCACTTATTAATGCTTTAGGTGTGCCAAAACGAGAGAATAATTTTTTCAGAAATCTTACCACGACTCTTCCATCATTTGTTGGAAGTGCCTTGGCCTCGGCTCATTTAGACAAGTAATCAACTGCCACAAGTATATATTTGTTTCCTTTTGACGGTGGGAAAGGTCCCATAAAGTCGAGTCCCCACACATCAAAGATTTCACAAACAAGAATGCCATTTTGTGGCATTTCGTTTTTGGAAGAAATATTACCTGTTCTTTGGCATGCGTCACATGTCTTGACAAGACTTTGGGCGTCTTTGTAAATGGTTGGCCAATAAAATCCTGAATCAAATACCTTTCGTGTGGTACTACTGGCACCATTATGTCCTCCGTATGGACCTTCATGACAATGGCATAGAATTCTTCGTGCTTCGCGACCATGTACACATCGTCGGATGAGTTGGTCGGCACACATTTTGAAAAGGTAAGGATCTTCCCAAAAATAGTGTTTTACATCAGCAAAGAATTTCTTTCTTTGATTATGTGGCCAACCTTTCGCGACTATACTGCTAGCTAGGTAGTTAGCATAGCCGACGTACCATGGCTCTTCTCTGTATTCCACCATTTCTAGGGACTCCGTTGGAAATTTCTCGTTGATTTGCTCGTCCCTGGTTGCCTCCAAAGCTGGGTCTTCTAAGCGTGAAAGATGATCCACTGCAGTGTTTTCTGCTCCTCTTTTGTCTTTGCTTTCAATATCAAATTCTTGGAGGAGTAGAATCCACTGAATCAAACGTGGTTTAGCATCCTGTTTCTTGAAAAGATATCGAATGGCTGCATGATCTGTATAGACTATTGTTTTAGAAAGAACAAGATAAGAACGAAATTTATCAAAAGCAAATACCACAGCTAGTAATTCTTTTTCAGTTGTTGTGTAATTTTCTTGTGCATCGTTAAGTGTTTTACTAGCATAATGAATTGGGTGAAAATGCTTTTCTTTTCTTTGCCCCAAGACAGCTCCAACTGCAAAGTCGCTTGCATCACACATGATTTTGAAAGGTAATTTCCAATCAGGCGCTATCATGATAGGTGCATTGACTAGCATTTCCTTTAGGGCTAGAAATGCTTGATTGCAATCCTTGTTAAAGATGAAAGGGGCATCTTTTTCAAGTAATTTTGTTAGAGGCCTTGAGATTTTAGAAAAGTCTTTGATAAACCGCCTATAAAATCCGGCATGCCCTAAGAAACTTTTGATAGCTCTAACGGAGGATGGGGGTGGTAATCAAGAAATAGTGCCTATTTTGGCTCGATCAACCTCCATTCCTTCGCTTGAGATTTTGTGACCGAGTACTATTCCCTCCGTTACCATGAAATGACATTTTTCCCAGTTAAGGTCGAGGTTAGTTTCCTCACATCGGGATAGCATTCGTTCAAGGTTATCGAGGCATTGGTCGTATGAATCCCCAAAGATAGAAAAGTCGTCCATGAAGACTTCCATTGTCTTTTCTATCATGTCATGGAAGATGGCTACCATGCAACGTTGGAAGGTTGCGGGGGAATTACATAGACCAAATGGCATGCGTCGATAAGCAAAAGTTCCATAAGGACATGTGAAGGTTGTCTTTTCTTGGTCTTCAGGTGCTATCGGGATTTGAAAGTAACCTGAAAAACCATCAAAGAAACAGTAAAATTTATGACCGGATAATCTTTCTAACATTTGATCAATGAAGGGCAAAGGAAAGTGATCTTTCCTTGTTTCTTCATTTAATCGTCTATAATCTATACATACTCTCCATCCTGTGACGGTTCTCGTTGGTATTAATTCATTCTTTTCGTTAGTTATTACCGTCATACCTCCTTTCTTTGGAACTACTTGGACGGGACTTACCCAAGGACTATCGGAGATAGGATAAATAAGTCCGGCGTCAAGTTGTTTGATGACTTCGTTTTTAACCACTTCTTGAACATTTGGATTTACTCGACGTTGTGGTTGTATTACCGATTTGTAGTCATCGTTCATTAAAATTTTGTGCGTTCACATGGAAGGATTTATTCCTTTAATATCTACAAGCTTCCAAGCGATCGCATTTTTGTGTTTTTTCAAAAGATTAATTAATTTCTATTTTTTCTAAACTACCTAATTTAGACGAAATAATTACAGGTGATTTACCATCTTTGTCTAGAAAAGCATATTCCAAACCTTTTGGAAGTTCTTTGAGCTCAAGCGGTGGGTCTTTAGGAGATTCCTTATTTGGTTGCCCATTTGGATCAAGAACTTTAAAAGTTTGTTCTATGGCGACCTCTTCTACAACAAAGTGGTCAATCTTTTCACTTATATCGGGTGGTTCATCTTCATCTTCAATTAGGGGGTCATTATTGCCGAATGGATATTTCATTGATCGCTCAAGATCGACATTCTTTTTAAATACCCCTAATTGAATTGATAGATTGTTGTTTTTTCGGTTTTTCAAAGCTTCGTGGGTTTTTACAAAAGGTCGTCCCAACACTAGAGGAGCGTCATCGAGGATGCCAAAGTTGGTTGGGATTACCGTTTGATTTGTTTGAACCAAGACATCTTCAACTACACCGATTGATTTTATTATTTTCCGATTGGATAGAAAAATGGGTATTTGAAGTGGAGAAAAATCACTAATACTTAATTTTTCGAAAATGTAGTTGGGCATTATGTTAACGCAAAGATCTTTATCAATTGTGACATTACTAATAAATGAATTTTGAAAAAAACATGGAACCGGTGTAATGTTAATTTCAAATGGGTCTTCTTTTATTAGCGAGGTTTGATCATTTGTTAACTTAATACTTACCGTTTCGTCAATTTTTGTGTTAGTGTTTAACTCTTTTAAAAACTTAGCATGAGTGGGTGCTAAACAATGATTTTCAAAGGAAGGTGACAAGAGATTAATTTATTCAAAATTAGATTCTTCTTGAATTTTAACATTAACGGACTCTCCTTCTTCGTTGTTTAACTCATGTGTCGGTTTTTCACTTATTTGTTCTTCCATTTTTACATTTTCAACTATCTCTTCTTTATTTAATTCCTCTCTTGCACGGGACTCCTCTTCCCTTGCGCGGTATTCTTTTATATAGCGCTCAATAGTTTTAAGGTGTTCTAATATCCTATCGATTACTTCGGCGACAGAGTAAGGATCAGGATTTTCAAAGCTTGGATCCGGATGTTCGATCCTTTGTTCCTCATAATACTCATAGTAAGTAGATGGTTCACACCTTTGTTCTTCATTGTAAGTATATGATGGATAAGGATCGTAATTTTGTTCTTCATAATACTCATATGAGGTGGGTTGTTCACGCCATGGCTCCTTATAATAAGCATATGAAGGTGGTGTCTCATATCTTGGCTCCTCAAAGTATGAGTATGAAGGCTCATCCATTGGTTCATCAAAATATGAGTATGAGGGAGAAGGTTCATACCTTTGGTCTTCATAGGATGTGTATGAAGTCGATGGCTCGTACCTGGGCTCCTCATAGTAGGTGTATGAATTGGATGGTTGAGATAAGTCACAATGTTGTACCGAGTGCGGGTTTCCACAATTAATGCAACAATATTTCCTATAATCATCCTCCTCATAGGTGTAGTTGTAGCCTCCTGAGTATTGATCTATAAGAATCACTCAGCAGACCACAACAGAGTCTCGAGACCAGAAAGCAGAAATAAAAGCGGAAACAGAGGCTGGATACGGCCCCGTGTTCAGTGAGCACGGCCCGTGTTCAGATTCTGTATATGGGCGTTTTAATTAAGGTTACTGATTTCGTTGAGCACGGGGCGTGTTCAGTGAGCACGGCCCCGTGTTCAGGCTCTGTATCTGGGTGTTTTTATGAAAAATATGCAGCACGGCCCCGTGTTCAGTGAGCACGGCCCGTGTTCAACCTACTGTAAATGCAAAAATTAACTAAATGTAGGAAAAAAATGCGCGCGTTTAAAAAGGTTTTGAAAAGCTGATTAGGCCGTCGATTTTAAGCTTTCTTAAAATCCTTGTGTCCCCGGCAACGGCGCCAAAAAAACTTGATGCGTGTTGAGTGTGATAGGTTTTTAATGTATCTTTTAAGCCCTTTTTACACGTTAGTCAAGTTTTAAATTTATAAAACACGATATTTTACTAACACCAAACACACATATGGGCAAGTGCACCCATTTTGAGCGTAGTATAGTGTTGGCAAGATACCGAGGTCGTCCAAGGACACAAGAGCTTTTAATACCGGTTTATCTTCAACTGTCACACCCCAACCGATGGCGGAAACATCGGAGTGAGACGAAGAAAGATTGCTCATCACACATAACGCTAATTGTGGCATTAGAATTAAAGATAAATTGATTTCTTTCATAAATAAACGTTACAATACATGAAATTTGAAATACAACATGTTAAATACAAGAAAACAATACGTCAACAAATATGACATTTATACAATGTATTTGACCTAAACGTCTATATGTGTATCTAGGCATCAACGCTACTTCATTTCATAGCATCATCATCCTTAACCTGTAACATGTTTAAAATAAAGTTCAATGCAAAAGCAAAGGCGAGTATACAAGTTTGGTACATACATAGCAAAAGATAAGTTTTTAAACCATTCCTCATAGCAAGCATGTGATTCAAGATAAACATTTAAATATGGCATGTGTCTAACATATCAAACCAAGGAAACGCAACATGCTCATGACATTACCACAAGTTACGGGTGGCGGGTCGTTAATCCTATAGCGCTACATATGTCACGGTTTGGCTCGTACGAAGTTAATGATAAGTTCAACACATAAGTTTCACCCAAGTTTAAAGTATCAAGCCATCACGTATACAAGCATGTTATAGGAATGTTCATGTGTTTAGGCAAAAGGCCCCTTTTCATTGCGCATGTCATCATTTTGTCGCTATGAAACGTCCATAAGTTTACTCAAAATGTTCATGTGTAAGTTTGTTGATAAGTAAACATGTTACACCCCAAAAGTGGTAAAAGTAAAAGAGGGGAATACGAGTATACTCACAAAGTTTGCTTATGCTTTCCAATTATCCAATTATTGACGAGTTGATGAGGTTAAAAGATTGGATGTGTAAGGGTTAAAGTTCGAGTATGCTTAGAGTCGAGATTCGGTGTTTAAAACAACATAAAAATAAGATATGAGAATAACATGTGAAAATAATCATCTTCAACCCATAACACTTGTATGACACTTGGTAACCACAAGGGTTATGATAATGTTTTCATGGGTTGAACACCCATAAGAATCACAACAAGGTTTAGGTCTTAAATGATGTTCTACTACTTTAACATGTAAACACTAGTTCAACATCAAAGGTTCGAATGAGGGTATATATATATTTAGGTTAAGTATTACATATTATTTAGTCCAATAACTCAAGTAGGAGGTAGAAGATCAAATCTTCATTTAGGCACCTCTAATATCATGGAAGTCATGTATGGGGTAGGAAGAACAAGCTTCCATTTAGGAACCCCTTGAATGTTCACCACTTCACTTGATGTAAAAACAACCAAGGAGGGTCACGAACTAGGATTAGTACAATGATATAAATAATCTAATCTATGAGAAATCATCAAATCATGTGAGGATTGTATGTAGGACAACCCAAGTTGTTCCATAATCACTCATTCATCAAGATCTAAGCTTGACATGATTTGTGGGTTAAATACCCTAACAAAACAGAAAGTATTTGAGGTTTAATCCTCTGATTTCAAGTGTCTCAACCTTGTTTTTAAGCCTAACCAACCATAAGAGAGGTTGTAAGCATTGGGACATAGGTATGAGATGTGTTAGACACAAGTTGGATAAGTTTAAACAAGTTTTTGAAGAACATAAAACAAAACAGAAAGTTTTTGGATTATTTCAGGGCATTTCCAGGTCTGATTTCTCCAAGGAGAAGTCAAGGAATCGAAGCCCATGATGATCCAAGCAAGTAGGAAGAAGAATCGAGTGATTTCGTTGAGAAATGAGCAAGTTATGCTCACTTTAGTGCAAGTGTATGAATCTGTCCGAAAATGCATATTTGCAACTGATTTGAGAGTGAATTTGTGAGTTGTAGAGAGTTGTGAAAGTGTCAAAATGCTTGGAGAGGGTGTGTATTTATAGTGGAAGAGGTTAGAGATGATTGGAGGTGTTTAGAGGTGGATTAAAGGTGATTGGGGAGTGTTAGAATGATGGGATTCGTGCCAAATTCGCGTCTGATTGAAGCTGTTGTGTTTTTCTGCGAACATGAAGGCCATGCGGCCCGCATGAGATAACAAGTAAGCTGAAGCGGGCCGCCCGGGCCTGCTTATTTGACATAAAGTTTCAAAAATTACACTTTAGCCCCCAGACTTGTTTATTTTGATGTTTTTAGGACTTTTATGGACCATTCTTGCCACAAAAGCATACTTTAAGATAAAACCAAGTATGAGGAGTATAAACCAAGTATAATTGAGTGTAAAAGTATCATAATCAAGTGTCGTTCTCGTTCAAAACACGTTTTATACATAAGTTTCATGTATTTACAAGTTTAGCACATAGTTTCCAAGAATAATGATTAACCATCAATTGATTCACCAAATCGAACATACGAGCATATATAAAGTGTGTATAACATATTTGTAACAAAATACGATTTTCGTTAATGATCCAAGTCTCGGTTTTCGCAACGATTACAAAGAAAGAACGATTACAAGAGTGCAAAGTTTCCAAGAAAATAGTTTTACAAACGATGGTTTCTAAATATGAAAAGTATGAAAACGCGGGGCGTTACATCAACGTCTAATCAAATCAAAAGTTTAGAAAAAGGTTTTAAACTAGAAAATTAAAAGCTAACTAAAATGCTGAAAAATAAAATAAAAATAAAAACAGATAGACAAGATGAATCACTTGGATCCGACTCGTGTTTCGTGTAACCTTTGATTATTTCCGCACTTTTGCACTTTTTAAGAGATTATCTTAGTTATTGTAGTAAGCCCCTCTTTTAAAGGTGACGTTACCCTCAACCCAGTAGTTTGAGTCAGCAAGGATACAATCCTAAAGGGTCGGATTATTGAAAGATAATTAATTAAGTTATTACTGCATAATGTGGTAGGCCCCTCTTTTGAAGGTGACGTTACCCTCGGCTAAGTAGTCTGAGTCAGCAGGGATACAGTCCTAAGTAGCCGGGTTAAAGTATTAATAGTAGCTTACATATGAGGGGATCAAAGAGTTTGGACCCCCCGCCATCCAATACCGGTGGGTATTGAAGGAGGTCCTACTAAATTTGGCCCAGGTCCTTGCAGGATCTATACACTGAACAACGCAATACTCTTACCAAACCGTTCCCTTAACCCCCGACCAGGTAGCCAACATATCTCCATATAAACCGTGGAGATATGAATGGTGAAAATCTTTTATTTTGTATAGACAGTAAAATAATGCCAAGACACCACGGACAAACGATAAGGAAGAATCACCTTCAACATAAGAAACTAGTTATTAAAGTCATTAATACATAACCAAATAAAAAGTGCGAAAAGATTAAAAATAAAAAGTATTACACTAGACACTTGTCTTCACCAAGTGATGTAAGAGACTTAGGCAAACATGGCCTTTGATTGTCAAGAACTCTTATGATCAATCTTGGATCCCGAGACGACTCACACACTCTATGATGGATGATGGTGGTGGATGATGGTGTTGTGATGGTGGTGGGTGGTGGGTGAAGTGTGAGAGAGGTGGTGTGCCAAGGGATGGTTTGCAAATGAGCTAAGCACCCCTATTTATAGCCTGAACAGACGCTCGGGCACGGCCCCGTGTCCACCTTCCTTCTCTTTCTTCATTAATTGCTACTTGTCTGCATTAGTTGACCACGCCCCCGTGTCCGCTGGGCACGGCCCCGTGTACAGAAGTGTATCTGTACTATCAAGATTTCCTCAGATTCTGCGAATCTTAGAGTTTACCACGGCCCCGTGTCCGCTGGGCATGCCCCCGTGGTGGGTGATAGAAGCTTCTATAGCTTTGTCTTTTCTGCAGACACTTGGGCACGCCCCCGTGCTCACTGAGCACGGGGCGTGTTCAACCTTCTGTTCTTTTGTTTTTGCTTGGGAAGATGCTGTCGGGGGGTTGGGCATGCCACGTTTGATCCTTTTCTTGTATTTATGTTAGATTTAGCTGCCTTTTTGCTTCTTTTGTTCATTTGAGCTCATTTAATCCTGAAAATACAAAAGGAAGACAAAAACACACTTTTTCCAACATTAGTACTAAAAAAGGGTTAGTTTTATGCCACATTTGATGTAATTTATATGTTGCATTTTGCACACATCAATGGGTCGAAAGGTTTATACTTTGAATGTTTCTGAAATGTAAGGATGAATGAGTATAAAGAAATTTTATGCTTGTATGGAAAGAATGACTACAACAAGAATGTTGACAAAATGACGAATTTGTTAACGGGTCGAATAATGATAAGTAAATGAATGTCTTGAAATTTTGTTTAGTAAATTGAACTAATTAATGTTTTGGTGTTATGTATGATAGGTAAATCCCATGTTTGATGACGGCGAGCTTAGAACGAACACACTACACCTCGTGCCCACTATGCGCTTTCGATTACGTTTTGTTGGTGTCAAATGGGTCAAAACTTTCTTTGGTTGTATATGTTAACTAAGTATTTAGGATTTTCGTAAGTAAATTTAGGAACTTGTATTTTGTTATGGTAGTTCGGGTTAACACTTGTGATACTTTTTGATGATTGTGTTTACTCGAACTATAGTAAAGGTCATTTTGGTAAAAATATAAGTGGTGAAATGAAAGTTTTAATTTTTGACGTTTTTCATATGCCGTTTTGACCCTATACAAATGTGGGCGCTACAGTTCGAGTCTAGACTCTCTCTTTAGAAAGCTTCGGTCCTCTCCATTATAGGAAGAGTCATGCTCATTAAATCCGTTTTGGAAAGCATTCCGAATTATTATTTCTCATTTTATAAGGCTCTGGTTCAGGTGAATAAAGATCTCGAGTCGATGATTCGTAGGTTCTTATGGGGCGGGTCTAGTGAAGGTTATAAAATGCACTGGGTGGCTTGGGACAGGGTTACTTCTCCTAAACGGGCTAAGAGTTTAGGGCTGTGCAAACTTGGCACATCAATATAGCCTTCCTTTCTAAATGGGGCTGGAGGTATAGAACGAAAATAAACAGCCTCTGGGTTAAAGTTGTATCGGTGTTGTATTCACACATGTGCTCTTGGGAGTTTCTTCCATTTAGATCTACTCTTGGGAGGAATAATATGTGTAATACCCTATCAAAACAGTTCAGGGATAATGTCGTTTTTAGAAGCTTAATGAAAGGGGACGTCAAGGATGGCGAGGACAATTTATTCTGGTTAGACCCTTGGCTGAAATCGACCCCTCTAAAAGAATGTTTACCATGTCTGTTTCGGTTGGAGTCCAATTAAAAACTATAAGGTTAAAGATCGAATAGTGAGACCAGTTTCGAATCCGGGTGCCCGTTGGTCCCGGAGGTCCAATCCTGCTACTAATGAAGTGTTGGCCGAGTTGATTTATTTGTGCTGTTTGTTGCATTCGGTTTCTTTATCAAAAAGGAGTGATGGTTGGGTTTGGTTATGAGATGCGACGGGAGATTTTTCGGTTGGTTCAGTGAAACGTACAATTAGTAGTAACATTGATTACAACACTCGTTTTGTATGGGACTGGTGTAAATGGCTGTCTACTAAGTGTAATTTGTTTGCTTGGAGAGCTGATTTGAACAGTATTCCGACTAAGGCTGGTTTTCAAAGAAGGAACATTCCGGTTGATGATGCGACATGTCCGCTCTGTAGCATGGGAGTGGAGTCGGTCGATCATCTATGCACGGCTTGTAGCATTGTCACGGTCATCTGACAGAAGGTTAGTAACTGGTGTAAGACTTCGCTCCTTGTCACCTTCTCGTTCAGAGACGTTCTCAAGGCTCATAATCACTACGGTTTGAAAGGTAATACGAAGATTGTGTACCACAACATCGTCATTTTAGCTTGTTGGAGCATTTGGAAAGCTAGGAACAACCTTATCTTCACTGGTAAAGTTGTTAACGTTGACGATATCTTCAGTGAGATCATGTCGGTAGGGTACCTTTGGTATAAAAATAGATGTAAGGGTAGGAATGTTTCTTGGGATTTTTGGTGCAAATTTGTAAGTATGTTATTGTGGTTGTGTTCCCGCTTGGTTTTTGAGTTGGCGTGTTTTTAATGAAGTTTACCGTTAAAAAAAGAGTAGATTATAAGTTTTGTCCTTTTTATTTACACCAAATTGCAGGCGCTGTCCTTTAGCGCAAAAATTGATAGGTTTTGTACTTAATGTTTCAAAATCTTACACGTTATGTTGCAAAAATTGATAGGTTTTTTTTTTGTTAAATTATATTACACAAGGGTAATTTGGTCACTTAACACAGTTTTTTAATATTATTTAATAAAATAAAGCAAAATGATATATTCAACTCAACCCCTCCCTCTCTACTCTCTCTCACTCTCAGACTTCACCCACCTCCCACCACCATCACCTCCCACCTCCCCACAATCTTCACCATCACCACCCACCGCACCCCTCTCTCTGAAGACAATCTTCAAGTTTCATTCATTCAATGATCTAAAACCACTCCATTTCACACGGGTAAGGTAATAATCATCGTCTTTCTTTCATTGACATTCGCTTTCCCTTTTAACAATACTCAAATCTAGTATCTTTATCTACAAATTCAGCTCAATTCGCACAACACAACTGTTAACAGTCGACAATCATGACTCTTGTGTAAAACAATCGGGTCGAATTAGAGGATCTTGATCAGTCAAAATCATTAATTTCTAGGGCGAATGAACACGAACCCCAAATGGGTTTTCATCAGAATAGTAAGATGATCTCGATCAGTCAAAATCATTAATTTCTAGGGCGAATGAACATGAACCCCAAACGGGTTTTCATCAGAATAGTAAGATGATGATGGGTTCTAATGGAAATGGTGGTGTGAATGATCGTGATCGTGATCAGGCTTTTGATAAAGAAATGAGGGATTTGGCTGAAATGTTGTCGAAATTGAACCCTTTGGCTGAAGAATTTGTGCCTCCGTCACTTGCTGTAGTTAGTAAGTTCACGGCCGCCGTTAGTTGTGGAACCTTCGTTTAGGTACTCTGTGGTTAATGAGTTTGGGCTACAGAGTAATCAGAATCAAAGCCCTTTTGGGGTGGGTGGTGATGGTGAAGGTTGTGGGGAGGCCGGAGGTGTTGGTGGTGGGAGGTGGGAGGTGGGTGAAGTCTGAGAGTGAGAGAGAGTAGAGAGAGAGGGGAAGAGAGGTTGAGTTGAATATATCATTTTGCTTTATTTTATTAAATAATATTAAAAACTGTATTAAATGACCAAATTACCCTTGTGTAATATGATTTAGCCAAAAAAATCTAACTGAGTTTGGCCTAAAAGACATAACGTGTAAGATTTTGAAACATCAAGTACAAAACCTGTCAATTTTTGCGCTAAAAGACAGCGCCTGCAATTTGGTGTAAACATAAACGACAAAACTTGTAATTTACTTAAAAAAAAATTGTTAAGACAATATGACATGATATCTTTTCATTTAATTTTTAAACGAGTAAACTGCCATTTTGGTCCCTGTGGTTTAGGCACTTTTGCCATTTTAGTCTAAATCTCAAACTTTTTAAATCTGGGTCCCTGTGGTTTTGTTTTTGTTGCCATTTTGGTCCAAAACTCAAATCAGGTCAGATTTCTCAAAAAAAACCCTGCTATTTTGTCCTTTTCTGAAGGGGCAAAATGGTCATTATATAAAAAATGTTATTTTTTCATTTCCTCAAACTCTCTCTCTCTCTCTAAACACCACTGTGCTCTCTCTCTCTTTCTTCTCTCTTCTTGATCTTCAAAATCTTAAATCATTTGCAGAACCCATCTTTATTTCAAGAACCCAAATCACGAAATCTTGATCTTTTCTCAACAAACCCGAATTTCACAACAAGAAAACCCGTACCCGAACCCGAATTGTTTCTTGGTGTTCTTGATGTTCACATTCATCAAGCTAGAGACATTCAAAATATCTGCATCTGCATATACCATAAACAAGACGTTTATGCCAAAAGATCTACATCTGCATATACCATAAACATCTGCATCTGCATAACCGAATTCGACAAAATTGGTGAAGATCTCCGCCCTAATTAACCGATTCAGATTTAATGGTGGAGAACAAACTTCATGGCTTTCCAGCGAAGATCTCCGCCCTAATTCGTCGTCGCACCACCGGAATCCTGCCGCCAATAACGTCGACCTGCTTCTATACAATGATCTTGTTCAGATCGTTCTGTACAACAGAAATCACCATCATCCTCAATGATCAGAAAAATAAATGAAACATGGGAAGAGATATGTGTGAGGAGGTGGGGGGTTTACCGGAAAAGCTTGTCGGAAGCATACCACCGCCGTCGCCGTCGCTACTGTACCCAACCAAACACCTTCACTGCTGTAACTTAGACAAACCATGGTCATGTTTCAGAGCCAAGAACAGAAGAAATAAGCTATCCATGTTGTGGAGTTTGACCAGATTTATCATAACGATCTGAACAAGATCATTATTTTTATTTTGTGATTTTGTGTTCGAGTATGTTCTAGCATCTTCTCTATTGTCTGTGTGTGTTTATAGAGAGAGGGAGTGAGGGTGTCGGCAGAAGGGAGAAAGAAGGTAAGGAGAGGGGGTGGGGGTGGGGGTGGGACTGGGTAGTTGAGCAGGCAAAATGACAATTTTGCCCCTTCAGAAAAGGACAAAATATGAGAGTTTTTTTTTGAGAAATCTGACCTGATTTGAGTTTTGGACCAAAATGGCAACAAAAACGAAACCACAGGGACCCAGATTTAAAAAGTTTGAGATTTGGACTAAAATGACAAAAGTGCCCAAACCACAGGGACCAAAATGGCTGTTTACTCTTTTTAAACCTAAAAAAACGTAAAAGATATCAAGAAATCTAAATAACCATTCACGATTGGCCACTGAAACGGCAACGTGTCACACCCTTCCCAATAAACCCAATTATTATTATCGTTCTGACCAAGAGCTTTGTGTTGTATCGACCACAACAAACAGGTTTTAAACTGCGCTTACACATAAACATATCGCTCACTACCTTTTCCACATCAAAAAAAAAAAAAAAAATCTTCAGCTTATCCATGGCTCTTCGAGCAGCTTCCCTTCTTCCATCAGCAATCTCCGTTCACAAGGAGGTAACATTTGCATAATATGATGCTAAAACTTGCTTCTGTTTTGCTTTTTGTTTTAATTCTGATTTGTAATGTGAATTTTGAAACAGGGGAAGCTGACATTATCTCTCAAGGATACTTCTTTCAATGGAGCTTTTGTTTCGAAAAATGTCAAATCTGATTTCAGTCCTCTGTTGATCGGAACTAAGGTACTGTATTTGCCTGTAGGAATTTTATCATGCTATGCAGTCGAATTCGGTTGGTATCAGTTTGGTTTGTTACGTATAGCAACTCTAAAAGAAAACATAAAATATAAAAAGTAAAGTCGTGATAAGTATTGGACACTGGGTACAAATGAAATTATATGAAAACTAAATAGATTAAACTCGTATATTATTTAAGGTATAAGAGGTGATATTGAATTGTGACAGAAAATAATACTATAATGAAACAAACATAATAAGTATTATAAATAGCATGTTTTCTATGTTGTACATGCATTGTTAATTACAGGAGCTTAAAAGGAAGTCACTGTTGGGACCGATTCGTGCACAAACAGCAACTGCGGCTCCATCCGTCAACGAAGCTGCATCGGACGGCAAGAAGACGTTGAGGAAGGGAAATGTGATCATTACGGGTGCATCTTCGGGTATTGGTTTAGCGACAGCAAAGGCGCTGGCCGAGACTGGAAAATGGCACATAGTTATGGCTTGTAGGAATTTTTTGAAAGCAGAAAATGCTGCGAAATCGATTGGCATTGCTAAAGAGAACTATACTGTTATGCACCTTGACCTTTCGTCTCTCGAAAGTGTTCACCAGTTTGTGGACACGTTTAGGCGGTCTGGGCGACCGCTGGATGCACTTGTGTGCAATGCCGCGGTGTACTTGCCTCCGGCGAAAGAGCCCACTTACACCGCGGAAGGATTTGAACTTAGTGTTGGGAATAACCATCTTGGTCATTTTCTTCTCTCTCGGTTGTTGCTGGATGACCTTAAGAAATCGGATTACCCGCAAAAACGACTCATCATTGTTGGCTCCATAACAGGTAGGGGTATGCAGAAAACCGAAATAACCGAAAAATCCGGACCGAAAAACCGAACCGAAACAAAAACCGACGGTTCGGGTTTCGGATTTTTGATAACCGAAAATTTCGGTTCGGTTTTTGGATAATCATTTTCAATAACCGAAAATAACCGAACCGAACCGATAAGTTTTAATAGTATACCAAATCTATATATTTTTATATTTAAGTTGTTTAAGTGTTTACCCATGCTACTAAGAGTTAGGGGCTGTTTGACAACATCTGAATGGTTAAGTGCTGAACCAATAAGAGGTTTGAACCATTAAGTGCTGAACCAGTAAGAGATCTGAACCATTAAGAGCCTGTATAATGCTTAACCGTTTAGAGGCAAATGTCTGACCAATTCAGATTAGAGGTCTTAACCATTCAGACTCTGTATAATACTTAACCATTCAGAGGCAAATGTCTGAACCATTCAGACATTTGCTCGTGAAACAAACAGTCTGAACCATTATGTGCTGAATCAATAAGAGGTCTGAACCATTAAGAGCCTCATTAAGAGGTAAACAAACAGCCCCTTTTTATTCTTGTTTGTTAAATATTTATAATAAGAACATTGCCATATTTATTTATCATTAAAATTAGGGTTAACTTTGTACAATAGTAACCAAGTTTCAAGAGTGTTCTAATTAGGTCACTCATAATTTTTTTTTTGTTCCAATTAGGTTATTCAAGTTTCATTTGATGTTTCAATCCTATATATTTTACCTAAATAGAAGGTCATCCATCCTACATGACATTTATTTAGATTTTTTAATTAAAAAATTTGTTGACATGGCACATAAATACCAAATGGGTTAGAAAAAATGCGAAATAGATTTAAAAATTTTTAAAAAAATGTAGAAAAGTTAAAAAAATGCGAAAAAAAATTAAAAAATGTGATTTTTTTTTTCAAAATCTCTAAAAAGTTATCAAAATTTTTATAAAATCATGAAAAATAGTTAGATGTTAGTAAATTTTTAATGAAATAAAGTACTAATTACTCCTACACCAAAAGCATTTAAATTATAATCATAAAAGAAGATAAACAACTAACCATAAATAAATGCCATGTAAGAATATGAAATGCTATTCAGGTAAAATATCTAGTATTAGAACACCAAAATAAAGTAGAATGATCTAATTGGAACAATAAATTTTATTAGTGACCTAATTGAAACACTCCTAAAACTTTATTACTATTCTATGACATATTCCCTTAAAATTATCCATTGTTTACAAGAACTAACAAAGTTTAATATAAAAACTAAACGGTTTTCAATGTATTATAAAAGAAAACGTCTTAACAAAAACTTTGGAGAAACATTAAAATAGATTAGAAAGTTAGGTTTATGTGAATAATATTAATTTAAAGAGTAAATTACAAAAATCGTCCTTTATGTATGTCACTTATTGCAAACTGTGTCCTTTGTCTTCAATAATTACAGAAAACGTACTCGATGTTTGCAAACCCTTGCAAGTTATGTCCTTTTGCCCTAACTCAGTTAATTTTTGTGGTTAAATATGACCAAATGGACCCCACATGAGGGTATTATTGCAAGTTTGTCTTTGTCCCGATTGCTGAGTGTTATGTGTCTTATGTCCAAGGCTTGATGCAAAACTACTATCGAGCCGGGAGTCTCATTGGAAGCAGCCTCTCTATTCCTACAAGGTAGAGGTAAGGCTGTTTACATCTTACCCTCCTCAGACTCTACCACTACTTTGCTTTTGGTGGGATTTACTGAGTATGATGATGATGACGACTTTCTGTGTACAATCTAAAAATAAATTAAGAGTTGTAGCATATAAAAAACATGCAATAATATGATATGAAAAATAAATAACCTGATTCCTTTGTTTCAAACCGAGACTAGTTTCTTTTGAGGTGTGCAAATATGTTATGTTGCTGTTTATTTCAAGAAAATCAGATTATATAGCTAAGGATAAATAAGCATTTTTGCACTAGTGAATAACCAATTAACCGATGGGGAAATATAAACATAAACATCATATATGAGGAAATAACACTTAGGTCAGATCTTGAAGCTAGCATATAGTCATATGCTAGCTTTTAAGCTAACAGAGCCCATTTTATCGTATAATTGATCGATGTTAGATGTTCGTTTCAATATTCATGTCAAACTAGGAACAGAATTGACCTAATCTAAAGTAAATTGTGTTTGGGTTATCCCACTAGGTTCAACGGTTTGGCTACATGGTGTGGTTTAACTAACTCATCCGTTAACTAACCCGGCATGTTTAACTAAAGGTTTAAAAAAAGAAATGTGATTGGTTGAATCAAATGTGACCCTCACACTTGGAATGGATAACGCTTGTTAAGGGCTTGGCGGTGCCCCCCTTGGCGCCTCCCTTTGGCTAGCATGGGACGGTGTTAGAAGCATTAACTAGCGTTAAAGGGTTGAGTGGAAGAGGTGTTAGTTTACACCATGTAGCCTTAATAAAACTTGCTACACATATAATCAATGCGCCACTTTCAAATTATCATATTTATGCATTTTACTGGATGAATTTGATCTTAATCACATAATAAAATTAATTAAACGCGTAAATGCATGGAACTCACAATTTCCAAACTATAAATTAGCAACATTTTATTGCTTTATGTAGTTGTAATATATGTATTGGGAGTTTTTCAAAAAATTTTTGCATTTTTCACTTTTAATTCAAAGGGTTTTATATTTTTGCAATTTAACCCTTTTGACTTTTTTAGTTTTAATCCAAAGCATTTTAATCTTTCAATTTAATCCATGCTTTTCATCATTCGCAAGTTTTTCGTTTTACGTTTCGTTCGAAATTTTGCGAGTCAACACGTAGTAACGTGCGTGTGGGGTTCAACGTTTTCTCTTCTGTTTTTTCCCGTTGAGTTCAATCAGATATGTCGAAACGCATGTTTTCATATAATTTATGCATCACATAACGTTTGGACTAATCCATTCGATGTTTGCGGTGTACCTAGTTTATGTGGTTTTACAAATAAAAAACAAAGTGAAATAGAAAATTTATAAATTAGGGGAAATCTATAAAAATTTAAACCGAATTTGGGTACAAGATTCAGCAAACAACCTATATTTTTAGCCATTTAGGTAATTAGGTTAGGTGCCATGATCCTAAATAGATGATAGATCAATAACAAGTAGGCCCACTTTCTAGCCCATTTTCTTGTATCCAATTGCTATATACCCATTTAATTTGCTAACTTTTAGATCCAAGTTTTTATTAATTTTCTTTCATTTGAGCTTTAGTTTAGAAGTCACACACCATGATCGGATTTCTTAAATCAAATTATCTAGTAATCAAGAAACTGAAAGATAACACTATCAAAAGGATGCAAAGTAATTAACCCGGCAGTAGATTATCAAAAAAGATATAGCAAACCCCAAACATAAAAGGATAAAGTGAAGTTCAATTCAAATTAAATTGCATGTAATCATGCAAGGTTGTCACATATCAAGATTGTCACATATCTTGGACAAATTAAATAGTAACACAGTTCAAATTCAATAGTAAAACAGGCCACAAATTATAGTATAAAAAAATGCAACTCTTAAGTTTCAAGCTTTTCCCTCCATTTTAACACTCTCAAGAAGAATGGTCTTCATTTTAGCAATCAGTTCTTGCATCTGTTCTCTTGAATGTAGAGGTGCGGGGTAAACACAAGCGCAGTCCAACTGTCCATCTCTTATGGTATCAAAAAGACCAATAGATGGACCTATTCCGTGAGCTGAGGCACACCCAATATAGTCATCTAGTCCAAGTTCACGTTCATGGTTGCTAGAGTTCTCAATGATGGGATCTTCGAAGGCGCTTACCAATGAAGATCGCAAGGAAGATGAAGGTGTTAAACTAGGATTTTCTATGGCTTTGGACATGAGGAAGTTCAAGTCAGCCATGTCTGAGAAATGCTTATTGTTGTTCTTTGAGTTTTCAAAAGTCATGTACACTTTAGTCGCCAAGTCCCATAGGGTTTCTTCTGCTTTCACTTCTTGACTCGTTGAGATTGCGGAATGGTAAAAACCTATAAGACGTTACATTTCAACAAATTTCTTATCTTTTAGAAAAGTTTTAAGATCACCAAAGTTGAATAATGTATTTTGTACTTTCTGTTATCCTAAAAAAAACTGCGTTCTGTCAAGCTAGAAAACTCTCCTACTCATGAATGGTTTTATAACCTAAACTTTTTACTTTCATTCTTACATATTTTATTGTGGAATTATGTGTCATGTGTGATACACAATTGATTTTTTCTTGATGATACACGAAAGAGCATAAAATGTATCAAACATGAACTTTTCATTAATATTAATGTCCAACAACCCATCGAGAATTCATGTCTCTCATTAAATGAAAAGTTTTCTGCTTAAATTAATTTCAAACAGTTGAAGTCAGTTCATTAAAAGCAACCATATGCTTGTTCTTACAATGTTCGACAAATATATGTAAAGGTATTTATTGAAGAGCTTGTGAAGACTAGTCATGTGCCACTTTTGATACAATAATGTCTAGAAGAGATTTAAACGATTATTAGGATGGGTGGTGTGGTATAAAGCCCCTACGGGCTTTATAATGCCTCGTCCGCACCACGTATACGCCACATAAGCGAGGGGCTTTATCGTTAACTTACACCGTGTGGGATAATGCTCCTTTAAAGCCCTCTTTAAATAATATAAAAGAAAAGGAAATCAAAAAAAGGAAAATCTGATTGGTGGGAAAGAATGGGCCTACATGCATAACCCTTTGGTACTCGTTAAAGAGATGGAGCCTCATCCATAGCGCCCCCACTTTGGCACCTAGGAAATAGGGAGATGGGCGCTATGAATGCTGATTTGGCAGGGGCGAGAGACCACACCGGGTGACTTACTATTTATTTAGTTTATAGCTATGGGCATCATCTAATAACAATTAGTTTGAGGGATTTTTAGTTACAGATGATCTATGTCGAAACCCCAAAATTCCTTTATACGTAATGTTAACTTGTATGGCTTTAATATGCTTACAAATTTATTTATGTATCGATGTAGTAATTTATTTTTACATAGTGTTTTATTTCCTTTTACATAAAAAACTATGTGGCATAATACGTATTTATCAAAATCAACATACCAAATTCATGGGTGGATAGAGATGGTTGGAGATATGGGCGACAATCATTTAGGAAGACCACTCCATACTTCTTTCGATTGCTGTTACTAGGGCGTCGCTTGGAGGAATAGGCTGCAAGTAATGTAGCAGCAACCAAAGCTCCACACAATTTGATTCCTCTTAACTTGCATCCCTGTCAAATGGACAACTACATAAAATTAGAAAGCGATATAATTAAATCGTGGGGAAAGTAACCCAAGAATTAAGTTTAGTGGCGCTCACACCACTATTTTTCTCTCTTACACACTCACAACCTTTTTATCTCCTTAAAAACAATTCTCTCGTCTCTCCTTTCTCCTTTAGCGCCTCACATACTCATTCTTAGGCTGGTTGTTGTGGGGTGGTGCCATATGCCACCTCATCAAATACCAGCGTCAAACACCAAAACATGGTGGTTAAAGGGGGTGCTAATTAGGGGGGAGGCATTACCCCTAAACGGCTATTAACACAAAAGGTGGTGGGGTCCACTATCATCCACTAATCACATGCACACACACATACAAACACATTATTTTTTTTCCTTTAGAGTTAATTACTGTTTTCGTCCCTGAGGTTTGTCAAAAATAACGGTTTCAGTCCATTAGTTTAAAAATTGCCATTTCAGTCCATTAGTTTCATTTTCGTAACCATTTCAGTCCACTAACTTAACTCCATCCATTTATTTTGTTAACTTTGAGTTAACTAACTAATTCAGGGACGGTTTGCGTCAGTTTTAGAAACACAGGGACTTAAGTGTAAACTCTAAAACATTAAAACAAAAAAAATAGTAAATTCCAAAAAATCAAAAAAATTCCAAAAAACCAAACAAATTCCAAAAAATTCTAAAAAATAATAAAAATTCTAAAAAATCATAAAAATTCTAAAAAATCCAAAAAATCCGTTTCGGCGCGAACTGTTTCGACCCGAACCGTTTCGAGCTGAACTGTCCGTACCGTTTCGACTCGAACCGTTTCGAGCTGAACCGTTTCGACGCGAACCGTTTCGACCCGTACCGTTTCGAGCCGAACCGTTTCGACCCGTACCGTTTCGAAGCCGAACCGTTTCGACCCGTACCGTTTCGAAGCCGAACCGTTTCGAGCCGAACCGTTTCGACCCGTACCGTTTCGAAGCCGTAGCGTTTCAACCCGTACCGTTTCGAACCGAACCGAACCGTGCCGTTTCGAACCGAACCCTTTCAAGCTGAACCGTTTCGAACCGAACCGTGCCGTATCGAACCGTACCGGTTCGGCTTCGAAACGGTTCGGGTCGAAACGGTTCGGGTCCAAAGGGGGCTCGAAACGGTTCGATACGGCACGGTTCGGTTCGAAACGGTTCAGCTCGAAAGGGTTCGGTTCGAAACGGCACGGTTCGGTTCGAAACGGTACGGGTCGAAACGGTTCGCGTCGAAACGGTTCAGCTCGAAACGGTACGGACGGTTCAGCTCGAAAAGGTTCGGGTCGAAACGGTACGGGTCGAAACGGTTCGCGTCGAAACGGTTCAGCTTGAAACGGTTCGGGTTCGAAACAGTTCGCGCCGAAACGGATTTTTTGGATTTTTTAGAATTTTTATGATTTTTTAGAATTTTTATTATTTTTTAGAATTTTTTGGAATTTGTTTGGTTTTTTGGAATTTTTTTGATTTTTTGGAATTTACTATTTTTTTTGTTTTAATGTTTTAGAGTTTACACTTAAGTCCCTGTGTTTCTAAAACTGACGCAAACCGTCCCTGAATTAGTTAGTTAACTCAAAGTTAACAAAATAAATGGATGGAGTTAAGTTAGTGGACTGAAATGGTTACGAAAATGAAACTAATGGACTGAAATGGCAATTTTTAAACTAATGGACTGAAACCGTTATTTTTGACAAACCTCAGGGACGAAAACAGTAATTAACTCTTTCCTTTAATTAAATTCTTTAGTTAAGCCACAACACACTTTGTTAAAGGATGGATTAGTTAAAGTCCACTGCCTACGTGGCAGTGATTGTGACATAGCGTTATTACACATTTTAATTAAACCACAACATATAGCCATGTCCACATATGAACTTCATAACCCTATCTCTTCTTCACTTCTCCGTCTATCTCCTACAGACATACACAAGAATGAAGTATTGTGGTCGGTCTTAAGGAAAACTACGTGCTTGACCCACATTTGTACAATTTACAATTGTGGGTTACCACAATTATAAATACTCTTATCAGCCAAGTACACGCTACTCTACCGACCAATAACCACATGCAAAAAAATATAGTTGAAGTTCGCACAACCTGGGTGCTACAACATTAAGAAATATCGAAACACTAAAAATATTTACACATTGATTCCAAATTAAAGTTAAGCCTCCTCGGAGCATCCAAATAAGGGTGTTTTTACCCATTTTTAGTTACATATAGGAAGGGAAGTATTGAGGCGGAGGAAAGAGATGGTAAATTAGTTTCTGTTGAAAAATGAGTAAAAAAGGTGATGTGAGAAGGGGAAGGAAGAGAAATGAGAGAGAAATACACAAACACACCCATTGTGGGTGCTTTAATGTAACAACATTATCCTTCTAGTTAATACTACCCCTTAATGATTCATTGCTCTTTATACCGAACCCTTTTTACACTTTTTTTTTAAAGGAGAACTTCATTAAAACAGAAACGACACCCTCAAAACGAGGGGCCAACCAACACAACCGAGCCTTCATTATTACAAATATACACCAATCGCCCCACTCAAAATCTATACATTTCCTCCTATTTTTAAATCAAAGAAAACCAAGCGCCTTGACCTCATTAACTATCTCCTCAATTCTAACCTCCTTATTTTCGAACCTCGCTTTATTCCTAGTATTCCATAAACACCAAACTCCAATCCTTATAATACCTTTGAAAGCTTCCTTTTGAGCCCCTTTCAGACCCACAAACTCGTGGATCATAGCAACATCTTTAAATCCAAAAAAGAATAAATCTTGCACTTTGCACCACCTGCTGATGTGGGACCAGACTATCGAAGCCACAAAACAAGAAGAGAAGATGTGAGAAACCGTATCCTCACCATCATTGCATAGACTACACGAATCATCTTGAACGTCAATGTTTCTTCTTCTCAAATTATCGACCGTTGCAATTTTATTCAATTCTGCTCTCCACATAAAAATATTTAACTTCATCGGCAGCCACTTGCAATCTTCCAACGGTTCCTGTGAGAGAGAACTCTGCTGTCCACTGAAATTCAGCAACTTTTTTACAGCCTTTACGCTGAACGACTTGTCTTCTGCTCCGATCCATTCCCATTTATCCAATCGATCTACAAGCGACACATTCAGCAACCTACCGCAGAGGTCTACCAGCTCAATAACTTCCGCCTGGGCCGAAAGGCTCCTGCTCCAGGCCCAAACATAGTCCGAGGCCACTCCAGCACCCTCCATCCTCGGTTTTATTCGATCCGCCACTTTGCATCTCTTTTCTTTCTCCAATCTAAACAACTCTGGATACTTTGATTTAAGTGGCTCGTTACACAGCCACGGATCCAACCAAAAAGCAGTGTTCTTACCGTTTCCGACGTTACTTTTGAAAAAAACATCTTAACGGGATCCCGTCTGTGTAACAATTTATTGAAAGTATTATGCTAAAGGGTGTGGTCATGATCACCATGAGTGAAGGATAAGCGTCATTCACCCACCTCTAATCCACCATCCAAAACCACTACCTTAAGGGTGTGGTCATGACCCAAACCGCTATCTCTATTTTTTAATATATTTTTGTCTCAAAAGGTGGCCCGTGGTAATCTGGTTCAATCCACGCCAATCACCATGAATCATTGAGAGAGGTGGTGTAGTCTTCCATTCATGTTCCTACGTGGCGAATCATGTTCCAACCATGACCCTCACACCCTTCGGCCTTAGATCATCCCGAAAATGAGGGAGTGAAAAACGACATGTTGGCATGTGACTACGGATGAGCACGGTACTCGTTCGATATCGAACTGGTACGGTACCGGTATTTACCGTTGTTTTACCCGTAAATACCGGTACCGATACCGGAAAACGGAAAAAGTGAGTACCGATACCGAATATACCCGGTTTGATACCGATACCCAATACCAAATGATCATCCCTACGTGTGACCTACCTTTCTCTTTCTTACTTCACTCACATACCAAATTTTCATCAACCCCCCCCCCCCCCCCCCCCCCCCCCCCCCCTAACATGGGTTTTGCATTTATAGCGAGGAACTAAACTACACTCTTTATTTTTTTTGAACGGTGGAATTTCGCATTGGTTTGAGACGAATCCCAACAGCTCCCCAACTAGGAGCCCCAACCGCCCCACTAGGACAAGGGCCTTGCATGCATAGGACCCAGGCTAGTGAGAGCTCGGCGTTCCCCGAGAAATTTCTGGCCTACCGCCCACCCAGTTGCCTGGGAGCTTGTAGTTGCACAGCGGGAACTATGCACCATACTCGAAACTCGGGCGGTCGCTCGGATTCGAACCCATGACCTCTCGGTCAAGTCTCCGAATCTTCATTGCTTCCTGGCCACTGGGCTAGAGCCAGTGGTTAAACTACACTCTTTATCTCCTCTATGTAACTACTCTCTTTCCTCCATGACTTCTAGAACGTCTAAAAATACATTTACTGTGGTGCTCTTATATTATATCATCCTTCTAATACACAAGCTTGAGGTGTTAAAAAAACATATTGAAATATTAATCCTTACCCTTACCCTTACCCTTAATTAGGACTATGATAAATTAACAATTTTTTGTTGGATAAAAAAAATGAAAATTGTTCAATTAATCACTACTTATATTTTTTAACAACTTTTTACACATAAGAACCGCCTTTTTATAAGGGTCAATCTATTTGGACACCCTGCTTGCCTATTTGGACACCTTTAAGCCCTAGACGCCTCGTATAGGCCTATACGAGGCGTATAGGGTTACATCAAAATCAGTGTCTGATTCATGTCACTTCTGGTTTGACTGCTTCAAGACGCCTCGTATAGGCCTATACTGGGCGTATAAGACCCCTCGTATAGGTCTCATATATGACCCTTTGCCCCTTATATGCCTCGTATAGGCCTATACTGGGCGTCTTGAACGGTTTTTTTTTTTTTTTTTTTTTTTAACAAACATTTTATACAATATTAATCGTTTTAGCAAACTTTTATACAAAAACAAAATTTTTTATTTTAAATAATTAATATTAGGACCCCTCGTTGGTTTTTTTTGAGTTGAAAAATGGATGTTTTGGTAGGGTAATTTAATTGTTTTTGGAGGGTGATGTTTTTTGAGTTAAAAAAATGGGTGATTTGGTGGGGTAATTTGAGTTGTTTTTTAAGAAAAGTTTTATTTTTTTATAAAAATATTTTACCGTTTTCAAGATCGGCCTTTAAAAATATTCGATCGTAGAAATATTACATTGTTTTTAACATATAGTGTAGTATAGGTCTCGTATATAGGTCCCTTATAATGGCAAACTAGCATACTCCTATATACCCTAATTTGGTCCCAGTGGGAATGTGATACCAGAACCCTTAGCAATTTAGAACGACTACACCTTAATATACACATTGGTACTATCAGGCTACAACCCTAATTTGCTCATAGTTGGAGTAGAACCGTTACATAGATTTGAACCCATACTACTTTGTGAGATCAAACACCATATACCACTAGATCATTAGGTTGATGTTAACCAACTTTCATCAACCATGTTACCACGTAGAAGAGCTTATTTATATAAATAGTTGCGTACATACATGTTCTTTGGTGGGTAATTTTTAACCTATGAAAGTTCGTTTTGGTTAAAGAAAAAAAAAAACTTTTTTACCTATGTATCATTTATATTTTGCAGGTTTTACTCTTTATTACTACATTTACTTTCATGTTTCCAAAAATAACGAACCAGAATTTTGACTAGATAAGTTAAAAGCTAGACTAATGACTGTTTTCTTTAGAAATGGTGGTTGCAATTTTAATGAAAATTGATAACGGTTTATAAATGCAATATTCATTACATTATAAAATGCAGGTAGAGAAAACTAACAAGTACATAAGTTAGGCATATGAAATCATGAAAGTACCTAAAACTATTATGTATACATTTATTAGGGAGGCGATTTACTTTGAACAGACAAAGTACTTATGTTGCACTCTTGCCATGTGGATGTTGCATTTAAATAATACCATATAAACATGTTATATATTATGTTGTTTATGGTGAATCTAATACATCAAAAAAGCTTCTTTAGCGACGGAGCTTGACCAAAAGTTCCACATGTGCGGAAAGTAATGAGACCCAAAATCTTTTTTTTTTCTTAGCATTATGTTTCGGGTTATATGTTCGTGTTAGTTATTCGATTTGATTAGATTTGATTTGGGCCGGGTCAAACAATAATAACTCCAAATACAACGAAATAATCTTCATTCGTTCAAAGGACCCGTTCTTACTCATAAAAAAACTAAATTTGTAACGATGCGAAAATATGTATAAAGAACTAAAGATTTGAAGGCTTCAAGAAGAACCCCTGAGAACACAGAACCTTTTTTTTTCTTCTTTTGTTGAAGTCGAACAACACAGATGGGACCGCCTCTATCCTCACGTATTGTTCTTTTTTTTTTGTTTAAACATCTTTCATTTAAGACAAAAATGAACCCTCAAGTTTCATTCATATAAAAACTAGTTTCAAAGATTAGGGTGGGCGGTATCGTCTCGGGGAGTTGCCGAGCGGGGAACGGTTGCCGGCGAGGAATCGGGGAGCGGGGAGGAGGAGAGAAGTGGTGTGGGCGGTGAGTATTCACCGAAGGTGAAGAAGAGGTTATGGAGGAGAGAGAGGGGACTTGACCATTATTCAACCAATCAATTTTTTTTTTTTAAATTGAGTGGGTGTTTGAACCATTGGCAGTGATTGAGTGCAAAATGAGAAGTGAAATGAGGACTTGACATGACATGATATTATTGGCTAGTGAATAACTCAAACACCCTAAGTGATTGAACGATACACTCCACCCTTATTTAAACTCACTTCAAGTTTAAAATCAATTATAAAAAATTACTAAGAGCCTCGTTCTTCACGTTTTTTAACTCAATACGAAAATATGTGTAAATATTGTGGACAATAAACTTGGTAGCGACATAGAAATTTTAGGCAAAGTAATTGGAGAGAAAGGACCTATATAATTCTAAAAATTTCGGACAAAAAATCGGAAGAGTTTGACTCTAACTTAAACGTTGACTGAAACGTTGACGAGGCGGATGCACCTCCTTGACCCTTAAAAGGTGCACCCCTGGATGGTTCAGCATATTTATATTACATTGCATGAAACTGAACCCGGCCCATTATTTATTGTGTATAATAAATAATTATTTAAAGAAAACATATTCAAATCATATCTTCTAATGATAATGATAAGGGGTACATGCACTAATCGGCCTTTCTCCCGATTGTTGCTGAGTGTTATTTGCTTTATGTCCAAGGCTTGATGCAAAACTGTTATCGAGCCGAGGTATCACTGGAAGCAAGATCTCTATTCCTACGAGGTAGGGGTAAGGTTGTCTACATCTTACCCTCCTCAGACGCTGCCTACCTTAACTTTGCTATTGATGAAATTTACTGAGTACGATGACGATGATGATCTTTCAATGATATAACAATAAACTCTATTTAATATATACTCTCTAATACATGAACGGAGAGAAAACGATGATACATATAGGTATAATAAGAAGATATAATCTAAAAAAAAGAACACATAAAACAAGGGCTTTAGCAGTGTGGCAAGAAGCACGACATCAGGCCTATACAGTGACTGGAGTTACACTTGGAGTATGAGAAAGAAGAGAGAAAATAGTCACCCGTAACTAAGAGGAGGCGGGGTGGTGCGTGATGCACCTTCTATCACGCGTGGAGTTCTACAAATTCCCACCGCCACCAAGATTTTCAACGAGTGAAGGAATGTTGGCGTGATAAAATCAACCAGTGATGGGGGTGTGAGTGATAAATGGATGTGAGGGGGTGTGGGGGTTTATTGTTGGGTGTTGTGAGTGATGACCGTCGCCACTAAAAAAAGTTGCGAGTGATGAAATAATGGTTGATGACATGGCGGAACTTGATTGGATATTGTGAGTGATGAAATTTGTACCACCCCCAGTCCCCTAATATATTTTCTTTAATACATTTTCAAGTTTCATTTAAAGATTTATGCAATGTTCTATAAGCAATCTGCTAACTTTTCCTTGTAGAAGTTGGAAATATCAACCCTATGCACTATGCAGTCATTAAACATACATATTAATTCTAACCACTTATAACAAGATAGAGACTTACAGCCAATAGCTTATGAGTTTCTTCTGCACTCATGTTCAGTCTCACCACCTCTGAACGTCTAGGGGATTTCACATCCTTAAACTTCAAGTTTGTGAGCGTAAGTGAGTTGACCGAGTATGCCACCATGTCCTTCCCATGAGCCCAAAACGTCTTCTTAGCCTTCCCAACAGGAATAAGTTCCTCTATTCCAACGTTACCCTTCTCTTTATACCCTCCCCCCTCCTCCACCATCGCCTCCTTCAACTCCTTAAGCAACGAAACCGCGGTGGTGCGATCGCAGATCCCCGCGTGTAACCTCAACACCAGCACCCATTTCTGGTCAGGTAAGGTGTACACGTTAGCAAACCATAAGTGCAACCCTCCCATGCACGACGAACGGGTTGCAATATCGGTCCACTCGTTAATGTTTATTTCATACTCTAGGATCGAATGTAGTGGTGACAGGGTTGCATTCGAGTCACGGCTCGTTAGGGTCTTTAGGAGTTCGGATGTTTTCATCTGGTTCATGATGTTGAGGCGGATGTGTGGGATTGGAGGGTTCATGATGAAAGAAGTTGAACCTGTTGAGGTGTTTTTGTGTAGCATGTAGTTGAGGATAGGATGGTCATTTTGTAGTTTTTGGAGGGCTTTTTTGAAAAGTGGAATGTTTGGTTCCTTTGAAATTTGGAGAGCTAATGCTGTGATGCCTGTCCCACCAGCGACTGCTTTGCACCAGTTTTGCTCTGTGCCCCGTAACAATCTCGTTTGGCTCTCAGAATGTCTTGGGGCATCACCCATTTCTATGGTTTATTGTGTGAGTATAAAGGTTGGAACAAAAGTTGAAGGAACTGTGTGAGAAAGTAAGCTAAGAGTGGAAGCTACTTATAGGAAGCTATTTTGAACCAAATATCAGAAGTTAGGTTAAATCTTAAATGATAGTAGCTCATGTTTTGAACTACTTCCTCTTATCATAGGATGGGGGCCAAAGGTACACCTTGTGTTTAGTTGGTTTAGTATATATGCTTTATAGCTTTGATGGCAAATCATTTACCCAAGCCAAAATAAGTTTTGTGTGGTGAAAAAGTGTACAACCGAAGTCACTTTTTTTTTAACAGCGACTGTCAAGATATAACTCGCTTGACGGTTGGGACTGGGCAACCGCAAGCACGACTGTGAGGCCGGCCCGGATCAGAACCCACTAGGTTTTTCCACGGAGCGTATAACATCGACTTACGGGACCTCTTCATGTCCACACGGGAAATCATACCGTCGACTGCCACTTAAGAGACGTTGCGCCGCCAAAAGAGCCGAGATTCTCTGACGTAACACATGGTGAGACGAAAAGACTTGTTGGCTCGGATTCGAACTTGCGACCTCCAAAAGGGGCATAGTTCTTATCTTCATTGTCTTTACCACTCCACCAAATGGCGGGGATACAACTGACGCCACTTACAATAAATTATTGGGATAATCATCAAAATAGGTAAGTAGACATCAAAGATTAACAAAATAGGAATTGATTTTCACATTTTTTAAATAGACAGTAAAAACAACCAATAGGAAGAGACCGACAAATAAGCAGAGAAGGCTTCTCCCAAACCCATACTCTAAAAATCAGCTCTTTCATATCCCACACTCCGATAATCCAACTCCTGTATATATATATATATATAGTCGTGAATAATTTACATTCTCAATGATATCTTGAATTGTAGGAGATATGTATTATAAATTTACAATTTACAAAAGTAGGATACAAGAATGTATAAATTACACAAAGATATTTCTAGTATTGAATATTTACAAGTTCTTATCTAATACCCCCCCCCCCCCCAAAGTAAGACGACGGAGCACCCAAACAAAGCAAACAACAAAAATTATTGCATTGAGCACGTGTAAGACTTTTGGTGAAAATGTCAGCAACCTAAAGCTTGGTTGGAACAAACTTGGTATACAATTTCCCAGATGCAGAAGTTCAGGATTAAAGTAATAATCAAAGTCAATGTGTTTGGCTTGTTTGTGAGAAATTAGATTCCGAGTAAAAAGAAAGCACTTCAATTGTCACAAAGGATGGTTGGTCGATCAGGCGGCAAGGCATAAAGTTCGCGCATGAGGTGAGTAATCCAGACTATCTCAGTAATAGTGTTTGTCATTGCCCAATATCCAGATTCACAATTAAAGCGAGAAATAGTGGGTTGTTTCTTCGCACTCCGTGAGATAAGGTTAACGTTTCAGAAAATTCTACGATATCCATAAATAAGTTGATCGACAATATCTAGCCCAATCAGCATCGGAAAAGAAGAGATCTAAGAGTGGGTCTGCGATAATAAAGACCAAATGCAAAGGTTCCTTTAAGGTATCGAAGAATCCGCTTCACCTCCTGGTAATGTGAAATTGTAGGAGACTGTAACAAAAGAAATGTTAGGTTGAGTGACGGTTATATATTGAAAAGCACACACAATGGAATGATAGTGAGGGGGACCCGGATAGAAATCACCTTCAGAAACAAAAGAAACATTTGTGCTTAAAGGTGTGGAAACTGGTTTGGAATCCAACATCTTAGCGTGTGTAAGTATATCATTAGTGTATTTTGATTGATTTAATAAGAGCCCATGAGACGTGTAAGTAATTTCAAGCCCAAGAAAGTAGTTGAGCTACCCTAGATCTTTAATGGTAAATATGGTGTTTAGACTAGTGATGAAAGTAGTGAGAGCATGATTTTGATTTCCCGTCAAGATTAGATCATCCACATAGATTAACAAGTACATGACATAGGAATCTCGTTTGAACACAAAGAGATATGGCTCGGTACGACTACAAACAAAACTGTTGTGAATGAGAAAGGAACTTAGGCGATGAAACCATGCACGAGGGCTTGTTTGTGCCCATATAACACTTTATTTAACTTGCATAGATGATTAGAGGATTAGGAGTTCACAAACCCTGGTGGTGGTTCCATATAGACACGTTCAGTAAGATTTCCATGTAAAATGGCGCTGTTGACATCCAACTGATGATGTTTCCGTTTTTTAATTACAACTAAGGAAAGAACCAAACGAACCATAGTAGCTATGACAACGGGAATGTGTGGGAATAATCCAACTCCGAGATCTGGCTAAAATATTGAGCCTCTAGACGAGCTTTGTGTCGCTCAATAGTATAATATGAATGATACTTTGTACAATAGATCCATTTAGAGCCAACAATATTGCGATTAGCTGGTCGAAGAACCAATGTTCATGTGTTGTTGCGATGAAATGCATCAAGCTCACATTGCATGGAAAGAATCCATTTCTCATGCTTGGAAGTGGTTTTGAATGTTTTTGGATTAGAAGCAGCTAATAAAACCTGATGAAGAGGAAGGGTAACAATATGAGATAAATCTGTAAGATGACAAATTTTAAAAATGCTAGATTTGGCATGAGTGACAATAAGGTGAGTGGAGATAGGTGGTGGTGGAGGAGATGTCAAGTGAAGTAGTAGGTGGAGGACTTGGTTTGGTTTGCACATACGAAGTATGGGGTATGGCACAAAGAATACTGGGTGGAGAACTTGGTTTGGTTTGCACATGCATAAGAGGCTTTGGGACAAATGATTAAGCAACCAAAGCTTCATGCTTGGTGTGTAGAACATATAAGCCATATTAAAGGCAACCCTTGGTGTTACGGCCCCCGACCCGGTTGCCCGGTCCGGAAGCCGCAGGCCAGAAACCCGTGGTATTGGTGGTGGATTTGGCAATGGATATTTTAACAGGATCATTTAAACAGAAAACACCAAATTATTTAATTTCAAGTTTCGGGACAAACCCCGCGATTTACAATAAATGAATTTTACTAGGAAATCCCCTGATTTACAAAACATGTTTATTTATTTACTGAACCACTTCATTCAAGCTGGAGTGCTACGCGGCACTTTTCCTTGTTCATAGTAAATCACCTGAAACATGGTTAAAAAGATTTTATCAGTGGGGAAATACTGGCAAGTCATTCAATTTGTACAAAACGACACATGGTTATAATCTACCGTATTAAGAGCGATTACAATGTTTATATATCGACCAATTACCCCAAATCGGTATTTGTCACTCGACCGTATCTGTGACTATTGTCATATCACCCATTGGCTAACCCGTTGTCCAATGGTGACGGTTATCAAGTAATGTATACAAAACCCCACATACCAGCAGTAATTGACGATTACAAAGACTTAATCCCTGTAATTGTAACTTTAAAAATGAGTAGGGTTTTGAAAGTAATTTGGTAAAAAGAGAATGACTCACATTGCAAGTTTAGACGGACATAGTATGCCTACTGATTAAGCCTGGTAACCTAGTTAAATAATGCAAACAGAACTAGGTTAGTAACTTAATATAACATTTACGATAACTTCACGAAATCAAAATCCTCACGATGAATGACAAAGTATAGCCCGAATTCAAGCAGCACTTAAACATCCATCGGATCGGTTTCAATAGATCGGGCATTGTATCGTAGCAGTGATCGAGTTATTACCCTGTTATCGTAGTTGCGTCTCGACACTTTGAACGGTTTCAATAGATCGGGCTTTGAAGGGAATTTTAGAACACAGAGGCCTGCCCATGCAACATTCTATTTATAGCTGAATTTTGAGTTTCTTGCGGCCCGCGTAAGCTTGAAGGAGGGTCCTTCGCGACCCGCGAGGGCCACCATAGATACGGCTAGGGTTGCCGTGTCACACCCTAGGTCTGCCACTTGTACGACACGTGGCCTTGATCGTTATCCGGAGGATTGCATGGCTGTCGTGCCCCGCGTAGATCTCCCTTAAATCTTTCGCGGCCCGCGACAGCTTACTAAATTTTGATTTTCTTAATTTTTCATAGAAATTAGGGTTTTAGGGGTCCAGGTTTTTACTTACGGAGCGTTGTAGGACATTTCCGTGCAAGTCCTTATATCCTCCCCACCTAATTTAAAATCTCGTCCTCGAGATTTACTGGAACAAGTGGGGATACTTTCGCTTCATTTCCGATTCCAGCTCCCATGTATACTTGGGTCCTCTTTTCGAATCCCATTTTACTTTGACCAATACCAATCTTTTGTGTTTAAGGTGTTTAACCTTTCAGTCTTCTATTTGAAGAGGTTTCTCAACAAATTTCAATTTTTTATTTACCTCTATGTCTTGAAGAGGTACTACCAGTGATTCATCAGATAAACACTTTTTAAGATTAGATACATGAAACACATCATGTACCCCGGCTAGTTCTTCTGGTGTTTGTAATTTATAGGCAACTGGTCCTATTCGTTGGGTAATTGTGAACAGTCCTATGTACCTTGGACTTAACTTTCCTTTCTTACCGAATCGAACTACCCCTTTCTAAGGAGAAACTTTCAAGAGTACCTTGTCTCCAACTTGAAATTCTAACGGCGTGCGCCGGTTGTCTGCATAACTCTTTTGGCGGTCTCCAGCCGTTTTTAGTCTTTCTTTGATTTGAGTTATCTTGTCGGTGGTTTCTTGCTCAATTTCAGGACCTGATAATTGACTTTCTCCTATTTCTGCCCAGCATACTGGAGTTCGGCACTTTCGTCCATAAAGTGCTTCAAATGGGGCAACATTGATGCTTGTGTGAAAACTATTGTTATAGGAGAATTCTATTAGTGGTAAATATAACAACCCTCCTGAATATTTTTCGACGCCCTAATATATTTTAAGATACCCCTATATGTCTCTAAATATACCCCGTATGTGAAAACCGAGCCCAAAATATGAAATACCACTGAAAATAAATTAAAAACAAGAAAAATAGGTCTCTCGCGGGGCGCATAAGCCACCCCTTGAGCTTACGCGGGCCGCGACGGCAAGAGATTAGGGCGACACCCGGTGCCGCCACGTGTCCTAACCGTGTCAAGTCTATGGGTCGGGTCAGCAACCCTAGGGCCTACCCTAGGGAGCATCGCGGGCCGCGAAGGCCCCGAAGAAATGCTACGCGGGGCGCGACGGAACAAGAAATCAGCCCTATAAGTAGCAACCTTCGGCAGTTTAAACAATTCGCTTAAAATCTTTCTCTCTCAACGAAATTCTAAAGTGTAGGCATAATTTTCAAGTATAATACCCCCAAATTAACGAGGTTCTGCCCCGATGTAAGTATTATAACCCCGGTTACGTATTAGATACGCTGCCCGATCGATCCAGGGTTCCGTAACGACGGTCAGGGTTCTGCCCGACGTAGTCGTTGGAATGCCGTCTCGGGGAGGGTATAACTAATGTAAATATAAAGGGTTATTATACTAACACGTGTGCATTGTGTAAATTATAGATAATTCCCAAGAAATCCTTACAGAAAACCTAAGGCAACAATGTGAGTAATCTCCTTTTTGTAAATTGTTTTTACAAAACCTTAAATGTTTTACAATGCTATTTAGCAGTGATTGAGTCTTTGTAGTTCTTCAATTACTGCCGGTATGTTGGGGTTTGTATCAAAATGTGGAACACGTTACCATTGGACAACTTGTTAGCCAATGTGTAATATGACCCACCAGTCAGGATTGACAATACTGAATGAGTAATTGTGTAGAAATAAACAATGTGATTGCTCTCAATACTGTTAAAAGATAAAATGTTTCTTGATTAAACTGAGATTCACTCACCAGTATTTCCCACTGACAAATGTTTTTAAAACGCGTTTCAGGTAACAAAATGTAAAAGCCAATTAGAAGAAAGCCAGCTGGAGAGCACTGACGACTTGGAAAAATGTGCCTATAAAAGTTACCTAAAAGACGATGTTTTAAATTCAATAAAATAGGGTTTATCCCTATAAACATGTTGTAATAAGAAACTTGGGTTTTACCCATGTGTTTATTAAATATGGTGGGTTTACTCTGATAAACATTTCCTAACTACGGTCCTGATGAAATTTCCGCTGCCAAATTGATAAATAATGATACCACCAAAACTTGCTCTCGCGGCCGCCCGTTCCCGGGACAGATAGGGGGCGGGGGTTGCGACAAAATGTGGTATCAGAGCTAAGCCACTGATTCAGCCATAGAAGTGTTTTGCTGACACCAATATTATTCAAATTGTTAGAAAATTTATTATAGAAATACGTGCATATCTGTATTTTATTATTATGTGTTATTTGAATATTTGTTAGTTTTCAGTATGACTGATCAATGACCCTCAGACGTGTATCGTCAATTGTCCGAGTCACCTAGGAGTGAATGTACCTCTTGACAGCCTGCCCTCTCTGGGTATTCAGCTGACTAGGAAGAAGGGATGTTTGTCTTTAAGGCTCAGTCTGAAGAGTCATTCCCTCAGAAAAAGAGAGGATGGTTCAGTAAGGGAGCATTCGAGCGTAGGAAAAGAATGCGAAAGTTGCAACAGCAGAGAGTCCTAGCAGCCGCTAAGCGAGAGTCAGATGCCCATACACATGATATGCTTAATAGGAGCTTAGATAAATTTCATATCCTAGCAACAATTGCTGCTGGCCCAAACCTGGAACAATTAGTAGCCCCACAACCCTTACCTTTATTCCCCACTTAGCCGATGGAGATAGAGAATAACCCTGAAAATCAAGTAGAAATGCATGATTTCAACCCTGAGGAGATACCTAGGATACCAGCCCCTAATCCCTTAGACTCGGATTATGATCCATGGTTCGATGATCATAGGGATTATGTGCCGCGCTACCACCTAAATGACGAACCCATGCCGAACTTAGCAGCCTATCCAGGTCTGGACCCTCTAGATCCCTACTACTACGATTACGATGAATACATTAGGGAGATCTTAGAGAATCCGTACCCTTAGGAGAATCCCATGCCCCAGTACCCGGGCCCAGTACCAGCACCTGCACCCCCAATGAGTGCAAATAATGTGCATGAGCTCCGAACTTTCGGAGAAGAGATCTTGGAGAGTAGTGAGAGGATGAGGCAGGTAGGAGAACGACTCGTCTGGAAGTACGATGAGCGCAATATGGATTACTGGATGAACCCAGACCAGTAAAGGAGGTAGCGGAGTTGGTAATAATAATTATAATGGAAATAATAATAATAATAATAATAATAATAATAATAATAATATACGTGTAATAATAATAAATGTTGTAGTATAGACCACTTTGTGGTTAGCAATGCATAGTATTATTGTATTGTAATTTTTAATTTCTAGTATTAGTGTGTATTTGACGCATACTATAATAGAAAAGAGTAAAGTCGCAATGCTCGACGCTTTTGACCAATATATTTGTTGTGTGGTTGTTACTTAAATTATTAATTATTTTGTGATATTAATAATTGGTGAATGTTTAAAATTCAGATGAACGACAAGGTAAACCAGGAAAATCAGAATAACGATAACCAGAGTAACATTAACTTGGTTAATGAGAACCCGAACAACAACGATAACGGAAACCAAGTGGATAACAGTGCCATGCAGCATATAGTGGCACAAGGGATAATAGATGCGATGCCATATATTATCAAAACGGTTAAGGAAGCGGAAAATAAAAGTAAACATGATAGTAAGCGACCCTCTGAACCTGAAAACAGTGTAAACAATGGACCCGTACTTCAAACGCCCATTCCCAAAAGAAGAAGAACCGTGTCTTACGGTTGTTCTTATAAAGAATTCTGGTCTTGTAAACCAATGGAATTCTCGGGCAATGAAGGGGCCGTTGCATCTCTACGCTGGATAGAAAAGACTGAGGCAGTCTTAAGAATAAGTAAATGTGCTGAAGAGGATAAGATAATGTTTGCTTCCAACCTGTTTAAAAATTCAGCACTAGAATGGTAGAACACTATCCTCCAGTCTAGGGGAAGTGATAGGACTTACAATATGGGATGGGAGGAGTTTAAAAACATGGTAGAAAGGAAATTATGTCCTAATGAAAAAGAACAGATAGCAAACAAATTCCTAAACCTTAGGATGATTGGGGTATATAGTAAGGGTTATACTACATTATTCTTTGAATATGCTAGAATAGTACGAACCCTTGCTTCACCCGAACCAATTTTAATCTCCTGTTACAGCTGGGGATTAATTGGAGAGATTAGACATATAGTCAAGGAAGCTAGACCTCAAACTATAGAAGAAGCTGTAGAACTAGCTAATACCTTAACAGATGAATTAGTCCGTACACGAGAGGAAGATCAAAGGAGGAACCTAACCCAGAAGCTGACTCAAAAATTTCGTTCTGGAAATTCTAACCGTGGGAGAAATGTAGGTTCTACCTCTGCACCCTACTGTAAGTATTGCAAAAGGAAGCATTCAGGAAGATGCTCCATATACTGTAACTTTTGCAAAATATCTTGACACAAGGAGGAAGACTGCAGGAAGAAACCTAACAACAGGATATGCTACAACTACGGAGAACAAGGTCATATCAAGCCTAACTGTCCAAAGTTAGCTCCAGCCGCGAACACCAAGAATACTAAAAATGTTAGAGCATTTGTTCTAACTGCAGAAGAAGCAAAGATGATCCCGGATGTGATCACTGGTACATTTTTAGTTAATGATGTTTTTGCTAAAGTATTATTTGACTCTGGTGCGAACCACAGTTTTATTAATACTTCATTTTGCAAACTTCTAAAACAATCATTAACTAAACTCCCACAAGAATGTCTAGTAGAGACAGCAAATGGGGAAACCATTATCAAACCTTTACCCCATGAATCTGACAGGATTTGATGTTGTGTTAGGAATGGATTGGTTAATAGCCAATAAAGCCAGTATTTTATATGATCAAAAGTCAATTCAAGTAAATTCACCAAGGGGTGAAAATATCACAATTAAAGGTAATAAGTTCTCTAAATCCACAAAATTCATCTCTGTGATGAAAAAGACAAGTTATATAAGGAAATGGTCATTAGTGTATTTGATTTCTATAATCACTAACACTAAAGGAAAAGAATTAAAGGATATTCCAGTAGTATCCCGGTTTTCAGATGTATTTCCAGAAGAGCTACCAGGGCAACCTCCAGACAGGGAAGTTGAATTTAGAATCCATTTGATACCAGGAACCGCACCAATTGCCAAAGCACCTTACCGTTTGGCACCCGCAGAAATGCAAGACTTGAAGAAACAGTTAAATGAATTGTTGGAGAAGGGATTCATACAGCCAAGCTCATCGCCATGGGGAGCACCGATTTTATTCGTAAAAAAGAAGGACGGATCAATGCGTATGTGCATTGACTACCGTGAATTGAACAAAGTCACGATTAAGAATCGGTATCCATTACCAAGGATAGATGATCTGTTCGATCAATTGCAAGGAGCACGATGTTTCTCAAAAATCGATTTAAGGTCAGGATATCATCAATTAAAGGTACAGGAAGAGGACATTCCTAAGACCGCTTTCAGAACAAGGTATGGCCATTATGAATTTACTGTCATGCCATTTGGTTTAACCAATGCCCCAGCTGCATTTATGGACATGATGAACCGAATATGTAAGCCATATTTGGATAAATTCATAATTGTCTTTATAGATGATATTCTTATCTATTCTAAAAGCAAGGAAGATCATGCAAAGCATTTGCACGCACTTCTAAGTTTATTAAGAAAAGAAAAGTTTTATGCTAAGTTTTCGAAATGTGAGTTTGGTTAGAACAGGTACAATTTCTTGGACATCTAGTCAATCATGAAGGAATTCATGTAGATCCCACCAAGATCGAGGCGATTAACAAGTGGAAAACCCTGAGTCACCAACTGAGGTTAGAAGTTTCTTAGGATTAGCTGGTTATTATAGAAGATTCATTCGAGATTTTTCTAGAATAACCATTCCCTTAACTAAATTAACCTGAAAATCCATTAAGTTTGAATGGGGACCAAAACAAGAAGAAGCCTTTAGAATTCTTAAGCAAATATTAACCCATACACCCATACTAGCTTTAGAAGGAACTGAAGATTTTATAATCTATTGTGTCGCTTCCAAGTTAGGTTATGGATGTGTGTTAATGCAACGTCAAAAGGTTATAGCTTACGCCTCTAGACAACTTAAGAATCATGAAGAGAATTATTCAACCCATGATTTAGAATTAGGAGCTATAATTTTTTCCCTTAAAATTTGGAGACATTACCTTTACGGTAGTAAGTTTACTATATTCACCGACCATAAGAGTTTAAGGTATGTTTTTGGGCAAAATGAGTTGAATATGAGACAAAGACGCTGGATGGAGATACTTAGTGATTTTGATTGTAATATCCAGTATCATGTAGGAAAAGCAAACGTAGTAGCTGATGCTTTAAGTCGGAAGTAACATGAAAAGCCAAAAAGAGTACGTTCTCTTAAGTTAAATCTGCAGATAGATTTAAATGATCAGATTAGAAAAGCACAAGAATCAGTAATCAAGGATGATACTGAAAAATTAAAAGGAATGATTAAAGAATTAGAACAAGGAACAAATGGAATTTGGAGATTCCATAGAAAAGAATGTGGATACCTAAATTAGGAAACCTACGTTACCGTATATTAGAAGAAGCCCATAAGTCTAAATATACAATGCATCCTGGAAATGATAAGATGTATCAGGACTTTAGAAAGAATTTCTGTTGGATAGGAATGAAAAAGGATATAGCAGCATATGTTGCAAAGTGTTTAACCTGTTCACAAGTCAAAGCTGAACATCAGTAACTCTCAGGTTTATTGCAACAGTTAGAAATGCCTGTTTGGAAATGGGAATTAATAACAATGGATTTTGTTACTAAATTACCCAAAACAAGGAAAGGTAATGATACAATCTGGGTGATTATAGACAGGCTAACCAAGTCAGCTCATTTCCTACCAATGAAAGAAACTTTCAGTATGGAACAGCTAGCTAAATTATATGTAAATGAAATAGTTTCATTACATGGAATTCCTCTATCAATTGTTTCTGACAGAGATAGTCGTTTTACCTCTCATTTTTGGACAAGTTTCCAAAAAGCAATGGGAACCAAGTTGAATCTAAGCACCGCTTATCATCCCCAAACGGACGGACAAAGCGAAAGGACAATTCAGACACTGGAAGATATGATTAGAGCTTGTGTAATTGATTTCGGAGGAAATTGGGACGATCATTTACCATTGATAGAATTTTCTTATAATAACAGTTATCACACAAGTATTAATGCTGCACCATTCGAAGCACTTTACGGACGAAAGTACCGAACGCCAGTCTGTTGGGCAGAAATTGGAGAAAAGCAACTATCTGGACCTGAGATAGTACAAGAAACAACAGACAAGATCATTCAAGTCAAGGAACGACTGAAGCAGCACGTGATCGACAAAAGAGTTATGCTGATAACCGACGAAAGCCACTGGAATTTTAAATAGGAGATAAAGTGTTATTAAAAGTCTCTCCCTAGAAAGGAGTGGTAAGATTCATCAAAAGGAGAAAGCTAAGCCCCAGGTATGTTGGACCTTTTGAGATTATTAGAAGAATAGGACCAGTAGCCTATCAACTACAACTACGAGAGGAAATGGCAGGAATACATGATATATTTCATGTATCTAATCTCAAGAAATGCTTAGCTGATGAATCTCTAGTAGTGCCTCTTAAGGATATAGAGGTAAATTAACAGTTAAAATTTGTAGAGAAGCCTCTACAGATTGAAGACAGGAAAGTTAAGAACCTCAAGCACAAGAGATTAGTTCTAGTCAAAGTGAAGTGAGACTCCAAAAGAGGACCAGAATACACATGGGAGCTTGAATCAGAAATGCAAAGGAAGTATCCACACCTGTTCCAGTAGACCTCGAGGACGAGCTCTAAAACAAGGTGGGGGAGGATATAACAACCCTCCTGAATATTTTTCGACGCCCTAATATATTTTAAGATACCCCTATATGTCTCTAAATATACCCCGTATGTGAAAACCGAGCCCAAAATATGAAATACCATTAAAAATAAATTAAAAACAAAAAAAATAGGTCTCTCACGGGGCGCGTAAGCCACCCCTTGAGCTTACGTGTGCCGCGACGGCAAGAGATTAGGGCGACACCCAGTGCCGCCACGTGTCCTAACCGTGTCAAGTCTATGGGTCGGGTCAGCAACCCTAGGGCCTACCATAGGGAGCGTCGCGGGCCGCGAAGGCCCTGAAAAAATGCTACGCGGGGCGCGACGAAACCAGAAATCAGCCCTATAAGTAGCAACCTTCGGCAGTCCAAACAATTCGCTCAAAATCTTTCTTTCTCAACGAAATTATGAAGTATAGGCATAATTTTCAAGTATAATGCCCCTTAATTAACGAGGTTCTGCCCCGATGTAAGTATTATAACCCCGGTTACGTATTAGATACGCTGCCCAATCGATCCAGGGTTCCGTAACCACTGTCAGGGTTCTGCCCGACGTATTCGTTGGAATGCTGTCTCGGGGAGGGTATAACTAATGTAAATATAAAGGGTTATTATACTAACACGTGTGCATTGTGTAAATTATAGATAATTCCCAGGAAATCCTTACAGAAAACCTAAGACAACAATGTGAGTAATCTCCTTTTTGTAAATTGTTTTTACAAAACCTTAAATGTTTTACAACGCTATTTAGCAGTGATTGAGTCTTTGTAGTTCTTCAATTACTGCCGGTATGTTGGGGTTTTGTATACAAAATGTGGAAAGCGTTACCATTGGACAACGAGTTACCCAATGTGTAATATGACCCACCAGTCAGGATTGACAATACTGAATGAGTAATTGTGTAGAAATAAACAATGTGATTGCTCTCAATACTGTTAAAAGATAAAATGTTTCTTGATTAAACTGGGATTCACTCACCAGTATTTCCCACTGACAAATGTTTTTAAAATGCATTTAAGGTAACAAAATGTAAAAGCCAATTAGAAGAAAGCCAGCTGGAGAGCACTAACGGCTTGGAAAAATGTGGCTATAAAAGTTACCTAAAAGACGATGTTTTAAATTCAATAAAATAGGGTTTATCCCTATAAACATGTTGTAATAAGAAACTTGGGTTTTACCCATGTGTTTATTAAATATGGTGGGTTTACTCTGATAAACATTTCCTAACTACGGTCCTGATGAAATTTCCACTGCCAAATTGATAAATAATGATACCACCAAAACTTGGTCTCGCGGCCGCCCGTTCCCGGGATAGATAGGGGGCAGGGGTTGCGACAGTAAATGGTCGTCCCAATTTTCACCAAAGTCTATAACACATGCCCTTAGCATGTCTTCTAAAGTTAGATCGTTCTTTCACTTTGTCCATCGGTTTGGGGAGGTATGCGGTACTTAAATTTAATCGGGTCCCCATTGCTTCTTGGAAACTTGCCCAGAAATGCGAAGTGAAATGACTATCCCTATCTGACACAATGGAGAGTGGGACTCCATGTAGGGATACTACCTCGTCTACGTATAACTTGCCAATCTTTCCATGCTAAAGGTTTCCTACATAGGTAGGAAATGAGAGGATTTGGTTAATCGATCCACAATCACCCAGATGGCATTGTTACCTTTCCTGGTTTTGGATAGCTTAGTAACAAAATCCATTGTTATTAGTTTCCATTTCCATACATGCATTTCTAATTGTTGGAGTAACCCTGAGGGTTTCTAGTGTTCTGCCTTAACTTGCAAACAAGTTAGACACTTAGAAACATATCTAGCTATGTCCTTTTTCATTCCTATCCACCAGAAGTTATTCCTTAAATCTTGATACAACTTGTTATTACCAGGATGCATCGTATATACGGATTTATGGGCTTCTTCTAAAATCATATCTTGTAAATCTCCTTGTCTAGGTACCCAAATCCTTTGTTATGAAATCTCCAAATTCCATCGGGCCCTTGTTCTAATTCCTTTATCCGTCCTTTCATTCCTTCAGCATCATCTGTGATTGCGGTTTCTTGAACACTTTTTAGTTGTTCCATTAAATCTAACTGTACATTTAATCTAGAGTAAATTTCTATTTTCGTCCCTGAGGTTTGTCCATTTTAACTAGTTTAGTCCAAAAATCTAATTTATAACAAAACATTCCCTAAGGTTTGTATTTCTTAACGCTTTTCATCCCTAAGGTTTGCATTTCTTAACGCTTTTCATCCCTAAGAATTAAATGAAAAAGCACCCTTAGGGACGAAAAGCGTTAAGAAATGCAAACTTCAGGGTTGGATTTGTTATAAATTAGATTTTTGGACTAAACTAGTTAAAATGGACAAAACTCAGGGACGAAAACAGAAATTTACTCTTTAATCTAAGAGCACGAACTCGCCTTTGCTTCTCATGATACTTACGACTTAGGGCATCTGCTGCTACATTTGCTTTTCCTTCGTGATATAGGATATCACAGTCGTAATCACTTAAAATTTACATCCATCTTCTTTGCCTCATGTTTAATTCTTTTTGCCCAAATATGTACCTTAAACTCTTATGATCTGTATAGACCGTAAATTTACTTCCATACAGATAATGTCTCCAAATCTTAAGGGCAAAAATTATTGCTCCTAATTCTAAGTCGTGAGTCGTATAATTCTCCTCGTGCTTTTTCAACTGCCTTGATGCATATGCAATTACCTTTTTGCATTGCATTAGCACACAACCTAATCCTAGTTTAGAAGCATCGCAGTTGACTTCAAAATCTTCTGTCTCTTCTGGCAAGGCAAGGATTGGGGCGTTTGTTAATCTTTGATTTAAGATTCTAAAGGCTTCTTCTTGCTTAGGTCCCCATTCAAACTTAACAGTTTTACTGGTTAGCTTAGTTAATGGAACAACTATCTTAGAAAAGTCTTGGATGAAGCGCCTATAGTAGCCAGCTAATCCTAGAAAACTTCTAACTCCGGCTGCTTATTGCGGAATCTTCCAATTTGTGATCGCTTCTATCTTGGAGGGATCTACATGAATGCATTCGTGGTTCACCATGTGTCCTTAAAATTGCACCTCTTGTAGCCAAAATTCACACTTTGAGAATTTGGCGTAAAGCTTTTCTTTTCTTAATAAGGTTAAGAGTGCGTGCAAATGCTCACAATGTTCGTCCTGGCTTTTGGAATAAATAAGTATATCATCGATGAAGAAAATTACAAATTTATCCAAATACGGTTTACAGATTCTATTCATCATGTCCATAAATGCTGCAGGAGCATTTGTTAATCCAAATGGCATAACTGTAAACTCGTAGTGACCATAACTAGTCCTGAAAGCAGTTTTAGGTATGTCTTCTTCCTGTACCTTCAACTGGTGGTATCCGGACGCAAATCTATTTTAGAGAAATACCTATCTCCTTGAAGTTGATCAAAAAGATCATCAATCCTAGGTAACGGGTATCGATTCTTAATGGTAACCCTATTCAATTCTCTATAATCGATACACATTTGCATCGATCTATCCTTCTTTTTCACGAACAACACAGGAGCTCCCCAAGGGGATGAACTTGTTGTATGAATCCTTTACTTAACAATTCATCTAACTGCTTTTTCAGTTCTAACATTTCTGTAGGTGCTAACCGATAAGGTGCCTTAGCTATTGGTGCAGTTCCAAGAATTAGATGAATTCTAAACTCTACTTCCCTATCCGGTGGTAATCCAGGTAATTCTTCTGGGAATACCTCAAGGTATTCGGATACTACTGGAATCTCTTTTAGTTCCTTGCCTTTAGTGTTAATGATTACCGAAATCATATACACTGATCCTTGTTTTCGTTCATAACTAGCAACTTTCATTACTGAAATGAACTTCATTGGTTTACGCGGCTTATCTCCTGAAATCAAAATTACTTCTCCTGCTGGTGTGTTTATTTCTATGGAATTTTCATCACATATGAATCGAGCATGGTTGGCTACTAACCAATCTATTCCTAGCACGACATCGAATCCTGCTAAATTTATAGGTAGAAGGTTTGCAGAAAATTTATGGCTTGAGAGTTCTATCTTTCCTTCTTGGAGAACTTTATCTATATTAACAGAATTTCCTTCTGCCGTTTCTACCGTATAAATTTTCCTCAGTTTGGTTAGGGGTTGCTTATGAGCATGGCAAAATGAAGTATTTATAAAACTTTGGTTTGCACCGGAGTTAAATAATACTTTTGCATAAACGTCATGAACTAGGAACGTACCGGCTATCACATCCGGAATCAGATCTGCTTCTTGCGTCGTCAGCTGAAAGGCTCTTGCATTCTTCTTATTAGTTCCTTCTGCAGGTTTGGCATTGTTGTCAGCTGGCTTGACCAGTTTAGGGCATTCTGGTCTAAAATGCCCAGCTTCTCCGCAATTGTAACAGATCTTTGATTTTTTTCTGTAACAGATCTTTGATTTCTTTCTGCACTCCTCTTCTCGGTGCTCCGGCGCTTTGCAGAAGTTTCAATTTTCCTGACATTTGCCAAAATGTTTCTTTCTACAGTTTCTGCAGAATGGAGCGGTGGAAGGCTGCCTGGTTCCTTTCTTCTTGAAATTATTGCCCCCACGGAAACCTTGGGTAATCTTTTGAGCTAATTCCTTTTTTTCCGGTTTTCTTCTCTCGTATGCACCAGTCCGTCAGTCAAGGATTTTGGCCAATTCGACCGCATCGTCGATCGTTCGAGGTCTCGCAGCCTTGACTATATCATGGATCTCACTAATCAATCCCAAAATGTAGCGAGAAATAAGCACCAGTTCTGGCAAGGCCAAAGTTAGCACAATTCTAGCATACTCGAAAAATTTCGAAGTATACCCTCGATAGTCGACGTCCACCATCTGATGGTTTAGGAACTTGTTTGTCATTCGTTCCTTCTCGTAGGAGGGACAAAACTTTCTTTCTACCAATTCCTTAAATTCCTCATAGCTCATGGCATAAGCCACGTCACTTCCTTTGGCTTGCAACACTGTGTTCCACAATTCCAACGCATCTTCCTTGAAAAGGTGGGATGCATACATCACCTTATCCTCTTCTGTGCACTTACTTATTTTAATTACAGCTTCGGTCTTTTCCAACCAACGTAGTGCGGCAGTCGCCCCTTCATTGCCTGCAAATTCAACTGGCTTACATGCAAGAAATTCTTTGTAAGTGCAACCAGTCGTTGCCACTTTCATTTTCTTAAATAATGGGGCTTGAATCACATTATTATTATTATTATTATTATTATTATTATTATTATTATTATTATTATTATTTCCGCCCACATTCACACTGTTACTGAAATTAGCGTCACGGGTGCGTTTGCTGTGGTTAGCTTGGGAAGGCTCCACGGGATTTCTAGCAGCAGCGACGATTGCTGGGATAGCGTTATCTTGCCTATTGAGAAATTGTTCTTCATTATTTGGGTCAATTTGGTTAACTTCATTTTCCGGTTGGTTTACTACGCGTTCCATCTGAATAATTAACAATATACAAAAATTATTATCACAGAGTGGATAGCAATTAAACACAATAGGGCAATCACAAACACAATTAAGTCAACACATATAGCCAAAATCGTCAACATTGCGACAATTAGATATATATATATATATATATATATTATGCATCCATACAAACCTGGTATTTACAAATATTTTACAGAGGTTTTATTTTAGTATTATTATACAATATTTTATTATTATTATTACTATTATATATGTTTTTTCACATATTATTATTATACAAACTGTCTAACTATTATTATCCGGTTTTTAAAAAACAACGCTCCCGTTCGTCGTATTTCCAAGAGATCTTTTCTCCCACGTCTCGAATCCGATTTCCCGCATCCACCAGTTCATCGTCGTAGCGGTGTAATTCGGAAACGTTCTTCGGGTTCATTGGTGGAAAGGGAGTAGTTCAAACTGGGGAAAGTACACATTGGGGTCATTCATAAAATTTTGAAAATGCCAATCGCTGGTCCACCATTCTTCCAATTCTCCTGGAAGAAGTTGAGGGTTGACAATTGGGTCCGGGATAGAAGGTTCCAAATTGACAGGAAGTTCTGATTGAGCGGGGAAATTGAAAAGGGTTTTGTCAGCAGATTCGATGAGGTCACAGTTGGCCAGTTTTCTATTAAGTTCTTCCCAAGATAGTAATTCTTGGACTTGACCGGAGCTTTCCCCTACTTCTTTTCCTTTTCCTTTGGATCCTCCGTCTTTTTCACCCTTTGGGCAGCGGGCTTCTTCTTTCGTCCTCGTTTCCGGTCAAGAACCCTTCTCCTCTTTTTAGGTTTGGGTTTCTCCTGTGACTGAGCCTGAAACACTAGTGGCTCCTTGGTGTCAGCCTGATAACCAGATTGGATTCCTGCTGTATCCATATCAGTAGTATGGATTATGAAATTTAGGAGGGCTTCCGATAGTTCATTCATGCTGTTTATGCATACATGAAGAAATACAAAAATTCAAGTTAAAATTTTATTTATTAAATTAAATTTTCACATAAGCACAGAATGGAAATTTGAAAAATTAAGTATTTTCCAAATACTTAATTGGCTTAAATCAGTGGCTCTGATACCACCTTTTTCTGTCACGACCCCCAACCCGGTTGCCTGGTCCGGAAGCCGCAGGTCAGAAACCCATGGTATTGGTGGTGGATTTGGCAGTGGAGATTTTAACAGGATCGTTTAAACAGAAAACACCCAATTATTTTATTTCAAGTTTCGGGACCTCTTCATGTCCACACGGATTTTTCCACGGAGCGTATAACATCGACTTATGGGACCTCTTCATGTCCACACGGGAAATCATACCGTCGACTGCCACTTAACAGACGTTGCGCCGCCAAAAGAGCCGAGACTCTCTGACGTAACACATGGTGAGACGAAAAGACTTGTTGGCTCGGATTCGAACTTGCGACCTCCAAAAGGGGCCTAGTTCTTATCTTCATTGTCTTTACCACTCCACCAAATGGCGGGGATACAACCGACGCCACTTACAATAAATTATTGGGATAATTGTAACAACTCTCACCAAAACTATTATTTATTATTATATTTAGTTCAATAGGAAACCCTAATTGAGACACCCAAGTGATTCTGCAGAAACCCTAAAATTTTCAAAACTCTCAGAATCAGGATCAGGGCCCCTAAAACTCGGGGGGGGGGGGGGGGGGGTAAAACCCTAGTTACGATTATCTACATAAAACGCTGTCAAAATTTAAATTTCGAATTCTGTCAAGTCAGCAAGGCTAGTCAAGGACGTAGCAACCCTATAATAGATTCGTGTCCCTTGCGCACCGTAAGGGATTAGGCTTACGGTGCGCAAGCTTGGTCAAAATTTACCTATAAATAGAGGGGATTGGGAATGGAATCTGGGCACTTGAACGACGTAGAAATTCCAATTCTACACTGAGATATTGTAGAATTACTATCAAAACACACACGATCACTAATTGCTGCCGCAAAACAGGGTAATAACTCAATCGCTGCTACGATTCATTGTCCGATCGATTAAAATATCCAATGGATGTTTAAGTGCTGCCCACATTAGGGTTATGCTTTGTCATTCGTCGTTAAATCGATGGATGTTTAAGTATCGCACTTTGTCATTCGTTGTGAGGGTTTAATCTCGTGAGTTTTTGTAAATGCTGAATTGATTACTAAACCAGTTTTGTGTGCATTGTTATTTAAATTAGGTTAACAAGGCTAAGCAGTACACTAGACTCTGTCCGTGTTAAATCTGCAATGTGAGTCATTCTCTTTTTATCAAATTACTTTCAAAATCATGTTTATTTTCAAAGTTATAATTACGGGGATTAAGTCTTTGTAATCACCAAGTTACAACCGGTATGTGGGGTTTTGTATACATTACCTGATAATCTTCACCATTGGGGCAGCCAAGGGGTGATATGACCATAGTCACAGACACCATTGGACGAATGGGTGTCACACCCCGATATTTCCACATATCACCGATGGGCACGGTGGGGTATCGTGACGTAGTTGATATCATCATGGTCAAACACACATAGAATAGCACAACGGAAGTCTTGGAATATAAAATATTATTACAAACTCAAATGTCTGAAAATATCAAAGTATTTATTATAGACGAGTCTGTAATATCAAATCCACAGGAGGATCATTACAGAATGTTTAAAATGAAGCTTAGCAGACTTTATGGCATCTTTAAGGATTTGCAAGATCCTCTTTTTCGACACCGAGCAACTCCCAACCTATTACGAGTAGTACCTGCCACTTAGCCTTTTGAAAATACGTCAGTTTTCACTGGTAAATACATTTTAACTGACTCATTTGAAAAGAGTTTATGAAAATTGATTTAAGTGCACAAGGCACAAAACCTTTTATAACTTGGGACAATTCTTAATAAAAATCTTGTATACTGAGTTACATGTTTACCGTACATCTGGGGCCCAGTACAAAGACTGAGACATGATTAAACGACACACCACTTTTAAAACCCATAAAGGAGTTATCCCCAACTTGTGGGTAATTAATAATTTATTATTGGCATCTTTTCGGTGTATGCCTACACCCTGCGCATAAGTCGTGGCCATTTACAAATGAATGAGCCAAGGATATATCCAGGACACGGTCGTTAACCCCAATGTTTAAGTCATCAACAGAACAGTATCAAAACAGGTTTTGTGGATTTACTAGCCACAATCCGGCATTTGATAGATCCACACCTGACCAAGTGGTATTAATCTACCGTATCCCAAGCCCGTATAAGAGAAAATAAGTTAAAAGTATTTACCTGAGCTAATACTTGATTCACAGCAAAATAACTCAGTCGTATCCAATCTATCTAAATGCAGGTAGCTTTTACCGGGTGGCTCTAGTCTGGAGTGATGGTAATATCTAACCAATTCAGAATGCTAACGGTCTTTATTTAAGTCGCAGCCTTAGACCGACTAGCTTAAAGTATCTAAAGTTGTACGATACGCTAGATTAAGCGATGACCGGAATAGAATGTTATTTAGACCCAACAAGTTTGGATACTTGTATATTATGGGTAAACTAAACACATTCCGGATTTTGAGATAAAAACGATAAGGTTAAACCCGTTTCGGCAAACATACGTAAACTAGTTACATAAACCGATCCGAACGCGTATAATGCGTAACGGGTAACCAAATGAATCATATACATGTTCCATATGTTATTATGCTTAGAATATGTCAATACATCAGTAGGATGTCAACATATATGCCCAAAAAGTATTTAAAACCATTTTAAGTCCCGTAAGGGCATTTTGGTAATTTTAATACTTATAAAAAAGATTTTATGACAAACTGTAGTTCTGGTCCTTTTTAATCAGTAAAAATATTTAATTTATCTCATTACATCTGTAAGATATAATACATATGTGAGGTTTACCATTTATGGCCAAACTATGCCCCGAAAGGGTATTTTGGTCATTTCACATATGCTTTTACGGACATTTTTGGAAGTCTGAGTTCACGACTTATGCCTACTGAGATAATATTAATTTTTTTTTAAAAATTCAGTAGGTAATAAGTCTTAGGTGTTAATTATGGTTTAAAACCATACTATGCACCTAAATAGCGTAAAAATCGCTAATTGACGATAATTATGGGGTTTTATGGAAATCTGATATTTTGATCAGTTTTGAATGCTCAAAATAATTTATTTAATATATGAAATCAGTAGGAAAAGGTTTGGCATTCAAATCATTTGTAAATCTCATTTTATGCACGAAAAGGGGTATTATCGTCATTTACCGAATAATACAAGAACTCTATGATATGATCAATTTATAATCTGATCAATAACTCCAACAATCCCTAAAAATAATATCTTAACAGTAGGTAATGAGTTTCGGGTCAAAATCCAAGTTTAAACACGCTTTATGCAAGATATCGCAATTTACTTAGTTAAAAGCTTCTAATTACGATATCGAGCATAACTCCTATTTGGGACCAAGAACTGATGTCAAATTTTCGGGACAAGCTTATATATCAGTGAAAAAGGTTTTTGTCCTCTCACATTTCTAAAAATCTCATCCTTATGTCAAAAGGGCAAAATGGGCGTTTATAAGCATAATAGCGGAAACTAGCGTATAATTCAAACCACGAGGAACCATGCTATATAACTCCAGAGGGTTATACTACTGAATAATATGGTCCTAATGGAAGCTTAAAACATGGAAGAATCAAGCTTAATCAGGTCAAAACTGAAAAGTCAAAGCAAAGTCAAGCTTTTGCGACTTTTGGTTGCGAACCGACCCTAAACTTAGAATTGTCGGGTTGGACCAGCTTAGACATGTTCTAATAATCATTACCAAGTTATTAGAGTGTTAAAATATAATTTATAACATCTGAAACTATGGTTTAATTAATATGCACAAATCTGCCAAGTTTGACTTTTTACCTAAACGGTTTGACCCGACAATTAACTAAGCAAACGAAGGAATTAGGAGGTGCCCTTTCAGGGGTTAATCACCTACCTAACTATGGTCTTATACCCACTTTCAATTCGATCAGTGGCTGGACCATGAGAGTTTAAACCAAAAGTCAATGCTAATTTACGATATTTGACTTTTCGGTTTATAAAACTATGAAACTGAACTAAAGGGTGAGCTAGGACACTTACAAATGGTCCATGCTATCTTTTCTACTAAGATTATGTTCCACTCCAGCTTAGGGAGTTCCAGATTTGAGAGAAGGGAGGAATGAATGAAAAATGAGCAATGAACTAATTGGGTTTTCCTCCTATTTATAGTTTTTGGGTTTGATTCAGATCTTTGACAAGTGTTAGAAGGTTAATTAGATCAATACACCTGTTGTTACAGCTGTTACAACTGCCTTGATGACCAAGGATTCGTTTATGATTGGCTTAGAAGTGAAAGGAGTGGTCACCAAGCAAGAAAAAAAAATAATAATAAATCTGCAGGTAGGGGGCCTCGCGGCCCGCGTAAAAGCTCGGCCCAGGTTAACGCGTCTGGCCCAGCGAATAAATTTGGCAGAAATGCCATTTTGGCCCCTGCGCTTTTCTATTCTTCAAAACAACCGCATATGTTGCTGTTAGCCCACGAACCAGGCTGCCAAATGGCCTCATGGCCCGATATCAGGCCCAATACAGCCCAGCATATATCAGATTTATACCAGATCAGTCCCTGAATCTGTTCGTTGCATATAAACTTTCAAACTTGACATTTTAGGCCCATAAATGATGCAGCCCAATGGGCTTATGACCTGGTTTTTTAAGCCCATAACAGTTCAGACATGTTTTAGGCTTTTACAACAACAGCCCCTGAGTTCTTTCAGTTACAAAGTTTGGCAGAATGTCGCGTTTTAGTCCCTGCACTTACTAAATGCCATTTTCAACACGTCTGAGGCACGCCAGTCCATGTTTAAGGCTCTACAAGGTCAATAATGTTTAGAGGACTCAAAATATGCCCGGAAGTATCTCGGATGTCGGTTCGTTTGGTCGTATGGTCACGTTATGCGTCTAATTACGACGAAACATGAACGAACACTAAAAATGGTCCGAAACACGCGACGAGTGGAGTTTTATCATGCCACACACTAAAATAAAATATTTTAGTGCTTACATAAATTTTTGGGTGTCCGGGGATATTCAGAATGTGAGATATGCGCGAAAGTGCAAACTTGTGCACTTTTTGACACTTTTAGTCTCTGCATGACATAAAAGTTTATTTTTGCGCACCAAACACCTCTAAGCCTATATCTAAGATATAAAAAGGATAAATAGGGTATGTTTAAATCATGGACATATTCCGTACGGTCCGTTATCAAATGATTCGTCCTACATTTGCAGTTTGACGCAATTAGTCATTTAATTGCGCTAAGTAGCGCGAAATGCCGTTTAATGATATCCAAGCCTTCCATAGCCCATAATGGGCATCACCGAATGTATTTCCAATTATTAAAATGCTCTGGTTCGCTTAAAAGGTCCCCGAGAGGCATAGATTCAAAAGTTGACGCTTTTGGTCCCTCTAATGCGCAAACTTGCGCATATCATCGTTTAATAGCTTCGAAGCCTTATCCAGTCCATGTTAGGCATTCTTGAGAGTATTATAATACATCACGATGCTTCGGGTTCGTTAAAAGGTCATTCAGAGGTATAATTAAACATGTTGACGCTTTTAACCCCTCTAACTTTCAAACTTTCGCATAACTTCACTTATTGGCATAAAAGCCTTGCATAGCCAATATTAGGCATTCCCGAGAATATGATGAAACATAATGAAGCTCTCGGTTTGTTAAAAGGTCGCTCAGAGGTAAGAATTAACATGTTGACACTTTTAACCCTTCGTCGCGTAAATTTTCACATAATTACGCAAACGGCTCCTCCAGTCCAACAAGTGGCTCGTCTGAGAATATGGACATCGTATAAGGTCGCTCAGAGGCCTAGTTTAGGCATGTTGACACTTTCAGTCCTTCTATAAACAAAGTTTTCTATTTTGACAAAATTAGTCCCTCATAGTCAACGTTTGACTTTATTAGGGTTCATTACACGTGTCACCACATCATTGCACACGATTTTACGAGGTGTTACATCCTCACCCCCTTAAAAGAAATCTCGACCCTGAGATTTGCTCAAAAAGATGGAAGTACTTTCTTTCGTAAACTGAACTTAACTTCCACAGTCATTTAGGGACCCTTACGGGTATTCCAGTTGGCCTATCCAATAGGTGCATGCTCCTTTTCGGAGTTTCTCGAATGAACTTAACTTCCACAGTCATTTAGGGACCCTTACGGGAATTCCACTGAGCTCCTTAGGCAAGTTTAGCTTATGAGCTATACTGCCGTCACATTCGATGATCTCGAATGATTTATATATCCAAGGCTTAACTTGCTCTATATACCGAAACATATTGTACTCTTTCATATTTGATATTTTCGAGAGAGCCTTGTTCCCCATTTGGAACTTTAAAAGATTTGTGCCTCTTGTTCGCATTGCTCTTCTGCCAATTATTGGCAGTTTTTAGATGATTACGGATCCATAATATCATATCCGTCGTCCTTAAGACAAATCTCAGATCCAGATAAAAGAGCTTTCCCAATTTCCTGCCCAACAATTGGGCGTTTAGCTATTTCTCCCAAACAAGGTCTCCAGAGGAATAACCTTGATGCTTATATAATGCTATTGGTTATAGAAGAACTTATTCAGGGTGAGGTAGTTATTCCAACTACCTCCCGAATCAATCTTAAGGAATTAATTACCTTCATGGTTAGTCGAACCAATCGACGATCCTGGGCATCTAATAACGATTCTTGACGTGATGTCGTGGTCACAATCAAATTTAATCCAATTACAACTAAATAGATAGCGGTAAGTAGGTATCGAACACAGGGAGTTTGTGGAATATGTGTTATCTAAATGTTTATCTAAGTTAACTATGATTAAACTAAATGCAATAAAAATAAATTCAAGAGTGGGTTTGATTGGTTGATTTTAAAACTAAGATTAACTAATTAAATTGCAAAAGAAAAGTTTTTGTGGTAAACAAATTAGAGACGAGTGACCATCTTTAGTTTCCGGTTTGCTTCAACATTTGTGCTATCATTCACTAGAAAAAACTACATAGACATAGTTCATGTGCAATTACTTGTTGTGATAAAAGGGAACTAAGTACTCAGATTCCTAGAACGTGAGGTTGTTACCCGATGACCACTTGACCCTTACCCGATCCTAGTTCTACCCATGATATCTCGATTGCCAACGACACCAAGAACGTATGGTTTCAAAATAGAATAATCATAAGCATCAACAATTTACAAGCAAATAAGAACACACCATGATAAATAAAACATAAATTCAATTTACCATTCAAGAAATATGAAATCAAGCACAATTGTCTCTACCAACCTTCAACTAAAGATGACCATAAAGAGTTTTAGCCATTCATGGCTTCAACCACCCTCCTTCACCAAGTCTCCAAATTCGTTCCCAAAATCGTTTACAAGTCGGGTGTAACCGACTGACAATGATCAGCCGCTCTCCCTCCTCATGATGTCGATGATGTTGTTTTATTTAATTAACAATCCCAATCCATCTCAAAGTTAACGTGGCTGCCCCCAAGTCTCGGCCCACTTGAATTGATGTTAAAGCCCCATTTAATATCCATTTTTCTTTAGTCCAATATATATATTGGTCACCAACAACATGTGCCTACCAAAAGTCCACCTTCACGTGATTGGTGATGTTGGCTCCTTTATTATAATGATACCTCAAATTTTGCACATCCAGTTTGCATGAGATGATGTTGTCGTTGACTGTTTTCAAAGAAAACCAAACCCTCCTCATGTCACTTCTTCTAATGATGAATGATGATATTTATTGATGATGCCAGGCTTCTCAAAACCAAGTCCCCTCATGTGATGTCCTTTTAATTCTTTGAACCACAAAGTCACGATGCCATTTAATTTCCAACCGTAGCCTACGCGTTCCAATTTAACCGAATTAAGCGATTTACCTGCAAAACACACGAACACTCGTAGTTATCACATTCATGATACATAACCGTGTAAAATATGGGATATGCACGTATTTAGCTCAATTAAGGGTTGTCATACGGACCACCCGTCAATTCTCAATAGTTTCTTAGCTAAGTTGCAGTAACCAATGCACAAGGGTATTGCATTGTGCTTTCCTTTATCAACAATAATAGTCGGGGCTCCTAGACAACGAGCTAGGCTGTACAAGCCTTTCTTTATAACTCATCTGGTTAGCCTCAGTTCTTCCATTTCTGTTGATGCTAACCGATATGGAGCTTCTGTAACAGATACAGTTCCTAATAGGATGTCAATCCTAACTTCACTTTGCTCCTCAGGGGGTATAACAAGGTAGTTCTACTGAGAAGGAAACAAGTTATCTAACTATGATAGAGGTAGCTTCAATCCTTGACCTTGGTCCACTTACCATCAATTGTGTTATGCAAATGACATATCTGTTCTACGAGTGCACGAACGCCTTAAGTAGAGACGCCTACTTAGGCATTTTCTATTATCGATGTCTCCTTTGAATACCACTAGCTGACTTTAGTACAATATGACCATTGGTATATCTTGGTGGCACAATGCATTAAACTTCCATACTGATCAGGCATGGACATAATCTATGGGAAGCATTGGGATATGCCAATCCTCATATGGCGCTTTTGTCAAGCATAGTTGGCAATCGTAGTTGATATAAATCAACGAGAAAAGAAAATAATTAAAATAACATATATTGTTGTACTCTATTCAAAGAAAGAGTACTCTTAGATTATACAGAAAGATTATTGCCGATAATAGGAGAATCGGTCTCTCACATTTCATTGGTAAGTTCTACCTGACTAAGAATCTGGAGTTTTTATGAATACCATCATAAGTTTGCCAAGCTTTTGGTCTTTGAAAGACTTATTATTGCCTGTATTTAAAACAGGATACTTGGCAGAAATTATCATTGTCCAAATGATAAGAAAAGTACTGGATAACATCATGTACTCTCTCTTGACATTCATCAGGTTAGTTTAGGCATTTCCTTTCTTAGCCTTTCCAGGCTTAGCTGCGCCTCTTTGGCAGCTTTATGGCATTTAGTTCTAAAATGGCCTTTCTCACCACAGTCGTAACAGACTGTATTCTACATGTCCCTACATTCATGAGACTGATGACCAGTTCCTTTGCAGATGTCATACTGCTTTGGTCTTTGATTCATTCGGCACTGTCCCCAGTGCCTTTTATAGCAATTCTTACATACAGGCTTTTTACTGAACTTATGATGGTTCTTATTAAGCCCGTAATTGCTCTTTCCTAGATTTCTGGGAGTTATCCTTCTCCCTTGGTTCATCCTTCACAATCGAAGTGTGAACAAAGCTCTTTTCATGAGTAATTGATTGAGGTTTTGAATGAAATTTAGAGCGAAAAGCATTCGGCTCATTGAACTGTTGCATGACCTTTTCCATGGCCTTTCCAACTGTTGCGTCAACCACCGCTTGGAGATTAACTCCATTAATATTGAGGTTTACGTTTGTAGTATTATTAACTTTTGTCGCATTAATAGCATCGCGACTGCTATCCACATCATTCGAGTTTGCCATACTCTAAATTTGGTACTAATCACCACATTAAGCAATTGCTAGTCATCATCCTGATGACCTGACATAGATCAGCCACGGCATCCATAAACCGTATAGGCTGTTGTTTTCCAAACATTCCTAATGAATGTTATTTGAATGTATATCCATTACATTTAGCCTAGGTCACCAAAGGACCATTAATGGCACTTAAGGTTTAGAGCGAGTCCATTACCTGTTCGACAGAGGATCATAAAGTCACAACTGTCTTTGTCACAAGGACGAATATGAATAGCTCGAAGGCTAGGCTTACATGACTTTCATTATATATATATACATATGGTATAGAAGCCCGTCGCGAGGGACGTAGAAAATATGGCATAAAGCCTAGTCATGAAGGACACAATGATTATATGGCACGAAGGCCTTGTCGCAAAGGACATTTAGATATGGCTCAAAGGTAAACTAATTGACATCACTAATGGATGTTCATATATCATCATTGCATTTGATGATATTAGTCATGATTACGCTGATCATATAGATTGATAGGGTTGGGTATAACCCACCCTTTGGATAGGGGATTTTGAGGATCACCACTATCTTTGTCTTATTGACAATAGAGTAAAGTGTAGCCCGTAGGCATTCCATCACAAGGGATGTTAATATTATGATTATCATATTAATGATACTAGTCAGGATCACAATGATCATACAAACTATGGGATTTGAGCATGGCTCACCCCCTTGGGTAAAGAATCACAAAAGATTACAATTGCCTAGTCTCAGATGGACAATATAATATAGCCCTTAAGCAAAACATCATTAAGGATGTTAGATTTAATCATCGCATTGATGATTTTAGTCATGATCGCATTGACCACGTAGACTATTAGGCTTGAGCACAGCTCATTACCTTGGACAGGGGATCATAAAGATCACAATGTCAATGTCATAGAGACGTCCTCATATAGCACAAGGTTTGTCTCGAAGGGCAGTTAGATGGCACAAAAGGCCTTGTCACAAGGACAATTAAAACAAAATCTACGATCTCTTGGATCAGTGATCTTTAAGGGTCGAACATAATTCATCGCCTTTTGACAAGAAGTTTATAAAATAAAACTATCATTGTCATGAATACATCTTCGCCCAATGGCATACATCTTAATTGGATGTTTTTGATGTATACTTCATACTGTTGTTTGATAGCCGTGATTCGTATTGATCATAGGCTATGAAGGTGACTTGGAAAAAATCCAAGTACTTTTGGAAGCTAGTGTGGTCTCTCAAGTCACACAGCCAGGAATGTTAACATGTTCTTAGATGTTAACAAGGATTAATTACCTTAAGAGGGTTTTACCATCACAGCCATGTTCATAGGCATATAGGCTAGGTTATACCATTAAGAGGATCTTTTGAAATTTTCAGCTGATCAATAAAGTTTGAGTAAAATTCAGAACTATTGATGGATAAAAGGATGAAATGAATACCTACATAAAATTTTCAAAATTTCCTAGATTATTAGGAATTTACAATAGTGCCTTAAACAGGACTTTTAGTCATATATTTGCCCATAGAGGACTTAAAGAAAAATTTAAGTCTGTATGAGGACTATAAAATATTTACAAATCCAAATATGGATTATAATGAAATATCAATATCCTCAAAAGGGACTAATTTAAAATAGCGTATCCCCAAAGGGATCTTAATGAAATAACATGTCCATAAAAGGACTATATTGGTACAGCATACACACAAAAGGGCTTTGCTGTACAGGTGTCCTCACAGGGACTTTTAAATAACTCTAGTCCACACAGGGACCAAAAGGGAAATATAAGTCCGAAATGGGACTATATAATACGTCCGTATAAAGACTTTTATGATATAACATGTCCATGAAGGGACGTCAGTATACAATTGCCCTCGAAGGGACTTTATGATGAAATAATATGTCCACGAAAGGACTATGATGAATTATTATGTCCGCCAGGGAACTCTGATAAAATAATATGTCCATGAAAAGACTTTTAATGAAATACTATGTCCATGAAAGGACTATGAAGGAATATAATGTCCATAAGAGGACTATATCGAGATATCAAGTCCAGGAAAGGACTAAATAGCAAATGTCCATATAGGGTCTTAAGTCGAAAGTATGTCCACACAGGGACTAAATAAAAGAGATGGGTCCTTTTAAGGACTTAAAAGACAAAGAATATTATGAAAGAATGATTATCTAAAGTCTTCCTTGCTCCATTCGATTGTTTCTCTTCTGGGTTTACTATACACGGTGAAGGTACAAAAGACCTCAGTGAATAATGTAGATATTCCAATCAGGATCCGTTACAGAAGTAGAATTCAAGGATTCAATGGTTAAAGAATGATATGGATCACGGATTGGGTTTTGACTGATATAATCCAAGTCTGGGATTCCAAACTTGAAGGTAAGAAACAAGGGTTATCAGCAAAAACGGGAGTCTCAGGGACCACCTGGTATGGACTCCACTGGTACAGACTTTAAAATTTGAGCCTCAGGGACCTCCGGTATGGACTCTGAAGTCTGATTCCAAATCAAATGAGTTTGGTTTTTGGGAATGAATCCATAAAGATCTTCCTCCAAACCGGTCGCACGCTTATTATAGCCGTATTGTGAAGCTTGGCACTCCTTAACTTCGGATGAGGAGAATCTCTATCAACGGCTTCCTTGCTTGGCGACTTATTTAAAATACATAAAATTGAAAACAATGTTTACTTAATAGGGACGAGAGCATTCCTATGTTAAGTCTAGACTCAAAAGGTCTAAGGAATATGCTATTGTGTCATTGAGATTAAACACAAAAGACTAGTGTTTAATTCACTCAATGTTGGCTCTGATACCAACCTGTCACACCCCGATATTTCCACATATCACCGATGGGCCCGGTGGGGTATCGTGACGTAGTTGATACCATCATGGTCAAACACACACAGAATAGCACAGCGGAAGTCTTGGAATATAAAATATTATTACAAACTCAAATGTCTGAAAATATCAAAGTATTTATTATAGACGAGTCTGTAATATCAAATCCACAGGAGGATCATTACAGAATGTTTAAAATGAAGCTTAGCAGACTTTATGGCATCTTTAAGGATTTGCAAGATCCTCTTTTTCGACACCGAGCAACTCCCAGCCTATTACGAGTAGTACCTGCCACTTAGCCTTTTGAAAATACGTCAGTTTTCACTGGTAAATACAATTTAACTGACTCATTTGAAAAGAGTTTATGAAAATTGATTTAAGTGCACAAGGCACAAAACCTTTTATAACTTGGGACAATTCTTAATAAAAATCTTGTATAGTGAATTACATGTTTACTGTACATCTGGGGCCCAGTACAGAGACTGAGACATGATTAAACGACACACCACTTTTAAAACCCATAAAGGAGTTATCCCCAACTTGTGGGTAATTAATAATTTATTATTGGCATCTTTTCGGTGTATGCCTACACCTTGCGCATAAGTCGTGGCCATTTACAAATGAATGAGCCAAGGATATATCCAGGACACGGTCGTTAACCCCCAATGTTTAAGTCATCAACAGAACAGTATCAAAATAGGTTTTGTGGATTTACTAGCCACAATCAGGCATTTGATAGATCCACACCCAACCAAGTGGTATTAATCTACCGTATCCCAAGCCCGTATAAGAGAAAATAAGTTAAAAGTATTTACCTGAGCTAATACTTGATTCACAGCAAAATAACTCAGTTGTATCTAATCTATCTAAATGCAGGTAGCTTTTACCGGGTGGCTCTAGTCTGGAGTGATGGTAATATATAACCAATTCAGAATGCTAACGGTCTTTATTTAAGTCGCGGCCTTAGACCGACTAGCTTAAAGTATCTAAAGTTGTACGATACGCTAAATTAAGCGATGACCGGAATAGAATGTTATTTAGATCCAACAAGTTTGGATACTTGTATATTATGGGTAAACTAAACATATTCCGGATGTTGAGATAAAAATGATAAGGTTAAACCCGTTTCGGCAAACATACGTAAACTAGTTACATAAACCGATCCGAATGCGTATAATGCGTAACGGGTAACCAAATGAATCATATACATGTTCCATATGTTATTATGCTTAGAATATGTCAATACATCAGTAGGATGTCAACATATATGCCCAAAAAGTATTTAAAACCATTTTAAGTCCCGTAAGGGCATTTTGGTAATTTTAATACTTATAAAAGAGATTTTATGACAAACTGTAGTTCTGGTCCTTTTTAATCAGTAAAAATATTTAATTTATCTCATTACATCAGTAAGATATCATACATATGTGAGGTTTACCATTTATGGCCAAACTATGCCCCGAAAGGGTATTTTGGTCATTTCACATATGCTTTTACGGACATTTTTGGAAGTCTGAGTTCACGACTTATTCCTACTGAGATAATATTAAATTTTTTTTAAAAATTCAGTAGGTAATAAGTCTTAGGTGTTAATTATGGTTTAAAACCATACTATGCACCTAAATAGTGTAAAAATCGCTAATTGACGATAATTAAGGGGTTTTATGGAAATCTGAGATTTTGATCAGTTTTGAATGCTCAAAATAATTTATTTAATATATGAAATCAGTAGGAAAAGGTTTGGCATTCAAATCATTTGTAAATCTCATTTTATGCACGAAAAGGGGTATTATCGTCATTTACCGAATAATACAAGAACTCTATGATATGATCAGTTTATAATCTGATCAATAACACCAACAATCCCTAAAAATAATATCTTAACAGTAGGTAATGAGTTTCGGGTCAAAATCCAAGTTTAAACACGCTTTATGCAAGATATCGCAATTTACTTAGTTAAAAGCTTCTAATTACGATATCGAGCATAACTCCTATTTGGGACCAAGAACTGATGTCAAATTTTCGGGAAAAGCTTATATATCAGTGACAAAGGTTTTTGTCCTCTCACATTTCTAAAAATCTCATCCTTATGTCAAAAGGGCAAAATGGGCGTTTATAAGCATAATAGCGGAAACTAGCGTATAATTCAAACCACGAGGAACCATGCTATATAACTCCAGAGGGTTATACTACTGAATAATATGGTCCTAATGGAAGCTTAAAACATGGAAGAATCAAGCTTAATCGGGTCAAAACTGAAAAGTCAAAGCAAAGTCAAGCTTTTGCGACTTTTGGTTGCGAACCGACCCTAAACATAGAATTGTCGGGTTGGACCAGCTTAGACATGTTCTAATAATCATTACCAAGTTATTAGAGTGTTAAAATATAATTTATAACATCTGAAACTATGGTTTAATTAATATGCACAAATCTGCCAAGTTTGACTTTTTACCTAAACGGTTTGACCCGACAATTAACTAAGCAAACGAAGGAATTAGGAGGTGCCCTTTCAGGGGTTAATCACCTACCTAACTATGGTCTTATACCCACTTTCAATTCGATCAGTGGCTGGACCATGAGAGTTTAAACCAAAAGTCAAAGCTAATTTACGATGTTTGACTTTTCGGTTTATAAAACTATGAAACTGAACTAAAGGGTGAGCTAGGACACTTACAAATGGTCCATGCTATCTTTTCTACTAAGATTATGTTCCACTCCAGCTTAGGGAGTTCCAGAGTTGAGAGAAGGGAGGAATGAATGAAAAATGAGCAATGAACTAATTGGGTTTTCCTCCTATTTATAGTTTTTGGGTTTGATTCAGATCTTTGACAAGTGTTAGAAGGTTAATTAGATCAATACACCTGTTGTTACAGCTCTTACAACTGCCTTGATGACCAAGGATTCGTTTATGATTGGCTTAGAAGTGAAAGGAGTGGTCACCAAGCAAGAAAAAAAAATAATAATAAATCTGCAAGTAGGGGGCCTCGCGGCCCGCGTAAAAGGAGTTTGCCATCGGTTGCAGGATATCCCAGGCCTAACAATATTGAAGAATACTTGAAACTCAAGGCCAAGCAAGCAGAGGATATTGCAATCAAAAAGAGAAAAGGGAAATCTGATAGAGAATTTCAGCAAAACTATCAGTTCTTACTCTCACAGGTCAATGCTATGGAGCGATTTGCTAAAAATGTATGTCAGCAAATTTCAGAAAGGGCAGATGAGTCCTTGAGAAAAGACTACATTGAGTATATCATGACCTACAAGAAATATAAGGGGGAGAAATACATGTACAAAAACTGGACCATTCCTGAGCTTGAAAAAGAAGCAGCCAGGATTCAAGAAATGATCAAAAATAAGGTCAAGCAGACTCCTCCTGAAAAATTCAAAAAATTTGAAGCTGAGAAGGCATTAATGTTGAAGAGAATGAAAGAGGAGCTGATAGCAGCTGATTATGGGTCGAAGAATTCTGTGTCAAAGTGGGGAGAAGATAGGGTCAGGGCTACCTACAAGAAGTTAGAGGAACTTAGAAAGAAAGATCCAAAAGTTCCACAAAAGCCTGACTACTCTAAAGCAGAGGTTTCAAAAAGACCACCAAAGCTGCAAGCTAAAAGGACCACTGCTCCAGCTGGTGCTGCCATCTACAAAAGAAGGAGCCAAAACCAGTCGAGTACTGAAACAATTCAAGATCTAATAGCTGGTGATGCTATTGTAAAAGCAGGCATGTAATTAATGATAAAAGAAGATCTTGAATTGGAAAAATCTGCAAGTGCTGCTCAGCCAGTCATGAATAGGCCAGCCTCACCAAATACCTCTGCAAATAAACATCTCCCAAGAAACCCACCAGGCTCAAAAATACAAAAGTGGGAAACTGACAAACAGACCTGCGTATTGACCTTGCTCAGGTCTGGTGGAGAAGTGGAGAAAATATCAAGGGAACAAGCTCTTGGCCTGAGTCTTGAAGATTTGCAGGAGCTCCTTGATCTTCCACTTAGCAGGGATGATGAAGACACAGATGCCCTAGACTTTGAACTACAATTTAAAGGTCAGATAAGGGAACTGTTAATGAGGCAATAAAGAATTCCACAATAATGAAGAGTTTTGGCATTATCTGTTCCAGGGGGAGATTGTTGGGATCGAACCCTATCAGAGGAACAGATAATTAAAGCCAAAACTGGATCAGAGCAGTGGATCCAGAATAAGCAGATGTTTACATACAAGTCTCTCCCCTTGAAAGTGATTTTAACATCTGCTGACCTCCTATCTGCTGATCTTGCAAACTGCTGACCTACAACTGCTGCTCAAGAAAAGAACTGATGAAAGACTAAAGCCCTGCTGATTCAATCTACTGCCTTGAGTCAAGCACTGCTGATCCGGACAAGTACTGCTGGGTTCACAGCAGTGGAAGGTTGCAGCAGCTGATCTATAGTCTGTTGTGTAATGTAATGTAATAGCAGTAGTTAACATAGCAGTGTTTGTATAGATCAGAGGTTAGAGTTTGTTAGGAGGTTAGATGTCACTTTCATGGTGACGTCAGCTAAGATGCTCAGTGGTTTGCAAGTGCCTATAAATAGTTCAGTACTTTGTACTGTTCTATTAGCTCTTTTGCATCATCGTCTTCTTTGCACGAACAAACAACTGAGCTCTGGCTGAGGGGGAGTTTGCATTCACTCATCAATCATTGTAATCGTTATTGAAATAAATTCAATCTTCCGATTCATTGTGTTAAGATGTTTGATCAAAGTATTACTCTCGTTTGATTGTATGCAAAGTTTGTTTTCATCATAATTCCGCTGCACACTCATCCATTTTCATTTTAATTACAAACACAAAATACAATCAGAAACAAACTCAGATCCAACATTAGGCCCATAAATGATGCAGCCCAATGGGCTTATGACCTGTTTTTTTAAGCCCAGAACAGTTCAGACATGTTTCAGGCTTTTACAACAACAGCCCCTGACTTCTTTCAGTTACAAAGTTTGGCAGAATGTCGCGTTTTAGTCCCTGCACTTACTAAATGCCATTTTCAACACGTCTGAGGCCCGCCAGTCCATGTTTAAGGCTCTACAAGGTCAATAATGTTTAGAGGACTCAAAATATGCCCGGAAGTATCTCGGATGTCGGTTCGTTTGGTCGTATGGTCACGTTATGCGTCTAATTACGACGAAACACGAACGAACACTAAAAATGGTCCGAAACACGCGACGAGTGGAGTTTTATAATGCCACACACTAAAATAAAATATTTTAGTGCTTATATAAATTTTTGGGTGTCCGGGGATATTCAGAATGTGAGATATGCGCGAAAGTGCAAACTTGTGCACTTTTTGACACTTTTAGTCCCTGCATGACATAAAAGTTTATTTTTGGGCACCAAACACCTCTAAGCCTATATCTAAGCTATAAAAAGGATAAATAGGGTATGTTTAACTCATGGACATATTCCGGACGGTCCGTTATCAAATGATTCGTCCTGTATTTGGAGTTTGACGTAATTAGTCCTTTAATTGCGCTAAGTAGCGCGAAATGCCGTTTAATGATATCCAAGCCTTCCATAGCCCATAATGGGCATCACCGAATGTATGTCCAATTATTAAAATGCTCCGGTTCGCTTAAAAGGTCCCCGAGAGGCGTAGATTCAAAAGTTGACGCTTTTGGTCCCTCTAATGCGCAAACTTGCGCATATTATCGTTTAATAGCTTTGAAGCCTTATCCAGTCCATGTTAGGCATTCTTGAGAGTATTATAATACATCACGATGCTTCGGGTTCGTTAAAAGGTCATTCAGAGGTATAATTAAACATGTTGACGCTTTTAACCCCTCTAACTTTCAAACTTTCGCATAACTTCACTTATTTGCATAAAAGCCTTGCATAGCCAATATTAGGCATTCCAGAGAATTTGATGAAACATAATGAAGCTCTAGGTTTGTTAAAAGGTCACTCAGAGGTAAGAATTAACATGTTGACACTTTTAACCCTTCGTCGCGCAAATTTTCACATAATTACGCAAACGGGTCCTCCAGTCCAACAAGTGGCTCGTCTGAGAATACGGACATCGTATAAGGTCGCTCAGAGGCCTAGTTTAGGCATGTTGACACTTTTAGTCCTTCTATAAACAAAGTTTTCGATTTTGACGAAATTACTCCCTCATAGTCAACGTTTGACTTTATTAGGGTTCATTACACGTGTCACCACATCATTGGACACGATTTTACGAGGTGTTACAATGGGCCAATGGGTCGAGTGACAAAATACCGTGGGTAGTTGGTTTGATATCAGGAAACATTGTAATCGCTCTTAATACTGTAAATTATAACAAAGGTATTATTTTAGTAAATAGAATGATTCACCAGTATTTCCCGCTGACAAAACCTTTTTCAAACATGTTTCAGGTGATCTGTTGTGATTCAGGAAAAGTGTCGTGATGCACTGCAAGCTTAAGAAAGTGGCTCATTATAAAATAAGGAAATATGTTTTGTAACCTAAAGATTTCTTCGTGAAATCATATGACTGTAAGTAATTTCATGCCCAAGAAAGTAGTTGAGCTACCCTAGATCTTTAATGGTAAATATGGTGTTTAGACTAGTGATGAAAGCAGTGAGAGCATGATTTTGATTTCCCGTCAAGATTAGATCATCCACATAGATTAACAAGTACATGACATAGGAATCTCGTTTGAACACAAAGAAATATGGGTCGGTACGACTACAAACAAAACTGTTGTGAATGAGAAAGGAACTTAGGCGATGAAACCATGCACGAGGGCTTGTTTGTGCCCATATAACACTTTATTTAACTTGCATAGATGATTAGAGGATTAGGAGTTCCATATAGACACATTCAGTAAGATTTCCATGTAAAATGGCGTTGTTGACATCCAACTGATGATGTTTCCATTTTTTAATTACAACTAAGGAAAGAACGAAACGAACCATAGTAGCTTTGACAACGGGAATGTGTGGGAATAATCCAACTCCGGGATCTGGCTAAAATATTGAGCCACTAGACGAGCTTTGTGTCGTTCAATAGTATAATATGAATGATACTTTGTACAATAGATCCACTTAGAGCCAACAATATTGCGATTAGCTGGTCGAAGAACCAATGTTCATGTGTTGTTGCGATGAAATGCATCAAGCTCACATTGCATGGAAAGAATCCATTTCTCATGCTTGGAAATGGTTTTGAATGTTTTTGGATCAGAAGCAGCTAATAAAACCTGATGAAGAGGAAGGGTAACAATATGAGATAAATCTGTAAGATGACAATTTTTAAAAATGCTAGATTTGGCATGAGTGAAAATAAGGTGAGTGGAGATGGGTGGTGGTGGAGGAGATGTCAAGTGAAGTAGTAGGTGGAGGACTTGGTTTGGTTTGCACATGCGAAGTATGGGGTATGGCACAAAGAATACTGGGTGGAGAACTTGGATTGGTTTGCACATGCATAGGAGGCTTTGGGACAAATGATTAAGCAACCAAAGCTTCAGGCTTGGTGTGTAGAACATATAAGCCATATTAAAGGCAACCCTTGGTGTCACGGCCCCCGACCCGGTTGCCCGGTCCGGAAGCCGCAGGCCAGAAACCCGTGGTATTGGTGGTGGATTTGGCAGTGGATATTTTAACAGGATTGTTTAAACAGAAAACACCCAATTATTTTATTTCAAGTTTCGGGACAAACCCCACGATTTACAATAAAGGAATTTTACTAGGAAATCCCCTGATTTACTGTTGGTACACTACATCTGTCGACTTCGTCTTGGATCGAGTCTTAGTCTTAGAATGTTAGTTTAGGGCACGTTTTACGAGAAAATAGGAAGTGTACTGTGTCTAGTGTTGAGATTTCGCTCATAGGGCACTTAGGAAGTGATTTCGCTTATGTGTCAAATCCTGATTCCACTTATGTGTCAATCAGGTGATTTCGCTTATGTGTCAAATCCTGATTCCACTTATGTGTCAATCAGGTGATTCCGCTTATGTGTCATGTACATAAGAGTGGAATCTGTTGTTCTATAAATAGGTCTTTAGAGCGAAATCTCAGATAGAGTTCTTGTCTACGGATACCGAGGTGCTGCCGGTCTTCCAATTGAATGTAAATGCTGTAATATCAATCAAAAGTGTGTTTAAAGTGAAGATCTAGCTATTTCTACGTTAGTTACTTGTTTTCCGCACCTGTAACTGATCGAGACTCCTCTGATAGACTCGTTCGGGTCAGAATACGATCCTACAAGTGGTATCAGAGCTTCAGGAGGAGGAGTTCTACAGATATTTGCTAGATTTCATCATAAATTCTTACTTCTACACTTTCTTTCTTCATCAGAACGAGATTTAAAGGTCGGAATTGGCTCAAATTTTCACAGACTATAGGAAATTGATCATAGACAAATCCCTGAAAGTTTGAGCTTCAAATTCAAAGTAAAAATGGACAAAATGGATCTCTGAGTTGATTCCGCTTATTTGGACATCCTCTGATTTCGCCCCAATGACCATCTAATTTCGCTTTTGTGAACATCAGAGACTCCTGATTCCGCTTTTGTGTCAACATAAGATCCTGATTCCGCTTTTGTGTCACCTCTAAACTTCTGATTTCGCTCCAAGGGTCATCATAAACCCTGATGCCGCTCATATGGCACATACAAGTTTCTGATTCCACTCATATGGCACATACAAGTTTCTGATTACACTCATTAACCTGATTTCGCTCATAGGACAACTCAGACACCTGATTTCGCTCAAAGGGACATCCAAAACCTTGATTTCGTTTTTGTGAACATTGGTGGTTTCACTTTTAGTGCTCAAATCCTGATTTCGCTTTTAGGGTTTTTGGGGTTTCGCTTTTAGGTCACTTAAGTTGTCTAAAAAGTATTCTTTCAAGGTTGTTGTCGGCTCCATGTGACTTTGTTTTTGAGGGTCCTATCAGAATATTAAAAAGGTTATTTTGCCTTGGGTTTGAAGAAAAAATTGCATGTAAATTGATAAAACATTGTCGGATTGTTGATTCTTTGCATGTGATAGATATTGTGTCAGTCAATTACTCAGACCAATCATTTCACATAACAATTGATGTTGTCGATTTAGTGGACTTGGAGGTCCAATAGGCTCTTGATTGAAACAGGCCATGTGATATGATAAAAGTTGAAGGCTCTTCATTGTTTTGGTATTAACTGTTGATGGCACAAGATTTTATCAGCTCATGTGATTTTGTTCGGCCCAAAGTTTGGATAAAGACTGAATAGTTGCGGCCCAATCAGAGGTTACATATTACAAACGGCTTTTTGATTCTTACGGCCCAAATTATAAATCGACTAGAGTGCTCTAGCCCATATTTCGTGGCCCAAGTAAATCAATTCTTTTATCAGCCCATTAAACTTTTCTAGATAGCAATCAGCTCACATTAGTTCACCAGAAATAAGAAGTTTAGTGTGTTAAGTTGTTATTTTGCTTGAAACTTGGACTTTTGATTTCGCGTGAAGTTTGTTGTTTTGCAGGTTGCTATTCCGCTTGAATCTGATTGTTAGGATATTCTGCTTGAACTACAAGAATCATGGATATCAATTTCTTTAATATGACAAGTGAAACTTTTAATAGAATAAATGTACTAAAGAAAGAGTTTGATTCGTTTTCAGGTTGTCCAGGAGAAAGTACAAAGAGTCTCATTGAGAGATATTGTCATCTTGTGCGTACCATGTCTCAGTTGAAAATTACTAAAACTCCAGCAGAATGGGTTAAAAAGCTTGCTGATGCTTTATCACAAAAGGAATGGGGTACATATCTCATGATTCTGAAGAATTCTGGACAGTTTAGTAGATTGTCAATTGCTCAATTCATTGAAAAACTTGAAGAACAAATTGATAACAGTGATGATGATGATGAGAAAAGTCAAGATGAAGAGTCTGTTTCTCAAGAAGAAAAGAATGAACAGAGTGAAGAAGTCAAGGTTGTTGAGAAGATTGTGGAAGTTCAAAAGATAGTTGAAGTCGAGAAAATAGTTGAAATCACAAAACCCTGTCTTACATGTTTAGAGTCTTGTAAACAATGTATAGAAAAAGATGAGAGGTTTAGTGAGTTAGAAAAGTTGAAAGAAAAGTTGTTGTTTGATGTTAAAAATTTGAAAGAGTCATACGATGTTTTGAACAGAACTGTGAATAGTCTGGAAAAGACTAACTCTGAAAGAGAGAAAGCTGTGAAGATGTTGAATGCTACCATGATGACAAAGCAGAAAGAGATCAACTTGTACATAGAAGAATGTGCAAAGTGGAAGAAAGAGTTGGATAGTGAAGCAACTGAGAATGAAAGAATAAGAAGATTGCTGCAAAGTTACAAAGGTTGTGACTACATAATTGATAGAATTTATCCAACAGTTGAAGGATTTGAAGCGTTTAAAGGTGAAGAAACAAAGCCAAAGAAGAAAAAGGATACTGGTAAGAAACAGGGTGTCTGTTATAATAAGTGTCCGCCTCCGATTTGGGAAGGGTACTCGCCTAGAAAACCTAACGAGGAAGAACTAAAACAGGCAGTCAATATTAAGTTAGAATCCGAGATAACTGATGGTTTACCAGACAATATTGATGTCATGTTCACAGCGTTCGACACAGATCATGAGTCCGAATTGATAAAAAGAGTGGTTGATCAGGTGTTGGATAAGGATGAGGAGTTAGAGTCAAAGTCCGAGTCCGAAAGTTCGTGTCAGTCTGTCAGGAGTTCAAGTTCGTCCGAAAAGAGTTCAAAATCATCGGGAAAACGGGTGTATAGTAAAGAATTTTTGTTGTCAAAATCTAATTTGAAGTTGTGTATACTTTGAATGATTCTGACAAATTATATTTTGATAAAGAGTTTCCAATAAGAAGTGTTCGTTTTGACATGATCAAAAAGGTTTTCAAAATGATAGAAATTAATATTTCTGAAGTAAAAGATTTAAATCTTAATAGAAAACCTAAAAAATACACTTCAAGAGTTCAACAGCGGATAAACAAGAAAAAGAATTACAATTATGGTTCAGATTTTCAAAAGAAATCAAACCATAAGTGTAATTTCAAAAAGAAAGGATTAGGTTTTATTCCACCTGAAAACTATAAAAATGAAAAATATGTTCGAGATTTTAAATCAAAAATGACATATGTTGCAGGAACTAGCCATGAAGAAGAAGCAAAGAGCTCATTCTGGAAACAGTCAAACAAGGAGTTTCTTGCTGAAAAGATGAAGAATGGAGTTTTTCAAAGGAAAGAGACAAGAACCTGTTACAGATGCAATGAAGTTGGTCATATTGCATGGAATTGTCCCAAAGCAACCAATACAAAACAGGGAGTCTCAGAAAAACTAAAGAAGTAGTTGTTGATAATACGGAACCACCAACTGAACGATTTAAAGTGTTTAAAAATTCTACATATGAAGTTGGTGAGTGTTCCAAAAGATTTTACAAGAAACGGGGAAATCTTGACAACCAAACTTGGGTTGTTAAGAAATCAAAGGTAAAATCTGGCGATGAATCTGATTCCACAAAGTCAGATGAGCCACAATTTGATGAGAGTGTTGAAAAATCAGTTCTTTCAATGGATGATGAGAACTTTCCACCATTAAGGACTGAGAATTTTAAACGAAAAGTTGGAAAAGTTGAAATCTCAAATCAGTTTTATTCTGAGAAGGATAATTTTGATGTTGAGAAAGCTTTTAATGGGAATGTAAAGAAAATTTTCGGAAAGATGGTCGATGGGAAGGTTAAAGGGGTAAAGGAGTTTTATGCTACAAAGAAAGCAACTTACACCCCAACTGCTTCTGAATTGAAAACACCCAAGGCTGGTCAGGCTTGGGTGGATATTTTCTTTCATTGAAAAACCTGACTTGCCGGAGATCCCAAGTTTGTAATCGTGGATCAGGAATCGGCATCATTCTTGTTATGATAGATTTTGTGAAATACCTTAAAGTTTGTTAAATTTTACAGATTGTGAATTGCCGGAGCTTCCTGGTTGGTAAGTGCGAAGCAGGAATCGGCACTTTGATGGGTAAAATGTAGATGACTCATTCCTACAATTGGTATTGATTGGTTATATCTACAAGTGGTTATTCTTACAAGTGATTTAGAGGTTGCTTGATTGCAAACAGTGAATCAAGGACATTAAGTTGTACTTGATTTACTACAGTTGATAAAACTAACAAGATGATGAACCATATCCCCATGCTTAACAAGTGGTAAACCTACAAGTGGTAAAAACAAACTCATTTTTCCGGAAAAATCATTTTGATTAAAACAAACTTAAGTGTTTTGAAATCTAAATGAGAAAAAGGTTTGTGAAAGGGGGAGTTCAGATTGTTTATGCCTAGTGAATGGCGAATTGAGGCGATTTGATATTGGTTGTCAAGTTTTTGTACAGTTTATGTTATGTTTCAAGTGGGTCAAGAGTCTAGTAGTTTTCAAATTTCCTAAAAAGTGTTTGCATTTTAGGGGGAGTAGAAGTTTTCAGAAAATCCAAAAACATTTGAAAATTTGAAAAAGACAAAAACATGATAAATTCAAAAATGAGTTTTTGTGTCAAAGAAGAGGAAATGATAGTACATCAGTAGACGGTCACAGTATGCTAAAGAATTGTATTGTTTAAATAGTGTTAAACAGTCTCACTATTGATATGCCGATAGGTTTTTACACATTTAGTAAACTTTTTCGGGATATAAACTAAATTTCAAACTTGCTTATTTGTGGGGAACACTACTTGGATATATAGGTAACCCCTGAAATCTCGTTTGAAAGGTCCCTCTTTCTGAGATACTAGGTCTTTATGCTCAGTGATATCTGGGGTATTATCCCGGGACTTCTGATTTTGCGGAAGCAATGGCCTAGTCCCCGGATAATACTTTCTGCTTGCTTGAAATATAGCGCCGCCCTCAGCAAACTGATGAAACAATAAAATTGATAGTCATTGCTGTTGTAATTCAAAAGATCCTCTAAAGGGGACCCACCAAAAGTCGAAGTCGTCATCTCTCTGCGTATCGAAAGATCGACCTGAGCTCTCACGGCCCTCGCACTATAATTTATTCCCCTGACAGATATCATCTGTGGTATATTCACCTGTAAGACTGAATATTGGGATCTGGATACGGGAGTATATTCAAGAGGTGGGACACATGAATGAGTTTAAGTCTTTAAAACACCTAACTCATATCCTGAATTAGTTGAAATTTGTGTGAAAATTTAAGTGGATCAGTATATCGGTAATCTAAGTGAATTGTTTAATTCTTAATGTGTAACTAAGCTCAACGGTACTTGTGACTTGTCAAAAACTGATATGATCCTCTTGCTCAAACTCACAAAAATATTGTTTGTAAATATTTATTTACTGCATTTCTTTACTTTAAAAAGTCCAAAAAGATTTTCAGTGTGTTTTAGCAGAAATTTTTGAAAAAGTCAAAAAGATTTTCGACAACTGATGTTGGAAAGCTGATTTTCAAAGTTCCGAGTGCTAAACATGAGGACATTGTTGTGAGGGGGAGTGTGTCTTAAATTGTCAAAATATGTTTTTGTCAAATCTTCAAGTGGTTCATCAGGATTATTATTGATAATATGTTTGATTTGAGAAAGGTTTTGAGTTGATGCATACGTGTTATTATTTAAAATTGTAAAATTTACTTTGAGGGAGAGATTGTGCAGGTTTGAGGAAAGGCTGAGTGTGAGCAAGGCTGATTGATATGGAGAAGATGTGAGATGGAAAGCCAGATAACGATCCTAAAGCCGATGATGCTGATGAACTGAAGAAATACCAGCATATCGCAAAGGGGAGTCTGAAGTCATGCGAAAAGAGATTGAGAGAAAGAAGCCCAGAGACAGATCAAGACTGAAGATGCGAAGACTCGACACTTACGACTCGTCAACATCTGAGGGGGAGTCTGTTGGTACACTACATCTGTTGACTTCGTCTTGGATCGAGTCTTAGTCTTAGAATGTTAGTTTAGGGCACGTTTTACGAGAAAATAGGAAGTGTACTGTGTCTAGTGTTGAGATTTCGCTCATAGGGCACTTAGGAAGTGATTTCGCTTATGTGTCAAATCCTGATTCCACTTATGTGTCAATCAGGTGATTTCGCTTATGTGTCAAATCCTGATTCCACTTATGTGTCAATCAGGTGATTCCGCTTATGTGTCATGTACATAAGAGTGGAATCTGTTGTTCTATAAATAGGTCTTTAGAGCGAAATCTCAGATAGAGTTCTTGTCTACGGATACCGAGGTGCTGCCGGTCTTCCAATTGAATGTAAATGCTGTAATATCAATCAAAAGTGTGTTTAAAGTGAAGATCTAGCTATTTCTACGTTAGTTACTTGTTTTCCGCACCTGTAACTGATCGAGACTCCTCTGATAGACTCGTTCGGGTCAGAATACGATCCTACATTTACAAAACATGTTTATTTACTTACTGAGCCACTTCATTCAAGCTAGAGTGCTACGCGTCACTTTTCCTTGTTCATAGTAAATCACCTGAAACATGGTTAAAAAGATTTTATCAGCGGGGAAATACTGGCAAGTCATTCAAATTGTACAAAAGGACACATGGTTATAATCTTCCGTATTAAGAGCGATTACAATGTTTATATATCAACCAATTACTCCAAATCGGTATTTGTCACTCGACCGTATCTGTGACTATGGTCATATCACCCATTGGCTAACCCGTTGTCCAATGGTGACGGTTATCAAGTAATGTATACAAAACCCCCACATACCGGCAGTAATTGACGATTACAAAGACTTAATCCCTGTAATTATAACTTTAAAAACGAGTAGGGTTTTGAAAGCAATTTGGTAAAAAGAGAATGACTCACATTGCAAGTTCAGACGGACAAAGTATGCCTACTGATTAAGCCTGGTGACCTAGTTAAATGATGCAAACGAAACTAGGTTAGTAACTTAATACAACATTTACGATAACTTCACGAAATCAAAACTCTCACGATGAATGATAAAGAATAGCCCGAATTCAGGCAGCACTTAAACATCCATCGGATCGGTTTCAATCGATCGGACATTGTATCGTAGCAGTGATCGAGTTATTACCTTGTTATCGTAGCAGTGACTCGACACTTTAAACGTGTTTTTAAAGCAGATTGTGAGGTTTTGAAAGGAACTTTCAAACACAGAGGCCTGCCCATGCAGTGTTCTATTTATAGCTGAATTTTGAGCTTATCGCGGCCCGCGTAAGCTTGAAGGAGGGTCCTTCGCGGCCCGCGAGTGCCACCCTAGCTACGGCTAGGGCTGCTGTGTCACACCCTAGGTCTGCCACGTGTACAACATGTGGCCTTGATCATTATCCGAAGGATTGCATGGCTGTCGCGCCCCGCGTAGATCTCCCTTAAATCTTTCGCGGCCCGTGACAGCTTACTAAATTTTGATTTTCTTGATTTTTCATAGAAATTAGGGTTTTAGGGGTCCGGGTTTTTACTTACGGAGCGTTGTAGGACATTTCCGTGCAAGTCCTTACACTTGGCTAGAACCTGTTTGGTTTAATGATTCTAAATTGAAAAACAGCTTTTATGAGAACAAAACATTCACATTATTATCTTTAGTGAGTTTACTTACTAAAAAATATTTTTAGTAAAGTTAGGAACCACCAAAGCATTATGTAAATCAAGAAAGCCGAATAGGTTCCTAATACCCGTGTGAGAAACCGAAAGGGGTTATCCATTACCAAAGAGAACTTGTTCATTACCTTTAGGTGGAGTAGGGTTCAAAGCGGGATCTGGTTTGGTGGTCATGTTGTTGGTTGCACCCAAATTGACAACGTATCAACCGGTCCAAGAGTGTTAACGCGACATTGGGCATGTAAAACATGACCAAGTTTTCATTCGAAGGTGTAACAGTTGTGGCATAAGTAGCAATGTTGGGACATGCATTCATATGATATCCCTGGTTCTGGCAAAGTTGGCCATGAGGCGGCCTTTGAGAATCATTATATGGTTGATCTGTAGACCGAGTATCATGGTGTGGAGGTCAATAGTGACAAAGGTAGGAACGTATGAGCTAGCGGGTTAGGAGCTTTGGGACAGGAATGACACAGTGGGTGATGTAGGACCATGTAGGGCTTTGATAAAAGCTCATGGCTCTCAGCCTATGCCAATAAATCCGGAAAAGACGAAATAGGTCTAGAGGAATGTAAGGATGTTCAAAACGTTTCAAATGACAGAGTTGATCCACAAAGAAACAAAGGGATTTGGTCTGTTGCCTCAATAGGATGTCCGATGGCAGTGAGTTGATCACAAAGAAACTTAAAGGAACTACTGAATTTCGCAACGAATTTGTCACCTTAAGTGTTAACCGAAGTTGATCTCGAAGATTTTGAACCCGTTCAATTGAGGAGTTGCTATATGTGGCTTCAAGAGCAATTTACATAACACGAGACGTGGTGAGGCCAACAACAACAGAACTAGCCTCCTCCATCAACGAGACATTAAGATGGATAATGCAACGCTGATTAGTGGCACACCACGAGGCAAGATCAAGATTAATAGTTTGTTTATCTCCTTTTGTTAAGAACGGAGGTCGTGCGGCTTTAGAGCCATCAACATGATCAAGTAAATTTTGATATGTCTGGAAGGGAATCATTTGACTTCTTTAATATATATAAATGGAAGATGAAAGTTTAATGGCAAGCATATGAGCAACGGGTAAAGGATCATGAGTTGATGAGGAGGAAGCGATAAAGAAGTAGCGGGAATATCAATGGATTGAAGAAGAAAAAGAGAAAAAGGTAGAAGAAGGGATCAGCTAGAAAGAAAGGGGAATATGGAGAAAGGCTGGGGAAGATCAACACCTTCCAATCATCACATTCAACAAACGACAACACATCGACTTTGTGTCGCCGTCGACTTCTTAAAGTATTACTGAACCAGTAAGAGGTTGAGTCATTAAGTGCTAAACCAGTAAGAGGTCTGAACCATTAAAAACCAATATAATGCTTAACCGTTTAGAAGCAAATGTTTGACCAATTCAGATAAGAGGTCTTAACTATTCAGACTCAATATAATGCTTAACCATTCAGAGGCAAATGTCTTAATCATTCAGACATTTGCTCGTAAAACAAACAGTTTTAACCATTAAGTGTTGAACCAGTAAGAGGGAGGTATAAACCATTAAGAGCTAAACAAACACTCCTTAGTTAAATCCTTGATAAGTTGTATAAAGCTTAGGTGCTGCCTTGGTTGTTTGAAGTTAAAAAAGAATTATAATTTTAGAGACTTTGTATGTTCTCTTGTAGACTTGAAAATAAAAACGAAAAGAGTTCGATATTTCCCACAATTTCGACATGCTTTTTTACATGTAAATTCCTAGCCTCAGCAAAACATAAATGATTGTTCGTTCAATCTCAGCAGCCAAAATTATCGGTAAAAACATCCAAAAAAAAAAAAAAAAAACGTTTTATTATTTTAATTAAAAATAACCTAATGTGTCCGTACAATTAATTCATCGATAGACCTTGTTTGCAAAGGATTAATTACGGAACAAAGTAGTGACGAAAAACATGATACCAAGTGATTCTTTATAACTTCCAAACGTAACTAATTTATTTTTGAAAAATATGTTGGAACCATGATCTAGTGACTATTGATTGGTGTTTTGGCGACTATTTAGTATTTACAAAAGGATTACGTTGGATTTTTTTTTTTTTTTGTTGGAAATTGTCAAAAATGGTAGACCTTATATTTTATTTAATCACAACACATAATAAAGTCACAAAAACATACATAGATCGTCACTAATGAACTGATTTATAACACAGCTCTTGCTAAATCGAATAATAACGGGTTCCATAACACTTAAAACTAAAATCCATCCTAACTTTAGAACTCAAGAGATACAAAGTGTAAAAGAGAACAAAGAAATTGAAACTCTATATGAATGTTTCGGAAGAAATCAGAACAAAAAACGATCTCAGACTTAAAACCCTAGAAGATAGTGTATTGTGTAAAGTGATCTCAAGATGCTCTTGTGTAACGTTAAAGATCTATCGAGAGATTTGGATTTTTATCTCAAATAACATTCTATACACTTTTATATCCAACGACCAGCAAAGTTCATCGGTCTTTAAATAAAGTCATGAGCTCAATTACCAGTCTCGAGCCCAATTAGCAGCTACTACCATCCAAGCTAAGGCTTGAGAATTACAAAAATCGTCCATGAGTTAACGATACATTTTAACTGAATTAGTGATTTGGATAAATATGGCAACAAAAATAAAACCTCACTAAGTCAGTTACAAAAAGTTTCACTTTTGAACAGAATTGATAAAAGTGACTAAACTCAGGAACGATTTTGGCATTTAACTCTAGATAAATATACATAGGGGCGCAGCATGTGAGGGGCGGGGGGGACGTCCGCCCCCCGGGATTTTTCGCTCAGTAGTGTTATATATGTAGTTTTCGTATAGAAATTTGTGGGTATATACGTTTTCACCCCCCCCCCCCCCCCCCCGGTTCTATAGAAATTTTTGGGTATTCTATAGAAATTTTTGGGTACGATCTCATATTTATACGTGCGTGTATGTGCATTGCGGCCATGTTCCTAAAATCTAAATGCATGCATGTTTAACATATAAAAGGTAATCTCCATGTTCAATATAAGGAGTTAAATATTGCAAATATTAATAATACTAATTAATAATAGATCGAAATGCCCATGGCTTTATAGCCTAGTGGCATCTTGGTGGTCGGATAAAACTTTGGGACCAATAGGTCCTGGGTTCGACTCCCACAAGGGGTTTTTCCCATATTTATTGGGTTTCCTCCTGAATTGGTGTATAGACATTATGCCTAGTGGAGATGGATATGATCGGGTGGTTCCACGGGTGGCACGATGATACTCCAGTGGTCCGTCAGTGATCCAAATTTGCCGTTCAAAAAAAAAAATAGATCGAAATCGACGAACATACAAATTAATTAACATAATCATTTTAGTCCTGTAACATATTCAAGAGACGTTGACATGCAAAAAGCTTATCCTTTGGTACCAAGTGCATGTATTATAAATATTGATCACATGCAATGTCAAGCTGTAATAAATTTGAGAACGTGCCAAAACTTCGTACTAATTTATTTGTGTTGATAGTTAGAAAGAATGAAGTTATTTGATAAAAAGCTTAGTGATTTAATTAATTTGCAAAGTATTAAATAAAAAGTGAACGAAAAAGCATTGCAGATTTTAATATCTTTAGTGTCGTGGTTGGTGTTGCGTAATACTCTGATTTTATATTTTATTTTTATAGAAAATGAACTTAGTGAAAACATTCTCTTTTATTATAGAAATAAATGTTTCTTTAACATGAATCTGCTAAAAACTGACATAAACGTTGATGTCGTTGTATACTTAATACTTGTATTTACTAGTGACGGTGACAATATATAGATTGGGTGGTACACTAAACTACCCGTAATCGGGTTTTCGTAATATTCAAACCTGTTGTGTATAATAACTTTTTTTGAACGTTAATTTAGAGCTTGTGTGAGGTTTTTCTAGGTAGATTTCAAGACATAAAATATGTATAAATAAAAGTTTTCACTATATTTATATTTTTTATGCCAAAAATATGAATCGAAAAACCCGATCTATACCCGAACTCGAACCATACCAGGCCAATACCCGACCAATACCCAAACCCTACCGGCTCAATACCCGAACCCTATCCAGACCTGGAAATAGGGTATTCTAATACCCGGGTATTGAAAACCCTAACCCGAACAGGACCCGGGTACACAAGATATAGATTTTATGGCCAATACCTGGACCCAAACCCGACCTGGGTATGGCCAATACCTGAAAAGTCATAATCCGGTTATACCCGTACCCGGGTATATACCTAAACCCGGGTATTAAAAAAACCCGGTTTGTGCAGCTCTAGTTCAGTGTGTTCTCAAGCAGACCAATTTTCTTAGTGAAAGTTTGGCCCATGGCCCACAACCCAATGTCTAGATATAGTAATCTGTAAACCCTTGGAAACTAATGGACCAGTCACATAGCACGTAATGGGTTAGTTTGGATACTAATTAGCAAATTTGGATTATTGACATACGACTAGAGTTAGGATGGATTTTGATAATGTTATAATTTTTGTTTGTAAATTTTGAAATCTTATAATTTATTTGACAAATTAATTTTTACAAATTATTATAAAATTTAATTATCAAGAATATTATACGTTGTGCACATGTGATGGCTCATATTTTGAATTTGCTATTTGAAAGTAAATGTTTGTACATGTGTAGATAATACTATTTATTTCTTCTATTTTGTCGTAATTATGCTTTTGTTGTTACATATATATCTACAGTTGTCTTGTCGATCAAGAAGTAACTTATGAACATGCGTCTTCAAACTCATATGACTTATTTACCAACTTTCTTCCTGTCGTTAAATTGGCAACAAGATTAATAATTAATTGAAATAAATACTATATTGCATATCAATATACATATGCATGTATTTTTAATAATCACTTTAACCATTCACCAAATGCATGTTTTCCTCTATAATTTAAAGCAGGTGAACAAACACAAATATATTCTTTTCAGAATATTAGTAGATATCTTCTCAGCTTCGATCTGTAATTTAAAACTGATCAAGTTATGATTATATATTTTGAATATTTAAATTTTGAACAATATGAAATTTATATACATAACAAGCATCATGTTTGTTCCTTCGTTTTGTTTATTGTATCTGTATAATATTCTTATGTCGAATTCTAAATTACAACAATTAAATCACTATGTAGTGATCGAACTTTATGAAAGTGCTCCTTACACAACTTAATAATTTTGTTTGTGCATTTGTTACAAAGACATTAGCTACAACTATATCCATTCACAGATTCACTCCAGTGTACATTTGAAATCCATGTATATATGATTTATATATTTGAAACTTATGGTCTAAATGAAGTTGCGTAACACAACTTGTCTCATTCAGTTACTCTTGTTTGATCTCTTCAACCAAGTATTTTAAATCAAACTTTCCACTGTTGCATTTCACAGCACTTACAACCTCTAAGAACACATTGACGCTACACGGGACCACCAGCCTATCTTTCTGTTCGAACCCAAATTCATCGGCTGTCTTGTCTAATAATATCTGGAAGAGGGGGTGCGAAAGATGAGATGTGTGGACCACAAACCGTAGTCTCTCCTCTCCAACATACAGTGCAATACATCCTCTTGGGGTGCGTGATCGATGTTGTTGCTTGTTGTCAGCATGAACACTAGTCGACAAACACTCGTAACAAGATGACTGAGCAGAACTATCACTGATGCAGCCAACATTGATCTTGTTGGCCAATTTCTTGACAAACCCAATTTTCTTGCCCAACATTTTGTAGCTAGAGTGAAGAATGTGTTTAATTATAACTTGCTTAGTTCTAAAAAAGAACCCAAGTGTGAGTTTGTGTAATGTGGGAGTGGAGGTGATGCTATATAAAATGAGGAAAGCTTACCTTCTCAGACTTTTTAAATATTTGTAGGTCTATGATTCTATGTGCGAATGTATCGTCTTTATGTGCTTTATACATATTATATACTTGAATGGCAACTAGCTGACTGAAAACAAATGCAAATAGATAAAACATATACCAAAGAAACAAAAAGTAAGGATGTACCGAAGATTCTTTCCAACTACACTTCATAAAGTATAGGTAAGTACATCTATGTGCATAATTTTACATGTTATTATCTTACATATACATGGTTGAGATCATTAAGTTTAAAAAATTGTAGGTTTTATAATTCGTGGAGACCTGGATATCTCTCTTAATCATGTTGAAATCGCCTTCGGATTGAAATATATCGAAAAAATAACCGAATTTTTTTTAACGGCCAACAAAAAACTTTATTCATTAGCAAGCGGCTACACCAAATATACATAATACACCAAAATGATACACCAAAGAAAAAGCAAAACAGTCCGGATCAAATACCCACTATAACATCAACTAAAAAACGTCGAAATTCTTCCATTTTTCCGGAGTTAAGCCAGCTTCCTTTGAACGATTTTTAACCCATAAATAGCTCATAGCCTTTATTTCCTCCAAAATGCTCGTAATTGTCGGACATATACCATTGAAAATCATTTTATTCCTTGCCGTCCATATGCTCCACACCGTAACTTGAACGATAGCATTCAAAGCCTTCTTCTTTTTCCTGGAGCCAGAACCATTCAAATGCAAATCCAAAATGTCCTTTAAACTGAATGCAAAGAATTGTGGAATTTTGCAGCACTGAGAAACAAGAGACCAAACTGTTTGAGCAAAGAAACAAGACACAAACAAGTGATCACTCGTCTCGGTATAATCTCCACATAATACACACATATCCGAATTAACCTGGATGTTTCTAGCCTGAAGTGCGGCCCTGGTAGGCAACCGTTCCTTCTCCGCTCGCCACGTGACAAAACCCACATTTTTCAGGACCCAACTATTCCACACAAACTTTTAAGCCGGCTCCGACCTATTGTGCACGCTAAGGATGTCTTTGATGCTCCTAACCGTGAATTCAGCCGATTGGTGTAAACCCCATTTTACACGGTCTAAATTATACGAGATCAACACGGAAGATAGGATGGCCACCAAGCTCAAAAACTCCCCTGCTTCTTGCCCTTGCTGAACCTGTCTGGCCCAATCCCAACTGAATAGTCGTGATCCTCCAACACGCGATAATCGCTCAGACACTTTACATAATTTGTTTTTCTCAATACCAAACAAAATAGGAAACCTTGTATAAAGTGGTTCATTTCCTAGCCATAAGTCAAGACAAAAAAAGGTATTTTCACCGTTACCCACCGAGACCCGAATTGCCTTGTAAAGGTCAATGCCCTTATGACTTAGGTGATGTTGGATATTTATAATTTGTTTCCATTGCCCCGGAATAGATATCTTTGCTGGAATCGCAGACCACGACCTAGAATTATGATGAATCGCCCAAATGACTCTCCTCCATAGACCTTTTTCCTGTACTTTAAAGCGCCACCACCATTTTGCCAACATGGCTAAATTTGAGTCCATTAATGATCCAAACCCAAGCCCACCATATTCAATTGGAGCAATAATTTTATCCCATGCAATCCAATTCATTTTTGCTTTTTCCTCAGATCCTCCCCAAAAGAAGACTCTTCTCAATCTATCCAGACTATCAATAACTTGGACCGGTGCTTTATATAAGGAGAAAAAATATGTTGGCAAAGAATTAAGAACCGCTTTCAACAATGTGACTCTCCCACCATAAGATAGTTGCTTTGCCTTCCAAATCGCTAACCGAATCCTGAATATATCGATAACAGGTTTCCAGATTTTTGCAAGGTTCATATTTGCTCCCACCACCAAACCCAAGTGCTTAAAAGGGAGATTCCCACTTTTGCACCCAAGAAAATTCGCCATATCATCAACATTTTGTTGATTTATCCCAACTCCAAATACACTACACTTGGCGAGGTTAACTTTCAACCCTGACGCCAAATAGAAACACCTAAGAATACGTCTTAGGTTACTCGTATTTTCTTTCGACCATACGCCAAGGAAGATGACATCGTCGGCATATAAAATGTGAGATAACATAGGTCCGTTTGAGGTACATTTGAGACCTTTATATAAACCAATCGATGTTGCCCTTTTCATAATCCCCGATAGAGCTTCCATAGCTATTAAGAAAAGAAACGGAGACAAAGGGTCTCCTTATCTAAGGCCCCTTGAACAACCAAACTCCATTGTCGGCGACCCATTTATTAGAACAGAAGCCCGAGCCGTAGAAACGGACGACATAACCCACCCACGCCATTTTTGTGGAAAATTCATTTGTTCCATAATGGAGTCGAGGAACCTCCAGTTTATGGAATCATAGGCTTTGTTAATATTCACTTTGAATAACATACCTCTCTTTTTCGAAGATTTCATCCAAGCTATTATTTCATTTAGGATTAGTGGTCCATCCAGAATGTTTCTTCCTGCCAAAAACGTTGTTTGTTCCTCCGAAATTATTTTCCCCAACACCTTCTTGATACGGTTAACCAGCACCTTTGAGATTACCTTATTAATAACTGCTATTAAGCTTATAGGTCTAAATTCCGAAGGGGAACCCGGGTCTTTAACCTTCGGAATTAAAGCTATGAAGGAGGAAGTGCAGCAACTATTTAAAGAGCCATCCTCGTGGAACTTGGTAAAGAACCTCACGAAATCATCCTGGACCCATCCCAATAGCGTTTGATGAAGCTAAAATTAAAACCATCCGGCCCCGGTGCTCTCTCACCATCACAATCCCATACCGCCTCCTTAATTTCGAATAGTGTGAACGGAGCGACTAATGTTTCAGCCTCATTATCCGAAACTGGTTCCAAATTTGGACACGCCACCTGTTGTCTAAGATCCAACGACTAGGAAAATTGATTAGAAAAAAACTCGAAAATTTTTTCTTTAATCTCAACCAGGTTAGAAACCCAAACCCCGTTATCATATATACCATTAATCCTATTATTAGACAAATTAGAATTAACAATACTATGAAAGAACGAGGAATTTTCATCACCTTCAAGGGCCCACCTGGATCTAGATTTTTGCCGGACATCCATTTGCTTGAGTCGGTCAGCCTCCAAAATAAATTGCATACAATTAGATCGGGAAGAAAGTTCTTCTTGCTGAAGAGGTCTGGATTCAGCTATGTGTTCCAACTGAGCCACTAGTTTTTTCTTCTCCGAGTAAACCCCATCCAGGCTCTTCTTATAACAGGTCACCCACTCATTAATTTTGTTTTTTAGCCACCTCAATTTAACTGCTAAAGCAAGGTCAACAGGCCCAGAAAACGTGAAAGACGTACACAATTGTTTAACATACTAATGAAATCCAACAAACTCAAACCAGGAGTTGTAAAATCTGAATGGGATATGGCCAAAATCCGCTGGCGTGGTATTTAAGAGGATCGGACGATGATCAGAGGTAGCTCTATTAAGTGACAATACAGAAGCATTCGGCCAATTCTCCATGAAACCAAGACAAACCAGAAAACAGTCTAGTTTACTTAGCTTAGTGCCGTTATCCAAGATATAAGTGAATTTCCCACCTCCCATTTGGTATTCCTGCAAAGCCGCTGACATGATGAACTGGTTGAAACATTCTGCCTGTGACGCCATGAATTCAGAATTTTGTCTCTCACTAGGTTCTCGCACCTCGTTGAAATCTCCCATAAAAACCCACAAACCTTGTAACGAATTTCTGACCTGTAACAGGTTTGACCATAGTTGTCTTCTAAGCACTGCATCATTCGGGGCATAGACATTCACCAAATTTATCCTGCAATTTTGGGGAATAAGGATGCCCGACACGACCAAAAAATAGCGTGACTTAATGATATTTTGACAGTCGAACAAAGATGGGTTCCATAAACTAGCCAAACCCCCTGATCTACCTTGTTCATCCACTGTTGCCATATTGAAAGCATATCTTCCCCAAAAATTTTGAAAAAGAAAATTAGAAGAAACCCCCAGTTTTGTCTCTTGAATTGCGAGAAAATGAATACCATACCCAGTTTTTATTCCACGGATCTAGTCCACCTTACTGGAATCTCTCACCCCCCTTAAATTTATACTCAAAAAATTCATGGCAATACCTCAAAACCCCCATCACCAGCAATAACGGCTCTAGTATCAGCTTCAAATCCATCTAAATTGATTCCAATTTTTATACCAACATCCTTAGTGGCTTCAAATTCCTTAGAAATAGGACTCGGTAGATTCTGACCTGATTCCGGATTCAACCTGTTGGTGCATTACGTCTGTCGACTTCGTCTTGTATCGAGTCTTGTATTAGAATTGTTAGATCAGGGCACGTTGTACGAGAATCTAGGGTTTGTGTGATAGAAGTTAATTTCGCATGAAACAGCATTAGCTATTTCGCACGAAATAGCAAACTGCTATTTCGTACGAAATAGCACAATGTAATTCCATACGAAATTACACCTCTATAAATACCCTTGATGCTAGTTCATTTGTAACGAAATTAGATTCTGGTACCGAAGTGCTGCCGATGTGTCGATTGATCTGTAAACCTGTTTAATCAATAAACAAGACAATTAGGAGTGAATCAAGTTGTTTTCAAGTCAATTCATTTGTTTCCGCCTTTTGAATTGATTAGAATTCTTCTGAACGACTCATTTGGTCGTGAAAACGATCCTACAAGTGGTATTAGAGCCAGGTGGAAGAGTTCTTACCAATTTCAGCTTGAAAATCTGTTTTCTACACCTTCTTTCTAAAAATTAACAAAATCACGGTTAAAATGGATTGAATTTCATACATATCATGCGAAACAGTGTTTTAATGAATCCTTGAAAGAATTGGACCTTAATTAGATCTAAAATTGATAAAATTGATAATTTCATTTGAAAAACAGATTGATTATGATGACGTCAGCAGTATTTCACATGAAATAGGCAATTGATTTCGCTTGAAATTGCTATTTCGCTTGACAAATATACTTAATTTCGCACGAAATTAGGTTATTTCGTTCCAAGTGGCTATTTCGTGTGAATGATTTCGCACCAAAAAGGGTATTTCGTTTGAGTTGGTATTATTTCGTTTGAAACCGGTATTTCTTGTGAAAGCTGATTTCATTTGAAGAGTATTTCGTACCAAAGAGACTATTTCGTTTGAATTTGGTATTTCGTGTGAAAATTGATTCCGTTTGATAGTGGGTATTTCGCACCAAAAGTGATTTCGTGTGAGGAGACTATTTCGTTTGGATTATTTCGTTTGAACTTGTGATTTTTTGAAAAAGTTTATCAAAACATGGAAGAGGAATTCTACAATGCGTTTGCTACACCGGTTGCTCCAGTCACAGCTGCTGAAACTCTTTACAGTGAGAACGAGACGGGAACTTATCAAAAGCCGCCAAAGCTTATGTACATCGAAGATTTTAGAGGATGGCAAAATCGATTTGAAAACTGGGTGCAAGCTTATAAATTTGACGCATGGTGTTCATTAGAGAAAAATTATGAGAAACCGAAAAATGAACGTGGGATTGAAAAAGCTTTTAGTGACTATTCAGATGATGAAAAATTGAAATACACAAGTGAAAAAATGATGATCAGTATTCTTTAACAAGCAGTTAAAGAAGATATCTTTGTTTTACTTCAACATGAGGGTACTGCAAGATCAATTTGGACTGCATTGATTCAAAAGTTCAAAGGAAGTGCTGATATGATAAAAAACAAAAAAGCTTTATTGAAGAAATCATTTAATATGTTTGTAGCATTTGAAGGAGAGTCAACAAAAGCAACCATTGATAGATATTGTCATCTTGTTTTAGAAATGGGAATATTGGAAATAAAGAAAGACGACGAAGAATGGGTTGATAAGTTAGCCGATGCATTACCACAGCAGAAATGGGGAACGTATTTATTGATATTAAAACACATGAGAAAGTCTGAAAATATGAATTTGGCAAAGTTCATTCAGAAAATTGAAGAACATGAATTGGACATTCAGAAAACGGCTATCATGTCTAATCCAAATGCACAACAAGATGTCAGTTTGTATTACAGAGGAAATAAATTTGAAACCACTCCAAGTCCGAAGATCAAGACTGCTTTTAGTGCTGATGGGTCTTCTGGTTCAAATGTTAGCACTACAACTCAGAGTGGAGGTTATTCATCATCATTTTCAAGTTTTGATCCAAATTGTGCAACACCAAGTCCTCAGCGACAGAATTCAACGAATCTGCAATGTAATGTTACTTTAAACATTCAAAATGGTCAAAATCTTTCTCCGGAAATGGCTAAGCAACAAATGGCATCTTTGGTTGCTATGTTAGAGTCATATGAAAGTTTAGTTGCTGGTAGAATTGGAAATCCGATGCTCACAAAAGTGGATTATGATCAGATTGATGCTGAAGAACTTGAGTTGATGGATATCAAATGGTGTTCGGCTAGTGCTGTAAGAAGAACTGAAAAATTCCAACAAATCACTGGTAGAGATGATTTTCGAGAAATGGGTGCATCTCCAATAGGGTTTGATAAATCAAAGGTCACTTGTTTTCGTTGCAAAGAAAAGGGACATTTTAAAAGAGAATGCAAAAATAAAGAAGCAACTGAAAGACAAAGCTCATCTGGAAACAACAATTATTATCAAAAATCAATCTTTCATCAACTAGATCAACAACAACCGTCATCATCTTGTGTCATTGAAGTTGAGAAGAAGAAAGCATATCTTGTTAATCAAGATGATGAAAAAGTAGCAGAAGGTTTTAGCTGGGACAAATATGTGCCAGATAAAGAATTTTTAAAGAAATCAGCTCTTATTGCTAAAATCTTGGGAACAGAATTAGTCAAATCTCAGTAAAAAAGAATACCGATTTTTCCAGAATTAGGAAGTGATGCAGATACAGATGATGAAGAAGAATATATTAATAAAGCTAGAAAAGGTCTAGATACTGATAGTTTTTATTTGTTCTTTGCAGATAAGGTTGAGATGCTGAATGAGAAGAAAGCTGCTAGATTGAAGAGAGAGTTGGAAGCAAAAAGAATTGCTGAAGAAAAAGAAAAACTGGAAACCGAGAAAGCTGAAGTTGTAGAAATTTCAACAAAGAAAGTTGAAAATGAAGAATGTGAGATAAAAATAGAAGTTGTTGAAGAAAAAGTAATTGAAAAGATTGTTGAAATGGAAAAGATAGTTGAGAAAATTGTCGAAGTAGAGAAAATCGTTGAAGTTGAAAAGATTGTTGAGATTTTTAAACCTTGTCAGAAATGTTCAGAATCTTGCAAAGATTGTGAGGAAAAAGACAAGAAGATTAGTGAATTGGAAGAGTTGAAAGAAAATTTGTTGTCTGATGTGAAGTATGTGAAGGAGTCATACGATGTACTGAACAAAACAGTAAATGGTCTGAAGATGACAAATTCAGAAATTGAGGCTGCTATGATAAAAATGAGCTCAACATTAATGTCAAAGCAGAAGGTCATCAATGAGTATATTGAAGACTGTGCAAAATTGAAGCAGGATTTGGAACTTGAAAAGATTGAAAGTGAAAGAATCAAACGATTGCTGTTGAGTTATACAACTTGTGATTATTTGATTGATTGAGTTTATCCTACTGTTGCAGGTCTTGAAGTTTTTCAAGATAAAGAGAAGAAAACGGATGTTGGTAAGAAACAAAGTGCTAAGTATAACAAATGTCCGCCCCCAATCTATGAAAGTTATTCTCCCAGAAAACCAAATGAGGAACGCTTAAATAAGGCTCTCAACATCAAGTTAAAGTCTGAAATCATTGATGAGTTACCAGACAATATTGATGTCACATTCATAGTGTCTGACACTGATCATGAGTCTGAGTTGTTAAAGAAAGTGGTCGATCAGGTGTTGGATATGGATAAAGAGTCAAAGTCGGAGTCTAGATCTGAAAGTTCGAGTTCGTCAGAAAAGAATCCGAGTTCGTCAGTCAAACGGGTTTACAATAAAGAATTCTTGTTATCAAAATCTAATTTGAATGGGGGATTAATCAAAGTGGCATATACTTTGAATGATTCAGACAAATTATATTCTGATGAGGAATTCCCAATAAGAAGTGTCAAAACTGAACAGATTAAAAAGGTTTTCAAATTGACAGAAATTAATTTTTCTGAAATAAAAGATTTAAATCTTTCTGAAAAACCTAAGAAATACACTTCAAGAGTTCAACAGAGATTAAACAAGAAAAAAGGTTACAGTTCTGGTTCAGGTTTTCAAAAGAAACCAAACCATTACACTAATTTCAAAAAGAAAGGTTTAGGATTTATTGTTCCAGAAAATTATAAAAATGAGAAAAATTATAAACCAAAAACAAAATTTGTTGCAGGTGGAAGTTCGGAAGAAGAACAAAAGAAACATTTCTGGAAACAATCAAACCAGGAGTTTCTTGCTGAAAGAAAGAAGAAGTTGGTTCCAAGAGTTGATAGAAGAACATGTTTTAAATGTCACAAGATTGGACATATAGCTTGGAATTGCCAACAGTTCAATAACACAAAACAGGGAGTTTCTTCTAACTCTAAAATGTTTAAGAAACATGTTGATGAAAAGAAACAATCTATTGAGAAATCTAATGTGTTTGAAAATTCGAATTTTGAAACTGGTGATGTTTCAAAACATTTTTACAAAAGAAAAATCGATTTGAACAAACAGAGATGGGTTGTAAAATCTGAGAGTAGTTCTGACAATGAATTTGATTCAATAAAATCAGAGGAGTCATTTGTTGAGAAAGGTGATAAGAATTCCGTTCCAGAGATGAACGATGAAAACTTTCCACCATTGTCAAAAGAAAATTTAATATTGAAAGTTGGTAAAGTTGATATTTCAAATCAATTCTTTGCTGGTAAAGGAGAATTTGATGTTGAAAAGGCTTTCAATGGGAAAGTCAAACATATTTTCGGAAAGATGGTAGATGGGAAAGTGCAAAAGATTTTTACAAGTCAAAAGGAGGTTGGGATAGAGTTGAATCAAAATCACCCAAGGCTGATCAGGCTTGGGAGACTGCTTTTTCAAACTAAAAACCTGACTTGCCGGAACTCCCAGGTTGGTAATTGGGGAGTGGGAATCGGCATCATTCTTGATAATTGTGTTTTTTTAAAAGGACCTTCAAGTGGTAAATCAGGGACATTAAGTTGTACTTGATTTTCTACAAGTGGTAGTTTTGTTTGAAATTGTTATATTTTGATTTTTCAAGTGGTTTTGGTTGATTAGTGAACCTACAAGTGGTTGATGAAGGTCATTAAGTTGAACTTGATTTAACTTTCATAAAATGTGATGAATGAATCCCCGATCTTACAAGTGGTAAAATCAACAAAACTTATTTTCTGGAAAAACCATTTGATTAAAACAAACTTAAGTGTTTTGAAATCATAATGGGAAAATAGTTTGTTATGAGGGGGAGTTCTGATTAATTATGCAAAGTGGATGGCGAATTGAAGCGATTTGATAACAGTTGTCACTTTACCTTGTGCAGTTTATTTTCAAATTGTTTTTAAATGATTTTGAATTTTAGGGGGAGTAAGATTTTTTTCAGAAAATCCAAAAACATTAGAAAATTGGAAAAAGTAAAAAACATGATAAAAAAAAGAGTTTTGTTGTAAAAAGAGGAAATGATAGTACATCAGTGGATATTCACAGCATGCTAAAGAATTGAAAAGTTCAAATGTGATAAACGGTCTCACTGATGATGTGCCAATAGGTTTTTGCACATTTAGTAGATTGTGACGAGATATAAACCTAAATTTCAAACTTGCTTATATCGTGGGGAACATCTCTCGGATATATGGGTAACCCCCGAAATCTTGTTTAAAAGATCCCTCTTTCTGAGATACTAGGTCTTTATACTCAGTGATATCTGGGGTATTATCCCGGGACTTCTGATTTTGCGGAAGCAATGGCCTAGTCCCCGTATAATACTTTCTGCTTGCTTGAAATATAGCATCACCCTCAGTACAAAAAATGATGAAACATTGCAAAATGCTAATCATGTGCTGTTGAAGAAAAGATTAGCTAAAGGGAACACACCTAAAAGTCGAAGCCATCATCTCTCTGATTTTGCGGAAGCAATAGCCTGAGCTCTCATGGCCCTCGCATTTAACCCTTTACAGATATCATCTAGGTATACTCACCTGTAAGACTGAATATTGGGATCTGGATACGGGAGTATATTCTGAGGTGGGACACGCGAATAAGTTTAAGTCTCAAAAACACTAAATTTCGTATATCGAAACAGTTGAACTTTGTGTGAAAATTTAAGTGGATCAAGTATACTGACAATCTAAGTGAATCGTTTAGAACTTAAAATGTTTAAAGTTTAATGGTGTTGGTGATTTGTCTCAAAAACTGATATGATCCTCTTACACAAACTCATAAAAATATTGTTTGTAAATATTTCTTTACTGCATTTTTTTTAATATCAAAAATTCAAAAAGATTTTCGGAGTGTTTTAGCATAATTAATTTTTGAAAAATACAAAAAGATTTTCGACAACTGATGTTAGAAAGCTGATTTTCAAAATTCCAAGTGCTAAACATGACGAATTGGTTTGGGAGAAGTGTTGTGAGAAAAATGTTTTTCATACAGGTGGTCATCAGAGTGTGTTAATTGATTAAATCAATTGTTTTTACAAGTGGTAAGCAAAAAAGTTTAACTTTGTTAAAATTTTAAATTTTGTGAAATTTATTGTGTGATTAGAGATTTGTGCAGGTCTCCGTACATAAACCTGAGCAGAATGTTTGCCAGGTTTTTGATCCCGGAACAATTTAAGGGGGAGTCTGTTAGTAGATCAACATCTGAGGAGGAGAAGAGTTGATGATGCTAAGAGATCTGATCAATAGAAGATAGAGTCAGACTGAGATCCTGGAAGAGAGAAGAAAAGATAGATTGAATTTTAGAAGCCCGAAGACTAATAAAGACTGAAGAGCTGTGAAGACTCGACACCGAAGACTTCGTCAACATCCGAGGGGGAGTCTGTTGGTGCATTACGTCTGTCGACTTCTTCTTGTATCGAGTCTTGTATTAGAATTGTTAGATCAGGGCACGTTGTACGAGAATCTAGGGTTTGTGTGATAGAAGTTAATTTCGCATGAAACAACATTAGCTATTTCGCACGAAATAGCAAATTGCTATTTCATACGAAATAGCACAATTTAATTCCATATGAAATTACACCTCTATAAATACCTTTGATGCTAGTTCATTTGTAATGAAATTAGATTCCGGTACCGAAGTGCTGCCGATGTGTCGATTGATCTGTAAACCTGTTTAATCAATAAACAAGACAATTAGAAGTGAATCAAGCTGTTTTCAAGTCAATTCATTTGTTTCCTCCTTTTGAATTGATTAGAATTCTTCTGAACGACTCGTTTGGTAGTGAAAACGATCCTACACAACCCAGAAGACCGACGACTACCACTTGGTTCACCCAACACTGCCTGAGACTCGATGTAGCCATCATAAACAAACCCACCTGCCCAGCTATCTTCTACGGAGAAACCCTCGGTGACCTGATTGAGGTTGATGGAGACATTAGATTCTTCTGGACGGTGAGAAGAAACTCTAATAGGAGGACCTTGGGTCGAGCCCACAGATGGGGGGGATCTTGTATCTCTGGGCCTCTTACCTAATGAATTTAATGGAGTTGGGCCACCATTACTAAATAAGCCCGCCTTTCCAAAAACATTATCTTGGCCCAAATCACTAAAAATCCCATCAGATCTATTCGCATACTGAAAATTAGGGGTGGGTTCCACTGCCACGTCATCCACGGGGAACACAAAAGACTCTTCATGGTTTCCATGCACATCCTACATGGGAGAAAACATGTGTAGGAGCACCGGTTCACCTCCCAACGTATCCTCGGTACCCATCATCTCTGCCGGTTCACGATTTCCATGTCCGTCGGACTTCCTCCCACTATCCACATCCGTCGGAATTCTTTCCGGTGTAACCTCACCTTCCTCCACCTCCTCTACCACATCTCCTGCCATGGGGTCTTTACTGATATTCCTTTCACTACCTGAAACACCTGGTGTTGCCTCCGAGTTGTTTCATTCCTCTAAATCCAGATTCCATAACTCCATTGTTTCAGAGACCCAAACGACAAAACGTTTGTCCTTCCATTGCATAACCACCGATTCCTCGATACGCTTCCCAGGATGAACCAGGACTTTAACTGAGCTATCAGAGTTATACGACTCGAGCCAAGAAAACGTAGATTCTTGAACCTCCCTACCAAACAAATTACCTATACGATCATATAATGAACTTTCCTTAAGATGAACCGGGACGCCAGTGATCCGGAGAGTTGCCACCGTATCCATCGGAATGTCCTCACCGTTCCATACATGGAACCGGCTAAACGTATTAGATAGTAGCACTGATTGAACACTCAAAACTTCTCTCACAGTCCCCGGATCACCAAGAGTAAGCAGTACACTCAATCCGCCAACATATGACAGCCCATAATTAACAAATCGATCGACCGATACAGTGAAGCGGATACTTGGATCCATTACCTTCCACAACTAACGTCTTAGAACCTGAATACGAAGATTGACCTTCCTTAACCATCGCTCCCCCGGGAGGGGTCGCTCCGAATCCTTGCTCACTTCTATGACTCGATTCCTTAGGCTTCCAGACTTTTTCACCCATTACCTTTGAAGTGTAGATAAATTTCTTATGATTCTTATCGAACTTCGCCAGAGAAGCCGACACCTTCGCTTCAAAGATCTTAACAGTGTTCATCTTCTCTATGGTTGTTCCAACATTTTCTACCCCCACATATCGGATGAAACCAAAACAATTCCCCCTCTTATCTTTCTTGCGAGCCACACAAGCATCCGTGATGAAACCATGTGGTTGGAATGCTTTCCACAGGGTCTCTTTTGTTATACGATCGGGAAGTTTTTGTATGAGGAAAGTAATCTCCATACCATCTCCTCTACTCTTTCTGTTTTTACCATAACGAACTCCGTCCATGGTTCTTCGTTGCCACGCTCATTTCCCCCCCAAGTATTTCCGACTCCATTGATAAAACCCGGAAAACAAACCCGGAAGTGAATGGAATCACTGGAGAATCTGGATAGAATGGAAGGTAAAATTAGCGACACAACCAATATGTGCCACAGGACAAACCTCACACGCTATCCTGATGACCAGCTCTTCGTCGAGCAACCGACGATATGTTTCTGGCAAAAACTACTGTTAATGTGAAGAGACCACTCCCGGACGGCGAATGGGAGCTTCGAAGGATCGGATTAGGGATAAAGGTCAAGCCAATGATAAGCGACCTCGAACGCTAAACCGAAATTTCTCAACTCCGTCGAGCCACCGGCGACGGTCAGGTTAAGAATCCGGCGACTATTGGAATTCTAGAGAAAAGAGGAACTTCTATTCTTTCTTTTCGACTCAAGTTGTTTTGTAGCTCCCATTCATTGAATGGGGGACCTAATGAATGGATAAACGAGCACAAGAACAAAAACCGAATTATTAAAAAAGAATAACAAAAGGAATATGCAAAAGATGTTGTTACCAAATTAACTTCTTAATATAGGTTGAGGACCATTACAATGATCTTGTTGAGATGTTGATACTCCTACCAAGAGAGTATAATTGTTAGCATTTATAATTTTCGGTAGTTGAACAGTTATATTAGGAAACCATTAGTAGAAACTCTATCAACAATAACTTAATTAATGTTTGTGATCAAGTTACCACTAATGTCAAGTTACTAATGATGACCAACTTGCCACTAACGATTTATATTAATCTTACTTGGCACTTAGTGAGACCCGAACTAGGGGCTCTGACCCTTGGACCCTGCATGAGGCATTACCCTCGAACCCCCACCAAGGGTCACAACGTTCTTGGAACCCCTGCCAAGGGGGCACTGCCCTCTTGAAAAACCCGAGTTTGTTAGTTTATAAAATCATAATAATAATATCTAACATGCGTGTAGTACCCCACACCTCCTAACTTGTATTGATGTATAATATAACTTTACTTTGGATTTAAGTAAACGCAGATAAACAAAATAGGTATGTTGATAATAAAATCACTATAGAAAAACATCATAGATTCTTTCTTGAACATATTTATGTGAATTTAAATAATGCAACTAAACCTACATGTGGTTGTTAGCATACCTATTATTTGTAACTAGTATGATAGTGTTGGAATTAAACACTTGAGCCGAAGCCACAATACATGGCTTGTTGCCTAGAATTGCGGGTTGCTTTAAGTCAAGGTTCTTCATGTGTATCAACAATAACTTAATTAATGTCTGTGATCAAGTTTACCATTAATGTCCGAGTTACTAATGATGACCAAGTTGCCACTAACCAATTATATTAATCTTACTTGGCACTTAGCGAGACCCAAACTAGGGGCTCTGACCCTTGGACCCTGCTTGAGGCATTAACCTCGAACCCCCACCAAGGGTCACAACGTTCTTGGAACCCCTGCCATGTGGGCACTGCCCTCTTGAACCACCCGAGTTTGTTAGTTTTTAAAATCATAATAATATCTAATATGCGTGTAGTACTCCACACCTCCTAACTTGTATTGATGTATAATATAACTTTACTTTGGATTTAAGTAAATGCAGATAAACAGAATAGGTATGCTGATAATAAAATCACTATAGAAAAACATCCAAGATATTATTTGAGCATATTCATGTTAATTTAATTAATGCAACTAAACCTACATGTGGTTATTATCATACCTATTATTTGTAAGTAGTATGATAGTGTTGGAATTAAAAACTTGAGCTGAAGCCACAATACATGGCTTGTTGCCTAGAGTTGGGGATTGCTTTAAGTCAAGGTTCTTCATGTGTATCACGGCTAAAGCAGAGAGATGCGGCTGGAAGTAAAGCGACATGCGAACGGTGAAGAAAGGTGTGAGCCGCGACTGAGAAGGATGCGAGTCGTGATTGGAATGTATTTGAAGCTAAGATGCGGCTCGAGCCAAGTCGAAGCTGGGATGCGACTGGGGCTGAGTTGAAATTGGGATGTGGTTGAAGGTGAGTTACGACTTGAAGTTACTAAGACTAAGCTTACAGTTGCAGGATAAGTTTGTTTAATTGACTAAGTTTTCGAGTCGGAGTCTAAATTATATTAGGATAGAACTTATGTATTTTTTATCTCCTAATGATTAAGCATTTCAGTCGGTTTAGAGTTTCCTTTTTTAGCAAGGTAGGGAAGTTGTATAAATAGCCATGTTGGGGGTATAGGTATAAGGTACCCTTATGATCAATTTATTTGAAGTTCTTATTAATAAAAAGATTTGCACAAGTTGTTCAACTATCTGAGTTTGAGATCCAAGCTTGGGGTTAGGTATCTTGTATCTCTAATTCAACAAGTGGTATTAGAGCTTGGTGAAACTCATGTCGTTTATCAAAGGCAAGTCCAAGATTGATGAAGACGATCATCCACTAAAGAAGTCAGATTACATATGTGTGATTGTGATCAAGTTGAAGAGATTTTGTGCGGATCAAGGAGAAACCAATAGAAGGCAAAAATCCTCGTGAAGGTGTGTGACAAATCGAACAGCAAGACCAATAAGAGATCAAGCTGAGGAAAGAAAGATCAAGAATATCAAGTAAGAGGTGCAATGGTTGATTTTCAACTAGTTTGACGTGTCAAGAAACTTAACAACAGGAACTACTACACATAGTGTACTTACATAATGTCGCAACCCCCAACCCCTGCATCAGGAAGCGGGCAACTGCGGCCTACTTAGAGATGGTGGTATCGGTGTTTATCATTATTTGGCAGCGAAAATTTCATCAGGACCGTAGTTAGGAAATATTTTATCAGAGTAAAACACCACATTTTATAATAATAAATATATTGGGATTAAAGCCCAAGTTTTCATTACAAACAGGTTTATAGGAATAAATCATATTTTATTGAAATAAAACATCTTCTTTATTTAGGTAACTTTTATAGCCACTTTTCCAAGCCTTCAGTGCTGTCCAGCTGGCTTCTATTTGGCTTTCACATTTTGTTACCGGAAACGCATTTAAAAACATTTTGTCAGTGGGAAATACTGGTGAGTGAATCACAATTTAATCAAGACAGAATGTATCCTTGTAAAGTATTGAGGGCTATCCAGCAATTACATTTGTTTACCATTCTACTTTAATTACCACCCACGGTACTGTCAACCCGACTTGTGGTCATGTTACTACTCACAGTGTAGTAACAAATTTTGTATACAAAACCCCAACATACCGACGATAATTATAGAATTACAAATACTAAATCACTGTTAATTATAATATAAAAACAATTGAGGTTTTGTAAAAACAGTTTGCAAAAAGGTTTACAAAAAGGAGATTACTCACATTGCTATTTTAGACTTTTCCTTGTGGTTTCCTGGTTATAATCTAATAATTTAAACAATGCACACGCGTTAGTATAATAACCCAACATTTACATTAGCTATACCCTCCCCGAGACAGAACTCCAACGACTACGTCGGGCAGAACCTCGACAACCGTTACGGAGCACTAGATCAATCGGACGGCGTGTCTAATACGTAACCGGGGGTTAAAATACTTACAACGAGGCAGAGCTTCGCTAATTAGGGGGTGTTGTGCCCGGGAATTATGTATACTATAGAGAAATTGAGAGAGAGTTTATGATTCTGAACGAGTTGGGACTGAAGGCCGATCACCCCTATTTATAGGGTCTGATCTTGAGTTCCTCGCGGCCCGCGTAAGAAACAGAAGGGGCCTTCGCGCCCCACGACAGAGGCCGGGTAGGCCCTAGCTTGGCCCGGTCACCTATATAGCCTTGACACGTGTGACACGTAGCAGCTCCGGGGCGTGCCTCTTGTCTTCTCGCTCGCGGCCCGCGTAAGATGAAGACTAAGTCTTCGCGGCCCGCGAGAGACTTTAAAAATTGATTTTTATTTAATTTTTATAAAAATAAAGGTATTTAGGGCCAATTCTCATATACAGGGTGCATTTTAAGGCGTATAGGGATGTTATAAATATTTTAGGAGTGTCGGAAATATTTTAGGAGGGTTATTATATCCTCCCCACCTTGTTTTAGAACTCGTCCTCGAGGTCTACTGGAACAGGTGTGGATATTTCCTCTGCATTTCTGATTCAAGCTCTCATGTGTACTCTGGTCCTCTCTTGAAATCCCATTTTACTTTGACTAGAACTAATCTCTTGTGTTTAAGATTCTTGACTTTCCTGTCTTCAATCTGTAGTGTCTTTTCTACAAACTTTAGCTTTTCATTTACCTCTATGTCCTTAAGAGGTACTACTAATGATTCATCGGCTAAACACTTTTTGAGATTACATACATGAAATACATCATGTATTCCTGCCATTTCTTCTAGCAGTTGTAGTTGATAAGCTACTGGTCCTATTCTTCTAATAATCTCAAATGGTCCAACATACCTGGGGCTTAGCTTTTCTCTTTTGATGAATCTTACCACTCCTTTCCAGGGAGAAACTTTTAATAATACCTTGTCTCCTACTTGAAACTCCAATGGCTTCCGCCTATTATTAGCATAACTCTTTTGTCGATCACGGGCTGCTTTCAGTCTTTCCTTGACTTAAATAATTTTGTCTGTTGTTTCTTGCACTATCTGGGGTTCGGCACTTTCGTCCATAAAGTGCTTCGAATGGTGCAGCATTGATACTGGTATGATAGCTGTTATTGTAAGAAAATTCTATTAATGGTAAATGATCATCCCAATTTCCTCCGAAATCAATTACACAAGCTCTAAGCATATCTTCCATTGTCTGAATTATCCTTTCGCTTTGTCCATCCGTGTGAGGATTATATGTGGTGCTTAGATTTAGCTTGGTTCCCATTGCTTTTTGGAAACTTGTCCAAAAACGAGAGGTAAAACGGCTATCTCTATCAGAAACAATAGATAAAGGAATTCCATGTAATGAAACTATTTCATTTACATATAATTTGGCTAATTGTTCCATACTAAAAGTTTCCTTCATTGGCAAGAAATGAGCAGATTTAGTTAACCTATCTACAATCACCCAGATTGTATCATTACATTTTCGTGTCTTGGGTAATTTGCTAACAAAATCCATTGTTATCAATTCCCATTTCCATACAGGCATTTCCAATTGCTGCAACAAACCTGAGGGTTTCTGATGTTCAGCTTTAACCAGTGAACAAGTTAGACACTTGGCTACATAAGCTGTTATATCCTGTTTCATTCCTATCCACCAGAAATTCTTTCTTAAGTCTTGATACATCTTATCACTTCTAGGATGTATCGTATACTTAGACTTATGGGCTTCTTCTAATATGCGGTGGCGTAGGTTTCCTAATTTGGGTATCCACATTCTTTTCTTATGGAATCTCTAAATTCCATCTGTTCCTTGTTCTAATTCCTTAATCATTCCTTTCAATTTTTCAGTATCGTCCTTGATTACTGATTCTTGTACTTTTCTAATTTGCTCGTTTAAATCTATCTGTAGATTTAATTTAAGAGAACATACTCTTTTTGGTTTTTTGTGATACTTCCGACTTAAAGCATCGGCTACTACATTAGCCTTTCCTGCATGATACTGGATATTACAATCGTAATCACTAAGAATTTCCATCCAGCGTCTCTGTCTCATATTTAATTCCTTTTGCCCAAAAACATACCTTAAACTTTTATGATCCGTGAAAATGGTAAACTTACTACCGTAAAGGTAATGTCTCCAAATTTTAAGGGCAAAAATTATGGCTCCTAACTCTAAATCATGGGTTGAATAATTTTCTTCATGATTCTTAAGTTGTCTAGATGCATAGGCTATAACCTTTTGACATTGCATCAACACACATCCATAACCTAACTTAGAAGCATCACAATACACTACAAAGTCTCCTGTTCCTTCTGGTAATGCTAGTATGTGTGCGTTGGTTAATCTTTGCTTAAGAATTCTAAAGGCTTTTTCCTGTTTTGGTCCCCATTCAAACTTAATAGACTTACAGGTTAGTTTCGTTAAGGGAATGGTTATCTTGGAAAAATCTCGGATAAATCGTCTATAATAACCGGCCAATTCTAGAAAATTTCTAACCTCTGTTGGTGACTCGGGGACTTTCCATTTAGTAATTGCCTCAATCTTTGTGGGATCCACATGAATTCCTTCATGGTTAACTAAGTGTCCAAGAAATTGCACTTCTTCTAACCAGAATTCGCATTTCGAAAATTTAGCGTAAAGCTTTTCTTTTCTCAACAAATTTAAAAGTGTATGCAGATGCGCTGCATGTTCCTCTTTACTTTTAGAGTAAATGAGAATATCATCTATAAAGACAATTATGAATTTATCCAAATATGGCTTACATATTCGGTTCATCATGTCCATGAATGCGGCTGGGGCATTGGTTAAACCAAATGGTATGACAATAATTTCATAATGGCCATACCTTGTTTTGAAAGCGGTCTTAGAAATGTCCTCTTCCTGTACCATTAATTGATGATATCCTGAGCGTAAATCGATTTTGGAAAAGAAACGAGCTCCTTGAAATTGATCAAACAGATCATCGATTCTCGGTACGATTTTTAATAGTGACCTTGTTCAATTCTGTAACAACCCGGAATTTATAAAACTCTAAATCAAAATTATAAACTGCTAATCAAACAGGAACCAACTAACTAGGAAATTATAACCCAGTCAGCTACGAGCCTTGTAGTGGCATATAATAAGGTTAAAACATCTAGATTATAAGTTAACAAAAGCTAAGGGACTAGACTTGTAAAGATTGAAACTTGAATGTTAAAATAACAATTAAAACACCAAACACACACACTTAGTGTGTGTCTGGTCGATGTCAAACACAGGGGGCGAACCAGGTTTCTCCATAAAACCCTAATTCTCACAAAATTCACAAATTGAAGCCTCTAATCTGCTCTAAATCAAGTTTTAAACATGAATTAGTGATCACCTCGTTTCAAGGATCAAAAGGTATGCAAAATTGTGGTATTTTGTTGCATCTTGAATTCTAGGTTAAATGTGAAAAACGAAAATTCAGCTTGATTACTTGATCCATGGATGAAATTAGTGGTAACATGTTGTCTAGGGATAAAACCCTAGATGAATTGTTGTTAAATTTTAGTATGATAATTGTAGAAATTATAATCATCATGTTAGGTGATTATTGGGTTTGTAGAGACTAGATAAACACTAGGATTGTGGTTACTATTCTAGTGAAAACTGAATTCATATATTAAATTCAGTATTTTTGATGTTGAAACTTGTTGCAAATTGCCCATTGAAGTGGATATAGAAGGAAATAACATGTCAAGAACCTAGTAATGATTATGTAAGAATTTGACCTGCTAGGTGTTTGTTGAAACGCCTAAGTGAGGAATAAAATGTTAAAATCGGACAAAAACGCAGATTTGAATATTATAATGAACTGTCCGTTATTGATTTTAAAAGAGTTCTAAATTGATGGTGGATGGAACTCTTTAGGTAAAGCATCCGGATCGTCAAGTGGACAAGCCGGAGGTGATACACGCTTGAAGGGTGCACTTTGAAGGTACGCGACTTATGGTTTCGTTATGTTATGTTTAAATGTTAAAATTTGCTTGCTACATTGAAATTTGGCAAAACAAGGAAAACCGTTAAATCATGGAAGTGGCGAAGTACCATAGACAATCAAACGGGTCAAAGCAAGTTGAAATTTATTCTAGTCAAATCGTGTTAAAAAGCATGTTTAAAACCCTTGAACAAGCATGACGATTATTGCGTAAGCAACCCTCGGGAGGGAAGCGAAACGTCATAGTCGCTAAACCCGGGAATGGGGCAAATTGGTTGTAAACATGTGTTGACAATATAACAAGTTGTAGAACTTGTAAACAAACGGGTTGAATAAACAAGGAGCCGAATTAAAGGCTAATAGCTATAAAACTGAAATTTTATGTAAATGGCGTCAATAAACGCGTCCGTAATTAAATTACGGCTGCGTAAGAAAAAGAATCGGCTAAAACGGACGCCCGAGTCAAAGGTTATGCCGATTTAAAGTTTAGAACTAAGATAAATGGTGCTGCGCTGAATTAGCAGCTCCAAATAACAACAGTCTGTCGAAAATGCATGCTGGCGTCGCATCACGGCGGAAGACACCCACCGTCGCGCGGCGCGACGGCGGTGGCACGGCGCGACGGCCACCCTTCTCCTTCCTCGCGCGACGCGACCGCCCAGGAACGTGGAATTTTCTCGTTTTTTTATATGTTTTGTGCATGGAATATGTTATACTTGATTTTTAAAGTGTCAACTAATCATTTCCATGGTTTTGACCGTAGGTGAAGATGACGGACCTAACCCGGATGGTGATCAAGCTATTATCAAGAACCGAACGCACTAAACAAAGCTTCCGCAGTTGATCTATTTTGTTTTAGCAATATGTAGATACTTGAACTATGTTTTCAAACGTTATCTAGTAGAAACTTGAAGTTATGTTTTGTATGTTTAATGGATAATTTGCTTTTAACTGGAATATTAGGATCAAATATGGTCTTTTAATCAGGAAAGTTTTTGTAAACTCGATATTTTAGTACTAAATGCTTATCTTGTATCTTTAATCTCGTTATTTAAGCCGGGTCTTACAAGTTGGTAATCAGAGCTAAGGGTTGTCAATAAAGTGTGTTCGGTTCAAGCTTGATCAAGCATCCGGTAAGAGTTAATTGTTTTAAGTAGATTTTGAGAATATAGAAATGAAACATGAACAAATATGCACGAAAGGAGTGTGTAAGTTCACTCAAACACAGGAAATGCATGAAACAAGAACGGTTGAATCAAGTTATGAACTTGATTAAACCAAAACAAGTAAATCATATGTTATAAATGAAATGTTTAACGATTAATGTAAACATTTCAGTATTAAAGATGGCGGGTGAAAGTAACGATGATGCGGTGCCAAGAGTCACCGAGCAAATGAGAGAAGTGATTGCCGAGGAGGTTGGAAAGGCAATCGAAAATAGTTTGTCTGATTTCATCGATAAGATCCAGAACACGGTACTAACATTGGTCGATGAAAGAATCAGAAAATTGGAAGATAATGCCAATATAACGAAGGAGAAGTCTGGAGGACGAAAGCCTTGCTCATACAAAGAATTCATGACGTGTAAACCGCCAGTCTTTAACGGGGAGGTTGACCCGATATTATGCCAACGATGGCTAAGCGACATCGAAGGAGTGTTTGAAAGGACCCATTGTGATGAAGATGACTACGTAGCCTATGGTACGGGTCAGTTAAGGGGTCAAGCGAAAGACTGGTGGGATAACAAGAAGAAAGAAATTGGAAGTGAAGCGGCTAAGGCTATGACATGGGATGAATTTAAGACACCGTTTCTTAAACATCATAGTCCTAAGGCGGTTGTTAACAGAATCAAAGAAGAATTCATGCAGCTTAGACACAAGGGTGAGTCCATTGACAAAATCACGGGAATGTTCATGGATAAGATGAACTTTTGTGATGAACTGATAACGAACGAAGAACAGAAGATATATTATTATTACAATATGTTGAGCGCCGAGTATAGGGAGTTTATGACTCCTTCAAAGTATGAGACCCTTACCGAGATCATAAATGTTGCTCGGGAATGGGAGATTGAATTGAAAAAGCCTGTTGAACGGGGCGAACGAAGGGCACATGATGTTAACCCAAGCCCTACCAAGAAAGCGTGAATGAACGAAACAATGAAGAAATCGGATGCAAAAGGCGGGTCGCCAAATTGCAAAATCTGTGGAAAGGGTCATAGGGGCGAATGTCGCTTCAAGGATAAACCTTGCCCCATATGTCAGAAAACGGGGCATATGGCTTCATCATGCCCGGAAAAAGTGACGGTTTGATACAATTGTTATCGACCGGGTCACAAGAAGTCGGAACGCTCGGAACTAGTGGGAAAGAAAGACGGGCAAGACACGAAAGGTGAAGCCCCGAAGGCAAAGGCTAGATCTTTCCACTTGACTGTTGCAGAAGCAAAAGTTGAACCCGAAGTGGTTTCAGGTATATTTGCTGTAAACTCGATTCCTGCACGTATATTATTTGATACGGGTGCGAATAAATCCTTTATTTCATATGGGTTTATTCAACATCCTTCATTTGTTCTAACAAAATTACCTATGCCTTTAGAAGTAGAGATATGTAATAACAAGAGTTTTATCGTTTGCGATGTATGTGAAAATTGTAAATTGAGCATTGATGACGAAGAATACACAATAGACTTGATCCCAATGTCGATGGGAGAATTTCAAGTGATCGTGGGTATGGATTGGTTGTCCCGATACCATGCAAAGGTGGCATGTTTCCGGAAGGAAATAAAACTGACATCTCCTAGCGGAAAGCACGTTACAATATACGGTGAAAAGGGGGTAACCCGGTGGTATGCACGATGCTAGAAGCTCACAAACTTATGAAACATGGATGCAAGGCATATATGGTATACGCAAGTGAATCGGAGAAAGAATCCCTCAAAATCGGAGATGTGCCAGTGGTATGCGATTATGAAGATGTGTTTCCGGGAGATTTACTGGGAATACCACCAGAACGGGAGGTAGAGTTCGGAATCGAATTGATTCCGGGCGCAAAACATGTGGCCAAGGCGCCGTATCGGCTTGCGCCTTCGGAGCTACAAGAATTGATGTCTCAAATCCAAGAACTGCTCGACAAAGGGTTTATTCGACCGAGTGTATCCCCGTGGGGCACGCCAGTACTATTCGTGAAAAAGAAAGATGGCAGTATGCGTATGTGTATCGACTACCGAGAGTTAAACAAACTCACAGTGAAAAATTGATACCCACTTCCAAGAATTGATGACTTGTTCGACCATCTACAAGGAGCGAGTTGGTTCTCAAAGATTGATCTCAGATCGGGTTATCACCAGTTGAAAGTAAAGGAGGAAGACGTACCGAAGACGGCCTTTCGTACATGATACGGTCATTATGAGTTCCTCGTAATGCCCTTTGGGCTGACTAACGCACCCGCAATTTTCATGGATCTCATGAACCGGGTTTGCAAACCTATGCTGAATAAGTCGGTAATTGTATTTATCGATGACATTTTAGTGTATTCAAAGAATGAAGCTGAGCACGTTTACCATCTGCAAGAAGTGTTAGAGACACTCAGACGAGAAAAGTTGTATGCAAAATTCTCAAAGTGCGCCTTCTGGTTACGAGAAGTGCAGTTTCTCGGGCATATCATTAGTGCCAACGGGGTACTAGTGGATCTGTCAAAAGTAGAAGCCGTGTCAAAATGGAACCCTCCAAGGAATCCCTCAGAAATCCGAAGCTTTTTAGGGCTCACGGGATATTATAGGAGATTCATACAAGATTTCTCCAAAATTGCTTTACCGTTGACCAAATTGACTCGCAAGGAGGAAAGATTTGTATGGGGCATTGAACAAGAGAAAGCCTTCCAAACGCTCAAAGAAAAGTTAACTCACGCTCCGGTGTTAACGTTACCAGAAGGAAATGGCGACATGGTGGTTTACTCGGATGCGTCGCATTTGGGGATCGGATGTGTTTTAATGCAACGAGGCAAGGTCATCGCCTATGCCTCGAGTTAATTGAAGATCCATGAAAAGAAATACCCGACTCATAACTTGGAGCTGGCAGCAGTGGTATTTGCCTTAAAAATATGGAGACACTATTTGTACAGGGTAAAATGTACAATCTTTACGGACCATAAAAGTTTGAAATATTTCTTCGATCAGAAGGAATTAAACATGAGGCAAAGGCGGTGGTTGGAAACGATCAAGGATTACGATTGTGAAATACACTACCACCCCGGGAAAGCCAATGTAGTAGCCGATGCGTTGAGCCGAAAAGCATATTACGCCCCGATATAAGTACAATCAATGCAGCTTATTGTGACCTCGGGCCTACTAGAACGAATCCGAGAAACTCAAGTTGAAGTAGTGAAGGTGGAAAACTGGAAAAAGGAAAGAATTGTCTGCCAATTTAAAGATCTTAAAGAAGGCAGTCACGGTTTGAAAACACGTTTCAATAGAATCTGGGTTCCTAACACATGTGGAGTTAAAAACCTTCTACTAGATGAAGCTCACAAATCCCGTTATTCCATCCATCCGGGAGCGACCAAGATGTATAACGACTTGAAACAAAACTATTGGTGGCTCGGAATGAAAAGAGATGTAGTGAAATACGTGGAGAAATGCCTGACATGTCTGCAAGTCAAGGCGGAACAACAAAAACCATACGGTAAGCTCCAACCGTTGGAAATTCCGGTTTAGAAATGGGAACATATTACAATGGACCTGTTAACCAAGTTACCGAGGACGAACCACGGATTTGATGCAATATGGGTAGTTGTTGATAGACTGACAAAGAGTGCTCAATTTATTCCAATAAGTGAGACTTATACGTCAGAAAAGATGTCGGAGGTTTACACTAATGAGATAGTGGCATGCCACGGAGTACCGGTATCCATCGTGTCCGATAGGGATACCCGGTTCACTTCAAATTTCTGGCGAGATTTCCAAGAGAAAATGGGAACCAAATTGTTCATCAGCACTGCGTACCATCCTCAGACGGATGGACATGGTGAAAGAACAATACAAACATTGGAGGACATGCTACGGGCATGTATTATTGACTTCGGAGGTAGTTGGGATGTTTATCTACCATTGGTCGAATTTTCATATAACAACAGCTACCATGCTAATATCGGGATGGCACCGTATGAAATGTTTTATGGTAGGAAGTGTCGGACCCCGGTGTGTTGGGGTGAGGTGGGTCCACGTGAACTCGCTCACAAAGATATAGTTCGAGCCACTAATGAAAAGATTGAGGTGGTTCGGGCACACTTGAAAGTGGCACAAGATAGACAAATGTCGTATGCGGACAAAAGGCGAAGACCGATCGAGTTTCAAGTTGGCGACAAGTTCATGCTCAAGGTATCCCCATGGAAGGGGGTTATCCGATTTAGAAAGAGAGGAAAATTAAGCCCAAGATTTATTGGGTCGTTTATAATTGTCGAACGAGTAGGGAAGGTAGCATACCGCCTTGAACTACCAAAGGAATTAGGCGGGATTCATAGCACATTTCATGTGTCACATCTTCGGAAATGTTTAGCGGATGAAACGACCTATATCCACTACGATGACATCGAGGTGGATGATAGACTTAACTATGTGGTGAAGCCCATTGCGATTTTGGATCGTAAGGTAAAAATCTTAAGGAATAAAGAAATCAATCAAGTAAAGGTCAAATGGGAACACCGGAAGGGTTCGGATACCACATGGGAATCTGAGGAGGAGATGCAACGACTCTACCCTACGCTATTCGGTACGTAATCAGGTTTCGGGGACGAAACCCTTTTTAAGGGGGGTGGACTTGTAACAACCCGGAATTTTTAAAACTATAAATCAGAATTATAAACTGCTAATCAAACAGGAACCAGCTAACTAGGAAATTATAGCCCAGTCAGCTACGAGCCATGTAGTGGCATATAATAAGGTTAAAACATCTAGATTATAAGTTAACAAAAGCTAAGGGACTAGACTTGTAAAGATTGAAACTTGAATGTTAAAATAACAATTAAAACACCAAACACACACACTTAGTGTGTGTCTGGTCGATGTCAAACACAGGGGGCGAACCAGGTTTCTCCATCAAACCCTAATTCTCACAAAATTCACAAATTGAAGCCTCTAATCTGCTCTAAATCAAGTTTCAAAGATGAATTAGTGATCACCTCGTTGCAGGGATCAAAAGGTATGCAAAATTTTGGTATTTGCATCTTGAATTCTAGGTTGAATGTGAAAAACGAAAATTCAGCTTGATTACTTGATGCATGGATGAAATTAGTGGTAACATGTTGTCTAGGGATAAAACCCTAGATGAATTGTTGTTAAATTTTAGTATGATAATTGTAGAAATTATTATCATCATGTTAGGTGATTATTTGGTTTGTAGAGACTAGATAAACACTAGGATTGTGGTTACTATTCTAGTGAAAACTGAATTCATGTATTAAATTCAGTATTTTTGATGTTGAAACTTGTTGCAAATTGCCCATTGAAGTGGATATAGAAGGAAATAACATGTCAAGAACCTAGTAATGATTATGTAAGAATTTGACCCGCTAGGTGTTTGTTGAAACGCCTAAGTGAGGAATAAAATGTTAAAATCGGACAAAAACGCAGATTTGAATATTATAATGAATTGTCCGTTATTGATTATAAAAGAGTTCTAAATTGATGGTGGATGGAACTCTTTAGGTAAAGCATCTGGATCGTCAAGTGGACAAGCCGGAGGTGATACACGCTTGAAGGGTGCACTTTGAAGGTACGCGACCTATGGTTTCGTTACGTTATGTTTAAATGTTAAAATTTGCTTGCTACATTGAAATTTAGCAAAACAAGGAAAACCGTTAAATCAAGGAAGTGGCGAAGTGCCATAGACAATCAAACGGGTCAAAGCAAGTTGAAATTTATTCTAGTCAAATCGTGTTAAAAAGCATGTTTAAAACCCTTGAACAAGCATGACGATTATTGCGTAAGCAATCCTCGGGAAGGAAGCGAAAAATCATAGTCGGTAAACCCGGGAATGGGGTAAATTGGTTGTAAACATGTGTTGACAATATAACAAGTTGTAGAACTTGTAAACAAACGGGTTAAATAAACAAGGAGCCGAATTAAAGGCTAATAGCTATAAAACTGAAATTTTATGTAAATGGCATCAATAAACGCGTCCGTAATTAAATTACGGTCGCGTAGGAAAAAGAATCGGCTAAAACGGACGCCCGAGTCAAAGGTTATGCCGAGTTAAAGTTTAGAACTAAGATAAATGGTGTTGGGCTGAATTAGCAGCTCCAAATAACAACAGTCTGTCGAAAATGCATGCTGGCGTCGCGCCACGGCCGAAGACATCCACCGTCGCGCGGCGTGACGGCGGTGGCGCGGCGCGATGGCCGCCCTTTTCCTTCCTCGCGCGACACGACCTCCCAGGAACGTGGAATTTTCTCGTTTTTTATATGTTTTGAGCTTGGAATATGTTATACTTGATTTTTAAAGTGTCAAAACTAATCATTTACATGGTTTTGACCATAGGTGAAGATGACGGACCTAACCCGGATGGTGATCAAGCTATTATCAAGAACCGAACGCACTAAACAAAGCTTCCACACTTGATCTATTTTTTTTTAGCAATATGTAGATACTTGAACTATGTTTTCAAACGTTATCTAGTAGACACTTGAAGTTATGTTTTGTATGTTTAATGGATAATTTGCTTTTAACTGGAATATTAGGATCAAATATGGTCTTTTAATCAGGAAAGTTTTTGTAAATTCGATATTTTAGTACTAAATGCTTATCTTGTATCTTTAATCTCGTTATTTAAGCCGGGTCTTACAAATTCTTGGTAGTCAATGCACATGCGCATCGACCCATCTTTCTTTTTGACAAATAATATCAGTGCTCCCCATGGTGAGGAACTTGGCTGTATGAATCCTTTTTCCATCAGTTCTTCTAACTGTTTCTTTAATTCTTGCATTTCTACGGGTGCCAAACGGTAGGGTGTCTTGGCAATTGGGGTTGTCCCTGGTAGCAGATGAATTCTGAATTCGACTTCCCTATCCGGCGGTAGTCCTGGTAGTTCTTCTGGAAACACATCTGGAAACTGAGATACTACAGGAATATCTTTCAATTCCTTTCCTTTCGTGTGAATGATTATAGAAATCATATACACTAGTGATCCTTTCCTAGCATAACTTGTTGTTTTCATCACAGAGATGAATTTTGTGGGTCTAGTTAGCTTATCTCCGTTAATTGTGATATTTTCACCTTTTGGTGAATTTACTTGTATTGACTTTTGATCACATAGAATACTGGCTTTATTGGCTACTAACCAATCCATTCCAAATACAATATCAAATCCTGCCAGATTCATTGAATAAAGATTTGCAATAAACTTTTGATTTAAGACTTCTATTCTTGCTCCCTGCAAGATTTCAGTAATCTTAATGGACTCTCCATTTGCTGTTTCTACTAGACATTCTTGTTGAAGTTTAGTTAATGGTTGGTTGAGAAATTTGCAAAATGAAGTATTAATAAAACTTTGGTTCGCACCAGAGTCAAATAATACTTTGGCAAAAACATCATTAACTAAAAACATACCGGCAATCACATCTGGAATCATCTTTGCTTCTTCGGCTGACAGAACAAATGCTCTAGCATTCTTAGTTGTCTTGTTGTTGTAGGATCATTTTCAGAACCGAACGAGTCGATCAGAAGAGTTTATCTCAATACGAGTGGCGGAAACAAACGTATCGAGGTCAATTCAGCAAGATTCACACTATAAACTGTTGTATGATTGATTTGATAACGATTTACAACCTGACAACACTTCGGCAGCACTTCGTTACACTGACCGAAAAGTTACAAATGAACTAGACATGAGAGGTATTTATAGGACATGCTATTCCCTTTGAAGGTTCCCTTTGAAAGTGCCAATTCCCTTTGAAAGTGCCAATTCCCTTTGAAAGTGCCACTTTCTAATTCATGGGGAATAAGTCATTTCTTACAAGACTCGATACAAGACGAAGTTGACAGACGTATGCACCAACAGTTGTTCATGGCTAGAGCTAGTTTCGGACAATTCGGTTTGATATGCCCTTTTTCTCCACAGTTGAAACATACTCCATTACTGGGTTTCTTCCTACAATCTTCTTCTTTGTGTCCTGGTATTTTGCAGAAATTGCAGTAGGTGGAGCATCTTCCTGAATGCTTTTTCATACATGCTTTACAGTAAGGTGTAGAGGTAGAACCTATATTTTTCCCACGGTTGGAATTACCGTAGTGAAATTCCTGGGTGAGCCTTTGAGCTAGGTTCTTTCTTTGGTTTTCTTCTTGGGTACGTACTAATTCATCAGTCAAGGTATTTGCTAGTTCTACAGCTTCTTCTATGGTTTGTGGTCTAGCTACCTTGACTACATGTCTAATTTCACTGATTAATCCCCAGATGTAACGGGAGATTAACACTGGTTCTGGTGATGCTAGGGTTGGCACTATTCTAGCATATTCAAAGAATGTAGTAGTGTAACCTTTGCTGTCTACTCCAGTCATTCTAAGGTTTAAGAATTTATTAGCTATCTGCTCCTTTTCATTAGGATGACAGAATTTCCTTTCAACCATATTCTTAAATTCAATTCATTCCATATTATAGACCCTGTCACTTCCCCTAGTCTGGAGAATGGTGTTCCACCATTCCAAAGTAGCGTTCTTAAACATATTGGCAGCAAACATGATTTTATCTTTTTCTGTGCACTTGCTTATTTTTAAGACTGCCTCAGTCTTTTCTATCCAGCTTAGAGCTGCAATGGCTCCTTCATTGCCCAAGAATTCTATTGGTTTACAAGACCAGAATTCTTTGTAAGAACAACCATAAGACATGTTTCTTCTTCTTTTTGGAATAGACAATTGAAGTAATGGTCCATTGTTCACGCTGTGACTGGGTTCAGTATGTGATCGCTTACTTCCACTATTACTATTATTATTTTCTGCTTCCCTAACATTTTGGATGATAGCTGGCATAGCATCTCTAATTCCTTGGGTTACTATTTGTCGAATGGCGCTGTTATTTATCTGATTTTCATTATTCTGGTTTTCCCGATTTGCATCGTTGGCTATCTGGATTATAAACAATTACCAAGTATTAATATCACAGAACAATGTTTAATGCGAACAATCACACAACAACACATTGATCAAAATCGTCGTACATTGCGACATTTACTCTATTTTATAGATATGCATCTATTACAAACCACAACTAGAAATTTAAAACACAATACTAGTATGCATCAGTAGCTATAAGATTATATATACATATATATATATATATATTATTACTACTTAGTGGGGGTCCATCCAAAATTGCATATTACGCTCGTCATATTTCCAGACGAGTCTCTCCCCTATCTGTCTTATCCTTTCACTTTCGTCTAGCAACTCCTCACCAAACGTTTGGAGTTCCTGCACATTCTCTGTATTCATGGGTGGGGCTGGTGCTGGTATCGGGTCAGGAAACTGGGGCATTGGTTCTTCGTGTGGGTATGGGTTCTCTAGGATTTCCCTGATATACTGGTCATTATCCCAATATGGATCTAAAGGGTCCAGGTTGGGATAGGGTGCTACTGGGTTTTGCATGGGTTCCTCTATTGGGTAAAGTTGTTGGTAATCCCTGTGGTCGTCAAACCATGGGTGATAGTCTGGAGGATGAGGTGCTGGGACTCTAGGGATTTCAGCTCGGTCAAAAGCAGGTACTGGAGGTTGGTCTACTAGGTTTTGTTCAATTTCCATGGATTGTGTGGGAAACAGTGGTAACGGGTGGGGTGCAATAAGTTGTTCTAGATTTGGGTCTGCAGCTGTAGTAGCTAATATATGAAAATTAGCTAATCTCCTATTGAGTATATCCTGGGTTTGAACTTTCATTTCTCTATTCGCCGCTGCTAAAGCCCGCTGTTATTGCAATTTTCTCATTCTTTTTCTACGTTCATGAGCTCCTCTGCTGAACCATCCTCTCTTCTTGGGAGGGAATGTCTCTTCATATTGTGCTTTGAATGCGAAAATCCCTTCTTCGGTATCAGCCGAATAACCCGAGGGGGAAGGCTGAGAAGAAGTTCCTTCGTCCCTAGGAGAACTGGACAATTGACGGTAAGCGTCCAAAGGTCCTTGATCACTCATACTGTAAACTAACAAATTGTCAAATAACACAAAATAATAATCTACACGTATGCACATAGTCTCATTGATTATTTCCTAACAAAATTGACAATTTCAATGTCAGTAGAACACTTCTTTGGCTGAAATTAGTGGATGTAGCTCTGATACCACCTTCTGTCGCAACCCCCGACCCCTGCCTCGGGAGGCGGGCGACCGCGGCCTACTAAGAGATGGTGGTATCGGTGTTTATCATTATTTGGCAGCGGAAATTTCATCAGGACCGTAGTTCGGAAATATTTTATCAGAGTAAAACACACCATTTTATAATAATAAATATATTGGGATTAAAGCCCAAGTTTTCATTACAAACAGGTTTATAGGAATAAATCATATTTTATTGAAATAAAACATCTTCTTTATTTAGGTAACTTTTATAGCCACTTTTCCAAGCCTTCAGTGTTGTCCAGCTGGCTTCTATTTGGCTTTCACATTTTGTTACCTGAAACGCGTTTAAAAATATTTTGTCAGTGGGAAATACTGGTGAGTGAATCCCAATTTAATCAAGACAGATTTTATCCTTGTACAGTATTGAGGGTAATCCAGCAATTAAATTTGTTTGCCATTCTACTTTAATTACCACCCACGGTACTGTCAACCCGACTTGTGGTCATGTTACTACTCACAGTGTAGTAACAAATTTTGTATACAAAACCCCAACATACCGACGATAATTGTAGGATTACAAATACTCAATCAGTGTTAATTATAATATAAAAACAATTGAGGTTTTGTAAAAACATTTTGCAAAAAGGTTTACAAAAAGGAGATTACTCACATTGCTATTTTAGACTTTTCCTTGTGGTTTCCTGGTTATAATCTACTAATTTAAACAATGCACACACGTTAGTATAATAACCCAACATTTACATTAGCTATACCCTCCCCGAGACGGAACTCCAATGACTACGTCAGGCAGAACCTCGACAGTCGTTACGGAGCACTAGATCAATCGGGCAGCGTATCTAATACGTAACCGGGGGTTAAAATACTTACAACGAGGCAGAGCTTCGCTAATTAGGGGGTATTGTGCCCGGGAATTATGTATACTATAGAGAAATTGAGAGAGAGTTTATGATTCTGAACGAGTTTTGACTGAAGGCCGATCACCCCTATTTATAGGGTCTGATCTTGAGTTCCTCGCGGCCCGCATAAGAAACAGAAGGGGCCTTCGCGCCCCGTGACGTAGGCCGGGTTGGCCCTAGCTTGGCCCGGTCACCGATATAGCCTCGACACGTGTGACAGGTGGCAGCTCCGGGGCGTGCCTCTTGTCTTCTCGCTCGCGGCCCGCGTAAGATGAAGACTAAGTCTTCGCGGCCCGCGAGAGACTATAAAAATTGATTTTTATTTAATTTTTTATAAAAATAAAGGTATTTAGGGCCAATTCTCGTATACGGGGTGCATTTTAAGGCGTATAGGGAAGTTATAAATATTTTAGTTCTTATACATAAGTTCGTATTTGCAAAGGGAAATACTTGTATGAGGTTGTTAACGGGTTAGAAAAAACACAAACAATAATCGATACGATTGAGGCCATACACAGGTGGAAGATCATGATTGGAAATGCGATGTTCATCTTAAAGATCACGATGGAAGAAGAGATGCTTGGGTACAAACATGACCGAGCATTGCCAAATGAGGCTTAGCGTGCACTTGCGGTGTTATTCTCTAAGAAGAACGATACCAAGTTACAACTCTTAGAAAACAGGTTGTTGTTAGTCAGCTTTAAGGATATGATGATACCACTATATTTCAAAAAAGGTGAAAACGTTGCCAAGAAAATGGTAATTTGGATGAACAAGTCGGCATCAGTGAATCAAGAATGAACCAAACCATCATCCATGATCCAAAACTAGCATTCCGCAACTTTGTAGCCATTGTTCAAGGATGGCTGAATCTACCATCACTTGGAGTTTGAGAATCTGCTAGCTAGCCTGGAAGTGTTAGCAAAGCAACTGAGTGAAGCCTCAAATTCCACTCCTTCTAAGACCGAGGAAGAAGCCTTATATCAAAACAATGAAAAAGTAGGTGCTAGTTAAACAAAAACCCAATCCAAAGAAATTATGGTGAGCGATTCAAGAGAGAAGACTATCGCGACAAGAAATATAAAGACTCAACATGAAACCAAGAGAATTGGCCATACAATGAAGAAGATCAAGGTAACGATATTGAAAATCTAGATTAGGTAGTAAATAATATCCTTTAATTTTTATGATTGTGGAGGTAGAGGATACATGGCTCGAGATTGTTATTTATAAGAAGAAGGTAACTTTGAAGCTGTTTAGAATGAAGAGGCACATGATACAAAAGTGTTAGTCGCTCAATAGATCGATGTTGTGGCTTTTACAGCCATCACTGAACCATTAAGTGTGGACACACACCAACAAGATGAAGATGGTGGTGGAATAGTGACTACTGACGGAACTCTTATTTTGGAATATGAAATTATTGGACCGATAAACATGCAAGAGAATAGTTATCCTAAGAATTTGAAAGTCAAACTGATAAGCTAGTTTGTTTTAGAGATGTTGCGGAGAAATCTACCAACAATATTGATGCCATCTTGATAGGTCGAAGTTTTCAAAATCAAAGTGGCATAATGGTCCAATTCATAAATCTATTTTAAGTCTTAGTCTTCGCTGGAAAGAGAAATACATCAATGAAGCACGTGTAAATAGTGATGCGGGAACTGTGCATTGCTGATGATTAGAAGATTGATGACCTATTTGTTGAGATAATGTTTAAGACGGTTACACTGCCTATTGATGACATAAGTGTGTTGCGTGTCAATGTTTATGTGGTTCCAACAAATGATAGTGGACCAAGAATGGACGAGCCACATCTGGTTGCTAGTCTGACCGTATTAAACTAGGATAGGCGAGTTGTGGATGCCATGATGTTTAGTCATGAAGTCGAGAAATCAAAACTACAATAGAGTACGTAACTTGAGAAGAGAAACCAACATCTGAGTCAAAGACCATGGAGGAATAATTCAAAATCATGAGGGTGATCAACCGAAGGATTTGAATGTGATGATAGAAGCAAGTGTTGGGAGAAAGTGTTTGAAGTCAACACTTGAGTCAAAGTCGCGAGACACGAAATGTTTCCTTGAGTTGCGGCTTTCTTCGAGTCGAGGTTCTGCGTGTGTGCAGTGACTGAGAACAAGCGAGATACGACTGGAAGTCAAGCGAGATGCAAATGTGAAAAAAGGCACGAGCGGCGGCTGAGTAAAATGCGGGCCGTGACTAGGATGCAACTGAAGCTTAGATGCAGATATGGTCCACTCAAAGCTATGATGCGGTTGGGCCGATTCGAAGCTAGGGATGGCAATGGGGTTGGTTTAGGTAATCCCAACCCCATTACCGATTATAAAAGTTTGTCCCATACTTGGCCCAAAACATGTCGGGTATCTATTGGGTAATTACCAGTCGGGTATCTGGTATACACGTTAGTATATTAAAAATACTCATTGGGTATACCCAACAAAAAACCCGACGAGTATCTATTAGGTAACTATTAATCCATTACAATCAAGATGTTACCAAAACATTACAGAAAAAGGTGTATGTTAATCTTGAAGACCAATATATTGTTTTTTGTCCAATAGTGAAGACGAATTGTAAGAATAATAACATACCTGCAAAAAAATAAAAATAGTCACATACCCGGTCTCATACCCAATTACTCGGGTTTGCCTATCAGTTCGTGTTCGTTTGCCATCCCTAGGCGACGCGGGGATGGAGTTGAAAGTGAGTTGCGGTTGGAAGTGGTTGAGTCGAAGTTTATGACTCAAGATTGTCTAATTGACTAACTTTTCTGGCCACAATCCAAGTTAACTGAAAACAGAGTGTATTTGAAATTAAAGTACGATGACGATTTGAGTTGATACCAACTAAACTAAATTGGTACTCGCATCGGTTTTATCGATACCGATATCAATATTATTTTTTATGGTTTTGGATCGATGTAAAAAGGTAATTTTTTTTAATTACATCATACATCTTTTGATTAATAAAACCAACGTAAATAAACTTATTTTTTAGCTGTCAAAATCAAACCTTACAAATTTTAGCAACCCAAGTAACGCGTGAGTTTCACCCACTAGTTGTTAGTTGTAAAATGCAACCCTTTCGAAATCGGTATGATTACTACAATAAAGTTAATAAGTCTATTTGAAATAAAAGAAGTCTAATCAACCCTCATTAGTTTAGTTTTTGGGGAACATTGTTTCAAGTCGTTAAAGTCATTTGATGTTATAATACGTTAAAACGCATATATAAATATCTAAGTAAATTCATAAATTATATAAGAAACTTAAAAAAGATGTCAAAACTAACCAATATAGGAAGATATTAAAAAAAGGCAATGTTTAAATAGAAGGCATACATATGACTAGATTAAATGTGATAAAGAAACGATTTGTGAGACTTGCACCTCTCTAACAGAGATAGAAGTTTGTGAAAACTTTGAATAAAGGTTATGGATTTTTGTAGAATTTATACATTTTTGTTAGTCTTTTCTTGGGGTTTTAGCTTTTCCTGCATTTCTTTTATGGCCTTAACCTTAGTTTTGCCTTAGTTTGATCTTAGCATACAATTTTTTTAAGGGAGCTGATAGGTATCTTCAAGGGGTTTGCGTGACTTTTTTTCTTGTCTCTATACTTCTTTATCCATTCCTTAAAAGGTTTGTTTGTAGACTCTTCACTCTGGCGTACTCTTCTTAAACCCTACCAGCAGTTTTTACTTTGAGTGAAATTTTACTAAATTCGTTTGTTTGTTACATGTGACTAGAAATGAAAACCTGTTGGTTGTTTTGAACTCCATAGAATGGAAGTGATTTGGAGCCGTGCGAGTAGGTATGTACTTGGGATCACTAATTACAAAGAACCGACAGCTTCTCTTATCAAAATCTTTATCACTTGAATTATGTTCCTCAAATGTAAACAAGAAAACAAACATAAAGGAATATATGATTTGTTACAAGTGTCTTATCTTCGATCTTTGATTGATATCCTTTGATTAACTAAGTATAGTATCCCATGCTGCTGACATAATGTATTATATTGTTGGATACATAATTTGATAAAAGTGTTATTGTATGATCCTATTTTATATCTAAAAGGTTCTAAAGGACAAAATATAATCAATATAGTAATGAAAATAACTAAAACTTAACACGATTAAGGAATTTTACTAAAAAAGAATTCAATGGAGAGGGATGGTTGTTATTATAAAAATACAGTACACAAATGATTTTTTTACCAAATGATGCTCTAAATAATTCAATGGAGATATATAGTATTTCTTTATCTTGAGTAACTTTACCTTATGCTCTAATATTGTTATTAATATAATATGTTTATCCGGAAAAACATGACCATTCATTTTTGTTAGATAACTAATTGATCCCCCGCCCGCATTGCGGAGCGATAGCCGAATAATTCCCAATCAATTAAAAAAAGACTACTATAATTTTGCTAGAAAAAAAAACGATGATAAGACCGTAATTTTGGGCTAAGGGCAAAACTGTAATTTTGTGACACGAAAAAATATTAAATCGAGTAAACCAATTAAAAAAACCTATAGAGTTTTGCTAAAAAAACTAAAACGATGGGAAAAACAAATTTTTTAACTGAGGGCGAAATCATAATTTTAATTCATGGATAAATCGTAAATTAAATGGACCAATGGGAGAGTGCCAGGAAGCTGCCGGCATGACTGTAATTTTACACTCGGGGCAAAATCGTAACTTGCCTGTGAGAAAAAAAAAACTAATGGCAAAACTATAAATTTATACGGGGCAAAATCGTAATTTGGGCCGAGGGCAAAATTGAAATTTTTAGCTGGGAGCAAAAGCGTAAATTTATTTTTAAGTGAGGATAAAAACATAATTTTGAACTAATGGCAAAATCGTAATTTTAAGAGAAAAAAATTAATGGCAAAAACTGTAAATTGAAACGGGGCAAAATCGTAATTTTTAACCGGGGGCAAAATTGAAATATTTAGCTGGGAGCAAAAGCGTAAATTTATTTTGAAGTGGGGGCAAAAACATATATTTTAACTGATGACAAAATCGTAATTTTAAAACGGGATAAAAACGTAAATTTGTTGGGCCAATAGGAGAGTGTCAGGCAGTTGCTTGACACTATACCCCCTACCGCCCATTTAGTCCAATAGAAAGCAAGTACTATTGCCCCTCATAGGCTTTGTAGATATTGAATGAATATATGGTTCATTGTATGTAATTATTCTCGTGTTGTATTTACAGTATTCTTTAGTTACTCAACTGAAAATATCTTGTCTATAAATTATCCCTAATAATATCTTCTATTCAATGAAACACAACATTTATAAATATCTCAATCCAAACAAAATCCATTTACAGATTTTCTATAAGATCACTTATACCTGCCGAGGCTTTAGATATTGCTATTTTAAAAGCTGTGACAAGACATATGTTTATCATTAAATTCTACAATATAATGTAGATATATAGCTCATGATATAATTAGGTTTTGGTTAAAAGGTTATATTAGGGTATACGGGGCACTCTCGGGGAGGGGGATCGGTGACCCAATTCACCGCTCGGGAACACCGCCGCCATCGGTGCGGGGAGGGGGATCAGGGAGGTTTCACCGAAGAAGGAGAGAGGAGATGGTGGGGGCCACCCTCATTTTCAACCAATCAATTATTTTCCTTTTTTTTTAATAAAAAAACAAGTCACCTAAGAGGGGAGTGCCGCCATCAAATTGGGGTATGAGGGGAGTTGACGTGGCATAACCTGATTGGGTGTGCGTAAGAGAGGGGAGTGCCCCTCTCACCCTTAGTTTCTCCATAACATAAAGAATAGCAACCGGATTCGACATCGTTAAACATGCATAGTCCAGTTTAATAGTACGAACAAGGTTTCACGGGTTTAACTAACCCGTCTAGATAATACACAAGTTTTTTAAAGACATATTTTTTTTTATTTCTAAGTGTATAACATTACACTTGTAACTTTTAATATGTGGAATACTAACTTAGTCTATCATAAGATTTTACCAAAAAAACAATCAAATATAATCGAGTTCGTTCTTAAAAATCGAGTTATCTTAAGCATAGTAGTGTTCATTTCCTTATGAAAATGGGTTTAGAGTTGATTCAATCTATAAAACATGGTTATATTAGTTAAGGGGCCGGGTTGTAATATATATTTTTATTATTTATTTTAAATGAAGGAATATAGCCCAATTGGAGTATGGGGTTATATTACTTATATAACCGAGCTATAATGTTCGTTTGTAGTAGTGGGTATAAACTAAGAAGGCTGGAACTTAATTAACTATGTCAAGTCACTATAAAAGATCGATTATCTGGAAACTGTTTGGTATGTATTCAAAGGCCAAGCTTGAACCGTAGGAATAGAGTTCGAAACAAATCGAGCTTAAGTTTTCTCATGGCAAACTAGCCAAGATTGAGCTTAGATGAGCTTGGACTCGGGTCAACTCATTTTATATGATTAAGAATGAAAGTAAGTGTTAAAACCTATTGAAGATTAATTTCGAAAAGAAAACATTAGGAAAAAACTAAAAATTTTGCATTATTTTATCGCTGGATGGGTTATTTATAATATGTGAACTAAACAATTATTAAAAATATTAACTCATTCTAATTATTTCTTGAAATACATCAATATTATATGAGTAAACGAAATTTAGAAAACCATTTAATTAAACATGTCATGTACCGATTCTCTTGTTCAGCTTGCTAATTAAACTAATCATGCCCGAGTTCACTTATTTAACCAGATTAGTTAAATAGATCAACCTATCAAAGTCATCAGAAATTATAACAAAAATAATATACTATGCCGGGTTCGCTTATTCAACGACATGTTTAACCATTTACTAAAACTTAATTGTAACCAACCAATCTTTTATGACTGGTTTTACAACTTGATAACAACTCATATACTAAAATCCAACCAATTTGAGTTTGTTAGATAAACAGGCTACACAGTCATATTCGGATTTAGCGGTTTTAAATACGTCTCGGTTTTTAGTATACCCTAACACATGAGTCGCATTTGATCTATCATTTAATCCCCCAACTTGGCATGATTGATATAGTGTTCGATTTTTCTTTATTTAATTCATGTTAATCATACAATTATGTCGGGCTTACAAACGGGACTGGACTCTAAGCTCTGGTTAGTGGGTTTTCTGCAAAACTGATTCAGCTTCCGAATTGTGGCCTAGCCTCTAGGACTAGGTGACCCAAGCGTGCAGTCCCAACAAAAACAAGAAAAAAAAATTACGGGGACGTACCCATGTGTTGATACTACACTACACTACACTACACTACACTACACTACACTACACTACATACTATACTATACTATACTATACTATACTATACTATACTATACTATACTATACTATACTATACTATACTATACTATACTATACTATACTATACTATACTATACCCATGTGCTGATACTATACTATACTATATTATACTATACTATATATAAATACAAGATGGGGAATAGTGACAGGCAGGGGTAATGGTGCCAGGCAGCTGCCTGGCACTTTACTATTGGTCTAACCAAATTACAATTTTGCCTCGTTTAAATTTACAGTTCTCTCATTGGTTTTGTATTTCCCCCTTTCAGCCAAATTGCAATTTTGTCCTCAGCTAAAAATATAGTTTTGCCATAGTTTTTGTTTTTTTTTCCTGTCAAATTACGATTTTGCCCCGGTGTAAAATTACAGACATACTATTGTTTTAGTTTTTGACAAAACTATGATAGTGTTTTGTTTTAATTGGTTGGCTCAGTTTAATTTTTATTTGTGTCAAGCGGAAGTTTTTCCATCATTTTAATTTTTTTTTAGCAAAAGTACGGTAGTGTTTTGTTTTAATTGGTTAACTCAATGTAATATTTTTAGATCGTGTTATGAGTAGTATGTACAAGTAACCGAAACACAGACATACATGTTATGAGAGAGAGATATTCGGTTTAGTGTCCCGCAACGCAGGCGAGAAAAAAACTAGCTATTAAAACATAATATATGATGACTAATTACAAGGTTGGGTATCGAGTAATCCGATTACCAAAGTTTAACAAATCCAAGAAGGGCGGAGACATGTTGTTTAACTTTTAGAATTCAGTGTCGTTGCAACGTCGACCAAAAGTGGCAAAGGTTGATTTTAGGGACTGTGTTTGATTCACGAAATTTCTCTTTTCAGGGTTAAGTTATTCTACAAAGGCTCCTAATTGTAAGAATTGTAAGAAGAATTTATAGAGAGACAAACGTTCAATAACCTAAAACCTAAACCCACTACATCACCACCCAAAACATAAACACCCACCCCCACCCCACCCCACCACCACCCAAAAACCTAACCCCCCACCCCCCAGCAAAAAAATAAAAATAAAACTAAACCTCCCCAAAAAACCTAACCCACTCCCCCCCCCCCCCCCCCCCCAAAAAAAACAAAAAAACCCAACACCCCCAACCCCCCCCCCCCCCCAACTCCCCCCAAAAACCTAAAAAAAAATCTAAAAAAACCTAAATACCCACCCCACCACCACCCAAAAACCTAAACCCTCAACCCCAACTCCCATCCCCTCGGCAAAAAAAAAAAAAAAAAAAAAATTGGTGGTTGATGGGGGGAGGGGGTGGGTGGTGGTGGGTGTTTAGGTTTTTTTTTATGTAGTGAGTTTTTTTAGAAGCCTTTGTACCATTCTTACAATTATGAGCCTTTGTATTTGATCCTAATCCTCTCTTTTCAAAGAATTTTAATTTCAGGGAACTAAATTTGGAATTGAAATTTGCCAAAATGATATGAAAAAAAAGAATTGGAATCTATCAAAAGAATGTGAATTAATTATGCATTAGGTGATATAAAAATAACAACTACGTAATTAGGTTTTATCACTGCGACCACCCATACCGTTCACCAATGTTGTAGAAGGCGCTAGGCGCTAGTCGGGCGGTGAGGTACAGCCTAGGGATTAATCGGGATTAATAGGGATTAATCGGGATTAATCGGAATGGGATTTTTATATGTATTTTTTCAAAATTATATATATATACCCAATAATATAAAAATAATACTTCAAAATTCACATAAATACTTCAAAATTCACATAAAAATTCAAAAATTAACCAACTTTTGACCAACTAGGACCGATTAATCCCGACCAGGACCGATTAATCCCGACCAGGACCGATTTTTACCAAAAAAACCATGGTCCGATTAGTCCGACTTTTGACCGACTTTTGACCGACTAGGACCGATTTTGACCTGGACCGATTAATTGACCGATTTGCTTAAAATTAGGCGATTAGCTACCGCCTAGCGCCTAGGCGGCGATTAATCGGCCGCCTAGGCCGATTTCTGCAACAGTGCCGTTCACCACTGCACGGCCCGCACCATCACCCGTTTTCAAAATCACCGCCTATTCGGATATGAAAAAAGAATTGGAATCTATCAAAAGAATGTGATTTAATTATGCATTTGGGTGATAAAAATAACAACTACGTAATTAGGTTTTATCACTGCGACCATCCATACCGTTCACCGCAGCACGGCCCGCACCATCACCCGCTTTCAACATCACCACCTATTGGTCGCTACCACTTTCTACACCTATAATTTGATGCACAACCATTGTCTTTCTCATGGCCACCTATGCCACCATCAATGGTGGGGTGGTGGCGATGGTAAAGATAGTGGGATTGTGGTTGCGGTGAGGGTTGCGACATTGTTTGCAGTAGTAGTTGTGGCGATGACAATGGTTGATGGTGGAGATGAGGAAGTGGAAAAACAATAATGGTGAGAGGAGCAGTGGAAGCGAAGCCGATATGGGATTCGTGGGTTGAAAGTGTGGTTGCAACAACACTGATGGAGTTGGCGACGAGGGATGAGTTGATAATACAGGTGGTGGATGCGACAGGTGGTCGGATATTCTTGGGTTGTCCATTATATTCAAAACCCGAAACCCGACTCGAATTCAAAGTCACCCGAATTCGAGAATGCCCAAAAACAAGAACTCGTCCAACGTGAACTTTAAATGGGTCGATTATCGGGTCACTTTTTCTCAATAAAAAACCTGAACAACCCAACATGAAAATCCCGAAACCCAAAAAAAACCCTAAACATTTAATGTCTTTTTTATAGATGTGCTTTGGTTTGAAGTCTCTAGTATTTGAAACACCGAGTTTTTGAACATCAAAATATCATATTGTAAATGATATTTGAATTTTGATGATATTTTTTTAGTAGCAATATAAATTTTGATGATATTTTGCAAAGTAAAAACATTTACTTTTATTTTACGTATAAACCCGAAAACCGAACAACCCGACCCGAACTAACCCCAACCCAAATAATCCAAACCCGACCAACCCAAACTTTAAATAAATCAGTTATCGAGTCACTTTTTCCAAGCTAGAAACCCAAACAACCCGACCCGAATAACCTGAAACCCGTAAACATTTTCCCAAATATAACAATCAATTACTTTTTTTTTTAAGAATACTTTTATTCATAGAACAAAACAAAGCACCACCCTTACAAAAGAAGGGGCAAGCACCAACAACCAAAGGAACCCAACGGCTTCACATCTTGAATGATATCCCTTATCTTTATCTTCTTACCCGTAAGATTTTTTTGTTTTTAGCTTTCCATGTTCTCCAAAATTGCTAATTGCTATGATAACAATGCCTTTAAATGCTTCCTTCTCCTTAGCTCCCAAACCATTAACGTTGTACATCTCCAAGAGACCTCTAACAAAAAATGCGTATATATGAGGAATCCAACACCACCAAGCACTGACACTTTCCCACATGGCCCACATGACCACCGCCAATGCACATCCTAAAAAATATATGATATGTTGTCTCAATATACGAATCACACAAAACAAATATATGAGAATTCACTTGAATGTTCTACTACCCAATGCCTCGTATATCAGTATCCTGCTTAATAACAATCAGTTATTTGTTTAACAGGTATAGATTCAAGTGAAATAATTTAAATTTCAATTACAATTCATTTTTAACAACAAATGCAATCATTTAGGTTTGATTGAGAATGTAGGGAAACGTTCATATACATAGTCTCTTAAAACTAGAAGGTCGTAGGAACGATATCAAACATACTCTATACTTCGATTGAGCTCATTCTAGCGGTATTGAAAACGTCTTGTCGAATTCTACGATCTTAGATTTTACGTTTTGGCTTTTGGACTTTTACCTTGTAGATTTTAGAATTTTTGTTTAGTTCATTGTTCTTTTTATTTGACATTATGTCTTTTTTATTTGCGTTATTATATTTTTGGAATATTGGATTTTAATAATCCTAACTATTCGCCGTTGGCCACCAACAGTCCCAACTTTAAAAATAACCACTAGCAGTTCTAACTTTTAACATATTGGCCTCCAATGGACCCTGACTAACAGAACGCTAACGCCGTTAGTCTATGGTCGTCGGAAAAACGTTTTTGGCCAGAAAACTCATTTTTGCCGGAAAACTCAACATTTTCGTCCCGAATCTCTTTGTAACCTTATTATGAACCTTTGAGAACCTTTTTCTAGTAAAAGCCCCAATTATTAAAGTCGCCCGAAAACTCCTTTTTCGCCGGAAAACTTCTTTTTTGCCAGAAAACTCAACTTTTTGGCCTGAAAACTCAACATTTTCGTCCCAAACCTCTTTGTAACCTTAGATCTAACCTTTAGAAATCTTTTTTCTGAACAAAAATGGTTTTTCGGCGACCGGGGACTAACAACGTTAGGGTTCTGTTAGTCAGGGTCCATTGATGGTCAATATGTTAATAGTTGGGACCGCTAGTAGTTATTTTTTAAGTTGGGACTGTTGATGGCCAACAACGAATAGTTGAGATTAATAAAATCCAGTTTCTTATATTTTTTTATTGGTATCGTGTTATATTTTGATATTTATTGTGTTTTTAAAATATGCATAACTTTATCATTCTTGAAATTCAAATGAATTCAGATTCCAATAATATGGATTTATGTGAACCAATATAAATATTAAGAGTTAATTACTATTTTCGTCCCTGTGGTTTGTCAAAAATCACTATTTCAGTCCATTAGTTTAAAAATTGCGATTTCAGTCCCTGTGGTTTCACTTTCGTAACCATTTCAGTCCACCTCCGTTAACCCCATCCATTTATTTTGTTAAGTACACGTGAATTGACCATAATGCCCTTATTAATAAAAAACAAAAAGATATCTAAATGAGTTAATTACTGTTTTCATCCATGTGGTTTGTCAAAAATCACTATTTCAGTCCATTAGTTTAAAAATTGAGATTTCAGTCCATGTGGTTTCACTTTCGTAACCATTTCAGTCCACCTCTGTTAACCTCATCCATTTATTCTGTTAAGTACACGTGAATTGTATTCTAGGACCCACTTGTTAAAACACAACCTCACGCTACCCCACCCCACTCCATCCCTACTCTCATTTCCGGCAAAAGTTTCCGGTCATCTTCTTCGGCATCACAACCCCACCCTCTTAATGTCCAGTGACCCATTACCCCACCCCAATTAATATTTTCCTAGCAGCATCAATTAACATAATAACTTTGAAAAATAATGCTTACCTGAACATTTTCTCATTCTAAAATCCAAAATTAAAATTTTGGAACCATATATGTAAAAATAGTGCCAGACTTCTACTTCTACTGAAGCCATGGTGGGTCGAACCCTACAATCCAATTTAAGTCCATATGTCATACAACAATAAAATCATATAAATCCAATAATAAAATCATATAAGTCCATATTTAATTAACACAAGGGTAATTTCGGTATTTCATTAAAAACTTAACGGTAAAATAGACGGTGTTAGGAGACTGGACTGAAATGGTTACGAAAGTGAAACCATAGGGACTGAAATCGTAATTTTTAAACTAGTGGACTGAAATAGTGATTTTTGATAAACCACATGGACGAAAACAGTAATTAACTCATTTAGATATCTTTTTGTTTTTTATTAATAAGGGCATTATGGTCAATTCACGTGTACTTAACATAATAAATGGATGGGGTTAACGGAGGTGGACTGAAATGGTTATGAAAGTGAAACCACAGGGACTGAAATCGCAATTTTTAAACTAATGGACTGAAATAGTGATTTTTAACAAACCACAGGGACGAAAACAGTAATTAACTCAAATATTAAATTATATTGAATTTCCACATGTGGAGAAATACTAGTTTAATCAATTAGGCACATATCCACAACTTTATAGCGTAATCACATCTTAAAGATGAAATAAGGTTTTGGGACCAATAAGTCTCAGGTTTGATTCTCACAATGAGAGTTTTTTTTTAGACCAATAAGTCTCAGGTTTGATTCTCACAACGAGAGTTTTTACCATATTTATTGAGTTTCCTTCTGAATTGGTGTATTGATATTATGCCTAGTGAAGATGGATATGATCGGATGATCCCACTGGTGGCACGATAATACTCTAGTACAACCATTATTGATTTACATTGCCATTTTATTATATCCTAAATTATAAGTACATTTAATAAGACTAATTTTTTTTTTGAACGACAAACAGCACAGGGGCGGACCTACCCACTTGGGTGGGTGGGCGACCGCACCCCTTGAAAAAAAAAAGATTTTAGTGTTAAATTTCGCGCAAAATCTCGACCGCACCCTTTCAAAATTTTCAACCTCACCCCTTGTAAATTTTCAACCGTCTCCTTTAAAAAAAATCTTATGAATTTAAGAAAAAAAGAGTAAACTTCCGTTTTGATCCCTGTGGTTTGGTCACTTTAAGGGTTTTGCTCCAAACCTTTAAAAATAGCCATTTTACTCCCTGATGTTTCAGTTTTTTTGCCAGTTTGCTCCCCGCCTCTAACTCCATCCAAATTGTTTGTTTTTCCATTTTGCTCCCCGCAGGGAGCAAAATGGCAACAAAACCAAAACATCAGGGAGTAAAATGGCTATTTTTAAAGGTTTGGGGCAAAACCGTTAAAGTGACCAAACCACAGGGAGCAAAACGGAAGTTTACTCTAAAAAAAATGTAAACATTGATTTTTATTAAAATATAACTTTGTGATATAATTATTCTTTAACCACTTTACTTAACATTTTAACCCAATAACTTTCACTTAACAATTTAGTCAATAGCCCACTAAACATTCCATTGTAACCCAAGCCCAACTAAACTAACCCAATTAAATTTGAAGTTAAATAAAATAACCCAACCCAACCACCCCTTCTAATTCTTTCTCCCACTCTCCCTCTTCTGATCGCGTAGCGATCGACGCACGAAAGCAATCAACAGGCACGACGGCAACCGCTGCATTCTTACCGGATAAACTTGATTCCGACCACCCCACCACCTGGAATACAAAATTTAACGAGGTACCTTCGTTTTTTTTTATTTTGGTTTTTAGGAGAGATAGAGTTTAGATGTTAAAAGGGTTTGAAATTTTATGTTTTTTGATGATTTTTTTTTTGTTGTTCTAGACTTTAGTAGCATGATTTTGTTGTTTTGATGTTTTTCTTATTGTTCTAGACTTTACTAGGGCTTGAAAATTAAAATTGAAAATTATTGATCGATTTATATGTGATAGAAACCATAAGTAGGGAAGTTTTGGCGAGATTTCTCATGAGGAACCATTAGAAAAGTAACTGTAGATGATGTTTTGCATAGATTTCAAAAAATGAAAATCTATAGGGCACAATTTTAAACATGTTTATAATGATGTTTGACATGTTTTTTATTGTTATATAAATTTTAGTTTGATGCTCTTTTGTTTTACATGACCCGACCCGATATGAACCGATTTTTTTATATATGTCCATGGGCCTAAAGTCTTTAAAAATATTCCACACTCACATAGAAAAATTACTGGGTCCGCCACTGAAACAGCATATCTCATTCCACACCCAAAAATTGTTCATACATACATATGGTTAGTAAGACTTAAATCTTTAATTTTTTCAAACAACGGAATTTCTATATAACTGAAACCCAAAAGATTATAAGATAACGTCTCAAATATTAAAATCTAACCATCTATCCCGGTTTAAGTTACAAAATTTTAATCTACTCATGATACAAATAAACGATTTTCCTTAACGATTTCTGCCGTTCTTAAGTAATGGACATTGTGATTGCTGAAGTGTTTGTCGTTTCTTGCCTTCCAAATCTTCCACATAGACGCCATAACCATCGCCTGAATCACCTTCTTCCAATCTGACGATCCACTATGGTCCGTTGCCAAACAGACGCCCTTCGCTACGAGATTATCTTTAGACGGAATGCAATTCAAGAAAGCCTTCCAACAAAACATATTGACTCTTTGGGGTATCCAATTATTCCAAAATTTCCAAGGTACAAAATCATCCGTTTTTGCCGCTTCGTGGATCCTCAGCCCAGCTACCGTTAAATCAGAATGGGCCGCCCCTTTCCAAGCCCGCTTGTTCGAAGCCCACCTGTCTTAAACAGTTAAACCTTTAGTACAAATTGTAATTGTTATGATTATATATTTAAATTACTTTCTAAGATTGTAACTGTTATGATTATATTTAAATTACTTTCTAAGATGAATGCAAAACCTGTCATATTTTAAAATCATATTGATTCAAGGGTAAAGATCAAATAGGAAGTTAATTTTCGCTAGGAATGATAGGAAGCCATAGGATTATGACATGTGGCAAATTTTAAAATAAAGAGAAAGGGTATTTTAGTCAATCCAACTCCTTCTTCCTTTTTCAAAACCCAGTAAATTCAAAAACCCATCATTTTCAAAACCCACCATCTTCAACTATTTCTTCACTTTCTATCTCAATAATCACTACATTATAGTGCGATTTTCATCACAAATCAATGATTCAGAACCCGATCAACGTGTTCTTCAGCTTTTTTTTGAAGAAAACCCAGTTTAATTTCATAAAAAAAATCTCGTTTTTTTCCGGTGATTTTGGAGATAATCACTCGATTCGTTCGATTCGAGCGTTGATAAGTGTTTCTATCATTCAAATTTCGTCAATTGATGAAGAAATCGGTTTCGATCCATGTAAGAAATTCTTTAATTTTATTTTCATGATCTGGGTTTTTGATTTAGTCATTGCGTTTTACGATCTTTGCGGGGGTCCGGGGGCGGCAGCCCCCGGTAGCGGGTCCCAGGGGCGGCAGCCCCTGGCGGGGTCCAAGGGGCAGAGCCCCTGGCTGGGGTTGAGCTTATCAGAAAAATTAAATTTCCATAAATTGGCTCATTTCGAAGACAGTAATTCGTAGACAATTCAGATAGTTCACAGTGACAGACAGTTTTATGTGTCCATTGCGTTTTAGAAATAAGAGAGTTTTATGTGGTTTCTGGCTATTGCGTTTTAGAAAAAAAACACATTTTTAAGTGTTTTTAGTCATTGCGTTTTAGGTAAAACACATTTTTTAGGTGTTTTCAGTCCATTGCGTTTTAGAATGAGTCATTTTTAAGTGTTTTCTGGCCATTGCGTTTTACATATAAGACATTTCTTTGTGTTTTTTGTGCATTGCGTTTTAGGTAAAACACTTTTTTATGTGTTTTCAGTCCATTGCGTTTTAGAAAACAGACATTTTAAGTGTATTCTGGCCATTGCGTTTTACAAATAAGTCATTTCTTTGTGTTTTTTGTGCATTGCGTTTTAGGTAAAACACATTTTTATGTGTTTTCTGGCCATTGCGTTTTACAAATAAGTCACTTCTTTGTGTTTTTTGTGCATTGCGTTTTAGAAAAATGTCATTTTTTAGGTTTTTTTTTTTCATTGCGTTTTACGTAACTGGTGGTTTTTCTATTGCGTTTTACGCAACTGGGTTTTATTTTTTTTTTAAATATAGCAATAGTATACTCGTTTTAAAGATAAAAAAACGCTCGTTTTTTTGGTGCAATTTTTATAAAAAAATAATGTCGTATGAAAGAGTTATTAACGTTTAAAAAATGGGGGGGGGGGGGGGGAATTGGAGGAGAGAGAAACTATTGGCTTGGATTGACTAGAATGCCCTTGAACAAACTCACGCGCCTCTTTTCTTCATTTCAATTTGCCTGATTTAATCTTAGCCCTTGATTAACTTAATGGATGGTCAAGATCACTTCCTATCCTTCCTAGCCAAATAAACTTCCTATTGTATCTCCACCCATTGATTCAATTTAGTTTCATATATTTTGACGTTTACCATAATGTATATGTTTACATCCGATTCTTTTACAACACCCATTTGAATTCTAAATAAAAAACAATAAATGAATTATTGTTGTGAAACTAACCTAAGGCTGGAGGGTGTGGTTGGAGCCCTCTATGGGCTTTATCAGGCCACGTAGGATCCACGTCAGCTATGAAGCTCCCCTTTAATTTGCAGGGTGTGGATGGAGCCACCTATTAAACAAAATTAAAAAAAAATTGATTGGACTAAAACTAGTGGGCCCCACCTGAATTGGTCAACCTTGGCGTTACCATCTTCGCGAGCCAACTATAGCGCCCCGGATTGATTTGGGCGGTGTGGGACGGTGGCGCCATAGCGGCGCTATGGCAGCTGATGTGGCCTGGTAACGCTACCACACCCTCCGGTCTAATAGTACAATTATAAACGATAGAGAGAAAGCTATGATATTTTATTGAATGACATGTTTTACATTGAGATACAATTGGGGTATATATGATTACAAAACTTGGAGAAGAAACTAATCTATTTTTGGTGTTGATAACCATAATAATAATATATTTATAACACTCCCCCTTGGTTATCAACTTGATACGCTTGGAGATATTGCATCGTTAAAAACCTTGCCTGGAAAACCCAATGGGACAAAACCTTAACTAAAGGAAGAAGATTGTAGCGCGTATCTTCTCCTCCCTGATACTTCTGGATCGTGTATGTTGCCTCATTAAAAACCTTACCAAGAAAACCCAATAAGATAAGACTTAGTGAAGGGAAAAAGAGTGCAACTTGTGTAAAACTCTCCCTCATTATGATATGTATCTTTTAAGTAACAAGTGTCAATATTCTATGAAAGTTGCTGAAAACTTTTGTAGTAAGTAATTTTTCGTTTGATCTCTTGATGTACAATCCTTCAATGAACGTTGATGTATGATCTTCATGTGAAACTTTAATTGCCTCCTCTTGTAAGCAGATACCATAATCCATGAATGTGTTTTGTTATAATCCCTGCATTTACAAAACTAACCAAACTTGTTGATGGGTTAGTAAAATATAAACTCATATCTTTTGTACCTTAAGGGTATTGAAAATATATGTTTTACCCATTACATTATCTCCTCACTGTCCACGAGTTATATCTTGCCAATGAATTTAATGATATATGTTCGTGTATAACGAGCAAGATATATTAATACAATTTGTATTGAACTATGGCATTTCAGGACCAATGATCTTTGTTTCTTTGATAGAAGATGATAAAATTCATTTTTTATGTATCAAATATTTGGACATCATTAAATGTACTTACACCATAAGCTTTGTCCATATGAAAATGTCCACCATTTTCTAGATGTATTATGATTGATGGATAATAATATAAATGTGTGTTCTACATATTGAGCCATAAATTTGCAACACCATATTTCATTTGCAAATTCTTGCTTTAATTGAGTTCATTTTTTCTCTTTATGAGATTCAATGACATCATCAACATATATTGTAATACTTTTAAACCTCACATTGTTCTTTTAATGAAAACAAATGGACCAACTTCACCATATGTATTTCTCGTTTCTAAGCTCACTAGTGAGTTGATTATACCACATTCGATTCGACTATTTTAGTCCATATGTATTTTGTCAACTTCATATAGTACGTTCTTCAGGTTTTGATATCAATGCTTTTAGCATTATCAATCCATGAGGGAAGTCTTTCCATTTTATCCAAATATGCATGTGTGCTCACTCTTCAAGAGTTTTTCTACATAAACTTGCTCATTTAACATATAGATTTCTATATGATATGCAAAAATGACATGAACACTTGCTTTTATCTCCAAAATTTATATTGTACCATGCGTATACACTATTTATCGAGATATCACAATCATTGGGTACAAGTTTTCTATGTATGTTTATTAGTGAACAAGAATTACATCATTAAGATGTTTCAATTCACCATTAGGGAACTCAATTGCTTTAGGGAAATATTCAAGAGTTCAATCGTATTCAAAAATGAATCTGTATACAACAACCATATTGTTCTCGTGAACTTAACTTACATGATTTTGATCATTCAAATCCTTTAGGGACCTTCATGTTCACTTTTAGTATTAAGATATATATAACATTCATAAGACGCATATCAATTCTCTCTCTATATTACCAGACGAATAAAATATTGGAAAGTCATTGCATCCACCACTAAAGAACGTGTCTCTTTATAATCAATCATGGGTTTTGCAAAAATCCTTGTGCCACCAATTTTGCCTTACCTCATTTAATTTTATTTTCCCATGATTCGCATAAAAGACCCATTTGTATCCAATATACTTTACAAATTCAGTTGTATGGACTGTTGGTTCGAAAACTTTCCATTTCATTAGAGAATTCAACTCTGCCTTATTTGTGTCTTTTCATTTTTTGACCAATCATTTATATGTATTAATTCATAGGCAGGTCTTAGATTTTGATCCTCATCATTTAACCATTTCAAGCGCTATATTATATACAAAAGTATAACGACGTCGATTTTAATTTTGATTCCATACATTTCTAGACATGATACAAATTATTGAGATCTCTTTATTTTCAGGTACCTGAGGTTCTTCTTGAACCATCATGTCTAATGTCTCTTTAGGAGACCTTTTACTACACCTCGACTTGACCAACTTCATAACTTGCTCCCTTTCCCGAGGAATTTTTGTCCTTGGAATCGACTAGTGTACCACGCTTCAGGCGTGCCATAGACTTACCACCAATATGTGGTTTGTCCTTTAGGACAATAATCTTAATTTGGAGCCTTAGCAGTTGGTATATGTGACTTAGCTAGTCATTCTTTTCAGGTCAGTGAATGTGTCTGCTAATCTTTGTGAATGAATCATCCTTTGAACTTCTAGTTCACATTATTTAGTAGAAGGATCAATGGCAATTCATTCTAACTCATTTCTATTTCCAATTGCCTTTTATCTATCCCCCTGATGTTGAGAATGTTAATCCATTGAGATGGATATCAATTAATTGACCAATAAATAAATCTTTCATTAATGGATCTATTCATCAACATATATTCTCATCCACGTTCCAGGTCTCATCTTTGTGCGTCGTGGTTGATCAATTTCAATATATATTGCACAACTAAATTCTTTAATAGGATATTTTTGGTTCCTGACCAAAAACCAACTATATGGGGATAAAGTATTATAACTTGTTGGCTTGATGTGAATTAATGTTTCATGTAAAATAACATGTTCATAACATATGAACTTCTACTCTCATGATCATTGGTTTTGTAACCAATCATAGATATTCGGTAATCGTCTCAATAGAAACACGTATTCTAATTATCATCAATAACTTGGGAATCAAATTCACCGTCAAAACCAAAATAAATATGCCAATCTAGAATAATATGTTTGCTATCACATCAGCTAAGCCATAATCACACAAACTTCAGGTTGTGGATTTGATAACCATTTAGACGATGCATCGATTTAAAACACTAAATGGTATCATTTTGGCATATTCATATCCTTTAATTGTTTTCGGAATGTTAGGGATTCACACCCTAACTTAGTTGGTAATCCACTTCATTTGAGAGCAAACATTCCATGCACTTATCAGGAAGAATATTTTGGTTCTTCTATAAATTTCACATCATTATTGACTCGGTGTGGTCTAACCGGTCATACAAATTAATCAAAAAATCATGATCCATAAACTTCTGGTTTATGATCAATATCTATTATTACTTATGCTAACTCAAGACATAAGATGTAAGAGAACAATATATTATCATTTCAAACATTCATGTTATAACACTTTGTATCCTTTTTTCACATTTTATCCTCATGCAAGCACCCCCTTAATTTGCCACTTCTAGTGGTCAATCTCGTTAACATTACAATTCTCATGGTTGATCTCATCATTATAATATTCTCTCCATGATTGTTACCTTTACATAATTCAATATAAAATCGCATTCACTTCAGAGAAATGTAGTTGAACCGAAACAAGCTTTAGAGCTTTTATTCATTACTCGGTCACACAAATGTAAAATCATTTCGATCTTTTCATACCCTTTTAATTGTATTGCTACTTCAGGAGCATATCTCTAGTATGACAAAGGAAAATTGTTTTATCTATTTCCCTTACAAATAATCTTCTTTACACATAATATTCATTGAGAAGTACTTAATCGATGTAAAACATTGCGACCTTTTATAGTTTGATAATGATATTTAGGAAGTTCGACACTCAAGTGTCATAGTATAAATGGATCTTTAGCATAATCTAAACTTGTATATAATATTCCATAAGGGTGATAATTAACCACAAACTTGGTCTTTTACTTGTTATAGTGGGAAGGCCGGCGCGTTGCAGCGGGTGTCCCGACTCATCAGATTCAATTATAATCCCCGTGCTACATGGCGGGCTTTTGACTGGTATTGTTTCGATATACACACATTCGATATAGCAATCAACACCGGTTTTACAAGATCTAAGCTTGGGTGACGTTCAATCCTTTCCAATTTGAGATTAATTCAGTGATTATTACTTAACCAGTTTAACCTGTCAAATTGAGCATAGTCAATATATACATTCCAATATGTGATATTCTGTTCAAGTGCAAGTGCATGTGTAAAAAAGAGAATGAGCAAGAACCTAATGCTCGTGAACAGCTCTGACTTGTTAGTAAACCATGATGGAATATCACGCAGGATTCGCATATCATCCTTCAAGTAGTCAATGAAAGGGTCCACATCAAATATATCCTAAAATTTTCTGTAAAAAGAACATGCATACATGTTAACCTCATGAACAATTATAGAGATCAAGAACAGGCAATATTTCAAGTGTACCTCTTGTGGAATGAGTATTAATAGATTTAGCATCATCGTCGTCGTCGTCATCATCATCATCATCATGTGTTATGACTTCACTGGTTATGATATCATCATCACTCTGATGAGTATTGGTGATTATTTCACTCTGTTGAGCTTCTAAACATGTGTCTTTCGTCTGCATTACATCTTTCTTATGCGATGGTATGGAAAGCGAATTCCGCTCATCCACTAAAAAATCACCCACGGGTCCATAATTCGATTTAAGGGTATCCGTACGAAACGTATGAAGGCTGTTAACATCATTAACCGAGAAACGAATGTGAGAGCAAACATCCATTTGTATCAAAAGGCCAGAACTGAAAAGAAATGTAAGTGTGAATCCATGGTAGATTTTAGACAAGAAGTCAACATGTACATATGCTATTTGAAAACACTGAGAATAAATTAAGATAACGAATAAATGGGTGGGTCGTTGTTTTGATTTATTTATGAGCATATTAGTGCACAAGTTGTAGAAACAGCATATGCAAGCCTATATAGCTCACACGCGTGCAACTATTGGAATTGCACATTTGTCAAACAATCCAATTGACACATGAATCTGATACAATAAGCAAAATGAATCTTGAAAAAAGAAGCATTGGATGTGAAGTTTAATGCCATGAAGAGTAACCGAGTTGTCTTGTTTAAGTTCGAGCTCGAGCTCGACTTTTCAGGTCAATATAATAAACGAGCCGAACCGAGTTGTCTCGTTTAAGCTCGAGCTCGACTTTTCAGCTCGATAAAATAAATGAGCCAAACCGAGTTGGCTCGTTTAAGTTCGAGCCCGAGGTCAATCTGGCTTGACTCGCCTCGGCTCTATAACAGCCCTACTTGCAAAATGCGACAATTAGTCAAAAGTCTTTAATACCCTTTAATAATTGATATCATTGAAATATACCTCATACACGGTCATTTCTTTTCTTAACTGATCTTCAACTGAAGCCACTGATGTTTCGGCTTCATCTTCTGCCCGACTTAAAATGAATTCCATGAGCTTTTGCTGCTTCAAGTCTGGTCCACCGTTCTTTCTTCAAAGTATACTCGCCAGCACGCTTACCTTTTAAAACTATTGTGTAAAGATCCTTACACATTGGAGTGCTATCAATCACTGCTAAAAAATACATGTTCGAGTGCTATCAATATCTGCTAAAAATACACATAATGTGTGAATACAAACAAGAAAAAACTTTAGCTCAAATGGATCAACAGTCATCCAAACTCTTAGAAAAAGGTTAAAAATGCTACTAAATCTCCAAAAATAAATTTGATTACTATCATAACAGCCCAGTTTTTATAAGCTATATGCTTACAGTTACGGATGAGCTCGGTACCGGTACCGAAAATACCGGTACCGAATTTTGCCAATATGGGTACCGGTACCAAGTACCATATGCTCATCCCTAGTTACCACAACAATAATAAACAACTTATGTGGTTTAATGCATTGCAAAAATAATTTGGCCAACTTTTGACTCGACCTGTTAGAAAGAACAAAGCTCGGATTTACCTATATATATATATATATATATATATTCATATAAAGTAAATACCAGTGGTGTCCTTTCATCATGATCTTTCTTGTTTGGATTAGCTCCAACTCAAATTAAGCTTTTAAACTGATACAAATCACCATAATAAGCTACATTGTTGGCTTTCAGTGCTAGCTTAGCTTAATGTTTTCCAACATGCAATGTGATATATTGTCTCTAATTGCTTCAAATGGTCATTGGTTGCTTTAAACTGCCACCATGCATAAATTATTTTTGATATTGAACTTTATAATTAATTGTGAAACTTATAATATTTATTACCTCTAACAAATTGTTCATAATTTGTAGGCCATCATGAAAATACATCATTCTCAAGCTGAGCATCAAATGGCAACGTATCTTGGATCAACAGACTGATGATCCATCTTTATCGGTATCGGGCTTCCCAAACGTGACCCACACCATCTCCTAAACGCTCTATTATCTTCTCAATCGCCTATTTAATAACAATATTACCCAATTAGTCACACATTTATAAACAAATCAAGAATACATTAAACAAATCACAAAACTTAATAAAAAGTAAAAAAACAAAAAGTAACGGGGACAGCTACGTCCACCTCACCTCGCCTAAAACAACCACCAGACGGCGGCGTATTCTGAATCCAGCTACCGCATCTAATTGTTATAATATCATATTTACCCTTTGTTAACATCCATTCTTAACAACCATGTGTAATGGATTTCTCTTTACTGCAAATTACAGCAAGCTCAAATCGTACTTAGTTCTAATCTATACACAAAATCGCAAAAGAATAAACCAATTCGATAAACAATATTTTAATGTGTACCTATGAAAGGTATCTTAAAGCAACTCTGAATATGCAAAACGCCAATCAAAGACAAAACCAGACCACAATAACAACCTCAAAGAAATTTAAATTGTTCTTATAAAGAGAAAATAAAGCCAGTGATTACAATGCTTTAGAGGACACCAAACATCAAAACTTGTTATGATTGAAACAACAATTGAGAATGGGTGATTGATAAACGACGATTGAGAAAGAAACTTACTGTTTATTTGCAAATATTTGTGATAGGCAATGAAGGATTGATGCTCATTACATTACCACATGCATGCGAGAAAGATGATGACATGGCATATTCATACTCCCATCAACAATGAAATCAAAACTTCAACAGACTCTACAACAGGAAATTTCCTTTATATAAAATTATAAACTTTGAAGTAGGCATAATTTGTTGGAAATTTAGTGAAAATGAGTTTTTACTAAATATTTTGGACATCAATAATATTTATATATGTGTTGTATAAATAATTATTTATGGGTTTGTGTTTAAACTATGTCCAAATAGAGCTGAGATGAATGAGATATCGAAGCTTGAAGTTGTATGTTTGGAAAAACAAAGATGAGAAAAATGGATTGAGATTTGTCATCTTGTCCCACATAGGTGGAATGACAAAACTTAAAGTGGTATATAAGGAGGAGCACTCCTTGAAGGCAAACACTAGTGGGGACCCAAAAGGGTGCATCGCACCTGCACACATGCACGCGTGACGTGGGCTATAAGCCGAATGTGGTGCGCTTTGAACTTCGCAGACCGCCTTTGTATTTTTGCCCATGAGCGCGTGGTCAGATACATGGCGGGTCCGCTTATGGCGCACCCTTGGGTGGCGTAGGCGGATGCCATGGCACGGAACATGTCGATGCGGCGCGAGCTCCTTAGGCACATGGCGCACGTCATTGGCTATGGCGAAGAAGCAAGTGGCGCACAAGTTTGGATGGCGCATAACCAGGTAGCGTCCTAGTATGCGTAGTTGCATCTGTGTGGTGGGCGACTCCATATGGCGTGACATGAGATCCTTGAAGCGTGGCGCGCGGACTGGCAGATCAGTTCTAGCATGCGCGTAGGTTTGCAACAGTAATAGAAGAGCTGGTTGGACCTAGTCAAACTAGTTATTTCAAAGCGTTTAATGCGTGTCATATGAATATGACCGCTTTTTACTAACCACTTAAGTCCATTTAAGTAGAGATTAAAGTCATATTCATTATCTTGTTTATTAGAAGATTAATGTAATAATTATGACAGGATTAATGTCTATTTTTATTACTAGTTTTAATGAGGTTAAAACTATGGGTGTATATATATATATATATATATGAACTTGGTGGTTCATACTAGAGATAGGAATAAACAATAGACATTCTCTTTACTATTGTTTTTCTTTTGAGAGGAGTACTGTAAAAATACACAACTTCATCTTTTTCCTAATTTTATAAACACCAAATTATACTCGGTGTAATCTCGGGCGTGAGTGTCATCTCCGGCAGTACAACAACTGCTTCGGTTGTTGTATCCTGGAAACAAACTGTCTGAGAGGAGGCGCAGAATCTGTTTTAAGGGCCCCGTGTCTAACACGATCCTCAATCAAAACCGTCAACGATAGTTTGTTCATTCTTGCAGCGGAGGTTCGTACAAGACGGTGTGGTTGAAGTTCTTCCATAGACGCTGGCTTGAATCAAGATTGGTACAATTATATTGTATTTTATTTTCGTTTATTTAGTTTTTGTAACCGGTATTGTACTAGTCGAATTTCCCACAAATAACGAGAGTCTCGTCATTATATATTTTATAATATATTTTATAAAAGTGAACCTACTTCCTACAATCTTAAAACAGACTTTCGTGAAGATTGTTGCTACAATCTTAAATCCCTTCTCTACGAGGATTTAGGTTCACGAAAGTTAAAATATTTAATGTGATTTTTGTTAAAATCTTGTAAATATTCTTTTGGGAAATAATATGTAGTACAAACGAGTCGGATTATTTTATGATTTGAGTACAATCTTTAATCCGAATATCGTGTTACAAAAACGAACGTTTTGATTCAAGTTTGGAGTTCATGGGTTTTGTTCGTGTTTAGATAAACCGAACCATATACAAAATAAAATGTATTTCAATATGTTTTGAAATACTAAATTTTCTAATGAGCGTATTAGAAAATTTTATTTTGTAACCCCTTACAAAAGTGTTTGTAACGTTTAATTTCTTTTTAATAAGCTTTTAGTAACCATAATTGATATATTAATGTTGGTTTAAAAGTCTTGAAATATATGTATTTTCTAATGAGAATATTAGAAAGAAATTATTTTATAAAATAAAAAGTTTTAATATTTTCTAACGAGCGTGTTAGAAACTTTGATGTTGAAAGAATAACAAGATTAAAACTTTTTATATCTCTAACGAGCGTGTTAGAATTTTATAGAATAATAAGTTTTAATATCATCGTTTATATCTAATGAGCGTGTTAGATACGATGATTGTGTAAAACTAACTTGTTAAAAGACGATTAGATTTTCTAACGAGCGTGCTAGAAAATATACGTTTAGATTTTCTAACGAGCATGTTAGAAAATATTATTATTTCAAATAATTACCGACGAGCGTGTTGGAGACAATTATTTTGGATTATAAACCTTGTAACGGCTTCGTCTAAACTATTAAATTTCTAACGAGCGAGTTAGAAACGGATTTTTTCCACATACGTTTAAACGATTTTTATTTGTTTAATTCTAATGAGCGTATTAGAAATAGTTTATATTTTTTATAAACTTCGAAACAAATTTTTTAATCGATTATTTCTAACGAGCGTATTAGAAACGATTTAAAGAGTTTGATGGTTGTTTATTTTCTAACGAGCGTGTTAGAAACGATTTAACGACTTTGTCAATTGTTTATTTCTAACAAGCGGGTTAGAAAACGTTTATTTTATATAAACCAAAAACGGATTATGGCAATAAATAATCGTCAAATTTTCTAATGAGCGTATTAGAAATAGTTTATATTTTTTATAAACTTCGAAACAAAATTTTTAATCGATTATTTCTAACGAGCGTATTAGAAATGATTTAAAGAGTTTGATAGTTGTTTATTTTCTAACGAGCGTGTTAGAAACGATTTAACGACTTTGTCAATTGTTTATTTCTAACAAGCGGGTTAGAAAACGTTTATTTTATATAAACCAAAAACGGCTTATGGCAATAAATAATCGTCAAATTTTCTAATGGACGTATTAGAATTAGTTTATCTTATAACCAACTATTTTAACGATTTGCAATCGTTAATTTCTAACGAGCGGGTTAGAATCGGGTTAACTATGATAAACTATTTAAGATGATTTGTAATCGTTTTATATATTTTCTAACGAGCGTGTTAGAAAAGATTTGTGTTCATTTCTAACGAGCGTGTTAGAAAACGTTCATTTAAATAAACAAAAAATGAATAATTGTATTCGTTTTATTTCTAACGAGCGCGTTAGAAGCGGTTTACTTTATAAAAACCGAATATTTTGAATGTTTGTTCAACATTTAAATTCTAATTAGCATATTAGAATTGGTTATCATACAAACCACTCATTTTAACGATTGGTAATCGTTATTATCTAACAACGGTTAGAAATGGTTTAAATATGATAAACCAATTATTAAAACGATGTGTATTTGTTTTATTTTTCAAACGAGCGAGTTTGAAATTGTTTTATTTAATAAACTATTATAAGCTTTATTGTCTTGATTTTTAATCAAAACATAAATATATAGTTTATTTTTAAAACACTTGCAAAACGAGAAATGTTTTGAACGAATAAAACATCTCTTTGCGAATTATAAGTGATTCGATATACTTCCACGAGAAATATAACGTCTTGAACCATATAATAGTATCGGAAAGACTATTTAGTGAAAAACAACTCAATGTTATTATAATTATAATACGTTGTTCAACTACTTGCGAGTAGTTAATTGTAAACAACTTTATATTTTGGATAACTTGTGATTATTCAAGTTTAGAGTTTCAAGACGAAACAAGTTATATGTGTTCCATTGAGGGAGTACCTCAAAACATGATAGAACGATATAATTGCGTTTATTTCGGTCGAAAGTGTTGGAAATAATAACACTTTGGGATTTGATGTTTTCATATCATTGGTGTATCCGTTATTTTGGACTACTAATAAGTTGTCAAAAGGATACACATTTTTGATACAAAGTGTAAAAAGTAATTTACACGAACACAATGAGCGGGTTGTGATCATGACTTATGTAACTGTAACACCCCGAAAATATAAAACTTTATATTATAATTATAAAGTTAAATAAACAAGAATTAATTAACTAGGAAAATTATAACCTAGTTAACTACAAGTCTAGAAATAACTTGAAATAGGGTTAAAATAACCAAAACTATATGTTAAACAAAAGTGGAGGGGCCAATGTTGTTAAAATTGAAACTTATAATATTAGTTTTAATTAAAAACAAAACCAAACACCTCAATTGAGATGTCTGGTCGATCAAGAACAGGAGAGGGCGACACCCCCACTCTCATAACCCTAACTTCTACTAAACTCTCAAATTGAAGGCCCAAATTAGGTTGAAATCAAAATCTGAACATAGATTAGTGATCCTCATCACAAGGGGGTTAAAAGGTATGTAAAATTTGGTGTTAATTCTCTGTTTGAAATTCTCATGAAATTGGGAAATCTGAAAGTTTATGTTGCATGTTTGCTATTTGGGTAGAATAGGGTTGATATAGTGTCTAGGAGTAAAACCTAGACAATAACATGCGAAATCATGGCAAATTCCTGAAAATCTCATGAACACATTGAAGGTGATTCATGGGTTTTGTGGGAAACTAGTAAACACTAGGGTTTAGAATGATTATTCTAGTGTAATAAGAGTCATAGCAAGTGATTTCTGAAATAACGATGTTTTATGTTATATGAAAGCTTAATTGATGATTAATTTTAGCTAAATAGCAAGCTATGAACTTGAATATGAATGATATAAAATTCTGCCCGTTATGTGTTTGTAAGAATGCCTCAAAGAAGGCTCGAAATTGAAAATTTAAGTTTAAACGCATGATTGTGATGATTTGGCAAATTATGCGATATATGATTGAAATGGAGTTCTAAACAAATCGTGATTGAACTCTATAGGAAAAGATACCGGAGCGTCGAGTGGACAAGCCGGTGGCGATTTGCGTTTGAAGGGCGTGCACTAAAGGGATGTAATTCGACCCGTTACATTCAATGAATTGTTGTTAAATTATGTGTAGTTGCGTTGTTGATTAAAAGTTGTGTTGAATTTAGTGACCATGATCGCTATTGGAATTAATAGAGTTAGCTTTGATAAGGAACCATTTGGTAGTCATCATATTGGAAAATTTTCCACAAGATGAGCCAACGGGTAGAACAATAGTGTAAATTGTAGTGTTAGTGTCTTAGCTAGCAGTGATGGCGATGTAAATCACAAGAGCATTAAACCATGGAATTGGTAAGGTAATGCAAGAGATAATAAGCCCCAGATGTTGGGAATAAGGCGCCATAAACATGCTAGTTAAATGATAGTAAAATGGCCTAAGTTAGAGTGGGTCGAATAATTGCATAAGGACATATAGTCTTTCGGTCCGTAAATAAATTTTTTGGTATGAAATTTGTAATAGGCATGTCGGTAATGAATTTACAGACGCATAGGAAAAAGAATCACCTAAAACGGACTTACGAGTCAAAAGATATGCTCATTTGAAGTTAAAATCTGAGTTTTCCGGAGCTGGTAGAAGATGCAGCTCACTAAAAACAACCTGCTGGAAAAGCGTCTCCCCCGCGCCACGCGAGGGGACAACTTGAACTGTCGCGACACGCGAGAAGTTCTCGCGCCACGCGACAGGTGAAATTCTGAAATTTTATTTTATTTTTGATGGTTTGATACTAGAACTTGTTTATATGCTTTATAATCATGTCAATACTAACTTTTAAAGTGGTTTTGACATTAGGTGATGATGGAAACTATCCGGATGGCGATCGAGCAAGCTTTTGAAGAACCGAACACAACTTTTCAAGCTTCCGCGTTAACTAAGTCTATGTTTAAACAATACTTTTGGGATAACTTCCTTTAGACAATGTTTTGATGTAAATGAAGTGTTAATCATGTTTCGAACGTTTGAATTAGTCGGTAGTTGACTAAAGTTTAATCACCTTGGTACTCATGTCTTGTATTAGACGCACTTATTATATATAAAATCTTATGTATTTTGATTAAACTCGAATAGTATTTAGTAGGGTGTTACAAGTTGGTAATCAGAGCTTAAGGTTGTCAACAAAGTGTTCGGTTCATGCTTGATCGATCGTCCGGTAAGAATTAACTTATTATTTTAACATATTATATTTATGTAAGAAATGAGAAATGAATTGAAGTGCATGGGAAGAGCGTGTTAACACACTCAACCCCGGAAAGTGCACCAAATGTGAACGGTTAAAGCAAGTCGGGAACTTGGCTAAACCGAAACAAATGAAGTAATGTTATAAATGAAATTTTTAACGTTTAAATGTAAACATTTCAGTTTCAAGATGTCTGATGGAAACGATGATAATCCGGTGCAAACAAGCACCGAACAAATGAAAGAGATAATTTCCAAAGAAGTAGGGAAGGCAATTGAAGGTAGTCTATCCGGGTTTATAGACAAAATTTAAAGCACGGTGTTGTCGCTTGTCGAAGAGCGAGTTAAAAGGTTGGAGGATAGTGTCAACCTTATGAAGGAAAAATCAGGAGAACGCAAAGGGTGTTCGTACAAGGAATTCATGGCGTGTAAACCGCCAATCTATAACGGGGAGGTCGACCCAATAATATGCCAAAGATGGTTAAGTGACGTTGAAGGAGTGTTTGAACGGACCCACTGTGACGTAGATGACTTTGTTGCTTACGGAAAGGGTCAATTGAGGGGCCAAGCCAAGGATTGGTGGGACAATAAAAAGAAAGAAATAGGAGCCGAAACGGCAAGGGTCATGACTTGGGATGAGTTTAAGGTGCCGTTCCTTAAACACCATAGTCCCAAAGCAGTTATCAATAGGATCAAAGAAAAATTTATCCAGTTAAGACAAAAGGGAGAATCAATCGATAAAATCACGGGTATCTTCATGGATAAGCTGAGATTCTGTGACTAGTTAGTCACCACGGAAGAGCAGAAGATATACTACTATTACAACATGCTGAGTGTTGAATACCGGGAGTTTATGACTCCCTCAAAATATGAAACTCTCACAGAAATCATCAACACCGCCCGGGAGCGGGAAATCGTGTTAAAGAAACAAGTTGAAAGGGGTGAGCGAAGGGCACAGGATGTGAATCCAAGCCCTACAAAGAAAGCTAGAACTGCTGAATCAGGGAAGAAAATGGAGGCTAAAGGCGGGTCGCCGAGTTACAAAGTATGTGGAAAAGGGCACAAAGGTGAGTGCCGCTTCAAAGACAAGCCGTGTCCGGTATGTGGGAAGACGGGGCACACTGCATCGCTATGTCCCGGAAAAGTTTTCGTTTGTTACAAATGTTATCAACCCGGCCACAAAACGTCTGAATGCCCCGAGTTGGTGGGAAAGAGAGACACAAAAGAGTCTCCAGCAGAAGCTTCCAAAGCGAAGGCTAGGTCCTTCCAACTTACCACGGTTGAAGCAAAAACAGAACCCGATGTGGTCTCAGGTATATTCACAATTAACTCAATTCCAGCACATGTAGTGTTTGATACGGGTGCGAATAAATCCTTCATTTCGCCTGGATTTATTCGACATCCTTCATTTGTATTGACGAAATTATTTGTGCCCTTAGAAGTTGAAATAGGAGACAACAAAAGTTTTATAGTTTGTGATGTTTGTCGAGGCTGCAAATTAAGCATCGACGATGAGGAATACTTGATAGACCTAATCCCAATGTCAATGGGGGAATTTCAAGTAGTCGTTGGGATGGATTGGCTATCTCAGCATCATGCAAAGGTTGTGTGTTTTCGTAAAGAGATAAAGCTAACATCTCCGAGTGGGAAACACGTCACTATCTTTGGCAAAAAAGGAGGCAACCCCATAATATGCTCAATGTTGAAAGCTCACAAGCTTATGAAACAAGGTTGCAAGGCATTTATGATATACGCAAATGAGCCCGAGAAAGAATCACTGAAGATCAAAGATGTACCGGTAGTACGAGACTATGAAGATGTGTTTCCAGAAGAATTACCAGGGATACCGCCTGAACGGGAAGTAGAGTTCGGGATCGAATTGATTCCGGGTGCAAAACCCGTAGCTAAAGCACCGTACCGACTCGCACCGTCGGAATTACAAGAGTTGATGTCCCAAATTCAAGGCCTGCTTGACAAGGGATTCATAAGGCCGAGTGTGTCTCCTTGGGGCGCACCGGTACTGTTCGTGAAAAAGAAAGACGGAAGCATGTGCATGTGTATCGATTACCAGGAGTTAAACAAACTCACGGTAAAGAATCGATACCCGCTTCCGAGGATAGATGATTTATTCGACCAATTACAAGGTGCGAACTAGTTTTCAAAAATTGACCTTAGATCGGGATACCACCAATTAAAGGTCAACGAGGAAGATGTGCCGAAGACGGCTTTCCGCACGCGATACGGACATTACGAATTCCTCGTGATGTCATTTGGGCTAACAAATGCACCCGCGGCTTTCATGGACCTCATGAACCGGGTTTGCAAACCGATGTTGGATAAGTCAGTCATCGTATTTATCGATGATATTTTGGTGTACTCGAAAAGTGAAGCTGAACATGCACACCACTTACAAGAGGTGTTAGAGACACTTAGACGAGAGAGGTTGTATGCGAAATTCTCTAAGTGTGCCTTTTGGTTACGAGAGGTGCAATTTCTTGGCCACATCATAAGTGCCGATGGAGTATTAGTAGACCCGTCAAAGATCGAGGCCGTGTCGAAATGGAATCCCCCGAAGAACCCTTCGGAAATTAGAAGCTTTTTGGGGCTTGCGGGATACTATAGGAGATTCATTCAAGATTTCTCCAAGATTGCGTCACCGCTAACAAAACTAACCCGAAAGGAAGAAAAGTTCATTTGGGGTGTCGATCAAGAAAGAGCGTTTCAAAAGCTAAAAGAGAAATTAACTCAAGCTCCGGTACTAACATTGCCGGACGGGGTCAAAGACTTGGTGGTTTATTCGGATGCTTCACTATCAGGGCTCAGATGTGTTTTGATGCAACGGGGCAAAGTTATAGCTTATGCCTCGAGGCAATTGAAAATACACGAGAAGAAGTATCCCACACACGATCTCGAGTTGGCTGCGGTGGTATTTGCATTAAAAATATGGAGGCACTATTTATATGGGGTAAAGTGCACCATATTCACCGATCACAAGAGCTTAAAATACTTCTTCGATCAGAAGGAGTTAAATATGTGACAAAGGCGATGGATAGAAACGGTGAAAGATTTCGACTGTGAAATACACTATCACCTCGGACGGGAAAACGTGGTGGCGGATGCCCTAAGCAGAAAGGTAGATTATGTCCTGATACGAGTACGATCATTGCAACTCATTGTGACCTCGGGCTTACTTGAACGAATCCGAGAGGCACAAGATGAAGCAGTAAAGACGGAAAACTGGAAAAAGGAAAGGATTGTTGGCCAAGTTAAAGATCTCGAAGAAGACACTCACGGTTTGAAAACACGTTTCAATAGAATTTGGGTTCCTAACACATGTGAAGTTAAAAAGCTTCTACTAGATGAGGCTCACAAGTCCCGTTATTCCATCCATCCGGGAGCGACCAAGATGTATAATGATTTAAAACAAAACTATTGGTGGCCCGGGATGAAAAGAGATATTGTGAAATATGTGGAGAAGTGTTTGACCTGCTTGCAAGTCAAAGCGGAGCACCAGAAACCATATGGTAAGTTGCAACCATTGGACATCCCAGTTTGGAAATGGGAACAAATCACCATGGATTTGTTGACCAAATTGCCCAAAACTAACCGCGGGTTTGATGCTATATGGGTAGTCGTGGATAGATTGACGAAAAGTGATCACTTCATTCCGATTCAAGAGACTTATACATCCGAGAAGATGTCGGAGGTGTGCACCAATGAAATCATAGCACGTCATGGGGTACCGATTTCCATTGTGTCAGACAGAGATACTCGGTTTACTTCGAAATTTTGGCGTGAATTTCAAGAACAAATGGGAACTAAATTGTTCATTAGCACTGATTACCATCCACAAACGGATGGGCAGAGTGAAAGAACAATACAAACGTTGGGAGATATGTTGCGGGCTTGCATTATTGACTTCGGGGGTAGTTGGGATGTCTACCTACCCTTGGTCGAATTTTCATATAACAATAGCTGTCACGCTAGCATTAAGATGGCCCCGTATGAAATGTTATATGGTAGAAAGTGTCGAACCCCGGTATGTTGGGGAGAAGTGGGTCCACGAGGACTAGCACCTACTGATATAATCCGAACTACGAATGAGAAGATCGACATGGTCCGAACTCACCTAAAAGCGGCTCAGGATCGACAAAAGTCGTACGCGGATAAACGAAAGAGGCCGATTGAATTTCAAGTGGGCGACAAAGTAATGCTGAAAGTATCGCCGTGGAAAGGAATAATACGGTTCAGAAAAAGAGGAAAGTTGAGCCCAAGATTTATTGGGCCATTCAGAATCACCGAGCGGGTTGGTAAAGTAGCATATCGCCTCGAACTACCAGAGGAGTTAAGTGGGATTCATAGCACATTCCACGTGTCACATCTCCGAAAATGTTTAGCAGACGAAACTGCTCATATCCATTACGATGATATCGAGGTGGATAACAGCCTCAACTATGCAGTAAAACCAATTGTGATTTTAGAACGTAAAGAGAAGAGTTTGAGAAACAAAGTGATTAAGCAAGTCAAGGTCAAATGGGAGCATAGGAAAGGTTCGGACACTACGTGGGAGTCCGAAGAGGAGATGCGACGTCTCCACCCTACATTATTTGGTACGTACTTTGGTTTCGGGGATGAAACCCTTTTAAGGGGGGTGGACTTGTAACACCCCGAAAATATAAAACTTTATATTAGAATTATAAAGTTAAATAAATAAGAATTAATTAACTAGGAAAATTATAACCTAGTTAACTACATGTCTAGAAATAACTTGAAATAGGGTTAAAATAACCAAAACTATATGTTAAACAAAAGTGGAGGGGCCAATGTTTTTAAAATTGAAACTTATATTATTAGTTTTAATTAAAAACAAAACCAAACACCTCAATTGAGATGTCTGGTCGATCAAGAACAGGAGAGGGCGACACCCCCACTCTCATAACCCTAACTTCTACTAAACTCTCAAATTGAAGGCCCAAATCAGGTTGAAATCAAAATCTGAACATAGATTAGTGATCCTCATCACAAGGGGGTTACAAGGTATGTAAAATTTGGTGTTAATTCTCTGTTTGAAATTCTCATGAAATTGGGAAATCTGAAAGTTTATGTTGCATGTTTGCTATTTGGGTAGAATAGGGTTGATATAGTGTCTAGGAGTAAAACCTAGACAATAACATGCGAAATCATGGCAAAATCCTGAAAATCTCATGAACACATTGAAGGTGATTCATGGGTTTTGTGGGAAACTAGTAAACACTAGGGTTTAGAATGATTATTCTAGTGTAATAAGAGTCATAGCAAGTGATTTCTGAAATAACGATGTTTTATGTTATATGAAAGCTTAATTGATGATTAATTTTAGCTAAATAGCAAGATATGAACTTGAATATGAATGATATAAAATTCTGCCCGTTATGTGTTTGTAAGAATGCCTCAAAGAAGGCTCGAAATTGAAAATTTAAGTTTAAACGCATGATTGTGATGATTTGGCAAATTATGCGATATATGATTGAAATGGAGTTCTAAACAAATCGTGATTGAACTCTATAGGAAAAGATACCGGAGCGTCGAGTGGACAAGCCGGTGGCGATTTGCGTTTGAAGGGCGTGCACTAAAGGTATGTAACTCGACCCGTTACATTCAATGAACCGTTGTTAAATTATGTGTAGTTGCATTGTTGATTAAAAGTTGTGTTGAATTTAGTGACCATGATCGCTATTGGAATTAATAGAGTTAGCTTTGATAAGGAACCATTTGGTAGTCATCATATTGGAAAATTTTCGACAAGATGAGCCAACGGGTCGAACAATAGTGTAAATTGTAGTGTTAGTGTCTTAGCTAGCAATGATGGCGATGTAAATCACAAGAGCATTAAACCATGGAATTGGTAAGGTAATGCAAGAGATAATAAGCCCCGGATGTTGGGAATAAGGCGCCATAAACATGCTAGTTAAATGATAGTAAAATGGCCTAAGTTAGAGTGGGTCGAATAATTGCATAAGGACATATAGTCTTTCGGTCCGTAAATAAATTTTTCGGTATGAAATTTGTAATAGGCATGTCGGTAATGAATTTACAGACGCATAGGAAAAAGAATCACCTAAAATGGACTTACGAGTCAAAAGATATGCTCATTTGAAGTTAAAATCTGAATTTTTCGGAGCTGGTAGAAGTTGCAGCTCACTAAAAACAACCTGCTGGAAAACCGTCTCCCCCACGCCACGCGAGGGGACGACTTGAACTGTCGCGACACGCGAGAAGTTCTCGCGCCACGCGAAGACCTGTTGCGCCACGCGACAGGTGAAATTCTGAAATTTTATTTTATTTTCGATGGTTTGATACTAGAACTTGTTTATATGCTTTATATTCATGTCAATACTAACTTTTAAAGTGGTTTTGACATTAGGTGATGATGGAAACTATCCGGATGGCGATCGAGCAAGCTTTTGAAGAACCGAACACAACTTTTCAAGCTTCCGCGTTAACTAAGTCTATGTTTAAACAATACTTTTGGGATAACTTCGTTTAGACAATGTTTTGATGTAAATGAAGTGTTAATCATGTTTCGAACGTTTGAATTAGTCGGTAGTTGACTAAAGTTTAATCACCTTGGTACTCATGTCTTGTATTAGACGCACTTATTATATATAAAATCTTATGTATTTTGATTAAACTCGAATAGTATTTAGTAGGGTGTTACAGTAATAAGCCAAAAATCAAACATCAAATGCATAACGGCGTCGTGAGAAATGTGGTGAATGGTTTGAGATGAAATGCATGAAAACGAGATATGTCATCTAATGTTGAGAGCATCAACATGGAAATGCACATGTAAGTTTTCAAAGAATATAACATATAAAAGAAATATATGTTATTATTGTAAATGATTTTAATAAATTTAGCAAATTTATTAGCAGAAATTTACAATAGTGATGGACTTGTAGATACTTCTACAACCATCAATGTTGTTTAACCTATGTGGAGGCATGGTCTTCAATTTGGGAGAGTATCCCAATACATGGTATTAATGAAACAACAACGTAAATGTATATATCACTATAGGCATACGTGAATGTTTTGTTGTTGAGAGTCAATCTAATTGACTATATCTCAAGACTCAAGTGATTTTATACAAATATCTTTCATCAAAGTGACTTGGATTAAGACTTATGTTTAAGTCTTTAGGAAGTCAATGGTGAAGCCTTGGAGATAAAAAGGTAAATGAGTTATGATCCTAATGGATGAAGTTAACTATGGTTTTGAGGCCTTCCTAAAACCGATGGTTTTGGAACGGTGAAATAAAATTTCATTATTGTGTCTAAACTAAGAAACGAATGTTCGAAAGAGATAGTGCGTTATCTCTTAAGGCTGTGATGAATCGGAATGATGCATCTTCTGTTCACATGCTAAAGTATTGTGGTCTAAAGCATGCTAGACTAATACTTGTTAATTTATATGCTCGACGGAGATTAAATTAACTTTAAACATTCAAAATATGTGATGACACAAGAACGAATTTTGTGCAAAAAACAAAACTATAAAGATAACATCATTTTAGTCCTAAAGGATAGTTAATTAAAATGCAAGAAATGTGGGGGGGGGGGGGGGGAGGAACCATTTAAGAAACAAACCCTTTAGGGTATGAAGAAATGGTAGTTGAGAAGTTTTCTCAAACTCGAAATGAAAGGGAGAACCTTTCATCACCCATTTGGATGTTATCCAATTACACTTAAATGTGGGGGTGACTTGCATTTGAATGTGGAAATGGGAGTTGAGAAGTTTTCTCAAACTCGAAATGAAAGGGAGAACCTTTCATCGCCCCATTTGGATGCTATCCAATTACACTTAAATGTGGGGGTGACTTGCATATATTGCAAACGCATGACCAAGTGGAGTACACAATGGTTACATGGAGTCAATCGAGTAGATTGGACTCGAATGCCAATTGGTTAGATTCAAAATCTAGTAAGATGTCAGTCATGACACACCAAAGGCATGGTGAAAACGTGTCTAGCCATGAATTGAGTTTCATGTCATTCTAAAGACAAGGTACATACCTGGATCCAGGTTGAGATCACAAGTTATAAGTCTTACGAATCGACTAAAAGGAAAAAGTGACTAGTGAGTCAAGAACACGTTAGAACAACTGATCTAAACTGAAAATTATTGTTGTTGACTTAGCAAAGTCAACAAGTAATTTTGGATCCAACAACCAGTGGGTTGATAAGAGATCAAGTTGTGGAATGAGACTAAAGCCCATGAAAAAAGGGACATGAGGGAAACCTAACCTAGTTGACTGGAGATCCCAAGATCTAGGTTCAATAGGACAACTTAATCATGAACCGAAGGGTAGTCACTGTGGGGGCACAGCTAATATATATGCTTATGTATAAGCTAGTGTATGTGTTCATATATCCCCCTAAAACTACGAAAGGTGTTTAAATACGTCCTAGTCCATTCCTATAATATTCAGTGACATTGTTGTGAGGCTAAGCATAATATATGGCTAATTGATTTGTGGAAATCATAGTAAGCCATAATGCTTTTAATGATTCAAAGGAATCACCTATGTGAGAGAGAAGTAGGGTCGCTTCGAATGGCATTGTGGGGTGCACAATCCTAGAGCTCTCGCAGAACCAGGCTAGTGTTCCAGGACCATAATAGGACACGATAGTGAGAGGATGGCCCGGCTAGGGAAAGTATTGTGTGAATGTATATTTTCGTTTACACAAATGGGGGGTTGTTCAAGGACATCACGTCTACAAAACCCTAGTAGGCTAAGTATGCTTCACAAAGGGAGGTTCAAAGGCTATGCCTACCTATCCTGCAATACTCGACTGTCGAGTTTTCATCGGGGAATTTTGTGTCTTTTAATCGATCTCCATTCATGTGGGGGATTGTTGGAAATTTAGTGAAAATGAGTTTTTCACTAAATATTTTGGACATCAATAATATTTATATACGTGTTGGATAAATAATTATTTATGGGTTTGTGTTCAAACTATGTCCAAATAGAGCTGAGATGAATGAGATATCGAAGCTTGAAGTTGTATGTTTGGAAAAACAAAGATGAGAAAAATGGATTGAGATTTGTCATCTTGTCCCACATAGGTGGAATGACAAAACTTAAAGTGGTATATAAGGAGGAGCACTCCTTGAAGGCAAACACTAGTTGGGACCCAAAAGGGTGCATCGTACCTGCACACATGCGTGCGTGACGTGGGCTATAAGCCGAATGTGGTGCGCTTTGAACTTCGCATACCGCCTTTGTATTTTTGCCCATGAGCGCGTGGTCGGATACATGGCGGGTCCGCTTATGGCGCACCCTTGGGTGGCGTAGGCGGATGCATGGCATGGCACATGTCGATGCGGCGCGAGCTCCTTAGGCACATGGCGCACGTCAGTGGCTATGGCGAAGAAGCAAGTGGCGCACAAGTTTGGATGGCGCATAACCAGGTAGCGTCCTAGTATGCGTAGTTGCATCCGTGTGGTGGGCGACTCCATATGGCGTGACATGAGATCCTTGAAGCGTGGGCGGACCGGCGGATCAGTTCTAGCACGCGCGTAGGTTTGCAACAGTAATAGAAGAGCTGGTTGGACCTAGTCAAACTAGTTATTTCAAAGCATTTAATGCGTGTCATATGAATATGACCGTTTTTTACTAACCACTTAAGTCCATTTAAGTGGAGATTAAAGTCATATTCATTATCTTGTTTATTAGAAGATTAATGTTATAATTATGACAGGATTAATGTCTATTTTTATTACTAGTTTTAATGAGGTTAAAACTATGGGTGTATATATATATATATGAACTTGGTGGTTCATATTAGAGATACGAATAAACAATAGACATTCTCTTTACTATTGTTTTTCTTTTGAGAGGAGTACTGTAAAAATACACAACTTCATTTTTTTCCTAATTTTATAAACACCAAATTATACTCGGTGTAATCTCGGGTGTGAGTGTCATCTCCGGCAGTACAACTACTGCTTCGGTTGTTGTATCCTGGAAACAGACTGTCTGAGAGGAGGCGCGGAATCTGTTTTAAGGGCCCCGTGTCTAACACGATCCTCAATCAAAACCGTCAACGATAGTTTGTTCATTCTTGCAGCGAAGGTTCGTACAAGACGGTGCGGTTAAAGCTGTGTAGTTAATAGCGGCGCTATAGCGGTGTAGCGGTCCTCTGGCATCGTAGCGGTCCAAATAGCGGTTGGGCATAGCGGTTCCGCTAATAGCGGCGCTATAGCCCGCTATTTGACCGCTATGCCTACACCTTTATAGCGGCTGGATCAGTGATATTAGCGGTCAGCCCAAGTTGATGAAAAGCCCTTTTTTTTTATAAAACCCATTACCCATTACAGTAAAAAAAGGCCCAATCTTTAATAAAAACCCATTACGACCAATTAAAACCTAGACGACCAATTTATCATGTTCAACGAACAGCGCTATTCGATTCTTCAGTCTTCTTCGACATCATCAGAGTTCAATTGCTGCTGTTCATCAAAGATTCAAAGCTGATAAAAATCGATCAAAGTTGTTCAACTCGATTGCTGGTCTGATACTCGACTTCATCAGAGCTGTTCGATTCTTCAGTCTTCGACAGTCACCTGTCACCAAGGTATTAGTGTTCTCTTCGGTCTTCAAAGTTACTATTAGTGTTCGATTCGATTGCTGGTCTGATACTCGAGCTCATGAATCTGTTACAGTTGATTCTTGAATAACATCTTGATTCTTGAATAGTTGAATGTATTAGTGGTCTGATGACTGATAGTTGAATGTATTAGTGGTCTGATTCTTGAATAGTTGAATGTATTAGTGGTCTGATACTCGAGCTCTTGAATGTATTACAGTATTAGATATATACTATTAGTCTTGATTCTTGAATAGTTGAATGTATTATTTAGTCTTGAATGTATTAGTCTTGAATGTGTTAGTGGTTGATTGAATGAGAAACAGGGGCATCGATCCTGGATTGTCTGTTTGATTGTGTTAGTTTGATTGTGTTAGTGTCTGTCTTACATTATGTTACATTATTTGCATCAGGTTTTTGATAATGGATTGTTCAGTTCCTTCTTCACATGCATCTGTCAACCCTACAAACACTAATACGGTATCGTCTGATGCCGGCACTCATGCCGGGGGCGCTAGCAAAAAAAGTATAAGTGGAGATATGGCTTGGGAATGGGAGAGCAAAGAGAACCCTTGAAAAAACATCACGTCTAGTGTACACTATGTGATAAGAAGGTATCCGGAGGAATCACACGACTCAAGCAACATCTTACTCATACCGGAGGACAAGTCACCGGTTGTACGAAAGTGAGTGTGGATATTCAGAAGCGAGTCTTAGCATCAATGAAAGAAAAAGATAAGATACAATTAGAAAGGAAAAGAAATTTACAAATTCTTAGATCAAACACGGTTGATCTTTCTGATGAAGATGAAGATGAAGATGAGGATAATGTACAAGATGTTAGTACAAAAAAAAAAATGTTTCAAAGAAAAAGAAATTTGTAGGTGCTAGTAACGTGCGAGGTGCTATGGATAACATGTTCAAGACTGATTACGGAAAAACAACGCAAAATACATTGGATAGAAATAATCCAATAAAGGAGAAGTTAAAGATGAATGCTTGGGATAAAATTGCAACTTGGGCTTATGCGGTTGGTTTGCCCTTTAATGCCGTACGTGACGAAAGTTTCCAAGAAATGATCCACGCCATTGGAGAATATGGAAGAGGTACTTTATTTGATTAAGTCATTAAGCTTCATTGGTTATTTGATTATTACTATATAACTTAGTTTTACGTTTATGTTAGGTATGCCAGCTCCATCTTATCATAATATTCGTGTGACGTTGATGAAAAAACGTTTAGAAGAAACGAAACAATTTGTGGATTCGTTTCGGCCACATTGGGAAGAATATGGATGTAGCATTATGTCCGGTTTTTGGACAGACGGGAAAGGAAGGTGTTTGATAAACTTCTTAGTCAATTGTCCTCGTGGAACGGTATTTTTGAATTCAATTGATGCATCCGAGCATGTGAAGAATGCTGATTTAATTGTTAAAATGATAAATGAGGTGATAGAAGGTGTTGGAGAGGCGAATATTGTGCAGGTAGTTTTATATTTCTAGTAATTTTATTTGTTATTTTTACTTTCTCTTCATTTTGTTAATTGAATTCGTTATTGTTTCTTATAGTTTATTACAGATAATGGGTCAAACTTTAAAGCCGCCGGAAAAATTTTAGAAGAAGAACACCCTAAGATGTTTTGGACTCCTTGTGCAGCACATTGTGTGAACCTCATGATTCAAGATATCGGCGAGAAAATACCAAAGATAAAGTCTGTTTTGACTGATGCTAGTGCAATTGTGGTTTACATTTACAACCACGGAAGGATTCTTAATATGATGAGGAAGTTGACGAAAAACAAGGAGCTACACAGGTCTTGTGTAACTAGATTTGCAACCCAGTTCTATACCCTTCAAAGTATCCACGAGAATCGACATCATATTCAAGTGTTATTCGTTTCCGAAGAATGGAGGAAAAGTGACTTTGCAAATAAGGCAGTTGGAAAGAAAGTCGAGCGAATAGTTGCAAAAACAGAATTTTGGGACAATGTACACCTAGCTTGTCAAGTGTTAGCTCCGTTGGTGGATGTGGTTAGATTGGTTGATACAGAAGAGAAGCCGTGTATGGGTTACATCTATGATGCAGTGTCTAGAGCAAAGGAGCAAATCAAGAAAAATTTAACCGATGAAAGACTGAGGACTAAAGTTTGGAGTTTCATTCAAACAAGATGGTCTGACCAACTTCATCATCCGTTACATGCAGCTGGATGTTTCTTGAACCCTGCCATTTAGCATGCGGATACATCAAAGGATTTACGGAAGAACCCGGACATTTCAGCGGGACTTTATGTTGCTATTGACCGTTTAGTACCCAATTTGGAAGATAATGATAAAGTCAGGCAAGACTTTAATTTATACATTGATTTAGTTGGGCACTTTGGATCTCCGGCTGCTACAAGGGCTCGAACGAAAGTCGCACCATGTAAGTAAAAACATTTCAATGTATTCACATGTTCTTATTACATCAGTCCATTTATTTATATAAAATGTAGATATATGGTGGCGTACTTATGGGATCGACACACCTTTGCTCCAAAAATTTGCTATTACTGTCCTTAGTCAAACTTGTAGCGCTTCACCTTGTGAACGCAATTGGAGTACATTCGACAATGTAAGTTTTCCTACCACATATTTTTTAAAATTATATTATAATATTTAACCTCTTTACTTCATTATGTAATTTTTTTATTCTTTATGTTTAGTTACATTCAAAGAAAAGAAATCGTCTTTTGCAACAAAAACTCAATGATCTTGTATTCATCCAATACAACACAAGGTTACAAAGGCGCTTCAACTCACTAAAAACCAACAAATCTTTGGATCCTATTTTGTTAAGAGACGTAGATGAAAATGATGATTGGGTTATACCAACGGAAATTGAGCATCAAGATTTTGTTGGTGGTAGTGATGGTCTTCTATGGTCGGTTGCGCGAGAGGCAATGGGAGGAAACGAAGACGTTGGGCCAAGTACTAGGAGCAAAAGAGAGCGTTATAGAGATGATGATGATGATGATGTTAGAGTTAATTCAGTTGAAGTGGAAGATCTTGATGAACGATTGAATTCCTTGGTTGATGTAGACTCGGAGGAAGATTTCATTGGTTATGACTAGATAGTGTTTCGAACATCGACACTTTATGTTTTTATGTTTTGAAGTGGAGACATTACCACTAATATTTGGAATGATAAAACTATGAATTTTGATATTACTATTAATATTTTTCAAAGACATATTTATATATATATATATATATATATAAAATTATATAAATTATGCATGGTATAAAAATTACCGCTATATCACCGCTATACCACCGCTATAACCTATATATCGTATAGCGGACCTTGACCGCTATCCGCTATTTTACCGCTTTAACTACATAGGGTTAAAGTTCTTCCAAAGACGTTGGCTTGAATCAAGATTGGTACAATTATATTGTATTTTATTTTCGTTTATTTAGTTTTTGTAACCGGTATTGTACTAGTCGTTTATTTAGTTTTTGTAACCGGTATTGTACTACTTCCTACATAATTTGTATAATGTAAGTGATACATAAAACCATGTGACCCTCAAAAGCATGTAAGAGAGCACACGAACATTAATTTGCTAGGGCTTCTGGCTCATTTAAAACGTGAACTTCATATCAAACAAGTGGTGTGCAATCTTAGATACTAACATCATAAACCACAAAATCAAAAGGGTTACCTGATTATTTACAATGACCTGAATTTGAAAGGTCTCTCGAAATACTTTGCCGTCACGACAGCAAGCCAGTAAGTTATTCATCACCAACAAAAACCCTAATCAACGATCTTATCAGTTAAATAAGTAGAAAGAAGGAGTGATTAATAGAACTACCACTACTTGTAATCATGAATCTGAGATGGTGAATTCAAATAAAAATCAAACAAAGTTACAACTTATAACAATAGTATTATAGCTATTATAATATAAAGAAATTACTCATATCGCCATAAGCTCTTCTGACAGTAGCTCGCCATCGACGAACATCTTTTCACATTCCGTTCACCGGGGACACCTTTTTCGACGACTGTACTTTGTTGTCACGTGTGTTACCGGCGGATCTGTCACCATCAGTGTTGTCGATTTGTTCTTCCCTATTTACTCCTCTTTCTCCGACGGTTCAATTGCGAAAGGCCGATTTGGGGTTAACAATTTATAAACTGAAAGATTCCCATGAAATATGAATCTGTATTAATGCAGGGGATTTCAATCAAGAAAAAGAAAACCTATAACCGAACTATTTTATTCAAGTAATTGAAGGAATCAACAATTAAAGAAAGAAATCAAGCGTCGGTAGGTTGAGAGCGTTGAGGGTAGAGGAAGGGTCTCAGGGCAAAGCTGGAAGTGAAATTTAGCTTTTTAACTAAAGGAATCGGATAAATTTACTAATTTAACTCTCAGGTGTCTTAAAATTTAAGCTATTTACTATTCTACCCCTCTGAAATATCTTAAATTTCTTTGTACATATTGCTTGAAAAGTTGTACACATAGTAAAATTACATTCTCGTCCATCACTGTTCCTTTATATAGTATTATAGATAGTCAGTACTACCATAAGTGATAGCATATATAGTAAAAGGTATAACGTAAAATCAATTTATACAATACATGCAGTCATATAAAACAAGTTATATTTAAATTTTATGAAACAGATATGTCTTTTTCTCAACTAAATAGAAAATACATAACCAATATATTTACCTATCACTGTATAACAAATCAACCATATATTTTACATATAAATACTAATCTGAAAAATATAACATATTTGATCAACTTAAGGAAATTATCATATCAACAAAATCTCACATTGTTTTATCTTTACTTTAAAAGCCAACTCAAAATTAGAAGTAACACATAAATAATAATTGAAAAACATACTGTTAACACTTTTTTTCTGTTTCTTTTTTCTTACCCACAGAAACATGTGCCATTGGATACCTAGTCTTGCCCTCATATAAAATTCAATGTAACAAAGAAACTTATTATTATTATCTTTTTAATTCCTTACTATGTAAGAAAAAGGTTTAGAACTGATCAAATCAAACTAGATATCATGATCTCCGAATGAGGTTTTTGGTATATGGGATTTGGCCTTACCAGATTACCATGTATTCAATTAAACATTATAACTAATCATAAACACTAATGCGTAAAATGTTTTGTTGTTATAGATTATAAAATGTATCAATAATACACGCATAAACACATTAATATGATAACAATCATATATTTCCTAAATCTACAAGCAGCTAGAGATATCCATTAACGTGATTCTAAAAGACTATCTAAGAATACCCATACTTAGGAATAATTCTAATTATTCACCCATACTTATGATTAAACCTGAGACATCTCCTCTAAAAGACATGTCTCTATCTAAGAATATTTACGAAGTCAATTAATATAACAACAAAATTAATGCTATCGAACACCACAAAAGATATTCATATAATAACAAGAAAACATATGATTGAAGTTCATAATATATCGTTCTCGCTTTAAAAGGCATTATAATACAACTGGAATACTAAAATATCTGTTGCTATGAGTATTACAATATGAGGTGAGCTAAACGTACCCTCTCTTTTACTTTTTATAAATCGAATGAAGTAAATATAGTATATTTATAATATTAGAACCTTCAAATGGCATCTTGCTATACCACATATATTAATATAATTGTCACACCCCGACCGCGTAAAACAACAAACCGCGGCGGAAACGTCGGGGAGTGTTGTAACAGAATCATTGTTTCACAACACATGGTGATTAAAGATTTGTTTTGTTTCATTAATGAACTCATTGTCTTATTATAATTCTGATAAATACAAATAATTGTCTTTCAAGTTTTAAAGACACTAAGGCACGGGTCCAACCTATGTGTAGCATGCATCAACAATCATCACATAGTAGTACCTGAAACATATGTGAAAGTAAAACGTCAGCATAAAAATGCATGTGAGTAACATAGGTTTTGTTGATTTAGATTCATGGCTTTGGTTAACATAAGAAAAAGGTTTTATGTTTTACCAAAGTAGCCATGAATCCTTGTAAAAGTTTTGTGTCTAAAATGCATTGTTTTGATAAAATGGTTCGTAGTATATACACAAATATGCTTTGATTTGAAATAGTTTAACAGATAATATATCGGAATATACTTTGGTTACTGAAATAATAGGTTTGGTAGTATATCATAAATATACTTTGGTTTAACAATGAAAACATCGGTAGTGTATCGAATTATACTTTGGTTTGAAAACAACATATTAACTAGGCTTTGGTAGTATATCAAAATATACTTTAGTTTATGAAATAACAAAGTCGGTAGTATATCAAACTATACTTTAGTAAAACAATATCATGTTGGTAGTATATCAAAATATACCGAAATCATGATTTGGTAGTATATCAAACTACACCTTAGTAAACAATAGCATATCAAACTATGCTTTATCAAAACAGTATCACGTTGGTAGTATATCGAAATATACCATATATCGTGATTTGGTTATACATTCAAAACTTAGTGCATTAAACTACACTTTAGAGACTATAGAAATACCACAAAGGCATATTCCATTTGGTTAAAATTTGGTTTCTGACATTCCCTACAACAGGAATGGGGTGTCTAGTCCTATAGCGCTATATCGTACTACCAATCGGCTTGATCATTGTTAATGAATGTATAAATAACAGTATAAATGAACAAATAGTTCTAATGAGTTTTGGAAAACAATGTTTAAGCCATGGATAATAGTTCAAGTTTGTTAAGCATGTGTAAACATATAATTGGAAATCATGAAAATAATGCGTAGGCACATATGTATCACCCCAAAAACATTGAAAATAGTAAAAGAGGGGACTATGTACTCACTTGAGATTGCAAGTATCCTTGATTAAGTGTCCTAACGAAGCTCGGTAAATCAAGGAATCAAGTGGCACCTAGTATGGAATCACCATGTTAAACAATCGGATCCTAAATCGGGAGATAGGATAGAATGAGGTTCTACAAATCAAATGAGTATTGGCACTCATATGGCATGATTTAATAGTCCCAACATTCTGATTTGAAATTCTACCTAAGTGCTTTTGACCCGTTTCGACCCATTATGGTAGTATAAGCTACTATAACACGTCAGTTGCGTAAACATAAGGTCGGATGGTTATCAATGTCCTATCTCAAGTCTTACATGCCCAATTATGCCTAAATATGTTACCATATCAGTTTAGATATCAAAAACATGTTCACATATGCATAATATGGATTTATGTTCAAAAAGGGCGTTTTGGTCATTTTCTATGGGCATATAACCTACTTAACAAATGACTAACCAATCCTATGTGATCATAAGGTATAACCTAAGAGGTTATTCCCTATGCAACTATGATCACTAAACATTCTAAGTCGGATCCTAATGATCGACCAAACGGGTCGGGTTCGAAAGTCTAAGCGGTTGTCTAGACCGCTTAACTTACGACCTTAAACAAGCACTAAACTAATAGTGACGAGTTAAACATGTCAAAACATGTTTAACTAATTTAGAAAACTGATTTGGTATCAAAACAAAGTGTTTTGATACCTAAAAGTAGTTCCGTTGCAAAATGCGTGTGAATACGCATTTTGACCAAAACTTTGACTCGTCACTACATCTAGTCAACGTGGTAATCAGTAGGTATAATCGCTGAAGATTATAACCATCGTGATTACAATCACGTTGCAAAGTTCAATTGAACTTTGTCTTGACAAATTGATGGTCAAAACCGAAAGTTAAACTGTTGGTCAAACAGTTTGACTTTCAGCTCTAAAAGCTGAAAATCACTACTTAAGCCATGAAAGAACACTCACTTGGTGTTCAAAGGCTAGAAGGATGATCTTAGAACTCAGGTAGGTGGCTCCTTTGCAGGGATTCCTCCACTTAGAGTTCCAAATTTAAAAATGAGCAGTGAATGATGAAGAAAGGGTGGCTATTTATAGTTGTCGTGAGGCTCTAGGATCATTACAAGTGGTTTGTGTAGCCACCAAGCAAGAAATCCTAGCCATACATGTGTAATTGCAACTATACTTTGCTTGGAGAGGTGTTAACTTGGCTACCACACAAAGAAATTGCAAGAATGGCCCCTGAATTATCAATCTGCTGCTGAAAATAATGTTTCTGTCCAGATGTGGTGGTGGCGTGGCACCACAGCACAACCCCTAGGCTGTGGCGCGATGCGACGGGGTGGGCTGCAGTTTCAAAGTTTGGCAGAAATGGTCCCTGCACGTATTTAAACTTGTTTTCGACATTTTTGACCTCCGTTAAGCCATTTTCAAGGCTCTACAAGGTCGTCAAAGTGTAGGGGACCTGAAATATGCTCGGAAATATCACGGATGTCGGTTCGTTTGGTCGTACGGTCACGCTGTTTGGTTATTTACGACGAAAATCGAACGGACGCGAAAACGAACCAAATTAAGCGACGAATGGTATTTTTGCATTCCGATCACTAAAATATAAATATTTTAGTGTCTACAAAAATTTTGGATGTCCAGATGCGGTCAGAACGTAAGATATGCGCGTAAATGCAAACTTACGCCGTTTTGACACTTTTAGTCCCCGCATGATCAAACAAGCGTATTTTCGCACACCGAACCACTCAAAGCTTATTTCTAAGCTATGTTTAGGTTATTTATGGTATGTTTAGATTACAATCAAGTTCCGGACTGTACGTTGCCATACGAAACGACATACTTTTGCAGTTTGACGCAAATAGTCCCTGTAAGCGAATAAACTTATATTTGCCATACCAAACCCTTTAAAACTTATTACTAAGTTATGTAAAGGTTATTTAAGGTATGTTAAGCCTATGTTGCTATTCCAGAGTGTTTGTCGCGTTAAACTGATTACGTTTATGCATCAGTTTGCGTATAACTTTCCAGAAAGCGATTTAGAGCTCGAAATCGAACAAGAATTGATATGTGCAAATGATACACATATTTATACAAATTCCCAAGAATGAAATACAAGATTTCATTGGATTTGCATTTGTATGATGGTCGTAGTGACACAGGTGTCACAATAATAAAAACTTACAATTGGCATTAATAAACAAATACAACAAAGCTACATAAATTATTTTTTACTAGAATACTATATGTATATTTTTCTCTTTTAAAATAATTCTATAAAAAAAAGAACATACAACAATTTACTTATTTATGTTTTACTGTGGTAAATGAATATCAACCAAAATCTTTACGGAAACCATTGCTTTTGTTATGGTGATATCTATGATGGCTTTTGGATGATAAAATTGAAAAGATAAACTAAACAATCAAAAATCAATACGAATTACTAATACAAGATTAATAATTAATAAATCTCATGAATCAAAATTAAAACTTACTTATAGGAATCAGTTTTGGGAACTTTGATTTTTTTACGACTTCGTGGATGAATTGCCAGAACTCCGCGCTTAGAGTCTCGTGCTGATAACGTATTGTGAAACTAGCCTAATAGCACAATTATAAACAATAGAGAGAAAGCTATGATATTTTATTGAATGACATGTTTTACATTGAGATACAACAGGGGTATATATATGATTACAAAACTTAAAGAAGAAGCTAATCTAGTTTTGGTGTTGATAATAATAATAATATATTTAAAATAATTATGATTTATTACTAAAAAGAAAAACCACATTTTTTGTTATTTAAAAGATTAGACTTTTGTCTTTTCTATTTGTTCTTTTTTCCTTATAAGCAAAGCATTAATAAAAACGAATTTTGGGTGGTGGTAGATGAGAAGGAATCCGAGCTTAACTATGATGATTTAGAAAATATGCTCGATGAGAAGCTCCCAATTGACCTTGATTCACAAACACAACCATCCGAAGGTTAGTATTTTCTTTTTGATAAAGTGATTACTAAATGATATTGATGATGCATAAGTTTTTACTTCAAAAACTATATACTTAGATTTGTCATTTTTTTAAATTTTAGGCCAAGAATACAATAAAGAAGATAATGTGGTTCAAGTTGACAATGGTATTAATGATGGTGATGGCGATTTTGATGATGATTCGGATTCACTAGATGATTGGTAGATTTGTATGTTGTTGGATTGGTACTTTCATTTGTTGTTGGTTTTGAACTTTTTTATGTTCTCGGATTTGGTACTTATGTATATTTTTGGATGACTAATGGTTGTGTTTTTAGTTTCTTAACTATTTGGAATTTTATCTATTTTTTCTATATTATATATATTGTTATATAATTTATGACATAATCCGGGTCTTAAATCCTGTCGGACTAGTCCGACCTTTGACCCCGTAAGGCGATCGGGTCGACCTCCAGTCCGGTCCTGAAAACATTGGTTTGTTTTGGACCCGTGTTAATGCACCAGCTTCTTGCTGGTGGCCTATTCTCTATTTTGGTTTTGAGTTTTATAAAAGCCTTGTCGTTTAAAAAAAAGAAGTAGATTAGAATTTATTTGGTGTAATTTAGGAGTATATAAGATTTGCCATTAAAAAAAGTATACAGAAAATTACATATTTGGATGTTTATGATTAATTACACTAGTCATCCTTTACATTTAGGGTTTGTTAATTAACCACCTAGACTCTCACACTAATCAATATTTGTTTGTTTTATCCACCATGAGCTCACGAATTTGTTTTTTATTTCAAGGTGGAAACTTCCTAACATAGAGTTCTCCTCTCATTAACAACCAGCGCCCAAGACACGTTGGTAATATTTGGACGAGACACTCCTTTGGCATAGTATCACTCGTGTGAATATAGCATAACATAAAACTTAATCAATGGATTACCATTACCTCTGATCTAACTAATTTGAAGATGTGAGATTTGTCATGTGACCAAAGTAAAGCTAACCAAATCCAATCACAATTACCTCTGATCTAACTAATTTGAATGTACATGCATATGAGTACGTAACTAACTACTTAACCACTTAAATCGTAACACCTCAATCGCGTAATATACAACCACACGCGGCGGAAACATCGGGGAGTCACGTTACAAATTGTTTCACAACACATGGTAGATAAAGTTTTGTTTTATTGAGTTAATTGTTTACATTGTCTTGGAAAATACAAATAATACACAACAATTGTCTTGCAGGTTTTAAGGTAAACTAAGGTCCAAGTCCGCCCTATGTGTAGTATGCTCAAAGTCAAACATTAGCTCCTGAAACATATGTCAAAATAAAACGCCAGCACAAAATGCCTGTGAGTAACATAGGTTTTGTGATGAAAACTCATGGTTTTGAATGTTAAAATAAATGTTTAACTATTTCAAAAGTAGCCATTAATCTTTAATGAAAGTATTTCTTTATGAAAATCATATGACAATCATTTGATTTAAAAGAAATGATGCATGGTTCACTTAATAACCAAATAAAATGTTTTGTATAAACCAATGTTTTTGTGTAAACCAAAATATTCATGTCTTGTATAAACCCAAAATATGTCATGTCTTGTATAAACCAACAATGTCTTGTTTGGTATAAACCATAAATGTCTCGTATGGTAAACAAAAGTCTTGTTTAAACCATAAATAATGTCTTGTGTAAACAAAGATGTCTTGTATAAAACAAGTGTTTTAAACAAACAAAGGTCTTGTTTAATTAAAAGGTTTTGTCTTATAAAACAAATGCTTTTATTGTGAAAACATATATTAGGATTGTTGGTGAATACATTCAAACCTTGTTGACTGTCGGATAAACCCTTATAAGGACAAAGGTTTATCAAATGTTCATCGGATTCTGTGATTCCCTAAGGTCACTTCCAAACAAGCCTAGGAAGCGGGAATGGGGTTGTCAATCCCTTGGTACCATAACATACTACCGGTCGGCATGATTAATGTTAATAAATGTATCATTGTATATTCAACGCACTAATATGTCTTGTACAATGTAAGCATGTCTTGAAAATGTTTTGAAACCATGTACTTTGTGTATTAAGTCAATATACCAAGTAAAATGTCTTTGAAATCATGTACAAGGTATGCTAAGTCAACATACCAAGTAAAAATGTCTTTGAAACCAAGTGTTAGGTATATTAAGTCAATATACCATAAAAATGTCTTTGAAATCATGTACTAGGTAATTAAACCAAGTATAATGTCATGAAAACAAGAAAGTAATGATAGGCACATATGAATCACCCCAAAACATTTGAAAAACGTAAAAGAGGGGATTAAGTACTCACTTGGGATTGTGTATATATCTTGTTCAAATGATCAAACAAAGCTCAAAGGTTGAAGAGTTCAATTGTTTCCTAGTATCAGATAACTATGTTAGTGTGACGGGACTTTAATTAGAGGATTGGATAGAATGAGGTCTTATACACCAAGCGAGTGTTGGGCCTCGTATAATATGGTTCAATAAGCTTAACATTCTGATTTGAAAGAGATCCTAAGTGCTTTGACCCGTTATGACTCGTTAAAGTGGTTTACGCCACTTTAACGGGTCGTAAGCGTAATTATAAGATCGAATGGTTAAATATGTCCTATAATGAGTCTTATATGCCAAAACAAGTTTGATTATGTTATAACATCAGTTTAAATGTCAAAATTTTAGTTCCATATGTTTAAAACCATTTTATGCGCAAAAAGAGCGTTTTGGTCAATTTAAAGTATATAAAAATCGACTCATCATATAACTAATCAAATCTTATGACCATAAGGTATAACCTCAGAGGGTTATTCTCTATATAACTATGGTCATAAAAATGCTCTTGGTCGAATCCTAAGATTGACCAAACGGGTCAGATTCGTAAGTCAAAGCGGTAGTCAAACCGCTCGACTTATGACTAAAATAAAAGCACTAAATTAGAAATGACGAGTTAGACATGTTGGATCATGCCTAATTATGTTTATAAAACTGATTTAGTGTCAAAACTTTAAGTTTTAAAACCCGAAAATAGTTTCGTCGTAAAATGCACTTTTGCGCATTTTTTGACTTTTAATTAATAAAACTTTGACTCGTCACTTCGCCTCCTAAATGTGGTAATTAGAAGGTGCAATCACAAGGGATTATAACCTTTGTGATTACGATCAGGTTGCAAAGTTCAATTGAACTTTGACTTGACAAAAAATGGTCAGAACCAAAAGTCAAATAGAAACTCAAATTGTTTGACTTTTGGCTCAAAAATGCCAAAATAATGAAAGAACTAAGGAAAGTACTTACTTATGTTGAAGAACACTTTCAGAACTTCAAGTAGAAGGCTTCCAATCAGCTGGAAACAAGCTCAAAGAGAGGGAGAAAGAATTTATGAAAATGAGCAAGTTGAAGTGTGGGCTTTGATCACTTATTTACAGTGATCAAGAGGCCTTAATTTCATGACAAGTGCCCCATGAGGTGTTAAGGGATTGATTAGTGTCCTCTTAGGTGTCAAATGGAGGTGGAATGTGGCAGAAATCACGACTTGGGGGCCAAGAAATGGGCTGGGAAGCTGCCAGGTAGCTGCTGCCAAAATTCTGTTCCTGGCACCTCTATATGGACCGTATGGGGTTTCCCTTACGGTTCGTAAGGCTAGGCTGGGGCAAAATTTTAGCAGTTTGGCAGATTTGGTCCCTGGACTTGTATTGTCGCGTTTTGTCATTTTTAACCCCTTTTAACCTAAAATTTAGGTTATATAAAGGTGTTAAGCCATGTGTAACTTGGATTTTGTTCGGAAATGTCGTGGATATCGTTTTGTTCGATCGTACGGTTATGTGTTTCGTAAATAAAATACAAGACTTTACTGAACACGAAAATGATCGAAATTGTTCAACTATTGAAATTATGCATTCTTGCCAATAAAATACAAGATTTTATTGAATACGAGAATGTCTGGAACTGTACGATGATTAAAAATGTGCAAATGTCAAATTACGGAAACGATCGAAAGTGTGCAACGATTGAATTTCCTGCAAACGTTACATAAATCATGAAACATTAACATTTCTACATATATATAACAACTTGATCATCAAACATTAAGGTTAATCAACGGAAAACATGTTTAATCAACATATTACATTAATATTTCCGCATAAACATATATAACGAATTGATCATCAAAGTTGATGAACTAAAAAGTTGTTTAAAGGTATATAACTAATTGATCAATTATGATCCGCAAGAAACCTAGATAACCCAAAAACCTAGATTATGAAAAAACCTGATCAACTAACAAACATGATAAGAAAAAAAACATAGTTATCAAACCAACACGATTTTGTCTTCTTCCTTGCCTCCTCGTTCAAACCGGAAATCAAAGGTTAGGTTGTTCCAGAACCTCAAAACCAACCTCAAGTGTAGCGGAAGTGGCTCAGGGTACTAGTGACCCTAACCCGGGCTACAAATGTTCAAGTAAGTTATATCAAGTTCAATGTTCAAGATAACTGCACTAATCAATGAGTAGTAATCAAGCATAGTCATTACCTTCCAGACTTTTGTGAATCTGTGGTTGCCTGTAGCTAAAAAGCCATCGTTAAGTTGTCGGAAGTGGTGGTGTGTCGGAGGTGGAATGGGGTGCCGGAGGAGTTGTGGGAGTGTCGATCGATGGTCGGTCAGTGGAACGGGGTGTCAGAGGAGTTGTTAGAGTCAATCGGTGGCTGGTCGATGGTGTAGTGCATCAAAGGAGTAATGGGAGTTGTGGGAGTGTTGATCGGTGGTCGGTCTGTAGTGTAGTGCGTCAGAGGAGTAGTGGGAGGCTGGTAGGTGGTGTAGTCGGAGGTCGAGTAGTGGATCGCTTCGGAGGAGTAAAGGTGAAGAGTGCAAATAAATTTTAGGGGAAAGCGGTGGGTGAGAAAATAGATAAGGTTTGGGTGTGGGTGTGGGTGTGGGTGTGGGTGTAGGTGTGAATTCTTCCAAATACCCCAATGCAATTAAAAAATTAACAGAAAAAACAAACGACGTTGACTTAGACCATGTGTAGTGGGAGGGGGAAGATAATGCCCCACCCTTGGGCATTATCCGCCATGTGGCGGTCCAGTCAGCTTTTGGGCATAATGGGACATTTGTTTAAAATGAGTATAATGATATAATGCCCCATCCAATGATTACCTAATTATTATTTTTTTAATTAAAACTAATGATATTTTATTAAATAAATAAAATTACATAAATAATAAAACACATAATACTACTTGTCTTAATTTTTGTATTCGCTTTCGCCATTCTCGTCATCTTCGTCTTCCTCGTCACCCTCGTTTGGAATATACCTAACCGACTATGCGTGTTGAACCAAATCAACTGCTTACACAGTATGTGAGGGCTTCAGACCGCATTTCATGTGCATTCTTCACTATGTCTTCCATTATTGCTTGGGGATATTCCTGAACTGCTTTCGGTACATAGTTTTGGCATATTGTTATTCCTTTGTCTTCCAATATCATATTATGCATGATTATACAAGCATACATAGCATCTCTCATTTTTTCTTTGGTCCATGCACGACAAGGATTTCTCAAATAATGCCACTGTTGTTGAAGAACCCCAAAGCATCTCTTAATGTCCTTTCGCAAAGACTCTTGAACTTTTTTAAAGTGAGCTCTTTTTTCATCTTACGGGTCCCTAAACGTCTTCATGACAATCAAATACCTAGCATAAATTCCATCGCACAAATAGTATCCATGCGGGTAGTAGTTTCCGTTTGCATAAAAAGGTGCTTTTGCAGCTCTACAAGAAATATAGTCATCTACCAATGGAGATTGTTCGAAAACGTTTATATCATTGCATGGCCCTGCGACACCAAAGTAAGCCGAACAAACCCAAAGGTCATGTGAGGCAACCGCTTGAAGAATAACGGATGGTCCGTCTTGGTCACCTCGTGTGTGTTAACCTCGCCATGTGGTCGAACAATTATGCCACTGCCAATGACGACAATCCAAGCTCCCGATCATGGAGATTAGAATGGACCTCATAAATTTGTTGAAGGTCGTACCATGTGGGCTTTCTCAGATAACGGGCACTATACAAATTTATGATACCTTTAACAAACATATATAACTTTAAGCTAACTAAAAAAATATGAATGCATGTAATGTTTATAGTATAGTAATGTACATTGACAAAAATGCTCAAATGTATCTCGCATTGTTTTCTCGACCATTTTTAAATACTCGTCGTTGATGTCGGTCGTGTTTCCATACACAAGGACTCGTAGCCCTGAAGTACACTTTTGAATACCGGTGAATCCAAGCGTCCCTCTCGCATCTGGTTTTTGTTTAAAATAATCAAAGTTGTTCTCCAAGTCTCTAGCGATGCGTAAAAATAAACGTTTACTCACCCGGAAACGATGCCTAAAAACTTCTAGGTTTGGGTAAGTAGGCGTTTCATTGAAGTAATCTTTCATCAACCGATTGTTTGCCGAACGTCGGTCTCGTTCAATATATTCTCTTAGTAAAATTTCACGTTGAGGCTGGCTACAATGCTTCATATATCGCGTTGCGAGTTCGCATGCACTCGTAACCGCCTCTTGCTCGACCTCCTCATTGGTCAATGGACGTGGTTTTTTTTTTTTTGGAAAAAAACGGCAAAAAAATCTACTACGGATGTTCTCGAGGGATTCAAATTGCAATGAAATAGTAAGGGCAAGAATTCAGGTGTCTTTTTAACTAGGAACACAAATTAATTATGACAAGATACCACATCGCTGCAAATTACACTTTACTACCAAAATAAAACAAAATATGTGTAACATTTGTGTAATTTATGTAGACTATTTATTTCCTTTTTAAAGCAAATAGTTGCCATCATTAATGATTTCCACGAAAGCTCCAGTTCATCTATTCTTCTTTTGAAATGTTTTATGGTTTACTTCTTGTTTTACAAGCCACATACTCCCTTTTGATACGTGAAATCTCACCAGTCTTCATTCTCTCCCAATCGCCTCTAAACAAGTTTGCCTTATTTTACAATCAAAGGGCCCCACTTGCTCATAACTTTCAAACAAAAATAATAATAATAATCAAATACATATTCAACTTCTTGATTTCTCCCCAATCCAGTTCCAGATCTGATCCAATCCGATTAATTAACCCAATTCACTTCTGGGTTTTTCTCATCAAACATCGGATCGAAAAACCCATCAACCAATTGAGATATCTTGAACCGAGTAGTATTCTACGGATTCCAGCTTGTACGTTTACAATATGGGTGTGCAAGAAAATGGGAGTGGGGATCTGGGTCTTTCTAACGTTCCTCTTGGATCGAAAAACAAGTACAAGAGAATGGATTCTGAGCTGAATGATTACAGCGATGATGATTTGGAAGTTGTACGGTACAAGCAGACACAGCAGGAAAGGAGTTCAAGTACGAGGAAGTATGTGTTTGCGTGTGCTGTCTTTGCATCTCTCAACAATGTTCTTCTTGGTTATGGTACTTTGATCTTTTCTTTTACTGTTTGTAGAATTGTAGCCGACAGGCAAATGTACAACTGTTTTTTCTCATGTTACAACCATGTTTCCGAGCTGGGTTTAAGGTTTGACTTTTGTTAATATTTATCGGTAAATGGGTGTTTATTTTGAATAAGAAGATATGACAAAATTTCGAATTTGGGACATGATCTTGATCGAAACTGCAAAGATTTATTTGGTTGAAATGTTTAGCTGTCAAATGTTTTGTGGTATTGGTCTTTTTAGGTTAAAAATGCCTAACTTTGCCCAATTTTCGGGAATGTTAAATGCGTTGGGATTTCTTGTTCGGTACAACTGTACAAGTGGTGTTGCATATTGTACATCACTATGATTCCCTATCCGTTTTGTGCTAATTGTGTAGGATTTGTTTTTCCATCTATGTTTGGGGCTGTTTGTTTAGCTCTTAACGGGGCACTTAATGATTTAGACATCCACTGGTTCAGCACTTACTGGTTCAGACTGTTTGTTTTGCAAGCAGATGTCTGAATGTTTCAGATATTTGTCTCTGAATGGTTAAGAATTATACTGAGTCTGAATGGTTAAGACCTCTAATCTGAATTGGTCAGTCAGACATTTGCCTTTGAACGGTTAAGCATTATACTGGCTCTTAATGGTTCGTACCTCTTACTGGTTTAGCACTTAATGGTTCAGACCTCTTATTGGTTAAACACTTAGGGGCTGTTTGACAACTTTTGAATGATTCAGTGCTGAACCAATAAGAGGTCTAAACCAAAGTCCTGAACCAGTAAGAGATCTGAACCATTAAGAGCCAGTATAATGTTTAAGCATTCAGAGGTAAATGTCTGACCAATTCAGATTAGAGGTCTTAACCATTCAGACTCAGTATAATGCTTAATTATTCAGAGGCAAATGTCTAAACCATTCAGATATCTGCTCTTGAAACAAACAGTCTGAATCATTAAGTGCTGAACCATTAAGAGACCTGAACCATTAAGAGGCATGAACCATTAAGAGCCTCATTAAGAGGCAAACAAACAGCCCCTTAACCATTCAGAAGTTGCCAAACAGCCCCTTAGACATTTTGTGTTAATTGTGTTTGATAAAAAAATAGATGTACATTATGTAATATTTCATGGGGGGAGTTGGACGGAGTGTCTTGCTTAGGGTGTCTCGACTGTATAAAAAACAAGTTGTCGCCTAGGAGCTCTGCATTCAAAGGGTCAATTTTTTTGGTTATATACTAAAGTATACATCATTTTTTGATTATTTTGAATATGGTTTTTCAAGTTTTGGTCATATTTTTCATGTCTTAGGAACTTGGGATCTTAAATAAAAGGATTTTTTTATTTCTATTTTTTTACTATAAAGCCCTGATTTTAGAATTCGTTCTGAGCCTCAAAAGAAAGGTTAGAGCCAGCCCTCGTGTTGCTTTCCTTATTATATTTGTACATTGTAACTTTGTATATATTGTGTAGTGTCTTGCTATCCTTTTTAATGACATTGCTGCCGTTTAACAAAAATCAATGATAGGCATTTGATTAAAGATTTGATTCAAATTTCAGATGTGGGTGTTATGAGTGGAGCAATCATATTCATCCAAGAAGATCTAAAAATCACCGAGTTTCAAGAAGAAATACTCGTCGGAATCTTGAGTGTCATCTCGCTATTGGGTAGTCTAGGGGGCGGCCGGGCCTCAGATGCCCTCGGTCGAAAATGGACAATGGGAATAGCTGCAATTGTGTTTCAACTTGGTGCACTTATAATGACATTAGCTCCCACCTTCCAGGTTCTCATGATCGGCCGTCTTCTGGCCGGTGTCGGGATCGGCTTTGGTGTCATGATCGCTCCGGTCTATATCGCGGAGATCTCGCCCACGATATCTCGGGGATCCTTCACTTCATTTCCTGAAATATTTATAAATCTTGGCATTTTGTTAGGGTATGTGTCGAATTATGCGTTTTCGGGCTTTGATGCACACATAAACTGGCGAATAATGCTCGCGGTCGGGATCCTTCCATCCGTGTTTATAGCATTTGCCTTGTGCATTATCCCGGAATCTCCTAGATGGCTTGTGATGCAAAACAGAATCGATGAAGCGAGATCTGTGTTGCTGAAAACGATTGATGTTGAAGCTGAGGTCGAGGAGAGACTGTCCGAAATTCTGAAGGCTGCTGGAATAGGAACCGAAGCCGGAGAGCCTCAAGAAGAGAAAGCTGTTTGGAGGGAGTTACTGAGTCCATCTCCTTCACTAAGAAGAATGCTGATCACCGGATTTGGAATCCAGTGTTTCCAACAAATCACTGGAATCGACGCGACTGTATACTACAGTCCCGAGATTCTCCAGACCGCGGGAATTGAAGAAAAGTCGAGACTCTTAGCTGCAACAGTGGCTGTTGGGGTGACGAAAACCGCATTTATTTTGGTAGCGATTTTGCTAATAGATAAAGTCGGGAGAAAACCATTACTATACGTGAGCACAATCGGAATGACTGTTTGTTTATGTGGGTTAGCCATCAGTCTATCAGTTTTCAAAGGATCATCTCTCGGGATAGCATTGGCGATTCTGTCAATATGTGGGAACGTAGCCTTCTTTTCAATAGGAATTGGGCCGGTTTGTTGGGTTATCACATCGGAAATCTTTCCATTACGCCTTCGGGCTCAAGCATCGGCATTGGGGGCAGTAGGGAACAGGGTATGCAGTGGAGTGGTGGCAATGTCATTTCTATCGGTTTCTCGAGCGATTTCAATGGCTGGGACCTTTTTTATTTTCACGGTGATCTCCGGGGTTTCGGTTGCTTTCGTTTACAAGCTGGTACCGGAGACGAAAGGGAAGTCGTTGGAACAAATTGAGTTGTTGTTCCAAAAGGATCGGAACTGGCAAGAAGAGGAAGTTGAGATGTCGGATACTCAACAGTTGGTGCAGCAGAAACACGTGTCGGTTGACATTTGAGAAAGTAAAATGTTATTGCCACTTTTAGAAAGTTTTACATGTAGTAATGAATTATATACTATATGCATATATAGGGAGTTCAAAGTTGTATATTGATGGTCATGGTCACCTGTTTTTTATTCGTGTTTGTATTGATGTCATAAAAGACTTGAAAAATACATATATTTTTTGTCATCGTTTGCTTTATCTTACAATTGAAATTATAAGATGTGAGTTTTGCTCATAGCTATCTATCTTCTTTACAATAAAGCATCAAGTATATATGTATGTACTCTGTTTTCCACGAGTACGTCTTTAACTTCCTCCGGATGCCATAATCGGCTTTGCCTGCTTGGGTCATCAGGATGTTCTTGGCGGACAATATTCCGACCCGTTTCCAGTACTAAATTATGCATTTGGATAAACTAATGAGAGACTTTTCCTTGAGAGTTCCTGGTTCACTAGTTGGGAATAATCCACAACTATCAAGTATATCAATCACCTCATCTTTTACCCACCCATTGAAAAAGCAAGCTATATCCAGGAACAGTTCCTTCTCCCAAGTATTGAGCCCCTCCGAATTCAGTTTTATCACATTATCAATCTTGGCTTCTGGGCATGTTGCCAAGCTATCTATTGTATCTTCCCACTCATGTATCTTCTTATTAATTAGTTTAGAAACCCAAACACTTAAGGGCACCAGGATGGCCAACAGCATAACGAATAACACCGTCTAGAGACTCCTTATGTGCTTCTGTTGGAATGCCATTCTGAAAAGCACAACTGTTGAGGAGTTGGATTGCTTCTTCGTCATTTAACAAAATGACGTTATGGGTCCTGTCAACTAGTTTGTGAGCCACTAGCAATCGCTCGTCTGTGGTCGTGATGATAATTCTGCTCCCATCACCAAACCAACTAAAGCCTCTAGTTGTTCTCCTGAATCCATGTTATCAAGAACAATTAGAACCTGTATTCGACTTAGCCACAGTTTCATCTTCTTGCAGCCCTCATATTTATCACTGACCTGCACCTTTTCATTTCCTAAATCCTAGAACACTTAAGAGGATTTGTTTTTGTAAGAAAACTAGACCCTGGTCCTTTGAAACATCCCAAATATTGTAAACAAAGCAATGGCCATCAAATTGTTCACACATATCGTCAAACACTGCTCTAATAATTGTTGTCTTGCCTGAGCCTGGCCTTCCTATGATGCCAGCACCGTGCTCATGTAAGTTAAGTGGCATCACTTTTCTCATGCGATGATCTATTCCAATAATGTTTTCAGCGATGCAGTTACTTACGTAATCTAAATCACAAATAACTGTTCCCACGATATTGGTTATGCACCTTGCTTCATGCCTGTAAATTAATGTGTAAATTAGCAATTAGCATATGAAAACTCACAACATCAATTAGTAACCTTTTTTTATGTTTCAAATCATCATTCAGAGTGCGGGTTCTAAGTGACTGTTGAAACCCAACACCAAAGAAAGATGTCTCTGTACCTATTTCGGGTATAATATCATTTGCTTTTATATTGCCAGGTGATGAATAAGTAAGTACTTTATTAATTTATGTGGCATGCCATTGTAATTTACAATTGTTGTTAACTAGTGGGAAACCCGCGCTCCGCGCGGGCTTTTGGTCGGTACCGCTTCGGTTCGTTACCGTATTTGTACGATACAAATACTCGGTATAGCAATCAACACGTGTTTTAAATCAATCGAAACCCTAAATAAATAAATATCGAACCAATCTTGTTGGGACAATATCTGTTGGGTTCGTCACAATATCCGTAGAGAAATGTTGGAAAATAACTAAACATGGTTGTAAATTTAGATTTATAAAGTTTGACATGTAAATAAAAAAATAGGTTACACACTAAAAAAACATATTTTTAACTTTAGTATCAAATTATATACGGGTTTTGTAAAATCAAAATACCTTTATGTAGTTTAATAATTATTTAGTCAAAATATATTATTATGAAGTAGGAAATTACGGTTGTTGATATAAATCATTTACATGATAACTAAGTCGTTCAAAAAAAATCGTTAAATTATTGTTGTGGTCGGTAATTAATAAAATGTAAAGCAAGTATTTTAAAGGTGAAAATCACCGAAAATATTATTAAGAATAATAGACAAAGAAAAAAATAATAAATGAAACAATTTACTCAAACTTTTATTTGACAGCACGTAAAAAAAAAATTTCTTTCCCATGAAGGGCTTCGAACCCGAGACACTCATTGTATTTGAATGTTCATACAACCAACTGAATAGCGAAAGTTTTTCTTAATAGTTTGACGTACTAATAACTATAATATACACATAAAGCGGAAAAGAAAAAGAAAAAAAAGTCATTTACCACAACCTACCACACAGGTGCTGCTACTGTACTTTTAAATAAACAACTTATTTTCTTTTTGCTATATTGCTATGCATCACAGACCATAAAAATACTTTGAAAGTAAGTGCTTCAAGTAAGTTCTCTCTGGATTTGAAGCCCATAATTTAATCCAATTTAATTTACTCTTTTCAGTTTGGATCCCAGCCTTACATTTCAATTCAATATATACACGTTGCATACTTGCATGTTAAAGAAAGTGAACATTTCAAAGCACCCACAAACCTTCTCTCTCCATATGATCTTAGTCTGCCACCGTGACGCCTCATCGATGTCATCACCGCCCACCACCACCGAACCACCGTCATCATCATCGCACCACACCACACAACCGCGTCACCAACTCCGATCACTGCCAATAACCACTGCAACCTAGATCAAGCCGCCACAGCTATAGAACCACCGGTTAACCGCCACTCCCACAGCACCCCCACCTAACAATCGCCGTCTCTTTGTGTCTTACCATCCGGAAAACCCAGATCCTGTTCAGATCCCATTCATATAAACCAAAGTAAGCCGTTTCCATCTCAGAAAACCCCACTGCCAACTACCACCCCTGGAAAACCATCGCAAATCCAGGTCTCGGAGAGGCCGGAGAGACGTAAAGTTAAAAATTATGCAAGTGGTGGCGGTTTTATTCGAAGATGTGCGAGATGAGGGTGGAACTTGCGGTGGTGGGAGGCGGTGGTCAAATGTCATGGACTGGAGGAGAGAGATCTAAAGAGAAGAAAAATTAAATTTCTATCCTGTTACATGTTGACACGTGGGCAAATAGCCAGCTGACACGCAGCTGGCTGGCACTGGTCATCCAACTTCGAAAATGTTATAGAGTTAATTATAGAAGGCCATGGTTATCCACAGATCCCTCATTTTGTTTGCATATCCTTTGAACCCTATAGAAAGCGTATAGGACAATACGGTTCCTCTGGGTCCAAGCGTATTGAGCAATACACTTCCTATATGCGTACTTGAAGTACAATCTTTTCAGAAGATGGTCAGCTAAGCTAATGATTAGGGGACCAGGGAAATCATATAGGGTCATACGCTCCCTGAAGGAATTTTTTTTAAAGACTAGAGGAATCATATAGGGCCATACGTTCCCTGGAAGAATTTTTTTTTCAAGAGCAACATATTGTTATTAGTATCTTTTTAAACTTTTTTTTTTAATTAATTAAGTTGTTTTTTTTTTTTGTTATAAAATGATGTTGGTTTTTTTGTTATAAATTTATAAAAGACATAGTGAAATTAAGCAATCCAAACAAACTAAACATATCAAAATTAAACAAATATTACAAATACTTAAAATTAAATTAAATTGTTCGTACAGTACTGCATCATATAATAATAACATAAACCACTATCGTTATCAATCCTCATCAGACTCAGCGAGCTCCTCCTCCATAAAGTTTGGGTCACGCCTAGTAGAGGGTGACGGGCTGTGACGCGTATAGGACGTGCTTGGAGCCTATAAAAAATTTAAACAAAATACTCATTACATAACATTAAAATTGTTCGTAGAAAATGAAATAAAAACAAATCTGCATGGAAAGGTCGGACAGAGGAAAGAGCGGCATGGTCTGGCCGGACTGAGGAAAATGTGGCATGGAAAGGTCGGGCTGAGTATAGGACGGGCCGTAAGCCTATAAGAATTTGAACAAAATACCCATTACATAACATTAAATTGCTCGTAGATAAACGAAATAAAAAAATTAATAGGGATAAGTTCAGTAACGGATTAGAGGACCAGGGGAACCATATTACCCTATACGCTTCATATACTTTAGTGACAGGGGAATCGTATTGCCATATGCGCTTCCTTTACTTTACTGATAGGGGAACCATATAGCCCTATACGCTTCCTATACGACTCCCAGACCTTTTCAGACTTATGGGAATCATATTGCCCCATACGCTTCCTATTGGGGTCACTTTTCAGACCTTTTCAGTTTTGAGCTACGTGCATGTCAATAGGAAGCGTAGTCGCATTTAATGCTTCAAACCTTATGAGAAGCGTATTGGGCTATACGTTTCCTATTGAGGGATGTACAAAAATTTTGGGGATGTGTAGATACCATCACCCTTATAGAAATGGTTTAGCAGAGAAGAAAATTTTTATGTACCTAAGACGAAAAAGAAAGAATATTTGGTTCCTTCCATTATAAAAGTTATGTGGTTTAAGATGGCTAGTGGACATATAAAATCAATGTATATACACCCTCGTTAAAGTGGTGTGGGTTCAAATCCATCCAAGGTTAGGTACTTAGTTGGTATTTAGGTTTAATAAATGTTATTCTAAAGAATTATATAAAAAGCATTTATTACGAGAGCGTATATCTATATATACCTACTAGTTGCGCCACTTATCATAATTCTAAGAGCTCAAGACTTTTTTTTCCAGCTTTTCTTATTTAACTCATTTGTATTCACATTTTTTCATTTAAATTATTTTAAAAACATAAATTTTCAATAGTATATGTTGCCCATAATTGATATTTGATCTATAGAACATGAATAACTGGTATATATAAACTGAATGTTTGAGTACATGTGATGATTACAACTGAGAAATTTAAGCCCTATTTATACTAATCCAACAAGTGCGATTGAATGACATGTCCTTTGCTTGACGTGATGCATCTTTTGATGTTGTGAGATGTTTGCCACCATCTTTAAGGGTCGCGTCTTCTGGGGTGTGACACCCGGCTTTTCAGGCCGTACCTTACAATTGTAACACGTGTTGTGAATAGATAAAATGCTGTATTTGACTGACTATGATGTTTATATGTGAAATTTAATGAGTTGGTAAATTTAAACCTTGGTAAAAATTATGTTGGCAACGGTAAGATAAACACTTATCGCGTAACTGATAAAATGCGAAACGAACGTCGGTGACCATCCGATCAGTGTTAAAATCCTAAAAATAGTCTGTTATGATTAGAATAATAATTTTAATCATATTCGTGAGGAAAAACAAATTAAAACGCTAAGAAACTATATTTTTCGAGTTTAAGCGCGTACCGCGCGATGCTGCGCGTATACCGACAAAACACTGTCAACACAGCCTGTCAAGGCAACTGATAATTATTTTAGTAATAATTTGATGAGTTAATTACTATAGAATGATAAAAGTAAATAAAAACGCTTAAATCTCTATTTTTGAGATTTTAAGCGCGTACCGCGCAGCACAGCGCGCATACTGCCAAATACCGGCAACGTAGCCAGTCCAGGAAAACAAAATATTGTTCAATAATATTTTGGTGAGTTTATTTTTATAGAGTGTTAAAAATAATTTAAACGCGTTAAAACGGGTTAAAACACTAGATAAAATACCCGATATCCAGCAAAATACCAGTTTCTGGTCTAAATTATATATATATATATATATATATATGTGTGTGTGTGTGTGTGTGTGTGTGTATATACGAATAGCTGATAGGATGTGAGACATGGGGCTTGAGTTGGCAGCCATGCAATGCCTCCTCTCTCCTCTCTCTTTCATGCATTGGGTGAAAAATAGGTGAATAATGATGATGTTTCCTTGTAATCTTCTCATATCTTCCATGTATTGCTTTAACCAAGAACACCTCATTCTCATTCCTTCTCTCTACCTCTCAGCTGAATTCACACACACATACACCCACTACAAAATTTGAATTTTGAAGTTCATGAATATTCATGTTCATACAAACTCATTTCAAGTTAGTATGAAGATCCAAGAGGGTTTTAAAGGTGATTTCAAGAAGGTGCAAGCTCCATATCATCAAATTTTAACAAAACCCACTAAGAATCTTGAAGGTATAAAAACTAATCTTTTTCAAAATGTTCTTGATTCTTGATGAAGAAGATGATAGTAAAAAGTTTCTCTTGTTCCTGGATTTAAGCATTAACTTGAAACTAAAAACAAATGGGTTTTTGAATAAATAAAAAAATGGATGAATATGTATGTGTGTGTAGTCGTAGGTATATATGTATGTATATGTGATTGTGTTTTGATTTTAGGTTGAGTGATTCTTGAATAATATGATTCTTGAATGATAAAATACATGCATGAATCAAAAATGTCATAAAAGAATGATCTAAAAGTGTTTCATGTTTTTGAAAGGGATTTGATGAAAAATTGAACTTTTGGAAGTTCATTTGGGTTAATATATTTCGTGTATATGTATGTATATGTGAATGCATTTATGTAATTTTTGGTCATATACTCATGAATGAAAGATACTTGTAATTATGTATGAATGAATTGTGTAATGATGGATGATATAGGTTAAAATTTGTAATAACATGGATTTAATATGTTCTTGAGTATGATTAGATCATAAGTAATGATGTTGATGTTGTATGAGTTCATTAGATGCACATACATGAACATGCATGATGATATGAAAGCATGAAATGATGATTTAAACATGATTTGATAAAAATGATTTTTGATCAGATTATTAACACTAAAATATGATTATTTTGAAGTGTTTAATGATATAAAACTTTGTCATAAAGTTTACTAGTTTTGCATGTTGTACTTGGTGCATTAGAAGTTGTAAAATACATGAAATCGCATGATTTATGTGACTTAAACAAAAACTGCACTAATCTGATTATAACCACTATTTTAATCAGTAGATAGCATGTATTGTGTTAAAATATCAAGTCGTTTCGAGTTGGGATGGTTATAGTAACGTTTAACGCAAAACTATGCGTTAAAACGGTCAAAAATCGGCTTTTCGAGTGATTTTTTTGTAAAACTGATTTAGACCAGTAAATAAACTAATGTTTTTAGTTTAAAAATAAGTATTTTAACTAATTTTAAGTTTACTTGGTGTTTGGTTGGTCATACGTGACTTCCGACGCCCGAAACCGTTACCGAATCGCTAAAATACGCATTTTTCAGTACACACAAGTTTGGGTAAAATTTTGGGTAAAACTTATGTGTTAAAATGTGTTATGTCATTTAAACATGAGAATGTAAAAGTATGTTAAGTTTTAATATGTTTTTGGAAGTTTAGACTTTGCATGTATGCTTGTACGTTTTGTGCGGCAGAAACGGTAAAAATCGCGTTAAATGTGTAACTTGTTTGTCGAGCTTGAAATTTGATACTTATGAGATGTTTTATGTATATTTGCTTTAAAAATGACAAAATAGATAGGTTAACAAGATTTCGCGTGTTTCGGTGTTAAATTATGTAAACATTTATGTATACATATTACGACGCGCAAATCGTAGATATATTGCATATAAACGGGAGAGTTAACGGATTTACACAATAACGGTCACCAATAAAATCATTCCAGTTGCAAAATCACATATATATATATATATATATGAATTGAAATATTATTGCTCTTAATGGTTATTCGTATCATACAACGGTTTACAATTGCCATATATATAGGCAAGAATCATATTCCTAACCTAATCGATTTACAAATTTCAAAAGCATATTATAAAAGTAAAAAAGCCTAGTCTAGCCTAGAAGAAAAAGAACGATAAATTACAAATTTAGATTCTAAAATAAAGTTTGAAAATATTGCCCTGTCGACCACTTTCTGTATATAATTGAGTTTCAAAACGTCATTGCTCACGTCATGATTTTTGTCTCCTGTCTTGTGTCGTCACTGCTTACGATATCTTCTAGAAATCTCTGTGTGTGCTGTCGATAGACTGTGGACTAGAACAATCTTCCAAATTATTGCCCTCTTCGTCTTCTAGGTTGATAATGTGATGTAACTGTAAAGTGTCTCCTTCCCCTGCAAAGGGTAAAAGCATTCTCCAAACTGGTTTTGTATAGACTTGTATATAATGACCTTCACCTACCAAATGATAATTCCTCCATGGATAATAATCAGGAAGTTCTGGGGTTTCCTGATATTTTTTAATAAACTGTGTAAAATTATCTGGAACTTCTTCATCTGAATGACTTAACCAAGGTAGAGTTGAAAACTCTATCTCAGTTTTTGTCATTGATGTTTGTAGATGATATTGATGACATATGTTACTTTTATGTTCAATGAAAACCCTTTTTCTTGCTGGTCTGTATGTGTATGCATCTGTATAAGGAAATGAGGAAATTATTTTACAACCAATGATCGAAGTTGTTGATCTGATTGCCATATTTCCTGCAATTAGAATGATCTTTTCTCCAAGCTGGTTGAGAAGATCTTCTGCCTTTCTGTCTAACTTTATTTCCAAATAATCAATCATACCATGATGATAAAATTGAATTATTTGCTCATTTGTTAACTTTGTAGGATAGTGAATTTGAAGCAGTAGAAGACCAGTTCCATCTCCTTTTTCATCTGTTCTTTCTACCACTTTGAATCATTGCTGTTCACTGTCAAATTTGAAAGCCATGTCTACCAGCTGTTGCTGCAAATTGTACAGAATTAGAGGAAATTCTGCACAAACTTTCTGTGAAACAAGATTCTCAAATTCTGGGAATCTTTCTGTAACTGGTTTTAGGCATTGCTGCCAAGGTGTATCAAGAATCCTTGTTCTGAAACACTCAAAAGTCCTGTGTACCTCTGTTTTATCTTTGTTTTCTTTTTTCTCAAGCTTTTGTAATAACTGTGTATTTTTTGCTTCTAGTAACATCATTTTTTTGTTTTAACAAACTGTTTTCAATTTTCAATTGTATATCTTGTGCATTTTTTGCTTTTTCTTCAAGTTGTGTTTTTAATGCAGAAATAATTTCTTGTTGAGCTTTTATGTAATGCTCAGGGTTTGTTTTTGCCATATCTGAAAAGCTTTTAACTTCTTCTGGTTCTATGTAAAAACTTTGTAGAACAAACTCTTCTCTTGCTGCTTGAAGAGCTTCAGCAAAACTTGTATATCCTTTCCAAACTGCTCCTCCTACACAAATTATATGTTTTGCCGCTGTCTCCCATTTGTTAAAAATTCCAATTTTTGTACCCCTAAATATAACATAATGTGTATAATTTGATTTATGTTTAAACTGTCTTTCAGGTGTTTTTGAACTCTGTTCTTGAAAGTAAATGCTTAAAGCATTTAAAACCTGTACTTTGAATGATGAAGCTTGTGGCATGGTTTGAATATGCCATAAATTGTCTAATAAACATTGCTGTTTATCTGTTAGTTTCATTCCCATAATAGGACGAAACTTCTTGTCAGCTTCATTGCATATCTGTAAAGCATATGTTCCAAACTCGATCACCGGTTTGGGTGAGACATTTGTGTACAAAGGTCGCTTGCCAGCTGCCTTTGATTGCTGTTGTGTATAAAACTGTCTTGTCATTGTCTGTGGTAATGATCTGTAAGGAGAACTGTATATCTTTTCTATTGACTGTAGATACGCCTGTTGAATCTGTTCTTCCTCCGAAGAAGAACTTCCCTGCTTTGGGTGTATAAGCTTTAGTTTCTCTTTATCTTTTCTCCTGTCCATCTAAAACAAACCATTTGTTTATATTTCGAGATAACATATCAGCTATCCCGTTATTTTTTCCTTTAATATGTTCAAAATTTATAAAATATCCATTTCCTTGTATAATATTTTGTAGATTAACCCATCTGGTTCTATTTACCTTTTTACTTTGATCATTTTTTACAAACTTAACTATTGCTTCACAATCAGTTCTTACTGTAAATTCTTTATTAAGAAAAATCTTAAACTTTTCTAATGAATAAATTAATCCCTGTATTTCAAAATCAATTGTAGTCCAATTTGTTTTGTTTTGAAAATTACCACTTGAATAAGCGCAAATTTTCTCTTCTTCCTTGGGACTGTATTTGTTTGGTTTACATAGAAGGACTGCTCCCCATCCTTCTTTGCATCCATCTGTTTCAATAATTATATAATCTGTAACTAATGGTAATTCTAATGGTTTAATATTTTTAACTGCTTTCTTAATTTCTTTAACTAATTTAATGTCTTCTTTATTAAAATATCTCTAACCATTTTTAGTGGTTTTTCCATACAAAGGTCAAACCATTTTTGACAAATTTGGAATAAATTTTCTACCATAATTTACTAGACCCAAAAATGCTTGTATTTGTTTTAAATTTTCAAATTTTTTCTGGAAAATTTAGAATTTTTGTAGAAATATGTGGTTGTAATTCTATTTTTCCATTTCCAATTTCTAATCCTAAAAAAGAAAATTTTCTTTTAAAAAGTTCCATTTTTCTTTTTGAAACTACTATACCATTGTTCTTTATTTCTTTAAAAACCTGTTGTAGGTGTTTCTCATGTTCCTGCACTGTATTACTTGCAACTAAAATATCATCAATATATACTAAACAAAAATCAAACTTTAGAAATATGCTGTCCATAAATCTTTGAAAAATAGAAGGTGCATTTTTTAGTCCAAAACTAAGAACATTCCATTCATATTGCCCTTCTGAACATGTAAAAACTGTCCATGGTTTAAAACTTTCTTCTAATTTTAGCTGATTATATCCTGATTTTAAATCAAATTTTGAAAATACTTTTTTATTTTGTATAAGATTTAACAAACTGTCTTTGTTAGGAATATTATATCCGTCATCTATTGTATTATCATTTAATCTTTTATAATTATAAACTATTCTAGCCTTTCCCCTTTTTATTTCGCTGTGATTTCTTACTAGAAAAGCTGTAGATCTATGAGGACTTTCTGATTTTCTAATTAATCCTTGATTTACCATTTCAGGGATTTGTGTTTTAAACTCTTCTTTTTCTAATGGACTGTATTCTATATTAGCTGTCCTAATTACTATATCAGGATTTTTTAATTTAAATTTACAAACATATTTTACATTTGATTTTGTTATATCTTCTCCTATATATCCTATTTTTTCTAAATGTAATATCATAGGATGGTTTATACTTTTTGTAATATCCTGTCCTTTCTCTATTTCATGACTTAAAAAATCTATTAAAAGTTTTAATGATTCCTTTTCTATAAACTGTTTTTTGTTTTGTGTTTTCAAGAAATCTAAATTCCCTTTATCCCCTCTTTTTTGAACAATTTGTGTTGTATTCATATACCTAAGGGTTGGTATTGTATATAACTGTTTACTTAATGTTATGAAATTTCTTGTAATTGTAACTGCACCATTTAATCCTAATATAAAATTTAGTCCTATAACAAAATCTTTTGATTTTATCTCTGGTGGATTAATATTTATTTGTGGCATTTCATATTTTATACTATAATTATTTGCAAAATCTAAGAATTGTATGCCTACTGGTTCTAAACAGTGTGTAATTGATATTAACCTATCTTCTATTGTTCTTGTACTTAGTTCATATGATAATTTTTATGATATTCTATGGGTGCTAAACTATGTGAAATTAAGCTTTTTGTAGCTCCTGTATCTACTAATGCTGTTAAATCTAGGTATTTATTATTATCTAACCATAAACGACATTGTATATTTATCATATTTGTTGATCCTTGTGTTTGTATATACGTTTGATCATCTGGTTTTTGTAGAGCCATTTTACCTATTTCTTCTATTTGACTCAATCTTTCAAGTTCTTCTATTTTATTTTCTAAATTTTTTATTCTTAAACTATGTAATTCTATTGTTAATTCTAATTTATTTATCCTTTCATTTTCATTATTTTCAGAATTTGTTTTCACTTTTGATGTTGTAGCTATATCTTTATCATAAATTTCTTTAAGACATTTAAAACAAATTTCTTTAAAACATTTATTACATTGTGATCTTTTTTCTATACTAGGGTAATATCCACAATGACAACATCTTATATGATTATTTCCTTTATTTTGTTTCCAATCATGTTCACAAATTTCTTCTGTATTCATGTATGTATATGTTACTTTTGCTGTTGGATTTTCTTCTTCACTATAGATACTATATACTGATTCATTATCAGATTCATCATCTGTTTTTAGAGCCTCTATTTCATAATCTTGTAATTGTTCTACTAAATTAGCTCTTTCCATATTTTTTTCTTTTATTTGGACAATTATTAGCTAAATGTGTTGTTTCTCCACAAGTGTAACATCTACATTTTCGTGATTGTGGTTTTTTAACATATTTGTTTGTATTATAATGTTTTCTATAATTTCTATCATATGTTGTGCTTTTTCGTATCTTTTTCTTTTTATCATAAACTCCATATGCTTGTGGTGTATAAATTGCTGTTTTACAAAATGCATAAGCATTTCTTTTTAATTGTTCTTGTAATGCTACTTCTTTACATTTTTCTTCTAATATACCAAATGTATAAGTTATTCTTGGTCCTATTCCTAAATTTTGTTGTGTACCATAATTTGTTTTCCATGCTTCATGTATAGATTTTCCTAAATCTCCTGGTAATTTAATAAAATATTTGTCACATAAATTATCATCCATTGCCTTTCCTGTTTGTGATAATAATATTGTAAAATCTAGTGTAAATTCATTTATATATTTCATGTCTGCTATACTTAATTGTTCTAAATTTCTAATAGCTGTATCCTGTATTAAAGAGTTATTTTTTGCTGGATCAACTCCTAATATGAGTGTTCTAATTTGTGATGTAAAATTATAAGGGTTATCTCCTAATGCTTTAAGATTATTAATTTCTTCTGGATTTTGTGTTTTCTTACTTTGCCATATTCCTAATGCTATTGGTCCTAATGTAGTTTCTAAATATGAAAACATATCCATACTATCTTTTTTATTTGTTTCCCATAATCTTACAACATTTTGTTCCCATGTTAAGACTTCATCTATCCATAACTGTGGTTTTTGTTGCTCTAACAATAACATATTTCCACTGTATATTTGTCCTATAGGCATTCTTTTTCCTTTTCCTATAACATTAGACTCTTGTTGATAATTAACTGTTGGTTGTGTCCATGGTTCTCTACCATGACTTTCGTGTGTACCACTATATCCTTCTCCCCATTCTATTTTTGGTCTTTTTAAGGGATTGGATGTATTAAACATAAAACGTTGTTCCTGTTTATAAAAATCTGATAGCATTACCTCTCTCTTCATAATTCCTTCTACTAATGGTAAATTATAATATTCTTGTAATTTATTATAACTTTGTTTATAATCTAACCCTAATTCTGTTATACATTCCATAATCATATCATCTACTTCTTCTTGTATATTTATCTCTGTAAACTTTCGATCTATAATTTGTTCTATTGTTTTATTTGTTTCTTCTACTTTAAAACAATCTATTGATTTTTCTTCATAATCTAATAGTGTATAATCCATTGTTTCTTCTTGTTCAAATTTTAAGAAATTAAAATCTATTTCGTCTTCCTCATTATCTGTATCATATGTAGATAGTATTTCATTTTTATTTTCTTCCTCAATATTCATAAAATGAATTTCTTCCTCATTATTTTTCTCTGTTTGTTTTTCTTTAAAGTCAATGTATCTTAATTTTTGTTTTCCATCAGTTTCTTCATATATATAACTTTTCTTAGGTATTAAAACTGTATTTTCCTCTTTTTCTTGTAAATCATCTAAATCCCATTCTAATCCTGTTAATTATTCTGGATCTATTTTTATAGGTTCTATCATTTGTATAGATTTTGATGCAATTGTTTTTACTATTCCTTCTATATTTACATTGTATTTCATTCCTGAACTGTTACTAGCCCTTCCTAATACTCCTATACTTACTACTAAATTATTTCCTTCATATTCTTCATATCCTTTTGTTTGTAAAGCTATTTTTATATTTTGTAAATCTTTAATATCTTTTAAGATATCTGGTGTACAATAAAATATAGCTATGTTTTGACTTAAATCTACTTCCATTCCCGAAATTATAGCTTTTTTCATGTTTGATTTCCAACTTTTATCTAGTATTAAAGCTAATAATTTAGTTCCCAAATTTTTTCTTCCTAATGCTTTTACTCCTATTATTATTAACCCTGTATGTACAAAATGTTTACTTTGTTTTTTAATTTTTTCAATAGTATCTGGTGACAAAAGATCTAGGATTACTGTATTATCTACAACCCTTAGACTTTCTTCTCTACTACTTCTTATAAGAGTTGTATTTATATTAAATCTTCCTGTTTGATATAAAATTCTTGGATTTAATATGAATAATTGATGTTGGTTATATAATTCTAAGTTTCTGTCTAAATCTATTTCTTCTTCTAGTTGTATTATATGTCTATTACTATTAGATCCTGATCCTCTTCTAATTACTCTGTTTAAAAAACTGTCTGATGTTATGCTATCATTTATATTACTTGTAGAGTTTCTAGCTTCCTGTATAGTTCTACTTCTTCCTATGAAATGATTATTCATTTTCTTGGTTGCCAATGTGTATATGGAGTTGGTTTTTTCTCTATTTTTAGTTTTTGTAAAGCTTCTGTAAGTTTTTCAACTTCTAGAGGTATAGTTTTTCCTGTTAATGTATCAGACTGATTTTTTATATAATCAAGATTCTGTGATAATTTTTTAATTTCTACTGTTAAGTTTTCTATTATCTTTTTATTATTTATAGCTTCTTGTTGTAAACTGATACTTAGATTTATCAATAAATCTACTAAAATGTTTAGTTGTGGATTATTTGTATGTAAAGTATGATCACCAATATTATTAAGATTACAAACTATACTAAAATTATCTGTTGCAAAAGTTTTTCGGTGAGCTTTTTCAGAAAATTCTAAATTTAAGAACTCTAAACGTTTGATTGTTTGAGAAGTACCAATGATTAATAAATTCCGACTCTCTTTAGTTTTTATCCCTTATTCCAGATTTCTCTTAAAATATATTCTTATATTCCAACTATTAAAGAAAAATAATAATTTACAAACTAATCTATTAAACGATTTGCTCTATATATTTGTTCTTTTAACTTAGCTCATTCATAAATATAATATTTTAAACGGTATTCATCTATATAATCTAACCAATCTCTTGAATCTAAATAACGAATTATTATATCATATTCATTTAATTTATTTAAAAGATGTCTAATATAGAAACTAGTCATACTATAAAATCCTTTCGTTTATAATGTTATCAAAGCAACTATCTTTCCCACAATCTTCACCTAAGAGAGTTTCCCAAAAACACTGGCTTAACATGCCATAACAGGGACTTGTCTTAGTCTTTTAGATTTTAAGAAAACCTTTGCTTTGATACCAATATATCAGAGAGGGAGGTGGTAAAAACTTGAAAGAAGGGAGAGAGAGAAAATAAAAATACTTACAATGGTGGAGATAAATATATATCAGAGAGGGAGGTGGTAAAAACTGGAAAGAAGGGAGAGAGAGAAAATAAAAATACTTACAATGGTAGAGATATGCACATCGGATTATGATGGATGAGAGTATGCACAGCGGAGTAGAGAGTTGCAGATTTTATTTATTTATTTTTTTTATGTGTAGGTTGGAATATAATATGAAGAACTGGAGAAAATCTGGCATGATAAGGGATTGGAACTAAAGAGACGTGGAGAGAGTTTAGTGTGCCATATGAATTGAAATATTATTGCTCTTAATGGTTATTCGTATCATACAACGGTTTACAATTGCCATATATATAGGTAAGAATCATATACCTAACCTAATCGATTTGCAAATTTCAAAAGCATATTATAAAAGTCAAAACCTTAACATCCCAGATTTTCTCCAGTTCTTCATATTAATGCAGAAATAATGTCTTCTTGATTAAAATATCTCTGATACCAATATATCAGAGAGGGAGGTGGTAAAAACTGAAAAGAATGGAGAGAGAGAAAATAAAAATACTTACAATGGTGGAGATATGCACAGTGGATTATGATGGATGAGAGTATGCACATCGGAGTAGAGAGTTGCAGATTTTTTTTATGTGTAGGTTGGAATATAATATGAAGAACTGGAGAAAATATGGGATGTTAAGGGATTGGAACCAAAGAGATGTGGAGAGAGTTTAGTGTGCCATATGAATTGAAATATTATTGCTCTTAATGGTTATTCGTATCATACAACGGTTTACAATTGCCATATATATAGGCAAGAATCATATTCCTAACCTAATCGATTTACAAATTTCAAAAGCATATTATAAAAGTCAAAAAGCCTAGTCTAGCCTAGAAGAAAAAGAACGATAAATTACAAATTTAGATTCTAAAATAAAGTTTGAAAATATTGCCCTGTCGACCACTTTCTGTATATAATTGAGTTTCAAAACGTCATTGCTCACGTCATGATTTTTGTCTCCTGTCTTGTGTCGTCACTGCTTACGATATCTTCTAGAAATCTCTGTGTGTGCTGTCGATAGATTGTGGACTAGAACAATCTTCCAAATTATTGCCCTCTTCGTCTTCTAGGTTGATAATGTGCTGTAACTGTAAAGTGTCTCCTTCCCCTGCAAAGGGTAGAAGCATTCTCCAAACTGGTTTTGTATAGACTTGTATATAATGACCTTCACCTACCAAATGATAATTCCTCCATGGATAATAATCAGGAAGTTCTGGGGTTTCCTGATATTTTTTAATAAACTGTGTAAAATTAACTGGAACTTCTTCATCTGAATGACTTAACCAAGGTAGAGTTGAAAACTCTATCTCAGTTTTAGTCATTGATGTTTGTAGATGATATTGATGACATATGTTACTTTTATGTTCAATGAAAACCCTTTTTCTTGCTGGTCTGTATGTGTATGCATCTGTATAAGGAAATGAGGAAATTATTTTACAACCAATGATCGAAGTTGTTGATCTGATTGCCATATTTCCTGCAATTAGAATGATCTTTTCTCCAAGCTGGTTGAGAAGATCTTCTGCCTTTCTGTCTAACTTTATTTCCAAATAATCAATCATACCATGATGATAAAATTGAATTATTTGCTCATTTGTTAACTTTGTAGGATAGTGAATTTGAAGCAGTAGAAGACCAGTTCCATCTCCTTTTTCATCTGTTCTTTCTACCACTTTGAATCCTTGCTGTTCACTGTCAAATTTGAAAGCCATGTCTACCAGCTGTTGTTGCAAATTGTACAGAATTAGAGGAAATTCTGCACAAACTTTCTGTGAAACAAGATTCTCAAATTCTGGGAATCTTTCTGTAACTGGTTTTAGGCATTGCTGCCAAGGTGCATCAAGAATCCTTGTCCTGAAACACTCAAAAGTCCTGTGTACCTCTGTTTTATCTTTGTTTTCTTTTTTCTCAAGCTTTTGTAATAACTGTGTATTTTTTGCTTCTAATAACATCATTTTTTGTTTTAACAAACTGTTTTCAATTTTCAATTGTATATCTTGTGCATTTTTTGCTTTTTCTTCAAGTTGTGTTTTTAATGCAGAAATAATTTCTTGTTTTCAATTTTCAATTGTATATCTTGTTCTGTGACAACTCGGAATTCCAAGGCTCTTATGCACGCATAATTTCTATTCATGATTCTGTCGTACGTTGTGAACTAGTGATGGTTATGGGAACCATTGAACATACTATTGTATAATTATTATTGTATATCGGAATTAATGTTAACTGCTCGTAACATATGATGATAACCGTACATGAACTTCGGGCCGCACACTTTCTTTTCACAATCAAACATCCATGCACTTGGGCCTGGCCCACTTACTCGAAATCGGCACACATAAGGTGTGCGTAACCCTCATGATCTCATAAGGCACCATGCTAGCAAACCCTACTTCTTTTTCCTTTGTACATTGATATCAACAGGAGACATCCACCCCTACCCCCCTTCGATTGTAATCTACTTCTCTATCATTCCACTCCATCATTTACACAAGGTTAGTATTTAATGTGTTGAATTATAGTGCATCCTTTCTGTCTATGATTGTGCTTATGTGTGAATGCATGATGGGTGATTGGTAGAAATTCTTGTGGTTGTGGTTTATTAGAATACATAAGAATTTGGTAAGACATTTGAAATTGGCGAATCTTGATCTGATCCGAATGTGGTGATGATTATATGTTGTGATCTTTGATGCTTGTGCCTTGACTTTTGTGTCTCTCCCTTTTCAACCCATGGTGATGTTCCCTCCTTGTTTAATATTGTTGATTGATGTCATATTAATAATCCACTTCCTAGTTGCTTTTTTTCCAAGTCTGCATGTGCCGCCCCTTTTTAGAATTAGGATTGAGAGTATATTAAATAAATGCTTGTTAACCTTGTTCATAAAGAGGTCTAGATCCATGAAATTGCTGAATGATTATAAACCCATGTGGGAGTGTGTGATGAACATGGATAATATTGAATATAACTCACTGTGAAACCGATGTAGCATGGATTTAATTTGATTCTTTTGTCATGCAAACATGATTGTAGCGATACCTGGTTGTTGTTATTGATTATGTTGTATTCGATGATATGTGTGTTAGATAATTGCTTGACAATAGGGCTTGATGGTCACGAGTTTCAGATGATATTAATCTATGGTTAGAGGCGATAATGTTAAGGTGCATGAGGATGATTATTTGTTAGCTGGGATCATGTTATAAAAAACCTGTTGTTTAATATTCTGGTTGTTGAGATTGTTAATTAGCATGTAGGGGTCTTGTATATCTTACATAACATCTCTGCTTTCAATAATGATTAGGGTAACAATTGTTGTTAAAAATTAGAGATGTTAGGGATTAGCATGGTTATATGTTGATAAAGAGGATATGTTATATGTTAATTTGAGTAAATGGAATATTGAGTAGGTTTATTAACAGTATCATTAATTGCTGCATGATGCTTCTTGGGAAACAAAGAAATTAGATATAATATGCAACAAACGGATTTACTGAATGGGCTGGGCAATAGTGTGTGTCGGGCTTGGCCTCACGTTGTAACAACAATTGGGCTGCACAAGTACCATGAGTCTTATAACGGGTTGCCAAATGTTTATTATGTAATACGTGGACTAGCTTGTGAATCTAACTGTTTGATTTCATGATATTGGAGAATACGAACTTGTAACATGAGGGTGTTTGTGGTTCATACACTTACTATGATAAGTAGTAATGATATGTGTTGTACTTGGTTGCTGTTTGTGTAATACCTGACATTCTACGTGATGCAATGTGAATATAAACTGATCGTTGTTGGTAAACAATGATAGGACGTGTTTGACCGACTGTTAAGCAGTTAACTAACCATACCGAGCAAACCAAGGTGAGTTCACTATATTCGAGCATGCGTCCCAGTGATTGGGGACAGTCAGTGGGTATCCCGTGGAGGGATAAGTCTTTTGGGTAAAAACGGGTATATTGGTTAATATTCTCACCTATCATTCTTGTATATCCCTTATGTTGTTACCTGGAGGGTAACGGGTATTAGTTGGTAGCGCTACTTAGGTTTGGCACCCTCACACCGCTCCTAGATAGGACGGATGTGAACTAATGACCTAGTCGGGCCCAGTACTGGATAGGAGTATGTGGGAAAGGGTAGTCATGTACATCAGGAGCCGTCTTGTTCGGAATTGAGATATTAACAATATTACTTGCATTTGTCAGTGAACGGTTTTACATACAACGGGTAACAAACGTTTTCTAAAACTTTGAACTCACCAGCGTCGTCTGACACACTTGTCTGCATGCTTGCAGGTCTATAAGCTTTTATCATTTGGAACTTGCTGTCTGGGAGGCTGGAGTGGTCATGGGTCGAGATACATGGAAACTCAATACAAGCTTAACGGTTTATGTACACATGTTTTATGAAACACTTAACCAACGAATTATGCTTCCGCTGTATACAATGAATGTCATGTGACATTTGTAACACTTATGTTAATGAATGGAAGATTTATTTAAATTTAGCTATGAGTTCAATGTGATTGGTGACTTGAATCCTGGTACGTCACAGGCCTCGCGGGGGTTCCCGCATGTGGTATTTTGGGGGTGTGATAGTTTGGTATCAGAGCCACTGGGTATAGTGAACTTAGTTTTAAAAACGTTTTTATAAAACCAGACTATAACCGAACAGTTTTGACAACAGAGAATACGACCATGACACTCAGCTCCAGATTGCAAGGTTCGTCTCTCGTATACTCATTATACTGTGTAACTAGTAAACACTTACCTATGATATAGCATGTGATTGCACGTTTAACACAACAGTATGAACTTACGTATTACTTGCACGTGTTATATGACTAATAGGGTGGTATTTCCCTAAACATTCGTGACTCACATTTTGTGATGCTCTTTGTTTGCTACTCGAGTTTGAGGAACCATTCGACATGAGTTAGGAGGAGCTGAGATGAGCATGCAAATCACAATATTATTGTGGGTGCACACATAATAATAATGTGGGGTGCATGTGAGTCCCAATGAGGCTTAACAAGTGGAAAAGGGGTTCCGTCCCATTATTTGATCAATATGAAACATAACAAACCTATAGGAGCCATAGCAGTAATTGTCCCCTACTCAAACTCAACGTGAACTTCTCATTTATCTTTGGATCCTTTCGAAACTCGATGCTATCGAGCATTACCTGAACACCCATCTGAACGCCTAGCAAACTGTGTAGAATGTTAGGTGCTTGCACGAACATCCCTGAGTTGGATGCCGCAGCAATGGCTGATTGGTATATACTCATCTCACTTATCTTCGTTTACTGGAACTCAACGTATTGACGCCTTAGATCCCGAAGTGCGATCACTTCTGCAACACTCTAGCAACAAACCGTGTATTACTCGATCAACTTGCAAGATTGATGGACCAGAGGATGAGCATGGTACCTTACCGATCTCAGTATTAGGACGACCCTGATTACTGGCAGCGAACACCAGCCAACCGACTACAATCGAATTCTTAACCCTAGTCAGCGGCTCATGGGAGTCAACTCTTGCGATAACAACCGATTATAGTATGGAATGTGTGACTACCCGCACAGTGATTAGCGTATTAGGACGTGGCACAGAAGGTGAAAAGGGTGAACGTACTGGTACTCGTAGCCTACAGTATGGAAATGAAGGTGCCTACGGCATGGGTTGGCCGTTGATAATTCAAGACGACAACAACCAAGGGAACGATGACAACATTGGGAACCCACGTGACCAGAAAAACACTGGTGGTGGTGCTTGTGGAAGGGCATATAGGATGGGCGCGAGCAACACCAGGCATAATGGCAACACGGTAGCTAGTGTGAGTTGCTAATCGCTTCGTCTCTGTTCTGCTTAACCCTGATGCTTCTTGAAACCGAACCTGTGGCGGAATCGACTGAGGGCAAGACAATTGAAACCGCGTATGTTGGATGGGATGTAAGCTCGACCTGGTGAGACAATTGTTCGACATCGACCATCTTTCTGCCACCCTTGATAGGTATGATGCAGTAGTTAGTGTGGATTGGGTATCTAGATATCGCGCGGATATACCCTATGAGAAGAAAACTTTGTGTATCTCTCTTCCTAGTGAAGTATCGGCATCTGACCTAAGGTGTCAGAGGGGAATAAGGGTTAGCATCATTTCAGCTATGAAGGTCCAGGAGTGTCTACGAAGGGATTACCCCGCTATGTTAGCATTCGTTGCTGATGCTAGGGCTAAGGAGAAGAGGATCATGGATCCACCAGTTGATCGTGATTCCTTCGGTGTGCTATTCGAGGAACTATCAGGTTTACTTCCACAACTATTAGACAGACTCTCAGTTTGATCCCACGTCAAAGGCAGCCCTGACTCTTCGTACTTCCTACCGTCTTGCACCAGGAGGGTTGCGAAAATTGTCAAATCAACTACAGGGACTGTTGGACAAGAGTTTTGTCGGGCCTAGTTTTCACTTCGGGGAGCCCAAGTTATATCCGGGAAGATAAGTTGTATCGTTGGACATGTGTACTAATTATCAAAAACTCATCAAGGTGGCAGACAAGAACCGTTTGCCTCGACCATGTATTGCCAGCCTGTCGACCAGTAGCTAGGGTCAAGCTCCTATTTGAGGATTGATTAACGAACAGCTATTGTCGGATAGAAGTCTAAGGGGAGAATGTTCCTACAACGGCATATCAAACACCGTGTGGCCATTACGACATTCTATTCCAAGACCTTTGGACTAATCCTTACACCAGCAGCTGTATGGAGCACATGAATTGACTATGTTTATTGATGACGTGTTGAATCATTTCCTGGAGAAAGGAACATCATGGACGGCATCTGTATCATATTTTAGAGCTTCTGGGGGAGGAGCCATTCCGTGTGAAGTCTTGTTAAATGTAACATCTGGATTCGGAAGATACATTTTGAGCATGTAACCAACAAAGTGGAAATACACGTGGATCTCGCTAAGGTCCATTTCATCAGAAACTGATCGGCACTAAAGAGTCCTTTGGGGATAAAGCGATTTCTTGGTTTCGCTAGAGACTATCGTAGATTCATCGTGGGATCTTCGAGGATTGCGCAACTTTAATCTCTTTAGCCAAGCAGGGTACGGTGTATTTGTGGGAGACAAAACAGGAAGACGTCTTTTCAGCTTTTTAAATTCGACTATGCAACGCACTGAGCATCATCTTTACCCGAGGATGCGGGTGATCTAGTGGTATATATCATGATGATTCGAATCAGAGTCCCAGTTACATTCCGATGCAACACGAGAGAGTGATGACTTACGTAATGGAGTTACATGAGGAACTGCACGACATACAACCTGCGGTGGAAACCGTGGTCTTTGGATTTAAGTTGGAGGCATCACTTGGACGATACCGAATGCACTACCTAGACCGATCACAAGGGCCTCCCGTATACCGTTGTTTCGAAGAAGCTAAATCATGTAATGATATCGCTGGACGAAACTTTTGGGAGGATTACGACTGTGAAAACTTGAAGGTGCGAGAGCTTTGCGACTCACTATCGACTCTAACCTACCTGATCAGACTCGCTCTGTTCAAACTGGAGGACTGAGGGAAGAAGATTTCCAAGTTGAACCCGTGCGGGGCATGGAGAAGCATCCTTTGGCAGATCGGACCATATTCGCTACCTCAAAGAACAAGTGTGGATCTGTAAAGCATACCAGTTTCGAAAACTTTATGAAACTTGTGATGGGCAAAGCATACCAGTTTTGACATTCTAGATGTCTGGATTTTGATGAGAGACGTTAGGATCTGTAAATCTTGTGCTGGTGATCGGGCATGAAGGCCCACCTAGCTATGCATGTGAATGATGTTTGACTAGTCGGAAGGTCAAGGTAAAGTATCAGCAACCAGAAACACCCATATGGAAATGAAAACAGACTGCCGTAGAATCTGGCACTAGACTAGTTACAACTTGAAACAGAAACAGTATCACTTGGGTGATCGTTGATTGTCTCATGCTACTAACACGCCTTCTTGCAATTAAGGAAACGGACGAGTCGTCACAGCTGTGAATGCTCCTCTGAGAGAGGCGGCTTTTAGGCATGAGGTGCCAACTCCTGTTATCTCTGGTTTTGATCTGTACCTGATTTATGACAGGCACTACACATCACACTTGGCTCACGTCTAGACCTGAGCATAACTTATCACCGTAGGACAACCGAGCAGAGTAACGAACCATCCAGACACACGAAGACATGCTGCGAGCATGTGCGTGATTGATTTTAGTAAACAATTGGAAGGGACACTTGTCTTTGGGAGAGCTCTACTGCAGCTGTCACCATATTAGTACGCACACAGCTCTGTTTGAGACATCGCATGGATGGTAACGCTAATCTCCTTGTTGGATTAAGGTGGGTGACAACCCTGCTTACAGATCCAGGACTTGTACTCGAAACTCTTGGGAAGGTTATTTGTATCGAGAGTCGTCTGGTGGCGATGCGTGACCGGCAGGAAAGCTGATAAGCTTAGGAAACACTGGGAGGTCGTTATAGGCGATCGTATCAAGTTGAAAGCCTCACCCTGGGAGGGTGTGGTACGCTTGGGAAGCGTGGCGAGCTTAACTTACATCACTTTGAGCCATACAGCATTCTGGGAAGAATTGGTAAGGTGACTTACAAACTTGGGTTACCCGACGAATTGGATAACATGAAAGATGTCATTTATGTTTCGGGTCTAAGGCAGCGTTTGTCCGATGAAACGCTTGTGATACCCTTATTAGAGTCTGAGGTTAATGACAGGTAGCAGTTGTTGAGGAATCTACTGAAATCATGGATCAGAACGTTAAGATTCATTAGCATAGTCGAAATTCAATCATGAGGGTTCGTTGGAACTCAAGACGTGGACCGGAGTTCACGTAGGAACACAATGATCGGAGCAATTTCTAGTATCCTCAATTGCCCAAACGGTTGTAACAACTTCTGATATAATTGGCGAATTTCGGGACGAAATTCCCTTTCAAGTTGGGGATGATGTGGCACCCGAGGAAAATCCACAGTCATCCTGCACTACCACTTCTTCTCTCCGTGACTGCTTATACTGTTTACCAAATTTCGGGACGAAATTTCTTTCAAGTTGGGGATGATGTGACAACTCGGAATTCCAAGGCTCTTATGCACACATAATTTCTATTCATGATTCTGTCGTACGTTGTGAACTAGTGATGGTTATGGGAACCATTGAACATACTATTGTATAATTATTATTGTATATCGGAATTAATGTCAACTGCTCGTAACATATGATGATAACCGCACATGAACTTCGGGCCGCACACTTTCTTTTCACAATCAAACATCCATGCACTTGGGCCTGGCCCACTTACTCGAAATCGGCACACATAAGGTGTGCGTGACCCTCATGATCTCATAAGGCACCATGCTAGCAAACCCTACTTCTTTTTCCTTTGCACATTGACGGCTACAGGAGACATCCACCCCTACCCCCCTTCGATTGTAATCTACTTCTCTATCATTCCACTCCATCATTTACACAAGGTTAGTATTTAATGTGTTGAATTATAGTGCATCCTTTCTGTCTATGATTGTGCTTATGTGTGAATGCATGATGGGTGATTGGTAGAAATTCTTGTGGTTGTGGTTTATTAGAATACATAAGAATTTGGTAAGACATTTGAAATTGGTGGATCTTGATCTGATCCGAATGTGGTGATGATTATATGTTGTGATCTTTGATGCTTGTGCCTTGACTTTTGTGTCTCTCCCTTTTCAACCCATGATGATGTTCCCTCCTTGTTTAATATTGTTGATTGATGTCATATTAATAATCCACTTCCTAGTTGCTTTTTTTCCAAGTCTGCATGTGCCGCCCCTTTTTAGAATTAGGATTGAGAGTATATTAAATAAATGCTTGTTAACCTTGTTCATAAAGAGGTCTAGATCCATGAAATTGCTGAATGATTATAAACCCATGTGGGAGTGTGTGATGAACATGGATAATATTGAATATAACTCACTGTGAAACCGATGTAGCATGGATTTAATTTGATTCTTTTGTCATGCAAACATGATTGTAGCGATACCTGGTTGTTGTTATTGATTATGTTGTATTCGATGATATGTGTGTTAGATAATTGCTTGACAATAGGTCTTGATGGTCACGAGTCTCAGATGATATTAATCTATGGTTAGAGGCGATAATGTTAAGGTGCATGAGGATGATTATTTGTTAGCTGGGATCATGTTATAAAAACCTATTGTTTAATATTCTGGTTGTTGAGATTGTTAATTAGCATGTAGGGGTCTTGCACATCTTACATAACATCTCTGCTTTCAATAATGATTAGGGTAATAATTGTTGTTAAAAATTAGAGATGTTAGGGATTAGCATGGTTATATGTTGATAAAGAGGATATGTTATATGTTAATTTGAGTAAATGGAATATTGAGTAGGTTTATTAACAGTATCATTAATTGCTGCATGATGCTTCTTGGGAAACAAAGAAATTAGATATAATATGCAACAAACGGATTTACTGAATGGGCTGGGCAATAGTGTGTGTCGGGCTGGGCCTCACGTTGTAACAACAATTGGGCCGCACAAGTACCATGAGTCTTATAACGGGCTGCCAAGTGTTTATTATGTAATACGTGGACTAGCTTGTGAATCTAACTGTTTGATTTCATGATATTGGAGAATACGAACTTGTAACATGAGGGTGTTTGTGGTTCATGCACTTACTATGATAAGTAGTAATGATATGTGTTGTACTTGGTTGCTGTTTGTGTAATACGTGACATTCTACGTGATGCAATGTGAATATAAACTGATCGTTGTTGGTAAACAATGATAGGACGTGTTTGACCGACTGTTAAGCAGTTAACTAACCAGACCGAGCAAACCAAGGTGAGTTCACTATATTCGAGCATGCGTCCCAGTGGTTGGGGACAATCAGTGGGTATCCCATGGAGGGATAAGTCTTTTGGGTAAAAACGGGTATATTGGTTAATATTCTCACCTATCATTCTTGTAAGTCCCTTATGTTGTTACCTGGAGGGTAACGGGTATTAGTTGGTAGCGCTACTTAGGTTTGGCACCCTCACACCGTTCCTAGATAGGACGGATGTGAACTAATGACCCAGTCGGGCCCAGTACTGGATAGGAGTACGTGGGAAAGGGCAGTCATGTACATCAGGAGCCGTCTTGTTCGGAATTGAGATATTAACAATATTACTTGCATTTGTCAGTGAACGGTTTTACATACAACGGGTAACAAACGTTTTCTAAAACTTTGAACTCACCAGCGTCGTCTGACACACTTGTCTGCATGCATGCAGGTCTATAAGCTTTTATCATTTGGAACTTGCTGTCTGGGAGGCTGGAGTGGTCATGGGTCGAGATACATGGAAACTCAATACAAGCTTAACGGTTTATGTACACATGTTTTATGAAACACTTAGCCAACGAATTATGCTTCCGCTGTATACAATGAATGTCATGTGACGTTTGTAACACTTATGTTAATGAATGGAAGATTTATTTAAATTTAGCTATGAGTTCAATGTGATTGGTGGCTTGAATCCTGGTACGTCACACGCCTCGCGGGGGTTCTCGCATGTGGTATTTTGGGGGTGTGACATGTTCAATTTTCAATAATATTGGACCTTTGAATGGAAAAACCACTAAAAATGGTCAGAGATATTTTAATCAAGAAGACATTAAATTAGTTATAGAAATTAAAAAAGCAGTTAAAAATATTAAACCATTAGAATTACCATTAGTTACAGATTATATAATTATTGAAACAGATGGATGCAAAGAAGGATGGAGAGCAGTCCTTCTATGTAAACCAAACAAATACAGTCCCAAGGAAGAAGAGAAAATTTGCGCTTATTCAAGTGGTAATTTTCAAAACAAAACAAATTGGACTATAATTGATTTTGAAATACAGACATTAATTTATTCATTAGAAAAGTTTAAGATTTTTCTTAATAAAGAATTTACAGTAAGAACTGATTGTGAAGCAATAGTTAAGTTTGTAAAAAATGATCAAAGTAAAAAGGTAAATAGAACCAGATGGGTTAATCTACAAAATATTATACAAGGAAATGGATATTTTATAAATTTTGAACATATTAAAGGAAAAAATAATGGGATAGCTAATATGTTATCTCGAAATATAAACAAATGGTTTGTTTTAGATGGACAGGAGAAAAGATAAAGAGAAACTAAAGCTTATACACCCAAAGCAGGGAAGTTCTTCTTCGGAGGAAGAACAGATTCAACAGGCGTATCTACAGTCAATAGAAAAGATATACAGTTCTCCTTACAGATCATTACCACAGACAATGACAAGACAGTTTTATACACAACGGCAATCAAAGGCAGCTGACAAGCGACCTTTGTACACAAATGTCTCACCCAAACCGGTGATCGAGTTTGGAACATATGCTTTACAGATATGCAATGAAGCTGACAAGAAGTTTCGTCCTATTATGGGAATGAAACTAACAGATAAACAGCAATGTTTATTAGACAATTTATGGCATATTCAAACCATGCCACAAGCTTCATCATTCAAAGTACAGGTTTTAAATGCTTTAAGCATTTACTTTCAAGAACAGAGTTCAAAAACACCTGAAAGACAGTTTAAGTAGAAACCAAATTATACACATTATGTTATATTTAGGGGTACAAAAATTGGAATTTTTAACAAATGGGAGACAGCGGCAAAACATATAATTTGTGTAGGAGGAGCAGTTTGGAAAGGATATACAAGTTTTGCTGAAGCTCTTCAAGCAGCAAGAGAAGAGTTTGGTCTACAAAGTTTTTACATAGAACCAGAAGAAGTTAAAAGCTTTTCATACTATAAAATAAAAATACGTTTATTTCCAGTTTTTACCACCTCTCTCTCTGATATCATCTGTTCCAATATATCAGAGAGGGAGGTGGTAAAAACTGGAAAGAAGGGAGAGAGAGAAAATAAAAATACTTACAATGGTGGAGATATGCACAACGGATTATGATGGATGAGAGTATGCACAGCGGAGTAGAGAGTTGCAGATTTTTTTTATGTGTAGGTTGGAATATAATATGAAGAACTGGAGACAATCTGGGATGTTAAGGGATTGGAACTAAAGAGATGTGGAGAGAGTTTAGTGTGGCATATAAATTGAAACATTATTGCTCTTAATGGTTATTCGTAGCATACAACGGTTTACAATTGCCATATATATAGGCAAGAATCATATTCCTAACCTAATCGATTTACAAATTTCAAAAGCATATTATAAAAGTCAAAAAGCCTAGTCTAGCCTAGAAGAAAAAGAACGATAAATTACAAATTTAGATTCTAAAATAAAGTTTGAAAATATTGCCCTGTCGACCACTTTCTGTATATAATTGAGTTTCAAAACGTCATTGCTCACGTCATGATTTTTGTCTCCTGTCTTGTGTCGTCACTGCTTACGATATCTTCTAGAAATCTCTGTTTGTGCTTTCGATAGACTGTGGACTAGAACAATCTTCCAAATTATTGCCCTCTTCGTCTTCTAGGTTGATAATGTGCTGTAACTGTAAAGTGTCTCCTTCCCCTGCAAAGGGTAGAAGCATTCTCCAAACTGGTTTTGTATAGACTTGTATATAATGACCTTCACCTACCAAATGATAATTCCTCCGTGGATAATAATCAGGAAGTTCTGGGGTTTCCTGATATTTTTTTAATAAACTGTGTAAAATTATCTGGAACTTCTTCATCTGAATGACTTAACCAAGGTAGAGTTGAAAACTCTATCTCAGTTTTTGTCATTGATGTTTGTAGATGATATTGATGACATATGTTACTTTTATGTTCAATGAAAACCCTTTTTCTTGCTGGTCTGTATGTATATGCATCTGTATAAGGAAATGAGGAAATTATTTTACAACCAATGATCGAAGTTGTTGATCTGATTGCCATATTTCCTGCAATTAGAATGATCTTTTCTCCAAGCTGGTTGAGAAGATCTTCTGCCTTTCTGTCTAACTTTATTTCCAAATAATCAATCATACCATGATGATAAAATTGAATTATTTGCTCATTTGTTAACTTTGTAGGATAGTGAATTTGAAGCAGTAGAAGACCAGTTCCATCTCCTTTTTCATCTGTTCTTTCTACCACTTTGAATCCTTGCTGTTCACTGTCAAATTTGAAAGCCATGTCTACCAGCTGTTGTTGGAAATTGTACAGAATTAGAGGAAATTCTGCACAAACTTTCTGTGAAACAAGATTCTCAAATTCTGGGAATCTTTCTGTAACCGGTTTTAGGCATTGCTACCAAGGTGTATCAAGAATCCTTGTCCTGAAACACTCAAAAGTCCTGTGTACCTCTGTTTTATCTTTGTTTTCTTTTTTCTCAAGCTTTTGTAATAACTGTGTATTTTTTGCTTCTAATAACATCATTTTTTGTTTTAACAAACTGTTTTCAATTTTCAATTGTATATCTTGTGCATTTTTTGTTTTTTCTTCAAGTTGTGTTTTTAATGCAAAAATAATTTCTTGTTGAGCTTTTATGTAATGCTCAGGGTTTGTTTTTGCCATATCTGAAAAGCTTTTAACTTCTTCTGGTTCTATGTAAAAACTTTGTAGACCAAACTCTTCTCTTGCTGCTTGAAGAGCTTCAGCAAAACTTGTATATCCTTTCCAAACTGCTCCTCCTACACAAATTATATGTTTTGCCGTTGTCTCCCGTTTGTTAAAAATTCCAATTTTTGTACCCCTAAATATAACATAATGTGTATAATTTGGTTTCTGTTTAAACTGTCTTTCAGGTGTTTTTGAACTCTGTTCTTGAAAGTAAATGCTTAAAGCATTTAAAACCTGTACTTTGAATGATGAAGCTTGTGGCATGGTTTGAATATGCCATAAATTGTCTAATAAACATTGCTGTTTATCTGTTAGTTTCATTCCCATAATAGGATGAAACTTCTTGTCAGCTTCATTGCATATCTGTAAAGTATATGTTCCAAACTCGATCACCGGTTTGGGTGAGACATTTGTGTACAAAGGTCGCTTGCCAGCTGCCTTTGATTGCTGTTGTGTATAAAACCGTCTTGTCATTGTCTGTGGTAATGATCTGTAAGGAGAACTGTATATCTTTTCTATTGACTGTAGATACGCCTGTTGAATCTGTTCTTCCTCCGAAGAAGAACTTCCCTGCTTTGGGTGTATAAGCTTTAGTTTCTCTTTATCTTTTCTCCTGTCCATCTAAAACAAACCATTTGTTTATATTTCGAGATAACATATCAGCTATCCCATTATTTTTTCCTTTAATATGTTCAAAATTTATAAAATATCCATTTCCTTGTATAATATTTTGTAGATTAACCCATCTGGTTCTATTTACCTTTTTACTTTGATAATTTTTTACAAACTTAGCTATTGCTTCACAATCAGTTCTTACTGTAAATTCTTTATTAAGAAAAATCTTAAACTTTTCTAATGAATAAATTAATGCCTGTATTTCAAAATCAATTGTAGTCCAATTTGTTTTGTTTTGAAAATTACCACTTGAATAAGCGCAAATTTTCTCTTCTTCCTTGGGACTGTATTTGTTTGGTTTACATAGAAGGACTGCTCCCCATCCTTCTTTGCATCCATCTGTTTCAATAATTATATAATCTGTAACTAATGGTAATTCTAATGGTTTAATATTTTTAACTGCTTTCTTAATTTCTTTAACTAATTTAATGTCTTCTTGATTAAAATATCTCTGACCATTTTTAGTGGTTTTTCCATACAAAGGTCCAACCATTTTTGACAAATTTGGAATAAATTTTCTAGCATAATTTACTAGACCCAAAAATGCTTGTATTTGTTTTAAATTTTCAAATTTTTATGGAAAATTTAGAATTTTTGTAGAAATATGTGGTTGTAATTCTATTTTTCCATTTCCAATTTTTAATCCTAAAAAAAGAAAATCTTCTTTTAAAAAGTTCCAATTTTCTTTTTGAAACTACTATACCATTGTTCTTTATTTCTTTAAAAACCTGTTGTAGGTGTTTCTCATGTTCCTGCACTGTATTACTTGCAACTAAAATATCATCAATATATACTAAACAAAAATCAAACTTTAGAAATATGCTGTCCATAAATCTTTGAAAAATAGAAGGTGCATTTTTTAGTCCAAAACTAAGAACATTCCATTCATATTACCCTTCTGAACATGTAAAAGTTGTCCATGGTTTAAAACTTTCTTCTAATTTTAGCTGATTATATCCTGATTTTAAATCAAATTTTGAAAATACTTTTTTATTTTGTATAAGATTTAACAAACTTTGTTAGGAATATTATATCTGTCATCTATTGTATTATCATTTAATCTTTTATAATTATAAACTATTCTAGCCTTTCCCCTTTTTATTTCGCTGTGATTTCTTACTAGAAAAGCTGTAGATCTATGAGGACTTTCTGATTTTCTAATTAATCCTTGATTTACCATTTCAGGGATTTGTTTTTTAAACTCTTCTTTGTCTAATGGACTGTATTCTATATTAGCTGTCCTAATTACTATATCAGGATTTTTTAATTTAAATTTACAAACATATTTTACATTTGATTTTGTTATATCTTCTCCTATATATCCTATTTTTTCTAAATGTAATATCATAGGATGGTTTATACTTTTTGTAATATCCTGTCCTTTCTCTATTTCATGACTTAAAAAATCTATTAAAAGTTTTAATGATTCCTTTTCTATAAACTGTTTTTTGTTTTGTGTTTTCAAGAAATCTAAATTCCCTTTATCCCCTCTTTTTTGAACAATTTGTGTTGTATTCATATACCTAAGGGTTGGTATTGTATATAACTGTTTACTTATTGTTATGAAATTTCTTGTAATTGTAACTGCACCATTTAATCCTAATATAAAATTTAGTCCTATAACAAAATCTTTTGATTTTATCTCTGGTGGATTAATATTTATTTGTGGCATTTCATATTTTATACTATAATTATTTGCAAAATCTAAGAATTGTATGCCTACTGGTTCTAAACAGTGTGTAATTGATATTAACCTATCTTCTATTGTTCTTGTACTTAGTTCATATGATAATTTTTTATGATATTCTATGGGTGCTAAACTATGTGAAATTAAGCTTTTTGTAGCTCCTGTATCTACTAATGCTGTTAAATTTAGGTATTTATTATTATCTAACCATAAACGACATTATATATTTATCATATTTGTTGATCCTTGTGTTTGTATATACGTTTGATCATCTGGTTTTTGTAGAGCCATTTTACCTATTTCTTCTATTTGACTCAATCTTTCAAGTTCTTCTATTTTATTTTCTAAATTTTTTATTTTTAAACTATGTAATTCTATTGTTAATTCTAATTTATTTATCCTTTCATTTTCATTATTTTCAGAATTTGTTTTCACTTTTGATGTTGTAGCTATATCTTTATCATAAATTTCTTTAAGACATTTAGAACAAATTTCTTTAAAACATTTATTACATTGTGATCTTTTTTCTATACTAGGGTAATATCCACAATGACAACATCTTATATGATTATTTCCTTTATTTTGTTTCCAATCATGTTCACAAATTTCTTCTGTATTCATGTATGTATATGTTACTTTTGCTGTTGGATTTTCTTCTTCACTATAGATACTATATACTGATTCATTATCAGATTCATCATCTGTTTTTAGAGCCTCTATTTCATAATCGTATAATTGTTCTACTAAATTAGCTCTTTCCATATTTTTTCTTTTATTTGGACAATTATTAGCTAAATGTGCTGTTTCTCCACAAGTGTAACATCTACATTTTCGTGATTGTGGTTTTTTAACATATTTGTTTGTATTATAATGTTTTCTATAATTTCTATCATATGTTGTGCTTTTTCGTATCTTTTTCTTTTTATCATAAACTCCATATGCTTGTGGTGTATAAATTGCTGTTTTACAAAATGCATAAGCATTTCTTTTTAATTGTTCTTGTAATGCTACTTCTTTACATTTTTCTTCTAATATACCAAATGTATAAGTTATTCTTGGTCCTATTCCTAAATTTTGTTGTGTACCATAATTTGTTTTCCATGCTTCATGTATAGATTTTCCTAAATCTCCTGGTAATTTAATAAAATATTTGTCACATAAATTATCATCCATTGCCTTTCCTGTTTGTGATAATAATCTTGTAAAATCTAGTGTAAATTCATTTATATATTTCATGTCTGCTATACTTAATTGTTCTAAATTTCTAATAGCTGTATCCTGTATTAAAGAGTTATTTTTTGCTGGATCAACTCCTAATATGAGTGTTCTAATTTGTGATGTAAAATTATAAGGGTTATCTCCTAATGCTTTAAGATTATTAATTTCTTCTGGATTTTGTGTTTTCTTACTTTACCATATTCCTAATGCTATTGGTCCTAATGTAGTTTCTAAATATGAAAACATATCCATACTATCTTTTTTATTTGTTTCCCATAATCTTACAACATTTTGTTCCCATGTTAAGACTTCATCTATCCATAACTGTGGTTTTTGTTGCTCTAACAATAACATATTTCCACTGTATATTTGTCCTATAGGCATTCTTTTTCCTTTTCCTATAACATTAGACTCTTGTTGATAATTAACTGTTGGTTGTGTCCATGGTTCTCTACCATGACTTTCGTGTGTACCACTATATCCTTCTCCCCATTCTACTTTTGGTCTTTTTAAGGGATTGGATGTATTAAACATAAAACTTTGTTCCTGTTTATAAAAATCTGATAGCATTACCTCTCTCTTCATAATTCCTTCTACTAATGGTAAATTATAATATTCTTGTAATTTATTATAACTTTGTTCATAATCTAACCCTAATTCTGTTATACATTCCATAATCATATCATCTACTTCTTCTTGTATATTTATCATTGTAAACTTTCGATCTATAATTTGTTCTATTGTTTTATTTGTTTCTTCTACTTTAAAACAATCTATTGATTCTTCTTCATAATCTAATAGTGTATAATCCATTGTTTCTTCTTGTTCAAATTTTAAGAAATTAAAATCTATTTCGTCTTCCTCATTATCTGTATCATATGTAGATAGTATTTCATTTTTATTTTCTTCCTCAATATTCATAAAATGAATTTCTTCCTCATTATTTTTCTCTGTTTGTTTTTCTTTAAAGTCAATGTATCTTAATTTTTGTTTTCCATCAGTTTCTTCATATATATAACTTTTCTTAGGTATTAAAACTGTATTTTCCTCTTTTTCTTGTAAATCATCTAGATCCCATTCTAATCCTGTTAATTGTTCTGGATCTATTTTTATAGGTTCTATCATTTGTATAGATTTTGATGCAATTGTTTTTACTATTCCTTCTATATTTACTTTGTATTTCATTCCTGAACTGTTACTAGCCCTTCCTAATACTCCTATACTTACTACTAAATTATTTCCTTCATATTCTTCATATCCTTTTGTTTGTAAAGCTATTTTTATATTTTGTAAATCTTTAATATCTTTTAAGATATCTGGTGTACAATAAAATATAGCTATGTTTTGACTTAAATCTACTTCCATTCCCGAAATTATAGCTTTTTTCATGTCTGATTTCCAACTTTTATCTAGTATTAAAGCTAATAATTTAGTTCCTAAATTTTTTCTTCCTAATGCTTTTACTCCTATTATTATTAACCCTGTATGTACAAAATGTTTACTTTGTTTTTTAATTTTTTCAATAGTATCTGGTGACAAAAGATCTAGGATTACTGTATTATCTACAACCCTTAGACTTTCTTTTCTACTACTTCTTATAAGAGTTGTATTTATATTAAATCTTCCTGTTTGATATAAAATTCTTAGATTTAATATGTCTAATTGATGTTGGTTATATAATTCTAAGTTTCTGTCTAAATCTATTTCTTCTTCTAGTTGTATTATATGTCTATTACTATTAGATCCTTATCCTCTTCTAATTACTCTGTTTAAAAAACTGTCTGATGTTATGCTATCATTTATATTACTTGTAGAGTTTCCAGCTTCCTGTATAGTTCTACTTCTTCCTATGAAATGATTATTCATTTTCTTGGTTGCCAATGTGTATATGGAGTTGGTTTTTTCTCTATTTTTAGTTTTTGTAAAGCTTCTGTAAGTTTTTCAACTTCTAGAGGTATAGTTTTTCTTGTTAATGTATTAGACTGATTTTTTATATAATCAAGATTCTGTGATAATTTTTTAATTTCTACTGTTAAGTTTTCTATTATCTTTTTATTATTTATAGCTTCTTGTTGTAAACTGATACTTAGATTTATCAATAAATCTACTAAAATGTTTAGTTGTGGATTATTTGTATGTAAAGTATGATCACCAATATTATTAAGATTACAAACTATACTAAAATTATCTGTTGCAAAAGTTTTTCGGTGAGCTTTTTCAGAAAATTCTAAATTTAAGAACTCTAAACGTTTGATTGTTTGAGAAGTACCAATGATTAATAAATTCCGACTCTCTTTAGTTTTTATTCCTTATTCCAGATTTCTCTTAAAATATATTCTTATATTCCAACTATTAAAGAAAAATAATAATTTACAAACTAATCTATTAAACGATTTGCTCTATATATTTCTTCTTTTAACTTAGCTCGTTCATAAATATAATATTTTAAACGGTATTCATCTATATAATCTAACCAATCTCTTGAATCTAAATAACGAATTATTATATCATATTCTTTTAATTTATTTAAAAGACGTCTAATATAAAAACTAGCCATTCTATAAAATCCTTTCGTTGATAATGTTATCAAAGCAACTATCTTTCCCACAATCTTCACCTAAGAGAGTTTCCCAAAAACACTGGCTTAACATGCCATAACAGGGACTTGTCTGAGTCTTTTAGATTTTAAGAAAGCCTTTGCTCTGATACCAATATATCAGAGAGGGAGGTGGTAAAAACTGGAAAGAAGGGAGAGAGAGAAAATAAAAATACTTACAATGGTGGAGATATGCACAGCGGATTATGATGGATGAGAGTATGCACAGCGGAGTAGAGAGTTGCATATATTTTTTTTATATGTAGGTTGGAATATAATATGAAGAACTGGAGAAAATCTGGGATGTTAAGGGATTGGAACTAAAGAGATGTGGAGAGAGTTTAGTGTGCCATATGAATTGAAATATTATTGCTCTTAATGGTTATTCGTATCAAACAACGGTTTATGTCACACCCTGGCTTTGCGGAAGCGTGGTTAATTTGGTGTGACTTCTTAATACCATAGCTTAACCATAACAAAGCTATATGAAATAAAACCATGCAAGATCATCCATTCGATTAAGTTTTAAAAACCAAATACAATAACATTGTCTTAACGGAAACACATCCTAACGACATAAACATTATTCAACAAACACAACATAACATAAGCATAGTTTAAGGACTGTGACTTGTCCAGGAAAGAGTCACATTCCCTAAACCCGGATGACCTCGTAACTAGTGCAGCGGGAAAACGTGTCATACCGCGCCAGATCCTTTAATTCCCTGAAATACATGTAAGTTGAAAAATCAACAATAATGTTGAGCGAGTTCATGTGTAAGTGAGTAAATAAACCTTTGTAAGTATAAAAATCCTGGTATGTAGCACATAAGGGAATTGAGATCACCAATGGTTTGCAAGGCCACTGATATGTGTGAAGTGCAAGTAGGGAGACTCAAACCTAGCAGATTTATGCGTCGGGCACAAAGTCACCCCGAGGTCCGTTTCTAGTTTGGCCTGGGGCTGGGCTCGCTACACCCAGATAGATCTACCGCTCCTGTCCCTCGGTCCTACCATGAGGACTAATGGCCTCATGTTGCTCCTACCCACTCACATGATCTAAGTAGTAAACCTCCTTACGCTAACTATACCATGTATAAAGTACTTGTAATCAAAGTAACATGTATTTCACCCCCGTAGTTTAGAAAACTGAAAACAGTTAAGAGAAAAGGGGGAGATGAACTCACAGTGGTGCGTCTCTACCAAGTATACCTCCAAATCAAGCAGCTGTGTGACGACCTACACGTACTAACTCTATTAGACGGACGGCCGTGCCTTAGCTTTAAGGTTTAAGTTTTCGGGAAACAGTTAGACAACTATTTCGTGTTTACATTCTGTATACTTGGTAATCATTTTCCTTCCCAAGGATGGGGGATTTAATACATGTGTGTTCGTATAATTTCGAAATATATTATTAAGTCTCACTTAAAATATACTTTATTTCTAATCCCAAATATAAATATTCTTCTCAAAAATATTATATTTTCTATTACACATAATTTTCCCCAAAATAATACTTTAACAAAAAATACGCGTTCATGAATATTTCCTTAAAATGTGTAAGTTACGTTTTAACGATCGAGTGGTAATAGTAATTACCGGTGTAACTTATATATTTATCGTGAAAGCGCTCGTATTATTTTGGATTCGTTAACATTCGATAATATTATTTTTACCCTAAAAATATTATTTATGTATCTTCGCAAATAATGACAAGTAACGTTGTAAAAAAAATATATTTACTAAATATATTTATCACGTTTAATTTTTGTGAAAATCCCACCTCCGATATTTTGTAAATAAAGTCGTGGCGAAACTTATATTTTGAAAACATGTCGAGAAGTATTTCTAACACTTATAGTGAAAATAATTCTAAGTGTTAGGTTTTTAGAAAAATTTCGCCAGAGTTTCCTCTGTAACTGGAGGTGGCCACGCTCTCAAGCGTATCATTTTCTTTTATAAATCAACCCAACAATTTCCTTATTTAACCAAAACAATGTTCAAGACAACAAACTAGTCAACAAATATATATAAGTCGCAAAAATCACATGAACTTGTGGTTTCTAATATTATGAAGTAAATCCCATTACTTTTAGCGGATCTCTATATAAATCCATCCGATTTTGTAAAAACCTCGTTTTTTTTAGAGAAATTCTGTTTTTTTACCACTTCTCGTCATCTTTTACAAAAATAGTTATTTTGTCGAAACTTTGTGCTACACAAGTGTTTACACACTTGTGTGTTCTAAAAATCCTTTTTTTTGTTAGTGTAAGATCCGTCTTTAGAAAACATAATTTCTTTGATACTTGGTTCTTTGAAAATACCGGTTGTAGATCCGTAGATCTACTAGTTTTAAACACTATTTCACACGCTAAATCGCTTTTACACAAGTTCATGATTCGTGTGTGGTAGAGTTTCATCCTTTGACCCTTGTTACTTCCAAAACAACCTTATGTCATGATCCAAGATCATGACCAATCCGGGTTAAACGATGATCCGAGCTACCACAACATAGATCGGGTCCAAATAACTACACAAATCAAATACTACAAGTTTTACACAACAAACAAGCTTTTAACCATCACTTTTAGTGTTTTTAGTAGACTTTCATGTTTCAACTTGCATGTTTACGAGTTTTAACCGTTACAAATCATTTTAACCACTTCAAAATAGTTCGTGAGGGTGATTATAGCAACTTACTACTAGCTCGAGGCTAGGGGAGAATCTAGACGCAAAATGAGAGTATAAAAGCAATAGAGTGAGGTCCTTCGCCTTCCGAATGCACCAAGCCTTCTTATCCGCGATCCTTAACGCTTGTATGGACTTGGAATGTGAAGATCAAAATCAAAATGTGGAGGAATGATATAGGGGGTGTTCGGCCGAAGCCTTTGAGAGAGAGAGAGAGGAAGTGTTTGGTGAATGCTAAGTGGTGAATGATCAAGTGTGTAATCTTTAGCTCTTATAGACAAACTTAAGTTCTTTAACCATTGGATTTCATGTCACTTTGATATTAAACAAATGTAATTAAATAATCAAGAAGGACAAAAGGATGTCCCCCCTCTTGGGGACGGTTTGTAAAGGGGGGGGGGTAGTTTGGTTCAAATCCAACTAAACATTAGTTAATAGTTAGGTTAATCTAGTTAAGTTTAGGGATTAACCCGGTTAGTAGTGTGTTGTGCTTTATTGCGGGTGTTAGGGTATTCAGGGACCCTAACTGGCTCAGAAAAAGATAAGTAATGTTATTAACAATATTTTCATGTTCCGGGTATAGTCCGGTTGTTCGGTTGGATAGTAATCCGTTAAAGCTTTAAAGTGTCGTTAATACCCTTTTTAGTGACACAACTTATTCCCGACACTTTGGAAAGTGTCTAGTAACATTTTTCTCATGTTTTGGCACTTTATTAGTTAGCTAAAAGCTGGATTGTTTATTAAAGTGCTGAGTTTTTGTGCTTAGAGCACGTTTTAGGCACATCCAGTCATTGTAACTTATTCCTAGAGACGCAGTTCTACAACCCTTGTATCCCTACACTCACCACTAGTGTAGTAAAACATTTCTGGCTCATACAGGCCTTAGAGGCAGTGTCTGCCTGATGCTGGCTTTATCAGCATGTTCAATAGGTTATCCGTTTATAGTGCTACTGTTCTTTTTGTGCATCATGTTTGTCACTAAGGTTCAGCATGTAAATAATGTAGTGACGGTAAGTAAAGTATGATGCAGGTATATGCATGTATCAGAAATCAAGTAGCAGTTCATCAGTAATTTCAAACAAGCACAGTAATTAAGCAGTAATTAATTATTAATTAAGTCGTACGGATACCTGGTTTAGTGAGGGTTGTCACATTCTCCCCCCGTTAGAAAATTTTCGTCCCGAAATTTTAAGTTTTGCTTGTAGATGCAGGGTTCTTAGGAAATAGGTGGGGGTATTTCTCTTTCATCCGGTCCTCACGCTCCCAGGTGTATTCAGGACCATGTCTGGCATTCCAACGAACTTTGACGAGCTTGACACTGCTCCGGCGGGTCTTGTTTACTTTCCAATCCGTAACCTCAACCGGTTCTTCAACGAAATGGAGCGTGTCGTCAACATGAATCTCGTCGATGGGAATGGCAATGGTATCTTGAGTTGGACTTTTCTTCAGGTTGGATACATGAAATGTATCGTGAACTCCATTCAACTCGGCAGGTAAGTCCAGATTGTATGCTACTAGTCCTATTCTTTCCAAAACTCTGAAAGGACCAATGTAGCGCGGATTTAACTTTCCACGCTTTCCGAAGCGTGCCACACCCTTCCAGGGTGAAACTTTCAATAAAACCATATCTACAACTTGGAATTCCAAGTGTTTCCGGTTTGGATCTGCATAGGCTTTCTGTCTTTCACGAGCTGCTTCGATGCGTTTTCGGATCTGCGCAATCTTGTCTGTCGTCTCTTGGACGATTTCGGGACCAACAAGCTGTCTATCACCTGCGTCAGCCCAACATAGGGGTGATCGACACTTGCGTCCGTAAAGAGCTTCGAATGGCGCGGCACCAATACTGGTGTGGTAGCTGTTGTTGTATGAAAATTCGACCAAAGGCAAATGCTTATCCCAGCTACCACCCAAATCCATAACACACGCTCTCAGCATGTCTTCCAAAGTCTGTATCGTCCGCTCGCTTTGCCCGTCGGTCTGTGGGTGAAATGCGGTGCTCATATTCAATTGTGAGCCAAAAGCTTCTTGGAAGGATTGCCAAATCCTTGATATGAACCTTCCATCTCTATCGGAAATGATTGAGAGAGGTACTCCATGGCGCGTAACGATCTCTCTCATGTAAATTTCGGCCAACTTGCTCGTATTATCCTTCTCTCTGATAGGTAAGAAGTGTGCTGACTTTGTTAATCGATCCACTATTACCCAAATAGTGTCATGGCCTCTTGGCGTTCTTGGCAACTTTGTAATAAAATCCATGGAGATTTGTTCCCATTTCCACTTGGGAATCTCGGGTTGTTGCAGAAGTCCTGAAGGCTTCTAATATTCGGCTTTAACCTTAGCGCATGTTAAACATTTTCTCACATAAACAGCAACATCGCCTTTCATCCTAGGCCACCAATAATAATCTTTGAGATCCTGGTACATCTTATCCGCTCCAGGGTGGATAGAGTACCGCGACTTGTGAGCTTCTTCGAAAATAACCTTCCTTAAACCTCCAAACAAAGGAACCCAAATCCTTTTGTCAAAACATAACGTTCCTTCCTCGTTTGGTACCAGTAGCTTCTCCATCCCACGGAGATATTCTTCTTCAAGGTTTCCTTCCTTGGGAGCTTCTTTCTGCGCGGCACGAATGCGCAAGGAAAGATCGGTTCGGATAATCATTTCTAAAGCCCTAACCCTTATGGGCTTGATCCTCTCCTTTCGACTTAGGGCATCGGCGACCACATTCGCCTTCCCTGGATGATACTTTATCTCGCAGTCGTAATCGTTCAGCAACTCAACCCAACGTCTTTGCCTCATATTCAGCTCCTTCTGGTTGAATATGTGTTGTAGGCTCTTGTGATCTGTAAAAATTGTACACTTTGTACCATAAAGGTAGTGTCTCCAGATCTTTAATGCAAATACCACTGCGCCAAGTTCCAAATCATGTGTGGTATAGTTCTTTTCGTGCACTTTCAATTGACGTGATGCGTAAGCAATAACCTTTTGGCGTTGCATCAACACGCAACCCAATCCTTGACGCGAAGCGTCACAGTATACCACAAAATCATCTGTACCTTCCGGTAGTGCTAAGATTGGCGCATTGCAGAGCTTATCCTTCAATATCTGGAACGCTTCTTCCTGTTTGATTCCCCAATCAAACTTCTTATCTTTCTGCGTGAGGAGCGTCAATGGTTGAGCGATTTTTGAAAAATCCTCAATGAATCTTCGATAATAGCCAGCCAAACCCAAGAATTGTCGAATCTCGGTTGGCGTCTTTGGCGTTTCCCAATTCTTAATTGCTTCGATCTTGGTGGGATCCACGTGGATTCCATCTCCATTTACCACGTGCCCAAGGAATTGTACTTCTCGTAGCCAAAAATCGCACTTAGAGAACTTAGCATACAACTGTTCTTCCTTCAGCAGCTCCAAAATAGCTCTTAGGTGTTGCTCATGCTCAGCCTCCGTCTTTGAATAAATCAAGATATCATCGATGAACACTATCACGAACTTATCCAAGTACGGCTTGCAAACTCTATTCATCAAATCCATGAACACTGCAGGTGCGTTTGTTAACCCAAACGGCATAACTAGGAACTCGTAGTGCCCATAACGAGTTCTGAAGGCTGTCTTTGGGATACTCTCCTCTTGTATCCTTAACTGATGGTATCCAGATCGAAGATAGATCTTTGAATAAAAGCTTGAGCCTTGCAGTTGGTCAAACAGATCATCAATCCTTGGCAGAGGGTATCTATTCTTGATCGTCAGCTTGTTCAACTCCCGGTAGTCAATACACATACGAAAACTACCGTCCTTCTTCTTGACAAACAAAACTGGAGCTCCCCAAGGCGAGAAGCTTGGTCGGATAAATCCCTTGTCTAACAACTCTTGAAGTTGTGTCGACAGTTCCTGCATCTCAGACGGAGCAAGTCTATAAGGTGCCTTAGCCACAGGCGCGGCGCCTGGAACTAAGTCAATGCGGAACTCTACTTGTCTCTGAGGTGGCAGTCCAGGTAAGTCCTCTGGGAAGACTTCTGGATATTCCCTCACGACAGGGATGTCTTCTATTCTCGGCTCAGCAGCCTTCTTATCCACAATGTGTGCCAGGAAGGCAACACATCCCTTCTGCAAACACTTTCGCGCTTTCAGGCAGCTGATAATTCTTAACGGCGTATCACGCTTCTCCCCGTGAACCACAAATGTTTCGCCATCTTCGGTTGGGATACAAACGACCTTTTCATGACAAACTATTTCAGCCTTGTTGCCTGATAACCAATCCATTCCTACCACCACGTCGAAGCTTCCCAACTGGACTGGTAGTAGATCCAAAGCAAACTCACGCTCTCCCAATTCGATCACACAACCTCTGATAACTTCATTGGCTTCTACTATCTTTCCATTAGCCAATTCGATTGAGTACGGAATATCTAATTTACTAGCGGCTAAACCAAGCATATTCTTAAACTCTAACGACACGAAGCTATAATCGGCGCCAGTATCAAATAAAACGGATGCAAAGCGTTGGTTTACAGGGAACGTACCAGTGACAACATTGGGATCCTGGCACGCCTCCCTCGCTTCAATATTAAACACTCTTCCACGGGCTTGGTTTAACTCTGGGCAGTTCCTCTTGTAATGCCCAAGATCACCACAGTTGAAGCATCCGGGTCTCTGCCCGTTTCCACCAGCTTGATTATTCCTCTGGTTACGATTCACGGCGCCCGCTTGATTAGCATTGTTGCCTCGATTCCCATTACCTCCATTGTTTCCTTGTGGGCGATTTCCATTCCCACCCCGGTTGTTATTTCTGTTTCCGAATCCTCCCTGGCCTCCCTGGCCAGCAGTGGCCCAACAAGTGTCCTTCAAGTGGCCCGGCTTTCCACATGCTTCGCATACTTTCACACTACAATGGCCAGAATGGTGGCGTTGGCAGGTAATACACTTGGGCTGGGTGCCCATATATCATTTTCCTTTCTTTCCACTACCAGCTGTAACCTGAGCTGGCGTGCCTGATCCTCCTTTCTTAACCACCACACTGGCGCCCTGCTTGAAGTTCGAGAACTTCCGTTTGTTACCTCCTGATAACTCGACGTGAGTCTCTTTCTTCTTAGGCTCAGCATCATCGAACTTGTTCAGGCGAATAGCCTCCTCTGTGAGAGCCACGCTCAGATCAATTGCCTCAGTAATTGTCGCAGGCTTGGATGAGGTCACCATGCTTATGATTTGAGGAGCTAATCCCCAAATGAAACGTTCAATCCGCTTGAACTCCGGAGTGACCATGTAGGGTACCACATGCGATAAGTCATGGAACCTCTGAACGTATTCTGCGATCTTTGGACCTTCCATTTTCAAATGCCAGAACTCAGTTTCCAGTCTTTGGATTTCCGCGCGAGGGCAGTACTTTTTACGCATAAGTTCCTTCAGTTCGGTCCAGGTTAGCGCGTAGGCAGCAGCTTCACCAAGTGTCTGTACTTGCAAATTCCACCAAGAGAGGGCTCCATCCAAGAATAGCCCCGAGATATAGGTGACTTGCTGATCTAGTGCGCATTTGCTCATGCGAAGAACAGATTCAGTTTTCTCAGCCCAACGAACAAAGGCGACAGCACCTCCTGTGCCATCAAAGTTGACCGGTTTGCAGTCTAGAAACTGCTTGTAGGTGCACCCTGCACACACATTGTAACATGTGAACGGCATTAGCATCTTTGCTATAGATATCCAATTAGGTCATGGTATGTCTAAATGACTTAGTATTACCATGAGGTGGATTGTTGTTGCCATTGTTGTTTGAGCTGCTTCCGCTGGGTCCTCCTTGCGAGGCGGCGTATTGCGCGATGGCAGCAGCGATGACTTGTTGGAGTTCTGCCTCATTGGTAGGCATCGGCGTTTGACGTCTCGGCGGCATCTTCTAAAAGATGGGTTTACGTCGGTCAGGCCATAATAAAGATCCCATGTTATAATACGTACGCTTTATTATGATAGTAATAGTACATAACATCTCATGTTATAATCATATCAATCACACAACATCCCATGTTATAAAACATAAACAATCAATCAAAACATCACATATGATGAGAATACTGTGATTGCCATATATCGAGACCACATAGTAAGTGTACAGGTACATAATAGTGTCATACATCATCATCGACTAAGGGCTGCATCACCCTAGTCCAAAAACTATATCAAATCAGTGTCAGTACATCAAATACATGGCAACAAAAGTCAGAATCATAATGTAGTCTCCAAAAATGCTGTGCAGTCAAAAGCATTCGCCGTCTTCTCACCAACGTCTACCCATACGGTACTGAAGAGCCCTACACAGATGGCGGTGGAGGAGGGGGAAAGTGAGTGTAGAACAAACGACGCAACTGGAGCCAGTCCTCCTCCATGGCTCTCTGGGTACGCAAGAAAGAAGCAACCTGCTGCTCTAGGGCAAAAAGGCGTGCAGCATAGTCTGGTGGTAAAGGTCGAGAGGGCTGCAAAGGAGAGTGGGTCTGACCCTGGCACTGACACGGCGACGGCTGGGCTTTCTCAAGCTCCTGAATGCGCTGCGTGTGTGCCTCGTGCTGGGCGACAAAAGACATCAAAACATCCTCAATGGAATATCCCATATGGAAAGGATGGTAAGGGTCGGTCGGTGTCATGGCAGGTGGTGATGTCCAGAGAAACGGCTCATTGGTGGGATCAAAAGGTGCCACATGAAATGGAGAAACAGGGGGAAAAGTAGCAGACGCTGGTATAGCAGGGATAGATACCGGTACATGTCCAAAAGGGTGAGCCGAAGAACCCTCTCCAGGTCGCGCTGGAGGTGTAAACCGAGGAAATGAAAAGAAGGTATCAATGTGACGGGTATCAGTGATCTGAGGGGGAATAGGTGGGAGCTCGTCATCAGCAGGAATCCACCCATGCTGGGCGTGCTCATCTCGTGGGTCCATCTGTGCCTCAAAAAGTGCACGATCAAACTGAACTGGCATAGGATCATGGTGAGGTGCAACAAGAGGGTCAACTGGTGCATCAACAATAAGTGGGGGATCAACATGATCAGCAGCAATGACATGATCGCCCTCCAACAACGGAGCATCCACTGGGTGATCATCAATAGGTGGGTCAGCAATGACAGGCTCAATAATAGGTGCGTCAGCATGAACTGGGTCGTGCTCAAACGCAGGGTCTAGAGCGGCTACCTGCTCAGGGGCCATGGCAGGCTCGGGGTCATCAAAGGCCATCCCAAAATCAAACTCGGGATCGATGGGATCAACTGGGTCTACTGGGTCGACTGGATCCTCCATAGGCTGATCCATGGGTATAAACTCTATATCCTGATCTGGGTCGAATCCTAGGGGAAAGACAGGATCGGAATCCTCCAAATCATCGTGGTCGAAAGAAAAACTAGGAATAGGGGCAACAGAGGATGCCTGGTCGGGATCTGATCCATGTGAGAAGTGCTGCGCACTCTGGGTGTGTGAAGGTGCAGAGGCCACAGACTCGAAAGAGTCTGGGACCGGAGAGTGAGCGGGTGACTCCTCGGCGGGAGCATCTGCGATCATCAAGAGATCACCAGCAGCAAGAAGGGCCTCGCCCTGAACATCCTCCTCTAAGGGCTCATCATCATACAGATCGACGTCGCCATCATCGTCGGCGTCGAGAAGCAAATCGTAAGCAGGATAAACAGCGAAGGGTATGGGAGCAGGGATCTCCGCTAACGGTAGGTCCCCGGCCAAAGGGCCATCAGCGAGCTCATCAGCACCATCAGGTAAAGCAAAGGGCTGAAAGTCGTCCTCGTCCGTGGTAGTAACGTCGGATGTGTGGACCTCGTGCTCTGAAGACTCTAGGTCATCTGATACTATAGGTCTAGGTCCTGTGGTGTCTGAGTCACCTGTGCCAGAGGTGTCCATGGTGTCTGTAACATAAACACAAACATGCACAAACAGTCAATCATACAATCAATTAATCACATAAGTCACCAAGTAAGCATTCAAATAATTCTCCTAGTCCCACTATCCTCCTAGTCTCCTAGACTGATACTCCTAGTCTCACTAGCCAAATTCTCCCAGCCTCTTAGACTGCTCTTCCTAGTCTCACTAGCCATCTTCCTCGATCTCTTAGATCGAGCCTATAAATAATAAATAAAATGTGCTCAACATTTGTTTGTAAAAACGTTTTGGATCTGGACTTAAGTGGTATGCAGTAAAAATGTTTTCGTGAGAGCCCTAGTGATCATAGTCTAGACTCGAGAAAGAATCCTAGTTCGCTATGATCAGAGCTCCGATACCAAGCTGTCACACCCTGGCTTTGCAGAAGCGTGGTTAATTTGGTGTGACTTCTTAATACCATAGCTTAACCATAACAAAGCTATATGAAATAAAACCATGCAAGATCATCCATTCGATTAAGTTTTAAAAACCAAATACAATAACATTGTCTTAACGGAAACACATCCTAACGACATAAACATTATTCAACAAACACAACATAACATAAGCATAGTTTAAGGACTGTGACTTGTCCAGGAAAGAGTCACATTCCCTAAACCCGGATGACCTCGTAACTAGTGCAGCGGGAAAACGTGTCATACCGCGCCAGATCCTTTAATTCCCTGAAATACATGTAAGTTGAAAAATCAACAATAATGTTGAGCGAGTTCATGTGTAAGTGAGTAAATAAACCTTTGTAAGTATAAAAATCCTGGTATGTAGCACATAAGGGAATTGAGATCACCAATGGTTTGCAAGGCCACTGATATGTGTGAAGTGCAAGTAGGGAGACTCAAACCTAGCAGATTTATGCGTCGGGCACAAAGTCACCCCGAGGTCCGTTTCTAGTTTGGCCTGGGGCTGGGCTCGCTACACCCAGATAGATCTACCGCTCCTGTCCCTCGGTCCTACCATGAGGACTAATGGCCTCATGTTGCTCCTACCCACTCACATAATCTAAGTAGTAAACCTCCTTACGCTAACTATACCATGTATAAAGTACTTGTAATCAAAGTAACATGTATTTCACCCCCGTAGTTTAGAAAACTGAAAACAGTTAAGAGAAAAGGGGGACATGAACTCACAGTGGTGCGTCTCTACCAAGTATACCTCCAAATCAAGCAGCTGTGTGACAACCTACACGTACTAACTCTATTAGACGGACGGCCGTGCCTTAGCTTTAAGGTTTAAGTTTTCGGGAAACAGTTAGACAACTATTTCGTGTTTACATTCTGTATACTTGGTAATCATTTTCCTTCCCAAGGATGGGGGATTTAATACATGTGTGTTCGTATAATTTCGAAATATATTATTAAGTCTCACTTAAAATATACTTTATTTCTAATCCCAAATATAAATATTCTTCTCAAAAATATTATATTTTCTATTACACATAATTTTCCCCAAAATAATACTTTAACAAAAAATACGCGTTCATGAATATTTCCTTAAAATGTGTAAGTTACGTTTTAACGATAGAGTGGTAATAGTAATTACCGATGTAACTTATATATTTATCGTGAAAGCGCTAGTATTATTTTGGATTCGTTAACATTCGATAATATTATTTTTACCCTAAATATATTATTTATGTATCTTCGCAAATAATGACAAGTAACGTTGTAAAAAAAATATATTTACTAAATATATTTATCACGTTTAATTTTTGTGAAAATCCCACCTCCGATATTTTGTAAATAAAGTCGTGGCGAAACTTATATTTTGAAAACATGTCGAGAAGTATTTCTAACACTTATAGTGAAAATAATTCTAAGTGTTAGGTTTTTAGAAAAATTTCGCCAGAGTTTCCTCTGTAACTGGAGGTGGCCACGCTCTCAAGCGTATCATTTTCTTTTATAAATCAACCCAACAATTTCCTTATTTAACCAAAACAATGTTCAAGACAACAAACTAGTCAACAAATATATATAAGTCGCAAAAATCACATGAACTTGTGGTTTTCTAATATTATGAAGTAAATCCCATTACTTTTAGCGGATCTCTATATAAATCCATCCGATTTTGTAAAAACCTCGTTTTTTTTTTTAGAGAAATTCCGTTTTTTTACAACTTCTCGTCATCTTTTACAAAAATAGTTATTTTGTCGAAAGTTTGTGCTACACAAGTGTTTACACACTTGTGTGTTCTAAAATTCATTTTTTTGTTAGTGTAAGATCCGTCTTTAGAAAACATAATTTCTTTGATACTTGGTTCTTTGAAAATACCGCTTGTAGATCCGTAGATCTACTAGTTTTAAACACTATTTCACAAGCTAAATCGCTTTTACACAAGTTCATGATTCGTGTGTGGTAGAGTTTCATCCTTTGACCCTTGTTACTTCCAAAACAACCTTATGTCATGATCCAAGATCATGACCAATCCGGGTTAAACGATGATCCGAGCTACCACAACATAGATCGGGTCCAAATAACTACACAAATCAAATACTACAAGTTTTACACAACAAACAAGCTTTTAACCATCACTTTTAGTGTTTTTAGTAGACTTTCATGTTTCAACTTGCATGTTTACGAGTTTTAACCGTTACAAATCATTTTAACCACTTCAAAATAGTTCGAGAGGGTGATTATAGCAACTTACTACTAGCTCGAGGCTAGGGGAGAATCTAGACGCAAAATGAGAGGATAAAAGCAATAGAGTGAGGTCCTTCGCCTTCCGAATGCACCAAGCCTTCTTATCCGCGATCCTTAACGCTTGTATGGACTTGGAATGTGAAGATCAAAATCGAAATGTGGAGGAATGATATAGGGGGTGTTCGGCCGAAGCCTTTGAGAGAGAGAGAGAGGAAGTGTTTGGTGAATGCTAAGTGGTGAATGATCAAGTGTGTAATCTCTAGCTCTTATAGACAAACTTAAGTTCTTTAACCATTGGATTTCATGTCACTTTGATATTAAACAAATGTAATTAAATAATCAAGAAGGACAAAAGGATGCCCCCCCTCTTGGGGACGGTTTGTAAAGGGGGGGGGGTAGTTTGGTTCAAATCCAACTAAACATTAGTTAATAGTTAGGTTAATCTAGTTAAGTTTAGGGATTAACCCGGTTAGTAGTGTGTTGTGCTTTATTGCGGGTGTTAGGGTATTCAGGGACCCTAACTGGCTCAGAAAAAGATAAGTAATGTTATTAACAATATTTTCATGTTCCGGGTATAGTCCGGTTGTTCGGTTGGATAGTAATCCGTTAAAGCGTTAAACAAGCTTTAAAGTGTCGTTAATACCCTTTTTAGTGACACAACTTATTCCCGACACTTTGGAAAGTGTCTAGTAACATTTTTCTCATGTTTTGGCACTTTATTAGTTAGCTAAAAGCTGGATTGTTTATTAAAGTGCTGAGTTTTTGTGCTTAGAGCACGTTTTAGGCACATCCAGTCATTGTAACTTATTCCTAGAGACGCAGTTCTACAACCATTGTATCCCTACACTCACCACTAGTGTAGTAAAATATTTCTGGCTCATACAGGCCTTAGAGGCAGTGTCTGCCTGATGCTGGCTTTATCAGCATGTTCAATAGGTTATCCGTTTATAGTGCTACTGTGCTTTTTGTGCATCATGTTTGTCACTAAGGTTCAGCATGTAAATAATGTAGTGACGGTAAGTAAAGTATGATGCAGGTATATGCATGTATCAGAAATCAAGTAGCAGTTCATCAGTAATTTCAAACAAGCACAGTAATTAAGCAGTAATTAATTATTAATTAAGTCGTACGGATACCTGGTTTAGTGAGGGTTGTTACAGTTTACAATTGCCATATATATAGGCAAGAATCATATTCCTAACCTAATCGATTTACAAATTTCAAAAGCATATTATAAAAGTCAAAAAGCCTAGTCTAGCCTAGAAGAAAAAGAACGATAAATTACAAATTTAGATTCTAAAATTAAGTTTGAAAATATTGCCCTGTCGACCACTTTCTGTATATAATTGAGTTTCAAAACGTCATTGCTCTCGTCATGATTTTTGTCTCCTGTCTTGTGTCGTCACTGCTTACGATATCTTTTAGAAATCTCTGTGTGTGCTGTCGATAGACTGTGGACTAGAACAATCTTCCAAATTATTGCCCTCTTCGTCTTCTAGGTTGATAATGTGCTGTAACTGTAAAGTGTCTCCTTCCCCTGCAAAGGGTAGAAGCATTCTCCAAACTGGTTTTGTATAGACTTGTATATAATGACCTTGACCTACCAAATGATAATTCCTCCATGGATAATAATCAGGAAGTTCTGGGGTTTCCTGATATTTTTTAATAAACTGTGTAAAATTATTTGGAACTTCTTCATCTGAATGACTTAACCAAGATAATAATCAGTTTTTGTCATTGATGTTTGTAGATGATATTGATGACATATGTTACTTTTATGTTCAATGAAAACCCTTTTCTTGCTGGTCTGTATGTGTATGCATCTGTATAAGGAAATGAGGAAATTATTTTACAACCAATGATCGAAGTTGTTGATCTGATTGCCATATTTCCTGCAATTAGAATGATCTTTTCTCCAAGCTGGTTGAGAAGATCTTCTGTCTAACTTTATTTCCAAATAATCAATCATACCATGATGATAAAATTGAATTATTTGCTCTTTTGTTAACTTTGTAGGATAGTGAATTTGAAGCAGTAGAAGACCAGTTCCATCTCCTTTTTCATCTGTTATTTCTACCACTTTGAATCCTTGCTGTTCACTGTCAAATTTGAAAGCCATGTCTACCAGCTGTTGTTGCAAATTGTACAGAATTAGAGGAAATTCTGCACAAACTTTCTGTGAAACAAGATTCTCAAATTCTGGGAATCTTTCTGTAACTGGTTTTAGGCATTGCTGCCAAGGTGTATCAAGAATCCTTTTCCTGAAACACTCAAAAGTCCTGTGTACCTCTGTTTTATCTTTGTTTTCTTTTTTCTCAAGCTTTTGTAATAACTGTGTATTTTTTGCTTCTAATAACAACATTTTTTGTTTTAACAAACTGTTTTCAATTTTCAATTGTATATCTTGTGCATTTTTTGCTTTTTCTTCAAGTTGTGTTTTTAATGCAGAAATAATTTCTTGTTGAGCTTTTATGTAATGCTCAGGGTTTGTTTTTGCCATATCTGAAAAGCTTTTAACTTCTTCTGGTTCTATGTAAAAACTTTGTAGACCAAACTCTTCTCTTGCTGCTTGAAGAGCTTCAGCAAAACTTGTATATCCTTTCCAAACTGCTCCTCCTACACAAATTATATGTTTTGCCGCTGTCTCCCATTCGTTAAAAATTCCAATTTTTGTACCCCTAAATATAACATAATGTGTATAATTTGGTTTCTGTTTAAACTGTCTTTCATGTGTTTTTGAACTCTGTTCTTGAAAGTAAATGCTTAAAGCATTTAAAACCTGTACTTTGAATGATGAAGCTTGTGGCATGGTTTGAATATGCCATAAATTGTTTAATAAACATCGCTGTTTATCTGTTAGTTTCATTCCCATAATAGGACGAAACTTCTTGTCAGCTTCATTGCATATCTGTAAAGCATATGTTCCAAACTCGATCACCGGTTTGGGTGAGACATTTGTGTACAAAGGTCGCTTGCCAGCTGCCTTTGATTGCTGTTGTGTATAAAACTGTCTTGTCATTGTCTGTGGTAATGATCTGTAAGGAGAACTGTATATCTTTTCTATTGACTGTAGATACGCCTGTTGAATCTGTTTTTCCTCCGAAGAAGAACTTCCCTGCTTTGGGTGTATAAGCTTTAGTTTCTCTTTATCTTTTCTCCTGTCCATCTAAAACAAACCATTTGTTTATATTTCGAGATAACATATCAGCTATCCCATTATTTTTTCCTTTAATATGTTCAAAATTTATAAAATATCCATTTCCTTGTATAATATTTTGTAGATTAACCCATCTGGTTCTATTTACCTTTTTACTTTGATCATTTTTTACAAACTTAACTATTGTTTCACAATCAGTTCTTACTGTAAATTCTTTATTAAGAAAAATCTTCAACTTTTCTAATGAATAAATTAATGCGTGTATTTCAAAATCAATTGTAGTCCAATTTGTTTTGTTTTGAAAATTACCACTTGAATAAGCGCAAATTTTCTCTTCTTCCTTGGGACTGTATTTGTTTGGTTTACATAGAAGGACTGCTCCCCATCCTTCTTTGCATCCATCTGTTTCAATAATTATATAATCTGTAACTAATGGTTTAATATTTTTAACTGCTTTCTTAATTTCTTTAACTAATTTAATGTCTTCTTGATTAAAATATCTCTGACCATTTTTAGTGGTTTTTCCATACAAAGGTCCAACCATTTTTGACAAATTTGGAATAAATTTTCTAGCATAATTTACTAGACCAAAAAATGCTTGTATTTGTTTTAAATTTTCAAATTTTTCTGGAAAATTTAGAATTTTTGTAGAAATATGTGGTTGTAATTCTATTTTTCCATTTCCAATTTCTAATCCTAAAAAAGAAATTTTTCTGTTAAAAAGTTCCATTTTTCTTTTTTGAAACTACTATACCATTGTTCTTTATTTCTTTAAAAACCTGTTGTAGGTGTTTCTCATGTTCCTGCACTGTATTACTTGCAACTAAAATATCATCAATATATACTAAACAAAAATCAAACTTTAGAAATATGCTGTCCATAAATCTTTGAAAAATAGAAGGTGCATTTTTTAGTCCAAAACTAAGAACATTCCATTCATATTGCCTTTCTGAACATGTAAAAGCTGTCCATGGTTTAAAACTTTCTTCTAATTTTAGCTGATTATATCCTGATTTTAAATCAAATTTTGAAAATACTTTTTTATTTTGTATAAGATTTAACAAACTGTCTTTGTTAGGAATATTATATCCGTCATCTATTGTATTATCATTTAATCTTTTATAATTATAAACTATTCTAGCCTTTCCCCTTTTTATTTCGCTGTGATTTCTTACTAGAAAAGCTGTAGATCTATGAGGACTTTCTGATTTTCTAATTTATCCTTGATTTACCATTTCAGGGATTTGTTTTTTAAACTCTTCTTTGTCTAATGGACTGTATTCTATATTAGCTGTCCTAATTACTATATCAGGATTTTTTAATTTAAATTTACAAACATATTTTACATTTGATTTTGTTATATCTTCTCCTATATATCATATTTTTTCTAAATGTAATATCATAGGATGGTTTATACTTTTTGTAATATCCTGTCCTTTCTCTGTTTCATGACTTAAAAAATCTATTAAAAGTTTTAATGATTCATTTTCTATAAACTGTTTTTTGTTTTGTGTTTTCAAGAAATCTAAATTCCCTTTATCCCCTCTTTTTTGAACAATTTGTGTTGTATTCATATACCTAAGGGTTGGTATTGTATATAACTGTTTACTTAATGTTATGAAATTTCTTGTAATTGTAATTGCACAATTTAATCCTAATATAAAATTTAGTCCTATAACAAAATCTTTTGATTTTATCTCTGGTGGATTAATATTTATTTGTGGCATTTCATATTTTATACTATAATTATTTGCAAAATCTAAGAATTGTATGCCTACTGGTTCTAAACAGTGTGTAATTGATATTAACCTATCTTCTATTGTTCTTGTACTTAGTTCATATGATAATTTTTTATGATATTCTATGGGTGCTAAACTATGTGAAATTAAGCTTTTTGTAGCTCCTGTATCTACTAATGCTGTTAAATCTAGGTATTTATTATTATCTAACCATAAACGACATTGTATATTTATCATATTTGTTGATCCTTGTGTTTGTATATACGTTTGATCATCTGGTTTTTGTAGAGCCATTTTACCTATTTCTTCTATTTGACTCAATCTTTCAAGTTCTTCTATTTTATTTTCTAAATTTTTTATTTTTAAACTATGTAATTCTATTGTTAGTTCTAATTTATTTATCCTTTCATTTTCATTATTTTCATAATTTGTTTTCACTTTTGATGTTGTAGCTATATCTTTATCATAAATTTCTTTAAGACATTTAAAACAAATTTCTTTAAAACATTTATTACATTGTGATCTTTTTTCTATACTAGGGTAATATCCACAATGACAACATCTTATATGATTATTTCCTTTATTTTGTTTCCAATCATGTTCACAAATTTCTTCTGTATTCATGTATGTATATGTTACTTTTGCTGTTGGATTTTCTTCTTCACTATAGATACTATATACTGATTCATTATCAGATTCATCATCTTTTTTTAGAGCCTCTATTTCATAATCTTGTAATTGTTCTACTAAATTAGCTCTTTCCATATTTTTTCTTTTATTTGGACAATTATTAGCTAAATGTGTTGTTTCTCCACAAGTGTAACATTTACATTTTCGTGATTGTGGTTTTTTAACATATTTGTTTGTATTATAATGTTTTCTATTATTTCTATCATATGTTGTGCTTTTTCGTATCTTTTTCTTTTTATCATAAACTCCATATGCTTGTGGTGTATAAATTGTTGTTTTACAAAATGCATAAGCATTTCTTTTTAATTGTTCTTGTAATGCTACTTCTTTAGATTTTTCTTCTAATATACCAAATGTATAAGTTATTCTTGGTCCTATTCCTAAATTTTGTTGTGTACCATAATTTGTTTTCCATGCTTCATGTATAGATTTTCCAAAATCTCCTGGTAATTTTATAAAATATTTGTCACATAAATTATCATCCATTGCCTTTCCTGTTTGTGATAATAATCTTGTAAAATCTAGTGTAAATTCATTTATATATTTCATGTCTGCTATACTTAATTGTTCTAAATTTCTAATAGCTGTATCCTGTATTAAAGAGTTATTTTTTGCTGGATCAACTCCTAATATGAGTGTTCTAATTTGTGATGTAAAATTATAAGGGTTATCTCCTAATGCTTTAAGATTATTAATTTCTTCTGGATTTTGTGTTTTCTTACTTTGCCATATTCCTAATGCTATTGGTCCTAATGTAGTTTCTAAATATGAAAACATATCCATACTATCTTTTTTATTTGTTTCCCATAATCTTACTACATTTTGTTCCCATGTTAAGACTTCATCTATCCATAACTGTGGTTTTTGTTGCTCTAACAATAACATATTTCCACTGTATATTTGTCCTATACGCATTCTTCTTCCTTTTCCTATAACATTAGACTCTTGTTGATAATTAACTGTTGGTTGTGTCCATGGTTCTCTACCATGACTTTCGTGTGTACCACTATATCCTTCTCCCCATTCTATTTTTGGTCTTTTTAAGGGATTGGATGTATTAAACATAAAACTTTGTTCCTGTTTATAAAAATCTGATAGCATTACCTCTCTCTTCATAATTCCTTCTACTAATGGTAAATTATAATATTCTTGTAATTTATTATAACTTTGTTCATAATCTAACCCTAATTCTGTTATACATTCCATAATCATATCATCTACTTCTTCTTGTATATTTATCTCTGTAAACTTTCGATCTATAATTTGTTCTATTGTTTTATTTGTTTCTTCTACTTTAAAACAATCTATTGATTCTTCTTCATAATCTAATAGTGTATAATCCATTGTTTCTTCTTGTTCAAATTTTAAGAAATTAAAATCTATTTCGTCTTCCTCATTATCTGTATCATATGTAGATAGTATTTGATTTTTATTTTCTTCCTCAATATTCATAAAATGAATTTCTTCCTCATTATTTTTCTCTGTTTGTTTTTCTTTAAAGTCAATGTATCTTAATTTTTGTTTTCCACCAGTTTCTTCATATATATATAACTTTTCTTAGGTATTAAAACTGTATTTTCCTCTTTTTCTTGTAAATCATCTAAATCCCATTCTAATCCTGTTAATTGTTCTGGATCTATTTTTATAGGTTCTATCATTTGTATAGATTTTGATGCAATTGTGTTTACTATTCCTTCTATATTTACTTTGTATTTCATTCCTGAACTGTTACTAGCCCTTCCTAATACTCCTATACTTACTACTAAATTATTTCCTTCATATTCTTCATATCCCTTTGTTTGTAAAGCTATTTTTATATTTTGTAAATCTTTAATATCTTTTTAGATATCTGGTGTACAATAAAATATAGCTATGTTTTGACTTAAATCTACTTCCATTCCGGAAATTATAGCTTTTTTTATGTCTGATTTCCAACTTTTATCTAGTATTAAAGCTAATAATTTAGTTCCTAAATTTTTTCTTCCTAATGCTTTTACTCCTATTATTATTAACCCTGTATGTACAAAATGTTTACTTTGTTTTTTAATTTTTTCAATAGTATCTGGTGACAAAAGATCTAGGATTACTGTATTATCTACAACCCTTAGACTTTCTTCTCTACTACTTCTTATAAGAGTTGTATTTATATTAAATCTTCCTGTTTGATATAAAATTCTTGGATTTAATATGTCTAATTGATGTTGGTTATATAATTCTAAGTTTCTGTCTAAATCTATTTCTTCTTCTAGTTGTATTATATGTCTATTACTATTAGATCCTGATCCTTTTCTAATTACTCTGTTTAAAAAACTGTCTTATGTTATGCTATCATTTATATTACTTGTAGAGTTTCTAGCTTCCTGTACAGTTATACTTCTTCCTATGAAATGATTATTCATTTTCTTGGTTGCCAATGTGTATATGGAGTTGGTTTTTTCTCTATTTTTAATTTTTGTAAAGCTTCTGTAAGTTTTTCAACTTCTAGAGGTATAGTTTTTCCTGTTAATGTATTTGACTGATTTTTTATATAATCAAGATTCTGTGATAATTTTTTAATTTCTACTGTTAAGTTTTCTATTATCTTTTTATTATTTATAGCTTCTTGTTGTAAACTGATACTTAGATTTATCAATAACTCTACTAAAATGTTTAGTTGTGGATTATTTGTATGTAAAGTATGATCACCAATATTATTAAGATTACAAACTATACTAAAATTATCTGTTGCAAAAGTTTTTCGGTGAGCTTTTTCAGAAAATTCTAAATTTAAGAACTCTAAACGTTTGATTGTTTGAGAAGTACCAATGATTAATAAATTCCGACTCTCTTTAGTTTTTATCCCTTATTCCAGATTTATCTTAAAATATATTCTTATATTCCAACTATTAAAGAAAAATAATAATTTACAAACTAATCTATTAAACGATTTGCTCTATATATTTGTTCTTTTAACTTAGCTCGTTCATAAATATAATATTTTAAACGGTATTCATCTATATAATCTAACCAATCTCTTGAATCTAAATAACGAATTATTATATCATATTCTTTTAATTTATTTAAAAGATGTCTAATATAAAAACTAGTCATACTATAAAATCCTTTCGTTTATAATGTTATCAAAGCAACTATCTTTCCCACAATCTTCACCTAAGAGAGTTTCCCAAAAACACGGGCTTAACATGCCATAATAGGGACTTGTCTTAGTCTTTTAGATTTTAAGAAAGTCTTTGCTCTGATACCAATATATCAGAGAGGGAGGTGGTAAAAACTGGAAAGAAGGGAGAGAGAGAAAATAAAAATACTTACAATGGTGGAGATATGCACAGCGGATTATGATGGATGAGAGTATGCACAGCGGAGTAGAGAGTTGCAGATTTTTTTTAATGTTTAGGTTGGAATATAATATGAAGAACTGGAGAACATCTGGGATGTTAAGGGATTGGAACTAAAGAGATGTGGAGAGAGTTTAGTGTGCCATATGAATTGAAATATTATTGCTCTTAATTGTTATTCGTATCATACAACGGTTTACAATTTCCATATGGGATTGGAACTAAAAAGATGTGGAGAGAGTTTAGTGTGCCATATGAATTGAAATATTATTGCTCTTAATGGTTATTCGTATCATACAACGGTTTACAATTGCCATATATATTGGCAAGAATCATATTCCTAACCTAATCGATTTACAAATTTCAAAAGCATATTATAAAAGTCAAAAAGCCTAGTCTAGCCTAGAAGAAAAAGAACGATAAATTACAAATTTAGATTCTAAAATAAAGTTTGAAAATATTGCCCTGTCGACCACTTTCTGTATATAATTGAGTTTCAAAACTTCATTGCTCACGTCATGATTTTTGTCTCCTGTCTTGTGTCGTCACTGCTTACGATATCTTCTAGAAATCTCTGTGTGTGCTGTCGATAGACTGTGGACTAGAACAATCTTCCAAATTATTGCCCTCTTCGTCTTCTAGGTTGATAATGTGCTGTAACTGTAAAGTGTCTCCTTCCCCTGCAAAGGGTAGAAGTATTTTCCAAACTGGTTTTGTATAGACTTGTATATAATGACCTTCACCTACCAAATGATAATTCCTCCATGGATAATAATCAGGAAGTTCTGGGGTTTCCTGATATTTTTTAATAAACTGTGTAAAATTATCTGGAACTTCTTCATCTGAATGACTTAACCAAGGTAGAGTTGAAAACTCTATCTCAGTTTTTGTCATTGATGTTTGTAGATGATATTGATGACATATGTTACTTTTATGTTCAATGAAAACCCTTTTTCTTGCTGGTCCGTATGTGTATGCATCTGTATAAGGAAATGAGGAAATTATTTTACAACCAATGATCGAAGTTGTTGATCTGATTCCCATATTTCCTGCAATTAGAATGATCTTTTCTCCAAGCTGGTTGAGAAGATCTTCTGCCTTTCTGTCTAACTTTATTTCCAAATAATCAATCATACCATGATGATAAAATTGAATTATTTGCTCATTTGTTAACTTTGTAGGATAGTGAATTTGAAGCAGTAGAAGACCAGTTCCATCTCCTTTTTCATCTGTTCTTTCTACCACTTTGAATCCTTGCTGTTCACTTTCAAATTTGAAAGCCATGTCTACCAGCTGTTGTTGCAAATTGTACAGAATTAGAGGAAATTCTGCACAAACTTTCTGTGAAACAAGATTCTCAAATTCTGGGAATCTTTCTGTAACTGGTTTTAGGCATTGCTGCCAAGGTGTATCAAGAATCCTTTTCCTGAAACACTCAAAAGTCCTGTGTACCTCTGTTTTATCTTTGTTTTCTTTTTTCTCAAGCTTTTGTAATAACTGTGTATTTTTTGCAATAACATCATTTTTTGTTTTAACAAACTGTTTTCAATTTTCAATTGTATATCTTGTGCATTTTTTGCTTTTTCTTCAAGTTGTGTTTTTAATGCAGAAATAATTTCTTGTTGAGCTTTTATGTAATGCTCAGGGTTTGTTTTTGCCATATCTGAAAAGCTTTTAACTTCTTCTGGTTCTATGTAAAAACTTTGTAGACCAAACTCTTCTCTTGCTGCTTGAAGAGCTTCAGCAAAACTTGTATATCCTTTCCAAACTGCTCCTCCTACACAAATTATATGTTTTGCCGCTGTCTCCCATTTGTTAAAAATTCAAATTTTTGTACCCCTAAATATAACATAATGTGTATAATTTGGTTTCTGTTTAAACTGTTTTTCAGGTGTTTTTGAACTCTGTTCTTGAAAGTAAATGCTTAAAGCATTTAAAACCTGTACTTTGAATGATGAAGCTTGTGGCATGGTTTGAATATGCCAAAAATTGTCTAATAAACATTGTTGTTTATCTGTTAGTTTCATTCCCATAATAGGACGAAACTTCTTGTCAGATTCATTGCATATCTGTAAAGCATATGTTCCAAACTCGATCACCGGTTTGGGTGAGACATTTGTGTACAAAGGTCGCTTGCCAGCTGCCTTTGATTGCTGTTGTGTATAAAACTGTCTTGTCATTGTCTGTGGTAATGATCTGTAAGGAGAACTGTATATCTTTTCTATTGACTGTAGATACGCCTGTTGAATCTGTTCTTCCTCCGAAGAAGAGCTTCCCTGCTTTGGGTGTATAAGCTTTAGTTTCTCTTTATCTTTTCTCCTGTCCATCTAAAACAAACCATTTGTTTATATTTCGAGATAACATATCAGCTATCCCATTATTTTTTCCTTTAATATGTTCAAAATTTATAAAATATCCATTTCCTTGTATAATATGGGATAGCTGATATGGTGATAATCATGTATTGCGAACTGCCTCGGGCAGTCAACCCGCAGTCATTGGTATCGATGGATCTATGTCGATAACTAACGTGCTTCATTTCACTATGTGTACGTGCTGGTTATGCGTAAACGAATTCGAACTCTATATGCTATTATCAAACTTGTATGCTCACCTTTACATTATATGTATTGACTTTATTTTAACGTATGTGACAGGTGCTTAGGCTGTTTCTGTGCTTAACTTGCTGGTGATGAAATTGAGGCTAGGGAAGGAGTCCTAGAAACCAACAAATAAATTCGTTATGTTTAAATCTGAGTTGTCGGAACAGAATATTTGTTTTGATGTTATCTGTAATAACTTGTTTAACTGTTTGAGATACGGTATGGGACGTATCATTTAAATTGAATGGTAATGATAGTTGTTATGGAAACTTCTGGACAATCTGTTTCGCTCAGTGCCACGCCCCGATGATTCCGCCATCGGTTGGGGTGTGACAGATTGGTATCAGAGCCATAACTATAGGGAATTAGGCAAGACTCGACCTAGTCCGGGTCGAAGTCTCAGAGACCTAGTCTATAGTTAGGAACCAGCAGACCGACTCGAGTACACCCCTACTGGATGGTGTACGATCTTATTTCCCACTATTTTCACTTACCTACACTATCACTGCACTCGAATTTTTAAAAATTATGAACGGGCAATAAAGCCGAGAGTAGGTGTGAAAACCGCAAACTCTCGACTAAATTTGCCTAATCAGCTCGCGTTTTAACTACAAACGAGGAGAATCATACCAAATTAGGAGTGGAATCCATATTTTGATGAATAATCTCCTCAAATTTTATTAAAGAACAAGGACGAAAGTTGCAAGATAGGGGTTAAACCCTAACCTTGACGACTCGTCCTGCTTTTGTACAAAAACTCCCACCAAAGTTTCGATGAACTCCAACGATCTGAAGACACAATATAACCAATGGGAATTGCGCCAACGCCCAAGAATCGAGGCAAAGGCATAGTCCTGAAGGTGATTGTGCACACAGGATCCTTGTGAATAGTCGAACCACTTTGGTTAGTCGAAGTCTACTAGCCGCAGACAATCTATTCTCGATTTTATGTGTTTCGAGCTTCGAGCCAAGATTACTGACTCTGACGATTCGTCGATTTTATGTGAAATACGTGTTTTATGTTTATTTGTTAGCATTTTGAGATACTACTGGTTTTAATCTAATGCCTTTTGCTTTCACACAACACACAACACATTACCAACGAATCGCTCGCACCATACTATATTCGAACCTTCGCCGACTTTGAATGATAGATTTCTGTTTTCTGAATGCCTCTAGTGACTAAGGCATGTGTGTTTTTGCTATTGTGTTCTACATGTTCAGGAAGTTTGTGACTATGTGATTACGTGCTCTATATGCCTATGTGACTATGCACTGCGTGTTACGTTGTTACGTGAATGTACGTGTTACTGAGCTTTAGTAAGTAGTAGACGTGTGAGGTGAGATTCGAATACAATGTGTTGAGTTCCATGGCGATGTCTATTGCAGACAATGTCGTCTGGATCCCGTCATGCACTTTCTCGTCAAGAAAAGAGGGACAGACGCCTTGCTTCTATTATCGCGAAAAATGTGTTAAAAGCCATGAGTGATGCGTATGAGAATGCTAGCAAATCATCCGAGGAATCGAGAATCGAAGCTCCCAAAGCCAACGCAAGGCCCTTCAGTTTTAAGCAATTTAAGTCGTGTGGGCCGAAAGAATTCACAGGCGAAGGAGGTCCTACTGCACTATTCCACTGGTTTGACTCTATCGAGGTTACTCTGCGACAAAGTGGTTGCCCTAATGATCTCCGAACTCTGAACGCTACCGGCGTCCTTCAGTCCCGTGCTCTAGACTGGTGGACGGCCGAGAGGAACAAGCGAGGGAATGATGCAGCCTACGGTCTGTCATGGGACGAACTCAAGGAAGTCATGCTAGAGGAATTCTGCCCTCCTCACGAACGTCAAAAGCTTGAAGATGAATTTTGGCACATACATCAGAAGGATGGAGACAATGCTGGCCTCACTGCTCGCTTCAAACAGCTCAGCATCATCTGTCCCGACCAGGTCAAGACTCCCGATATGACCATCAAGAAGTACATCCGAGCCTTGCCCGACTGCGTTGCTGATTTCGTGCAGGCGGCCAAGACTACGACGATCGAGGAAACCTATCTGTTGGCCGCTGAAATCAATGACAAAAGGGTGAAGGCTGGGGTATGGGGTAAGACCTCCAAGCATCTGCATCAAGCTACCGCTACTGCACCAACTGCTGAACCCACCTCGTCAAGCAACAAGAGAAAGAACAGCTCCACCAACAAGAATTGTGCGATCACTGCTGCACCAATTCAAGCCGTACCTGCTTCACAGCGTCAAGTAGCGGCGCCCGTGGCCAACGCACCGCCTGCGAAGCGTGCATATACTGGGCCGCACCCGCTCTGCCCTACTTGCACCTATCATCACCCGACAGCTATTCAATGCCGCTTCTGTGCTCACTGCAATGTATACGGCCACTTTACTGCCAACTGCCGTATTCGTCAAGCTCCCGCCAATCAAGCCCTACTCACTGCCCCACAGGGTCAACAAGCTCCTCCGGCACCCGCAGTCAAAGCCAGAGCCTGCTTCACGTGTGCCGACCCGAATCATTTCGCCAACATGTGCCCGAACAGGGTGGTGAAACAAGAACCACAGCAGCAACAACCACAACAACAACAGCAGCAGCAACAACAGGCCGCACGCGCCAGAACTTTCAATCTCAACGTGCGTCAAGCCCAGGCCGACAACAACGTGGTCAATGGTACGTTCCTTGTGAATGGTATTTATGCTTCATGTTTGTTTGATACTGGAGCCGATAATTGCTTTGTGTCGCTCGAATTTGAGAAACTCCCTAGTCGTAAACGTTCCCGACTCTCCTCTGCATTCGATGTTGAAGTTGCTACCGGAAGAACCGTCGCTGTGAATTCCGTTATTCGTGATTGCACTCTCGAGCTCAACAATCACATTTTCTCAATCGACCTTATTCCGATGCAACTCGGAAGCTTCGACGTCATAGTAGGCATGGACTTCCTTCGAGAAAACCATGCCGAAGTTGTGTGCTTCGATAAGATGATTCGTTTTTCGCTCGCAAACGGTGATTCATTGCGCGTTTATGGCGATACTACTTCGAAGGGTCTCAAACTTATGTCATGCCTCCAAGCTAGCAAGTATCTCCGCAAGGAATACAGGGCTTTCTTGGCTAACGTTGTAGCAGTGGAGAAGGAAAAGAAAGAGAAGAAGGAAGTGAAAGACGTACCCGTGGTTCGAGAATTTCCTAATGTTTTTCTAGAAGATCTTCCCGGACTACCGCCAAGTCGTGATATCGATTTTCGTATTGACCTCATTCCAGGAGCTAATCCTATCGCCAAAGCTCCTTACCGACTCGCGCCGTCCGAAATTCGCGAACTCTCAACCCAACTCCAGGAATTGCTTGAAAAAGGCTTTATTCGCCCGAGCACCTCTCCTTGGGGCGCGCCGGTCCTCTTCGTCAAAAAGAAGGATGGGTTGTTCCGGATGTGCATCGACTACCGGGAATTGAATAAGTTGACTATCAAGAACCGCTATCCCTTGCCTCGAATCGACGATTTGTTTGATCAGCTACAAGGCGCTAGTGTTTCTCGAAGATCGATCTACGTTCGGGATATCATTAGCTGCGCATACAAGAAGAGGATATACCCAAAACCGCGTTTCGTACTCGTTACGGCCATTACGAATTCGTTGTCATGCCTTTTGGCCTAACCAACGCACCAGCGGTTTTCATGGATCTGATGAATCGCGTGTGTAAACCATATCTCGACCGTTTCGTCATCGTGTTCATCGACGATGTCTTGATCTATTCCAAGACGAGAGCCGAACACGCGCAACATCTACGTTTGGTTCTCGAGTTACTCCAGGGGAACCAACTCTACGCCAAATTCTCCAAGTGCGAGTTTTGGTTGGGGGAGGTTCAGTTTCTGGGTCACATTGTAAATAGTCAGGGTATTCACGTCGATCCTGCGAAGATTGAAGCTGTTAAGAGCTGGGTTACGCCTAAGAACCCGTCTGAAGTCCGCTCCTTTCTCGGGCTAGCGGGCTATTATCGACGATTTTTAGAAGGATTCTCGAAGATTGATGTACCACTTACCTCTCTCACGCATAAGGACCAGCCTTTTGTCTGGGGAACCAAACAAGAGTCTGCCTTTCGAACCCTTAAACACATGCTTTGCAATGCTCCTGTTCTCACACTACCCGACGGAAACAATGATTTCATTGTCTACTGTGATGCTTCTAACCTTGGTCTCGGTTGTGTCCTTATGCAACGACACAAGGTCATAGCTTACGCATCTCGTCAGCTCAAAATCCACGAGAAGAACTATACAACCTATGATCTCGAGCTAGGCGCAGTTGTTTTTGCATTAAAGATTTGGCGACACTACCTGTATGGTACAAAGTGTACGATCTTCACCGATCATAAGAGCCTACAACACATATTTAATCAGAGGGAACTAAATATGCGTCAACGCCGATGGGTAGAACTTCTCAACGATTACGATTGTGAGATTCGTTATCACCCAGGCAAGGCAAATGTTGTTGCCGACGCACTTAGCAGACAGAGCTATCTGCTTAGCACTCGTAATGTTCAAGCCCAGCACAACCTCGAAGCTCTCATCCGCGACGCCCAGCATGCATGTTTCAACGAACACACCTTGAAGAAAGAAAGAAAGAATCTACCACGATGGAGCCCAGCTTATGAGCAAATCAAATGGGATATTCCACTTCTTAGACCGAATTTGGATTCCCAAGCGAACCAATTTGCGACAGATTATCATGGATGAAGCCCACAAATCCCGATACTCTATCCATCCCGGTGCTGACAAAATGTACCATGATCTTCGCTATAGGTATTGGTGGCCGGGTATGAAACAGGATATCGCTCTCTACGTCGGAAAATGCCTAACCTGCGCAAGAATCAAGGCTGAACATCAAAGACCCTCTGGCTTGCTCGAACAACCACCAATTCCCATGTGGAAGTGGGAGAGTATAGCTATGGATTTCATAACCAAGCTTCCAACCACGTCATCAGGTCACGACAGCATTTGGGTTGTTATTGACCGTTTGACTAAATCAGCACACTTTCTACCAATACGAGAGGACTACAAGGTGGAACGATTAGCCCGAATCTACACCAACGAGATCATTTGTCGACATGGGACGCCTCGTGACATCATCTCTGATCGTGATGCGTGGTTTACTTCACGATTGTGGGAAACATTCCAAACGGCACTCGGTACAACGCTTAATCTAAGTACTGCGTTCCACCCACAAACCGACGGTCAGACTGAAAGAACGATTCGTACTCTTGAAGACATGCTCCGTTCGTGTGTTCTAGACTTTGGTGGTAATTGGGATAGACTCCTTCCGTTAGTCGAATTCTCGTATAACAACAGCTACCAGGCTAGCATCCAGATGGCACCTTTCGAGGCCTTATACGGAAGAAGATGTCGATCGCCTATTGTGTGGCACGAGATCGGTCACTCGCAACTAACCGGTCCGGAGCTGCTACAAGAAACGACAGACAAAATTTTCCAAATTCAAGACAACCTAGCGAAAGCTCGGGATCGACAGAAAGTTTACGCTGATAAAAAGCGCAAGCCCCGTGAATATGGCGTTGGTGACTACGTACTCCTAAAGGTATCACCTTGGAAGGGTGTAGTCCGATTCGGCAAGAAGGGGAAACTCGCGCCTCGATTTGTTGGACCTTTTAAGATTCTGGAAAGGATCGGAAAGGTCGCCTACAGACTCGAATTACCGGAGGAACTTAGCAATGTCCATCCGACTTTCCACGTGTCAAACCTCCGAAAGTGCATCGCCGACCACGATCTACATGTCTCTCTAGACGATCTATAAGTGAACGAAACACTACACTTCGTGGAAAAGCCTGTCGAAATCATGGATCGCCAAACCAAGGAGCTCAGGCGCTCACGCATTCCTATTGTGAAGGTCCGATGGGAAGGCAAGCGAGGCGCGGAGTTCACTTGGGAACTCGAAAGCGATATGAAGGATAAGTACCCGCAGTTGTTTAGAGAGTGAAACTAGAGAGAGAAAGTTCTAGAGGGAGAAAGTGCTCCACGTGATTAACGTTCTTGTACGATTCCAGATTTATAGAATCACGTTTAAATTACTGTTCGTGTGTTCGGTCTTGCTAGTGTGCGGATTGGCAATTAGAAAAGCGGACCATAAAAACTCAGATTTCTCTCAAACGGCTTGGAATTAAGCTTTGAAAATTTGTAGGCTTTTAGATCAAGTATATTCGCACAACATATCCAAATTTTAGCCGATTTTAAACGTAAAAATTTTGTCTAATTTGACGTTTTTTAGTTAGAAACGTGAAACAGTTGAAAAGTGAAGTAATTTTGACAAATCTGGGTGAATTTGACCTTGAATCTGATCAATTCTTGTACGAATCTAGTTGATTGATCAGTGCAATCGAGCACCTGCTCAGATACCACTTATAGGTTCCGATTTTAACTCGGTATGTTACGGCTTTCAGCTTAATTTCGGGACGAAATTCCCTAAACAAGAGGAGGCTGTAACACCCCGTGTTTTCATAAGTGAAAGTCAAAGTCAAGGTCAAAGTCAACGACCGATTTCACGCGACTTGACTCGTAGAAATGTTTTTATTTTATTTATATTATGTGGAGTAAGTGTCGTTCATTGCAACAATCGAATCATGTTAACCGTATTTCAACCGACTCGCGACTGTGAACTATAGGAAGTAACAATGCGATAAAGTTAATCGACTAATAACCAAGCTATGCTAATCGAATCGACATCAAACCGTAACTCCAGCTATGTATTTTTACTTGCCATTTATACGTGTGTGTGTGCCTTACGTGTTACATGTGCATGTTTATTTATGTTTTGTTATGATAATCAAATGAACTCAATCGAACTCGAAGTCTAACTCGAGTGTAAACGAACCCGAACCTAAACTCTGAGTCAAACCATATACGAAGTAGTTGGGACTGAAAGTAATTTGACTAGGAAACCCTATCGAATCGCTCACAATCGAAAACCGAAACGTCATCACACCCGAACGCACCATTCAGTCGACATCCGGACGGATGGTCCATCCGCACGGATTGCCGATCCGCACGGATTGCCGATCCGCACGGATTGCCGATCCGCACGGATTGCCGATCCGCACGGATTGCCGATCCGCACGGATTGCCGATCCGCACGGATTGCCAGTCCGCACGGGTTGCCAGTTCGCACGGATGACCAGTCCGCACGGATAACCAATCCGGGTGACCTGCAATCCGCACGAACCACCTTTTCCCCTTTTAGCATCCTTTAAATACCCGGGTCACTCTCCAAACTTTCCACTTTTGGCAAGTGACGTCCGACCTGCACGCATTCCTCACCTTTTCTCCGATTTCTCTCAACTCAGGTAAGATCTTGCTCTAAAATTTGTACATTCTTGATCTATACACACATCTACACCTTTCCATCTTTCAATTCTCGACTTTTCACCATGAAATCATCAAGATTTGAGGTATTCTAGGGTGACGTCATCATGAAGTTCTCATGAACTTCAAGTGCGACCTCATTCCACCAAGAATAACTCGGATCTGAACGATTTCCACAAGATTTCACAACAACTTCATCTAAATCTAAACTTTTCTAAAAAGGATAAAAGAGTTGAAAGAAATAGACAAGTTTTCTCCTTCTTTTACCCTCGAAAACGGTGGGAATCGGATCTGTTCTAGTCTTCTACTTAATGATAGTGATGCATTAGTCCTAGATCTGGATTCTACCCGCAAGACACCTGATTTCGAGTTAGACCGGAATGACCGTTCTAAACCGCCGACAGGCCGAGTTAGGGTGATTCCTGACCGGCTTAGTCATTCGGGTAAGAACGCGATTCCAAATGGTTGCCACAAAGTCAGAACGTCTCGATAGAACGACAAAGGCAACCAAGGGTAGCCGGACGGAACAACCAGGACGAGGAAGTTGTTCGCATGAGTGAGTTGTCCGCACGAACAGACAACCCGGACGGGTTGTCACCCGGGCGAGCTACACTTGGGACCCACATTCAAAGCGAGGTTTGAGTATCGACGAATGAACAATCCGGACGGACGACCTCTGAATGGATTACTCTTCGGATCATGAGATACTAAGACCTTGAATAAATTCAAACAATGTTCATCTGCACGGCCAAGTTGTCCGCACGGACAGACTATCCGGACGGATTGTCTTTGTCCGCGCGAACAGACTGTCCGGACGGATTACCATCGTCCGCACGGATTACCATCCGGACGGACTTCACCAAGTGACTCACCTTTAAGGTTGTGTCCGCACGGGCTACCATCCGGACGGATTGTTGTCCACGCGACCGGCTTGAAGGATAGAGATACTTAGATGTTTTCTAAATGCTACAACGAAAACTTAAAAGCACAAGCCATCATACACAAACACATCTCACCCATAGGAAGAAACAATCCACTTGAATAGTTATCCGCACGAACATGTTATCCGCACGGGTGACTCGCCCGGACGAAGTGTAATCCGCACGGATTACATATCCGCACGAATAACTTGTCCGCACGGATAACAATCTGCACGAGTGACTAATCCGAACGGATTACCACTCGCACGAATAACTTGTCCGTACGGATAACAATCCGCACGAGTGACTAATCCGGACGGATTACCACTCGCACGGATTACTAATCCGCACGACCAGTCAACCTACCCACACTCATTCTGTACTGTTTTCCATGCCACTTATCTTTACGCTATCGAATCTATTCAGGCTAACTGTACTCGCTAAAAAGCGCTCCCTTCAATCCATAATCGCTGTGAGTATACTCGAACCCTTTTTGCTTTTAGCACTTTTGGGTGTTACATACGTTACGAATATTCAAACTACAACTATCACACTACTCAAGCTATTTTAACGCTAAACCATTAATGCATGTTATACGTGGCTTATGAATGCTTGTTTGTTATGTTTACACATGGAATGCTGTCTACCTGCCTTAGCAACGATAGTACTATAGTTTGGACTCAGCACCCGTTCACACGGGGGTTGTTAAGGATCTTTTACTTGCATGGATTACGGTGATAATCATGTATTGCGAACTGCCTCGGCCAGTCAACCCGCAGTCATTGGTATCGATGGATCTATGTCGATAACTAACGTGCTTCATTTCACTATGTGTACGTGCTGGTTATGCGTAAACGAATTCGAACTCTATATGCTATTATCAAACTTGTATGCTCACCTTTACATTATATGTATTGACTTTATTTTAACGTATGTGACAGGTGCTTAGGCTGTTTCTGTGCTTAACTTGCTGGTGATGAAATTGAGGCTAGGGAAGAAGTCCTAGAAACCAACAAATAAATTCGTTATGTTTAAATCTGAGTTGTCGGAACAGAATATTTGTTTTGATGTTATCTGTAATAACGTGTTTAACTGTTTGAGATACGGTATGGGACGTATCATTTAATTGAATGGTAATGATAGTTGTTATGGAAACTTCTGGAAAACCTGTTTCGCTCAGTGCCACGCCCCGATGATTCCGCCATCGGTTGGGGTGTGACAATATGCTTTACAGATATGCAATGAAGCTGATAAGAAGTTTCGTCCTATTATGGGAATGAAACTAACAGATAAAAAGCAATATTTATTAGACAATTTATGGCATATTCAAACCATGCCACAAGCTTCATCATTCAAAGTACAGGTTTTAAATGCTTTAAGCATTTACTTTCAAGAACAGAGTTCAAAAACACTTGAAAGACAGTTTAAACAGAAACCAAATTATACACATTATGTTATATTTAGGGGTACAAAAATTGGAATTTTTAACAAATGGGAGACAGCGGCAAAACATATAATTTGTGTAGGAGGAGAAGTTTGGAAAGGATATACAAGTTTTGCTGAAGCTCTTCAAGCAGCAAGAGAAGAGTTTGGTCTACAAAGTTTTTACATAGAACCAGAAGAAGTTAAAAGCTTTTCAGATATGGCAAAAACAAACCCTAAGCATTACATTAAAGCTCAACAAGAAATTATTCCTGCATTAAAAACACAACTTGAAGAAAAAGCAAAAAATGCACAAGATATACAATTGAAAATTGAAAACAGTTTGTTAAAACAAAAAATGATGTTATTAGAAGCAAAAAATACACAGTTATTACAAAAGCTTGAGAAAAAAGAAAACAAAGATAAAACAGAGGTACACAGGACTTTTGAGTGTTTCAGGATAAGGATTCTTGATACACCTTGGCAGCAATGCCTAAAACCAGTTACAGAAAGATTCCCAGAATTTGAGAATCTTGTTTCACAGAAAGTTTGTGCAGAATTTCCTCTAATTCTGTACAATTTGCAACAACAGCTGGTAGACATGGCTTTTAAATTTGACAGTGAACAGCAAGGATTCAAAGTGGTAGAAAGAACAGATGAAAAAGGAGATGGAACTGGTCTTCTACTGCTTCAAATTCACTATCCTACAAAGTTAACAAATGAGCAAATAATTCAATTTTATCATCATGGTATGATTGATTATTTGGAAATAAAGTTAGACAGAAAGGCAGAAGATCTTCTCAACCAGCTTGGAGAAAAGATCATTCTAATTGCAGGAAATATGGCAATCAGATCAACAACTTCGATCATTGGTTGTAAAATAATTTCCTCATTTCCTTATACAGATGCATACACATACAGACCAGCAAGAAAAAGGGTTTTCATTGAACATAAAAGTAACATATGTCATCAATATCATCTACAAACATCAATGACAAAAACTGAGATAGAGTTTTCAACTCTACCTTGGTTAAGTCATTCAGATGAAGAAGTTCCAGATAATTTTACACAGTTTATTAAAAAATATCAGGAAACCCCAGAACTTCCTGATTATTATCCATGGAGGAATTATCATTTGGTAGGTGAAGGTCATTATATACAAGTCTATACAAAACCAGTTTGGAGAATGCTTCTACCCTTTGCAGGGGAAGGAGACACTTTACAGTTACAGCACATTATCAACCTAGAAGACGAAGAGGGCAATAATTTGGAAGATTGTTCTAGTCCACAGTCTATCGGCAGCACACACAGAGATTTCTAGAAGATATCGTAAGCAGTGACGACACAAGACAGGAGACAAAAATCATGATGTGAGCAATGACGTTTTGAAACTCAATTATATACAGAAAGTGGTCGACAGGGCAATATTTTCAAACTTTATTTTAGAATCTAAATTTGTAATTTATCGTTCTTTTTCTTCTAGGCTAGACTAGGCTTTTTGACTTTTATAATATGCTTTTGAAATTTGTAAATCGATTAGGTTTGGAATATGATTCTTGCCTATATATATGGAAATTGTAAACCGTTGTATGATACGAATAACCATTAAGAGCAATAACATTTCAATTCATATGGCACACTAAACTCTCTCCACATCTCTTTAGTTCCAATCCCTTAACATCCCAGATTTTCTCCAGTTCTTCATATTATATTCCAACCTACACATAAAAAAAAATCTGCAACTCCCTACTCCGTTGTGCATACTCTCATCCATCATAATCCGCTGTGCATATCTCCACCATTGTAAGTATTTTTATTTTCTCTCTCTCCCTTCTTTCCAGTTTTTACTACCTCCCTCTCTGATATATTGGTATCAGAGCAAAGGCTTTCTTAAAATCTAAAAGACTAAGACAAGTCCCTGTTATGGCATGTTAAGCCAGTGTTTTTGGGAAACTCTCTTAGGTGAAGATTGTGGGAAAGATAGTTGCTTTGATAACATTATCAACGAAAGGATTTTATAGTATGACTAGTTTTTATATTAGACATCTTTTAAATAAATTAAAAGAATATGATATAATAATTCGTTATTTAGATTCAAGAGATTGGTTAGATTATATAGATGAATAGCGTTTAAAATATTATAATTATGAACGAGCTAAGTTAAAAGAACAAATATATAGAGCAAATTGTTTAATAGATTAGTTTGTAAATTATTATTTTTCTTTAATAGTTGGAATATAAGAATATATTTTAAGAGAAATCTGGAATAAGGGATAAAAACTAAAGAGAGTCGGAATTTATTAATCATTGGTACTTCTCAAACAATCAAACGTTTAGAGTTCTTAAATTTAGAATTTTCTGAAAAAGCTCACCGAAAAACTTTTGCAATAGATAATTTTAGTATAGTTTGTAATCTTAATAGTATTGGTGATCATACTTTACATACAAATAATCCACAACTAAACATTTTAGTAGATTTATTGATAAATCTAAGTATCAGTTTACAACAAGAAGCTATAAATAATAAAAAGATAATAGAAAACTTAACAGTAAAAATTAAAAAATTATCACAGAATCTTGATTATATAAAAAATCAGTCTAATACATTAACAGGAAAAACTATACCTCTAGAAGTTGAAAAACTTACAGAAGCTTTACAAAAACTAAAAATAGAGAAAAAACCAACTCCATATACACATTGGCAACCAAGAAAATGAATAATCATTTCATAGGAAGAAGTAGAACTATACAGGAAGCTAGAAACTCTACAAGTAATATAAATGATAGCATAACATCAGACAGTTTTTTAAACAGAGAAAATAGAAGAGGATCAGGATCTAATAGTAATAGACATATAATACAACTAGAAGAAGAAATAGATTTAGACAGAAACTTAGAATTATATAACCAACATCAATTAGACATATTAAATCCAAGAATTTTATATCAAACAAGAAGATTTAATATAAATACAACTCTTATAAGAAGTAGTAGAGAAGAAAGTCTAAGGGTTGTAGATAATACAGTAATCCTAGATCTTTTGTCACCAGATACTATTGAAAAAATTAAAAAACAAAGTAAACATTTTGTACATACAGGGTTAATAATAATAGGAGTAAAAGCATTAGGAAGAAAAAATTTAGGAACACTACTAGAAAATACACATTTCTTGACGCACATTGTGCGTCATAAAACGGTAATTATGACACGTAAAAGCGTGTCGTTGATTGAGGAGTCATAAAATTAACATGACATGCATTTGTGTGTCATGTTTTTATGACACACCTTCATGGCACTCTTTAATGACATACATTCATTACACGCATTTATGACACATATTTATGACATTCATTTACGCGTGTCATGCTTTTAATTATTTAAAAAAAATATAGAATTACTAATTTACCCTGGATGCATATATAATAACAAAAACAATAAATCTATTTCATAAAACAAATGCACATATACATACCCAAACTACCCATTACATAATCATTTGTCAAGTATAATACAAATATTTTAACGTTAACCAAAAAATTGTTTGAATACATTTGTGGACACCTAAAATACGGTTTGTCACTTAATAATAAAGGTAGTCGCATAAGTCGGCCAATCTTTACGAATGTCATCTATATCCACAGCCGAGTATTCCGCTACTCCTTCCCTAACCTGAGCAATAATTAAATAAACTAAATCTTAAAAATCAGAATCTATGAACTTAAGCATTAAATGCCAGATTTCTCTGACATGCAGGCTAAAATATGCCTAAACTTACATTGTCATTATCCAAAATTTCAACTCCTTTGCAAGCTCTCTCTCTCATGAACTTTATCACATAGTAGCCACATTCAGTACTTCATCGCTGACATGGACACTACACAACTAAAAGTATCAAAAAGTGTGAAACTGTTGCGATTTAAGTTTAAAGTAAAGGGTTCCTGTATTTACACTATCATTCCAACCACAATTTAAATAAGAAATTAAGTGCTCACCCTAGCTTTGACCGAGTTGAGTTTAACCCTCATGCTAGTACCACTTCGTGCAGCAAACACGGCCATTGCCCTATAAAAAATATATCAAAGAATATTCCAACTCTTATGATAATTTGTATTACTTACATATCAATAATTTTCCTCAACTGCTCATTAACACTGCTAGGCCTTAGGGAATCAAGATAATAGCATGTAGTTGTTTTCAGGTTTAGTACTGCCAACACCATTAATTTCTACAAAAAACCAAAAACTAAAATTCAGTCAAAACAAATCAAGAAAATAGGCCTTTCTTTACAAACAGTTATTTTCATAGAAAATCAAAACCGAGATTATAGGGCAATAGGATGATGTCATCACCCTTTTTTAAAAACTATGTAAATAATATCACCAAGTCAGAGCATCGAATGACTAGATCTCTCTACCCATCCTGCGTCCTAGGGCCTGCGTAAGCACATCATGTGTTCCACATGTAACCTCTTGAGAACCTCTTCTTATCCTAAATGTGCAAAAAACAATTGTCATGATAAATTAAGTTTGATCACAAATTGTCACAGGTTGTAAAATACAAAACACATGTAACTATAATCAGACCAACAGACTCGCTGACCCGTTCACCCGCTGACCCGTTTACTCGCTGACCCGTTAACCCGCCAACTAGTTGACCCGTTGACCAGTTCACCCGCTTGCCGTCAACCCACTGACCTGCTGACCCGTTCACCCACTGACCCGGTTCACCCGCTGACCCATTTCCCCGTTAACCGCTGACCGATTCACAATACCTGTTGAAAAAAGATATAGTAAGGAAACGAAAAAGTAGCATGTTGGTTACAATATATCATGTCGGTTTACAATATAACATGTCGATAGGCTAGATGACATACTTCATGTGTAGGTTGTATCTACAAACAATGTGAATTTGACTATATCTGGATCCTTGAGTAATTAATTGAAAAGACTTGATGCAAAGTCAAACTAATTAACACATCTACCAATCTAAATAGCAAATGGTGTGTGAATCATGTAACGGTACCACAAAGATGCTCTAAAAAGTGTGAATGCATGACATTAGATCAAAAGAATAACTAACCATTATCTTGCTAGAACAGTAGGCAATCATCATCCAAGTAACAAGTGATGTTGATATATATATATATATAAACCTGTGGTTATTAGGAGTGTGATTTAGAGTCCTTATAAGAATAATTATATCAACTACATCACACATTAACCCACTGACCCGTTCACCCGTCATCATATATTATGCAAATTTGACCAGCCGATTTTGGTCAAGAGATGCAATTAAATTTTCATACAAGGATTACAATATTTATATATAAGTAAGAAAGCCCAACTCACAATTCAAGACATAAATCTTCTTCCTTTTCCAAAGACCTTAAATGTACTATCTGCAAATGGCAAGACGCAAGAGAATTTAGGGATATTATTATAATATTAAAATATGATGAAACATAAAAAACAAACAATTTTTAACAAGTTCTAGAATTTAAGCGGCAATAAAATTAGACTTATTTTGGTCAGTTCGACCAAAATGCTTTTAGCAAATTAATGTAAATTAATATGAAACAATTAAACAAAAAGAAATTATTCATTGAGACATTTCATCAAACATGTGGAGTGCATGATTGAATCTTGCAAATAATTAGCCTTATTATGGTCAGTTCGACCATAAAATTTGATACACCAAATAAGGTTCATGCTAATCTAATTCAACTCCAATAACTACCATCAAATATCCCAACTATGTAGAATACAACAAATAAATAAGAAGCAAAAGAAACCAATAAACATATATTCTAGTATGTGTTTACCTGTATAAACAGTTTTGCCCCATGAGACCATCCCCCGACTAGCATAAGAAAGTGAAATTATTTTGGGTTGTAGAATGAAAGATAAAGAACACGATTGAACTAGCCGGTTGAATTTTAGGCGTTTAGCCCCGGGCTCATTCATCTCGAAATCTGCAAACAGCTTGGATGCCAATCGATTGGAGGAAAGCTGTAGTGGTCAAAGATCAGCGAAGACGGCAATAGCATTGTGCAGCGATGGTGGTGGCGGTGGAGATTCGATGGAGGGTGAAAATGGCTCAATGGGAGGGAAATCTGGAATTTTATGGGGTAAGTGGGTTTGAATTGGGAAACTGACTTTAGGGAGGGAAATGAAAGTTGAAATTTATTTTTTCAAGTGAATGGAAATAATAATATTAGGTGTAAATTATGACATTTTTTTTCTTGACACGCATTTTATAACGTCATAAAATGAGCGCGTGTCATTATTCGCGTGTCAATATAAATCTTGATTGTTTTATGACACTAAAAAGATGACAAACAGAAAAGAGTGTCGTAAATTTATTGAATTTTGTAAATCATGACATTTTTTTCTTGACACACGCTTTCGAATGTCATAAAATGAACGTGTGTCATTGTTCGCGTGTCAAGAGAGGTATATTTTCTAGTAGTGGAACTAAATTATTAGCTTTAATACTAGATAAAAGTTGGAAATCAGACATGAAAAAAGCTATAATTTCGGGAATGGAAGTAGATTTAAGTCAAAACATAGCTATATTTTATTGTACACCAGATATCTTAAAAGATATTAAAGATTTACAAAATATAAAAATAGCTTTACAAACAAAAGGATATGAAGAATATGAAGGAAATAATTTAGTAGTAAGTATAGGAGTATTAGGAAGGGCTAGTAACAGTTCAGGAATGAAATACAATGTAAATATAGAAGGAATAGTAAAAACAATTGCATCAAAATCTATACAAATGATAGAACCTATAAAAATAGATCCAGAACAATTAACAGGATTAGAATGGGATCTAGATGATTTACAAGAAAAAGAGGAAAATACAATTTTAATACCTAAGAAAAGTTATATATATGAAGAAACTGATGGAAAACAAAAATTAAGATACATTGACTTTAAAGAAAAACAAACAGAGAAAAATAATGAGGAAGAAATTCATTTTTTGAATATTGAGGAAGAAAATAAAAATGAAATACTATCTACATATGATACAGATAATGAGGAAGACGAAATAGATTTTAATTTCTTAAAATTTGAACAAGAAGAAACAATGGATTATACACTATTAGATTATGAAGAAGAATCAATAGATTGTTTTAAAGTAGAAGAAACAAATAAAACAATAGAACAAATTATAGATCGAAAGTTTACAGAGATAAATATACAAGAAGAAGTAGAAGATATGATTATGGAATGTATAACAGAATTAGGGTTAGATTATGAACAAAGTTATAATAAATTACAAGAATATTATAATTTACCATTAGTAGAAGGAATTATGAAGAGAGAGGTAATGCTATCAGATTTTTATAAACAGGAACAAAGTTTTATGTTTAATACATCCAATCCCTTAAAAAGACCAAAAATAGAATGGGGAGAAGGATATAGTGGTACACACGAAAGTCATGGTAGAGAACCATGGACACAACCAACAGTTAATTATCAACAAGAGTCTAATGTTATAGGAAAAGGAAGAAGAATGCCTATAGGACAAATATACAGTGGAAATATGTTATTGTTAGAGCAACAAAAACTACAGTTATGGATAGATGAAGTCTTAACATGGGAACAAAATGTAGTAAGATTATGGGAAACAAATAAAAAAGATAGTATGGATATGTTTTCATATTTAGAAACTACATTAGGACCAATAGCATTAGGAATATGGCAAAGTAAGAAAACACAAAATCCAGAAGAAATTAATAATCTTAAAGCATTAGGAGATAACCCTTATAATTTTACATCACAAATTAGAACACTCATATTAGGAGTTGATCCAGCAAAAAATAACTCTTTAATACAGGATACAACTATTAGAAATTTAGAACAATTAAATATAGTAGACATGAAATATATAAATGAATTTACACTAGATTTTACAAGATTATTATCACAAACAGGAAAGGCAATGGACGATAATTTATGTGACAAATATTTTATAAAATTACCAGGAGATTTAGGAAAATCTATACATGAAGCATGGAAAACAAATTATGGTACACAACAAAATTTAGGAATAGGACCAAGAATAACTTATACATTTGGTATATTAGAAGAAAAATGTAAAGAAGTAGCATTACAAGAACAATTAAAAAGAAATGCTTATGCATTTTGTAAAACAGCAATTTATACACCACAAGCATATGGAGTTTATGATAAAAAGAAAAAGATACGAAAAAGCACAACATATGATAGAAATTATAGAAAACATTATAATACAAACAAATATGTTAAAAAACCACAATCACGAAAATGTAGATGTTACACTTGTGGAGAAACAACACATTTAGCTAATAATTGTCCAAATAAAAGAAAAAATATGGAAATAACTAATTTAGTAGAACAATTACAAGATTATGAAATAGAGGCTCTAAAAACAGATGATGAATCTGATAATGAATCAGTATATAGTATCTATAGTGAAGAAGAAAATCCAACAGCAAAAGTAACATATACATACATGAATACAGAAGAAATTTGTGAACATGATGGGAAACAAAATAAAGGAAATAATCATATAAGATGTTGTCATTGTGGATATTACCCTAGTATAGAAAAAAGATCACAATGTAATAAATGTTTTAAAGAAATTTGTTTTAAATGTCTTAAAGAAATTTATGATAAAGATATAGCTACAACATCAAAAGTGAAAACAAATTCTGAAAATAATGAAAATGAAAGGATAAATAAATTAGAATTAACAATAGATATAGTAATTAGGACAGCTAATATAGAATACAGTCCATTAGACAAAGAAGAGTTTAAAAAACAAATCCCTGAAATGGTAAATCAAGGATTAATTAGAAAATCAGAAAGTCCTCATAGATCTACAGCTTTTCTAGTAAGAAATCACAGCGAAATAAAAAGGGGAAAGGCTAGAATAGTTTATAATTATAAAAGATTAAATGATAATACAATAGATGACGGATATAATATTCCTAACAAAGACAGTTTGTTAAATCTTATACAAAATAAAAAAATATTTTCAAAATTTGATTTAAAATCAGAATATAATCAACTAAAATTAGAAGAAAGTTTTAAACCATGGACAGCTTTTACATGTTCAGAAGGGCAATATGAATGGAATGTTCTTAGTTTTGGACTAAAAAATGCACCTTCTATTTTTCAAAGATTTATGGACAGCATATTTCTAAAGTTTGATTTTTGTTTAGTATATATTGATGATATTTTAGTTGCAAGTAATACAGTGCAGGAACATGAGAAACACCTACAACAGGTTTTTAAAGAAATAAAGAACAATGGTATAGTAGTTTCAAAAAGAAAAATGGAACTTTTTAAAAGAAAAATTTATTTTTTAGGATTAGAAATTGGAAATGGAAAAATAGAATTACAACCACATATTTCTACAAAAATTCTAAATTTTCCAGAAAAATTTGAAAATTTAAAACAAATACAAGCATTTTTGGGTCTAGTAAATTATGCTAGAAAATTTATTCCAAATTTGTCAAAAATGGTTGGACCTTTGTATGGAAAAACCACTAAAAATGGTTAGAGATATTTTAATCAAGAAGACATTAAATTAGTTAAAGAAATTAAGAAAGCAGTTAAAAATATTAAACCATTAGAATTACCATTAGTTACAGATTATATAATTATTGAAACAGATGGATGCAAAGAAGGATGGGGAGCAGTCCTTCTATGTAAACCAAACAAATACAGTCCCAAGGAAGAAGAGAAAATTTGCGCTTATTCAAGTGGTAATGTTCAAAACAAAACAAATTGGACTACAATTGATTTTGAAATACAGGCATTAATTTATTCATTAGAAAAGTTTAAGATTTTTCTTAATAAAGAATTACAGTAAGAACTGATTGTGAAGCAATAGTTAAGTTTGTAAAAAATGATCAAAGTAAAAAGGTAAATAGAACCAGATGGGTTAATCTACAAAATATTATACAAGGAAATGGATATTTTATAAATTTTGAACATATTAAAGGAAAAAATAATGGGATAGCTGATATGTTATCTCGAAATATAAACAAATGGTTTGTTTTAGATGGACAGGAGAAAAGATAAAGAGAAACTAAAGCTTATACACCCAAAGCAGGGAAGTTCTTCTTCGGAGAAAGAACAGATTCAACTGGCATATCTACAGTCAATAGAAAAGATATACAGTTCTCCTTACCGATCATTACCACAGACAATGACAAGACAGTTTTATACACAACAGCAATCTAAGGCAGCTGGCAAGCGACCTTTGTACACAAATGTCTCACCCAAACCGGTGATCGAGTTTGGAACATATGCTTTACAGATATGCAATGAATCTGACAAGAAGTTTCGTCCTATTATGGGAATGAAACTAACAGATAAACATCAATGTTTATTAGACAATTTATGGCATATTCAAACCATGTCACAAGCTTCATCATTCAAAGTACATGTTTTAAATGCTTTAAGCATTTACTTTCAAGAACAGAGTTCAAAAACACCTGAAAGACAGTTTAAACAGAAACCAAATTATACACATTATGTTATATTTAGGGGTACAAAAATTGGAATTTTTAACAAATGGGAGACAGCGGCAAAACATATAATTTGTGTAGGAGGAGCAGTTTGGAAAGGATATACAAGTTTTGCTGAAGCTCTTCAAGCAGCAAGAGAAGAGTTTGGTCTACAAAGTTTTTACATAGAACCAGAAGAAGTTAAAAGCTTTTCAGATATGGCAAAAACAAACCCTGAGCATTACATAAAAGCTCAACAAGAAATTATTTCTGCATTAAAAACACAACTTGAAGAAAAAGCAAAAAATGCACAAGATATACAATTGAAAATTGAAAACAGTTTGTTAAAACAAAAAATGATGTTATTAGAAGCAAAAAATACACAGTTATTACAAAAGCTTGAGAAACTGTTTTCAATTTTCAATTGTATATCTTGTGCATTTTTTGCTTTTTCTTCAAGTTGTGTTTTTAATGCAGAAATAATTTCTTGTTGAGCTTTTATGTAATGCTCAGGGTTTGTTTTTGCCATATCTGAAAAGCTTTTAACTTCTTCTGGTTCTATGTAAAAACTTTGTAGACCAAACTCTTCTCTTGCTGCTTGAAGAGCTTCAGCAAAACTTGTATATCCTTTCCAAACTGCTCCTCCTACACAAATTATATGTTTTGCCGCTGTCTCCCATTTGTTAAAAATTCCAATTTTTGTACCCCTAAATATAACATAATGTGTATAATTTGGTTTCTATTTAAACTGTCTTTCAGGTGTTTTTGAACTCTGTTCTTGAAAGTAAATGCTTAAAGCATTTAAAACCTGTACTTTGAATGATGAAGCTTGTGGCATGGTTTGAATATGCCATAAATTGTCTAATAAACATTGCTGTTTATCTGTTAGTTTCATTCCCATAATAGGACGAAACTTCTTGTCAGCTTCATTGCATATCTGTAAAGCATATGTTCCAAACTCGATCACCGGTTTGGGTGAGACATTTGTGTACAAAGGTCTCTTGCCAGCTGCCTTTGATTGCTGTTGTGTATAAAACTGTCTTGTCATTGTCTGTGGTAATGATCTGTAAGGAGAACTGTATATCTTTTCTATTGACTGTAGATACGCCTGTTGAATCTGTTCTTCCTCCGAAGAAGAACTTCCCTGCTTTGGGTGTATAAGCTTTAGTTTCTCTTTATCTTTTCTCCTGTCCATCTAAAACAAACCATTTGTTTATATTTCGAGATAACATATCAGCTATCCCATTATTTTTTCCTTTAATATGTTCAAAATTTATAAAATATCCATTTCCTTGTATAATATTTTGTAGATTAACCCATCTGGTTCTATTTACCTTTTTAATTTGATCATTTTTTACAAACTTAACTATTGCTTCACAATTAGTTCTTACTGTAAATTCTTTATTAAGAAAAATCTTAAACTTTTCTAATGAATAAATTAATGCCTGTATTTCAAAATCAATTGTAGTCCAATTTGTTTTGTTTTGAAAATTACCACTTGAATAAGCGCAAATTTTCTCTTCTTCCTTGGGACTGTATTTGTTTGGTTTACATAGAAGGACTGCTCCGCATCCTTCTTTGCATCCATCTGTTTCAATAATTATATAATCTGTAAGTAATGGTAATTCTAATGGTTTAATATTTTTAACTGCTTTCTTAATTTCTTTAACTAATTTAATGTCTTCTTGATTAAAATATCTCTGACCATTTTTAGTGGTTTTTCCATACAAAGGTCCAACCATTTTTGACAAATTTGGAATAAATTTTCTAGCATAATTTACTAGACCCAAAAATGCTTGTATTTGTTTTAAATTTTCAATTTTTTCTGGAAAATTTAGAATTTTTGTAGAAATATGTGGTTGTAATTCTATTTTTCCATTTCCAATTTCTAATCCTAAAAAAGAAAATTTTCTTTTAAAAAGTTCGATTTTTCTTTTTGAAACTACTATACCATTGTTCTTTATTTCTTTAAAAACCTGTTGTATGTGTTTCTCATGTTCCTGCACTGTATTACTTGCAACTAAAATATCATCAATATATACTAAACAAAATTCAAACTTTAGAAATATGCTGTCCATAAATCTTTGAAAAATAGAAGGTGCATTTTTTAGTCCAAAACTAAGAACATTTCATTCATATTGCCCTTCTGAACATGTAAAAGTTGTCCATGGTTTAAAACTTTCTTCTAATTTTAGCTGATTATATCCTGATTTTAAATCAAATTTTGAAAATACTTTTTTATTTTGTATAAGATTTAACAAACTGTCTTTGTTAGGAATATTATATCCGTCATCTATTGTATTAACATTTAATCTTTTATAATTATAAACTATTCTAGCCTTTCCCCTTTTTATTTCGCTGTGATTTCTTACTAGAAAAGCTGTAGATCTATGAGGACTTTTTGATTTTCTAATTAATCCTTGATTTACCATTTCAGGGATTTGTTTTTTAAACTCTTCTTTGTCTAATGGACTGTATTCTATATTAGCTGTCCTAATTACTATATCAGGATTTTTTAATTTAAATTTACAAACATATTTTACATTTGATTTTGTTATATCTTCTCCTATATATCCTATTTTTTTCTAAATGTAATATCATAGGATGGTTTATACTTTTTGTAATATCCTGTCCTTTCTCTATTTCATGACTTTCGTGTGTACCACTATATCCTTCTCCCCATTCTATTTTTGGTCTTTTTAAGGGATTGGATGTATTAAACATAAAACTTTGTTCCTGTTTATAGAAATCTGATAGCATTACCTCTCTCTTCATAATTCCTTCTACTAATGGTAAATTATAATATTCTTGTAATTTATTATAACTTTGTTCATAATCTAACCCTAATTTTGTTATACATTCCATAATCATATCATCTACTTCTTCTTGTATATTTATCTCTGTAACTTTCGATCTATAATTTGTTCTATTGTTTTATTTGTTTCTTCTACTTTAAAATAATCTATTGATTCTTCTTCATAATCTAATAGTGTATAATCCATTGTTTCTTCTTGTTCAAATTTTAAGAAATTAAAATCTATTTCGTCTTCCTCATTATCTGTATCATATGTAGATAGTATTTCATTTTTATTTTCTTCCTCAATATTCATAAAATGAATTTCTTCCTCATTATTTTTCTCTATTTGTTTTTCTTTAAAGTCAATGTATCTTAATTTTTGTTTTCCATCACTTTCTTCATATATATAACTTTTCTTAGGTATTAAAACTGTATTTTCCTCTTTTTCTTGTAAATCATCTAAATCCCATTCTAATCCTGTTAATTGTTCTGGATCTATTTTTATAGGTTCTATCATTTGTATAGATTTTGATGCAATTGTTTTTACTATTCCTTCTATATTTACTTTGTATTTCATTCCTGAACTGTTACTAGCCCTTCCTAATACTCCTATACTTAGTACTAAATTATTTCCTTCATATTCTTCATATCCTTTTGTTTGTAAAGCTATTTTTATATTTTGTAAATCTTTAATATCTTTTAAGATATCTGGTGTACAATAAAATATAGCTATGTTTTGACTTAAATCTACTTCCATTCCCGAAATTATAGCTTTTTTCATGTCTGATTTCCAACTTTTATCTAGTATTAAAGCTAATAATTTAGTTCCTAAATTTTTTCTTCCTAATGCTTTTACTCCTATTATTGTTAACCCTGTATGTACAAAATGTTTACTTTGTTTTTTAATTTTTTCAATAGTATCTGGTGACAAAAGATCTAGGATTACTGTATTATCTACAACCCTTAGACTTTCTTCTCTACTACTTCTTATAAGAGTTGTATTTATATTAAATCTTCCTGTTTGATATAAAATTCTTGGATTTAATATGTCTAATTAATGTTGGTTATATAATTCTAAGTTTCTGTCTAAATCTATTTCTTCTTCTAGTTGTATTATATGTCTATTACTATTAGATCCTGATCCTCTTCTAATTACTCTGTTTAAAAAACTGTATGATGTTATGCTATCATTTATATTACTTGTAGAGTTTCTAGCTTCCTGTATAGTTCTACTTCTTCCTATGAAATGATTATTCATTTTCTTGGTTGCCAATGTGTATATGGAGTTGGTTTTTTCTCTATTTTTAGTTTTTGTAAAGCTTCTGTAAGTTTTTCAACTTCTAGAGGTATAGTTTTTCCTGTTAATGTATTAGACTGATTTTTTATATAATCAAGATTCGGTGATAATTTTTTAATTTCTACTGTTAAGTTTTCTATTATCTTTTTATTATTTATAGCTTCTTGTTGTAAACTGATACTTAGATTTATTAATAAATCTACTAAAATGTTTAGTTGTGGATTATTTGTATGTAAAGTATGATCACCAATATTATTAAGATTACAAACTATACTAAAATTATCTGTTGCAAAAGTTTTTCGGTGAGCTTTTTCAGAAAATTCTAAATTTAAGAACTCTAAACGTTTGATTGTTTGAGAAGTACCAATGATTAATAAATTCCGACTCTCTTTAGTTTTTATCCCTTATTCCAGATTTCTCTTAAAATATATTGTTATATTCCAACTATTAAAGAAAAATAATAATTTACAAACTAATCTATTAAACGATTTGCTCTATATATTTGTTCTTTTAACTTAGCTCGTTCATAAATATAATATTTTAAACGGTATTCATCTATATAATCTAACCAATCTCTTGAATCTAAATAACGAATTATTATATCATATTCTTTTAATTTCTTTAAAAGATGTCTAATATAAAAACTAGCCATACTATAAAATCCTTTCGTTTATAATGTTATCAAAGCAACTATCTTTCCCACAATCTTCACCTAAGAGAGTTTCCCAAAAACACTGGCTTAACATGCCATAACAGGGACTTGTCTTAGTCTTTTAGATTTTAAGAAAGCCTTTGCTCTGATACCAATATATCAGAGAGGGAGGTGGTAAAAACTGGAAAGAAGGGAGAGAGAGAAAATAAAAATACTTACAATGGTGGAGATATGCACAGCGGATTATGATGGATGAGAGTATGCACAGCGGAGTAGAGAAAGGAATCATTAAAAGATTAAATGATAATACAATAGATGGTATAGTAGTTTCAAAAAGAAAAATGGAACTTTTTAAAAGAAAATTTTCTTTTTTAGGATTAGAAATTTTTAGGAATCATTAAAAATGTATATATATATATAAATATATGAACGTGCCAACATAATAAAAAATGATAACTTTTTGAGAAAATCTAAAAGTTATGTGATAATTCTAAGAAACGGAGAAACTTAGGATTTTTGTGCTATGTATATTGATTTAAAATCGTTCCTATATATATATATATATATATATATATATATATATATGTTAGGACGTGTAGAAATCAATCTCTGGGATTGAGCTATTTAAAATACGCACCCAAAGGTGAGTGTCACTAAACCCCTCTTTTACTGCTTTGTATATATTTTGGGGGTAGAACACGCCCATAAAAGGGTTTAATAATGTTTTTGAAATAAAACGTACCTTTTAATATAATACATATATATATATATATATATATATTCGTTGAAAATATATGAAATTTGATAAGTCATACGTTTCGAAGTAAAAACATTTTTGGTGAATGAATGTTGAAAGTTGGGACGGATGCCGGCCTGGGTCTCGAGTGATGGAGATTCAGGGGATTCGTACAATTACGTGTATTACATTGTCATATTAGTAGGATATATATATATATATATATATATATTGTACGTGAGGCAGACATTATATTGTTATCAAAGAGGACCCTGCGCCCTTGATGTCGTTTAATCATTTAAGTATTGCACGCGATGAATTTTTGGTAGATCTATCGGGTTGACAACCCCGTCGTGACCAGTCGCCCCGTGTCAAGTCAAACGACGAATTTAAATTCTGTTTATTGTCTAGCTTTGATTATCCCTGCATGGTTAATATATAGTTCGTATCGTCTAGCTAACATACGAGTCTGAAAATTGATGCAATAATTTAATATATAAAACCTGGGCAAGAGTGCTGTTGTCGGATTGATGAACCGACGGAAGGCCCATGGATTTTATTAAGGAAGTAAAATGGACTTTCTAAAAATTATATGGATGTTTTCAAATAAACGCATAATCATAAAGTTTTCCTTTGAAATGAATTGTTTGTATGTGAATATGTGAACTCACCTTCCTTTGTGTTGACACTTGATTTTAACGTGTTATAAAGGTACTTGAGTTCGGCTTTGGGAATTATGGCGTATCTTGTGGTTGTTGATGCATGTTTTGTTACTTAAAATGTTGGACTGACTTTTAAACTTTCTGGGACTAAATGTAATAAGATCCGTGAGGATCAAAGACAACTTTATCATGTCATGGTTATGTCTTGTTTTGGGACGTTAAGTTTAAAATCTATGTTTTAAATAAATAACATTGTCCAACAATATAATGCATCAAACATCAAGATAGAAATGGGCACCAGCTCCCGTCACCACTACGTTTTATATTCCGCTGCGACGTTTTTGGGGTGTGACAGAAGTTGGTATCAGAGCCAATGGTTGTTAGCGAACTAGATGTTTTCAGAGGAAAACACTAGACTTCAATCGTAGAATTTTGAGATTTAAAAGTCCAAAATTCTCGAAGCCAAGATTTTTAAATAAACATGGAAAATTTTATCATGTATGAAAACCCTTATGTGTTTATGTGCATACGTGATTTTCTGTTTATTTGGGCCTTATGTGTTACTATTCATATTGATCACACATACGTTGTACGGCTACGATATATCACGTCTCGGCCTATAGAGACATTAGTAGTCCTGCTCACTGATACTGTTGAGCCTACGCTTGAGATTCTTTCGCCCGTCGTTACAGAATCGTTTGTTCTGCTATTTCGAGTCACGTGTTTTGCTACACCTCTTTTAAGTCTACACTCGCCGTAGGAAGAGGACTCGACCCATTAGAGAGATCGCATCGACTTCAAGAGTTGAGACAACATCCACTTTGAAGAGGCAGAAAGGGGTTTGGGTCAATCGCTCTCACTGTGATCGTCAGTTCGCCACGTTACGCGGAGGCATGGAGACGATGAAGGACTTAGAGGGACAGATGGACTGTTATGATGAGTTAGAAGAGCTTGTTAGGAAGATGTTGGACTTCCAGGGATTGAAGCGTTAGTTGTTGGTTGTTTCTTTTGTTTGTTTTGTATACCTCATTTGATGAACCCTATTTATGGCTTGCATGCCAAATTTTTAGATATTTAGGAGGAAATTTCATATAGACTTGTTGCGGGTGTTGATGTAGACTGTCACACCCTCAAAATACCACCTAGGGAGTGTCCCTGTTAGGCGTGTGACCACTAGCAATGAGCCACTAATTACATTGAATCATAAGTTTAAAATAACGTTCCATCAATTAATAATGATAAAATTCCAATCATAAGTTATTCAAAAACCACAAGTTCAGCGGAAGCGTTAATGTAACATAATGTAAATACTTTTTGATCAATCATAAGAGATAAATGTTTGATTAATAATCCCATCCGAATAACCATGACCACTCTCGCTCTCCAGCCAGCAAGCTCCTGTCTCAATCACCTAACGACCTGCGAGCATGTAACAAGTGTATCAGACAAAGCTGGCGAGTTCACAGCTTTAGAAAACATTTGTTACCCGTTGTATGTAAAACAGTTCACTGACAAATGCAAGTAATATTGTTAATATCTCAATTCCGAACAAGACGACTCCTGAAATACATGACTGCCCTATCCCACGTACTCCTATCTAGTACTGGGCCCGACTGGGTCATTAGTTCACATCCGACCTATCCAGGAGCGGTGTGAGGGTGCCAAACCTAAGTAGCGCTACCAACTAATACCCGAATAAGGGACTTACAAAAATGATAGGTGAGAATATTAACCAATATACCCGTTTTTACCCAAACCACTGACTGTCCCCAACCACTGGGACGCATGCTCGAATGTAGTGAACTCACCTTCGGTTTGCTCGGTAAGATTAAATATCTTGTTTATTAGCCGAACAAAACACGCCCTAAAAAGATTACCGATAACAGTCAATACCTCGTACACATAAACCACACATTTCACGTATAACAAGTCAGGTGTCCCTTGTTCACTTATCACACAGTCAAGATACATGCAACACACTTGTGAAATTCAAGCCATAATAGTAAATCAATAGTCTCTATCATATACTTAGTTCACAAACCAACTTGTCACATGAACATACATACACAATTCATGCACAGCACATATGTCAATTCTTGATAATATGCCAGTTACTGATCAATGATTCAACTTTAGTTCATGCGACCCAACATTTAATTAAGTTGTATGCAATCCATTACATATATATATTAACTTTACATATGTGTAATCTAATATTGTCATGGCATTCTGTGTATGGCCCCTTAGCATCAAACCCGAACCAATCTACATCCGAGTCTTGTGGTGCGGCCTGTTATCATACCAGCCCACGTAAAGTGGGCTTCAACACCACTCGGCCTAGTCATGCATGAGCAGCTATGGTTGTGGCCCAGCTCTTAGACTTAATCTAAATCATGCTTCCAGTTTTGACAACCATATCGATCAATCACTTGACAATCAACATAATACCTTACCCTCCTATCCATCATCGATCAGTAATACCCAATCCCTAATTCCTTTATAAAATCATCAAGTTTCAACATTCATATCATTATTAATATGCCAATCGGTTTCCCCCATAAACCCCATGTTTATCACTTTGACTAATTCTGACACATATTTAGTAGGTGCACATGAATTAATAAGATCAAATCACAATTTCACAAGAACCGCCATTTACTTACACGTGCACATGAATTCATGAAATCAAGATAATGGGTCATGTGCCTTCAATTATATTGGACCAAATAAACACTAATATATCGATTTCCTAGCATGCAATTGTATCATCAGGTGATCATCATTACATATTACCACTTCATATACAGAATCATAAAGAACATATTATAACACTTTGCTAGACATACACCTAAAGAATAATTGAACAAGAATTAACATAGTATAGTTCACTAACCAAGATCGATGATACCACATGAGGGAGAGGTGTCTCAGGGTCTGCCGACGTGAACAAGGGGGAAGTAGGGTTTGTGTGTATTACCAGTTACGTATACATAAATATATGGATAAAGGATTTGGGCCGGTAGTCTAATAACAAAACAATGATTCGGAAAGGGCCGGTTCTATTCACTGAACACAACAATGAATTGGGTCAAGATATAAAATGCGGACTTATGTTATGAGGGGCACATGCGAGTTCTATGCATATGATCCGGCCCTGATTCGCTTACAAGGCCCACTAACTAAGGCCCACTTCCTAATCCCGTTTTACTACACCCGTACACATATACAATCTAAGCGGTCGGGTACATAAGACCCATTGAACGATATCAAGTATACAACTTGCACACATAGAGTTTAACGACACACACGTGTAACTTAATAATTCTTGTATGATCGTGTAATAAAAGCAATTAAACGTAGAGACACACATCAAGGGTTGTGGAATTTAAGCAATGCTAACCTTGGAAATACGGGTTGTCACATCATCCCCAACTTGAAAGAAATTTCGTCCCGAAATTTGATAAGTAAACCAAAAGTGACACGGTAAACCAAAAGTAACACATAGCGGCAAAGTGTTAGATTAGGATGACTATGGATTTTCCTCGGGTGCCACATCATCCCCAACTTGAAAGAAATTTCGTCCCGAAATTTTCCAGTGACATCAGGAGTTGTTTCAACCGCTTGAACAACTAAGGATATTAAAGCTTACTCCGATTATTGTGTCCCCACGTGAACTTCGGTTCACGTCTTGAGTTCCAACGAATCATCACGACTGGATTTCAACTATGCTAACGAATCTTCACGCCCTGGCCCATGGTTTCAGTAGATTCCTCAACGACTACAACTTGTCGTTAACTTAAGGCTCTAGTAAGGGTATCACAAGTGTTTCATCCAACAAACACTGCCTTAGATTCGTGACATAAATGGTATCTTACACGTTACCCAATTCGTCGGGTAACTCGAGTTTGTAGGCGGCGTGACTGATTCTTTCCAGAATTCTGAATAACTCAACGTAACGTAAATTAGGCTTGTCACGCTTCCCAAGCGTACCACACCCTCCCAGGGTGGGATTTTCAACATGATACGACCGCCTACAACGAACTCCCAGTGTTTCCTAAGCCTAACAGCTTTCCTGACGGTCACTCATTGCCGCCCGACGATTTCCAATCCAAGCAATCCTCCCAAGAGTTTCGAGTATCAGTCTAGGACCAGTAATTAAGTTGTCAACCATTGTAGTCTCACAAGAAGGTTGGCATTATTGTCTATGTAATGCCCCAACAGAGCTGTCTTGTTACCAAGATGATAATTGTCGCAGTAGTACCCAACCATAGGTAAGAGTCCTTCAAATTTGCAACAAAGCCAGTCACACACATGCTCGCAGCATGTGTTCAAGTGCCAGGAGAGTTCATTTACTCTGACTGTTTGTCCAACGACGATAAGCGATGCTCGGGTCCTGACGTGAGCTAAGGGTGTTGTGTATTGCCTGACATAAATCATGCATAGATCAAATTCAGAGGTAACGGGAGTTGGCACCTCGTGCCTAAAAGCCGCCTCTCTCAGAGGAACATTCACAGCTATGAAGACTTGTCAGTTTTCTTGATTGCAAGAAAGTGTTCTGGTAACGTGAGTCCATCGACGGTCATCCCGGTGATAATGTTTCCGTTTCAAGTTGTAAGTAGACCAGTGACAAAATCCATGGTAGTCTGTTCTCGTTCCCATATGGGTGTTTCTGGTTGCTGATATCCCACCTTGACTTTCCCACAAGTCAAACATCGTTCCCATGCGTTGCTATGTGGGCCTTCAGGTTTCAATACATCCTAACAATACTCAGATGAATAGGATATTGTGACCCGTGTGCTTAGCCTGCACCAGTTCTCTAAGGTTGTTGTATGGTGAGGTTCATATTCGTTCCATGAAGTAGCAAATATCGTCCGACCTGCCAAAGGTTGCTTCCCCATGCCTCGCATGGGTCAATCTAGAGAACTCTCTTCCTTCAGTTCTTCAGTATGAAATAGGCGAGTTTGATCAAGTATGTTAGAGTCGATAGCGAGCTGCAAAACTCGTGCACGTCCAGGTTTCACTGTCGTATCCATTCAAAGGTTCCATTCAGCGTTGCCATCACATGTTTAGCTCCCACGGGAGGCCCTTGTGATCGGTCTAGGTAGTGCATTTGGTACCGTCCAAGTAATGCCTCCAATTCAAATCCAATGACCACGGTTTCCACCGCAGTTTGTGTGTTGTGCAATTCTCCTTGTAGGTCTATTACGTAAGCTATCACCTCCTCGTGTTGCATCGGCGTGTAACTTGAAGTCTGATTCAAACCATCATGATATACCACTAAATCACCCGCTCCCTCGGGTAGAGACGATGCTCAGTGTATTGCAGAGTTGGGATTCGAAAGCTGAAAAGACGTCCTCCTGTTTTGTCTCCCACGAAAACAACACCCTGCTGTGCTAAAGAGATTTATAATGCGCGATCTTCGAAAATCCTATGATGAATCTGCGATAGCATCTAGTGAGACCAAGAAATTGCTGTATCCTCAAAGGGATCTTTGGTGTCGATCAGTTTTTAACCAAAACGGGTCTAGCGAGATCCACGCGTATTCCCACTTCGTTGATTATATGATCAAAAAGGTATCCCTCGCATCCAGATGTTACATTTATCAAGACTTTGCGTGGTGTGGATCCTCCCTCAGGAGCTCTCAAATAGGATACAAAGCTGCCCATGATGTTCCTTTCTCCTGGAAATGATTTAACATGTCGTCAATAAGCATGGTCGATTCATGTGATCCATACAGCTGCTGGTGTGTTGATTAACCCAAAGGTCATGGAATACAAAGTTGCAATGGCCGCATTGCGTCCGATATGCCGTTAGAGGAACACTCTCCCCATGGGCTTCCATCTGATAATAGCTAGTTCATTAGTCAACCCTCGAATGGGAGCTTGACCTTCACAACTGGTCGACATGTTGTCAATACATGGTCGAGGCAAACGGTTCTTGACCGTCACTTTGTTGAGTTCTCGATCATCAGTACACATACAAAAATGCTTTTCTTCACGGATATAATTGGGGCTCCCCAAAGCGAAAGACTAGGTCTGACAAAACTCCTGTCCAACAGTTCCTGTAGTTGATTAGACAGTTCTTGCAACCCTCCTGGTGCAAAACAGTAAGGAATACGAGTAATCAGGGCTGCCTCTGGCGTGAGATCGAACTGAGATTCTGCCTAACAGTTGTAGAAGTGAACCTGAAAGTTCCTCGGGTAGCTCATCGGAAGAGATTACAAACAATTGATGAATTCTCAATCCTCTTTTCCCTAACCTTAACGTCAATAACAGTTGCCAACATAGCGGGGTAGTCCCTCCGTAGACGCTCCTGGCTTTCATTGCTGAAATGAAGCTAACCTTTGCGCCGCTCAGACGCTTCAGAACAGATTACGATCCTCCACACAAAATTTTCTCCTCACAAGATATGTCTGCGCGATTTCTGAATAACCAATCCACACTAACTACTGCATTGTAACCATTAGGGGTAGTAGAAGGAAGGCCGATTGTTGAATACTTGTCCCACAAGGTCGAGTTTGCATCCCAACAAACCTATGAGGTTTCGATTGTCTTGCCCTCAGTCAATTCCACAACAGGTTCGGCTTCAAGAAGCGTCAGGGTTAAATAGAACAGAGACGAAGCGATTAGCTACTCATACTAGCTACCATGTTGCTGCTATACCTGGCGTCGCCCACGCCAATCCTATATGCCCCTCACGAGTACCACATCCAGTGTTGTTGCTACTGCTACTAGAACTCCCAAAACTGTCATTTTTCCCTGGGTTGTTTACGTCTTGACTTAACAGCAGTCATTCCTTGCCAATGTCACCTTCATTTCCATGCTACGATTACGAGTACTTTGATGTCGCCGTGACTGTTGCCTTTAATGTCGTTGCTTGAAACGGAGCCCTGCGACCTTTCACCAGTAAGGTTCATCTTGTCACATTTTCGCGCCACGTCCTATAGCGTTACTCATGGTGCTGACAGTCACACATTCCATACTACAGTCGATTGTCATTGCCGATGTTCCGATTGATTCGTAAGAGCTGACTCTCATAAGCCGCTTAGGATTCAATTGAAGTCAAATTGCTGATGTTCGCTGCCAGTAATCAGGGTCGTTCTAACACTGAGGTTGGTGAGGCTCTACGCTCATCCCCTTGTCCAGCGTTCTTGCAAGTTAACTGGGTAACGCACGATATGTTTCCAGAGTGTTGCAGATGTGATCGCACTTCGGGGTCTCAGACGTCAGTACATTGAGTTCCAACCAAAGAAGAGGAGTGCGAAGGGTATCGACCAAACATTTGACGCTGCGACATCCAACTCAGGGATATCCGTACAAGCACCTAACATTCTATCCAGTTTGCTAGGCGTTCAGAGGGGTGTTCAGGTAATGCTCGATAGCATCGAGATTCGAAAGAATTCAGAGAGGAGTGAAAAGATCACGTTCGAGTAGAAGACAATCACTGCTATGACTCCTATAGATTGTTGTGTTTCACATTGATCAATTAACGAGACGGAACCCCTTTTCCACTTGTTAAGCCTCACTGGGACTCACATGCACCCCACATTATTATTATGTGTGCACCCACAATAATACTGCGATTTGCATGCTCATCTCAGTTCCTCTTAACTCATGTCAAATGTTTCCTTCAACTCGAGTAGCAAACAAAGAGCATCACGAAACGTGAGTCATGAATGTTTTGGGAAATACCACCCTACCAGTCACATAACACATGCAAGTAATACATGAACTCATACTGTTGTGCTAAACGTGCAATCACATGCCATATCATATGTAAGTGTTTACTAGTTATGCAGTACAATGAGTATACGAGAGACGAACCTTGCAGTCTGGAGCTGAGTGTCATGGTCGTATTCAGAACTTGTTCGGTTATAGTCTGGCTTTATAAAAACGTTCTTAAAACCAAGTTCACTATAACCAGTGGCTCTGATACCAAACTGTCACACCCTCAAAATACCACCTAGGGAGTGTCCCTGTTAGGCGTGTGACCACTAGCAATGAGCCACTAATTACATTGAATCATAAGTTTAAAATAACGTTCCATCAATTAATAATGATAAAATTCCAATCATAAGTTATTCAAAAACCACAAGTTCAGCGGAAGCGTTAATGTAACATAATGTAAATACTTTTTGATCAATCATAAGAGATAAATGTTTGATAAATAATCCCATCCGAATAACCATGACCACTCTCGCTCTCCAGCCAGCAAGCTCCTGTCTCAATCACCTAACGACCTGCGAGCATGTAACAAGTGTATCAGACAAAGCTGGCAAGTTCACAGCTTTAGAAAACGTTTGTTACCCGTTGTATGTAAAACAGTTCACTGACAAATGCAAGTAATATTGTTAGTATCTCAATTCCGAACAAGACGGCTCCTGAAATACATGACTGCCCTATCCCACGTACTCCTATCTAGTACTGGGCCCGACTGGGTCATTAGTTCACATCCGTCCTATCCAGGAGCGGTGTGAGGGTGCCAAACCTAAGTAGCGCTACCAACTAATACCTGAATAAGGGACTTACAAAAATGATAGGTGAGAATATTAACCAATATACCCGTTTTTACCCAAACCACTAACTGTCCCCAACCACTGGGACGCATGCTCGAATGTAGTGAACTCACCTTCGGTTTGCTCGGTAAGATTAAATATCTTGTTTATTAGCCGAACAAAACACGCCCTAAAAAGATTACCGATAACAGTCAATACCTCGTACACATAAACCACACATTTCACGTATAACAAGTCAGGTGTCCCTTGTTCACTTATCACACAGTCAAGATACATGCAACACACTTGTGAAATTCAAGCCATAATAGTAAATCAATAGTCTCTATCATATACTTAGTTCACAAACCAACTTGTCACATGAACATACATACACAATTCATGCACAGCACATATGTCAATTCTTGATAATATGCCAGTTACTGATCAATGATTCAACTTTAGTTCATGCGACCCAACATTTAATTAAGTTGTATGCAATCCATTACATATATATATTAACTTTGCATATGTGTAATCTAATATTGTCATGGCATTCTGTGTATGGCCCCTTAGCATCAAACCCGAACCAATCTACATCCGAGTCTTGTGGTGCGGCCTGTTATCATGCCAGCCCACGTAAAGTGGGCTTCAACACCACTCGGCCCAGTCATGCATGAGCAGCTATGGTTGTGGCCCAGCTCTTAGACTTAATCTAAATCATGCTTCCAGTTTTGACAACCATATCGATCAATCACTTGACAATCAATATAATACCTTACCCTCCTATCCATCATCGATCAGTAATACCCAATCCCTAATTCCTTTATAAAATCATCAAGTTTCAACATTCATATCATTATTAATATGCCAATCGGTTTCCCCCATAAACCCCATGTTTATCACTTTGACTAATTCTGACACATATTTAGTAGGTGCACATGAATTAATAAGATCAAATCACAATTTCACAAGAACCGCCATTTACTTACATGTGCACATGAATTCATGAAATCAAGATAATGGGTCATGTGCCTTCAATTATATTGGACCAAATAAACACTAATATATCGATTTCCTAGCATGCAATTGTATCATCAGGTGATCATCATTACATATTACCACTTCATATACAGAATCATAAAGAACATATTATAACACTTTGCTAGACATACACCTAAAGAATAATTGAACAAGAATTAACATAGTATAGTTCACTAACCAAGATCGATGATACCACACGAGGGAGAGGTGTCTCAGGGTCTGCCGACGTGAACAAGGGGGAAGTAGGGTTTGTATGTATTACCAGTTACGTATACATAAATATATGGATAAAGGATTTGGGCCGGTAGTCTAATAACAAAACAATGATTCGGAAAGGGCCGGTTCTATTCACTGAACACAACAATGAATTGGGTCAAGATATAAAATGCGGACTTATGTTATGAGGGGCACATGCGAGTTCTATGTATATGATCCGGCCCTGATTCGCTTACAAGGCCCACTAACTAAGGCCCACTTCCTAATCCCGTTTTACTACACCCGTACACATATACAATCTAAGCGGTCGGGTACATAAGACCCATTGAACGATATCAAGTATACAACTTGCACACATAGAGTTTAACGACACACACGTGTAACTTAATAATTCTTGTATGATCGTGTAATAAAAGCAATTAAACGTAGAGACACACATCAAGGGTTGTGGAATTTAAGCAATGCTAACCTTGGAAATACGGGTTGTCACATAGACACTCCGAATTTTGATTAGTCTTAGTACTAAAAACAGGCTTTGTAAATTTCTGGTATAAATATTGGATGGGTTCCTTTTGGTACAAAAATTGTTCTCATTAATGTGTGGATATTATACATGCGCAATGTTTGGTCCACTAACATTTAATGATTGAATTATTTTTGGTTATCGTCTTATGTTGATATTATGTTGTAATAATAGAAACTGTAGGATCGTAAACGGACCCGAACGAGTTGTTCAGAGGAGTTTTACTTCGTTTCTGAGGCGGAAACTAAGAAACAAAGGTAGAAACAGCTAGTAATTCACCTTAAACACTGATTAGATTGATTTAACAGCTTGTACATCCAAATCTCACACCGGCAACACTTCGGTATGGAATACAAGGGGTTCTCCCGTGATTTCGCTCAAGAGACACTATATATAGGACTGAGATTTCGCTCCAAGGGACATGACCATAAGAGCGAAACCTCCACATGTCCATATCAGCGAAACCCTTAGCTACCCTATGAGCGAAACCTGCTTGACCAAATAAGCGAAACCCTATCTAATTAAGACCCTATGAGCGAAATCAACAAATATGTATACACTTTTGTCTTCTAGTGAAACATGCAATTCTGATTTCATTTGCATGTTATCTTCACGTGAGTTTGTTGGAATGATGATGCAAGCATTATGTCATTTGGATGATGTCATCATCAAGAATGATGACATCATTCTTGTTCCAAACCGCAACGAACAGAAGACTCGATATAAGACGAAGATGACAGATGTGTGCACCAACAGACTCCCCCTCAGATGTTGACGAGTCTTAAGTGTCGAGTCTTTATCAGTCTTTGTTCTTCACTCTTTCAATCAGCATCAACAGACTCCCCCTTGCAATGTGCTGGCATTCCTTCAGTTCTTCAGCATCATCTGCTTCAGGATCGTAGTCTGGCTTTCACAGGTTCAATCTTTGCCTGGCTCATGCTTTGTCTTCAGAATTCTCAAATATCGGAACCTGGCTTTTCAAACATAAGCTTCTCAGAATCGATCTACCTGGCTCACATCCAGCTTTTCCTCAAACCTGCACCATCTCTACCTCAAAGTAAATTTTACAATTTTAAACAATAACATGTATACATCAACTCAATCTCTCCCTCAAATCAAACATATTCACCTACAATCACTCTTCCTCAGATCACAAACACATCTGATGAACCACTTATTGATTTCCAAAACATATTTTGACATTTTAAAACACACTCCCCCTCACAACAATGTCATCATGTTTAGCACTCGGAAATTTGAAAATCAGCTTTCCAACATCAGTTGTCGAAAATCTTTTTGGTTTTTTTTCAAAAGTTTATGCTAAAACACACCCAAAATCTTTTTGGATTTTTCTGAAAGAAAGTAACTGACACCACTTGTAAAAACAAAGACTGACACCAATTACAGAAACAACAAAAATGCAGAAATGAAATATTTACAAACATTATTTTTGTGAGTTTTGTGTAAGAGGATCACATCAGTTTTTGACAAGTCACAAGTACCGTTGAGCTTAGTTACACATTAAGAATTAAACAATTCACTTAGATTGCCAATATACTGATCCACTTAAATTTTCACACAAATTTCAACTGATTCAGGATATGAGTTAGATGTTTTAAGAACTTAAACTCATTTATGTGTCCCACTTCTTGAATATACTCCCGTATCTAGATCCCAATATTCAGTCTTACAGGTGAGTATACCACATATGATATCTGTAAGGGGTTAGATTGCGAGGGCCGTGAGAGCTCAGGTCGATCTTTCGATACACAGAGAGATGACGGCTTCGACTTTTGGTGGGTCCCCTTTAGAGGATCTTTTGTATTACAACAGCAATGACTGTCAATTTTATTGTTTCATCAATTTGCTGAGGGCTGCGCTATATTTCAAGCATGCGGAAAGTATTCTACGGGGACTAGGCCATTGCTTCCGCAAAATCAGAAGTCCCGGGAGAATACCCCAGATATCACTGAGCATAAAGACCTAGTATCTCAGAAAGAGGGACCTTTCAAACGAGATTTCAGGGGTTACCTATATATCCAAGTAGTGTTCCCCACAAAATAAGCAAGTTTGAATTTTAGTTTATATCCCGAAAAAGTTTACTAAATGTGTAAAAACCTATCGGCATATCATCAGTGAGACCGTTTAACACTATTTAAACAATACAATTCTTTAGCATACTGTGACTATCTACTGATGTACTATCATTTCCTCTTCTAGACACAAAAACTCATTTTTGAATTTATCAGGTTTTTGTCTTTTTTCAAATTTTCAAATGTTTTTGGATTTTCTGAAATTTTCTACTCCCCCTAAAATACAAACACATTTCAAAAGAAAATTTGAAAACTACTAGACTTTTGACCCACTTGAAACATAAACTGAACTGTACAAAAACTTGACAACTGACATCGAATTGCATCAAATCTCCATTCACTCGGCATAAATAATCAGAACTCCCCCTATCACAAACCATTTTCTCATTTAGATCTCAAAACACTTAAGTTTGTTTTAATCAAAATGATTTTTTCCGGAAAATGAGTTTGTTTTTACCACTTGTAAGTTTACCACTAGTTAAGTATGGGGATATGGTTCATCATCTTGTTTATCGAACTCATATGTAGTAAATCAAGTACAACTTAATGTCCCTGATTCACCATTTTCAGTGAAGTAACCTCTGTACCACTTGAAAGAATTACCACTTTTAGGATCATAAACAATACCACTTGTAGGTATGACTAACCAATACCAAGTGTAGGAATGTTACGTCTACATGCATCATTTTATCAATCAGAATGCCGATTCCTGCTTCGCACTTACCAACCTGGAAGCTCCGGCAATTCACACTTATCCTATAAAAATTTAAACTTTATAAGATTCATTCACCATCATCAATTTTCAAGAAAGATGCCGCTTCCTGATCCACGATATAAACTTGGGATCTCCGGCATAGTCCTAAGACTTCAAGGAAAACAGACTTCCATCCAAGTCTTCTCAGACTTGATGGCTTTCAGTTCTTGCGTAGTAGGGTTGTAAGTTGCCTTTTTAGTTGCATAAAAATCTTTAACCCCCTTAGCTTTCCCATTCAACATTTTCCCAAAAAATTTCTTAACACTCCCATTAAATGTTTTCTCGACATCAAACTTAGTATTCTCTTTGTAAAACTGATTCGAGATATCAACCTTACCAACTTTCTGTTTAACTTCTTCAAATTTCAGTGATGGAAACTCATCATCATTCACTGAAATTTTCACTTCAACCTGTGGCTCTTCTGGCTTTGTGGAACCAGATTCATCGCCAACATTCACATCAACTTTCTTAACAACCCACACTTGGTTGTCATTCTCTTTCTTTTTATAAAAATTCTTTTTAGAACACTCACCAACCTCATAAGTTGAGTTTTCAAAAATTTTAAAATTTTCGGTTATTGGTTCAATATCAACAACTTTTCCTTTCAACTTGTTAGAAACTCCCTGTTTTGACTTGGCATTTTTCGGACAGTTCCATGCAATATGACCAGCTTCATTGCATTTGTAACAAGTTCTAGTTTCTTTTGAGTTACAAACTTCAGTTCCATTCTTCTTCTTTTCAGCAAGAAACTCTTGATTTAACTGTCTCCAGAATGGTTTCTTCTGTTCTTCTTCTGCACTTCCACCTGTCACAAATTCTGTTTTTGTTTTAGAATTTTTCAAATTTTTATGATTTTCTGGTGGAATAAATCCAAGGCCTTTCTTTTTGTAGCTACGATTTTGGTTTGGTTTCTTTTGAAAACCAGAACCAGAATTGTAACCCTTTTTCTTGTTTAAACGTTGTTGAACTCTTGAAGTGTACTTTTTAGGTTTTTCAGTAAGATTTAAATCTTTTGTTTCAGAAATATTAATTTCTGTCATTTTTGAAAACCTTTTTAATCATGTCAAAACGAACACTTCTTATTGGAAACTCTTTGTCAGAGTATAATTTGTCCGAATCATTTAAAGTGTATGCAACTTCAAATGTTTCATCATCCAAATTTGCTTTTGATAACAAAAATTCTTTACTATAAGACCGTTTAACCGACGACTTTGGACTGTTGACTGACGAATTTGACCCTTCAGACTCAAACTTTGACTCGGATTCCTCCTCAGTATCCAACACCTGATCGACCACCTTTTTGATTAACTCAGACTCATGATCAGTATCGGACGAGGTAAACGTGACATCAATGTTATCTGGTAAAACGTCAGTTGTGTCGGTTTTTAGCTTTATATTGACTGCTTTTTCAAGTTGCTCCTCGTTTGGTTTTCTAGGAGAATACCCTTCCCAAATTGGAGGCGGACACTTGTTATAGCTAACCGTCATTTTCTTACCAGTATCTTTCTTTTTCTTCAGCTTCTCGTCTTGAAAAGCTTCCATACCTGCAACAGTTGGGTAAATACGATCAATGAGATAATCAGAACTAGAATAACTTTGTAATAAACGTCTAATTCTCTCATTCTCGATCTTTTCTGTCTCCAACTCTTGCTTCCATTTAGCACTTTCTTCGATGTAAAAGTTGATGGCTTTTTGCTTTGTCATCATAACAGCATTCATCATCGTTAGTGCTTGTTCTCTTTTTGAGTTTGTCTTTTGAAGACCAGTGACTGTTTTGTTCAATACATCATAAGATTCTTTCACATAGTTGAGATTGAACAGTAACTGCTCCTTCTTCTTCTCATACTCAGCAATTATGTCATCTTTTGCTGCACATTCCTTGCATGCTTCCAAACACTTTGTGCAAGGCTTGACAACTTCAACAATCTTCTCAATCTCGATTGTCTTTACCACTTCAACCACTTTTTCTTCTTCAATCACCTTCTCTTTTTCAGTAGTCTTCTCAACAACACTTTCAACATTCTCTTTCTGAACAACATCTTCAGATTTCTTTAGGTGTTGTTCTTTTGTAGCTCGTTTCTCCTTCAATTTCTCCATGCGATCTGCAAAATAGAAATGAAAACTTTCAGGAGAAAGATGAGATTTTGCAACATGTATATGTTTTTCTTCCTCATCATCACTGCTACTATCAACAACTGGTGACTGATCAAACTGTACAGACTTTTCAGAATCAGCATCTGATAAACCAGAATCTGAAGGTGTTTGATCAAAAACAATTTCCTTTTCTGAACTAACAACATTTTGTACACTCTCATCTGAACTCTGTGAGTTTTCATCAGCACTTTCTGAACTTTCATCAGAAACAACAGACTTTTCATCCATGCTTTTCACTGTTTCACCAATAGACTTCATCCACGTAGCAAACATGTCTGGTTCTCTGACAATCTTAGCGATGAAAGCTTTAAAATTCCCATTCTCATCTGCAAACATATTCCAGCTGAAGCCTTCAGGTAGCCTCTCATCATCTTGATCGACTATGCATGCTTTGCTATCAGGAGATATATAATTGTTCCAGTTAAAATCCGCCACACACGCTCTTTTTGAAGCCTTCAGCTGTTTGTGAGTCTTGTGATTGACCAACTTGCTAATTAAATGGCTTTCCGGTAGTAATCATCTTTTCCGAACGGATTCTGAGCGCCACTAGCTTCCCTGTTCTTGCACTCCCGCTTGAAATGGCATTTCTCCCTGCAACGAAAACAAGTAACTTTAGATTTATCAAAACCTAAAGTAGATACATGAGGATCAAGAAAGTAATTTCTCCCGGTAATCGTTTTGAACTTTTCAGCACGTCTAAGAACACTAGCAAGACACCATTTGATATCCATTAATTCCATCTCTTCGGCGTCTATTTGATCGTAATCCTCTTTAGTGAGCATGGGATTTCCGATTCGACCAACCACTAGACCCTCATAAGATAACAATACGGAACCAAGTAGAGCCATGTGGTCTTTAGCAGTGTCTTCTGAAAAACTTTGACCTTCTGGAAGATTTAGAGCGATGTTGCATTGAATCACATATCCATTTCCTGTCTTTGTGCTCTGAGACTGAAAGCTTGTATTTGAATCTTTAGGATTAACACTCGGAAATGATGAAAAACCACTGTTACTTTTAAAACTTTGATCAACTTTTTCAGATGAATCTCCAGCACTAAATACAGTTTCAATTTTCGGACTTCTCTCAGCTTCTGGAACCGAAATACTACCTTTGTAATACATCTTTACGTCCTGTTGACCACTCGGACTATTCATCCTCGCTATCTTTTGCTGTTCCAAATCCTGACTCTCGATCTTTTTGATAAACTTAGAGATCGTCAACCCATCATAAACACCCGTATTTTTCAGAATCATCAAATACGTTCCCCACTCTTTCTGCGATAACGCATCAACAAGTTTATCTACCTACTCTTCACGATCTTTAGTAATACTCAGCATCGACATTGATCGTACAAGGTGACAGTAACGTTCAATCAGCTTCTTTGTATCCTCACCCGGTAAGCTACTGAACAAATAAAACTCTTTCTTTAGCAAAGCCTTTTTGCTCTTTATAATGTTCCCGCTACCCTCAAATTTGACTTTAAGTGCATCCCAGATTGACTTTGCAGTTTTGTCATGTTGTAACAAAATGAATATGTCTTCTTTTATGGCTTGCTGAAGCAGACTGATCATCATTTTCTCAGCTTTGTACATTACCCGTTCTTGATCCGTGAACTCTGATAATTCTTTAAGAACCTGTAAATCTGTTCGAGGCAGCACATATTTCTTTAGAATACATTCCCATGACCTAAGATGATTTGCCTGAACCCAGTTCTCGAATCTATCCTTCCACCCGTAGTATTCTTCGATACTCATCAATTTCGAGGGCTTTTGGGTGGTTCCCGTCTCGTTTTCCAAATTCATAGCTTGAGCAAGAACAGCTGGACCAGACGGTGTTGCAAACACGTTATAAAATTCAGTATCCATGATAACTTTGTACGTTTTTCAAATTAAGTGACAAATAAGCGAAATCAGGTGATAATGCACAATGAACGAAATCCCAGATGACTTAAGAGCGAAATTAGGGTTTTGAGTGTTCACAAAAGCGAAATCAGGTGTACAAATCAGCGAAATCCCTTATGTCCTTAAAAGCGAAATTACTGCTGTTCAAATGAGCGAAACACTGAAGTTCATATGAGCGAATCTACTGATGTTCAAATGAGTGAAACCCTGATGTTCAAATGAGCGAAACTACTTATGACCTTTGAAGCGAAATACCAGAATTATGTCACAAGAGCGAAACTCTAATGTTCGTTGGAGCGAAATTATCTGATGTTTGAAAGAACGAAACCCTGATTGTTATTTGGAGCGAAACCTAAGTGTCCTCAAAAGCGAAACCATTAGTTGTCACAAAAGCGAAACTAGGTGTCCGTATAAGCGAATCCAACTCGGAAGCTAATTTGGTCCATTTTTACTTTGAATTTAGGTCCGAAACTTTCCAGGGTTTGTTAATGTTCAATTATCTATTATCTGTGAAATTTTGAGCGAATTTAGACCGGTAAAATTTTCTGAAATGATGAAAGAAGGTGTAGAAGTAAGAAATCTCGAAAAACTCCAGCTAATCTCTGCAGAACTCCTCCTCCTGAGCTCTGATACCACTTGTAGGATCGTAAACGGACCCGAACGAGTCGTTCAGAGGAGTTTTACTTCGTTTCAGAGGCGGAAACTAAGAAACAAAGGTAGAAACAGCTAGTAATTCACCTTAAACACTGATTAGATTGATTTAACAGCTTGTACATCCAAATCTCACACCGGCAGCACTTCGGTATGGAATACAAGGGGTTCTCCCGTGATTTCGCTCAAGAGACACTATGTATAGGACTGAGATTTCGCTCCAAGGGACATGACTATAAGAGCGAAACCTCCACATGTCCATATCAGCGAAACCCTTAGCTACCCTATGAGCGAAACCTACTTGACCAAATAAGCGAAACCCTATCTAATTAAGACCCTATGAGCGAAATCAACAAATATGTATACACTTTTGTCTTCTAGTGAAACATGCAATTCTGATTTCATTTGCATGTTATCTTCACGTGAGTTTGTTGGAATGATGATGCAAGCATTATGTCATTTGGATGATGTCATCATCAAGAATGATAACATCATTCTTGTTCCAAACCGCAACAAACCGAAGACTCGATATAAGACGAAGACGACAGATGTGTGCACCAACAGAATGATCCAAAAACATTTGAAAATTACTTTAATTCGATGCAATTCGATGTCAGTTGTCAAGTTTTTGTATAGTTCATTCTATGTTTCAAGTGAGTCAAGAGTCTAGTAATTTTCAAATTTCTTTAATGTGTTTGCATTTTAGGGGGAGTAGAAAATTTCAGAAAATCCAAAAACATTTGAAAATTTGAAAAAAGACAAAAACATGATAAATTCAAAAATGAGTTTTTGTGTCTAGAAGAGGAAATGATAGTACATCAGTAGACAGTCACAGTATGCTAAAGAATTGTATTGTTTAAATAGCGTTAAACGGTCTCACTAATGATATGCCGATACGTTTTTACACATTTAGTAAGCTTTTTCGGGATATAAACTAAATTTCAAACTTGCTTATTTTGTGGGGAACACTACTTGGATATATAGGTAACCCCTGAAATCTCGTTTGAAAGGTCCCTCTTTCTGAGATACTAGGTCTTTATGCTCAGTGATATCTGGGGTATTTTCCCGGGACTTCTGATTTTGCGGAAGCAATGGCCTAGTCCCCGGAGAATACTTTCCGCATGCTTGAAATATAGCGCAGCCCTCAGCAAATTGATGAAACAATAAAATTGATAGTCATTGCTGTTGTAATACAAAAGATCCTCTAAAGGGGACCCACCAAAAGTCGAAGCCATCATCTCTCTGCGTATCGAAAGATCGACCTGAGCTCTCACGGCCCTCGCAATCTAACCCCTTACAGATATCATCTGTGGTATACTCACCTGTAAGACTGAATATTGGGATCTGGATATGGGAGTATATTCAAGAGGTGGGACACATAAATGGATTTAAATTCTTAAAAGATCTAACTCATATCCTGAATCAGTTGAAATTGGTGTGAAAATTTAAGTGGATCAGTATATTGGCAATCTAAGTGAATTGTTTAATTCTTAATGTGTAACTAAGCTCAACGGTACTTGTGACTTGTCAAAAACTGATATGATCCTCTTACACAAAACTCACAAAAATATTGTTTGTAAATATTTCATTTCTGCATTTTTGTTGTTTCTGTAATTGGTGTCAGTCTTTATTTTTACAAGTGGTGTCAGTTACTTTTTTTCAGAAAAATCCAAAAAGATTTTGGGTGTGTTTCAGCATAAACTTTTGAAAAAAAACAAAAAGATTTTCGACAACTGATGTTGGAAAGCTGATTTTCAAAGTTCCGAGTGCTAAACATGATGACATTGTTGTGAGGGGGAGTGTGTTTTAAAATGTCGAAATATGTTTTGGAAATCAATAAGTGGTTCATCAGATGTGTTTGTGATATGAGGAAGAGTGATTGTTGGTGCATATGATTATGAGAGGGAGTCGTCTGATTATTTCAGAGTGTTGATGCATACGAATTGTTAAATTTAGAAAATTTATTTCTGGGTTAAGAATGTGCAGGTTTAGCCAGGTTTTCCTGAAGAGCCAAGCTGATCGATTCTGAAGATGCTATGGACAGAACTAGAGCCAAGTTTCGATCCTGGAAATTGAAGACTCTGTAGTTTGAACCAGATATTGCTGAAGAACAAAGAAATGCCAGCAAATCGTTAGGGGGAGTCTGAAGATTTTTCAAGTTAAGGGGAGTCTATTGATGAAGATAGAGAGAGAAAAGCCCATAGACTAATCAAGACTGAAGAAGTGAAGACACAGCATTGTTGTGACTCGATAGTCGACTCGTCAACATCTGAGGGGGAGTCTGTTGGTGCACTACATCTGTCGACTTCGTCTTGGATCGAGTCTTACATTGTATTGTATAGATTAGGGCACGTTTTACGAGAAAATAGGAGATTGTATGTGTTTAGTGAGCAGGTTTCGCTCATAGGGTCTTAGAAGGTAATTTCGCTTATGTGAACATGGGTAATTTCGCTTATATGGACATATGTAGATATAAGCGAAACCATTAGCCTATATATAGGTAATCATTTGAGCGAAACCAGATAGACATTGTCTTGTATTCCATGCCGAAGTGCTGCCGGTGTGAAGATCGAGCTGTAATCGTTGTTACTCAATACAATTAGCAGTTAAAGTGAAGAATCACCAATTTCTACCTCCGTTTCTTGTTATTCCGCAACTGAAACGAAGTTGAACACCTCTGAACGACTCGTTCGGGTCAGATCACGATCCTACAAGATTTTTCTCACTTTAACTGCTAATTGTATTGATTAACAACGATTACAGCTCGATCTTCACACCGGCAGCACTTCGGCGTGGAATACAAGACAATGTCTATCTGGTTTCGCTCAAATGATCACCTATATATAGGCTAATGGTTTCGCTTATATGTACATATGTCCATATAAGCGAAATTACCCATGTTCACATAAGCGGAATTACCGTCTAAGAACCTATGAGCGAAACCTGCTCACTAAACACATACAATCTCCTATTTTCTCGTAAAATGTGCCCTAATCTATACAATACAATGTAAGACTCGATCCAAGATGAAGTCGACAGATGTAGTGCACCAACAGAAAGGACGAAATGCCACCAAAAGCGAGACAGGGTTCTGGACTACCTATTACCCCGAAAGAGTTGGCACAACTCATAGCCCAACACGTTAATACTGCCATGGAACAGCGCGATGCTAACCAAAATATTGGCCAGGAACGTGGAGTGATGCTCATGGGCATGGTTTTGGTGGGACACAGATCGAAAACCCTTCAGGTGATATAATGATCGGAAAGTTTTAGTAGTTCCTGTCTTATGATATAATCGGAGTGTAATTCTGATTTTTCATTAACTTTGTGAACAGTACATTGATGTACATATAAAACAATCCAGGGTTGTAACCCAAGATCATTTACTGGTACCCTATGCAAGGACGTGGCAACGGTATGCGTGATGTCGGGCCGTCACAGCGGATCGACCATTCAAATAATTCCGCATTCCGAGCCTAGGTCTGGGGATTCGTGAAAGCGAAAGTCTGAGAGTTCGAAGAAGCGTGTGTGGTTAACTCTAGTGGTTTGGGAAAATGATAGTGCCAGGGTTGGCAGGGGTGGTTTTGAGAGGAAGACTCACAAGGATGAGTGGAGAAAGTGGGCCAGATGTGGCTGAACTGGACATGTGACTCCTAAGTGTTATGCTAAGAGTACATTGGATGGAGTTACGCTCGAGGGATGCTTCGTGTGTGGTGAGCAAGGACACTACCAAAGAAATTGTTCAAAACCGAAAGGACATGATGCTAAGGGCAAAACCGTTGAGGCAAGTGTTGGGAAGACATGTGATAGTCCTTCTACTATTCCTGGTATGTTTTGAATTAGAAGCCAATCTATGTTCATACTTTTAATACCAAAGCTGACTTGAGTTTTGTTCGAAAAACTTTGAACCATTTTTGGTGTTCACCTACAAGTAAGTTAAGTATAAAGTGCCCGATAGAACTAGCAATTGGTAAGTTGATGGAAACTAGTAAGGTCGTTCGTGATTGTAGTATTTAGTAGGTGATCGTAGTTCTAGTGTTAGTATATTTCCAGTGGAGCTGGGGAGCTTTGACGTAGATGCGAGGATTGATTGATTATCCAAGAACGAAGCAGGGATTATTGCTCGGAGAAGCAAGCTAGGACACCTCGTTCTGATGATGGAAAGGTGGTAATTGTACACGGAGACCGACCGAGTCGAGTGTCGAGTGTTGAGTGCTGAGGGTTGAGAGTCGTCAGTTTTGTGAGGATGCTCAAGTTGATGCGAAAGGGCAATCCTGCGTTCTTAGTTAACGTGGTGGATACGAAAGCCGAATGTAGGAATATCGGAGAGATTCCTATTGTTCGTGATTATCCAGAAGTTTTCATAAAAAGACTTACCTGGATTGCCCCCTACGAGACAGATCGAATTCCGAATCGATCTGGCACCCGGCGCTGCACCCATTTGCAAAAATCTCCTTATAGATTAAGCACCGTCTGAGATGATAGAAATGTCGAATCAGCTTCAAGATCTACTGGACAATGGTTCACTCAATCAAGCTTTTCGATTTGAGGTGCGTCTATTTTGTTATGAGGAAGAAGGATGGATCCTTCAAGGTGTGTGTTGATTTCAGAGAACTGAACAAGTTGACTATCAAGGATCGGTACCCTTTTTCCGAGGATTGACGATTTGTTCAATCAAGCTACCGGGATCCAGCTTCTACACGAAGATCGATCTACGATCAGGATATCATCAGTTGAAGATTGATGACGAAGATATGTGGAGGACTGCTTTTCAAACACGATATGGCCATTATGAGTTATTAGTCATGCCTTTTGACTAAATTAATGCGCCATTTATATTCATGGATCTCGTGAACAGGGTATGGAAACCCTAATCGAATGAATTCGCGATAATATTCATCAATGACATACTTGCTTACACGCGAGTCAAGGAGAATCAGGAGTAACATTGAAGTTGACTATGGAGTTGTTGAGGAATAAGGAAGGTATGCATATAGATCAGTCTAATATTAGAGCGATCGAATGATGAGAAGCGCCAAAAGCCCCATCAGGAGTACGACGATTCATGAGACTAGCTAGGTACTATCGGAGATTTATTAAGAATTTTCCTAAATTAGTGCAGCCTTCGACACTAATAATCTTAAAAGGAAAAGGGAAATTGATTGGACAACAAGATAGTAGGAAGCTTTTCGGACCCTTGAAAGAAAAGTTGGGAACATGTATGGTGGACGCCAAAGGAAGTTAAGATACTCACATGCCCTTGGAAGAGTTATCTTACAATAATAATTAACACTCTAGTATTCAGGTTGCTCCGTTTGAAGCCTTGCATAGATGGAAGTGTTGATCACCATTTTGTTGAGCTAACATGACAAAGGACAATTAACCAGACCTTAGTTTATCTAGGAAACCAGCGAAAGGATTTTCCTGGATCGAGGGAAGGTTAAAAGTCGCCAATTGACCGACATAAGGATTACATGGACAATTGAAGGAACTATTGCGATTCCAGATTGAAGATTTGGTTCTGTTAAAGGAGTTATCTTGCAGAGATACTATTAGGTTTAGCAGTGAAAATAAGAGCTGAGTCACAATGATTAGGTCCTTTCAAGAGCCCATCTTGAGTTGGATCAGTCGCTTATAGGCTCAAGCTACCATAAGGATGGACTAGTGTACATGATGTATTGTTTGGGTTTAGTTGAGAAAGTGTATAATGGATAATACACTGATTTTGTCCTTTATATAGATTTGTTTGGAAGATAAACAGAATTTTTATCGAAGCACCGTAGAAGCAGTACGTATAGCAAGAAGAGTTATGCTAATAACCAGACAAGCAATTACAGTATTCTAGTCGTGTATGCGATTTATTGATTTAGAGATTTGTGGATATCTGAAATGAATGCAAGAAGGAAGGAATACGAGTTTATGAGATTTGATTCTTTCAAGAGCCCATCTCGAGTTGGATCAATCGGGTGTAAACTCATACTATCTTGGGTACAGGGTAATGTATATGTAAATATACATATGTGGAACCCGAAAAGGTGAAACTTTGACTTAATCTTCTTGATTAAGTGCTTGTGAATGTTGGACCTTGGAAAGGGTGGAGAGCGTTGGGACGTGAGTTTAGGAATCGAGGATGTGTGTAATATAGGTCTACGAAGATTCTTCGTAAGAATCAAAGTTTCTCGCAGAAACTACAAGACCGTATTCATTAAATGCGTTTTTGTTATTTTACTTAATGCGAAAGCAAAACCTGTAGAGTAAAAATTTCGGGGACGAAATTTCCTAAACAGGGGGAGACTGTGACATCCGACTTTTCAGGTGGTACCATACAATTGTAACACTTGTTGTGAATAGATAAAAGGCTGTATTTGAGTGATTATGATGTTTATATGTGAAATTTAATGAGTTGGTAAATTTAAACCTTGGTAAAAATTATGTTGGCAACGGTAAGATAAACGTTTATCGCGTAACTGATAAAATGCGAAACGAACGTCGGTGACCACCCGATCAGTGTTAAAATCCTAAAAATAGTCTCTCATGATTAGAATAATAATTTTAATCATATTCGTGAGGAAAAACAAATTAAAACGCTAAGAAACTCTATTTTTCGAGTTTAAGCGTGTACCGCGCGATGTAGCTCGTATACCGACAAAACACTGTCAACACAGCCTGTCAAGGCAACTGATAATTATTTTATTAATAATTTGATGAGTTAATTACTATAGAAAGATAAAAATAAATAAAAATGCTTAAATCCCTATTTTTGCGATTTTAAGCGCGTACCGGGCAGCACAGCAATCATACTACCAAATACCGGCAACGTAGCCAGTCCAGGCAAACAAAATATTGTTCAATAATATTTTGGTGAGTTTATTTTTATAGAGTGTTAAAAATAATTAAAAACGCGTTAAAACGGGTTAAAAAGCTAGATAAAATACCTGGTATCCAGCAAAATACCAGTTTTTGGTCTAAATTATATATATATGGATATATATACGAATAGATGGTAGGATGTGAGACATGGGGCTTGAGTTGGCAGCCATGCAATGCCTCCTCTCTCCTCTCTCTTTCATGCATTGGGTGAAAAATATGTGAATAATGATGATGTTTCCTTGTAATCTTCTCAAATCTTACATGTCTTGCTTTAACCAAGAACACATCATTCTGATTCCCTCTCTCTACCTCTTGACTGAATTCACACACACATACACCCACTACCAAATTCAAATTTTGAAGTTCATGAATATTCATGTTCATACAAACTCATTTCAAGTTAGTATGAAGATCCAAGAGGGTTTTAAAGGTGATTTCAAGAAGGTGCAAGCTCCATATCATCAAATTTTAACAAAACCCACTAAGAATCTTGAAGGTATAAAAGCTAATCTTTTTAAAAATGTTCTTGATTCTTGATAAAGAAGATGATAGTAAAAAGTTTCTCTTGTTCTTGGATTTAAGCGTTAACTTGAAACTAAAAACAAATGGGTTTTTGAATAAAAAAATGGATGAATATGTACGTGTGTGTAGCCGTAGGTATATATGTATGTATATGTGATTGTGTTTTGATTTTAGGTTGAGTGATTCTTGAATAATGTGATTCTTGAATGATAGAATACATGCATGAATAAAAAATGTCATAAAAGAATGATCTAAAAGTGTTTCATGTTTTTGAAAGGGATTTGATGAAAAATTGAACTTTGGAAGTTCATTTGGGTTAATATATTTCATGTATATGTATGTATATGTGAATGCATGCATGTAATTTTTGGTCATATACTCATGAATGAAGATACTTGTAATTATGTATGAATGAATTGTGTGATGATGGATGATATAGGTTAAAATTTGTAATAACATGGATTTAATATGTTCTTGAGTTTGATTAGATCATAAGTAATGATGTTGATGTTGTATGAGTGCATTAGATGCACATACATGAACATGCATGATGATATGAAAGCATGAAATGATGATTTGAACATGATTTGATAAAAATGATTTTTGATCAGATTATAAACACTAAAATATGATTATTTTGAAGTGTTTAATGATATAAAACTTTGTCATAATGTTTACTAGTTTTGCATCTTGTACTTGGTGCATTAGAAGTTGTAAAATACATGAAATTGCATGATTTATGTGACTTAAAAAAACTGCACTAATCTGATTATAACCACTATTTTATTCAGTAAATAACATGTATTGAGTTAAAATATCAAGTCGTTTCGAGTTGGGATGGTTATAGTAACGTTTAACGCAAAACTATGCGTTAAAACGGCCAAAAATCGGCTTTTCGAGTGATTTTTGTAAAACTGATTTAGATCAGTAAATAAACTGATGTTTTTAGTTTAAAAATAAGTATTTTAACTAATTTTAAGTTTACTTGGTGTTTGGTTGGTCATACGTGACTTCCGACGCCCGAAACCGTTACCGAATCGCTAAAAGACGCATTTTTCAGTACACACAAGTATGGGTAAAATTTTGGGTAAAACTTATGTGTTAAAATATGTTATGTGATTTAAACATTAGAATGTAAAAGTATGTTAAGTTTTAATATGTTGTTGGAAGTTTAGACTTTGCATGTATGCTTGTACGTTTTGTGCGGCAGAAACGGTAAAAATCGTGTTAAATATGTAACTTGTTTATCGAGCATGAAATTTGATACTTACGAGATGTTTTATGTATATTTGCTTTAAAAATGACAAAATAGATAAATTAACAAGATTTCGTGTGTTTCGGTGTTAAACTATGTAAACATTTATGTATATATATTACGACGTGCAAATCGTAGATATATTGCATATAAACGGGAGAGTTAACGGATTTACACAATAACGGTCACCAATAAAATCGTTCAAGTCGCAAAATCATATATATATATATATATATATATATATATATATATATATATATATATATATATATATATATATATATGGACTCATATATATGTTAACGTGCCAACTTAATAAAAAATGATAACTTTTCGAGAAAATCTCAAAGTTATGTGATAATTCTAAGAAACAGAGAAACTTAGGATTTTTGTGCTATGTATATTGATTTAAAACCGTTCCTATATATATATATATATATGTGTGTTTTAGGACGTGTAGAAATCAATCTCTGGGATTGCACTATTTAAAATACGCACCCAAAGGTGAGTGTCACTAAACCCCTCTTTTACTGCTTTGTATATATTTTGGGGGTAGAACACGCCAATTAAGGGTGTAATAATGTTTTTGAAATAAAACATACCTTTTAATATATAAATATATATATTTTCGTTGAAAATATATGAAATTTGATAAGTCCTACGTTTTGAAGTAAAAACGTTTTTGATGAATGAATGTTGAAAGTTGGGATGGATGCCGGCCTGGGTCTCGAGTGATGGAGATTCAGGGGATTCGTATAATTACGTGTATTAAATTGTCATATTAGTAGGATATATATATTGTACGTGAGGCATACATCATATTGTTCTCAAAGAGGACCTTGCGCCCTTGATGTCGTTTAATCATTTAAGTATTGCATGCGATGAATTGTTGGTAGATCTACAGGGTTGACAACCCAGTCATGACCGGTCGCCTCGTGTCAAGTCAAACGACGAATTTAAATCTGTTTATTGTCTAGCTTTGACTATCCCTGCATGGTTAATATATAGTTCATATCGTCTAGCTAACATACGATTCTGAAAATTTACGCAATAATTTAATATACAAAACCTGGGCAAGAGTGCTGTTGTCGGATTGATGAACCGACGGAAGGCCCAAGGATTTTATTAAGGAAGTAAAATGGAGTTTCTAAAAATTATATGGATGTTTTCAAATAAACGCATAATCAGAAAATTTTCCTTTGAAATGAATTGTTTGTATGTGAATATGTGAACTTACCTTCCTTTGTGTTGACACTTGATTTTAACATGTTCTACATGTACTTGAGTTCGGCTTCGGGAATTATGGCGTATCTTGTGGTTGTTGATGCATGTTTTGTTACTTAAAATGTTGGACTGACTTTTAAACATTCTGGGACTAAATGTAATAAGATCTGTGAGGATCAAAGACAACTTTATCATGTCATGGTTATGTCGTGTTTTGGGACGTTAAGTTTAAAATCTATGTTTTAACTAAATAACATTGTCCAACAATATAATGCATCAAACATCAAGATAGAAATGGGCACCAGCTTCCGTCACCACTACGTTTTATATTCCGCTGCGATATTTTTGGGGTGTGACATGGGGGCGTCGATTTAGTGTGTAGGTTACCATCTTTCACTTTGTCGCTTCCATCCTTGCACTTGTTACACTAATCTATTTAATCAACAAACTAATCTATCTACTATTACTTAACAACCCTCATACTTAGGATGTGAAGGGGTTAGTTCTTCATTCACCCCCTAATCACGAACATCCTTGAGTTGTTGTAGATCTTGAACTCCGAGTAGTTCTCGCAATGTAACAAACTTGACTCTTGCTAGTTCTTTTTTTAATAAGTCTGCCCTTTGAAGAAATATTATCCACCCTTTTAGAGTTATCTTTTCTTCTTTCCAGCCTATAACTTCACTTAACAACCTTTTAAGCCATAGTTCTTAGCATGCAGCCGTAGTGGCTGCCATGAATTTTGATTCACATGATGAAAGTGCCAGTGTTTGTTGCTTTTTTGTGCACCAGGTTATAGGTGATTCTCCAAAGTAGAAGACTAAACAAGTTGTACCTTTTCCTTGGTCTATGTTAACACCATAACTACTGTCACTATAACTTGTGACCTTACTTTCTCTGTGCTTCTTGTAAACGATTCAAGTCACACCCCAACCAATGGCGGAAACATCGGGGTGTGGCACTGAGCGAAACAGATTGTCCAAGAGAATCCATAACAACTATTAGCGACAATATATTTAACGTTTAATGTCCCATACCATCAAAAATATAAAGCAAAACAGTCATTACAAATATCAGTCTCAAGAACAAAACTATTCCGACAACTTAGATTTATTTAGTGGAGTTTCAAGATTTCCTCCTTGATTCATCACGGCATAGCATAGCATCCTATCAACCTGTCACATACGTTAAAATAAAGTCAATATATAAAATGTAAAGGTAAGTACACAAGTTTGAGTAGCATATAGTAAAGAAAGTGTTTACGCATAACCAACATGTATCACGTAACGGGCGAAGCCAGTAACTATAAAAACTATGTTCACACTTAACCACAAGACTGCATTGTAGAGTATGCGTGACACATGTCCAGCGGACACGTGAAGTAAAGAGATGTGATTCCTAGCAACCACTGTCCACGACAGGTGCTGAGTCCAAACTATAGTACTATCATTGCTAGAGGCGGTAGAGTGTAACACTGTCTAAGCATAGTAACAAGCATTCATAGATCACGTATAACATGCGGGAGCGGTTAGCGTTAAAAGTGTTTGCGTTGTGTGTTATTGTGTTTTGAGATAGAACGTATGTAACACCCAAAAGTGCGTTAAAAAAGAATAGGTTCGAGTATACTCACAGTATGTGTTTAACAAGCAAACACAACCTTGATTGGATTGAAGGGAGCCCGTTGGAGTTAGCCTGAGCATAGAACAGTAGTGTAAGCGTTGAACAACGTGTAAAACAGTGTGTCGAATAGTTTGAGTGTCAAATGGTGAGTCGAACGGATGGGTATCCATTCGATCGGATGGTCATCCGAGCGGATGACCATTCAAACGGATGGCCATTCGAATGAGATGTGGGTGTTTGTAAATCGTTTTGAAAATTTGAAGTTTTCGTTGTAGCGTTTAAACAATGTAAACTATAGATGCCAAGTCTGTAATAACCATAAATTTAAAATCATTATTCTAGAAATAAAAGAATAATAATAATCATTATTCTAGAAATAAAAGAATAATAATTTATAATAAACTAAACATTTATCTTATGATCCATCCTTCTGTATATCAACCAAAACTATTATTATTATTTATAAATTATCCAATAGGAAACCCTAATTAAGACACCCAAGTAATTCTGTACAAACCCTAGAATATTATCAGAACAATCAAAATCAGGATCAGGGCCCCTAAAACTCAGGGGGGGGGGGGTATTCCCTACTCAACGATTATCCATATAACTCATTATATAATTCGAATTTATCCATTTTGTCGACTCAGCTAGGCTAGTCCCACGCGTGGCAACACTATAAGAATAAGGTGTCCCTTACGGACCGTAACATTATGAGGCTTGCGGTCCGTAAGCATCCTTACGGTCTGTAACATTGGGAGTCTTACGGTCCGTAAGCTAGTTCAAAATCGAGTATAAATAGCAGAGGTTGGGACTTGATTCTGGGCGCTTGAACGACGAACAAAGTCGAAATATACACGGATTTATGCTCTGTTTATCACAATTAACACACACGATTCACTAATCAACGCCGCAATCAGGGTAATAACTCGATCGCTGATACGATTCAATGTCCGATTGATTGAAATCAATCCAATGGATGTTTAAGTGCTGCTCAAATTTGGGTTATGCTTTGTCATTAGTCGTGATTCCGATGGATGTTTAAGTAATTTCACTTTGTCATTAGTTGTGATTCCGATGGATGTTTAAGTGTTTGCACTTTGTCATTCGTTGTGAATCCGATGGATGTTTAAGTGATTTCACTTTGTCATTAGTTGTGAATCCGATGGATGTTTAAGTATCGTACTTTGTCATTCGTTGTGAGAATTTTAATCTCGTGAGTTATCGAAAATGCTGTATTAAGTTACTAATCTAGTTTGTGTGCATGTTATTTAAATTAGGTTAAAAGACTAATCAGTAGTATAAACTCTGCCCGTATAAATCTGAAATATTATCACAGGGTAGCATCACTTTGGAATTATTAAGGTACGGATCCTTACCCTCACTCCTTATTGCTTCATATTCAAATTGTTATAAACCCTTAAATTCATATATTTTTAAAACTCCTCACGTCTTTGATTATCGATTCATTTGATAGTCCGTTTGATTCCTATTCTAATCATAATTTTGGATTTAGCTTTCATGTCATGCGATAGTATTATGTTAGTTGTACTCATTATCGCATGTTCCAATATATGTTACGTCTTGTTATGAAAAATATTTTGATAAGTTATGTGAATAAGACCATTTGTACTCTGATACCCTGAGTGTCGCTTCTCGTGGAGTGTCCCACGAGCATGTTGTTGCGGCATCGACATCATGTGCTCCATCCGTGACGGAGAGATCAGTTCACGGCGTCCCTAGGTACAAGTGAGGTACAAAGCTACTAGGAGGCGTATGGATCGATCCTAGAATTTAAGTTAAGGAGGTGGATAGCGGGTATGCCAACTCGCCATATCGTGTGATAATTATGCAGGAGTAGCTACCTGTGTATTGTCACGTTTTAAGTTTGGCTCATGGATACATCCGAATGATATGATTATGAAATTTCGTTACTTGCATCATATCATTTTCACATAAAGTTTCCTCCGAATAACATTTCATATAAAGCGTTATTTGTTCTTTGAGCCTATTATTCCGTACTGAGCATTTGGCTCATTCCGTAAACTTGTTGTATATACAGGTTCACAGGTTACTTCGGGCGGGGTAAAGATAGAAGAATAAAGCCTAGGAATAAATCTGAAGATGTTAGTTAATCCAGTCAAAATGTCTCCGTTTGTATATTAACCTTAAGTTTAGTTGTCGTGTGGTTGTATCCTTATCAAATAAATAAATGGAATTATGACTTTTGTTTATGATACCATTGTTATTGTGACACGTCAGCCCTTCCAGGTTGGGGTGTTACAAAGTCATTCGGTCGGATGGTCATCCGGATGGATGGCCATTCGATCGGATGGCTATTCGATCGAGAAACTGGTAGTTTGAAGTTTAATCAAAACATTTAAGTGTTGAAAGTTATAAAGGGGCAGGCCACCTGGTCGAATGGTCATTCGATCGGATGGTCATCCGATCGGATGGCCTTTCGAGTGGGTGAACTGTTTGTTGAAAACTTGTAAAATTTCTAAGTAAAAAGGTTTGAAATTTAACGGAGACGGCGTGATGACGTGTCAAATAACAGAAAACACATCAAGATTCAGCCCATTCGATCAGATGGGAATCACCCCATTCAATCAGATTCACAGTCCTTTGACGAAGTTTCATGTCTGACCTGTTAATTGGTCATCTCTCCAGTGGAAATCCGTTCTCAACCAGAGAATTAGTGGAGAGCCTGAATGAGTCTAGATTCCATCGGTTTTGAGTAGAAGTTGAAGAGAAGTTTAAAGAAAAGTTGAAAACAGTTGAAAATGTTGAGATCTTGTTGAGATTTAAGTTAAAAGTGTGGAAATCCTTTAGATCTAAACCAATCTTGATGAGATGATGTCACACAACAGTTTGCATAAGCAACTGAGTGAGAACCACCTTCAAGGAGTCAAAATCAGGCGATTTCGAGAAGAAAATGTGTGATTTTGATGGAGAAGATGATGTAGAAGTGTGTAGTGATGATGATTGAACAAGAATTAAGGGGAAATACTCACCAAAAAGCCTTGAATCGAGGGAAAAGAGTGTCTGAGAGTGTCTAGAGTGCAGTTGGTCGGATGGAGATGTCACATCAGTGAACAGTAGTGTACGGATGCTATTTATAGGGTGAGAGAGGGAGTAAGGCGGTGGAGAAAGCGAGGTGTCGGATGGGTGTCCGGTCGGATGGCCAACCGATCGGATGGTCATCCGGACGGATGTCCATTCGACCGGATGTCCATTCGGACAGCCGTGTTGTGCGAGTTAGTTTTCCAACTTTCATTTCGTGCGTTAAGCGTTGCATTGCATTTAAGCGAGTTGCGAGTATGCGTTTGAGCGTGTAAGTGTTGCGTTGAGATAACCACATAACAATTAAACAAATAATCACACAATTAACACATAAAATTCATAAAAGTAAATCTGCGTTTCGAGTTTGCGTTGAGAGTGCGTTGCGATAGCGTTTAGTATAAACAAGCGATAATATGCGATTCAATGCGTTTAAATAGTAAGCGTTGTAAATAGCGTTTTAGTTGCGATAACTGCGTTTTGAATAAGAGTTGTAAAATAGTGTTGTATTAATGCGTTTGAAAACATGCGTTTAAACGGTTAACCCATAGCGATAATCGAATTCTCGGGGAGTACAAGTCAATTAAGCAAGAAATGACAGATAACAGTAAGGACCCGGAAAGTCAGGTTGTTACAGCCTCCCCTACTTTAGGGAATTTCGTCCCGAAATTAAGGCGCAGGCATAACGAAGAGTTGTGGGTATTTAGCTTTCATATCACTTTCGAGTTCCCAAATGAACTCGGCGCCGCGTTTGCCTTCCCAGCGAACCTTAACGATAGGAATGCGAGAGCGTCAGAGTTTATTGGTCTCTCGGTCCATGATTTCTACTGGCTTTTCCACAAAGTGTAGAGTTTCGTTCACTTGCAGATCCTCAAGAGAACATGCAGGTTTTCTTCAGCTAGGTACTTCTTGAGGTTCGAGACGTGGAAGGTCGGATGTACGTTGTTGAGTTCCTATGGTAATTCGAGTCCGTAGGCCAGTTTGCCAATTCTTTCTAGAATTTTAAAGGGACCAATGTATCGTGGTGCTAGCTTTCCTTTATTGCCGAATCGGATCACCCCCTTCCAAGGTGAAACCTTTAGGAGTACGTGATCACCAACTTCGAACTCAAGGGGCTTACGGCATTTATCGGCATAACTCTTTTGACGACTCCGAGCTTTTAAGAGGTTGTCTCGGATTTGGAGGATATTGTTAGTCGTTTCTTGTAATAACTCAGGACCGGTAATTTACGCGTCTCCGATCTCGTGCCATACAATAGTCGATCGACATTTTCTTCCATATAATGCCTCAAATGGTGCCATTTGAATGCTTGAGTGATAAGTGTTGTTGTACGAGAATTCGACTAGAGGTAAATGCGAATCCGAATTACCACCAAAATCAATAACGCACGAATGAAGCATATCTTCAAGGGTGCGAATCGTGCGTTCAGTCTGACCGTCGGTCTAAGGATGTAATGCGGTACTGAGATTAAGAGTAGTACCGAGAGTGGATTGGAACGTCTCCCAAAGGCGCGAGGTAAATCGACCATCACGGTCAGAGATGATGTCACGACGTGTCCCATATCGACAAATTACTTCATCAGTATAGATTCGTGCTAATCGTTCAGCCTTATAGTCTTCTCGTATCGGTAAGAAGTGCACGGATTTCGTAAGACGATCAACGATAACCCAAATGCTATCATGACCTGATGGCGTGCGAGGAAGTTAATAAAGTCCATAGCTATACTCTCGCACTTCCACATCGGGATCTCGGGTTGTTCGAGTAAGCGAGAGGGTCGTTGATGTTCGGCCTTAACCTTCGAGCAAGTTAGGCATTTCGAAACATAGAGAGTGATATCCTTCTTCATTCCTGGCCACCAATACCTGGCACGGAGGTCCTGGTACATCTTGTCGGCACATGGATGAATGGAATACCGTGATTTGTGGGCTTCAGTCAGTAAAATCTCTCAGAGATTATTGCGACTAGGAATCCAAATGCGGCCGAGATAGTGAAAAATACCGTTAGGTTTATTCACTAGTTAGTTTTCGGTTCCGAGTATTCTTTCTTCCTTCAAAGTGCTTTCGAGAAAACAAGCATGTTGTGTGTCGCGAATGAGTGCTTCGAGGTCGTGTTGGCTTGAACGTTACGAGCACTATGTAAATAGCTTTGTCAGCTAAGAGCGTCGGCAACGATATTTGCTTTGCCTGGGTGGTAGCGTATCTCATAATCTTAGTCGTTGAGAAGTTCAACCCATATGCGTTGGTGCATATTCAGCTCTTTCTGGTTTAAGATGTGTTGTAGGCTCTTATGGTCGGTGAAGACCGTACACTTGGTACCATAAAGGTAGTGTCGCCAAATCTTTAACGCAAAAACAACTGCACAGAGTTTGAGATCGTGGGTTGTGTAGTTCTTCTCATCGACTTTGAACTGACGAGACGCGTACACGAAAACCTTGTCTCGTTGCATAAGAACACAACCAAGACCTAGATTAGAGGCATCGCAATAGACAACAAAGTCGTCGTTTCCATTGGGTAGCGCGAGTACGGGAGCATCGCAAAGCATACGCTTGAGAGTTTGAAAGACATCCTCTTGTTCGGTTCCCCAAACAAAAGTCTTGTCTTTATACGTTAGAGAGGTGAGAGGAACGGCGATTTTAGAGAAATCAGCGATAAATCGACGGTAATAACCCGCCAATCCGAGAAAAGAATGAACTTCGAACGGGGTTTTCGGTGTAATCCAACTCTTAACTGCTTCAATCTTCGCGGGATCGACGTGAATACCTTGACTGTTAATGATGTGACCGAGGAATTGAACCTCCTCAAGCCAAAATTCGCACTTGGAGAACTTGGCGTAGAGGCGATTCCCTTGGAGAAGCTCGAGTACCAAACGAAGATGTTACGCATATTCTGCTTTCGACTTCGAATAGATAAGGATATCATCGATAAACACGATGATGAAGCGATCAAGAAAGGGTTTACACACCCGGTTCATGAAATCCATGAAGATCGCGGGTGTGTTGGTAAGACCAAAGGGCATAACGACGAATTCATAATGGCCATAGCGAGTACGAAAAGCGGTTTTAGGGATATCTTGTTCCTGAATTCGCAGTTGATGATAACCAGAGTGTAGATCGATCTTAGAAAAACACGTAGCGCCTTGTAGTTGATCAAACAAATCGTCGATTCGGGGTAAGGGATAGGGATTCTTGATAGTAAGCTTGTTGAGTTCCCTATAATCGATGCACATTCGGAACGATCCATCCTTCTTTTTCACGAAAAGGACAGGCCCCATGGAGATGTGCTAGGGTGTATGAAGCCTTTATCATGTAATTCCTGGAGTTGACTAGAAAGTTCACGCATTTCGGACGGTGTGAGGCGATAGGGAGCTTTAGCGACAGGGTTAGCTCCAGGAATGAGGTCGATAAGAAAGTCAATATCACGACTCGGGGGTAGACCGGGTAAATCATTAGGAAAGACATTAGGAAAATCACGAACAACAAGTACCTTTTCCATCGGCTTCTTTTCCTTCTCCGCTACTACGATGTGCACTAAGAAATCCTTGTATTCCTTTCAGAGATACTTGCTTGCTTGAATGCATGACATGAGTTTCAGTTATTTCAAGGATACTTCGCCATAAACACAGAGTTGGTCACCATTAGAAAGAAAGAAACGAATCATCTATTCGAAACAAACAACTTCAGCACGATTTTCACAAAGAAAATCCATGCCTACTATGATATCGAAGCTACCAAGTTGCATCGGAATGAGATCGATCGGGAAAATGTGATTGTTGAGTTCGAGAGTACAATCACGGAGAACAGAACTGACGGTGACGGTTCTTCCGGTGGCAATTTCTACGTCGAACGTCGTTGGGAGGTTAGCGCGTTTACGGTTTAGGAGCTTTTCGAATTCAAACAACAAAAACATTTATCGGATCCTGTATCAAACAAACACGAAGCATAAATACCATTAATGAGAAACGTACCATTGACAACATTGTTGTCAGTTTGAGCCTGGCGGACATTGATGTTGAAAGTTCTTCCACGGGCTGCTTGTTGTGGTTGCTGCTGCTGCTCCTGTTCCTGTTGCTGTGGCTGTGGTGGTTGCTGCAGTTCTTGTTTCACAACTCGATTCGGGAAGGCGTTAGTAAAAAGATTCGGGTCACCACAAGAGTAGCAAGCTTGTGCATGAGCAGCGGGAGCATGAGCTGCTTGGTTACCGTGAGGAGCGGGGAGTGGAGCTGGTAGTGCTGGAAGAGCTTGAGCTTGTTGGCGTGGGCCTGAATGGTAGTGAGTAGTAAAGTGCCCATAGATGTTGAAGTTGGCACAGAAACGGTAATTCATCCCCTACAGGGTGATGGTAGGTGCAAGTAGGGCAGAGAGGATGAACACCAGTATACGCACGCTTGGCAGGCGGTACGTTGGTGTTAGGAGCTGCAACTTGTCGGTTCTGGTTGGTGTTGGGTTGTACAGGGACAGCGTTGAGAGGAGCGGTGGTAGTAGCGTAGTTCTTGTTGTTTTTACCCTTGCACTTGCGATTTTGACGTGAAGAGTTCGAACCTTGAGGTGCTGCGGTTTCGGTAGAGGGAGTAGCAGTGACTTGGTTGAGATTCTTGGTTGAGGTTTTGAAATACCCAGCTAAGACTCGCTTGTCATTGATCTCAGTTGCGAGTTGGTAAGTCTCCTCAATGGTAGTAGGTTTAGCTGCCTGAACAAAGTCAACTACACAGTCGGGGACAGCTCGAATGTACTTCTTGATCGTTATATCCGGTGTTGTCACTTGACCACGACAAATAATACTGAGCTGCTTGAAGCGAGCGGTGAGACCAGCGTTATCACCTCCTTCTTGTTTGATATGCCAGAATTCATTCTCCAGCTTTTGCACCTCATGAGGAGGACAAAACTCCGTCATCATAAGCTCCCTGAGCTCTTCCCATGATAGGCCGTAAAATGAATCATTATTGCGCCTGTAGCGCTCAGCAGTCCACCAGTCCAGAGCCCTAGATTGAAAAACTCTAGTTGCATTAACAGTACGCCAATTTTCTGGGCATCCGCTTTGCCTGAAGGTGACTTCGATTGCGTCAAATCACTGGAACCGTCTTCACCAGTGAAGCTAGCAGTACCGTAGGCCTTGAATTGCTTAGAGCTAAAAGGGGCTTTCAGAGAGTCGCACTTTGATTCAACAGAGGACTTGCTGCTGACATCGTTGATTTCACTGACGATCTGAGATATGACCTTGGCCACCAGTGAAGCGATGCGTTTGTCAGCATGGTTGCATCGAGTGGCGCGTGTAGTGTGTGAACCAAATGACGACATTGTCTGCAGCAGACAACGTCACATGGTTTAGACGAGATTCGATTATATCGGGTTTCGATAAATTTAGCGTTTAACCACCATATTTATTATTATTATTATTATTATTATTATTATTATTATTATTATTATTATGTAAAGCACAGGAACACGTCGGCACATAAGCATGTAAGCACGTAGTCCACGTAAATATTTTGCACATATTCACCTATATTTTGCACGTATTCACCTACATATTTGCACGTATTCGAGATTAGTTAGCGTTCGAGATTCGAGGGCTATGCGAGATTCGAGGGCTGTGATAGTTGTGCGCGTTTAGTAAAGCGAAGAGTGGAAAAGCGTATGATCTCCAAAATCGAAACATATAAACATATAACCACATAAAACACATAAAATCGATAGCTCGTAAAATCAATGATTGCGGGCTTAGAATTGAAACAGATTGTCTTGGGTGTTAGACATCGACTACCCAAAGTGATTCGACTATCCACAACGACCTCAAGGACATGCTTTGGCCTAATAGACTGTGCTCTCGCCGAATACCGCGATCGGCACGTATCCTCTCGGTTATTACGTGAATCGAGTCATTGGAATTCATCGAGACTTTGGTGAGAGTTTTGTAAAATCCAAAGTAGGAGTGGAACAGGTCATTAAGATGCGGGTTTCACCCCTAACTTAACAACTTCATTCCTATGAGTGTGGTAAAACCACGACATAGAGATGGAGAATTTCCTGTTGAGGTATGGATGTCACTCCTAACACAACGAAGATTTTCGTGCTGAGAGTAAAAATATACACGTAGAGTGAGCGATCTTTCAAGAGTTCCTGGTTTTCACACCTAATCTCGATCCAATCACTCGTTTATGTTATGCGAGTGTTTTTGAACGTGTGTTGTGTTAGCCGTAGGAAAGGCAAAAAAAATAGTTTTCAACCTTAGGAAAGGTTGTCTTTGCATGAAGCTGTAGTATGCGGTGTTCGCGAAAAGATGTAGTTTTTGCGAGTTTGAGCGAGAGTAACTGTAGTAAGTGTAACACCCCGTGTTTCAAAAGTCAAAGTCAAAGTCAAAGTCAAGATTGAAGTCAAAGGAAGAAAAGATTGCTAATTGCGATCTGTCACTCCTTGCTCAATTCCTGTTTTGACTTCTTTGACTTGTAGATAGTCTATCTGTGTTTTTAAGTTGGTTGTATTATGTGGAGTATTTATTAATAATCGAGGTTTAATCGATGTTTGTCGCTTATCGCTTATCACAATCGCACTCGCAACTCGAATTATGCGTTCTGGATATTTTTTTACGTGTGTGTGCTACTTATGTGTTACTTGTGCATGTTTATTTATGTTTATGTTGTGGTGATTAATCAAAACGCAATTGCAACTCAATCGCAATCGAATCGCAAACGCTAAACGCAAGTTAATTATGATGATTGTATGCTAGATATAGTAGTTGGGATTAAAAGTAATTTAGTGAGAAACTCTATCGCATTGCAAAGCTCAACACGCGATCGAAATAGCAAAACTCGTCGCGCCGAACACTCGAATCGAGTGGCCAACCGATCAAGTTGCCACCCGATCGGGCTGCCACCCGATCGAGTTGCCACCTGATCGGGCTGCCACCTGATGTGCACAAAATGAAACATAGAAATTACATCAATTGTGGCATAAAACTATAATGTTGGAAAAAGTGTGTTTTTGTCTTCCTTTTGTATTTTCAGGATTAAATGAGCTCAGATTAACAAAAGAAGCAAAAAGGCAGCTAAATCTAACATAAATACAAGAAAAAGGAACAAACGTGGCATGCCCGACCCCCTGACAGCATCTTCCCAAGCAAAATCAAGAAGACAGAAGACTGAACATGCCCCGTGCTTAGTGAACACGGGGGCGTGCCCAAGTGCCAGCATAAAAGACAAAGCTATACAAGCTTCTATCACCCACAACGGGGGCGTGCCTAGCAGAAACAGGGCCGTGGTCAACTCTAAGATTCACAGAATCTGAGGAAATCTTGATAGTACAGATATGCTTCTGCACACGGGGGCGTGGTCAACTAATGCAGACAAACTGCAATTAATGAAGGAAGAGAAGAGGATGGACACGGGGCCATGCCCGAGCTACTGTTTAGCATATAAATGGGGGTGCTTGGCTCATTTCCAAACCATCCCTTGGCACACCACCTCTCTCACACTTCATGCACCACCCACCACCATCACAACGTCATCATCCACCACCATCATCCATTGTCCATTGTCCATCATAGAGTGTGTTAGTCGTCTCAGGATCCAAGATTGATCGTAAGAGTTCTTGACAATCAAAGGCCATGTTTGCCTAAGTCTCTTACATCACTTGGTGAAGACAAGTGTCTAGTGTAATACTTTTTATTTTTAATCTTTTCGCACTTTTTACTTAGTTATGTATTAATGACTTTAATAACTAGTTTCTTATGTTGAAGGTGATTCTTCCTTATCGTTTATCCGTGGTGTCCTTGCATTATTTTACTGTCTATATAAAATAAAAGATTTTCACCATTCATATCTCCACGGTCTATATGGAGGTATGTTGGCTACCTGGTCGGGGGTTAAGGGAACGGTTTGGTAAGAGTCTTGCCTTGTTTAGTGTATAGATCCTGCAAGGACCTGGGTCAAATTTAATAGGACCTCCTTCAATAACCACCAGTATTGGATGGCGGGGGTCCAAACTCTTTGATCCCCTCATATGTAAGCTACTATTAATACTTTAACCCGGCTACTTAGGACTGTATCCCTGCTGACTCAGACTACTTAGCCGAGGGTAACGTCACCTTCAAAAGAGGGGCCTACCATAATATGCATTAATAACTTAATTAATTATCTTTCAATAGTCCGACCCTTTAGGATTGTATCCTTGCTGACTCAAACTACTGGGTTGAGGGTAACGTCACCTTCAAAAGAGGGGCCTACTACAATAACTAAGATAATCTCTTAAAAAGTGCAAAAGTGCGGAAATAATCAAAGGTTACACTAAACACGAGTCGGAGCCAAGTGATTCATCTTGTCCATCTGTTTTTACTTTTATTTTTCAGCATTTTAGTTAGTTTTTATTTTACTTGTTTAAAACCTTTTTCTAACTTTTGATTTGATTAGACGTTGAGGATAAACCGGTACTAAATGCTCTTGTGTCCTTGGACGACCTCGGTATCTTGCCAACACTATACTACGCTCACGATGGGTGCACTTGCCCATATGTGTGTTTGGTGTTAGTAAAATATTGTGTTTTATAAATTTAAAACTTGACTAACGTGTAAAAAGGTCTTAAAATATACTTAATTCCATATACACACCAACCCGCATCAAGTTTTTGGCGCCGTTTCCGGGGACACAAGGATTTTAAGAAAGCTTAAAATCGACGGCCTAATCAGTTTTTCAAAACTTTTTCAAAACGCGCGCACATTTTTCTGCATTTTAGTTTAGTTTTGCATTTACATTAAGTTGAACACGGGCCGTGTCCACTGAACACGGGGCCGTGCTGCATATTTTTCATAAAACACCCATATACAGAGCTAACACGGGGCCGTGTCCACTGAACACGCCCCCGTGCTCAACGAAATCATTAACTTTAATTTAAACGCCCAGATACAGATTCTGTACACGGGGCCGTGTCCAGCCTCTGTTTCCATTTTTATTTTTGTTTTCTGATCTCGGGTCTGCTGAGTGATTCTTATGGATCAATACTCAGGAGGTTACAACTACACCTATGAGGAGGATGATTATAGGAATAACTATTGCACTAATTGTGGTGACCCGCACTCGGTTCAATATTGTAACTTATATCAACCATCCACTTCATACACTTACTATGAGGAGCCCAGGTACGAGCCATCAACTTCATACACATCCTATGAAGATCAAATGTATGAACCTCATCCCTCATACTCATATTTTGATGAACCAAGGTATGAGCCTTCTTACTCATACTTTAGGAACCAAGATATGAGCCACCACCTTCATATGCTTACTATGAGGAACCTTGGCGTGAACAACCCACCTCAGATGAGTATTATAAAGATCAAAATTACGACCCTTATCCATAATATACTTACAATGAAGAACAATGGGGTGAACCATCTACTTCATATGGGTATTATGAGGAACAAAGGATCGAACAACCGGATTCAAGCTTTGAAAATCCCGATCCTTACTCTATCACCGAAGTGACCGATAGGATATTAGAACACCTTAAAACTATCGAGCGCTACATAAAAGAGGAGTTGAAAGTGAAGAATTAAATAAAGAAGAGATAGTTGAAATTGTAAAAATGGAAGAACAAATGAGTGAAGAACCGACACATGAGTTAAACAACGAAAAAGGTGAGTCCGTCAACGTTAAAATTCAAGAAGAGTCTAATTTTGAAGAAATTAATCTCTTGTCACCTTCTTTTGAAAATCATTGTTTAGTTCCCACTCATGCTAAGTTTTTAAAAGAGTTAAACACCAACACTAAAATTGACGAAACGGTAAGCGTTAAGTTAACTAATGATCAAACCTCGCTAATAAAAGAAGACCCATTTGAAATCAACATTACACCGGTTCCATGTTTTTTTCAAAATTCATTTATTAGTAATGTCACAATTGATAAAGATCTTTGTGTTAACATAATGCCCAACTACATTTTCGAAAAATTAAGTATTAGTGATTTTTCTCCACTTCAAATACCCATTTTTCTATCTAATCAGAAAATAATAAAATCAATCGGTGTAGTTGAGGATGTCATGGTTCAAACAAATCAAATGGTAATCCCAACCGACTTTGTCATCCTTGATGACACTCCTCTAGTGTTGGGACGACCTTTGTAAAAACTCACGAAGCTTTGAAAAACCGGAATTACAACAATCTACCTCTTCAATTAGGGGCATTTAAAAAGTGTGTCGATCTTGAGCGATCAATGAAATATCCATTCGGCATTATTAATTGAAGATGAAGATGAACCACCCGATACAAGTGAAAAGATTGACCACTTTGTTGAAGAAGAGGTCGCCATAGAACAAACTTTTAAAGTTCTTGATCAAAATGAGCAACCCAATAAGGAGTCTCCTAAAGACCCACCTCTTGAGCTCAAGGAACTTCCAAAAGGTTTGGAATATGTTTTTCTAGACAAAGATGGTAAATCACCTGTAATTATTTCGTCTAAGTTAAGTAGTTTAGAAAAAGAAAAATTAATTAATCTTTTGAGAAAACACAAAAATGCGATTGCTTGGAAGCTTGTAGATATTATAGGAATAAGTTCTTCCATGTGTACGCATAAAATTTTAATGAATGATGAATACAATTCGGTAATACAACCACAACGTTGAGTAAATCCAAATGTTCAAGAAGTGGTTAAAAACGAAGTCATCAAATTACTTGACGCCGGACTTATTTATCCTATCTCCGATAGTCCTTGGGTAAGTCCCGTCCAAGTAGTTCCAAAGAAAGGAGGTATGACGGTAATAACTAACGAAAAGAATGAATTAATACCAACAAGAAGCGTCACAGGATGGAGAGTATGTATAGATTATAGACGATTAAATGAAGCAACAAGGAAGGATCACTTTCCTTTGCCCTTCATTGATCAAATGTTAGAAAGATTATCCGGTCATAAATTTTACTGTTTCTTGGATGGTTTTTCAGGTTACTTTCAAATCCCGATAGCACCCAAAGACCCAGAAAAGACAACCTTCACATGTCCCTATGGAACTTTTGCTTATCGACGCATGCCATTTGGTCTATGTAATGCCCCTGCAACCTTCCAACGTTCCATGGTAGCCATCTTCCATGACATGATAGAAAAGACAATGGAAGTCTTCATGGACGACTTTTCTATCTTTAGGGATTGATACGACCAATGCCTCGATAACCTTGAACGGATGCTATCCCGATGTGAGGAAACTAACCTCGCCCTTAATTGGGAAAAATGCCATTTCATGGTAACGGAGGGCATAGTAGTCGGGCACAAGATCTCAAGCGAAGGAATGGAGGTTGATCGAGCCAAAATAGACACTATTTCTCGATTACCACCCCCATCCTCCGTTAGAGCTATCAGAAGTTTCCTAGGGCATGCCGGATTTTATAGGCGGTTTATCAAAAACTTTTTTAAAATTTCAAGGCCTCTAACAAAATTAATTGAAAAAGATGCCCCTTTCATCTTTGACAAGGATTGCAATCACGCATTTCTAACCCTAAAGGAAATGCTAGTCAATGCCCCTATCATGATAGCGCCTGATTGGAAATTTCCTTTCGAAATCATGTGCGATGCAAGTGACTTTGCGGTTGGAGTTGTCTTGGGACAAAGAAAAGAAAAGCATTTTCACCCAACTTATTATGCTAGTAAAACACTTAACGATGCACAAGAAAATTACACAACAACTGAAAAAGAATTACTAGCTATGGTATTTGCTTTTGATAAATTTTGTTCTTATCTTGTTCTTTCTAAAACAGTAGTCTATACAGATCATGCAGCCATTCGATATCTCTTCAAAAAGAAGGACGCAAAACCATGTTTGATTCGGTGGATTTTACTCCTCCAAGAATTCGATATTGAAATCAAAGACAAAAGAGGAGCAGAAAACACCGCAGCAGATCATCTTTCGCGCTTAGAAGACCCAGCTTTGGAGGCAACCAGGGATGAGCAAATCAATGAAAAAATTCCAACAGTGTCCCTAGAAATGGTGGAATACAAAGAAGAACCATGGTACGCCGACTATGCTAACTACCTAGCTAGCGGTATAGTCGCAAAAGGTTGGCCACATCATCAAACGAAGAAATTCTTTGCTAATGTGAAGCATTATTTTTGGGAGGACCCTTATCTTTTCAAAATGTGTGCCGACCAACTCATCCGACGATGCGTACATGGTAGCGAAGCACGAAGAATTCTCCGCCATTGTCATGAAGGTCCATACGAAGGGCATCATGGTGCCGCTAGTACCGCATGAAAGGTATTTGATTCAGGGTTTTATTGGCCAACCATTTACAACGACGCCCAAAGTCTTGTCAAGTCATATGATGCTTGCCAAAGAACAGGTAATATTTCTTCCAAAAATGAAATGCCCCAAAATTTCATTCTTGTTTGTGAAATTTTTGATGTGTGGGGACTCGACTTTACGGGACCTTTCCCACCGTCAAAAGGAAACAAATATATACTGGTGGCGGTAGACTACTTGTCTAAATGGGCTGAGGCCGAGGCACTTCCAACGAATGATGGAAGAGTCGTGGTAAGATTTCTGAAAAAATTATTCTCTCGTTTTGGAACACCTAAAGCATTAATAAGTGATAGAGGTACCCATTTTTGCAACCATCAACTTGAAATTTTTTTAACAAGATATGGGGTCTATCATAGGGTCTCAACAGCATATCACCCTCAAACAAACGGACAAGCCGAAGTGACTAATAGAGGTTTAAAACAAATACTTGAAAAAACCGCAGGGTTAAATAAAAAGGAATGGGCAGATAAATTAGATAATGCTTTATGGGCTTTTCGAACTGCTTATAAGACAACAATAGGTACAACCCCATATAAGCTAGTCTATGAAAAAAGCTGTCATTTGCCAGTAGAAATTGCACACAAAGCCTACTGGGCAATTAAAAATGTAAACTTAGATTTAGAATTTTCCGGTAGAAATCGATTTTGTCAGTTAAATGAATTAGACGAACTTAGGAATTATGCATACTCAAACTCTGAAATTTATAAGGAAAGAATGAAAAACTTGCATGACAAACATATTAAACCTAATGAATTTCGAGTAGGAGACCAAGTTCTTTTGTTTAATTCGCGACTTTGACTATTTCCTGGTAAATTAAAATCTAGGTGGTCAGGACCTTTTTCCATCACCCATATTTTCCCACACGGTGCAGTAGAGATTAAATATCGGAATGGAATTCCATTCAAAGTCAATGGCCAACGGCTAAAACTCTATCAAGGTTTCATTAAGGATGAAGAGGAAGAGATCTCGCTTCAAATGGTCGACGAATAAAAGCATCAACATCATACCTGGTAAGTTACGAACAAAAGGGTTGACTTCTAAATTGGTAAGTCTTCCAACCAAGTTTTTGGGAAACAAGGGCACTCACACGAGCACTTAAAAAAATAATCTTTGCTCGGCACGGGGCCGTGTCCGCTGGACATGGGTCGTGTCCGCGAGACTGTCGGGATAAAACCCCTTTTCAAAACAGTTTCTTCATTTCCACACGCCCCGTTTCACCAAAAACGCTCTGGTTCAAGGCGATTTTCCGCAGATTTTCGACATCTCCTCCACTTCTAACAACATCAAGGTATGATTCTATCATCATTAGTAGTTAGATTAAGCATTTGCATGTAGTTAAAACATCAAAAATTTGGGGAAAAATCTAGGGTTCTTGAACTTCATCCGGATCGAACCTCAAATTTTGGCATAAATCTGTTAGCATTAGTTTAGATTAATGTTATAGGAAGTAAATCCACTTGTATTGTTCAAAGATTCACCCGATTTCTCACAAAAACCCCAAACCCTTGTTTTTGAACTGAAAAAGATAAAATTGAAGGGGTAAACGGTTTGTTTTGGGAAAACGGCACTTGGGGTTTCATTTTCGGGGGAAACCGCACCTATTGGACCAAAATTTTTCAAGTTTTCGGGACCGGGTCGAAAAAGGAAGATTTTGAGTAACAGACGCCTGGACACGGGGTCGTGTCCGCTGAACACGTGGCCGTGTCCAGCTCGCTGTTTTCAGTTTTCTCCGAAAATTCCATTGTTTTGTGCTAACTTTTGGTGTATTCTTTCAGATGTCGAAGAAATTCACGAGGTTCAACGCAAATGAGCTCGATGCTAGGGCAAAATACGAAGTGCTTCAAACCAGACCGGAAGAATACCCAAGACAAGCGTGCATAATGGTGAACCAACTTGACTGGTTTAACAACCTCATTACCGGCCCACTAAGAGTCGCCCTAACCACTCGACTTCGCTCAGTCCACGAGTAGAATCTGGAATTCTATAGCACATTCACGTTCAATTCAAGGTGCGACCCTTTCGACAATGATGGGGTGGGATTCCGATGTGGTGGAACTAAGTACTCGATTTCGATGGCACAATTTGGGTCGATAGTTGGGCTCTATGCGGAGGAAGATGCGGGTAATGAAGAGAACACCGGAGGGGTGCGAGAGTTGGATGAGAACGAACGCCAAGCCGCGTGGACTCAGATTGGTGAAGGGCACTACAACCCGAGCAGCACTAAGAGCACTAAGCTGAGGGACCCGCTTTTGCATTACATTCATAGGGTCCTCACTTACTCTCTTAGCAAAAGGCACGACAGCGGTGGCGTTGTAGGGTTGAGAGACCTGATAGTCCTTCATTGCATTCATAACCGCAGACACCTCGATGTTCCGTACCTCCTGCTCCGAAACATGCATTTGAACCGGCTTGCTACTCCACCAACCCCTATCTTCTTCCGGGGGTGGATATACCGTCTCTTCAAGCATTTCGTGAACATGCCTAGGTCTTTAGAAAAGAGCCCATGGTCGGGAAGAGTAGATGTACACATATGCCGCTCCATGAACTTAATTTATGAGGCTGAAGATGGGACAGTTAGCTTCCAAAGGATGCAGGGGCATGCATGGAACCCGCAAGTGGCACTCGTCCTTCACGCTCCATAGCATCATCAGTACCAGTACCAGCCCCACGGTGATCCGGGCCAATCCTCCTCACAAGGAGGCGGTTTTCCTAACTTCCAAAGTTTGCATGATTTATTACAGGAAAACCTCATTTGCACCAGGAACACCTATAACATGGCGAGCAACACGTACACCCGGGTCGGAGCACTTGAGAGAAACATATCCGACATTCAGGATGACATTGGGAGTATCCGGGAGTACATGGCGGGGCATGGAGGAGGAGATGATAATGAGGACGAGGACATGGACTAGGCGGGTGGAGTAGAGACAGGGGCGGTTGGTTGGTGATCCCACAGGTTAACCCCTTTTCCTTTTGAACAATTTCCGGCCTGCGTGCCGTGTGTTGAACAATTTACTTTCCTTTAACTCTTTTTATTTTCTGCATTTGTTTTTCTTTTTAACTTTGTGATGTGGATGTTGAACTTGGTAATTTAGGATGTTTTCTATGGTTTGGTGTAGTGTTTATTGATAAAACAGGTACATACGAGGCTTAGAGCACTAAACATTAGTGCTACTAAAGCCGGGACAAGAAAACCGGAGCCAGAAACCTGTTTTTCAACTTTGCAGATTGTCTACACGGGGTCGTGTCTAGCCGACACACCCCCGTGCCTACTCCCCCAGACCTGCTGTTTGTTTAGTTCTGCAAACTTTTGCCAGACACGGGGTCGTGCTCACTGGACACGCCCCCGTGTCCACCTTCTGTAACTTTTCGTTACTAGCACTTGAACACGGGGTCGTGTCCATCGGACACGGGGCCGTGTCCAGACGCCCAGTAACATCAATTTTGCTTTTTCACACCCTTTTTACACATTCAATCAACCTAAAAACTTATTTTTGGGACACATTGAGGACAATGTGTAATTTAAGTGTGGGGGAGATGCTAAAATCTTGAATCTTGCAAGTCCTAATTACAAGCCTTACACAAAACTCTATTGGAACCGCTAATCACCCCAAATTTTTTCAAATTTTTTTCTTTTTTCTTACTTGTCTAGATTTAACTTGGGAATTTCAAATTCTAAAAAGGTTATATTTTTACAAATTTACAACCGATAGCATCGTGATAAAAAGAAGCAACATAAGAGTATTATGAAACGGCATGAAAAGCATAGTTAAAATTTGATTATATATACTTGATCACATAAAAACCCATTCCCACAAAAGTGAGTTTTGAGCCTTTATTGAGCATACAAATACATATCTTTAAACTAAATGCTCATTTTTCGTTTCTTGTGTGAATAGCTGCTTGGTTCTTACGACTCTAGAACTTGCCACGACGATAGATTCCCGGACCTTACCAACTTAAACCCGAGTAAGTAAATGATGGAGGCATTAGGACTAACCCTTTTTCATTTCTACACCATTATTTTTTTTACCACCTACCCAAAATCCCCCTAGTTAACCCCTTTGAGCCTAAACCTTTTCATTTCTTAACCCAAAAACAAACACCCTTTCACCCACCAAAACCCTTTTTATTTTTAACCCTTTTGTTTTTAGTATCAAGCTCGGTTTTTCGTATGACTTTTCAAAAAAAAAAAATGATGATGTAGCAAAAGAAACAAACAAGTTCATGAAAAATAACTTTGTTTGAATAATGGCTTCATCAAAATAAAAAAATTGCAAAAATAAAAAGTCTTACGAAAACCGACGCTTTTTACACTTTTCGCCCTTTTCTACTAACCAATAACCCAACCACCTACCTTTAACCCAAGCCTAACCCTTCACCAAAAAAAAAAGTCCTCTTGATATTTACAAAGGTATATAGTTAAAAAGGAGGAGGATTGATTGCTTGGCAAGCCTATGGCCGAACAATTAAAAAAAGAAGAGATAACTGAAAGTGTGAAAATGGAAGAACAAACAAGTGAAATACCGACACATGAGTTAAACAACGAAAAAGGTGAGTCCGACAACGTTAACATTCAAGAAGAGTCTAATTTTGAAGAAATTAATCTCTTGTCACCTTCTTTTGAAAATCATTGTTTAGTTCCCACTCATGCTAAGTTTTTAAAAGAATTAAACACTAACACTAAAATTGACGAAACGGTAAGCGTTAAGTTAACTAATGATCAAACCTTGCTAATAAAAGAAGACCCATTTGAAATTACCATTACACCGGTTCCATGTTTCTTTCAAAATTCATTTATTAGTAATGTCACAATCGATAAAGATCTTTGTGTTAACATAATGCCTAACTACATTTTCGAAAAATTAAGTATTAGTGATTTTTCTCCACTTCAAATACCCATTTTCTTATCCAATCGGAAGGTAATAAAATCAATCGGTGTAGTTGAGGATGTCTTGGTTCAAACAAATCAAACGGTAGTCCCAACCGATTTTGTTATCCTTGATGACGCCCCACTTGTGTTGGGACGACCTTTTGTAAAAACCCACGAAGCTTTGAAAAACCGGAAGTACAACAATCTATCTATTCAATTAGGGGCATTCAAAAAAAGTATCGACCTTGAGCGATCAATGAAATATCCATTCGGCAATGACGACCCCCTAATTGAAGATGAGCCAGAACCACCTAATAAGGTGGGTCTAGCCAAGGACCCTTATAAACGTGGCGCACCACGGAGGCATTCTGCGGAACTATCCTTAGTTTAATTTAGATTAACTTTTATATTTTCTAGTTTAGTTTTAATTTCCAGGAATAAAACACACTTGGGATGGTGAAGGATACTAAGGGAAGCTTGAACCAACAACCCATGCACAAAAACAGAGCCTCCCGACAATTTTTCTTCATTCCAGCAAGTTCAGCACGGGGCCGTGCCCACCCCAACACGCCTCGTGCCCGAGGTTCTGTAGAAAATGCCCAGTTCAGGTACCTGGACACGGGGCCATGCTCACTGAACACGCCCCCGTGCCTAGCCTTCTGTTTACTTTTGGTACTGGCAGTCTGGACACTGGGCCGTGCACAGCCAACACCACCCCATGTTCAGCTACCGAGTACCATAAAATCTTGTTTTTAACCCACTTTTACCCATTTTAATCAACCGAAAAACTTATTTTTGGGACATGTTGAGGACAATGTGTAATTTAAGTGTGGGGGGATGCTAAAACCTTGAATCTTGCAACTCCTAATTACAAGCCTTACACAAAACTCTATTGGAACCGCTAATCACCCCAATTTTTTTTCAAAAACTTTCATTTTTATTTTTTTTACTTGTCTAGGTTTAATTTGGGAATTTCAAAATTCTAAAAAGGTTATATTTTTACAAATTTACAACCGATAGCGTCGTGATAAAAAGAACCAACATAAGAAAATTATGAAAATGCATGACAAGCTTAATTAAAATTTGATTATATATACTTGATCACATAAAAACCCATTCCCACAAAAGTGAGGTTTTGAGCCTTTATTGAGCATACAAATACATATCTTTTAATTAAATGCTCATGTTTCGTTTCTTGTGTGAATAGCCGCTTGGTTCTTACAACTCTAGAACTTGCCACGACGACACATCCCGGTCCTTACCAACTTAAACCCGAGTAAGTAAATGACGGAGGCATTAGGACTAACCCTTTTTATTTCTACACCATTATTTTTTTACCACCTACCCAAAATCCCCCTAGTTAACCCCTTTGAGCCTAAACCTTTTCATTTCTTAACCCAAACCAAACACCCATTCACCCACCAAAACCTTTTTATTTTTAACCCTTTGTTTTAGTAACAAGCTCGGTTTTTCGTTTGACTTTGAAAAAAAGAAATTGTTTGGTTGATGAAGCAAAAGAAATAAACAAACAAGTTCATCAAAAATAACTTTGTTTCAATAATAGCTTCATCAAAATAAAAGAAGAATTGCAAAAAAATAAAAAGTCTTACGAAAACCGACGCTTTTTACGCTTTTTCGCCCTTTTCTACTAACCACTAACCACTAACCCAACCACCTACCTTTAACCAAAGCCTAACCCTTCCCCCAAAAAGTCCTCTTGATATTTACAAAGGTATATAGTTAAAAAGGAGGAGGATTGATTGCTTGGCAAGCTTATGGTAGGAGTAAGTTCCATGCCGCTCTCGAGTGTTTCACAAAAATACATCTTCGGCCGGGTGTTGAGTTATCCCCCGTGAGGTATGTGAACTTGTATATAAATGGAATTTTAAAAAGGCATGTTATGCCCTAATAAGTAATTTATCTTATGTAATGTTTTAAATAAATCATGACGAATAGGATTGTAAATAAATAAAAATAAAACCTAATAAAGAATCTTGGAAATCCCGACACTCTATGACAAGCCCTAAAACCTTCTCTTCTACGCATTCCATTTGGGAGTGTAAGCCACATTATAAAGAGTTTTGCTTGAGGACAAGCAAAGATTCAAGTGTGGGGGTATTTGATGTGTGTAAAATGCAACATATAAATTACATCAAATGAGGCATAAAACTAACCCTTTTTTAGTACTAATGTTGGAAAAAGTGTGCTTTTGTCTTCCTTTTGTATTTTCAGGATCAAATGAGCTTAAACGAACAAAAGGAACAAATATACAGCCAAAACCAACATAAATACAAAGAAAAGGAAGAAACGTGGCATGCCCGATTCCTCGACAGCATCTCCCAAAGCAAAAACAAGAAGAAAGCTGAGCATGGGGCTGTACCCAGCTGAACACAGGGCGTGCTCAGCTCAACACGGGGCGTGTCCAGCGACCACGGGGCGTGCTCAAGTGTTTACAGAAAAGACAAAGTTGTAGAAGCTTCTATCACCCACCACGGGGGCGTGCCTTGCGGACACGGGGCCGTGGTCAACTCAAAGATTCGCAAAATCTGAGCAAATCTTGATAGTACAGATACGCTTCTGCACACGGGGTCGTGCCCAGCGGACATGGGGCCGTGGTCAACTAATGCAGACAAGAGCAATTAATGAAGAAAGAGAAGAAGGGTGGACACGGGGCCGTGTCCAGGCTTCTGTGCAGGCTATAAATAGGGGGTGCTTGGCTCATTTGCAAACCATCCCTTGGCACACCACCTCTCTCACACTTCACCCACCACCCACCACCACCATAACACCATCATCCACCACCATCATCCATTGTCCATCATAGAGTGTGTGAGTCGTCTCGGGATCCAAGATTGATCGTAAGAGTTCTTGACAATCAAGGCCATGTTTGCCTAAGTCTCTTACATCACTTGGTGAAGACAAAGTGTCTAGCGTAATACTTTTTATTTTTAATCTTTTCGCACTTTTTAATTGGTTATGTATTAATGACTTTAATTACTAGTTTCTTATGTTGAAGGTGATTCTTCCTTAACGTTTGTCGGGATCCAAGATTGATCGTAAGAGTTCTTGACAATCAAGGCCATGTTTGCCTAAGTCTCTTACATCACTTGGTGAAGACAACCTGAGAAGCCTCTCCAATCGGATCGCCGTCCGATCGAACCGTTGTTCGATCAATTGACCTGTAGGGTAGAGATACTTCTCTGTTTTCAAAATGCTACAACGAAAACTTCAAAAGACAAGCCATCATAAACAAACACATCCTCACCAAATGAGGTGACAATCCAATCAAATGGCCACCCGATCGGGCGACCATCCGAGCGGATTGTCATCCGATCGACCGACCATCCGATCGGATTGCCACCCGATCGGATTACCGTCCGATCCATTGACACTTTGCTCCATTTTACGCGTCGCTTATCGTTTATGCTATCGTTCTGATCAGGCTAATCTCACTCTAGCGCTCCCTTCAATCCATCATCGCTGTGAGTATACTCTAACCCTTTTTGCTTTACGCACTTTTGGGAGTTACATAAGTTACTTATTCTAAATCACATCCAACACACTATGAAATACTTTAACGCTAACCGCTTTTGGGTGTTACATAAGTTACTTATTCTAAATCACATCGAACACACTATGTTAGCTAGGTCGGGGGTTAAGGGAACGGTTTGGTAAGAGTCTTGCCTTGTTCAGTGTATATATCCTGCAAGGACCTGGGTCAAATTTAATAGGACCTCCTTCAATACCCACCGGTATTGGATGGCGGGGGTCCAAACTCTTTGATCCCCTCATATGTAAGCTACTATTAATACTTTAACCCGGCTACATAGGATTGTATCCCTACTGACTCAGACTACTTAGCCGAGGGTAACGTCACCTTCAAAAGAGGGGCCTACCATAATATGCATTAATAACTTAATTAATTATCTTTCAATAATCTGACCCTTTAGGATTGTATCCTTGCTGACTCAAACTACTGGGTTGAGGGTAACGTCACATTCAAAAGAGGAGCCTACTACAATAACTAAGATAATCTCTTAAAAAGTGCAAAAGTGCGGAAATAATCAAAGGTTACACTAAACACGAGTCGGAGCCAAGTGATTCATCTTATCTATCTTTTATAACTTTTATTTTTCAGCATTTTAGTTAGTTTTTATTTTACTTGTTTAAAACCTTTTTCTAACTTTTGATTTGATTAGACGTTGAGGATAAACCGGTACTAAAAGCTCTTGTGTCCTTGGACGACCTCAGTATCTTGCCAACACTATACTACGCTCACGATGGGTGCACTTGCCCATATGTGTGTTTGGTGTTAGTAAAATATCGTGTTTTATAAATTTAAAACTTGACTAACGTGTAAAAAGGGCTTAAAATATACTTAATTCCATATACACACCAACCCGCATCACACCCGATCGGCCAGCCACTTTCCTTTTATGGAAACCCTATAAATACCCCTCATATGTCACATCACTTGATGTTGACAGCTCTCACTCGACCCAGCTCGCTCCAGCCCACTTTTCTTCCGATTTGTCACGAATCTTGTAAGTTTTCAACCTAAATCTTGTACTTTCTTGATCTACACGCACTCCTACACCTTTCAATCTTTTGAATCTTAACTTTTAACCGTGAAATCACTAGATTTGAGGTGTTCTAGGATGATGTCATCATGGGGTTCTTATGAACTTCATGTTTTGGCTTCAATCCACCAAGAACAACTTAGATCTAGATGATTTCCACATAAAAAAACAAAGATCTTGCATAGATCTGAACATATTCATGGTGAAAGGGATTGAAAGATGGTTTTCAAGCTTTCTTTCAACTCTTTTATACTCAAAACCGATAGAATCGGAGCTTGTTCTAATCTTCTACTCCTTCTTGTTAATGTGTTGGTTCAAGATCTGGATTCTATCCAAGACATTTCTGAATTCGAGTTAAGCATGAAACACCGTCTCGAACAGTTAACTGGTCGGACTAGGGTGGTTCCTATCCGATTGGGTCACTGGGTCTTGACGAGGCTCTGATTGTTAACACGTATCAACTCATCTCGAATCAAAACTATAAACTATCAAAACAACCAAGTATAAAGACGATCAGGTCAACTGGGACGGATTGCCATCCGACCGGCTTGCACCTTGGTCCCACACTTAACTTTTATTTCAAGTTTTTGAGGTATTGAACATCGAACGGATTGACGTCCGATCGGATTGCCATCCAATCGGATTACCACCGGACCATGTGATGTTTGGACTTCTACACTTAAACAATTTTCAACATGTTCAATGCATACAGATTGCCACCCTATCGGATAGCCATCCGATCGAGTGACCGTCCTGCGGTGAACTTGTTCTCAACCTGAGAAGCCTCTCCAATCGGATCGCCGTCTGATCGAACCGCCGTTCGATCGACTGACCTGAAGGGTAGAGATACTTCTCTGTTTTCAAAATGCTACAACGAAAACTTCAAAAGACAAGCCATCATACACAAACACATCCTCACCAAACGAGGTGACAATCCAATCGAATGGCCACCCGATCGGGCGACCATCCGAGCGGATTGTCATCCGATCGACCGGCCATCCGATTGGATTGCCACCCGATCGGATTACCGTCCGATCCATTGACACTTTGCTCCATTTTACGCGCCACTTATCGTTTATGCTATCGTTCTGATCAGGCTAATCTCACTCTAGCGCTCCCTTCAATCCATCATTGCTGTGAGTATACTCGAACCCTTTTTGCTTTACGCACTTTTGGGTGTTACATAAGTTACTTATTCTAAATCACATCGAACACACTATGAAATACTTTAACGCTAACCGTTACCGCATGTTATACGTGACTTAATGAATGCTTGTTTGTTATGTTTACACATGGATTGCTGTCTACCTGCCTTAGCAATGATAATACTATAGTTTGGACTCAACACCTATTCACTCAGGGGTTGTTAAGGACAATTAATCACATGGTTCACAGTGGTGAACATGTATTACGAACTGCCTTGCGCAGTCAACCCACAGTCATTGGTATTGATAGGATCATGTCGATAACTTACGTGCTTCATTTCACACTGTGTACGTGCTGGTTATGCATAAACGATTTCGAACTCTATTATATTTATTAAACTTTTATGCTCACCTTTACACTATGTGTATTGACTTTTACTTTAACGTATGTGACAGGTGCTTAAGATGTTTAAATGCTTGGCTTGCTGTGAAATCGAGGCTAGGAAAGGTCTAGAAATAAATAAACGAATTGTCTGTATTTAAATTCTGAGTTGTCGAAACAGAACAATTTGTCTTGATTTTGCCTGTAATAATTATATTACTTATTATGTCATGGTATGGGACGTGATGCTTTAAATAATTGGTAATCGTAGTTGTTATGGAAACTTCTGGACAATCTATTTCGCTCAGTGCCACGCCCCGATGTTTTCGCCATCGGTTGGGGTGTGATAGTAAGCTCTCGCAAAACCCTACTAGGTTCGCACAAGGTGGTCTTGTTGTTACTTGGACTATTGATGTGTGTAAAATGCAACATATAAATTACATCAAATGAGGCATAAAACTAACCCTTTTTTAGTACTAATGTTGGAAAAGTGTGATTTTTCTTCCTTTTGTATTTTCAGGATCAAATGAGCTTAAACGAACAAAAGGAACAAATATATAGCGAAAACCAACATAAATACAAAGAAAAGGAAGAAACGTGGCATGCCCGATTCCTCGACAGCATCTCCCAAAGCAAAAACAAGAAGAAAGCCGAGCATAGGGCTGTGCCCAGCTGAGTATGGGGCTGTGCCCAGCTGAACACGGGGCGTGCTCAGCTCAACACGGGGCGTGTCCAATGAACATGGGGCGTGCTCAAGTGTCTGCAGAAAAGACAAAGTTGTAGAAGCTTCTATCACCCACCACGGGGGCGTGCCCAGTGGACACGGGCCGTGGTCAACTCAAAGATTCGTAGAATCTGAGCAAATCTTGATAGTACAGATACGCTTCTGCACACGGGGTCGTGCCCAGCGGACACGGGGCCGTGGTCAATTAATGCAGACAAGAGCAATTAATGAAGAAAGAGAATAAGGGTGGACACGGGGCCGTGTCCAGGCTTTTGTGCAGGCTATAAATAGGGGTGCTTGGCTCATTTGCAAACCATCCCTTGGCACACCACCTCTCTCACACTTCACCCACCACCCACCACCACCATAACACCATCATCCACCACCATCATCCATTGTCCATCATAGAGTGTGTGAGTCGTCTCGGGATCCAAGATTGATCGTAAGAGTTCTTGACAATCAAGGCCATGTTTGCCTAAGTCTCTTACATCACTTGGTGAAGACAAAGTGTCTAGTGTAATACTTTTTATTTTTAATCTTTTCGTACTTTTTAATTAGTTATGTATTAATGACTTTAATTACTAGTTTCTTATGCTGAAGGTGATTCTTCCTTATCGTTTGTCCGTGGTGTCTTGGCATTATTTTACTGTCTATATAAAATAAAAGATTTTCACCGTTCATATCTCTACGGTCTATATGGAGGTATGTTGGCTACCTGGTCGGGGGTTAAGGGAACGGTTTAGTAAGAGTCTTGCCATTGTTCAGTGTATAGATCCTGCAAAGGACCTGGGTCAAATTTAGTAGGACCTCCTTCAATACTTAACGGTATTGGATGGCGGGGGTCCAAACTCTTTGATCCCCTCATAAGTTAAACTACTATTAAAACTTTAACCCGGCTACTTAGGACTGTATCCCTGCTGACTCAGACTACTTAGCCGAGGGTAACGTCACCTTCAAAAGAGGGGCCTACCACATTATGCATTAATAACTTAATTAATTATCTTTCAATAATCCGACCCTTTAGGATTGTATCCTTGCTGACTCAAACTACTGGGTTGAGGGTAACGTCACCTCCAAAAGAGGGGCCTACTACAATAACTAAGATAATCTCTTAAATAGTGCAAAAGTGCGAAAATAATCTAAGGTTACACTAAACACGAGTCGGAGCCAAGTGATTCATCTTGTCTATCTGTTTTTACTTTTATTTTTATTTTCAGCATTTTAGTTAGTTTTTATTTTTCTTAATTTAAAACATTTTTCTAAACTTTTTGGTTGATTAGACGATGAGGATAAACCGGTACTAAAAGCTCTTGTGTCCATTCTTAAGTGGTTGGTTTGGCCCTTGTTCCTGTAACTCGAATCCTAGCCCGGTATATCCCATTTTAATTTTACACCATTGCGAACCTTACGCCTTTTTTACTCTCTGATCGAGGTTCTCGGCATAGAAAAATCTTCGTAAACTAAATCACATGTGTATATGTTGACATTTAAGAGTTATACAGTCAAGAAAATAAAGGTCAATGGTGATATATATGCGGATTAGACACAAAAAAAAAACACTCAACAAATGGCTACAATTTAAGGAATGTGTTTAGTGACGGCATCAGATTCCTAATTGATGGAGAAAGGTCTGGTGGCAAGAAAAGCTGGTTTTAGGAGTTTGTCAAGTGTTTTCGCTCGACGATTCAATTATTGGGTGGTTAGTTTGGCCATTGTTCCTGTAACTCGAATCCTAGCCCGGTATATCCCATTTTAATTTTACACCATTGTGAACGTTACGCCTTTTTTACTCTCTGATCGAGGTTCTCGGCATTTAAAATCTTCGTAAACTAAATCACACGTGTATATATTGACATTTAAGAGATATAAAGTCAAGAAAATCAAGGGCAATGGTGATATATATGCGGATTGGACACATAATAACACTCAACAAATGGCTACAATTTAAGGAATGTGTTTAGTTACGGCATCAGATTCCTAATTGATGTAGAAAAGTCTGGTAGCAAGAAAAGCTGCTTCTAGGAGGTTGTCAAGTGTTTTCGCTCGACGATTCCATTCTTGGGTGGTTGGTTTGGCCCTTGTTCCTGTAACTCGAATCCTAGCCCGGTAGATCCCATTTTAATTTTACACTATTGTGAACCTTACGCCCTTTTTACTATTGTGAACCTAAACTAAATCACACGTGTATATGGTTACATTTAAGAGATATACAGTCAAGAAAATCCAGGGCAATGGTGATATATATGAGGAATAGACACACAAAAAAAACACTCAACAAATGGCTACAATTTAAGGAATGTGTTTAGTGACGGCATCAGATTCCTAATTGATGGTGAAAGGTCTGGTGGCATGAAAAGCTGCTTCTAGGAGGTTGTCAAGTGTTTTCGCTCGACGATTCCATTCTTGGGTGGTTAGTTTGGCCCTTGTTCCTGTAACTTGAATCCTAGCCCGGTATATCTCAATTTAATTTTACACCATTGTCAACCTTGCGCATGTTTTACCCTCTGATCGAGTTTCTTGGCATTGAAAAATCTTCTTAAACTAAATCACACGTATATATGTTGACATTTAAGAGATATACAGTCAAGAAAATCAAGGGCAATGGTGATATATATGCGGATTAGACACAAAAAAACCACTCAACAAATGGCAACAATTTAAAGAATGTGTTTAGTGACGGCATCAGATTCCTAATTGATGGAGAAAGGCCGGGTGGCAAGAAAAGCTGCTTCTAGGAGGTTGTTAAGTGTTTTTTCTCGACGATTCCATTCTTGGGTGGTTGGTTTAACCCTTGTTCCTATAACTCGAATCCTAGCCCGGTATATCCCTTTTTTACTCCCTGATCAAGGTTCTTGGCATTGAAAAATCTTCGTAAAGTAAATCAAACGTGTATATGTTGACATTTAAGATATATACAGTCAAGAAAATCAAGGGCAATGGTGATATATGTGCGGATTAGACACAAAAAAAAAACACTCAACAAATGACTACAATTTAAGGAATGTGTTTTGTGACGGCATCAGATTCCTAATTGATGGAGAAAGGTCTGGTGGCAAGAAAAGCTACTTCTAGGAGGTTGTCAAGTGTTTTCGCTCGATGATTCCATTCTTGGGTGGTTGGTTTGGCCCTTGTTCCTGTAACTCGAATCCTAGCCCGGTATATCCCATTTTAATTTTATACCATTGTGAACCTTACGCGTTTTTTACTCTCTGATCGAGGTTCTCGGCATTGAAAAATCTTCGTAAACTAAATCACACGTGTATATGTTGACATTTAAGAGATATACAGTGAAGAAAATCAAGGGCAATGGTGATAAATATGCGGATTAGACACACAAAAAAAACACTCAACAAATGGCTACAATTTAAGGGATGTGTTTAGTGATGGCATCAGATTCCTAGTTGATGCAGAAAGGTCTGGTGGCAATAAAAGCTGCTTCTAGGAGGTTGTCAAGTGTTTTCGCTCGACGATTCCATTCTTGGGTAGTTGGTTTGGCCCCTATTTCTGTAACTCGAATCCAAGCCCGGTATATTCCATTTTAATTTTACACCATTGTGAAACTTACGGCTTTTTTACTCTCTGATTGAGGTTCTCGGCATTGAAAAATCTTCGTAAACTAAATCACACGTGTATATGTTGATATTTAAGATATATGCAGTCATGAAAATCAAGGGCAATGGTGATATATGTGCGGATTAGACACCAAAAAAAACACTCAACAAATGGGTACAATTTAAGTAATGTGTTTAGTGATGGCATCAGATTCCTGATTGATGGAGAAAGGTCTGGTGGCAAGAAAAGCTGCTTCTAAGAGGTTGTCAAGTGCTTTCCCTCGACGATTCCATTCTTGGGTGGTTGGTTTGGCCCTTGTTTTTGTAACTCGAATCCTAGCCCGGTATATCCCATTTTAATTTTACACCATTGTGAACCTTACGCCTTTTTTACTCCCTGATCGAGGTTATCGGCATTGAAATATCTTCGTAAACTAAATCACACGTGTATATGTTGACATTTAAGAGATATACATTCAAGAAAATCAAGGGCAATGGTGATATATATGCGGATTAGACACGAAAAAAAACACTCAACAAATGTCTACAATTTAAGGAATGTGTTTTGTGACGACATCAGATTCCTAACTGATGGAGAAAGGTCTGGTGGCAAGAAAAGTTGCTTCTAGGAGGTTGTCAAGTGTTTTCGCTCGACGATTCCATTCTTGGGTGGTTGGTTTGGCACTTATTCCTGTAACTCGAATCCTAGCAAGGTATATCCCATTTTAATTTTACACCATTTTGAACCTTATGCCTTTTTTACTCCCTGATCGAGGTTCTTGGCATTGAAAAATCATTGTAAACTAAATCACACGTGTATATGTTGACATTTAAGATATACAGTCAAGAAAATCAAGGGCAGTGGTGATATACGTGCGGATTAGACACCAAAAAAAAACACTCAACAAATGACTATAATTTAAGGAATGTGTTTAGTGATGGCATCAGATTCCTAATTGATGGAGAAAGGTCTGGTGGCAAGAAAAGCTGCTTCTAGGAGGTTATCAAGTGTTTTTGCTCGACGATTCCATTCTTGGGTGGTTGGTTTGGCCCTTGTTCCTGTAACTCGAATCCTAACCCGGTATATCCCATTTTAATTTTACACCATTGTGAACCTTACGCCTTTTTTACTCTCTGATCGAGGTTGTCGGTATTGAAAAATCTTCGTAAACTAAATTACACGTATATATGGTGATATTTAAGAGATATACAGTCAAGAAAATCAAGGGCAATGGTGATATATATGCGGATTAGACACTAAAAAAAAATTCAACAAATGGCTACAATTTAAGGAATGTGTTTAGTAACGGCATCAGATTCCTAATAGATGGAGAAAGGTCTGGTGGCAAGAAAAGTTGCTTCTAGGAAGTTGTCAAGTGTTTTCGCTCGACGATTCCATTCTTGGGTGGTGGGTTTGGCCTTTGTTCCTATAACTCGAATCCTAGCCCGGTATGTCCCATTTTAATTTTACACCATTGTCAACTTTGCACCTATTTTAGTCTCTGATCGAGGTTCTCGGCATTGAAAAATCTTCGTAAACTAAATCACACGTGTATATGTTGTTATTTACGAGATATACAGTCCAGAAAATCAGGGCAATGGTGATATACATGCGGATTAGACACAAAAAAAAAAAAAAACACTCAACAAATGGCTACAGTTTAAGGAATGTGTTTAGTGACGGCATCCGATTCCTAATTGATGGAGAAAGGTGTTGTGGCAAGAAAAGCTACTTCTAGGAGGTTGTCAAGTGTTTTCGCTCGACGATTCCATTCTTGGGTGGCTTGTTTGGCCCTTGTTCCTGTAACTCGAATCCTAGCCAGGTATATCCCATTTTAATTTTACACCATTGTGAAACTTACGCCTTTTTTACTCTCTGATCGAGGTTCTTGGCATTTAAAAATCTTCGTAAACTTAATCACACGTGTATATGTTGACATTTAAGAGATATACAGTCAAGAAAATCAAGGGCAATGGTGATATATATGTGGATTAGACACCAAAAAGAAAACACTCAACAAATGGTTACAATTTAAGGAATGTGTTTAGTGACGCATCATATTCCTAATTGATGGAGAAAGGTCTGGTGGCAAGAAATGCTGCTTCTAGGAGGTTGTCAAGTGTCTTCGCTCCACGATTCCATTCTTGGGTGGTTGGTTTGGCCTTTGTTCCTGTAACTCGAATCCTAGCCCCGGTATATCCCATTTTAATTTTACACCATTGTGAACCTTACGCCTTTTTTACTCTCTGATCGAGGTTCTCGACATTGAAAATTCTTCGTAAACTAAATCACACGTGTATATGTTGACATTTAAGAGATATACAGTCAAGAAAATAAAGGGCAATGGTGATATATTTGCGGATTCGACACAAAAAAAAACACTCAACAAATGGCTACAATTTAAGGAATGTGTTTAGTGACGGCATTAGATTCCTAGTTGATGCAGAAAGGTCTGGTGGCAAGAATTTTCGCTCGACGATTCTATTCTTTTGTGGTTGGTTTGGCCCTTGTTCCTGGTGGCAGAAAGCTGCTTCTAGGAGGTTGTCAAGAGTTTTCGCTCGACGATTCTATTCTTTTGTGGTTGGTTTGGCCCTTGTTCCTGTAACTCGAATCCAAGCCCGGTATATCCCATTTTAATTTTACACCATTGTGAAACTTACGGCTTTTTTACTCTCTGATCGAGGTTCTCGGCATTGAAAAATCTTCGTAGACTAAATCACACGTGTATATGTTGACATTTAAGAGATATACAGTTAAGAAAATCAAGGGCAATGTTGATATATATACGGATTAGACACCAAAAAAAGCACTCAACAAAAGGCTACAATTTAAGGAATGTGTTTAGTGACGGCATCAGATTCCTAGTTGATACAGAAAGGTCTGGTGGCAAGAAAAGCTACTTCTTGGAGGTTTTCAAGTGTTTTCGCTCGACGATTCCATTCTTGGGGGGTTGGATTGGCCCTTGTTCCTGTAACTGGAATCCTAGCCCGGTGTATCCCATTTTTATTTTACACCATTGTGAAACTTACGCCTTATTTACTCCCTGATCGAGGTTCTCGGCATTGAAAAATGTTCGTAAACTAAATCACACGTGTCTATCTTGACAATTAAGAGATATACAGTCAAGAAAATCAAGGGCAATGGTGATATATGTGTGGATTAGACACAAAAAAAAAACACTCAACAAATGGTTACAATTTAAGGAATGTGTTTAGTGACGGCATCAGATTCCTAATTGATGGAGAAAGGTCTGGTGGAAAGAAAAGCTGCTTCTAGGAGGTTGTCAATTGTTTTCGCTCGACGATTCCATTCTTGGGTAGTTGGTTTGTCCCTTGTTCCTGTAACTCGAATCCTAGCCCGGTATATCCGATTTTAATTTTACACCATTGTGAACCTTACGCATTTTTTACTCTCTGATCGAGGTTCTCGACATTGAAAAGTCTTCGTAAACTAAATTACACGTGTATATGTTGACATTTAAGAGATATACAGTCAAGAAAATCAAGGGCAATGGTGATATATATGCGGATTAGACACCCAAAAAAACACTGAACTAATGGCTACAATTTAAGGAATGTGTTTAGTGACGGCATCAGATTCCTGATTGATGGAGAAAGGTCTATTGGCAAGAAAAACTGCTTCTAGAAGGTTGTCAAGTGTTTTCGCTCGACGATTCCATTCTTGGGTGGTGGGTTTGGCCCTTGTTCCTGTAACTCGAATCCTAGCCCGGTATATCCCATTTTAATTTTACACCATTGTCAACCTTGCGCTTTTTTTACTCTCTGATCGAGGTTCTCGGCATTGAAAAATGTACGTAAACTTAATTACACGTGTATATGTTGACATTTAAGAGATATATAGTCTAGAAAATCAAGGGCAATGGTGATATATATGCGGATTAGAAAAAAAAAACACTCAACAAAAGGCTACAATTTAAGGAATGTGTTTAGTGACGGCATCAGATTTCTAATTGATGGAGAAAGGTGTGGTGGCAAGAAAAGCTGCTTCTAAGAGGTTGTCAAGTGTTTTCGCTCGACGATTCCATTCTTGGGTGGTTGGTTTGGCCCTTGTTCCTATAACTCCTATCCTTGCCCGGTATATCCCATTTTAATTTAACACCATTTGGAACCTTACGCCTTTTTTACTCTCTGATCAAGGTTCTTGGCATTGAAAAATCTTCATAAACTAAATCACACGTGTATATGTTGATATTTAAGAGATATACAGTCAAGAAAATCAAGGGCAATGGTGATATATATGCGTATTAGACACCAAAAAAAACACTCAACAATTGGCTACATTTTAAGGAATGTTTTTAGTGGCGGCATCAGATTCCTAGTTGATGCAGAAAGGTCTGGTGGCAAGAAAAGCTGCTTCTAGGAGGTTGTCAAGTGTTTTCGCTCGACGATTCTATTATTGGGTGGTTGGTTTGCCCTTGTTCCTGTAACTCGAATCCTAGCACAGTATATCCCATTTTAATTTTACACCATTATGAACCTTACGCCTTTTTTACTCCCTGATCGAGGTTCTCGGCATTGAAAAATCTTCGTAAACTAAATCACACGTGTATATGTTGACATTTAATAGATATAGAGTTAAGAAAATCAAGGGCAATGGTGATATATATGTGGATTAGACACAAAAAAAAAACACTTAACAAATGACTACAATTTAAGGAATGTGTTTAGTAACGGCATCAGATTCCTAATTGATGGAGAAAGGTCTGGTGGCAAGAAAAGCTGCTTCTTGGAGATTGTCAAGTGTTTTCGCTCGACGATTCCATTCTGGGTGGTTGGATTGGCCCTTGTTCCTATAACTGGAATCCTAGCCCGGTATATCCCATTTTAATTTTACACCATTGTGAACCTTACGCCTTTTTTACTCCGTGATCGAGGTTCTCGGCATTGAAAAATGTTCGTAAACTAAATCACACTTGTATATGTTGACAATTAAGAGATATACAGTCAAGAAAATCAAGGGCAATGGTGATATATGTGTGGATTAGACACCAAAAAAAACACTCAACAAATGGTTACAATTTAAGGAATGTGTTTAGTGACGGCATCAGATTTCTAATTGATGGAGAAAGGTCTGGGGGAAAGAAAAGCTGCTTCTAGGAGGTTGTCAATTGTTTTCGCTCGACGATTCCATTCTTGGGTGGTTGGTTTGTCCCTTGTTCCTGTAACTCGAATCCTAGCCCGGTATATCCGATTTTAATTTTACACCATTGTGAACCTTACGCATTTTTTACTCTCTGATCGAGGTTCTCGACATTGAAAAGTCTTCGTAAACTAAATTACACGTGTATATGTTGACATTCAAGAGATATACAGTCAAGAAAATCAAGGGCAATGGTGATATATATGCGGATTAGACACCAAAAAAAACACTGAACTAATTGCTACAATTTAAGGAATGTGTTTAGTGACGGCATCAGATTCCTGATTGACGGAGAAAGGTCTGTTGGCAAGAAAAACTGCTTCTAGGAGGTTGTCAAGTGTTTTCGCTCGACGATTCCATTCTTGGGTGGTTGGTTTGGCCCTTGTTCCTGTAACTCGAATCCTAGCCCGGTATATCCCATTTTAATTTTACACCATTATCAACCTTGCGCCTTTTTTACTCTCTGATCGAGGTTCTCGGCATTGAAAAATGTACGTAAACTTAATCACACGTGTATATGTTGACATTTAAGAGATATAAAGTCAAGAAAATCAAGGGCAATGGTGATATATATGCGGATTAGACACAAAAAAAAAACACTCAACAAAGGGCTACAATTTAAGGAATGTGTTTAGTGACGGCATCAGATTTCTAATTGATGGAGAAAGGTGTGGTGGCAAGAAAAGCTGCTTCTAAGAGGTTGTCAAGTGTTTTCGCACGACGATTCCATTCTTGGGTGGTTGGTTTGGCCCTTGTTCCTATAACTCGAATCCTAGCCCGGTATATCCCATTTTAATTTAACACCATTTGGAACCCTACGCCTTTTTTACTCTCTGATCAAGGTTCTTGGCATTGAAAAATCTTCATAAACTAAATCACACGTGTATATGTTGACATTTAAGAGATATACAGTCAAGAAAATCAAGGGCAATGGTGATATATGCGGATTAGACACCAAAAAAAACACTCAACAATTGGCTACATTTTTAAGGAATGTTTTTAGTGGCGGCATCAGATTCCTAGTTGATGCAGAAAGGTCTGGTGGCAAGAAAAGCTGCTTCTAGGAGGTTGTCAAGTGTTTTCGCTCGACGATTCCATTCTTGGGTGGTTGGTTTGGCCCTTGTTCCTGTAACTCGAATCCTAGCACGGTATATCCCATTTTAATTTTACACCATTGTGAACCTTACGCCTTTTTTACTCCCTGATCGAGGTTCTCGGCATTGAAAAATTTTCGTAAACTAAATCACACGTGTATATGTTGATATTTAAGAGATATACAGTCAAGAAAATCAAGGGAAATTGTGATATATATGCGGATTAGACACAAAAAAAACACTTAACAAATGGCTACAATTTAAGGAATGTGTTTAGTGACGGCATCAGATTCCTAATTAGGAATGGCAATGGGCCGGGTTTGGGCCGGGTATTAGTAATCCCAACCCCGTACCCGGTTGTAATTCTTTGGCCCGTACCCGGCCCGTTACCCATCGGGTATTTGTTGGGTACGTACCCATCGGGTATCTGGTATACCCGCGGGTAACGGGTATACCCATTAATTTGTTAAAAATATCATTGAAACTCTCATTTGCATTTTTTACTCTAATGTTTATATAATTTACTACTTTAATAACTACAAGAAAGGAAAATACGACCAATGCTGTTCAAAAAAATCATATTCAAATGCATATTTGAAACATATATATGCATAATTAACTAATTAATGTACTGCTACTTTGAAACACATAATGTCAGCTTATATAATTTGCATTTCATTGAACACCAAACATGAAAAATAATAGCATTAATCAGAACCCAAGTAATCTCCCTAACAAGTTGAAATGTGTTTAGAAAATTCCAAAACAAACACAAATTTATTCTGCATAGAAACAACATAACGAGACAAAGCAAAATAATATGAATAAGTGTATGTACTAAAGTATATATAAATTGAAAATTAAATTTAAAATGATATGCTTTTCGGGTATTATTCGGGTAAACGGGCCGGGTATCGGGCGGGATTGAAAAATCCCATACCCGTACCCGAATATTTTTATATTTGTAATCCCATACACGACCCATACCCATCGGGCTTCGGGTATACCCGGCCCGTATGTTTCGGGTTTTAGGTATACCCGTCGGGCTTGGGCCTTTTTGCCATCCCTATTCCTAATTGATGGAGAAAGGTCTGCTGGCAAGAAAAGCTGGTTCTAGGAGTTTGTCAAGTGTTTTCGCTCGACGTTTCCATTCTTGGGTGGTTGGTTTAGCCCTTGTTCCTGTAACTCGAATCCTAGCACGGTATATCCCATTTTAATTTTACACCATTGTGAACCTTACGCCTTTTTTACACCCTGATCGAGGTTCTCGGCATTGAAAAATCTTCGTAAACTAAATCACACGTGTATATGTTGACATTTAAGAGATATACAGTCAAGAAAATCAAAGGCAATGGTGATATATATGCGGATTAGACACAAAAAAAAAAACACTCAACTAATGGCTACAATTTAAGGAATGTGTTTAGTGATGGCATCAGATTCCTAGTTGATGGAGAAAGGTCTGGTGGTAGGAAAAGCTGCTTCTAGGAGGTTGTCAAGTGTTTTCGCTCGACGATTCCATTCGTGGGTGGTTGCTTTGGCCCTTGTTCCTGTAACTCGAATCCTAGCACGGTATATCCCATTTTAATTTTACACCATTGTGAACCTTACGCCTTTTTTACTCCCTGATCGAGGTTCTCGGCATTGAAAAATCTTCGTAAACTAAATCACACGTGTATATGTTGACATTTAAGAGATATACAGTCAACAAAATCAAGGGCAAAGGTGATATATGTGCGGATTAGACACAAAAAAAAAACACTCAACAAATGGCTACAATTTAAGGAATGTGTTTAGTGACGGCATCATATTCCAAATTGATGGAGAAAGGTCTGGTGGCAACAACAGTTGCTTCTAGGAGGTTGTCAAGTGTTTTCGCTCGACGATTCCATTCTTGGGTGGTTGGTTTAGCCCTTGTTCCTGTAACTCGACTCCTAGCCCGGTATATCCCATTTTAATTTTACACCATTGTGGACCTTACGGCTTTTTTACTCCCTGATCGAGGTTCTCGACATTGAAAAATCTTCGTAAACTAAATCACATGTGTATATGCTGACATTTAAGAGATACACAGTCAAGAAAATCAAGGGCAATGGTGATATATATGCAGATTAGACACAAAAAAAACACTAAACAAATGGCTACAATTTAAGGAATGTGTTTAGTGACGGCATCGGATTCCAGATTGATGGAGAAAGGTCTGGTGGCAAGAAAAGCTGCTTCTAGGAAGTTATCAAGTGTTTTCGCTCGACGATTCCATTCTTGGGTGGTTGGTTTGGCCCTTGTTCCTGTAACTCGAATCTTAGCCCGGTATATCCCATTTTAATTTTACACCATTATGAACCTTACGCCTTTTTTACTCTCTAATCGAGGTTCTTGGCATTGAAAAATTTTCGTAAACTAAATCACACGTGTATATGTTGACATCTAAGAGATATACAATCAAAAAAATCAAGGGCAATGGTGATATACATGCGGATTAGACACCAAAAAAAAACACTCAACAAATGGCTACAATTTAAGGAATGTGTTTAGTGACGGTATCAGATTCCTAATTGATGGAGAAAGATCTGGTGGCAAGAAAAGCTGCTTCTAGGAGGTTGTCAACTGTTTTCACTCGACGATTCCATTCTTGGGTGGTTGGTTTGGCCCTTGTTCCTGTAAATCGAATCTTAGCCCGGTATATCCCATTTTAATTTTACACCACTGTGAACCTTACGCCTTTTTTACTCTCTGATCGAGGTTCTCGGCATTGAAAAATCTTCGTAAACTAAATCACACGTGTATATGTTGACATCTAAGAGATATACAATCAAAAAAATCATGGGCAATGGTGATATACATGCGGATTAGACACCAAAAAAAACACTCAACAAATGGCTACAATTTAAGGAATGTGTTTAGTGACGGCATCAGATTCCTAATTGACGGAGAAAGGTCTGGTGGCAAGAAAAGCTGCGTCTAGAAGGTTGTAAAGTGTTTTCGCTCGACGATTCCATTCTTGGGTGGTGGGTTTGGCCCTTGTTCCTGTAACTTGAATCCTAGCCTGGTATATCCCATTTTAAGTTTACACCATTGTGAACCTTACTCCTTTTTTACTCTCTGATCGAGGTTCTCGGCATTGAAAAATCTTCGTAAACTAAATCACACGTGTATATGTTGACATTTAAGAGATATACATTCAAGAAAATCAAGGGAAATAGTGATATATATGCGGATTAGACACCAAAAAAAATACTCAGCAAATGGCTAGAATTTAATGAATGTGTTTAGTGACGGCATCCGATTCCTAATTGATGGAGAAAGGTCTGGTGGCAAGAAAATGTGCTTCTAGGAGGTTGTCAAGTGTTTTTGCTCGACGATTCCATTCTTGGGTGTTGGGTTTGGCCCTTGTTCCTGTAACTCGAATCCTAGCCCGGTATATCCCATTTTAATTTTACACCATTGTGAACCTTACACCTTTTTACTCTCTGATTGAGGTTCTCGGTATTGAAAAATATTCGTAAACTAAATCACACGTGTATATGTTGACATTTAAGAGATATACAGTCAAGAAAATCAAGGGCAATGGTGATGTATATGCGGATCAGACACCAAAAAAAACACTCAACAAATGGCTACAATTTAAGAAATGTGTTTAGTGACGACATCATATTCCTAATTGATGGAGAAAGGTCTGGTGGCAAGAAAAACTGCTTCTAGGAGATTGTCAAGTGTTTTCGCTCGATAATTCCATTCTTGGGTGGTTGGTTTGGCCCTTGTTCCTGTAACTCGAATCCTAGCCCGGTATATCCCATTTTAATTTTACACCATTGTGAACCTTACGCATTTTTTACTCTCTGATCGAGGTTCTCGGCATTGAAAAATCTTCGTAAACTAAATCACACGTGTATATGTTGACATTTAAGAGATATACAGTCAAGAAAATCAAGGGAAATAGTGATATATATGTGGATTAGACACAAAAAAAAAACGCAACAAATGGCTACAATTTAATGAATGTGTTTAGTGACGGCATCAGATTCCTAATTGATGGAGAAAGGTCTGGTGGCAAGAAAAGCTGCTTCTAGTAGGTTGTCAAGTGTTTTTGCTCGACGATTCCATTCTTGGGTGGTGGGTTTGGCCCTTGTTCCTGTAACTCGAATCCTAGCCCGGTATATCCCATTTTAATTTTACACCATTGTGAACCTTACGCCTTTTACTCTCTGATTGAGGTTCTCGGTATTGAAAAATCTTCGTAAACTAAATCACACGTGTATATGTTGACATTTAAGAGATATACAGTCAAGAATCAAGGGCAATGGTGATGTATATGCGGATTAGACACCAAAAAAAACACTCAACAAATGGCTACAATTTAAGGAATGTGTTTAGTGACGGCATCAGATTCCTAATTGACGGAGAAATGTCTGGTGGCAAGAAAAGTTGCGTCTAGAAGGTTGTCAAGTGTTTTCGCTCGACGATTCCATTCTTGGGTGGTGGGTTTGGCCCTTGTTCCTGTAACTCGAATCCTAGCCCGGTATATCCCATTTTAATTTTACACCATTGTGAACCTTACGCATTTTTTACTCTCTGATTGAGGTTCTCGGCATTGAAAAATCTTCGTAAACTAAATCACACGTGTATATGTTGACATTTAAGAGATATACAGTCAAGAAAATCAAGGGCAATGGTGATGTATATGCGGATTAGACACCAAAAAAACACTCAACAAATGGTTACAATTTAAGGAATGTGTTTAGTGACGGCATCAGATTCCAAATTGACGGAGAAAGGTTTGGTGGCAAGAAAAGCTGCTTCTAGGAGGTTGTCAAGTGTTTTCGATCGACGATTCCATTCTTGGGTGGTTGGTTTGGCCCATGTTCTTGTAACTCTAATCCTAGCCCGGTATATCCCAATTTAATTTTACACCATTGTGAACCTTACACCTTTTTTACTCTCTGATCGAGGTTCTCGGCATTGAAAAATCTTCGTAAACTAAATCACACGTGTATATGTTGACATTTAAGACATATACAGTCAAGAAAATCAAGGGCAATGGTGATGTATATGCGTATTAGACACGAAAAAAAAAACACTCAACAAATGGCTACAATGTAAGGAATGTGTTTAGTGACGGCATCAGATTCCTAATTGATGGAGAAAGGTCTGGTGGCAAGAAAACCTGCTTCTAGGAGGTTGTCAAGTGTTTTCTCTCGACGATTCCATTCTTGGGTGGTGGGTTTGGCCCTTGTTCCTGTAACTCGAATCCTAGCGTGGTATATCCCATTTTAAGTTAACACCATTGTGAACCTTACTCCTTTTTTACTCTCTGATCTAGGTTCTCGGCATTGAAAAATCTTCGTAAACTAAATCACACGTGTATATGTTGACATTTAGACAAGAAAATCAAGGGCAATGGTGATATATATGCGGATTAGACACAAAAAAAACACTCAACAAATGGCTACAATTTAAGGAATGCGTTTAGTGACGGCATCAGATTCCTAATTGATGGAGAAAGGTCTGGTGGCAAGAAAAGCTGCTTCTAGGAGGTTGTCAAGTGTTTTCGCTCGACGATTCCATTCTTGGGTGGTGGGTTTGGCCCTTGTTCCTGTAACTCGAATCCTAGCCCGTTATATCCCATTTTAATTTTACACCATTGTGAACCTTACGCCTTTTTTACTCTCTGGTTGAGGTTCTCGGCATAGAAAAATCTTCGTAAACTAAATCACACGTGTATATGTTGACATTTAAGAGATATACAGTCAAGAAAATCAAGGGCAATGGTGATGTATATGCGGATTAGACACCAAAAAAAAACACTCAACAAATGGCTACAATTTAAGGAATGTGCTTAGTGACGGCATCAGATTCCTAATTGACGGAGAAAGGTCTGGTGGCAAGAAAAGCTGCTTCTAGGAGGTTGTCAAGTGTTTTCTCTCGACGACTCCATTCTTGGGTGGTGGGTTTGGCCCTTGTTCCTGTAACTCGAATCCTAGCCTGGTATATCCCATTTTAAGTTAACACCATTGTGAACCTTACTCCTTTTTTACTCTCTGATCGAGGTTCTCGGCAATGAAAAAACTTCATAAACTAAATCACAGGTGTATATGTTGACATTTAGACAAGAAAATCAAGGGCAATGGTGATGTATATGCGGATTAGACACAAAAAAAAACACTCAACAAATGGCTACAATTTAAGGAATGTGTTTAGTGACGGCATCAGATTCCTAATTGATGGAGAAAGGTCTGGTGGCAAGAAAAGCTGCTTCTAGGAGGTTGTCAAGTGTTTTCGCTCGACGATTCCATTCTTGGGTGGTGGGTTTGGCCCTTGTTCCTGTAACTCGAAACCTAGCCCGGTATATCCCATTTTAATTTTACACCATTGTGAACCTTACGCCTTTTTTACTCTCTGATTGAGGTTCTCGGCATAGAAAAATCTTCGTAAACTAAATCACACGTGTATATGTTGACATTTAAGAGATATACAGTCAAGAAAATCAAGGGCAATGGTGATGTATATGCGGATTAGACACCAAAAAAAAAACACTCAACAAATGGCTACAATTTAAGGAATGTGCTTAGTGACGGCATCAGATTCCTAATTGACGGAGAAAGGTCTGGTGGCAAGAAAAGCTGCTTCTAGGAGGTTGTCAAGTGTTTTCGCTCGACGATTCCATTCTTAGGAGGTTGGTTTGGCCCATGTTCCTGTAACTCGAATCCAAGCCCGGTATATCCCATTTTAATTTTACACCATTGTGAACCTTACACCTTTTTTACTCTCTGATCGAGGTTCTCGGCATTGAAAAATCTTCGTAAACTAAATCACACGTGTATATGTTGACATTATAGAGATATACAGTCAAGCAAATCAAGGGCAATGGTGATATATATGCGGATTAGACACCAAAAAAAATACTCAACAAATGGCTACAATTTAAGGAATGTGTTTAGTGACGGCATCAGATTCCTAATTGATGGAGAAAGGTCTGGTGGCAAGAAAAGCTGCTTCTAGGAGGTTGTCTAGTGTGTTTTCGCACGACGATTCCATTCTTGGATGGTTGGTTTGGCCCTTGTTCCTGTAACTCGAATCCTAGCCCGGTATATCCCATTTTAATTTTACACCATTGTGAACCTTACGCCTTTTTTACTCTCTGATCAAGGTTCTCGGCATTGAAAAATCTTCGTAAACTAAATCACACGTGTATATGTTGACATTTAAGAGATATACAGTCAAGAAAATCAAGGGAAATGGTGATGTATATGCGGATTAGACACATAAAAAACACTCAACAAATGGCTACAATTTAAGGAATGTGTTTAGTGACGGAATCAGATTCCTAATTGATGGAGAAAGTTCTGGTGGCAAGAAAAGCTGCTTCTAGGAGGTTGTCAAGTGTTTTCGCTCGACGATTCCATTCTTGGGTGGTCTGGGTTTGGCCCTTGTTCCTGTAACTCGAATCCTAGCCCGATATATCCTATTTTAATTTTACACCATTGTGAACCTTACGCATTTTTTACTCTCTGATTGAGGTTCTCGGCATTGAAAAATCTTCGTAAACTAAATCACACGTGTATATGTTGACATTTAAGAGATATACAGTCAAGAAAATCAAGGGCAATGGTGATGTATATGCGGATTAGACACCAAAAAAAAAACACTCAACAAATGGCTACAATTTAAGGAATGTGCTTAGTGACGGCATCAGATTCCTAATTGACGGAGAAAGGTCTGGTGGCAATAAAAGCTGCTTCTAGGAGGTTGTCAAGTGTTTTCTCTCGACGACTCCATTCTTGGGTGGTGGGTTTGGCCCTTGTTCCTGTAACTCGAATCCTAGCCTGGTATATCCCATTTTAAGTTAACACCATTGTGAACCTTACTCCTTTTTTACTCTCTGATCGAGGTTCTCGGCAATGAAAAAACTTCATAAACTAAATCACACGTGTATATGTTGACATTTAGACAAGAAAATCAAGGGCAATGGTGATGTATATACGGATTAGACACAAAAAAAAAACACTCAACAAATGGCTACAATTTAAGGAATGTGTTTAGTGACGGCATCAGATTCCTAATTGATGGAGAAAGGTCTGGTGGCAAGAAAAGCTGCTTCTAGGAGGTTGTCAAGTGTTTTCGCTCGACGATTCCATTCTTGGGTGGTGGGTTTGGCCCTTGTTCCTGTAACTCGAATCCTAGCCCGGTATATCCCATTTTAATTTTACACCATTGTGAACCTTACGCCTTTTTTACTCTCTGATTGAGGTTCTCGGCATAGAAAAATCTTCGTAAACTAAATCACACGTGTATATGTTGACATTTAAGAGATATACAGTCAAGAAAATCAAGGGCAATGGTGATGTATATGCGGATTAGACACCAAAAAAAAAAACACTCAACAAATGGCTACAATTTAAGGAATGTGCTTAGTGACGGCATCAGATTCCTAATTGACGGAGAAAGGTCTGGTGGCAAGAAAAACTGCTTCTAGGAGGTTGTCAAGTGTTTTCGCTCGACGATTCCATTCTTGGGAGGTTGGTTTGGCCCATGTTCCTGTAACTCGAATCCAAGCCCGGTATATCCCATTTTAATTTTACACCATTGTGAACCTTACACCTTTTTTACTCTCTGATCGAGGTTCTCGGCATTGAAAAATCTTCGTAAACTAAATCACACGTGTATATGTTGACATTATAGAGATATACAGTCAAGAAAATCAAGGGCAATGGTGATATATATGCGGATTAGACACCAAAAAAATACTCAACAAATGGCTACAATTTAAGAAATGTGTTTAGTGACGGCATCAGATTCCTAATTGATGGAGAAAGGTCTGGTGGCAAGAAAAGCTGCTTCTAGGAGGTTGTCTAGTGTGTTTTCGCACGACGATTCCATTCTTGGATGGTTGGTTTGGCCCTTGTTCCTGTAACTCGAATCCTAGCCCGGTATATCCCATTTTAATTTTACACCATTGTGAACCTTACGCCTTTTTTACTCTCTGATCGAGGTTCTCGGCAATGAAAAATCTTCGTAAACTAAATCACACGTGTATATGTTGACATCTAAGAGATATACAGTCAAGAAAATCAAGGGCAATGGTGATATATATGCGGATTAGACACAAAAAAAAAAACACTCAACAAATGGCTACAATTTAAGGAATGCGTTTAGTGACGGTATCAGATTCCTAATTGATGGAGAAAGGTCTGGTGGCAAGAAAAGCTGCTTCTAGGAGGTTGTCAACTGTTTTCGCTCGACGATTCCATTCTTGGGTGGTTGGTTTGGCCCTGGTTCCTGTAACTCTAATCCTAGCCCAGTATATCCCATTTTAATTTTACACCATTGTGAACGTTACACCTTTTTTACTCTCTGATCGAGGTTCTCGGCATTGAAAAATCTTCGTAAAGTAAATCACACGTGTATATGTTGACATTTAAGAGATATACAGTCAAGAAAATCAAGGGAAATGGTGATGTATATGCGGATTAGACACATAAAAAACACTCAACAAATGGCTACAATTTAAGGAATGTGTTTAGTGACGGAATCAGATTCCTAATTGATGGAGAAAGTTCTGGTGGCAAGAAAAGCTGCTTCTAGGAGGTTGTCAAGTGTTTTCGCTCGACGATTCCATTCTTGGGTGGTCTGGGTTTGGCCCTTGTTCCTGTAACTCGAATCCTAGCCCGATATATCCTATTTTAATTTTACACCATTGTGAACCTTACGCATTTTTTACTCTCTGATTGAGGTTCTCGGCATTGAAAAATCTTCGTAAACTAAATCACACATGTATATGTTGACATTTAAGAGATATACAGTCAAGAAAATCAAGGGCAATGGTGATGTATATGCGGATTAGACACCAAAAAAAACACTCAACAAATGGCTACAATTTAAGGAATGTGCTTAGTGACGGCATCAGATTCCTAATTGACGGAGAAAGGTCTGGTGGCAATAAAAGCTGCTTCTAGGAGGTTGTCAAGTGTTTTCTCTCGACGACTCCATTCTTGGGTGGTGGGTTTGGCCCTTGTTCCTGTAACTCGAATCCTAGCCTGGTATATCCCATTTTAAGTTAACACCATTGTGAACCTTACTCCTTTTTTACTCTCTGATCGAGGTTCTCGGCAATGAAAAAACTTCATAAACTAAATCACACGTGTATATGTTGACATTTAGACAAGAAAATCAAGGGCAATGGTGATGTATATACGGATTAGACACAAAAAAAAAACACTCAACAAATGGCTACAATTTAAGGAATGTGTTTAGTGACGGCATCAGATTCCTAATTGATGGAGAAAGGTCTGGTGGCAAGAAAAGCTGCTTCTAGGAGGTTGTCAAGTGTTTTCGCTCGACGATTCCATTCTTGGGTGGTGGGTTTGGCCCTTGTTCCTGTAACTCGAATCCTAGCCCGGTATATCCCATTTTAATTTTACACCATTGTGAACCTTACGCCTTTTTTACTCTCTGATTGAGGTTCTCGGCATAGAAAAATCTTCGTAAACTAAATCACACGTGTATATGTTGACATTTAAGAGATATACAGTCAAGAAAATCAAGGGCAATGGTGATGTATATGCGGATTAGACACCAAAAAAAAAACACTCAACAAATGGCTACAATTTAAGGAATGTGCTTAGTGACGGCATCAGATTCCTAATTGACGGAGAAAGGTCTGGTGGCAAGAAAAACTGCTTCTAGGAGGTTGTCAAGTGTTTTCGCTCGACGATTCCATTCTTGGGAGGTTGGTTTGGCCCATGTTCCTGTAACTCGAATCCAAGCCCGGTATATCCCATTTTAATTTTACACCATTGTGAACCTTACACCTTTTTTACTCTCTGATCGAGGTTCTCGGCATTGAAAAATCTTCGTAAACTAAATCACACGTGTATATGTTGACATTATAGAGATATACAGTCAAGAAAATCAAGGGCAATGGTGATATATATGCGGATTAGACACCAAAAAAATACTCAACAAATGGCTACAATTTAAGAAATGTGTTTAGTGACGGCATCAGATTCCTAATTGATGGAGAAAGGTCTGGTGGCAAGAAAAGCTGCTTCTAGGAGGTTGTCTAGTGTGTTTTCGCACGACGATTCCATTCTTGGATGGTTGGTTTGGCCCTTGTTCCTGTAACTCGAATCCTAGCCCGGTATATCCCATTTTAATTTTACACCATTGTGAACCTTACGCCTTTTTTACTCTCTGATCGAGGTTCTCGGCAATGAAAAATCTTCGTAAACTAAATCACACGTGTATATGTTGACATCTAAGAGATATACAGTCAAGAAAATCAAGGGCAATGGTGATATATATGCGGATTAGACACAAAAAAAAACACTCAACAAATGGCTACAATTTAAGGAATGCATTTAGTGACGGTATCAGATTCCTAATTGATGGAGAAAGGTCTGGTGGCAAGAAAAGCTGCTTCTAGGAGGTTGTCAACTGTTTTCGCTCGACGATTCCATTCTTGGGTGGTTGGTTTGGCCCTGGTTCCTGTAACTCTAATCCTAGCCCAGTATATCCCATTTTAATTTTACACCATTGTGAACGTTACACCTTTTTTACTCTCTGATCGAGGTTCTCGGCATTGAAAAATCTTCGTAAAGTAAATCACACGTGTATATGTTGACATTTAAGAGATATACAGTCAAGAAAATCAAGGGAAATGGTGATGTATATGCGGATTAGACACATAAAAAACACTCAACAAATGGCTACAATTTAAGGAATGTGTTTAGTGACGGAATCAGATTCCTAATTGATGGAGAAAGTTCTGGTGGCAAGAAAAGCTGCTTCTAGGAGGTTGTCAAGTGTTTTCGCTCGACGATTCCATTCTTGGGTGGTCTGGGTTTGGCCCTTGTTCCTGTAACTCGAATCCTAGCCCGATATATCCCATTTTAATTTTACACCATTGTGAACCTTACGCATTTTTTACTCTCTGATTGAGGTTCTCGGCATTGAAAAATCTTCGTAAACTAAATCACACGTGTATATGTTGACATTTAAGAGATATACAGTCAAGAAAATCAAGGGCAATGGTGATATATATGCGGATTAGACACCAAAAAAAACACTCAACAAATGGCTACTTGTAAGACCCTAATACGTATTTGACAAAAAGTCGCAGCAGAAATTTGTGCCATAAAAATTTCTTTCATTACAAGCGTCTTGACTTACTTGAAAGTTCGTTTTAGTATGAATCTTTTACAAAAATAAGATATAAGTCATGTTTACTAAAGTACATACTCAAATCTCCCCGTACAATCTACTTTGTGACCCGATCTTCGATCTCTATTCCTCGTGATAACCGCTTGTGATTCGTACAACCAGCACTCACCACATACATTCATAACATTAGTATACAATACATAAACAAGGTTCAACCTCGTACACTTCCCATTTCGCTATCTTTCTAATTTTAAGCATTTCATCTGCGTACCCATGTCCTGGTGAGGCTTCAATAATGTACCTGCATTACCTTTCATTCTCAAGGTACACTATTAATAACGTATTACTCAACGTATCTAATCACGCGTACATACATCCTTACATGCATACATACACATCTACATACATACATGCATTCATACATCTCTACATACACGCATACATGCATACATACATTCATTCATCTTTACATACACGCATACTTACATACTTACATTCATTCATCTTTACATACACACATACATACATACTTACATTCATTCATCTCTACATACACGCATACATACATGCTTACATTCATTCATCTCTACATACACGCATACATACATACATACTTACATTCATTCATCTCTACATACACCCATACATACATACAGATCTACATATATACATACGTCCCTACGTTTCTACATACATGTATACTCACATTCACGCATTCAAGATCTTACCGAACCCTTATATACTCATACATACCTTTATGCTTACATACATAGACATCCACATGCATACATACCTTCCCATATCTTCACGTGCATACATACACTCAGACGTACCTTCACACATCCATATATATACACATCTATAGATGTACAGGCCTATATATACACATACAAGCTCTCACATACTTCTTACCTAATCATACATTAATTACATGGGACTTAGAGTTAGATTTATAGCCCATAAACATCTAAGGAACGATCAAAATCATGTTTGGGAGGCGCATAAGTTAAAAGGTGTTCTGTTGAACTCCTCTTATGTTAAGATGTGTTTCTTTTGCACTCCTCTTAAGTTAAGAGGTGTTTCTTTTGCACTCCTCTTAAGTTAAGAGGTGTTTCTTTTGTACTCCTCTTAAGATAAGAGGTGTTTCTTTTGCACTCCTCTTAAGATAAGAGGTGTTTCTTGCTGCAGCTACGTTTCGTCGTCCGTACGCACTAAAACGCGCATAACTTTTGAACCGTTTACCCGTTTAACTTCCCGTTTCTTCCTACATGATCATAATTTGACCCTCTATCAAATGGACTTGGAACCCCATATCCGACTTAAGGAAATTCCTACCTTTCGCGCATTCGGCTTATTATCATTTTCTAAATATTTGACCCGTTATGGGTATTTGCACATTTAAATGGTCTATGGCATACAAAACCATACTCTTCGCTTTCACACATGACCAACACATTACTCTAATCGATTCGCTTGTTTCCAATAGACATTTAAGGTCGTTTGCCCGATATACCTATCAAGGGCGTTTTTGTCAATTTCGCTCTATCCTTATCAACAAAGGAATTCCTTGCATAAGTAACCAATCCTACTACTTAGCTAAAATTCTTAATCACACATACCTTGCTCGGATCAAAACTAAGATCCGTTTAATACTTCATCAACATCATACAATTCATTCCTATTTGACCTCAATTATCATATTTAATTAAGTTGCATATAACTTTACATAAGCAACTAAGAAGTGATTACGAAATCACTTACCTTATGCGTCCGTGCTCGTATCCGATCTCTTGCCTCCTCTTGGCTCGTTAACACCTCGTGCTTGAGCTCATCTCGACGTGATTCCTATGCTTCCATTTCATCGGAATCACGCTCTTATTAGCATACTCATTTGTACATGTTAACGGTCATATCATTAGTCATTCCTAACAAACGTAACTCATATAGCCATACCCATATCCGTTTGCACTCATGTAATTCATCATGTCATCGCATTAAACACAAATAAGTCTAACACGCACCGTATGACTTACTCTAATCTTGTAATTATGACAACACGTCTAACCATTCTTCTTATACCCAGTTGACTTTCAGAAGTCAACGGTTCATTTAATTTAACTTTCGATTTATCATTATATTCCCATAACATCATAATCGACTATACGGACGACAATATATACATTTTATCATACGATTGGTGTACGTACCACCTTTTAAGCATAACATACAACTAGTTCATGCATATCCTTCTAATCTCATACATAATTCAACAATTTCTCCCTTCTAATCAACATGAATCATACATGCATAAACATCAAACATACTAGTTTCACATTTCTTTCAATTCCTCTAACAAGAATCCATCATACAAATCAAAATACATCAATATTAAGCAAGAATTTAGACATAGATGATTTACCCATGTCATCATCTTCACCATAACAAACGGGTTTCACCCTTAAACATCAAATTAACCTAAACCATGCATAATCCATGTTCTATATGATGATTCTAACACACACCCATTCTCAATTTCATACAATTTCACGGTTTACATCAAAACCCACTTCGTGAAAGATCACCAATCTAACTTTTAAGACATACCTTATGATTCCCTTGTGATGGTGATCATTAATCTATGTTCCTTCACGAATTTAAGCCTTGAATCATCCTTCAATTTGGTGATTTAGTTGAGTTTAGGGTTAGAGCTCTTTGGAGCTCCTGAACATTCGTGAACACACATGAAGTGTGTGTTTATGTGTGTTGAACTTTCATTTTAATAACTCAACTTCCATCTTGTTCCATTTAACCCCTCATGTTTGCCACTTAACATAATGTGCACTACTTCCATCTTTTAATAAAAAATTTTTTACCATACATTTAACTAGGTTAAATAGCCTAGTTATTTATTTCATGACGTGTCATATAGGAACACACGACAAATATAAACATTCGGATTTTGGGGCGTTACAAGTCTACCCACCTTAAATAAAGTTTCGTCCCCGAAACCTTTCTCACTTTCCTTTACACATACACATATCTATGTTTGACTTCACGGTCACATCATAATTATAAGCAATCATCTTATCTCAATTCATAAGTATTTATACAATTGACTTCTTCTTAACAAATCTATACTTTCCATGCCATACTTCCACGTAACCTTCTCATTTCCTTGACCGGTTAGTAACAGTTCATCGTACATATATATATTCAAACCTATAATAATGCTTACTTTCATATGATCCGTTTATAACCGGTCTAATACCTTCATTTCATCCTTTAAGATCACATTCTATACATATATTACATAATATTTAATTTTGTTTCGTTATCGCAACGAAGTTACTATTTCATAGTCGTGCATTCGCGCTTAATTCCAAAGTTAACATCGTTATACGTTCTCTATAGTTATTTGTACTATGCGTACCTTTACGTTACCTTTGAATCATTTCATTCATTTCACATTTTACTAACCTCGATTTCCTTCCATACTTTAGTGATCCGTAATTCAGATCTGTCCACATTCTTCACGAGTGCTAGCCGTACCCGGCTAGATTTCATTTATCCGTGTAACGTGCCTTCACTCGTACTCGTCCTTCCATCAAATCGATTGGTTTCATCACATCAAGGCTTCTATAATTCTTATCAGCAAGTTTAGCAATTAGCATTTTTCATTCAAACATTCATTCTACAATTCCTTACGTACACGCTATAACGTGTCACACATTTCATTTCTCACATGCAATTCTTTCATTCTAGTCACTTATTTTGCCTACCTTCGCAAGTTGACCTTTCAAGGCCAAACTAACGTTTCTTAATTATCATATATGTATTGAGGTACACGCTCGTATCTCTTCTCATTCATGCTTACTTATAAAGGCATTCATTACATCCTTTTTATGTTTTAAATCCGTCCCATGAATTTAAACGTAACATCCATACCCTTCATTCCTTCTATGTTTGAATCCATCTAGCGGTTTCAAACATATCATTCATACCTTTTCTTCCTTACATGTGTTGAATCCGCCTCGCGAATTCAAGCAGGTAATTCATACTTTATTCCTTTCATGCTTCGAATCCATCTCGCGGATTCTAACACATCATTCATACTTTCATTCTTTCCATGTTTTGAATACATCTCGCAGATTATAACATATCATTCATACTTTAACTTCTTTCATGTTTCGAATCCGTCTCGCGGATTCTAACATAGCATTCATACTTTAACTTCTTTCATGTTTCGAATCCGTCTCGCGGATTCTAACATAGCATTCATACTTTAACTTCTTTCATGTTTCGAATCCGTCTCGCGGATTCTAACATAGCATTCATACTTTAACTTCTTTCATGTTTCGAATCCGTCTCGCGGATTCTAACATAGCATTCATACTTTAACTTCTTTCATGTTTCGAATCCGTCTCGCGGGTTCTAACATAGCATTCATACTTTAACTTCTTTCATGTTTCGAATCCGTCTCGCGGATTCTAACATAGCATTCATACTTTCATTCCTAAGAGTCTTACATTTCTCTTCACCCTCACGGCCACCTACTACTTAGTTCTAACGGACATACCTGTAACAATTATCACGGTCTCACGAACGTCATACGTTTCTTGTGTACTGGCCAGGTACACAATCCACATACTAGTTTCGTGCCTTCGTGTAATCGCCACCTTATGTCCGAAGAATTAAGTTTCGGCACGTGTAACATTTTCAAAACTTCATTGCAATGTCACTATTATATTTCATTTATAATTTTCTTTTGCTTGCTTAATCATACCACTTCATACGCCCACACGTTGAATTTACGTACCTGGGGTTCATTTGTCTTCTCACTTGCCTTGATGCCGGTCTAGACCGCATTCACGGATCATCCTTTCCAAGCAGTTATGCTTACCTTACACATAATATAACCGTTAGTTTCTTCATATGAATGCATACATGCACGTTTTCATTCCTTTTCTACCTTTAGATCTTGATCGAGTCATGGATTGTACGGGTTTCTTATCACAAGAGCACATAGGTTTGAGTTCAAGTACCTATCCTCTCGTACTTAATTCTCTCAAACCAGGGCTTTGATACCAACTTGTAAGACCCTAATACGTATTTGACAAAAAGTCGCAGCAGAAATTTGTGCCATAAAAATTTCTTTCATTACAAGCGTCTTGACTTACTTGAAAGTTCGTTTTAATATGAATCATTTACAAAAATAAGGTATAAGTCATGTTTACTAAAGTACATACTCAAATCTCCCCGTACAATCTACTTTGTGACCCGATCTTCGATCTCTATTCCTCGTGATAACCGCCTGTGATTCGTACAACCTGCACTCACCACATACATTCATAACATTAGTATACAATACATAAACAAGGTTCAACCTCGTACACTTCCCATTTCGCTATCTTTCTAATTTTAAGCATTTCATCTGCGTACCCATGTCCTGGTGAGGCTTCAATAATGTACCTGCATTACCTTTCATTCTCAAGGTACACTATTAATAACGTATTACTCAACGTATCTAATCACGCGTACATACATCCTTACATGCATACATACACATCTACATACGTACATGCATTCATACATCTCTACATACACGCATACATACATACATACATTCATTCATCTTTACATACACGCATACATACATACTTACATTCATTCATCTTTACATACACACATACATACATACTTACATTCATTTATCTCTACATACACGCATACATACATGCTTACATTCATTCATCTCTACATACACGCATACATACATACATACTTACATTCATTCATCTCTACATACACCCATACATACATACATACAGATCTACATATATACATACGTCCCTACGTTTCTACATACATGTATACTCACATTCACGCATTCAAGATCTTACCGAACCCTTATATACTCATACATACCTTTATGCTTACATACATAGACATCCACATGCATACATACCTTCCCATATCTTCACGTGCATACATACACTCAGACGTACCTTCACACATCCATATATATACACATCTATAGATGTACAGGCCTATATATACACATACAAGCTCTCACATACTTCTTACCTAATCATACATTAATTACATGGGACTTAGACTTAGATTTATAGCCCATAAACATCTAAGGAACGATCAAAATCATGTTTGGGAGGCGCATAAGTTAAAAGGTGTTCTGTTGAACTCCTCTTATGTTAAGATGTGTTTCTTTTGCACTCCTCTTAAGTTAAAAGGTGTTTCTTTTGCACTCCTCTTAAGTTAAGAGGTGTTTCTTTTGTACTCCTCTTAAGATAAGAGGTGTTTCTTTTGCACTCCTCTTAAGATAAGAGGTGTTTCTTGCTGCAGCTACGTTTCGTCGTCCGTACGCACTAAAACGCGCATAACTTTTGAACCGTTTACCCGTTTAACCTCCCGTTTCTTCCTACATGATCATAATTTGACCCTCTATCAAATGGACTTGGAACCCCATATCCGACTTAAGGAAATTCCTACCTTTCGCGCATTCGGCTTATTATCATTTTCTAAATATTTGACCCGTTATGGGTATTTGCACATTTAAATGGTCTATGGCATACAAAACCATACTCTTCTCTTTCACACATGACCAAAACATTACTCTAATCGATTCGTTTGTTTCCAATAGACATTTAAGGTCGTTTGCCCGATATACCTATCAAGGGCGTTTTAGTCAATTTCGCTCTATCCTTATCAACAAAGGAATTCCTTGCATAAGTAACCAATCCTACTACTTAGCTAAAATTCTTAATCACACATACCTTGCTCGGATCAAAACTAAGATCCGTTTAATACTTCATCAACATCATACAATTCATTCCTATTTGACATCAATTATCATATTTAATTAAGTTGCATATAACGTTACATAAGCAACTAAGAAGTGATTACGAAATCACTTACCTTATGCGTCCGTGCTCGTATCCGATCTCTTGCCTCCTCTTGGCTCGTTAACACCTCGTGCTTGAGCTCATCTCGACGTGATTCCTATGCTTCCATTTCATCGGAATCACGCTCTTATTAGCATACTCATTTGTACATGTTAACGGTCATATCATTAGTCATTCCTAACAAACGTAACTCATATAGCCATACCCATATCCGTTTGCACTCATGTAATTCATCATGTCATCGCATTAAACACACATAAGTCTAACACGCACCGTATGACTTACTCTAATCTTGTAATTATGACAACACGTCTAACCATTCTTCTTATACCCAGTTGACTTTCAGAAGTCAATGGTTCATTTAATTTAACTTTCGATTTATCATTATATACCCGTAACATCATAATCGACTATACGGCCGACAATATATACATTTTATCATACGATTGGTGTGCGTACCACCTTTTAAGCATAACGTACAACTAGTTCATGCATATCCTTCTAATCTCATACATAATTCAACAATTTCTCCCTTCTAATCAACATGAATCATACATGCATAAACATCAAACATACTAGTTTCACATTTCTTTCAATTCCTCTAACAAGAATCCATCATACAAATCAAAATACATCAATATTAAGCAAGAATTTAGACATAGATGATTTACCCATGTCATCATCTTCACCATAACAAACGGGTTTCACCCTTAAACATCAAATTAACCTAAACCATGCATAATCCATGTTCTATATGATGATTCTAACACACACCCATTCTCAATTTCATACAATTTCACGGTTTACATCAAAACCCACTTCGTGAAAGATCACCAATCTAACTTTTAAGACATACCTTATGATTCCCTTGTGATGGTGATCATTAATCCATGTTCCTTCACGAATTTAAGCCTTGAATCATCCTTCAATTTGGTGATTTAGTTGAGTTTAGGGTTAGAGCTCTTTGGAGCTCCTGAACATTCATGAACACACACGAAGTGTGTGTTTGTGTGTGTTGAACTTTCATTTTAATAACTCAACTTCCATCTTGTTCCATTTAACCCCTCATGTTTGCCACTTAACATAACGTGCACTACTTCCATCTTTTAATAATTTTTTTTACCATACATTTAACTAGGTTAAATAGCCTAGTTATTTATTTCATGACGTGTCATATAGGAACACACGAAAAATATAAACATTCGGATTTTGGGGCGTTACACTACAATTTAATTGATGGAGAAAGGTCTGGGGGCAAGAAAAGCTGCTTCTAGGAGGCTGTCAAGTGTTTTCGCTCGACGATTCCATTCTTGGGTGGTTGGTTTGGCCCTTGTTCCTGTAACTCGAATCCAAGCCCGGTATATCCCATTTTAAGTTTACACCATTGTGAATTTTCCGCCTTTTTTACTCTCTGATCGAGGTTCTCGGCAATGAAAATTTTTCGTAAACTAAATCACACGTGTATATGTTGACATTTAAGAGATATACAGTAAAGAAAATCAAGGGCAATGGTGATATATATGCGGATTAGACAACAAAAAAAACACTCAACAAATGGCTACAATTTAAGGAATGTGTTTAGTGACGGCATCAGATTCCTAATTGATGGAGAAAGGTCTGGTGGCAAGAAAAGCTGCTTCTAGGAGGTTATCAAGTGTTTTCGCTCGACGATTCCATTCTTGGGCGGTTGGTTTGGCCCTTGTTCCTGTAACTCGAATCTTAGCCCGGTATATCCCATTTTAATTTTACACCATTGTGAACCTTACGCCTTTTTTACTCTCTGATCGAGGTTCTCGGCATTGAAAAATCTTCGTAAACTAAATCACACGTGTATATGTTGACATCTAAGAGATATACAATCAAAAAAATCATGGGCAATGGTGATATACATGCGGATTAGACAACAAAAAAAAAACTCAACAAATGGCTACAATTTAAGGAATGTGTTTAGTGACGGTATCAGATTCCTAATTGATGGAGAAAGGTTTGGTGGCAAGAAAAACTGCTTCTAGGAGGTTGTTAAGTGTTTTCGCTCGATGATTCCATTCTTGGGTGGTTGGTGCCCTTGTTCCTGTAACTCGAATCCTAGCCCGGTATATCCCATTTTAATTTTACACCATTGTGAACCATACGCCTTTTTTACCCTTTGATCGAGGTTCTCGGCATTGAAAATTTTCGTAAACAAAATCACACGTGTATATGTTGACATTTAAGAGATATACCGTCAAGAAAATCAAGGGCAATGATGATATATATGCGGATTAGACACCAAAAAAAACACTCAACAAATGGCTACAATTTAAGGAATGTGTTTAGTGACGGCATCAGATTCCTAATTGATGGAGAAAGGCCTGGTGGCAAGAAAAGCTGCTTCTAGGAGGTTATCAAGTGTTTTCGCTCGACGATTCCATTCTTGGGTGGTTGGTTTGGCCCTTGTTCCTGTAACTCGAATCTTAGCCCGGTATATCCCATTTTAATTTTACACCATTATGAACCTTACGCGTTTTTTACTCTCTGATCGAGGTTCTCGGCATTGAAAAATCTTCGTAAACTAAAGCACACGTGTATATGTTGACATCTAAGAGATATACAATCCAAAAAATCAAGGGCAATGGTGATATACATGCGGATTAGACACCAAAAAAAACACTCAACAAATGGCTACAATTTAAGGAATGTGTTTAGTGACGGCATCAGATTCCTAATTGACGGAGAAAGGTCTGGTGGCAAGAAAAGCTGCGTCTAGAAGGTTGTAAAGTGTTTTCGCTCGACGATTCCATTCTTGGGTGGTGGGTTTGGCCCTTGTTCCTGTAACTCGAATCCTAGCCTGGTATATCCCATTTTAAGTTTACACCATTGTGAACCTTACTCCTTTTTTACTCTCTGATCGAGGTTCTCGGCATTGAAAAATCTTCGTAAACTAAATCACACATGTATATGTTGACATTTAAGAGATATACATTCAAGAAAATCAAGGGAAATAGTGACATATATGCGGATTAGACACCAAAAAAAAATACTCAACAAATGGCTACAATTTAATGAATGTGTTTAGTGACGGCATCATATTCCTAATTGATGGAAAAAGGTCTGGTGGCAAGAAAAGCTGCTTCTAGGAGGTTATCAAGTGTTTTCGCTCGACGATTCCATTCTTGGGTGGTTGGTTTGGCCCTTGTTCCTTTAACTCGAATCTTAGCCCGGTATATCCCATTTTAATTTTACACCATTGTGAACCTTACGCCTTTTTTTCTCTCTAATCGAGGTTCTCGGCATTGAAAAATCTTCGTAAACTAAATCACACGTGTATATGTTGACATCTAAGAGATATACAATCAAAAAAATCAAGGGCAATGGTGATATACATGCGGATTAGACACCAAAAAAAACACTCAACAAATGGCTACAATTTAAGGAATGTGTTTAGTGACGGCATCAGATTCCTAATTGATGGAGAAAGGTCTGGTGGCAAGAAAAGCTGCTTCTAGGAGGTTGTCAAGTGTTTTTGCTCGACGATTCCATTATTGGGTGGTGGGTTTGGCCCTTGTTCCTGTAACTCGAATCCTAGCCCGGTATATCCCATTTTAATTTTACACCATTGTGAACCTTACTCCTTTTTACTCTCTGATTGAGGTTCTCGGTATTGAAAAATCTTCGTAAACTAAATCACACGTGTATATGTTGACATTTAAGAGATATACAGTCAAGAAAATCAAGGGCAATGATGATGTATATGCGGATTAGACACCAAAAAAAACACTCAACAAATGGCTACAATTTAAGGAATGTGTTTAGTGATGGCATCATATTCCTAATTGACGGAGAAAGGTCTGGTGGCAAGAAAAGCTGCGTCTAGAAGGTTGTAAAGTGTTTTTGCTCGACGATTCCATTCTTGGGTGGTGGGTTTGGCCCTTGTTCCTGTAACTCGAATCCTAGCCTGATATATCCCATTTTAATTTTACTCCATTGTGAACCTTACGCATTTTTTACTCTCTGATCGAGGTTCTCGGCATTGAAAAATCTTCGTAAACTAAATCACACATGTATATGTTGACATTTAAGAGATATACAGTCAAGAAAATAAAGGGAAATAGTGATATATATGCGGATTAGACACCAAAAAAAAATACTCAACAAATGGCTACAATTTAATGAATGTGTTTAGTGACGGCATCAGATTCCTAATTGATGGAGAAAGGTCTGGTGGCAAGAAAAGCTGCTTCTAGGAGGTTGTCAACTGTTTTCACTCGACGATTCCATTCTTGGGTGGTTGGTTTGGCACTTGTTCTAGTTACTCGAATCCTAGCCCAGTATATCCCATTTTAATTTTACACCATTGTGAACCTTACGCCTTTTTTACTCTCCGTTCGAAGTTTTCGGCATTGAAAAATCTTCGTAAACTAAATCACACGTGTATATGTTGACATTTAAGAGATATACAGTCAAGAAAATCAAGGGCAATGGTGATGTATATGCGGATCATGTGACAACTCGTATTTCCGAACCTATCTTTGTACATGATGTATCGTATGTGAAAGTGATATGATGTTATGCAAGTGATTTATTAATGAATATTATGCTTGATTATGTGTTATGTGAATGTATGTTTGATGTGATCGCACAAGACAACACAACCCAACCGCACAAGCCTTTGGGTTTTACTACTCTCGCTCCACACCTTTGAACTTGAACCGAATGGACAACTCATGTAAAGGGTTCGGCCCACTTCTACTATACGCATACCTTGACCTTAGAGAGTTTGTTCTCATTTGTTGCAAAAACATCCACACACACAAACCCTAGCTATTCTCTCTCTCTCTCACGAACTCGAAGGCAGCCACACATCTCTCTCTCTCAATCGAAGATCCTTGCATTTGAATCAATCTTTGTTCCTTCTCTATTCGGTTGGGGGGGGGGATATTCCACGGTCCTCCCAACCGCCGAGGTGATCCCACCTTGCAGACCGCCACCCAGCAAGCCTAAGTCTGGGGGTAAATCCGCTACCGTAGGGGCATTGGGAACGAGCAAGACTCGAACCGGCCACCTCCGGGTTAGAATGCGGGCTGGTGGCCATTGGGCTGACACCCAATGGTTTTATGATTGTATGATGTTATGTTATATATGCTCGACATGATTGATGATGTAATGATATGATTGATTTGAATAAACTGTCATTAAGCATGAATGTATGTAATCGGCCATATACATGTTAGATTTCGATTGGTTTGATGATGGTGTTAGGATGATTTGGATTTGATAATGATGAATGGAAACCGAATGCTTGTTAAATCGGTTGCAATATGTTTCGAATGATTGATAGATTGTTATAGTTATGAATGTTGTTAATCGAGATTTTTGAAGCATGTTAATATTATTGGTGTTATGATTATTGTTCATGTAGTGATCATATTATTCATTTGGGTTCATATGATTTAGATGTTAAAAAGCCTTAGTTTGATCGATTATTGTTGGAGTTGAAACTGTTAGAATTGTTGATTGATATTCTTCATAAATGGAAACTTTGTAAACTGATTTGCAAGATAAGTGTAATGTAACTGATTTCCATAATTGCTGGATTTTTAAACAAGTCGCACAAGAGGTCCACTCACACAAGGAGTCCGGTCGCACAAGACCGAACACACAAGCCTAGTCGCACAAGGGGTTCCCAGTCGCACAAGGCTGCTGAATCGCACAAGTTGATTATTGGTTAGCTGTTGGGCCGGAAATGCATTGTGGGCTGGGCTAGTTTCAATCGTACAAACTCATCCGGATCGCACAAGGCATTTGCATGCTAATTGTTGGGCCGGGTGTATTCCTGAATCGCACAAGACATACAATTAGGGCTATGTTAAAGTTACGGTTTTGTTTGGGTTCTTGACATTTGGGCCAGGTGGTATTGGGCTCCAGCAGATGACTCGCACAAGGCCACTAAGCTTGTTGGAGCCCAATTTTGAATATGTTATGATTGTTGAATGTGATGTTGCATGTTGCCATGATCCGTATGTGTTTCTTATATGCTATCTATGTGATACTTGTATGCACTACTTGAAACCAAAACCTGACTTGTATGGTAACCATGTTAGGACGTGGTTGACCACTAGCTGCTAGACTTGACCTTTCTGAGTAATCTGCCGAGCAAACCAAGGTGAGTTCACACTCTACAAAGCATGGGATTCCCAGGGGTTGGGAATGGGGTTAAGGAATATGGATTCCTCGTCCTTTCTTGGGTAGGACAGTAATGGTTCGGGAATGAAATTCCTCGTCCTCATGGACAGATAACTTTACTAGACCAAAACTCTATCACGAAGTCCCTCCTATTTTATATCGACTTAATCGCCGGGCCAATGGCGAGCGGGTCATTAGTTAGATAGCGCAATTTAGGTCTGACAAGCCTCACACCGTGCCGCAGAGGACGGGCGTGAACTAATGGATCTGGGCACGTCAATGATGATAGACATTGACAGTTCAGGGCACTTAAACATGACTTTCGTCAGTAGTCGATATGGTAATGAGTCTAGTGTATACATGGGGTAGCCCCCACGGCCGAAATGCCAGATAACTATCATGGGGTAGCCCCCACGGCTGGATTGCCAGAGTTAATGGGTTAAACAAATCACGTTTTCAACTATGGGGTAACCCCCACGGCAGGATGCCAGTTAAAGGAAACTGTTTTTGGAACAACTTAAAACGAACACCCAACCGTGAACTCACTCAACTTGTTGTTGACTCGTTACTACATGCTTTGCAGGTCAATAGGTACTTAGCTGGAGCTTGCACAAGGAAGAGTCGTTGTGGGACATGGACAGCTGTTTGCCATGTTAAACCTTTGAATATTTAAACTTATGATTTGGTTTTAAACATTATGCTTCCGCTCATAACTAAACTATGGTTGTTTTGGACACTAATTATGATTGGTTGGACTTTTACAATTAATTACTTGCTTGTTCAATATGATTAGTGGTTTGATCCTGGTCAGTCACGCCTCCAAGCGGTGATACTCCGCATGTGGATTTTGGGGGTGTGACAGATTGGTATCAGAGCAATTGGTTATAGAGAACTTGGTTTTAATAAAGGAAAACGTTTTTGTTAAAACCAGACTATAACCTATACAGTGCTCTACAGTCTACAACGACGTTTCACTCCACGTGCAAGGCTCGACCTTCTAGGTGATATAATTTATGCTTACATTGCCTACTTGCTAGATTACGTAGAACCTTGCTCATGATATGCTTAGCTAGTATAGCTACGGTTGCTTGAACACGTGTGTGCTTACTCTCTTCTGTCATCGCACTTTCGCGAACCTTTCTCACTCATGTTTCCCTTGGTATGAAGATCATGTCTGGACGCATTAACATGACTCAAGCCCAGTTGACGGCTCTGATCAACGAACAGGTTGCTGCGGCACTTGCAGCAGCACAGGTAGGAGGTATACCCTGCGGTTTATAACTCATTCTAGGATCTTTAGATCCTACTCTCGTGAAACTATCCTTGTGTTAAACTTTGTCCTTTCTTACACCAACAACAGGTCAGCATGCTCAGCCACCTGTGTGCACCTTCAAAACCTTTATGGACTGCCGACCAACTACCTTTAGCGGCACCGAAGAAGCAGTAGGTCTCCTCCACTGGTTTGAGAAACTAGAATCTGTGTTCGAAATGTGTGAATGCCCTGAGGCTCGCAGGGTGAAGTATGCTACCGGTACCCTCGAGGGTTTAGCCCTCACATGGTGGAACGCTCAAGTCCAAATGCTGGGGTTGGTTGTTGCTAACGCCACCCCATGGAACAATTTTAAAGAGATGATCAAAGAGGAATACTGTAGTCGTGACGACATTCATAAGCTGGAAGTCGAGTTCTACAACCTCAAGATGACGGGGTCGGAAATTGAGGCATATACTAAGAGGTCGAATGAGCTTGCCTTATTGTGTCCTACTATGGTGGACCCTCCAATTAAGCGTATTGAACTCTTTCTCAAGGGCTTAGTGCCAGAAATCCAAAGCCATGTGACTTCAGCGAACCTCGCCACCATCCAGCAGGTTGTTCAGTTGGCTCACCGTCTCACTGATCAGGCGGTGGAGCAGAACAGGTTACCAAAGTGTATAAGTGCTACAACTACTTCGGATGCTCCTAGTGACAACAAGAGAAAATGGGATGGGGCTTCAAGCAAGGGTTCAACTTCTGTGCCATCTCAGTCTCAGCAGAGAAGGACTGACGACTATATGAGTCCTAGTCAGCAATCGTCTGGCAGCCAAAGCCGTGGTGTGTACAAGGGAAATCACCCTAAATGTAATCGCTGTAACTTACATCACAGCGGGCCATGCACCAGGGGTAACTGTCATCGGTGCAACAAGCCAGGCCACGCAGCGAAGGATTGTAGAAGTCTGTACCCCGCAAACCAGAATCATCAACAACAACAAGCTCAACAGAACCAACGCCAGCAACAGCAGCCGCAGGGTAATAACAAAGGGTGCTTTCAGTGTGGAGCTGAAGGCCACTTCAAGAGAGATTGTCCCCAGCTAAACAGGAACCAGAACAACAATAACACCAACAACCAGGGGAATGGGAACAACGGGGGTAATAATGGCAGTGGTGCAAGGGGCCGTGCGTTCGTTATTGGCAATGGAGAAGCAAGGAATGATCCCAATGTTGTGATGGGTAAGTTCCTTCTCGACGACTTTTACGTTACTGTCTTATTCGATTCAGGTGCTGATACTAGTTATGTGTCCCAAAAAGTTAGTCAACTGCTTAAGCGTACCCCAACACCTTTGAACCCCAAACACGCTGTAGAGTTAGCTAATGGTAAAAGTATAAAGGTCACACACGTAGTCAAAGGTTGTAGTCTTGTTCTTGCTGATCACACTTTCTCGATCGACCTCCTTCCTATCACTCTGGGTAGTTTCGACGTTGTCATTGGGATGGACTGGTTATCCCAACACCAAGCAGAGATTCTTTGCAATGAAAAGATTGTCCGTATTCCCCACCCAGGTGATGAACCTCTTATGATTCGTGGCGACAAGAGTGGTGCTGTTGTGAGCATCATTTCATCCCTTAAGGCCCAAAAGTGTTTGCGTAAGGGCCACACCGCCTTTCTGGCTCTCGTTACTGACACCTCGAAGAAAGAGAAAAAGATAGAAGATTTTCCGATTGTACGCGACTATCCTGAGGTATTTCCTGAGGAACTACCTGGCCTTCCGCCTCATCGTCAGGTCGAGTTTCAAATCGAGTTAGCTCCTGGAGCAGCGCCCATAGCACGAGCATCGTATCGTTTAGCTCCATCAGAGTTGAAAGAACTCTCTACGCAACTACAAGAACTCTTGGATAAGGGTTTTATTCGTCCAAGCTCATCGCCCTGGGGAGCTCCAGTACTATTTGTAAAGAAGAAAGACGGTACGTTCAGAATGTGCATCGACTACCGTGAACTGAACAAGGTGACTGTGAAGAATCGCTATCCTCTTCCACACATTGACGACTTGTTCGACCAGCTGCAAGGGTCGAGCTACTATTCAAAGATCGATTTGAGATCAGGATATCACCAGCTGAGAGTCCGAGAAGAGGACGTCTCTAAAACAGCCTTTAGAACCCGTTATGGACATTATGAGTTTTTGGTCATGCTTTTTGGCCTGACAAACGCACCTGCTGTCTTCATGGACTTGATGAATCGCGTGTTCAAGCCATACCTAGACAAGTTCGTTATAGTTTTCATCGATGACATCCTGATCTATTCTAAGAGTCAGGAGGAACACGAGCAACATCTACGACTCATTTTGGAACTCCTTCGAACAGAACAGCTGTACGCCAAGTTTTCAAAATGTGACTTCTGGCTTCGTGAAGTCCATTTCTTAGGCCATGTAGTGAACAAGGATGGGATTCACGTTGATCCATCCAAGGTAGAGTCAATCAAGAGCTGGCCTGCACCTCGTACGCCAACGGAAATTCGCCAATTCTTGGGATTGGCAGGTTACTACAGGAGGTTTATTAAGGATTTTTCCAAGATTGCACAGCCTCTTACTTCACTGACACAGAAGGGCGTTGTTTATTGTTGGGGAAACACACAGGAGTTAGCGTTTCAGCACTTAAAGGATAGACTTTGCAGTGCACCTATCCTTTCATTGCCAGAGGGCACAGACGACTTCCTAGTTTATTGCGATGCATCTATTCAGGGTCTTGGCTGTGTATTGATGCAACAGGATAAAGTAATAGCCTACGCCTCACGCCAACTCAAATTTCATGAAAAGAACTACACCACACACGATTTAGAGCTGGGAGCGGTTGTTTTTGCACTTAAGATATGGAGACACTACCTGTATGGTACCAAATGCGCTATCTACACTGATCACAGGAGCCTCGAGCATATCTTTAAATAGAAGGAACTCAATATGCGACAACGACGATGGGTCGAACTGCTGAATGACTACGAATGCTCGATCAGATACCACTCGGGCAAAGCCAATGTTGTGGCTGACGCCCTCAGTCGAAAGGACACTGCGCCTAAGCGCGTACGAGCTTTACAACTTACTATACAGTCTAGTCTTCCTTCTCAAATACGAGATGCTCAGGTAGAAGCATTGAAACCAGAGAACGTCAGGGCTGAAGCCCTACGCGGCTCAAGGCAACACTTAGAACAGAAGGAAGATGGTGCTTACTACGTCACAGAACGCATTTGGGTCCCACTGTATGGCAACCTACGAGAGCTTGTGATGGATGAGGCACACAAGTCTCGCTACTCGGTACATCCTGGTTCGGATAAGATGTACCACGATATCAAAACTATGTACTGGTGGCCTAGCATGAAGGCCCACATAGCAACTTATGTTAGCAAGTGCTTGACTTGTGCGAGAGTCAAGGCGGAATACCAGAAACCTTCAGGCCCACTTCAACAACCAGAGATACCACAATGGAAATGGGAGCAAATTTCCATGGATTTTGTTACTGGCCTGCCTAGATCTCAACGTGGTAATGATACTATTTGGGTGATCGTGGATCGACTCACAAAGTCTGCTCACTTCCTGGCTATCAAAGAAACGGATAAGTTCTCCACTCTAGCAGAAGTATATCTCAAGGAAGTTGTCTCGAGGCACGGGGTGCCCACCTCTATTATCTCGGATCGAGATGCACGTTTTACATCAGAACTGTGGCAAGCAATGCACAAGTCCTTTGGCTCAAGGTTAGATATGAGCACAGCCTATCACCCGCAAACGGATGGGCAGTCGGAACGTACCATCCAGACCCTCGAAGACATGCTTAGGGCATGTGTAATTGACTTTGGCAACGGCTGGGAAAAGCATTTGCCACTTGTGGAGTTTTCGTACAACAATAGCTACCACACCAGCATTAAAGCTGCTCCGTTTGAGGCATTGTACGGGCGTAAATGCTGGTCACCTCTTTGTTGGGCAGAGGTGGGGGATAGTCAGATTACTGGTCCAGAACATGTAGTGGACACAACAGAGAAAATTGCTCAGATACGACAACGAATGGCGGCAGCTCGTGACCTTCAGAAAGTCTACACCGATAAGGGCAGAAAACCACTAGAGCTCCAGGTTGGGGAGCGTGTACTACTCAAAGTTTCACCCTGGAAGGGTGTGGTTCGTTTTGGTAAACGGGGCAAACTTAACCCACGATACGTTGGACCTTTCGAAGTTGTTGAGAAAATAGGCAAGGTGGCCTATAGACTGAACTTACCAGCGGAACTCAGTGCAGTTCACAACGTTTTCCACGTGTCGAATCTGAAGAAGTGTCTGTCAGATGAGACCCACATAGTTCCTTTGAAGGAGCTCACTATCGACGAGCAGTTACGATTCGTCGAGGAACCTGTTGAAATCATGGACCGGGATGTTAAGGTCCTCAAGCGTACTAGAATACCTCTCGTTCGAGTTCGTTGGAACTCACGTCGCGGCCCAGAGTTCACCTGGGAACGCGAAGATCAGATGAAACAAAGTATCCCCAACTGTTCGCAAATGGTACAACCACTACTGAGGCTGAAGCTACGGAATTTCGGGACGAAATTCCAGATCAACGGGGGGAGGATGTGACACCCCAGGAAAACCAGGAAAACCATGCAACTTAACTAGCTTCCTCAGTGAGTACGTGCTAAATTTCGGGACGAAATTTCTTTCAACTTGGGGATAATGTGACAACTCGTATTTCCGAACCTATCTTTGTACATGATGTATCGTATGTGAAAGTGATGTGATGTTATGCAAGTGATTTATTAATGAATATTATGCTTGATTATGTGTTATGTGAATGTATGTTTGATGTGATCGCACAACACAACCCAACCGCACAAGCCTTTGGGTTTTACTACTCTCGGCCCACTCCTTTGAACTTGAACCGAATGGACAACCCATGTAAAGGGTTCGGCCCACTTCTACTATACGCATACCTTGACCTTAGAGAGTTTGTTCTCATTTGTTGCAAAAACATCCACACACACAAACCCTAGCTATTCTCTCTCTCTCTCACGAACTCGAAGGCAGCCACACATCTCTCTCCCAATCGAAGATCCTTGCATTTGAATCAATCTTTGTTCCTTCTCTATTCGGTTAGTATGTTAACAATTGTTTTATGATTGTATGATGTTATGTTATATATGCTCGACATGATTGATGATGTAATGATATGATTGATTTGAATAAATTGTGATTAAGCATGAATGTATGTAATCGGCCATATACATGTTAGATTTCGATTGGTTTGATGATGGTGTTAGGATGATTTGGATTTGATAATGATGAATGGAAACCGAATGCTTGTTAAATCGGTTGCAATATGTTTCGAATGATTGATAGATTGTTATAGTTATGAATGTTGTTAATCGAGATTTTTGAAGCATGTTAATATTATTGGTGTTATGATTATTGTTCATGTAGTGATCATATTATTCATTAGGGTTCATATGATTTAGATGTTAAAAAGCCTTAGTTTGATCGATTATTGTTGGAGTTGAAACTGTTAGAATTGTTGATTGATATTCTTCATAAATGGAAACTTTGTAAATTGATTTGCAAGATAAGTGTTATGTAACTGATTTCCATAATTGCTGGATTTTTAAACAAGTCGCACAAGACCTCTTGGTCGCACAAGAGGTCCACTCACACAAGGAGTCCGGTCGCACAAGACCGAACACACAAGCCTAGTCGCACAAGGGGTTCCCAGTTGCACAAGGCTGCTGAATCGCACAAGTTGATTATTGGTTAGCTGTTGGGCCGGAAATGCATTGTGGGCTAGGCTAGTTTCAATCGTACAAACTCATCCGGATCGCACAAGGCATTTGCATGCTAATTGTTGGGCCGGGTGTATTCCTGAATCGCACAAGACATACAATTAGGGCTATGTTAAAGTTACGGTTTTGTTTGGGTTCTTGACATTTGGGCCAGGTGGTATTGGGCTCCAGCGGATGACTCGCACAAGGCCACTAAGCTTGTGCGAGCCCAATTTTGAATATGTTATGATTGTTGAATGTGATGTTGCATGTTGCCATGATCCGTATGTGTTTCTTATATGCTATCTATGTGATACTTGTATGCACTACTTGAAACCAAAACCTGACTTGTATGGTAACCATGTTAGGACGTGGTTGACCACTAGCTGCTAGACTTGACCTTTCTGAGTAATCTGCCGAGCAAACCAAGGTGAGTTCACACTCTACAAAGCATGGGATTCCCAGGGGTTGGGAATGGGGTTAAGGAATATGGATTCCTCGTCCTTTCTTGGGTAGGACAGTAATGGTTCAGGAATGAAATTCCTCGTCCTCACGGACAGATAACTTTACTAGACCAAAACTCTATCACGAAGTCCCTCCTATTTTATATCGACTTAATCGCCGGGCCAATGGCGAGCGGGTCATTAGTTAGATAGCGCTATTTAGGTCTGACAAGCCTCACACCGTGCCGCAGAGGACGGGCGTGAACTAATGGATCTGGGCACGTCAATGATGATAGACATTGACAGTTCAGGGCACTTAAACATGACTTTCGTCAGTAGTCGATATGGTAACGAGTCTGGTGTATACATGGGGTAGCCCCCACGGCCGAAATGCCAGATAACTATTATGGGGTAGCCCCCACGGCTGGATTGCCAGAGTTAATGGGTTAAACAAATCACGTTTTCAACTATGGGGTAACCCCCACGGCAGGATGCCAGTTAAAGGAAACGGTTTTTGGAACAACGTAAAACGAACACCCAACCGTGAACTCACTCAACTTGTTGTTTACTCGTTACTACATGCTTTGCAGGTCAATAGGTACTTAGCTGGAGCTTGCACAAGGAAGAGTCGTTGTGGGACATGGGCAGCTGTGTGCCATGTTAAACCTTTGAATATTTAAACTTATGATTTGGTTTTAAACATTATGCTTCCGCTTATAACTAAACTATGGTTGTTTTGGACACTAATTATGATTTGTTGGACTTTTACAATTAATTACTTGCTTGTTCAATATGATTAGTGGTTTGATCCTGGTCAGTCATGCCTCCAAGCGGTGATACTCCGAATGTGGATTTTGGGGGTGTGACAGATCAGACACCAAAAAAAACACTCAACAAATGGCTACAATTTAAGGAATGTGTTTAGTGACGGCATCATATTCCTAATTGATGGAGAAAGGTCTGGTGGCAAGAAAAACTGCTTCTAGGAGGTTGTCAAGTGTTTTCGCTCGATGATTCCATTCTTGGGTGGTTGGTTTGGCCCTTGTTCCTGTAACTCGAATCCTAGCCCGGTATATCCCATTTTAATTTTACACCATTGTGAACCTTACGCATTTTTTACTCTCTGATCGAGGTTCTCGGCATTGAAAAATCTTCGTAAACTAAATCACACGTGTATATGTTGACATTTAAGAGATATAGAGTCAAGAAAATCAAGGGAAATAATGATATTTATGCGGATTAGACACCAAAAAAAATACTCAACAAATGGCTACAATTTAATGAATGTGTTTAGTGACGGCATCAGATTCCTAATTGATGGAGAAAGGTCTGGTGGCAAGAAAAGCTGCTTCTAGTAGGTTGTCAAGTGTTTTTACTCGACGATTCCATTCTTGGGTGGTGGGTTTGGCCCTTGTTCCTGTAACTCGAATCCTAGCCCGGTATATCCCATTTTAATTTTACACCATTGTGAACCATACGCCTTTTTACTCTCTGATTGAGGTTCTTGGTATTGAAAAATCTTCGTAAACTAAATCACACGTGTATATGTTGACATTTAAGAGATATACAGTCAAGAAAATCAAGGGCAATGGTGATGTATATGCGGATTAGACACCAAAAAAAACACTCAACAAATTGCTACAATTTAAGGAATGTGTTTATTGACGGCATCAGATTCCTAATTGACGGAGAAAGGTCTGGTGGCAAGAAAAGCTGCGTCTAGAAGGTTGTAAAGTGTTTTCGCTCGACGATTCCATTCTTGGGTGGTTGGTTTGGCCCTTGTTCCTGTAACTCGAATCCTAGCTCGGTATATCCCATTTTAATTTTACACCATTGTGAACCTTACGCCTTTTTTACTCTCTGATCGAGGTTCTCGGCATTGAAAAATCTTCGTAAACTAAATCACACGTGTATATGTCGACATTTAAGAGATATACAGTCAAGAAAATCAAGGGCAATGGTGATGTATATGCGGATTAGACACAAAAAAAAACACTCAACAAATGGCTACAATTCAAGGAATGTGTTTAGTGACGGCATAAGATTCCTAATTGATGGAGAAAGGTCTGGTAGCAAGAAAAGCTGCTTCTAGGAGGTTGTCAAGTGTTTTCGCTCGACGATTCCATTCTTGGGTGGTGGGTTTGGCCCTTGTTCCTGTTACTCGAATCCTAGCCCGGTATATCCCATTTTAATTTTACACCATTGTGAACCTTACGCCTTTTTTACTGTCTGATTGAGGTTCTCGGCATTGAAAAATCTTCGTAAACTAAATCTCACGTGTATATGTTGACATTTAAGAGATATACAGTCAAGAAAATCAAGGGCAATGGTGATGCATATGCGGATTAGACACAAAAAAAACACTCAACAAATGGTTACAATTTAAGGAATGTGTTTAGTGACGGCATCATATTCCTAATTGACGGAGAAAGGTCTGGTGGCAAGAAAAGTTGCTTCTAGGAGGTTGTCAAGTGTTTTCGATCGACGATTCCATTCTTGGGTGGTTGGTTTGGCCCATGTTCCAGTAACTAGAATCCTAGCCCGGTATATCCCAATTTAATTTTACACCATTGTGAACCTTACGCCTTTTTTACTCTCTGATCGAGGTTCTCGGCATTGAAAAGTCTTCGTAAACTAAATCACACGTGTATATGTTGACATTTAAGACATATATAGTCAAGAAAATCAAGGGCAATGGTGATATATAAGCGGATTAACACCAAAAAAAATACTCAACAAATGGCTACAATTTAAGGAATGTGTTTAGTGACGGCATCAGATTCCTAATTGATGGAGAAAGGTCTGGTGGCAAGAAAAGCTGCTTCTAGGAGGTTGTCTAGTGTGTTTTCGCACGACGATTCGAATCTTGGGTGGTTGGTTTGGCCCTTGTTCCTGTAACTCGAATCCTAGCCCGGTATATCCCATTTTAATTTTACACCATTGTGAACCTTGCACCTTTTTTACTCTCTGATCGAGGTTCTCGACATTGAAAAACCTTCGTAAACTAAATCACACGTGTATATGTTGACATCTAAGAGATATACAGTCAAGAAAATCAAGGACAATGGTGATTTATATGCGGATTAGACACCAAAAAAACACTCAACAAATGCTACAATTTAAGGAATGTGTTTAGTGACGGTATCAGATTCCTAATTGATGTAGAAAGGTCTGGTGGCAAGAAAAGCAGCTTCTAGGAGGTTGTCAACTGTTTTCGGTCGACGATTCCATTCTTGGGTGGTTGGTTTGACCCTTGTTCCTGTAACTCTAATCCTAGCCCAGTATATCCCATTTTAATTTTACACCATTGTGAACCTTACACCTTTTTTACACTCTGATCGAGGTTCTCGGCATTGAAAAATCTTCGTAAACTAAATCACACGTGTATATCTTGACATTTAAGAGATATACAGTCAAGAAAATCAAGGGAAATGGTGATGTATATGCGGATTAGACACAAAAAAAAAACACTCAACAAATGGCAACAATTTAAGGAATGTGTTTAGTGACGGCTTCAGATTCCTAATTGATGGAGAAAGGTCTGGTGGCAAGAAAAGCTGCTTCTAGGAGGTTGTCAAGTGTTTTCGCTCGAAGATTCCATTCTTGGGTGGTGGGTTTCGCCCTTGTTCCTGTAACTCGAATCCTAGCCCGATATATCCCATTTTAATTTTACACCATTGTGAACCTTACGCCTTTTTTACTCTCTGATTGAGGTTCTCGGCATTGAAAAATCTTCGTAAACTAAATCACACGTGTATATGTTGACATTTAAGAGATATACAGTCAAAAAAATCAAGGGCAATGGTGATGTATATGCGGATTAGACACAAAATAAAAAAACACTCAACAAATGGCTACAATTTAAGGAATGTGTTTAGTGACGGCATCAGATACCTAATTGACGGAGAAAGGTCTGGTGGCTAGAAAAGCTGCTTCTAGGAGGTTGTCAAGTGTTTTCGCTTGACGATTCCATTCTTGGGAGCTTGGTTTGGCCCTTGTTCCTGTAACTCGAATCCTAGCCCGGTATAACCCATTTTAATTTTACACCATTGTGAACCTTACGCCTTCTTTACTCTCTGATCGAGGTTCTCGGCATTGAAAATTCTTCGTAAACTAAATAACACGTGTATATGTTGACATTTAAGAGATATACAGTCAAGAAAATCAAGGGCAATGGTGATATATATGCGGATCAGACACCAAAAAAAATACTCAACAAATGGCTACAATTTAAGGAATGTGTTTAGTGACGACATCAGATTCCTAATTTATGGAGAAAGGTCTGGTGGCAAGAAAAGCTGCTTGTAGGAGGTTGTCTAGTGTGTTTTCGCACGACGATTCCATTCTTGGACTGTTGGTTTGGACCTTGTTCCTGTAACTCGAATCCTAGCTCAGTATATCCCATTTTAATTTTACACCAATGTGAACCTTACGACTTTTTTACTCTCTGATCGAGGTTCTCGGCATTGAAAAATCTTCGTAAACTAAATCACATGTGGTTATGTTGACATCTAAGAGATATACAGTCAAGAAAATCAACGGCAATGGTGATATATATGCGGATTAGACACCAAAAAAACACTCAACAAATGGCTACAATTTAAGGAATGTGTTTAGTGACGATATCAGATTCCTAATTCATGGAGAAAGGTCTGGTGGCAAGAAAAGCTGTTTCTAGGAGGTTGTCAACTGTTTTCGCTCGACGATTCCATTCTTGGGTGGTTGGTTTGGCCCTGGTTCCTGTAACTCTAATCCTAGCCCAGTATATCCCATTTTAATTTTACACCATTATGAACCTTACGCCTTTTTTACTCTGTGATCGAGGTTCTCGGCATTGAAAATCTTCGTAAACTAAATCACATGTGTATATGTTGACATTTAAGAGATATACAGTCAAGAAAATCAAGGGCAATGGTGATATATATGCGGATTAAACACAAAAAAAAACACTCAACAAATGGCTACAATTTAAGGAATGTGTTTAGTGACGGCATCAGATTCCTAATTGATGGAGAAAGGTCTGGTGGCAAGAAAACCTGCTTCTAGGATATTGTCAAGTGTTTTCTCTCGACGATTCCATTCTTGGGTGGTGGGTTTGGCCCTTGTTCCTGTAACTCGAATCCTAGCCTGGTATATCCCATTTTAAGTTTACACCATTGTGAACCTTACTCCTTTTTTACTCTCTGATCGAGGTTCTCGGCATTGAAAAATCTTCGTAAACTAAATCACACATGTATATGTTGGCATTTAGACAAGAAAATCAAGGGCAATGGTGATGCATATGCGGATTAGACAAAAAAAAACACTCAACAAATGGCTACAATTTAAGGAATGTGTTTAGTGACGGCATCAGATTCCTAATTGATGGAGAAGGGTCTGGTGGCAAGAAAAGCTGCTTCTAGGAGGTTGTCAAGTGTTTTCGCTCGACGATTCCATTCTTGGGTGGTGGGTTTGGCCCTTGTTCCTGTAAATCGAATCCTAACCCGATATATCCCATTTTAATTTTACACCATTGTGAACCTTACACCTTTTTTACTCTCTGATTGAGGTTCTCGGCATTGAAAAACCTTCGTAAATTAAATCACACGTGTATATGTTGACATTTAAGAGATATACAGTCAAGAATATCAAGTGAAATGGTGATGTATATGCGGATTAGACACCAAAAAAAACACTCAACAAATGGCTACAATTTAAAGAATGTGCTTATTGACGGCATCAGATTCCTAATTGACGGAAAAAGGTCTGGTGGCAAGAAAAGCTGCTTCTAGGTGGTTGTCAAGTGCTTTCGCTCGACGATTCCATTCTTGGGAGGTTGGTTTGGCCCATGTTCCTGTAACTCGAATCCAAGCCCGGTATATCCCATTTTAATTTTACACCATTGTGAACCTAACGCCTTTTTTACTCTCTGATCGAGGTTCTCGGCATTGAAAAATCTTCGTAAACTAAATCACACGTGTATATGTTGACATTTAAGAGATATACATTCAAGGAAATCAAGGGCAATGGTGATATATATGCGGATTAGACATAAAAAAAAATACTCAACAAATGGCTACAATTTAAGGAATGTGTTTAGTGACGGCATCAGATTCCTAATTGATGGAGAAAGGTCTGGTGGCAAGAAAAGCTGCTTTTAGGAGGTTGTCTAGTGTGTTTTCGCACGACGATTCCATTCTTGGATGGCTGGTTTGGCCCTTGTTCCTGTAACTCGAATCCTAACCTGGCATATCCCATTTTAATTTTACACCATTGTGAACCTTACGCCTTTTTTACTCTCTGATCGAGGTTCTCGGCATTGAAAAATCTTCGTAAACTAAATCACACGTGTATATGTTGACATCTAAGAGATATACAGTCAAGAAAATCAAGGGCAATGGTGATATATATGCGGATTAGACACAAAAAAAAACACTCAACAAATGGCTACAATTTAAGGAATGCGTTTAGTGACGGTATCAGATTCCTAATTGATGGAGAAAGGTCTGGTGGCAAGAAAAGCTGCTTCTAGGAGGTTGTCAACTGTTTTCGCTCGACGATTCCATTATTGGGTGGTTGGTTTGGCCCTTGTTCCTGTAACTCTAATCCTAGCCCAGTATATCCCATTTTAATTTTACACCATTGTAAACCTTACACCTTTTTTACACTCTGATCGAGGTTCTCGGCATTGAAAAATCTTCGTAAACTAAATCACACGTGTATATGTTGACATTTAAGAGATATACAGTCAAGAAAATCAAGGGAAATGGTGATGTATATGCGGATTAGACACAAAAAAAAAAAACACTCAACAAATGGCAACAATTTAAGGAATGTGTTTAGTGACGGCTTCAGATTCCTAATTGATGGAGAAAGGTCTGGTGGCAAGAAAAGCTGCTCTTAGGAGGTTGTCAAGTGTTTTCGCTCGACGATTCCATTCTTGGGTGGTGGGTTTGGCCCTTGTTCCTGTAACTCGATTCCTAGCCCGATATATCCCATTTTAATTTTACACCATTGTGAACCTTACGCCTTTTTTACTCTCTGATTGAGGTTCTCGGCATTGAAAAATCTTCGTAAACTAAATCACACGTGTATATGTTGACATTTAAGAGATATACAGTCAAGAAAATCAAGGGCAATGGTGATGTATATGCGGATTAGACACAAAATAAAAAACACTCAACAAATGGCTACAATTTAAGGAATGTGTTTAGTGACGGCATCAGATACCTAATTGACGGAGAAAGGTCTGGTGGCTAGAAAAGCTGCTTCTAGGAGGTTGTCAAGTGTTTTCGCTTGACGATTCCATTCTTGGGAGCTTGGTTTGGCCCTTGTTCCTGTAACTCGAATCCTAGCCCGGTATAACCCATTTTAATTTTACACCATTGTGAACCTTACGCCTTCTTTACTCTCTGATCGAGGTTCTCGGCATTGAAAATTCTTCGTAAACTAAATAACACGTGTATATGTTGACATTTAAGAGATATACAGTCAAGAAAATCAAGGGCAATGGTGATATATATGCGGATCAGACACCAAAAAAAATACTCAACAAATGGCTATGTTTAGTGACGACATCAGATTCCTAATTGATGGAGAAAGGTCTGGTGGCAAGAAAAGCTGCTTGTAGGAGGTTGTCTAGTGTGTTTTCGCACGACGATTCCATTCTTGGACTGTTGGTTTGGACCTTGTTCCTGTAACTCGAATCCTAGCTCAGTATATCCCATTTTAATTTTACACCAATGTGAACCTTACGACTTTTTTACTCTCTGATCGAGGTTCTCGGCATTGAAAAATCTTCGTAAACTAAATCACATGTGGTTATGTTGACATCTAAGAGATATACAGTCAAGAAAATCAACGGCAATGGTGATATATATGCGGATTAGACACCAAAAAAACACTCAACAAATGGCTACAATTTAAGGAATGTGTTTAGTGACGATATCAGATTCCTAATTCATGGAGAAAGGTCTGGTGGCAAGAAAAGCTGTTTCTAGGAGGTTGTCAACTGTTTTCGCTCGACGATTCCATTCTTGGGTGGTTGGTTTGGCCCTGGTTCCTGTAACTCTAATCCTAGCCCAGTATATCCCATTTTAATTTTACACCATTATGAACGTTACGCCTTTTTTACTCTGTGATCGAGGTTCTCGGCATTGAAAATCTTCGTAAACTAAATCACATGTGTATATGTTGACATTTAAAAGATATACAGTCAAGAAAATCAAGGGCAATGGTGATATATATGCGGATTAAACACAAAAAAGAACACTCAACAAATGGCTACAATTTAAGGAATGTGTTTAATGACGGCATCAGATTCCTAATTGATGGAGAAAGGTCTGGTGGCAAGAAAAGCTGCTTCTAGGAGGTTGTCAATTGTTTTCATTCGACGATTCCATTCTTGAGTGGTGGGTTTGGCCCTTGTTCCTATAACTCGAATCCTAGCCCGGTATATCCCATTCTAATTTTACACCATTGTGAACCTTACGCCTTTTTTACTCTCTGATTGAGGTTCTCGGCTTTGAAAAATCTTCGTAAACTAAATCGCACGTGGATATGTTGACATTTAAGAGATATACAGTCAAGAAAATCAAGGGCAATGGTGATATATATGCGGATTAGACACCAAAAAAAAAACACTCAACAAATGGCTACAATTTAAGGAATGTGTTTAATGACGGCATCAGATTCCTAATTGATGGAGAAAGGTCTGGTGGCAAGAAATGCTGCTTCTAGGAGGTTGTCAAGTGTTTTCGCTCGACGATTCCATTCTTGGGTGGTTGGTTTGACCCTTATTCCGGTAACTCGAATTCTAGCCCGGTATATCCCATTTTAATTTTACACCATTGTGAACCTTATGCCTTTTTTACTCTCTGATCGAGGTTCTCGGCATTGAAAAATATTCGTAAACTAAACCACACGTGTATATGTTGACATTTTGGAGATATACAGTCAAGAAAATCAAGGGCAATGGTGATGTATATGTGGATTAGACACCCAAAAAAAACACTCAACAAATGGCTACAATTCAAGGAATGTGTTTAGTGACGGCATCAGATTCCTAATTAATGGAGAAAGGTCTTGTGGCAAGAAAAGCTGCTTCTGGGAGGTTGTCAAGTGTTTTGGCTCGACGATTCCATTCTTGGGTGGTTGGTTTGGCCCTTGTTCCTGTAACTCGAATCCTAGCCCGGTATATCCCATTTTAATTTTACACCATTGTAAACCTTACGCCTTTTTTACTCTCTGATCGAGGTTCTCGGCATTGAAAAGTCTTCGTAAACTAAATCACATGTGTATATGTTGACATTTAAGAGATATACAGTCAACAAAATAAAGAGCAATGGTGATATATATGGGGATTAGACACCAAAAAAAACACTCAACAAATGGCTACAATTTAGGGAATCCTTTTAGTGTCGGCGTCAGATTCCTAATTGATGGAGAAAGGTCTGGTGGCAAGAAAAGCTGCTTCTAGAAGGTTGTCAAGTGTTTTCGCTCGACGATTCCATTCTTGGGTGGTTTGTTTGGCCCTTGTTCATGTAACTTGAATCCTAGCCCGGTATATCCCATTTTAATTTTACACCATTGTGAACCTTACGCCTTTTTTACTCTCTGATCGAGGTTCTCGGTATTGAAAAATATTCGTAAACTAAACCACACGTGTGTATGTTGACATTTTAGAGATATACAGTCAAGAAAATTAAGGGCAATGGTGATGTATATGCGGATTAGACACCAAAAAAAAAAACACTCAACAAATGGCTACAATTTAAGGAATGTGTTTAGTGACGGCATCAGATTCCTAATTGATGGAGAAAGGTCTGGTGGCAAGAAAAGCTGCTTCTAGGAGGTTGTCAAGTGTTTTCGCTCGATGATTCCATTCTAGGGTGGTTGGTTTGGCCCTTGTTCCTGTAACTCGAATCCTAGCCCGGTATATCCCATTTTAATTTTACACCATTGTAAACCTTACGCCTTTTTTACTCTCTAATCGAGGTTCTCGGCATTGAAAAATCTTCGTAAACTAAATCACATGTGTATATGTTGACATTTAAGAGATATACAGTCAACAAAATAAAGGGCAATGGTGATATATATGCGGATTAGACACCAAAGAAAACACTTAACAAATGGCTACAATTTAAGGAATGTGTTTAATGATGGCATCAGATTCCTAATTGAAGTAGAAAGGTCTGGTGGCAAGAAAAACTGCTTCTAGGAGGTTGTCAAGTGTTTTTGCGCGACGATTCTATTCTTGGGTGGTTGGTTTGGCCCTTGTTCCTGTAACTCGAATCCTAGCCCTGTATATCCCATTTTAATTTTACACGATTGTGAACCTTACGCCTTTTTTACTCTCTGATCGAGGTTCTCGGCATTGAAAAATCTTCGTAAACTAAATCACACGAGTATATGTTGACATTTTAGAGATATACAGTCAAGAAAATCAAGGGCAATGGTGATATATATACGGATTAGACACCAAATAAAATATCACTCAACAAATGGCTACAATTTAGGGAATCTTTTTAGTGTCGGCATCAGATTCCTAATTGAAGTAGAAAGGTCTGGTGGCAAGAAAAACTTCTTCTAGGAGGTTGTCAAGTGTTTTCGCTCGACGATTCCATTCTTGGGTGGTTTGTTTGGCCCTTGTTCCTGTAACTCGAATCCTAGCCCGGTATATCCCATTTTAATTTTACACCATTGTGAACCTTACGCCTTTTTTACTCTCTGATCGAGGTTCTTGGCATTGAAAAATATTCGTAAACTAAACCACACGTGTATATGTTGACATTTTAGAGATATACAGTCAAGAAAATCAAGGGCAATGGTGATGTATATGCGGATTAGACACCAAAAAAAAACACTCAACAAATGGCTACAATTTAAGGAATGTGTTTAGTGACGGCATCAGATTCCTAATTGATGGAGAAATGTCTGGTGGTAAGAAAAGCTGCTTCTAGGAGGTTGTCAAGTGTTTTCGCTCGACGATTCCATTCTTGGGTGGTTGGTTTGGCCCTTGTTCCTGTAACTCGAATCCTAGCCCGGTATATCCCATTTTAATTTTACACCATTGTAAACCTTACGCCTTTTTTACTCTCTAATCGAGGTTCTCGGCATTGGAAAATCTTCGTAAACTAAATCACATGTGTATATGTTGACATTTAAGAGATATACAGTCAACAAAATAAAGGGCAATGGTGATATATATGCGGATTAGACACAAAAAAAAACACTTAACAAATGGCTACAATTTAAGGAATGTGTTTAGTGATGGCATCAGATTCCTAATTGATGTAGAAAGGTCTGGTGGCAAGAAAAACTGCTTCTAGGAGGTTGTCAAGTGTTTTCGCGTGACGATTCCATTCTTGGGATGTTGGTTTTACCCTTGTTCCTGTAACTCGAATCCTAGCCCAGTATATCCCATTTTAATTTTACACCATTGTGAACCTTACGCCTTTTTTACTCTTTGACCGAGGTTCTCGGCATTGAAAAATCTTCGTAAACTAAATCACACGTGTATATGTCGACATTTTAGAGATATACACTCAAGAAAATCAAGGGCAATGGTGATATATATGCGGATTAGACACCAAAAAAATATCACTCAACAAATGGCTACAATTTAAGGAATTTGTTTAGGGATGGCGTCAGATTCCTAATTGATGGAGAAATGTCTGGTGGCAAGAAAAACTGCTTCTAGGAGGTTGTCAACTGTTTTTGCGCGACGATTCTATTCTTGGGTGGTTGGTTTGGCCCTTGTTCCTGTAACTCGAATCCTAGCCCGGTATATCCAATTTTAATTTTACACGATTGTGAACCTTACGCCTTTTTTACTCTCTGATCGAGGTTCTCGGCGTTGAAAAAGCTTCGTAAACTAAATCACACGTGTATATGTTGACATATTAGAGATATACAGTCTAGAAAATCAAGGGCAATGGTGATATATATACGGATTAGACACCAAATAAAATATCACTCAACAAATGGCTACAATTTAGGGAATCTTTTTAGTGTCGGCGTCAGATTCCTAATTGATGGAGAAAAGTCTGGTGGCAAGAAAAGCTGCTTCTAGGAGGTTGTCAAGTGTTTTCGCTCGACGATTCCATTCTTGGGTGGTTTGTTTGGTCCTTGTTCCTGTAACTTGAATCCTAGCCCGGTATATCCCATTTTAATTTTACACCATTGTGAACCTTACGCCTTTTTTACTCTCTGATCGAGGTTCTCGGTATTGAAAAATATTCGTAAACTAAACCACACGTGTATATGTTGACATTTTAGAGATATACAGTCAAGAAAATCAAGGGCAATGGTGATGTATATGCGGATTAGACACCAAAAAAAAACACTCAACAAATGGCTACAATTTAAGGAATGTGTTTAGTGACGGCATCAGATTTCTAATTGATGGAGAAAGGTCTGGTGGCAAGAAAAGCTGCTTCTAGGAGGTTGTCAAGTGTTTTCGCTCGACGATTCCATTCTTGGGTGGTTGGTTTGGCCCTTGTTCCTGTAACTCGAATCCTAGCCCGGTATATCCCATTTTAATTTTACACCATTGTAAACCTTACGCCTTTTTTACTCTCTAATCGAGGTTCTCGGCATTGAAAAATCTTCGTAAACTAAATCACATGTGTATATGTTGACATTTAAGAGATATACAGTCAACAAAATAAAGGGCAATGGTGATATATATGCGGATTAGACACAAAAAAAAAACACTTAACAAATGGCTACAATTTAAGGAATGTGTTTAATGATGGCATCAGATTCCTAATTGAAGTAGAAAGGTCTGGTGGCAAGAAAAACTGCTTCTAGGAGGTTGACAAGTGTTTTTGCGCGACAAATTCTATTCTTGGGTGGTTGGTTTGGCCCTTGTTCCTGTAACTCGAATCCTAGCCCTGTATATCCCATTTTAATTTTACACGATTGTGAACCTTACGCCTTTTTTACTCTCTTATCGAGGTTCTCGGCATTGAAAAATCTTCGTAAACTAAATCACACGAGTATATGTTGACATTTTAGAGATATACAGTCAAAAAAATATCACTCAACAAATGGCTACAATTTAGGGAATCTTTTTAGTGTCGGCGTCAGATTCCTAATTGATGGAGAATGGTCTGGTGGCAAGAAAAACTGCTTCTAGGAGGTTGTCAAGTGTTTTCGCTCGACGATTCCATTCTTGGGTGGTTTGTTTGGCCCTTGTTCCTGTAACTCGAATCCTAGCCCGGTATATCCCATTTTAATTTTACACCATTGTGAACCTTACGCCTATTTTACTCTCTAATCGAGGTTCTCGGCATTGAAAAATCTTCGTAAACTAAATCACATGTGTATATGTTGACATTTAAGAGATATACAGTCAACAAAATAAAGGGCAATGGTTATATATATGCGGATTAGACACCAAAAAAAAAACACTTAACAAATGGCTACAATTTAAGGAATGTGTTTAGTGATGGCATCAGATTCCTAATTGATGTAGAAAGGTCTGGTGGCAAGAAAAACTGCTTCTAGGAGGTTGTCAAGTGTTTTCGCGTGACGATTCCATTCTTGGGTTGTTGGTTTTACCATTGTTCCTGTAACTCGAATCCTAGCCCAGTATATCCCATTTTAATTTTACACCATTGTGAACCTTACGCCTTTTTTTACTCTCTGATCGAGGTTCTCGGCATTGAAAAATCTTCGTAAACTAAATCACACGTGTATATGTCGACATTTTAGAGATATACAGTCAAAAAAATCAAGGGCAATGGTGATATATATATGGATTAGACACCAAATAAAATATCACTCAACAAATGGCTACAATTTAGGGAATCTGTTTAGTGTCGGCATGAGATTCCTAATTGATGGAGAAAGGTCTGGTGGCAAGAATAGCTGCTTCTAGGAGGTTGTCCAGTGTTTTCGCTCGACGATTCCATTCTTGGGTGGTTGGTTTGGCCCTTGTTCCTGTAACTCGAATCCTAGCCCGGTATATCCCATTTTAATTTTACACCATTGTGAACCTTACGACTTTTTTACTCCCTGATCGAGGTTCTCGGCATTGAAAAATATTCGTAAACTAAACCACACGTTTATATGTTGACATTTTAGAGATATACAGTCAAGAAAATCAAGGGCAATGGTGATGTATATGCGGATTAGACGCCAAAAAAAACACTCAACAAATGGCTACAATTTAAGGAATGTGTTTAGTGGCGGCATCAGATTCCTAATTGATGGAGAATGGTCTGGTGGCAAGAAAAGCTGCTTCTAGGAGGTTGTCAAGAGTTTTCGCTCGACGACTCCATTCTTGGGTGGTTGGTTTGGCCCTTGTTCATGTAACTCGAATCCTAGCCCGGTATATCCCATTTTAATTTTACACCATTGTAAACCTTACGCCTTTTTTACTCTCTAATCGAGGTACTCGGCATTGAAAAATCTTCGTAAACTAAATCACATGTGTATATGTTGACATTTAAGAGATATACAGTCAACAAAATAATGGGCAATGGTGATATATATGCGGATTAGACACAAAAAAAAAAACACTTAACAAATGGCCACAATTTAAGGAATGTGTTTAGTGATGGCATCAGATTCCAAATTGATGTAGAAAGGTCTGGTGGCAAGAAAAACAGCTTCTAGGAGGTTGTCAAGTGTTTTCGCGTGACGATTCCATTCTTGGGTTGTTGGTTTTACCATTGTTCCTGTAACTCGAATCCTAGCCCAGTATATCCCATTTTAATTTTACACCATTGTGAACCTTACGCCTTTTTTTACTCTCTGATCGAGGTTCTCGGCATTGAAAAATCTTCGTAAACTAAATCACACGTGTATATGTCGACATTTTAGAGATATACAGTCAAGAAAATCAAAGGCAATGGTGATATATATGCGGATTAGACACCAAAAAAAATATCACTCAACAAATAGCTACAATTTAAGGAATGTGTTTAGTGATGGCGTTAGATTCCTAATTGATGGAGAAATGTCTGGTGGCAAGAAAAGCTGCTTCTAGGAGGTTGTCAAGTGTTTCGCTTGACGATTCCATTCTTGGGTGGTTGGTTTGGCCCTTGTTCCTGTCACTCGAATCCTTGCCCGGTATATCCTATTTTAATTTTCCATCATTGTGAACCTTGCGCCTTTTTCACTCTCTGATCGAGGTTCTCGACATTGAAAAATCTTCGTAAACTAAATCACATGTGTATATGTTGACATTTAAGAGATATACAGTCAAGAAAATCAAGGGCAATGGTGATATATATGAGGTTTAGACACCAAAAAAAACACTCAACAAATGGCTACACTTTAAGAAATATGTTTAGTGACGGCATCAGATTCCTAATTGATGGAGAAAGGTCTGGTGGCAAGAAAAGCTGCTTCTAGGAGGTTGTCAAGTGTTTTCGCTCAACGATTCCATTCTTGGGTGGTTGGTTTGGCTCTTGTTACTGTAACTCGAAACCTAGCCAGTATATCCCATTTTAATTTCACACCATTGTGAACCTTATGCCTTTTTTTACTCTCTAATCGAGGTTCTCGGCATTGAAAAATTTTCGTAAACTAAATCACACGTGTATATGTTGACATTTAAGAGATATACAGTCAAGAAAATCAAGGGCAATGGTGATATATATGCGCATTAGACACAAAAAAAAACACTTAACAAATGGCTACAATTTAAGGAATGTGTTTAGTGACGGCATCAGATTCCTAATTGATGGAGAAAGATCTGGTGGCAAGAAAAGCTACTTCTAGGAGGTTATCAAGTGTTTTCGCTCGACGATTCCATTCTTGGGTGGTTGGTTTGGCCCTTGTTCCTGTAACTCGAATCCTAGCCCGGTCTATCTCATTTTAATTTTACAACATTGTGAACCTTATGCCTTTTTTACTCTCTAATCGAGGTTTTCGGCATTGAAAAATCTTCGTAAACTAAATCACACGTGTATATGTTGACATTTAAGAGATATACAGTCAAGAAAATCAAGGGCAATTGTGATATATATGCGGATTAGACACCAAAAAAAAAACACTCAACAAATGGCTACAATTTAATGAATGTGTTTAGTGACGGCATCAGATTCCTAATTGATGGAGAAAGGTCTGGTGGCAAGAAAAGCTGCTTCTAGGAGGTTCTCAAGTGTCTTCGCTCGACGATTCCATTCTTGGGTGGTTGGTTTGGCCTTTGTTCCTGTAACTCGAATCCTAGCCCGGTATATCCCACTTTAATTTTACACCATTGTGAACCTTACGCCTTTTTTACTCTCTAATCGAGGTTCTTGGCATTGAAAAATCTTCGTAAACTAAATCACACGTGTATATGTTGACATTTAAGAGATATACAGTCAAGAAAATCAAGGGCAATGGTGATATATATGCGGATTCCACACAAAAAAAAACACTCAACAAATGGCTACAATTTAAGGAATGTGTTTAGTGAAGACATGAGATTCCTAATTGATGGAGAAATGTCTGGTGGCAAGAAAAACTGCTTCTAGGAGGGTGTCAAGTGTCTTCGCTCGACGATTCCATTCTTGGGTAGTTGGTTTGGCCCTTGTTCCTGTAACTCGAATCCTAGCCCGGTATATCCCACTTTAATTTTACACCATTGTGAACCTTACGCCTTTTTTACTCTCTAATCGAGGTTCTCGGCATTGAAAAATCTTCGTAAACTAAATCACACGTGTATATGTTGACATTTAAGAGATATACAGTTAAGAAAATCAAGGGCAATGGTGATATATATGCGGATTAGACACCAAAAAAAAAACACTCAACAAATAGCTACAATTAAAGGAATGTGTTTGGTGACGGCATCAGATTCCTAATTGATGGAGAAAGATCTGGTGGCAAGAAAAGCTACTTCTAGGAGGTTATCAAGTGTTTTCGCTCGACGATTCCATTCTTGGGTGGTTGGTTTGGCCCTTGTTCCTATAACTCGAATCCTAGCCCGGTCTATCTCATTTTAATTTTACAACATTGTGAACCTTATGCCTTTTTTACTCTCTAATCGAGGTTCTCGGCATTGAAAAATCTTCGTAAACTAAATCACACGTGTATATGTTGACATTTAAGAGATATACAGTCAAGAAAATCAAGGGCAATGGTGATATATATGCGGATTAGACACCAAAAAAAAAACACTCAACAAATGGCTACAATTTAATGAATGTGTTTAGTGACGGCATCAGATTCCTAATTGATGGAGAAAGGTCTGGTGGCAAGAAAAGCTGCTTCTAGGAGGTTCTCAAGTGTCTTCGCTCGACGATTCCATTCTTGGGTGGTTGGTTTGGCCTTTGTTCCTGTAACTCGAATCCTAGCCCGGTATATCCCACTTTAATTTTACACCATTGTGAACCTTACGCCTTTTTTACTCTCTAATCGAGGTTCTTGGCATTGAAAAATCTTCGTAAACTAAATCACACGTGTATATGTTGACATTTAAGAGATATACAGTCAAGAAAATCAAGGGCAATGGTGATATATATGCGGATTACACACAAAAAAAAAACACTCAACAAATGGCTACAATTTAAGGAATGTGTTTAGAGACGACATGAGATTCCTAATTGATGGAGAAATGTCTGGTGGCAAGAAAAACTGCTTCTAGGAGGGTGTCAAGTGTCTTCGCTCGACGATTCCATTCTTGGGTAGTTGGTTTGGCCCTTGTTCCTGTAACTCGAATCCTAGCCCGGTATATCCCACTTTAATTTTACACCATTGTGAACCTTACGCCTTTTTTACTCTCTAATCGAGGTTCTCGGCATTGAAAAATCTTCGTAAACTAAATCACACGTGTATATGTTGACATTTAAGAGATATACAGTTAAGAAAATCAAGGGCAATGGTGATATATATGCGGATTAGACACCAAAAAAAAACACTCAACAAATAGCTACAATTAAAGGAATGTGTTTGGTGACGGCATCAGATTCCTAATTGATGGAGAAAGGTCTGGTGGCAAGAAAAGCTGCTTCTAGGAGGTTGTCAAGTGTTTTCGCTCGACGATTCCATTCTTGGGTGGTTGGTTTGGCCCTTGTTCCTGTAACTCGAATCCTAGCCCGGTATATCCCATTTTAATTTTACACCATTGTGAACCTTACGCCTTTTTTACTCTCTGATCGAGGTTCTCGGCATTGAAAAATCTTCGTAAACTAAATCAGACGTGTATATGTTGACATTTAAGAAATATACAGTCATAAAAATCAAGGGTAATGGTGATATATATGCGGATTAGACACCAAAAAAAACGCTCAACAAATGGCCACAATTTAAGGAATGTATTTAGTGACGGCATCACATTCCTAATTGATGGAGAAAGGTCTGGTGGCAAGAAAAGTTGCTTCTAGGAGGTTGTCAAGTGTTTTCGCTCAACGATTCCATTCTTGGGTGGTTGGTTTGGCCCTTGTTCCTGTAACTCGAATCCTAGCCCGGTATATCCTATTTTAATTTTTCACCATTGTGAACGTTACGCCTTTTTTACACTCTGATCGACGTTCTCGGCATTGAAAAATCTTCGCAAACTAAATCAAACGTGTATATGTTAACATTTAAGAAATATACAGTCAAGAAAATCAAGGGCAATGGTGATATATATGCAGATTAGACACCAAAAAAAACACTCAACAAATGGCTACAATTTAGGGAATGTGTTTAGTGACGGCATCAGATTCCTAATTGATGGAGAAAGGTCTGGTGGCAAGAAAAGCTGCTTCTAGGAGGTTGTCAAGTGCTCTCGCGCGACGATTCCATTCTTGTGTGGTTGGTTTGGCCCTTGTTCCTGTAACTCGAATCCAAGCCCGGTATATCCCATTTTAATTTTACACCATTGTAAACCTTACGCCTTTTTTACTCTCTAATCGAGGTTCTCGGCATTAAAAAAACTTGGTAAACTAAATCACATGTGTATATGTTGACATTTAAGAGATATACAGTCAAGAAAATCAAGGTCAATGGTGATATATATACGGATTAGACACTAAATAAATATCACTCAATAAATGGCTACAATTTAGGGAATCTGTTTAGTGTCGGCGTCAGATTCCTAATTGATGGAGAAAGGTCTGGTGGCAAGAAAAGCTGCTTTTAGGAGGTTGTCAAGTGTTTCGCACGACGATTCCATTCTTGGGTGGTTGGTTAGGCTCTTGTTCCTGTAACTCGAATCCTAGCCCGGTATATCCCATTTTAATTTTACACCATTGTGAACCTTACGCCTTTTTTACTCTCTGATCGAGTTTCTCGGCATTGAAAAATATTCGTAAACTAAACCACACGTGTATATGTTGACATTTTAGAGATATATAGTCAAGAAAATCACGGGCAATGGTGATGTATATGCGGATTAGACACCAAAAGAAACACTCAACAAATGGCTACAATTTAAGGAATGTGTTTAGTGACGGCATCAGATTCCTAATTGATGGAGAAAGGTCTGATGGCAAGAAAAGCTGCTTCTAGGAGCTTGTTAAGTGTTTTCGCTCGACGATTCCATTCTTGGGTGGTTGGTTTGGCCCTTGTTCCTGTAACTCGAATCCTAGCCCGGTATATCCCATTTTAATTTTACACCATTGTAAACCTTACGCCTTTTTTACTCTCTAATCGAGGTTCTCGGCTTTGAAAAATCTTCGTAAACTAAATCACATGTGTATATGTTGACATTTAAGAGATATACAGTCAACAAAATAAAGGGCAATGGTGATATATATGCGGATTAGACACCAAAAAAAACACTTAACAAATGGCAACAATTTAAGGAATGTGTTTAGTGATGGCATCAGATTCCTAATTGATGTAGAAAGGTCTGGTGGCTAGAAAACTGCTTATTGGAGGTTGTCAAGTGTTTTTGCGTGACGATTCCATTCTTGGGTTGTTGGTTTGACCCTTGTTCCTGTAACTCGAATCCTAGCCCGGTATATCCCACTTTAATTTTACACCATTGTGAACCTTACGCCTTTTTTACTCTCTGATCGAGGTTCTTGGCATTGAAAAATCTTCGTAAACTAAATCACACGTGTATATGTCGACATTTTAGAGATATACAGTCATCAAAATCAAGGGCAATGGTGATATATATGCGGATTAGACACCAAAAAAATATCACTCAATAAAATGGCTACAATTTAAGGAATGTGTTTAGTGAAGGCGTCAGATTCCTAATTGATGGAGAAATGTCTGGTGGCAAGAAAAGCTGCTTCTAGGAGGTTGTCAAGTGTTTTCGCTCGACGATTCCATTCTTGGGTGGTTGGTTTGGCCCTTGTTCCTGTAACTCGAATCCTCTCCCGGTATATCCTATTTTAATTTTCCATTATTATGAACCTTGCTCCTTTTTTACTCACTGATCGAGGTTCTCGGCATTGAAAAATCTGCGTAAACTAAATCACACGTGTATATGTTGACATTTAAGAGTTATACAGTCAAGAAAATCAAGGGCAATGGTGATATATATGAGGATTAGACACCAAAAAAAAAACACTCAACAAATGGCTACACTTTAAGAAATGTGTTTAGTAACGGCATCAGATTCCTAATTGATGGAGAAAGGTCTGGTGGCAAGAAAAGCTGCTTCTAGGAGGTTGTCAAGTGTTTTTGCTCAACGATTCCATTCTTGGGTGGTTGGTTTGACCCTTGTTACTATAACTCGAATCCTAGCCCAGTATATCCCATTTTAATTTCACACCATTGTGAACCTTATGCCTTTTTTACTCTCTGATCGAGGTTCTCGGCATTGAAAATTTTTCGTAAACTAAATCACACCTGTATATGTTGACATTAAAGAGATATACAGTCAAGAAAATCGAGGGCAATGGTGATATATATGCAGATTCGACACAAAAAAAAACACTCAACAAATGGCTACAATTTAAGGAATGTGTTTAGTGACGGCATCAGATTCCTAATTGATGGAGAAAGGTCTGGTGGCAAGAAAAGCTGTTTCAAGGAGGTTGTCACCTGTTTTCGCTTGACGATTCCATTCTTGGGTGGTTGGTTTAGCCTTTGTTCCTGTAACTCGAATCCTAGCCCGGTATATCCCACATTAATTTTACACCATTGTGAACCTTACGCCTTTTTTACTCTCTATTCGAGGTTCTTGGCATTGAAAAATCCTCGTAAATTAAATCACACGTGTATATGTTGACATTTAAGAGATATACAGTTAAGAAAATCAAGGGCAATGGTGATATATATGCGGATTAGACACCAAAAAAAAAACACTCAACAAATGGCTACAATTTAAGGAATGTGTTTAGTGACGGCATCAGATTCCTAATTGATGGAGAAAGGTCTGGTGGCAAGAAAAGCTGCTTCTAGGAGGTTGTCAAGTGTTTTCGCTCGACGATTCCATTTTTGGGTGGTTGGTTTGGCCCTTATTCCTGTAACTCAAATTCTAGCCCGGTATATCCCATTTTAATTTTACACCATTGTGAACCTTACGCCTTTTTTACTCTCTGATCGAGGTTCTCGGCATTGAAAAATATTCGTAAACTAAACCACACGTGTATATGTTGACATTTTAGAGATATACAGTCAAGAAAATCAAGGGCAATGGTGATGTATATGCGGATTAGACACCAAAAAAACACTCAACAAATGGCTACAATTTAAGGAATGTGTTTAGTGACGTCATCAGATTCCTAATTGATGGAGAAAGGTCTGGTGGCAAGAAAAGCTGCTTCAAGGAGGTTGTTAAGTGTTTTCGTTCGACGATTCCATTCTTGGGTGGTTGGTTTGGCCCTTGTTCCTGTAACTCGAATCCTAGCCCGGTATATCCCATTTTAATTTTACACCATTGTAATCCTTACGCCTTTTTTACTCTCTAATCGAGGTTCTCGGCATTGAAAAATCTTCGTAAACTAAATCACATGTGTATATGTTGACATTTAAGAGGTATACAGTCAACAAAATAAAGGGCAATGGTGTTATATATGCGGATTAGACACCAAAAAAAACCCTTAACAAATGGCTACAATTTAAGGAATGTGTTTAGTGATGGCATCAGATTCCTAATTGATGTAGAAAGGTCTGGTGGCAATAAAACTGCTTCTAGGAGGTTGTCAAGTGTTTTTGCGTGACGATTCCATTCTTGGGTTGTTGGTTTGACCCTTGTTCCTGTAACTCGAATCCTAACCCGGTATATCCCACTTTAATTTTACACCATTGTGAACCTTACGCCTTTTTTACTCTCTGATCGAGGTTCTTGGCATTGAAAAATCTTCGTAAACTAAATCACACGTGTATATGTCGACATTTTAGAGATATACAGTCATGAAAATCAAGGGCAATGGTGATATATATGCGGATTAGACACCAAAAAAAATATCACTCAACAAATGGCTACAATTTAAGGAATGTGTTTAGTGAAGGCGTCAGATTCCTAATTGATGGAGAAATGTCTGGTGGCAAGAAAAGATGCTTCTAGGAGGTTGTCAAGGGTTTTCGCTCGACGATTCCATTCTTGGGTGGTTGGTTTGGCCCTTGTTCCTGTAACTCGAATCCTTTCCCGGTATATCCTACTTTAATTTTCCATTATTATGAACCTTGCGCCTTTTTTACTCCCTGATCGAGGTTCTCAGCATTGAAAAATCTTCGTAAACTAAATCACACGTGTATATGTTGACATTTAAGAGATATACAGTCAAGAAAATCAAGGGCAATGGTGATATATATGAGGATTAGACACCAAAAAAAAAACACTCAACAAATGGCTACACTTTAAGAAATGTGTTTATTAACGGCATCAGATTCCTAATTGATGGAGAAAGGTCTGGTGGCAAGAAAAGCTGCTTCTAGGAGGTTGTCAAGTGTTTTTGCTCAACGATTCCATTCTTGGGTGGTTGGTTTGGCCCTTGTTACTGTAACTCGAATCCTAGCCCAGTATATCCTATTTTAATTTCACGCCATTGTGAACCTTATGCCTTTTTTACTCTCTGATCGAGGTTCTCGGCATTGAAAAATTTTGGTAAACTAAATCACACGTGTATATGTTGACATTTAAGAGATATACAGTCAAGAAAATCAAGGGCAATGGTGATATATATGCGGATTAGACACAAAAAAAAAACACTCAACAAATGGCTACAATTTAAGGAATATGTTTAGTGACGGCATTAGATTCCTAATTGATGGAGAAAGGTCTGGTGGCAAGAAAAGCTGTTTCTAGGAGGTTGTCAAGTGTTTTCGCTTGACGATTCCATTCTTGGGTGGTTGGTTTGGCCCTTGTTCCTGTAATTCGAATCCTAGCCCGGTATATCCCACTTTAATTTTACACCATTGTGAACCTTACGCCTTTTTTACTCTCTAATCGAGGTTCTCAGCATTAAAAATCTTCGTAAACTAAATCACACGTGTATATGTTCACATTTAAGAGATATACAGTTAAGAAAATCAAGGGCAATGGTGATATATATGCGGATTAGACACCAAAAAAAACATTCAACAAATGGCTACAATTTAAGGAATGTGTTTAGTGATTGCATCAGATTCCTAATTGATGGAGAAAGGTCTGGTGGCAAGAAAAGCTGCTTCTAGGAGGTTATGAAGTGTTTTCGCTCGACGATTCCGTTCTTGGGTGGTTGGTTTGGCCCTTGTTCCTGTAACTCGAATCCTAGCCCGGTATATCCCATTTTAATTTTACACCATTGTAAACCTTACGCCTTTTTTACTCTCTAATCGAGGTTCTCGGCATTGAAAAATCTTCGTAAACTAAGTCACACGTGTATATGTTGACATTTAAGAGATATACAGTCAAGAAAATCAAGGGCAATGGTGATATATATGCGGATTAGACACAAAAAAAAACACTCAACAAATGGCTACAATTTAAGGAATGTGTTTAGTGACGGCATCAGATTCCTAATTGATGGCGAAAGGTCTGGTGGCAAGAAAAGCTGCTTTTAGGAGGTTGTCAAGTGTCTTCGCTCGACGATTCCATTCTTGGGTGGTTGGTTTAGCCTTTGTTCCTGTAACTCGAATCCTAGCCCGGTATATCCCACTTTAATTTTTCACCATTGTGAACCTTACGCCTTTTTTACTCTCTAATCGAGGTTCTTGGCATTGAAAAATATTCGTAAACTAAATCACACGTGTATATGTTCACATTTAAGAGATATACAGTTAAGAAAATCAAGGGCAATGGTGATATATATGCGGATTAGACACCAAAAAAAACATTCAACAAATGGCTACAATTTAAGGAATGTGTTTAGTGATTGCATCAGATTCCTAATTGATGGAGAAAGGTCTGGTGGCAAGAAAAGCTGCTTCTAGGAGGTTATGAAGTGTTTTCGCTCGACGATTCCATTCTTGGGTGGTTGGTTTGACCCTTGTTACTATAACTCGAATCCTAGCCCAGTATATCCCATTTTAATTTCACACCATTGTGAACCTTATGCCTTTTTTACTCTCTGATCGAGGTTCTCGGCATTGAAAATTTTTCGTAAACTAAATCACACCTGTATATGTTGACATTAAAGAGATATACAGTCAAGAAAATCGAGGGCAATGGTGATATATATGCAGATTCGACACAAAAAAAAAAACACTCAACAAATGGCTACAATTTAAGGAATGTGTTTAGTGACGGCATCAGATTCCTAATTGATGGAGAAAGGTCTGGTGGCAAGAAAAGCTGTTTCTAGGAGGTTGTCAACTGTTTTCGCTTGACGATTCCATTCTTGGGTGGTTGGTTTAGCCTTTGTTCCTGTAACTCGAATCCTAGCCCGGTATATCCCACTTTAATTTTACACCATTGTGAACCTTACGCCTTTTTTACTCTCTAATCGAGGTTCTTGGCATTGAAAAATCTTCGTAAATTAAATCACACGTGTATATGTTGACATTTAAGAGATATACAGTTAAGAAAATCAAGGGCAATGGTGATATATATGCGGATTAGACACCAAAAAAAAAACACTCAACAAATGGCTACAATTTAAGGAATGTGTTTAGTGACGGCATCAGATTCCTAATTGATGGAGAAAGGTCTGGTGGCAAGAAAAGCTGCTTCTAGGAGGTTGTCAAGTGTTTTCGCTCGACGATTCCATTTTTGGGTGGTTGGTTTGGCCCTTATTCCTGTAACTCAAATTCTAGCCCGGTATATCCCATTTTAATTTTACACCATTGTGAACCTTACGCCTTTTTTACTCTCTGATCGAGGTTCTCGGCATTGAAAAATATTCGTAAACTAAACCACACGTGTATATGTTGACATTTTAGAGATATACAGTCAAGAAAATCAAGGGCAATGGTGATGTATATGCGGATTAGACACCAAAAAAACACTCAACAAATGGCTACAATTTAAGGAATGTGTTTAGTGACGTCATCAGATTCCTAATTGATGGAGAAAGGTCTGGTGGCAAGAAAAGCTGCTTCAAGGAGGTTGTCAAGTGTTTTCGTTCGACGATTCCATTCTTGGGTGGTTGGTTTGGCCCTTGTTCCTGTAACTCGAATCCTAGCCCGGTATATCCCATTTTAATTTTACACCATTGTAAACCTTACGCCTTTTTTACTCTCTAATCGAGGTTCTCGGCATTGAAAAATCTTCGTAAACTAAATCACATGTGTATATGTTGACATTTAAGAGGTATACAGTCAACAAAATAAAGGGCAATGGTGTTATATATGCGGATTAGACACCAAAAAAAACCCTTAACAAATGGCTACAATTTAAGGAATGTGTTTAGTGATGGCATCAGATTCCTAATTGATGTAGAAAGGTCTGGTGGCAAGAAAACTGCTTCTAGGAGGTTGTCAAGTGTTTTTGCGTGACGATTCCATTCTTGGGTTGTTGGTTTGACCCTTGTTCCTGTAACTCGAATCCTAACCCGGTATATCCCACTTTAATTTTACACCATTGTGAACCTTACGCCTTTTTTACTCTCTGATCGAGGTTCTTGGCATTGAAAAATCTTCGTAAACTAAATCACACGTGTATATGTCGACATTTTAGAGATATACAGTCATGAAAATCAAGGGCAATGGTGATATATATGCGGATTAGACACCAAAAAAAATATCACTCAACAAATGGCTACAATTTAAGGAATGTGTTTAGTGAAGGCGTCAGATTCCTAATTGATGGAGAAATGTCTGGTGGCAAGAAAAGATGCTTCTAGGAGGTTGTCAAGGGTTTTCGCTCGACGATTCCATTCTTGGGTGGTTGGTTTGGCCCTTGTTCCTGTAACTCGAATCCTTTCCCGGTATATCCTACTTTAATTTTCCATTATTATGAACCTTGCGCCTTTTTTACTCCCTGATCGAGGTTCTCAGCATTGAAAAATCTTCGTAAACTAAATCACACGTGTATATGTTGACATTTAAGAGATATACAGTCAAGAAAATCAAGGGCAATGGTGATATATATGAGGATTAGACACCAAAAAAAAAACACTCAACAAATGGCTACACTTTAAGAAATGTGTTTATTAACGGCATCAGATTCCTAATTGATGGAGAAAGGTCTGGTGGCAAGAAAAGCTGCTTCTAGGAGGTTGTCAAGTGTTTTCGCTTGACGATTCCATTCTTGGGTGGTTGGTTTGGCCCTTGTTCCTGTAATTCGAATCCTAGCCCGGTATATCCCACTTTAATTTTACACCATTGTGAACCTTACGCCTTTTTTACTCTCTAATCGAGGTTCTCAGCATTAAAAATCTTCGTAAACTAAATCACACGTGTATATGTTCACATTTAAGAGATATACAGTTAAGAAAATCAAGGGCAATGGTGATATATATGCGGATTAGACACCAAAAAAAACATTCAACAAATGGCTACAATTTAAGGAATGTGTTTAGTGATTGCATCAGATTCCTAATTGATGGAGAAAGGTCTGGTGGCAAGAAAAGCTGCTTCTAGGAGGTTATGAAGTGTTTTCGCTCGACGATTCCGTTCTTGGGTGGTTGGTTTGGCCCTTGTTCCTGTAACTCGAATCCTAGCCCGGTATATCCCATTTTAATTTTACACCATTGTAAACCTTACGCCTTTTTTACTCTCTAATCGAGGTTCTCGGCATTGAAAAATCCTCGTAAACTAAGTCACACGTGTATATGTTGACATTTAAGAGATATACAGTCAAGAAAATCAAGGGCAATGGTGATATATATGCGGATTAGACACAAAAAAAACACTCAACAAATGGCTACAATTTAAGGAATGTGTTTAGTGACGGCATCAGATTCCTAATTGATGGCGAAAGGTCTGGTGGCAAGAAAAGCTGCTTTTAGGAGGTTGTCAAGTGTCTTCGCTCGACGATTCCATTCTTGGGTGGTTGGTTTAGCCTTTGTTCCTGTAACTCGAATCCTAGCCCGGTATATCCCACTTTAATTTTTCACCATTGTGAACCTTACGCCTTTTTTACTCTCTAATCGAGGTTCTTGGCATTGAAAAATATTCGTAAACTAAATCACACGTGTATATGTTGACATTTAAGAGATATACAGTCAAGAAAATCAAGGGCAATGGTGATATATATGCGGATTAGACACAAAAAAAAACACTCAACAAATGGCTACAATTTAAGGAATGTGTTTAGTGACGGCATCAGATTCTTAATTGATGGAGAAAGGTCTCTTAGCAAGAAAAGCTGCTTCTAGGAGGTTATCAAGTGATTTCGCTCGACGATTCCATTCTTGGGTGGTTGGTTTGGCCCTTGTTCCTGTAACTCGAATCCTAGCCCGGTATATCCCATTTTAATTTTACAACATTGTGAACCTTACGCCTTTTTTACTCTCTATTCGAGGTTCTCGGCATTGAAAAATCTTCGTAAACTAAATCACACGTGTATATGTTGACATTTAAGAGATATACAGTCTGGAAAATCATGGGCAATGGTGATATATATGCGGATTACACACCAAAAAAAACACTCAACAAATGGCTACAATTTAAGGAATGTGTTTAGTGACGGCATCAGATTCCTAATTGATGGAGAAATGTCTGGTGGCAAGAAAAACTGCTTCAAGGAGGTTGTTAAGTGTCTTCGCTCGACGATTCCATTCTTGGGTGGTTGGTTTGGCCCTTGTTCCTGTAACTTGAATCCTAGCCCGGTATATCCCACTTTAATTTTACACCATTGTGAATCTTACGCCTTTTTTACTCTCTAATCGAGGTTCTCGGCATTGAAAAATCTTCGTAAACTAAATCACACGTGTATATGTTGACATTTAAGAGATATACTGTCAAGAAAATCAAGGGCAATGGTGATATATATGCGGATTAGACACAAAAAACAAACACTCAACAAATGGCTACAATTTAAGGAATGTCTTTAGTGACGGCATCAGATTCCTAATTGATGGAGAAAGGTCTGGTGGCAAGAAAAGCTGCTTCTAGGAGGTTTTCAAGTGTTTTCGCTCGAGGATTCCATTCTTGGGTGGTTGGTTTGGCCCTTGTTCCTGTACCTCGAATCCTAGCCCGGTATATCCCATTTTAATTTTACACCGTTGTGAACCTTACGCCTTTTTTACTCTCTTATCGAGGTTCTCAGCATTGAAAAATCTTCGTAAACTAAATCACACGTGTATATGTTGACATTTAAGAAATATACAGTAAAAAAATCAAGGGCAATGGTGATATATATGCGGATTAGACACAAAAAAAACACTCAACAAATGGCTACAATTTAAGGAATGTGTTAAGTGACGGCATCAGATTCCTAATTGATGGAGAAAGGTCTGGTGGCAAGAAAAGCTGCTTCTAGGAGGTTGTCAAGTGTTTTCGCTCGACGATTCCATTCTTGAGTGGTTGGTTTGGCCCTTGTTCCTGTAACTCGAATCCTTGCCCGGTATATCCCCTTTTAATTTTACACCATTGTGAACTATACGCCTTTTTTACTCTCTGATCGAGGTTCTCGGCATTGAAAAATCTTCGTAAACTAAATCACACGTGTATATGTTGACATTTTAGAGATATACAGTCAAGAAAATCAAGGGCAATGGTGATATATATGCGGATTAGACACCAAAAAAAATATCACTCAACAAATGGCTACAATTTAAGGAATGTGTTTAGTGACGTCGTCATATTCCTAATTGATGGAGAAAGGTCTGGTGGCAAGAAAAGCTGCTTCTAGAAGGTTGTCAAGTGTTTTTGCTCGACGATTCCATTCTTGGGTGGTTGGTTTGGCCCTTGTTCCTGTAACTCGAATCCTAGCCCGGTATATCCCATTTTAATTTTACAACATTGTGAACCTTACGCCTTTTTTACTCTCTGATCGTGGTTCTCGGCATTGAAAAATCTCCGTAAACTAAGTCACACGTGTATATGTCGACATTTTAGAGATATACAGTCAGGAAAATCAAGGGCAATGGTGATATATATGCGGATTAGACACCAAAAAAATATCGCTCAACAAATGGCTACAATTTAAGGAATGTGTTTAGTGACGGCGTTATATTCCTAATTGATAGAGAAAGGTCTGGTGGCAAGAAAAGCTGCTTCTAAGAGGTTGTCAAGTGTTTTCGCTCGATGATTCCGTTCTTGGGTGGTTCGTTTGGCCCTTGTTCCTGTAACTCGAATCCTTTCCCGGTATATCCTATTTTAATTTTCCATCATTGTAAACCTTGCGTCTTTTTTACTCTCTGATCGAGGTTCTCGGCATTGAAAAATCTTCGTAAACTAAATCACACATGTATATGTTGACATTTAAGAGATATACAGTCAAGAAAATCAAGGGCAATGGTGATATATATGAGGATTAGACACCAAAAAAAAACACTCAACAAATGGCTACACTTTAAGAAATGTGTTTAGTGACGACATCAGATTCCTAATTGATGGAGAAAGGTCTGGTGGCAAGAAAAGCTTCTTCTAGGAGGTTGTCAAGTGTTTTCGCTCAACGATTCCATTCTTGGGTGGTTGGTTTGGCCCCTGTTACTATAACTCGAATCCTAGCCCAGTATATCCCATTTTAATTTCACACCATTGTGAACCTTATGCCTTTTTTACTCTCTGATCGAGGTTCTCGGCATTGAAAAATTTTCGTAAACTAAATCACACGTGTATATGTTGACATTTAAGAGATATACAGTCAAGAAAATCAAGGGCAATGGTGATATATATGCGGATTAGAAACCAAAAAAAACACTCTAGAAATGGCTACAATTTAAGGAATGTGTTTAGTGACGGCATCAGATTCCTAATTGATGGAAAAAGGTCTGGTGGCAAGAAAAGCTGTTTCTAGGAGGTTGTCAAGTGTTTTCGCTAGACGATTCTATTCTTGGGTGGTTGGTTTGGCCCTTGTTCCAGTAACTCGAATCCTAGCCCGGTATATCCCACTTTAATTTTACACCATTGTGAACCTAACGCCTTTTTTACTCTCTAATCGAGGTTCTCGGCATTGAAAAATCTTCGTAAACTAAATCACACGTGCATATGTTGACATTTAAGAGATATACAGTCAAGAAAATCAAGGGCAATGGTGATATATATGCGGATTAGACACAAAAAAAAAAACATTCAACAAATGGCTACAATTTAAGGAATGTCTTTAGTGACGGCATCAGATTCCTAATTGATGGAGAAAGGTCTGGTGGCAAGAAAAGCTGCTTCTAGGAGGTTGTCAAGTGTTTTCGCACGAGGATTCCATTCTTGGGTGGTTGGTTTGGTCCTTGTTCCTGTAACTCGAATCCTAGCCCGGTATATCCCATTTTAATTTTACACCATTGTGAACCTTACGCCTTTTTTACTCTCTTATCGAGGTTCTCAGCATTAAAAAATCTTCGTAAACTAAATCACACGTGTATATGTTGACATTTAAGAAATATACAGTAAAAAAATCAAGGGCATTGGTGATATATATGCGGATTAGACACAAAAAAAACACTCAACAAATGGCTACAATTTAATGAATGTGTTAAGTGACGGCATCAGATTCCTAATTGATGGAGAAAGGTCTGGTGGCAAGAAAAGCTGCTTCTAGGAGGTTGTCAAGTGTTTTCGCTCGACGATTCCATTCTTGAGTGGTTGGTTTGGCCCTTGTTCCTGTAACTCGAAACCTAGCCCGGTATATCACCTTTTAATTTTACACCATTGTGAACTATACGCCTTTTTTACTCTCTGATCGAGGTTCTCGGCATTGAAAAATCTTCGTAAACTAAATCACACGTGTATATGTCGACATTTTAGAGATATACAGTCAAGAAAATCAAGGGCAATGGTGATATATATGCGGATTAGACACCAAAAAAAATATCACTCAACAAATGGCTACAATTTAAGGAATGTGTTTAGTGACGGCGTCATATTCCTAATTGACGGAGAAAGGTCTGGTGGCAAGAAAAGCTGCTTCTAGGAGGTTGTCAAGTGTTTTCGCTCGACGATTTCATTCTTGGGTGGTTCGTTTGGCCCTTGTTCCTGTAACTCGAATCCTTGCCCGGTATATCCTATTTTAATTTTCCATCATTGTAAACCTTGCGCCTTTTTTACTCTCTGATCGAGGTTCTCGGCATTGAAAAATTTCGTAAACTAAATCACACGTGTATATGTTGACATTTAAGAGATATACAGTCAGGAAAATCAAGGGCAATGGTGATATATACGAGGATTAGACACCAAAAAAAAACACTCAACAAATGGCTACAATTTAAGGAATTTGTTCAGTGACGGCATCAGATTCCTAATTGATGGAGAAAGGTCTGGTGGCAAGAAAAGCTGTTTCTAGGAGGTTGTCAAATGTTTTCGCTAGACGATTCTATTCTTGGGTGGTTGGTTTGGCCCTTGTTCCAGTAACTCGAATCCAAGCCCGGTATATCCCACTTTAATTTTACACCATTGTGAACCTTACGCCTTTTTTACTCTCTAATCGAGGTTCTCGGCATTGAAAAATCTTCGTAAACTAAATCACACGTGTATATGTTGACATTTAAGAGATATACAGTCAAGAAAATCAAGGGCAATGGTGATATATATGCGGATTAGACACAAAAAAAAACACTCAACAAATGGCTACAATTTAAGGAATGTGTTTAGTGACGGCATCAGATTCCTAATTGATGGAGAAAGGTCTGGTGGCAAGAAAAGCTGTTTCTAGGAGGTTGTCAAGTGTTTTCGCTAGACGATTCTATTCTTGGGTGGTTGGTTTGGCCCTTGTTCCAGTAACTCGAATCCTAGCCCGGTATATCCCACTTTAATTTTACACCATTGTGAACCTTACGCCTTTTTTACTCTCTAATCGAGGTTCTCGGCATTGAAAAATCTTCGTAAACTAAATCACACGTGTATATGTTGACATTTAAGAGATACAGTTAAGAAAATCAAGGGCAATGGTGATATATATGCGGATTAGACAGAAAAAAAAAACACTTAACAAATGGCTACAATTTAAGGAATGTCTTTAGTGACGGCATCAGATTCCTAATTGATGGAGAAAGGTCTGGTGGCAAGAAAAGCTGCTTCTAGGAGGTTGTCAAGTGTTTTCGCACGAGGATTCCATTCTTGGGTGGTTGGTTTGGTCCTTGTTCCTGTAACTCGAATCCTAGCCCGGTATATCCCATTTTAATTTTACACCATTGTGAACCTTACGCCTTTTTTACTCTCTTATCGAGGTTCTCAGCATTAAAAAATCTTCGTAAACTAAATCACACGTGTATATGTTGACATTTAAGAAATATACAGTAAAAAAATCAAGGGCATTGGTGATATATATGCGTATTAGACACAAAAAAAACACTCAACAAATGGCTACAATTTAAGGAATGTGTTAAGTGACGGCATCAGATTCCTAATTGATGGAGAAAGGTCTGGTGGCAAGAAAAGCTGCTTCTAGGAGGTTGTCAAGTGTTTTCGCTCGACGATTCCATTCTTGAGTGGTTGGTTTGGCCCTTGTTCCTGTAACTCGAAACCTAGCCCGGTATATCCCCTTTTAATTTTACACCATTGTGAACTATACGCCTTTTTACTCTCTGATCGAGGTTCTCGGCATTGAAAAATCTTCGTAAACTAAATCACATGTGTATATGTCGACATTTTAGAGATATACAGTCAAGAAAATCAAGGGCAATGGTGATATATATGCGGATTAGACACCAAAAAAAATGTCACTCAACAAATGGCTACAATTTAAGGAATGTGTTTAGTGACGGCGTCATATTCCTAATAGATGGAGAAAGGTCTGGTGGAAAGAAAAGCTGCTTCTAGGAGGTTGTCAAGTGTTTTCGCTCGACGATTCCATTCTTGGGTGGTTGGTTTGGCCCTTGTTCCTGTAACTCGAATCCTAGCCCGGTATATCCCATTTTAATTTTACAACATTGTGAACCTTACGCCTTTTTTACTCTCTGATCTAGGTTCTCGGTATTGAAAAATCTTCGTAAACTAAGTCACACGTGTATATGTCGACATTTTAGAGATATACAGTCAGGAAAATCAAGGGCAATGGTGATATATATGCGGATTAGACACCAAAAAAAATATCACTCAACAAATGGCTACAATTTAAGGAATGTGTTTAGTGACGGCGTCATATTCCTAATTGACGGAGAAAGGTCTGGTGGCAAGAAAAGCTGCTTCTAGGAGGTTGTCAAGTGTTTTCGCTCGACGATTTCATTCTTGGGTGGTTCGTTTGGCCCTTGTTCCTGTAACTCGAATCCTTGCCCGGTATATCCTATTTTAATTTTCCATCATTTTAAACCTTGCGCCTTTTTTACTCTCTGATCGAGGTTCTCGGCATTGAAAAATCTTCGTAAACTAAATCACACGTGTATATGTTGACATTTAAGAGATATACAGTCAGGAAAATCAAGGGCAATGGTGATATATACGAGGATTAGACACCAAAAAAAAACACTCAACAAATGGCTACAGTTTAAGGAATGTGTTTAGTGACGGCATCAGATTCCTAATTGATGGAGAAAGGTCTGGTGGCAAGAAAAGCTGTTTCTAGGAGGTTGTCAAGTGTTTTCGCTAGACGATTCTATTCTTGGGTGGTTGGTTTGGCCCTTGTTCCAGTAACTCGAATCCTAGCCCGGTATATCCCACTTTAATTTTACACCATTGTGAACCTTACGCCTTTTTTACTCCCTAATCGAGGTTCTCGGCATTGAAAAATCTTCGTAAACTAAATCACACGTGTATATGTGGACATTTAAGAGATATACAGTCAAGAAAATCAAGGGCAATGGTGATATATATGCGAATTAGACACAAAAAAAAACACTCAACAAATGGCTACAATTTAAGGAATGTGTTTAGTGACGGCATCAGATTCCTAATTGATGGAGAAAGGTCTGGTGGCAAGAAAAACTGTTTCTAGGAGGTTGTCAAGTGTTTTCGCTAGACGATTCTATTCTTGGGTGGTTGGTTTGGCCCTTGTTCCAGTAACTCGAATCCTAGCCCGGTATATCCCACTTTAATTTTACACCATTGTGAACCTTACGCCTTTTTTACTCTCTAATCGAGGTTCTCGGCATTGAAAAATCTTCGTAAACTAAATCACACGTGTATATGTTGACATTTAAGAGATATACAGTCAAGAAAATCAAGGGCAATGGTGATATATATGCGGATTAGACACAAAAAAAAACACTTAACAAATGGCTACAATTTAAGGAATGTCTTTAGTGACGGCATCAGATTCCTAATTGATGGAGAAAGGTCTGGTGGCAAGAAAAGCTGCTTTTAGGAGGTTGTCAAGTGTTTTCGCTCGAGGATTCCATTCTTGGGTGGTTGGTTTGGTCCTTGTTCCTGTAACTCGAATCCTAACCCGGTATATCCCATTTTAATTTTACACCATTGTGAACCTTACGCCTTTTTTACTCTCTTATCGAGGTTCTCAGCATTAAAAAATCTTCGTAAACTAAATCACACGTGTATATGTTGACATTTAAGAAATATACAGTAAAAAAATCAAGGGCATTGGAGATATATATGCGGATTAGACACAAAAAAAACACTCAACAAATGGCTACAATTTAAGGAATGTGTTAAGTGACGGCATCAGATTCCTAATTGATGGAGAAAGGTCTGGTGGCAAGAAAAGCTGCTTCTAGGAGGTTGTCAAGTGTTTTCGCTCGACGATTTCATTCTTGGGTGGTTCGTTTGGCCCTTGTTCCTGTAACTCGAATCCTTGCCCGGTATATCCTATTTTAATTTTCCATCATTTTAAACCTTGCGCCTTTTTTACTCTCTGATTGAGGTTCTCGGCATTGAAAAATCTTGGTAAACTAAATCACACGTGTATATGTTGACATTTAAGAGATATACAGTCAGGAAAATCAAGGGCAATGGTGATATATACGAGGATTAGACACCAAAAAAAACACTCAACAAATGGCTACAATTTAAGGAATGTGTTTAGTGACGGCATCAGATTCCTAATTGATGGAGAAAGGTCTGGTGGCAAGAAAAGCTGTTTCTAGGAGATTGTCAAGTGTTTTCGCTAGACGATTCTATTCTTGGGTGGTTGGTTTGGCCCTTGTTCCAGTAACTCGAATCCTAGCCCGGTATATCCCACTTTAATTTTACACCATTGTGAACCTTACGCCTTTTTTACTCTCTAATCGAGGTTCTCGGCATTGAAAAATCTTCGTAAACTATATCACACGTGTATATGTTGACATTTAAGAGATATACAGTCAAGAAAATCAAGGGCAATGGTGATATATATGCGGATTAGACACAAAAAAAACACTCAACAAATGGCTACAATTTAAGGAATGTGTTTAGTGACGGCATCAGATTCCTAATTGATAGAGAAAGGTCTGGTGGCAAGAAAAGCTGTTTCTAGGAGGTTGTCAAGTGTTTTCGCTAGATGATTCTATTCTTGGGTGGTTGGTTTGGCCCTTGTTCCAGTAACTAGAATCCTAGCCCGGTATATCCCACTTTAATTTTACACCATTGTGAACCTTACGCCTTTTTTACTCTCTAATCGAGGTTCTCGGCATTGAAAAATCTTCGTAAACTAAATCACACGTGTATATGTTGACATTTAAGAGATATACAGTCAAGAAAATCAAGGGCAATGGTGATATATATGCGGATTAGACACAAAAAAAAGCACTCAACAAATGGCTACAATTTAAGGAATGTGTTTAGTGACGGCATCAGATTCCTAATTGATGGAGAAAGGTCTGGTGGCAAGAAAAGCTGTTTCTAGGAGGTTGTCAAGTGTTTTCGCTAGACGATTCTATTCTTGGGTGGTTGGTTTGGCCCTTGTTCCAGTAACTCGAATCCTAGCCCGGTATATCCCACTTTAATTTTACACCATTGTGAACCTTACGCCTTTTTTACTCTCTAATCGAGGTTCTCGGCATTGAAAAATCTTCGTAAACTAAATCACACGTGTATATGTTGACATTTAAGAGATATACAGTCAAGAAAATCAAGGGCAATGGTGATATATATGCGAATTAGACACAAAAAAAAAAACACTCAACAAATGGCTACAATTTAAGGAATGTGTTTAGTGACGGCATCAGATTCCTAATTGATGGAGAAAGGTCTGGTGGCAAGAAAAACTGTTTCTAGGAGGTTGTCAAGTGTTTTCGCTAGACGATTCTATTCTTGGGTGGTTGGTGTGGCCCTTGTTCCAGTAACTCGAATCCTAGCCCGGTATATCCCACTTTAATTTTACACCATTGTGAACCTTACGCCTTTTTTACTCTCTAATCGAGGTTCTCGGCATTGAAAAATCTTCGTAAACTAAATCACACGTGTATATGTTGACATTTAAGAGATATACAGTCAAGAAAATCAAGGGCAATGGTGATATATATGCGGATTAGACACAAAAAAAAAAACACTTAACAAATGGCTACAATTTAAGGAATGTCTTTAGTGACGGCATCAGATTCCTAATTGATGGAGAAAGGTCTGGTGGCAAGAAAAGCTGCTTTTAGGAGGTTGTCAAGTGTTTTCGCTCGAGGATTCCATTCTTGGGTGGTTGGTTTGGTCCTTGTTCCTGTAACTCGAATCCTAGCCCGGTATATCCCATTTTAATTTTACACCATTGTGAACCTTACGCCTTTTTTACTCTCTTATCGAGGTTCTCAGCATTAAAAAATCTTCGTAAACTAAATCACACGTGTATATGTTGACATTTAAGAAATATACAGTAAAAAAATCAAGGGCATTGGTGATATATATGCGGATTAGACACAAAAAAAACACTCAACAAATGGCTACAATTTAAGGAATGTGTTAAGTGACGGCATCAGATTCCTAATTGATGGAGAAAGGTCTGGTGGCAAGAAAAGCTGCTTCTAGGAGGTTGTCAAGTGTTTTCGCTCGACGATTTCATTCTTGGGTGGTTCGTTTGGCCCTTGTTCCTGTAACACGAATCCTTGCCCGGTATATCCTATTTTAATTTTCCATCATTTTAAACCTTGCGCCTTTTTTACTCTCTGATTGAGGTTCTCGGCATTGAAAAATCTTCGTAAACTAAATCACACGTGTATATGTTAACATTTAAGAGATATACAGTCAGGAAAATCAAGGGCAATGGTGATATATACGAGGATTAGACACCAAAAAAAACACTCAACAAATGGCTACAATTTAAGGAATGTGTTTAGTGACGGCATCAGATTCCTAATTGATGGAGAAAGGTCTGGTGGCAAGAAAAGCTGTTTCTAGGAGATTGTCAAGTGTTTTCGCTAGACGATTCTATTCTTGGGTGGTTGGTTTGGCCCTTGTTCCAGTAACTCGAATCCTAGCCCGGTATATCCCACTTTAATTTTACACCATTGTGAACCTTACGCCTTTTTTACTCTCTAATCGAGGTTCTCGGCATTGAAAAATCTTCGTAAACTATATCACACGTGTATATGTTGACATTTAAGAGATATACAGTCAAGAAAATCAAGGGCAATGGTGATATATATGCGGATTAGACACAAAAAAAACACTCAACAAATGGCTACAATTTAAGGAATGTGTTTAGTGACGGCATCAGATTCCAAATTGATAGAGAAAGGTCTGGTGGCAAGAAAAGCTGTTTCTAGGAGGTTGTCAAGTGTTTTCGCTAGACGATTCTATTCTTGGGTGGTTGGTTTGGCCCTTGTTCCAGTAACTCGAATCCTAGCCCGGTATATCCCACTTTAATTTTACACCATTGTGAACCTTACGCCTTTTTTACTCTCTAATCGAGGTTCTCGGCATTGAAAAATCTTCGTAAACTAAATCACACGTGTATATGTTGACATTTAAGAGATATACAGTCAAGAAAATCAAGGGCAATGGTGATATATATGCGGATTAGACACAAAAAAAAGCACTCAACAAATGGCTACAATTTAAGGAATGTGTTTAGTGACGGCATCAGATTCCTAATTGATGGAGAAAGGTCTGGTGGCAAGAAAAGCTGTTTCTAGGAGGTTGTCAAGTGTTTTCGCTAGACGATTCTATTCTTGGGTGGTTGGTTTGGCCCTTGTTCCAGTAACTCGAATCCTAGCCCGGTATATCCCACTTTAATTTTACACCATTGTGAACCTTACGCCTTTTTTACTCTCTAATCGAGGTTCTCGGCATTGAAAAATCTTCGTAAACTAAATCACACGTGTATATGTTGACATTTAAGAGATATACAGTCAAGAAAATCAAGGGCAATGGTGATATATATGCGAATTAGACACAAAAAAAAAACACTCAACAAATGGCTACAATTTAAGGAATGTGTTTAGTGACGGCATCAGATTCCTAATTGATGGAGAAAGGTCTGGTGGCAAGAAAAACTGTTTCTAGGAGGTTGTCAAGTGTTTTCGCTAGACGATTCTATTCTTGGGTGGTTGGTGTGGCCCTTGTTCCAGTAACTCGAATCCTAGCCCGGTATATCCCACTTTAATTTTACACCATTGTGAACCTTACGCCTTTTTTACTCTCTAATCGAGGTTCTCGGCATTGAAAAATCTTCGTAAACTAAATCACACGTGTATATGTTGACATTTAAGAGATATACAGTCAAGAAAATCAAGGGCAATGGTGATATATATGCGGATTAGACACAAAAAAAAAACACTTAACAAATGGCTACAATTTAAGGAATGTCTTTAGTGACGGCATCAGATTCCTAATTGATGGAGAAAGGTCTGGTGGCAAGAAAAGCTGCTTTTAGGAGGTTGTCAAGTGTTTTCGCTCGAGGATTCCATTCTTGGGTGGTTGGTTTGGTCCTTGTTCCTGTAACTCGAATCCTAGCCCGGTATATCCCATTTTAATTTTACACCATTGTGAACCTTACGCCTTTTTTACTCTCTTATCGAGGTTCTCAGCATTAAAAAATCTTCGTAAACTAAATCACACGTGTATATGTTGACATTTAAGAAATATACAGTAAAAAAATCAAGGGCATTGGTGATATATATGCGGATTAGACACAAAAAAAACACTCAACAAATGGCTACAATTTAAGGAATGTGTTAAGTGACGGCATCAGATTCCTAATTGATGGAGAAAGGTCTGGTGGCAAGAAAAGCTGCTTCTAGGAGGTTGTCAAGTGTTTTCGCTCGACGATTTCATTCTTGGGTGGTTCGTTTGGCCCTTGTTCCTGTAACACGAATCCTTGCCCGGTATATCCTATTTTAATTTTCCATCATTTTAAACCTTGCGCCTTTTTTACTCTCTGATTGAGGTTCTCGGCATTGAAAAATCTTCGTAAACTAAATCACACGTGTATATGTTGACATTTAAGAGATATACAGTCAGGAAAATCAAGGGCAATGGTGATATATACGAGGATTAGACACCAAAAAAAACACTCAACAAATGGCTACAATTTAAGGAATGTGTTTAGTGACGGCATCAGATTCCTAATTGATGGAGAAAGGTCTGGTGGCAAGAAAAGCTGTTTCTAGGAGATTGTCAAGTGTTTTCGCTAGACGATTCTATTCTTGGGTGGTTGGTTTGGCCCTTGTTCCAGTAACTCGAATCCTAGCCCGGTATATCCCACTTTAATTTTACACCATTGTGAACCTTACGCCTTTTTTACTCTCTAATCGAGGTTCTCGGCATTGAAAAATCTTCGTAAACTATATCACACGTGTATATGTTGACATTTAAGAGATATTCAGTCAAGAAAATCAAGGGCAATGGTGATATATATGCGGATTAGACACAAAAAAAACACTCAACAAATGGCTACAATTTAAGGAATGTGTTTAGTGACGGCATCAGATTCCAAATTGATAGAGAAAGGTCTGGTGGCAAGAAAAGCTGTTTCTAGGAGGTTGTCAAGTGTTTTCGCTAGACGATTCTATTCTTGGGTGGTTGGTTTGGCCCTTGTTCCAGTAACTCGAATCCTAGCCCGGTATATCCCACTTTAATTTTACACCATTGTGAACCTTACGCCTTTTTTACTCTCTAATCGAGGTTCTCGGCATTGAAAAATCTTCGTAAACTAAATCACACGTGTATATGTTGACATTTAAGAGATATACAGTCAAGAAAATCAAGGGCAATGGTGATATATATGCGGATTAGACACAAAAAAAAGCACTCAACAAATGGCTACAATTTAAGGAATGTGTTTAGTGACGGCATCAGATTCCTAATTGATGGAGAAAGGTCTGGTGGCAAGAAAAGCTGTTTCTAGGAGGTTGTCAAGTGTTTTCGCTAGACGATTCTATTCTTGGGTGGTTGGTTTGGCCCTTGTTCCAGTAACTCGAATCCTAGCCCGGTATATCCCACTTTAATTTTACACCATTGTGAACCTTACGCCTTTTTTACTCTCTAATCGAGGTTCTCGGCATTGAAAAATCTTCGTAAACTAAATCACACGTGTATATGTTGACATTTAAGAGATATACAGTCAAGAAAATCAAGGGCAATGGTGATATATATGCGAATTAGACACAAAAAAAAAACACTCAACAAATGGCTACAATTTAAGGAATGTGTTTAGTGACGGCATCAGATTCCTAATTGATGGAGAAAGGTCTGGTGGCAAGAAAAACTGTTTCTAGGAGGTTGTCAAGTGTTTTCGCTAGACGATTCTATTCTTGGGTGGTTGGTTTGGCCCTTGTTCCAGTAACTCGAATCCTAGCCCGGTATATCCCACTTTAATTTTACACCATTGTGAACCTTACGCCTTTTTTACTCTCTAATCGAGGTTCTCGGCATTGAAAAATCTTCGTAAACTAAATCACACGTGTATATGTTGACATTTAAGAGATATACAGTCAAGAAAATCAAGGGCAATGGTGATATATATGCGGATTAGACACAAAAAAAAACACTTAACAAATGGCTACAATTTAAGGAATGTCTTTAGTGACGGCATCAGATTCCTAATTGATGGAGAAAGGTCTGGTGGCAAGAAAAGCTGCTTTTAGGAGGTTGTCAAGTGTTTTCGCTCGAGGATTCCATTCTTGGGTGGTTGGTTTGGTCCTTGTTCCTGTAACTCGAATCCTAGCCCGGTATATCCCATTTTAATTTTACACCATTGTGAACCTTACGCCTTTTTTACTCTCTTATCGAGGTTCTCAGCATTAAAAAATCTTCGTAAACTAAATCACACGTGTATATGTTTACATTTAAGAAATATACAGTAAAAAAATCAAGGGCATTGGTGATATATATGCGGATTAGACACAAAAAAAACACTCAACAAATGGCTACAATTTAAGGAATGTGTTAAGTGACGGCATCAGATTCCTAATTGATGGAGAAAGGTCTGGTGGCAAGAAAAGCTGCTTCTAGGAGGTTGTCAAGTGTTTTCGCTCGACGATTTCATTCTTGGGTGGTTCGTTTGGCCCTTGTTCCTGTAACACGAATCCTTGCCCGGTATATCCTATTTTAATTTTCCATCATTTTAAACCTTGCGCCTTTTTTACTCTCTGATTGAGGTTCTCGGCATTGAAAAATCTTCGTAAACTAAATCACACGTGTATATGTTGACATTTAAGAGATATACAGTCAGGAAAATCAAGGGCAATGGTGATATATACGAGGATTAGACACCAAAAAAAACACTCAACAAATGGCTACAATTTAAGGAATGTGTTTAGTGACGGCATCAGATTCCTAATTGATGGAGAAAGGTCTGGTGGCAAGAAAAGCTGTTTCTAGGAGATTGTCAAGTGTTTTCGCTAGACGATTCTATTCTTGGGTGGTTGGTTTGGCCCTTGTTCCAGTAACTCGAATCCTAGCCCGGTATATCCCACTTTAATTTTACACCATTGTGAACCTTACACCTTTTTTACTCTCTAATCGAGGTTCTCGGCATTGAAAAATCTTCGTAAACTATATCACACGTGTATATGTTGACATTTAAGAGATATACAGTCAAGAAAATCAAGGGCAATGGTGATATATATGCGGATTAGACACAAAAAAAACACTCAACAAATGGCTACAATTTAAGGAATGTGTTTAGTGACGGCATCAGATTCCAAATTGATAGAGAAAGGTCTGGTGGCAAGAAAAGCTGTTTCTAGGAGGTTGTCAAGTGTTTTCGCTAGACGATTCTATTCTTGGGTGGTTGGTTTGGCCCTTGTTCCAGTAACTCGAATCCTAGCCCGGTATATCCCACTTTAATTTTACACCATTGTGAACCTTACGCCTTTTTTACTCTCTAATCGAGGTTCTCGGCATTGAAAAATCTTCGTAAACTAAATCACACGTGTATATGTTGACATTTAAGAGATATACAGTCAAGAAAATCAAGGGCAATGGTGATATATATGCGGATTAGACACAAAAAAAAGCACTCAACAAATGGCTACAATTTAAGGAATGTGTTTAGTGACGGCATCAGATTCCTAATTGATGGAGAAAGGTCTGGTGGCAAGAAAAGCTGTTTCTAGGAGGTTGTCAAGTGTTTTCGCTAGACGATTCTATTCTTGGGTGGTTGGTTTGGCCCTTGTTCCAGTAACTCGAATCCTAGCCCGGTATATCCCACTTTAATTTTACACCATTGTGAACCTTACGCCTTTTTTACTCTCTAATCGAGGTTCTCGGCATTGAAAAATCTTCGTAAACTAAATTACACGTGTATATGTTGACATTTAAGAGATATACAGTCAAGAAAATCAAGGGCAATGGTGATATATATGCGGATTAGACACAAAAAAAAAACACTCAACAAATGGCTACAATTTAAGGAATGTCTTTAGTGACGGCATCAGATTCCTAATTGATGGAGAAAGGTCTGGTGGCAAGAAAAGCTGCTTCTAGGAGGTTGTCAAGTGTTTTCGCTCGAGGATTCCATTCTTGGGTGGTTGGTTTGGTCCTTGTTCCTGTAACTCGAATCCTAGCCCGGTATATCCCATTTTAATTTTACACCATTGTGAACCTTACGCCTTTTTTACTCTCTTATCGAGGTTCTCAGCATTAAAAAATCTTCTTAAACTAAATCACACGTGTATATGTTGACATTTAAGAAATATACAGTAAAAAAATCAAGGGCATTGGTGATATATATGCGGATTAGACACAAAAAAAACACTCAACAAATGGCTACAATTTAAGGAATGTGTTAAGTGACGGCATCAGATTCCTAATTGATGGAGAAAGGTCTGGTGCCAAGAAAAGCTGCTTCTAGGAGGATGTCAAGTGTTTTCGCTCGACGATTTCATTCTTGGGTGGTTCGTTTGGCCCTTGTTCCTGTAACTCGAATCCTTTCCCGGCATATCCTATTTTAATTTTCCATCATTGTAAACCTTGCGCCTTTTTTACTCTCTGATCGAGGTTCTCGGCATTGAAAAATCTTCGTAAACTAAATCACACGTGTATATGTTGACATTTAAGAGATATACAGTCAGGAAAATCAAGGGCAATGGTGATATATACGAGGATTAGACACAAAAAAAAACACTCAACAAATGGCTACAATTTAAGGAATGTGTTTAGTAACGACATCAGATTCCTAATTGATGGAGAAAGGTCTGGTGGCAAGAAAAGCTGTTTCTAGGAGGTTGTCAAGTGTTTTCGCTAGACGATTCAATTCTTGGGTGGTTGGTTTGGCCCTTGTTCCAGTAACTCGAATCCTAGCCCGGTATATCCCACTTTAATTTTACACCATTGTGAACCTTACGCCTTTTTTACTCTCTAATCGAGGTTCTCGGCATTGAAAAATCTTCGTAAACTAAATCACACGTGTATATGTTGACATTTAAGAGATATACAGTCAAGAAAATCAAGGGCAATGGTGATATATATGCGGATTAGACACAAAAAAAAACACTCAACAAATGGCTACAATTTAAGGAATGTCTTTAGTGACGGCATCAGATTCCTAATTGATGGAGAAAGGTCTGGTGGCAAGAAAAGCTGCTTTTAGGAGGTTGTCAAGTGTTTTCGCTCGAGGATTCCATTCTTGGGTGGTTGGTTTGGTCCTTGTTCCTGTAACTCGAATCCTGGCCCGGTATATCCCATTTTAATTTTACACCATTGTGAACCTTACGCCTTTTTTACTCTCTTATCGAGGTTCTCAGCATTAAAAAATCTTCGTAAACTAAATCACACGTGTATTTGTTGACATTTAAGAAATATACAGTAAAAAAATCAAGGGCATTGGTGATATATATGCGGATTAGACACAAAAAAAACACTCAACAAATGGCTACAATTTAAGGAATGTATTAAGTGACGGCATCAGATTCCTAATTGATGGAGAAAGGTCTGGTGGCAAGAAAAGCTGCTTCTAGGAGGTTGTCAAGTGTTTTCGCTCGACGATTTCATTCTTGGGTGGTTCGTTTGGCCCTTGTTCCTGTAACTCGAATCCTTGCCCGGTATATCCTATTTTAATTTTCAATCATTTTAAACCTTGCGCCTTTTTTACTCTCTGATTGAGGTTCTCGGCATTGAAAAATCTTCGTAAACTAAATCACACGTGTATATGTTGACATTTAAGAGATATACAGGCAGGAAAATCAAGGGCAATGGTGATATATACGAGGATTAGACACCAAAAAAAACACTCAACAAATGGCTACAATTTAAGGAATGTGTTTAGTGACGGCATCAGATTCCTAATTGATGGAGAAAGGTCTGGTGGCAAGAAAAGCTGTTTCTAGGAGATTGTCAAGTGTTTTCGCTAGACGATTCTATTCTTGGGTGGTTGGTTTGGCCCTTGTTCCAGTAACTCGAATCCTAGCCCGGTATATCCCACTTTAATTTTACACCATTGTGAACCTTACGCCTTTTTTACTCTCTAATCGAGGTTCTCGGCATTGAAAAATCTTCGTAAACTATATCACACGTGTATATGTTGACATTTAAGAGATATACAGTCAAGAAAATCAAGGGCAATGGTGATATATATGCGGATTAGACACAAAAAAAACACTCAACAAATGGCTACAATTTAAGGAATGTGTTTAGTGACGGCATCAGATTCCTAATTGATAGAGAAAGGTCTGGTGGCAAGAAAAGCTGTTTCTAGGAGGTTGTCAAGTGTTTTCGCTAGACGATTCTATTCTTGGGTGGTTGGTTTGGCCCTTGTTCCAGTAACTCGAATCCTAGCCCGGTATATCCCACTTTAATTTTACACCATTGTGAACCTTACGCCTTTTTTACTCTCTAATCGAGGTTCTCGGCATTGAAAAATCTTCGTAAACTAAATCACACGTGTATATGTTGACATTTAAGAGATATACAGTCAAGAAAATCAAGGGCAATGGTGATATATATGCGGATTAGACACAAAAAAAAAATCACTCAACAAATGGCTACAATTTAAGGAATGTGTTTAGTGACGACATCAGATTCCTAATTGATGGAGAAAGGTCTGGTGGCAAGAAAAGCTGTTTCTAGGAGGTTGTCAAGTGTTTTCGCTAGACGATTCTATTCTTGGGTGGTTGGTTTGGCCCTTGTTCCAGTAACTCGAATCCTAGCCCGGTATATCCCACTTTAATTTTACACCATTGTGAACCTTACGCCTTTTTTACTCTCTAATCGAGGTTCTCGGCATTGAAAAATCTTCGTAAACTAAATCACACGTGTATATGTTGACATTTAAGAGATATACAGTCAGGAAAATCAAGGGCAATGGTGATATATACGAGGATTAGACACCAAAAAAAACACTCAACAAATGGCTACAATTTAAGGAATGTGTTTAGTGACGGCATCAGATTCCTAATTGATGGAGAAACGTCTGGTGGCAAGAAAAGCTGCTTCTAGGAGGTTGTCAAGTGTTTTCGCTCGAGGATTCCATTCTTGGGTGGTTGGTTTGGTCCTTGTTCCTGTAACTCGAATCCTAGCCCGGTATATCCCATTTTAATTTTACACCATTGTGAACCTTACGCCTTTTTTACTCTCTTATCGAGGTTCTCAGCATTAAAAAATCTTCGTAAACTAAATCACATGTGTATATGTTGACATTTAAGAAATATACAGTAAAAAAATCAAGGGCATTGGTGATATATATGCGGATTAGACACAAAAAAAACACTCAACAAATGGCTACAATTTAAGGAATGTGTTAAGTGACGGCATCAGATTCCTAATTGTTGGAGAAAGGTCTGGTGGCAAGAAAAGCTGCTTCTAGGAGGTTGTCAAGTGTTTTCGCTCGACGATTTCATTCTTGGGTGGTTCGTTTGGCCCTTGTTCCTGTAACTCGAATCCTTTCCCGGCATATCCTATTTTAATTTTCCATCATTGTAAACCTTGCGCCTTTTTTACTCTCTGATCGAGGTTCTCGGCATTGAAAAATCTTCGTAAACTAAATCACACGTGTATATGTTGACATTTAAGAGATATACAGTCAGGAAAATCAAGGGCAATGGTGATATATAGGAGGATTAGACACAAAAAAAAACACTCAACAAATGGCTACAATTTAAGGAATGTGTTTAGTAACGACATCAGATTCCTAATTGATGGAGAAAGGTCTGGTGGCAAGAAAAGCTGTTTCTAGGAGGTTGTCAAGTGTTTTCGCTAGACGATTCAATTCTTGGGTGGTTGGTTTGGCCCTTGTTCCAGTAACTCGAATCCTAGCCCGGTATATCCCACTTTAATTTTACACCATTGTGAACCTTACGCCTTTTTTACTCTCTAATCGAGGTTCTCGGCATTGAAAAATCTTCGTAAACTAAATCACACGTGTATATGTTGACATTTAAGAGATATACAGTCAAGAAAATCAAGGGCAATGGTGATATATATGCGGATTAGACACAAAAAAAAAAACACTCAACAAATGGCTACAATTTAAGGAATGTGTTTAGTGACGGCATTAGATTCCTAATTGATACAGAAAGGTCTGGTGGCAAGAAAAGCTGTTTCTAGGAGGTTGTCAAGTGTTTTCGCTAGACGATTCTATTCTTGGGTGGTTGGTTTGGCCCTTGTTCCAGTAACTCGAATCCTAGCCCGGTATATCCCACTTTAATTTTACACCATTGTGAACCTTACGCCTTTTTTACTCTCTAATCGAGGTTCTCGGCATTGAAAAATCTTCGTAAACTATATCACACGTGTATATGTTGACATTTAAGAGATATACAGTCAAGAAAATCAAGGGCAATGGTGATATATATGCGGATTAGACACAAAAAAAACACTCAACAAATGGCTACAATTTAAGGAATGTGTTTAGTGACGGCATCAGATTCCTAATTGATACAGAAAGGTCTGGTGGCAAGAAAAGCTGTTTCTAGGAGATTGTCAAGTGTTTTCGCTAGACGATTCTATTCTTGGGTGGTTGGTTTGGCCCTTGTTCCAGTAACTCGAATCCTAGCCCGGTATATCCCACTTTAATTTTACACCATTGTGAACCTTACGCCTTTTTTACTCTCTAATCGAGGTTCTCGGCATTGAAAAATCTTCGTAAACTATATCACACGTGTATATGTTGACATTTAAGAGATATACAGTCAAGAAAATCAAGGGCAATGGTGATATATATGCGGATTAGACACAAAAAAAACACTCAACAAATGGCTACAATTTAAGGAATGTGTTTAGTGACGGCATCAGATTCCTAATTGATAGAGAAAGGTCTGGTGGCAAGAAAAGCTGTTTCTAGGAGGTTGTCAAGTGTTTTCGCTAGACGATTCTATTCTTGGGTGGTTGGTTTGGCCCTTGTTCCAGTAACTCGAATCCTAGCCCGGTATATCCCACTTTAATTTTACACCATTGTGAACCTTACGCCTTTTTTACTCTCTAATCGAGGTTCTCGGCATTGAAAAATCTTCGTAAACTAAATCACACGTGTATATGTTGACATTTAAGAGATATACAGTCAAGAAAATCAAGGGCAATGGTGATATATATGCGGATTAGACACAAAAAAAAAACACTCAACAAATGGCTACAATTTAAGGAATGTGTTTAGTGACGGCATTAGATTCCTAATTGATACAGAAAGGTCTGGGGGCAAGAAAAGCTGTTTCTAGGAGGTTGTCAAGTGTTTTCGCTAGACGATTCTATTCTTGGGTGGTTGGTTTGGCCCTTGTTCCAGTAACTCGAATCCTAGCCCGGTATATCCCACTTTAATTTTACACCATTGTGAACCTTACGCCTTTTTTACTCTCTAATCGAGGTTCTCGGCATTGAAAAATCTTTGTAAACTAAATCACACGTGTATATGTTGACATTTAAGAGATATACAGTCAAGAAAATCAAGGGCAATGGTAATATATATGCGGATTAGACACAAAAAAAACACTCAACAAATGGCTACAATTTAAGGAATGTCTTTAGTGACGGCATCAGATTCCTAATTGATGAAGAAAGGTCTGGTGGCAAGAAAAGCTGTTTCTAGGAGATTGTCAAGTGTTTTCGCTAGACGATTCTATTCTTGGGTGGTTGGTTTGGCCCTTGTTCCAGTAACTCGAATCCTAGCCCGGTATATCCCACTTTAATTTTACACCATTGTGAACCTTACGCCTTTTTTACTCTCTAATCGAGGTTCTCGGCATTGAAAAATCTTCGTAAACTATATCACACGTGTATATGTTGACATTTAAGAGATATACAGTCAAGAAAATCAAGGGCAATGGTGATATATATGCGGATTAGACACAAAAAAAACACTCAACAAATGGCTACAATTTAAGGAATGTGTTTAGTGACGGCATCAGATTCCTAATTGATACAGAAAGGTCTGGTGGCAAGAAAAGCTGTTTCTAGGAGATTGTCAAGTGTTTTCGCTAGACGATTCTATTCTTGGGTGGTTGGTTTGGCCCTTGTTCCAGTAACTCGAATCCTAGCCCGGTATATCCCACTTTAATTTTACACCATTGTGAACCTTACGCCTTTTTTACTCTCTAATCGAGGTTCTCGGCATTGAAAAATCTTCGTAAACTATATCACACGTGTATATGTTGACATTTAAGAGATATACAGTCAAGAAAATCAAGGGCAATGGTGATATATATGCGGATTAGACACAAAAAAAACACTCAACAAATGGCTACAATTTAAGGAATGTGTTTAGTGACGGCATCAGATTCCTAATTGATAGAGAAAGGTCTGGTGGCAAGAAAAGCTGTTTCTAGGAGGTTGTAAAGTGTTTTCGCTAGACGATTCTATTCTTGGGTGGTTGGTTTGGCCCTTGTTCCAGTAACTCGAATCCTAGCCCGGTATATCCCACTTTAATTTTACACCATTGTGAACCTTACGCCTTTTTTACTCTCTAATCGAGGTTCTCGGCATTGAAAAATCTTCGTAAACTAAATCACACGTGTATATGTTGACATTTAAGAGATATACAGTCAAGAAAATCAAGGGCAATGGTGATATATATGCGGATTAGACACAAAAAAAAAGCACTCAACAAATGGCTACAATTTAAGGAATGTGTTTAGTGACGACATCAGATTCCTAATTGATGGAGAAAGGTCTGGTGGCAAGAAAAGCTGTTTCTAGGAGGTTGTCAAGTGTTTTCGCTAGATGATTCTATTCTTGGGTGGTTGGTTTGGCCCTTGTTCCAGTAACTCGAATCCTAGCCCGGTATATCCCACTTTAATTTTACACCATTGTGAACCTTACGCCTTTTTTACTCTCTAATCGAGGTTCTCGGCATTGAAAAATCTCCGTAAACTAAATCACACGTGTATATGTTGACATTTAAGAGATATACAGTCAAGAAAATCAAGGGCAATGGTGATATATATGCGGATTAGACACAAAAAAAAAACACTCAACAAATGGCTACAATTTAAGGAATGTCTTTAGTGACGGCATCAGATTCCTAATTGATGGAGAAAGGTCTGGTGGCAAGAAAAGCTGCTTCTAGGAGGTTGTCAAGTGTTTTCGCTCGAGGATTCCATTCTTGGGTGGTTGGTTTGGTCCTTGTTCCTGTAACTCGAATCCTAGCCCGGTATATCCCATTTTAATTTTACACCATTGTGAACCTTACGCCTTTTTTACTCTCTTATCGAGGTTCTCAGCATTAAAAAATCTTCGTAAACTAAATCACATGTGTATATGTTGACATTTAAGAAATATACAGTAAAAAAATCAAGGGCATTGGTGATATATATGCGGATTAGACACAAAAAAAACACTCAACAAATGGCTACAATTTAAGGAATGTGTTAAGTGACGGCATTAGATTCCTAATTGATGGAGAAAGGTCTGGTGGCAAGAAAAGCTGCTTCTAGGAGGTTGTCAAGTGTTTTCGCTCGACGATTTCATTCTTGGGTGGTTCGTTTGGCCCTTGTTCCTGTAACTCGAATCCTTTCCCGGCATATCCTATTTTAATTTTCCATCATTGTAAACCTTGCGCCTTTTTTACTCTCTGATCGAGGTTCTCGGCATTGAAAAATCTTCGTAAACTAAATCACACGTGTATATGTTGACATTTAAGAGATATACAGTCAGGAAAATCAAGGGCAATTGTGATATATAGGAGGATTAGACACAAAAAAAAACACTCAACAAATGGCTACAATTTAAGGAATGTGTTTAGTGACGGCATCAGATTCCTAATTGATAGAGAAAGGTCTGGTGGCAAGAAAAGCTGTTTCTAGGAGGTTGTCAAGTGTTTTCGCTAGACGATTCTATTCTTGGGTGGTTGGTTTGGCCCTTGTTCCAGTAACTCGAATCCTAGCCCGGTATATCCCACTTTAATTTTACACCATTGTGAACCTTACGCCTTTTTTACTCTCTAATCGAGGTTCTCGGCATTGAAAAATCTTCGTAAACTAAATCACACGTGTATATGTTGACATTTAAGAGATATACAGTCAAGAAAATCAAGGGCAATGGTGATATATATGCGGATTAGACACAAAAAAAAACACTCAACAAATGGCTACAATTTAAGGAATGTGTTTAGTGACGGCATTAGATTCCTAATTGATACAGAAAGGTCTGGGGGCAAGAAAAGCTGTTTCTAGGAGGTTGTCAAGTGTTTTCGCTAGACGATTCTATTCTTGGGTGGTTGGTTTGGCCCTTGTTCCAGTAACTCGAATCCTAGCCCGGTATATCCCACTTTAATTTTACACCATTGTGAACCTTACGCCTTTTTTACTCTCTAATCGAGGTTCTCGGCATTGAAAAATCTTTGTAAACTAAATCACACGTGTATATGTTGACATTTAAGAGATATACAGTCAAGAAAATCAAGGGCAATGGTAATATATATGCGGATTAGACACAAAAAAAACACTCAACAAATGGCTACAATTTAAGGAATGTCTTTAGTGACGGCATCAGATTCCTAATTGATGAAGAAAGGTCTGGTGGCAAGAAAAGCTGTTTCTAGGAGATTGTCAAGTGTTTTCGCTAGACGATTCTATTCTTGGGTGGTTGGTTTGGCCCTTGTTCCAGTAACTCGAATCCTAGCCCGGTATATCCCACTTTAATTTTACACCATTGTGAACCTTACGCCTTTTTTACTCTCTAATCGAGGTTCTCGGCATTGAAAAATCTTCGTAAACTATATCACACGTGTATATGTTGACATTTAAGAGATATACAGTCAAGAAAATCAAGGGCAATGGTGATATATATGCGGATTAGACACAAAAAAAACACTCAACAAATGGCTACAATTTAAGGAATGTGTTTAGTGACGGCATCAGATTCCTAATTGATACAGAAAGGTCTGGTGGCAAGAAAAGCTGTTTCTAGGAGATTGTCAAGTGTTTTCGCTAGACGATTCTATTCTTGGGTGGTTGGTTTGGCCCTTGTTCCAGTAACTCGAATCCTAGCCCGGTATATCCCACTTTAATTTTACACCATTGTGAACCTTACGCCTTTTTTACTCTCTAATCGAGGTTCTTGGCATTGAAAAATCTTCGTAAACTATATCACACGTGTATATGTTGACATTTAAGAGATATACAGTCAAGAAAATCAAGGGCAATGGTGATATATATGCGGATTAGACACAAAAAAAACACTCAACAAATGGCTACAATTTAAGGAATGTGTTTAGTGACGGCATCAGATTCCTAATTGATAGAGAAAGGTCTGGTGGCAAGAAAAGCTGTTTCTAGGAGGTTGTAAAGTGTTTTCGCTAGACGATTCTATTCTTGGGTGGTTGGTTTGGCCCTTGTTCCAGTAACTCGAATCCTAGCCCGGTATATCCCACTTTAATTTTACACCATTGTGAACCTTACGCCTTTTTTACTCTCTAATCGAGGTTCTCGGCATTGAAAAATCTTCGTAAACTAAATCACACGTGTATATGTTGACATTTAAGAGATATACAGTCAAGAAAATCAAGGGCAATGGTGATATATATGCGGATTAGACACAAAAAAAAAAGCACTCAACAAATGGCTACAATTTAAGGAATGTGTTTAGTGACGACATCAGATTCCTAATTGATGGAGAAAGGTCTGGTGGCAAGAAAAGCTGTTTCTAGGAGGTTGTCAAGTGTTTTCGCTAGACGATTCTATTCTTGGGTGGTTGGTTTGGCCCTTGTTCCAGTAACTCGAATCCTAGCCCGGTATATCCCACTTTAATTTTACACCATTGTGAACCTTACGCCTTTTTTACTCTCTAATCGAGGTTCTCGGCATTGAAAAATCTCCGTAAACTAAATCACACGTGTATATGTTGACATTTAAGAGATATACAGTCAAGAAAATCAAGGGCAATGGTGATATATATGCGGATTAGACACAAAAAAAAAACACTCAACAAATGGCTACAATTTAAGGAATGTCTTTAGTGACGGCATCAGATTCCTAATTGATGGAGAAAGGTCTGGTGGCAAGAAAAGCTGCTTCTAGGAGGTTGTCAAGTGTTTTCGCTCGAGGATTCCATTCTTGGGTGGTTGGTTTGGTCCTTGTTCCTGTAACTCGAATCCTAGCCCGGTATATCCCATTTTAATTTTACACCATTGTGAACCTTACGCCTTTTTTACTCTCTTATCGAGGTTCTCAGCATTAAAAAATCTTCGTAAACTAAATCACATGTGTATATGTTGACATTTAAGAAATATACAGTAAAAAAATCAAGGGCATTGGTGATATATATGCGGATTAGACACAAAAAAAACACTCAACAAATGGCTACAATTTAAGGAATGTGTTAAGTGACGGCATTAGATTCCTAATTGATGGAGAAAGGTCTGGTGGCAAGAAAAGCTGCTTCTAGGAGGTTGTCAAGTGTTTTCGCTCGACGATTTCATTCTTGGGTGGTTCGTTTGGCCCTTGTTCCTGTAACTCGAATCCTTTCCCGGCATATCCTATTTTAATTTTCCATCATTGTAAACCTTGCGCCTTTTTTACTCTCTGATCGAGGTTCTCGGCATTGAAAAATCTTCGTAAACTAAATCACACGTGTATATGTTGACATTTAAGAGATATACAGACAGGAAAATCAAGGGCAATTGTGATATATAGGAGGATTAGACACAAAAAAAAACACTCAACAAATGGCTACAATTTAAGGAATGTGTTTAGTGACGGCATCAGATTCCTAATTGATAGAGAAAGGTCTGGTGGCAAGAAAAGCTGTTTCTAGGAGGTTGTCAAGTGTTTTCGCTAGACGATTCTATTCTTGGGTGGTTGGTTTGGCCCTTGTTCCAGTAACTCGAATCCTAGCCCGGTATATCCCACTTTAATTTTACACCATTGTGAACCTTACGCCTTTTTTACTCTCTAATCGAGGTTCTCGGCATTGAAAAATCTTCGTAAACTAAATCACACGTGTATATGTTGACATTTAAGAGATATACAGTCAAGAAAATCAAGGGCAATGGTGATATATATGCGGATTAGACACAAAAAAAAACACTCAACAAATGGCTACAATTTAAGGAATGTGTTTAGTGACGGCATTAGATTCCTAATTGATACAGAAAGGTCTGGGGGCAAGAAAAGCTGTTTCTAGGAGGTTGTCAAGTGTTTTCGCTAGACGATTCTATTCTTGGGTGGTTGGTTTGGCCCTTGTTCCAGTAACTCGAATCCTAGCCCGGTATATCCCACTTTAATTTTACACCATTGTGAACCTTACGCCTTTTTTACTCTCTAATCGAGGTTCTCGGCATTGAAAAATCTTTGTAAACTAAATCACACGTGTATATGTTGACATTTAAGAGATATACAGTCAAGAAAATCAAGGGCAATGGTAATATATATGCGGATTAGACACAAAAAAAACACTCAACAAATGGCTACAATTTAAGGAATGTCTTTAGTGACGGCATCAGATTCCTAATTGATGAAGAAAGGTCTGGTGGCAAGAAAAGCTGTTTCTAGGAGATTGTCAAGTGTTTTCGCTAGACGATTCTATTCTTGGGTGGTTGGTTTGGCCCTTGTTCCAGTAACTCGAATCCTAGCCCGGTATATCCCACTTTAATTTTACACCATTGTGAACCTTACGCCTTTTTTACTCTCTAATCGAGGTTCTCGGCATTGAAAAATCTTCGTAAACTATATCACACGTGTATATGTTGACATTTAAGAGATATACAGTCAAGAAAATCAAGGGCAATGGTGATATATATGCGGATTAGACACAAAAAAAACACTCAACAAATGGCTACAATTTAAGGAATGTGTTTAGTGACGGCATCAGATTCCTAATTGATACAGAAAGGTCTGGTGGCAAGAAAAGCTGTTTCTAGGAGATTGTCAAGTGTTTTCGCTAGACGATTCTATTCTTGGGTGGTTGGTTTGGCCCTTGTTCCAGTAACTCGAATCCTAGCCCGGTATATCCCACTTTAATTTTACACCATTGTGAACCTTACGCCTTTTTTACTCTCTAATCGAGGTTCTCGGCATTGAAAAATCTTCGTAAACTATATCACACGTGTATATGTTGACATTTAAGAGATATACAGTCAAGAAAATCAAGGGCAATGGTGATATATATGCGGATTAGACACAAAAAAAACACTCAACAAATGGCTACAATTTAAGGAATGTGTTTAGTGACGGCATCAGATTCCTAATTGATAGAGAAAGGTCTGGTGGCAAGAAAAGCTGTTTCTAGGAGGTTGTAAAGTGTTTTCGCTAGACGATTCTATTCTTGGGTGGTTGGTTTGGCCCTTGTTCCAGTAACTCGAATCCTAGCCCGGTATATCCCACTTTAATTTTACACCATTGTGAACCTTACGCCTTTTTTACTCTCTAATCGAGGTTCTCGGCATTGAAAAATCTTCGTAAACTAAATCACACGTGTATATGTTGACATTTAAGATATATACAGTCAAGAAAATCAAGGGCAATGGTGATATATATGCGGATTAGACACAAAAAAAAAACACTCAACAAATGGCTACAATTTAAGGAATGTGTTTAGTGACGGCATTAGATTCCTAATTGATACAGAAAGGTCTGGGGGCAAGAAAAGCTGTTTCTAGGAGGTTGTCAAGTGTTTTCGCTAGACGATTCTATTCTTGGGTGGTTGGTTTGGCCCTTGTTCCAGTAACTCGAATCCTAGCCCGGTATATCCCACTTTAATTTTACACCATTGTGAACCTTACGCCTTTTTTACTCTCTAATCGAGGTTCTCGGCATTGAAAAATCTTTGTAAACTAAATCACACGTGTATATGTTGACATTTAAGAGATATACAGTCAAGAAAATCAAGGGCAATGGTAATATATATGCGGATTAGACACAAAAAAAACACTCAACAAATGGCTACAATTTAAGGAATGTCTTTAGTGACGGCATCAGATTCCTAATTGATGAAGAAAGGTCTGGTGGCAAGAAAAGCTGTTTCTAGGAGATTGTCAAGTGTTTTCGCTAGACGATTCTATTCTTGGGTGGTTGGTTTGGCCCTTGTTCCAGTAACTCGAATCCTAGCCCGGTATATCCCACTTTAATTTTACACCATTGTGAACCTTACGCCTTTTTTACTCTCTAATCGAGGTTCTCGGCATTGAAAAATCTTCGTAAACTATATCACACGTGTATATGTTGACATTTAAGAGATATACAGTCAAGAAAATCAAGGGCAATGGTGATATATATGCGGATTAGACACAAAAAAAACACTCAACAAATGGCTACAATTTAAGGAATGTGTTTAGTGACGGCATCAGATTCCTAATTGATACAGAAAGGTCTGGTGGCAAGAAAAGATGTTTCTAGGAGATTGTCAAGTGTGTTCGCTAGACGATTCTATTCTTGGGTGGTTGGTTTGGCCCTTGTTCCAGTAACTCGAATCCTAGCCCGGTATATCCCACTTTAATTTTACACCATTGTGAACCTTACGCCTTTTTTACTCTCTAATCGAGGTTCTCGGCATTGAAAAATCTTCGTAAACTATATCACACGTGTATATGTTGACATTTAAGAGATATACAGTCAAGAAAATCAAGGGCAATGGTGATATATATGCGGATTAGACACAAAAAAAACACTCAACAAATGGCTACAATTTAAGGAATGTGTTTAGTGACGGCATCAGATTCCTAATTGATAGAGAAAGGTCTGGTGGCAAGAAAAGCTGTTTCTAGGAGGTTGTAAAGTGTTTTCGCTAGACGATTCTATTCTTGGGTGGTTGGTTTGGCCCTTGTTCCAGTAACTCGAATCCTAGCCCGGTATATCCCACTTTAATTTTACACCATTGTGAACCTTACGCCTTTTTTACTCTCTAATCGAGGTTCTCGGCATTGAAAAATCTTCGTAAACTAAATCACACGTGTATATGTTGACATTTAAGAGATATACAGTCAAGAAAATCAAGGGCAATGGTGATATATATGCGGATTAGACACAAAAAAAAAACACTCAACAAATGGCTACAATTTAAGGAATGTCTTTAGTGACGGCATCAGATTCCTAATTGATGGAGAAAGGTCTGGTGGCAAGAAAAGCTGCTTCTAGGAGGTTGTCAAGTGTTTTCGCTCGAGGATTCCATTCTTGGGTGGTTGGTTTGGTCCTTGTTCCTGTAACTCGAATCCTAGCCCGGTATATCCCATTTTAATTTTACACCATTGTGAACCTTACGCCTTTTTTACTCTCTTATCGAGGTTCTCAGCATTAAAAAATCTTCGTAAACTAAATCACATGTGTATATGTTGACATTTAAGAAATATACAGTAAAAAAATCAAGGGCATTGGTGATATATATGCGGATTAGACACAAAAAAAACACTCAACAAATGGCTACAATTTAAGGAATGTGTTAAGTGACGGCATCAGATTCCTAATTGATGGAGAAAGGTCTGGTGGCAAGAAAAGCTGCTTCTAGGAGGTTGTCAAGTGTTTTCGCTCGACGATTTCATTCTTGGGTGGTTCGTTTGGCCCTTGTTCCTGTAACTCGAATCCTTTCCCGGCATATCCTATTTTAATTTTCCATCATTGTAAACCTTGCGCCTTTTTTACTCTCTGATCGAGGTTCTCGGCATTGAAAAATCTTCGTAAACTAAATCACACGTGTATATGTTGACATTTAAGAGATATACAGTCAGGAAAATCAAGGGCAATGGTGATATATAGGAGGATTAAACACAAAAAAAAACACTCAACAAATGGCTACAATTTAAGGAATGTGTTTAGTAACGACATCAGATTCCTAATTGATGGAGAAAGGTCTGGTGGCAAGAAAAGCTGTTACTAGGAGGTTGTCAAGTGTTTTCGCTAGACGATTCTATTCTTGGGTGGTTGGTTTGGCCCTTGTTCCAGTAACTCGAATCCAAGCCCGGTATATCCCACTTTAATTTTACACCATTGTGAACCTTACGCCTTTTTTACTCTCTAATCGAGGTTCTCGGCATTGAAAAATCTTCGTAAACTAAATCACACGTGTATATGTTGACATTTAAGAGATATACAGTCAAGAAAATCAAGGGCAATGGTGATATATATGCGGATTAGACACAAAAAAAAAACACTCAACAAATGGCTACAATTTAAGGAATGTCTTTAGTGACGGCATCAGATTCCTAATTGATGGAGAAAGGTCTGGTGGCAAGAAAAGCTGCTTCTAGGAGGTTGTCAAGTGTTTTCGCTCGAGGATTCCATTCTTGGGTGGTTGGTTTGGTCCTTGTTCCTGTAACTCGAATCCTAGCCCGGTATATCCCATTTTAATTTTACACCATTGTGAACCTTACGCCTTTTTTACTCTCTTATCGAGGTTCTCAGCATTAAAAAATCTTCGTAAACTAAATCACATGTGTATATGTTGACATTTAAGAAATATACAGTAAAAAAATCAAGGGCATTGGTGATATATATGCGGATTAGACACAAAAAAAACACTCAACAAATGGCTACAATTTAAGGAATGTGTTAAGTGACGGCATCAGATTCCTAATTGATGGAGAAAGGTCTGGTGGCAAGAAAAGCTGCTTCTAGGAGGTTGTCAAGTGTTTTCGCTCGACGATTTCATTCTTGGGTGGTTCGTTTGGCCCTTGTTCCTGTAACTCGAATCCTTTCCCGGCATATCCTATTTTAATTTTCCATCATTGTAAACCTTGCGCCTTTTTTACTCTCTGATCGAGGTTCTCGGCATTGAAAAATCTTCGTAAACTAAATCACACGTGTATATGTTGACATTTAAGAGATATACAGTCAGGAAAATCAAGGGCAATGGTGATATATAGGAGGATTAGACACAAAAAAAAAACACTCAACAAATGGCTACAATTTAAGGAATGTGTTTAGTAACGACATCAGATTCCTAATTGATGGAGAAAGGTCTGGTGGCAAGAAAAGCTGTTTCTAGGAGGTTGTCAAGTGTTTTCGCTAGACGATTCAATTCTTGGGTGGTTGGTTTGGCCCTTGTTCCAGTAACTCGAATCCTAGCCCGGTATATCCCACTTTAATTTTACACCATTGTGAACCTTACGCCTTTTTTACTCTCTAATCGAGGTTCTCGGCATTGAAAAATCTTCGTAAACTAAATCACACGTGTATATGTTGACATTTAAGAGATATACAGTCAAGAAAATCAAGGGCAATGGTGATATATATGCGGATTAGACACAAAAAAAAAACACTCAACAAATGGCTACAATTTAAGGAATGTGTTTAGTGACGGCATTAGATTCCTAATTGATACAGAAAGGTCTGGTGGCAAGAAAAGCTGTTTCTAGGAGGTTGTCAAGTGTTTTCGCTAGACGATTCTATTCTTGGGTGGTTGGTTTGGCCCTTGTTCCAGTAACTCGAATCCTAGCCCGGTATATCCCACTTTAATTTTACACCATTGTGAACCTTACGCCTTTTTTACTCTCTAATCGAGGTTCTCGGCATTGAAAAATCTTTGTAAACTAAATCACACGTGTATATGTTGACATTTAAGAGTTATACAGTCAAGAAAATCAAGGGCAATGGTAATATATATGCGGATTAGACACAAAAAAAAACACTCAACAAATGGCTACAATTTAAGGAATGTCTTTAGTGACGGCATCAGATTCCTAATTGATGAAGAAAGGTCTGGTGGCAAGAAAAGCTGCTTCTAGGAGGTTGTCAAGTGTTTTCGCTCGAGGATTCCATTCTGGGGTGGTTGGTTTGGTCCTTGTTCCTGTAACTCGAATCCTAGCCCGGTATATCCCATTTTAATTTTACACCATTGTGAACCTTACGCCTTTTTTACTCTCTTATCGAGGTTCTCAGCATTAAAAAATCTTCGTAAACTAAATCACACGTGTATATGCTGACATTTAAGAAATATACAGTAAAAAAATCAAGGACATTGGTGATATATATGCGGATTAGACACAAAAAAAACACTCAACAAATGGCTACAATTTAAGGAATGTGTTAAGTGACGGCATCAGATTCCTAATTGATGGAGAAAGGTCTGGTGGCAAGAAAAGCTGCTTCTAGGAGGTTGTCAAGTGTTTTCGCTCGACGATTCCATTCTTGAGTGGTTGGTTTGGCCCTTGTTCCTGTAACTCGAAACCTAGCCCGGTATATCCCCTTTTAAGTTTACACCGTTGTGAACTATACGCCTTTTTTACTCTCTGATCGAGGTTCTCGGCATTGAAAAATCGTCGTAAACTAAATCACACGTGTATATGTCGACATTTTAGAGATATACAGTCAAGAAAATCAAGGGCAATGATGATATATTTGCGGATTAGACACCAAAAAAAATATCACTCAACAAATGGCTACAATTTAAGGAATGTGTTTAGTGACGGCGTCATATTCCTAATAGATGGAGAAAGGTCTGGTGGAAAGAAAAGCTGCTTCTAGGAGGTTGTCAAGTGTTTTCAATCGACGATTCCATTCTTGGGTGGTTGGTTTGGCCCTTGTTCCTGTAACTCGAATCCTAGCCCGGTATATCCCATTTTAATTTTACAACATTGTGAACCTTACGCCTTTTTTACTCTCTGATCGAGGTTCTCGGCATTGAAAAATCTTCGTAAACTAAATCACACGTGTATATATTGACATTTAAGAGATATACAGTCAAGAAAATCAAGGGCAATGGTGATATATATGCGGATTAGACACCAAAAAATAAAACACTCAACAAATGGCTACAATTTAAGGAATGTGTTTAGTGACGGCATCAGATTCCTAATTGATGGAGAAAGGTCTGGTGGCAAGAAAAGCTACTTCTAGGAGGTTCTCGAGTGTTTTCGCTCGACGATTCCATTCTTGGGTGATTGGTTTGGCCCTTGTTCCTGTAACTCGAATCCTAACCCGGTATTTCCTATTTTAATTTTACACCATTGTGAACCTTACGCCTTTTTTACTCTCTGATCGAGGTTCTCGGCATTGAAAAATCTTCGTAAACTAAATCACACGTGTATATGTTGACATTTAAGAGATATACAGTTAAGAAAATCAAGGGCAATGGTGATATATATGCGGATTAGACACCAAAAAAACACTCAACAAATGGATACGATTAAAGGAATGTGTTTGGTGACGGCATCAGATTCCTAATTGATGGAGAAAGGTCTGGTGGCATGAAAAGCTGCTTCTAGGAGGTTGTTAAGTGTTTTCGCTCGACGATTCCATTATTGGGTGGTTGGTTTGGCCCTTGTTCCTGTAACTCGAATCCTAGCCCGGTATATCCCATTTTAATTTTACACCATTGTGAACTTTACGCCTTTTTTACTCTCTGATCGAGGTTCTCGGCATTGAAAAATCTTCGTAAACTAAATCATACGTGTATATGTTGACATTTAAGAGATATACAGTCAAGAAAATCAAGGCAATGGTGATATATATGCGGATTAGACACCAAAAAAAAAAACACTCAACAAATGGCTACAATTTAAGGAATGTCTTTAGTGACGGCATCAGATTCCTAATTGATGGAGAAAGTTCTGGTGGCAAGAAAAGCTGCTTCTAGGAGGTTTTCAAGTGTTTTCGATCGAGGATTCCATTCTTGGGTGGTTGGTTTGGCCCTTGTTCCTGTAACTCGAATCCTAGCCCGGTATATCTCATTTTAATTTTACACCATTGTGAACCTTACGCCTTTTTTACTCTCTTATCGAGGTTCTCAGCATTGAAAAATCTTCGTAAACTAAATCACACGTGTATATGTTAACATTTAAGAAATATACAGTAAAAAAATCAAGGGCAATGGTGATATATATGCGGATTAGACTAAAAAAAACACTCAACAAATGGCTACAATTTAAGGAATGTGTTAAGTGACGGCATCAGATTCCTAATTGATGGAGAAAGGTCTGGTGGCAAGAAAAGCTGCTTCTAGGAGGTTGTCAAGTGTTTTCGCTCGACGATTCCATTCTTGAGTAGTTGGTTTGGCCCTTGTTCCTGTAACTCGAATCCTAGCCCGGTATATCCCCTTTTAATTTTACACCATTGTGAACTATACGCCTTTTTTACTCTCTAATCGAGGTTCTTGGCATTGAAAAATCTTCGTAAACTAAATCACACGTGTATATGTCGACATTTTAGAGATATACAGTCAAGAAAATCAAGGGCAATGGTGATATATATGCGGATTAGACACCAAAAAAAATATCACTCAACAAATGGCTACAATTTAAGGAATGTGTTTAGTGACGGCGTCATATTCCTAATTGACGGAGAAAGGTCTGGTGGCAAGAAAAGCTGCTTCTAGGAGGTTGTCAAGTGTTTTCGCTTGACGATTTCATTCTTGGGTGGTTCGTTTGGCCCTTGTTCCTGTAACTCGAATCCTTGCCCGGTATATCCTATTTTAATTTTCCATCATTGTAAACCTTGCGCCTTTTTTACTCTCTGATCGAGGTTCTCAGCATTGAAAAATCTTCGTAAACTAAATCACACGTGTATATGTTGACATTTAAGAGATATACAGTCAGGAAAATCAAGGGCAATGGTGATATATACGAGGTTTAGACACCAAAAAAAACACTCAACAAATGGCTACAATTTAAGGAATGTGTTTAGTGACGACATCAGATTCCTAATTGATGGAGAAAGGTCTGGTGGCAAGAAAAGCTGCTTCTAGGAGGTTGTCAAGTGTCTTCGCTCGACGATTCCATTCTTGGGTGGTTGGTTTGGCCCTTGTTCCTGTAACTCGAATCCTAGCCCGGTATATCCCACTTTAATTTTACACCATTGTGAACCTTACGCCTTTTTTACTCTCTGATCGAGGTTCTCGCATTGAAAAATCTTCATAAACTAAATCACACGTGTATATGTTGACATTTAAGAGATATACAGTCAAGAAAATCAAGGGTAATGGTGATATATATGCGGATTAGACACCAAAAAAAAAACACTCAACAAATGGCTACAATTTAAGGAATGTGTTTAGTGACGGCATCAGATTCCTAATTGATGGAGAAAGGTCTGGTGGCAAGAAAAGCTACTTCTAGGAGGTTCTCGAGTGTTTTCGCTCGACGATTCCATTCTTGGGTGGTTGGTTTGGCCCTTGTTCCTGTAACTCGAATCCTAGCCCGGTATTTCCCATTTTAATTTTACACCATTGTGAACCTTACGCCTTTTTTACTCTCTGATCGAGGTTCTCGGCATTGAAAAATCTTCGTAAACTAAATCACACGTGTATATGTTGACATTTAAGAGATATACAGTTAAGAAAATCAAGGGCAATGGTGATATATATGCGGATTAGACACCAAAAAAACACTCAACAAATGGATACGATTAAAGAAATGTGTTTGGTGACGGCATCAGATTCCTAATTGATGGAGAAAGGTCTGGTGGCAAGAAAAGCTGCTTCTAGGAGATTGTTAAGTGTTTTCGCTCGACGATTCCATTATTGGGTGGTTGGTTTGGCCCTTGTTCCTGTAACTTGAATCCTAGCCCGGTATATCCCATTTTAATTTTACACCATTGTGAACTTTACGCCTTTTTTACTCTCTGATCGAGGTTCTCGGCATTGAAAAATCTTCGTAAACTAAATCATACGTGTATATGTTGACATTTAAGAGATATACAGTCAAGAAAATCAAGGCAATGGTGATATATATGCGGATTAGACACCAAAAAAAAACACTCAACAAATGGCTACAATTTAAGGAATGTCTTTAGAGACGGCATCAGATTCCTAATTGATGGAGAAAGGTCTGGTGGCAAGAAAAGCTGCTTCTAGGAGGTTTTCAAGTGTTTTCGATCGAGGATTCCATTCTTGGGTGGTTGGTTTGGCCCTTGTTCCTGTAACTCGAATCCTAGCCCGGTATATCTCATTTTAATTTTACACCATTGTGAACCTTACGCCTTTTTTACTCTCTTATCGAGGTTCTCAGCATTGAAAAATCTTCGTAAACTAAATCACACGTGTATATGTTGACATTTAAGAAATATACAGTAAAAAAATCAAGGGCAATGGTGATATATATGCGGATTAGACACAAAAAAAACACTCAACAAATGGCTACAATTTAAGTAATGTGTTAAGTGACGGCATCAGATTCCTAATTGATGGAGAAAGGTCTGGTGGCAAGAAAAGCTGCTTCTAGGAGGTTGTCAAGTGTTTTCGCTCGACGATTCCATTCTTGAGTGGTTGGTTTGGCCCTTGTTCCAGTAACTCGAATCCTAGCCCGGTATATCCCCTTTTAATTTTACACCATTGTGAACTATACGCCTTTTTTACTCTCTAATCGAGGTTCTCGGCATTGAAAAATCTTCGTAAACTAAATCACACGTGTATATGTCGACATTTTAGAGATATACAGTCAAGAAAATCAAGGGCAATGGTGATATATATGCGGATTAGACACCAAAAAAAATATCACTCAACAAATGGCTACAATTTAAGGAATGTGTTTAGTGACGGCGTCATATTCCTAATTGACGGAGAAAGGTCTGGTGGCAAGAAAAGCTGCTTCTAGGAGGTTGTCAAGTGTTTTCGCTTGACGATTTCATTCTTGGGTGGTTCGTTTGGCTCTTGTTCCTGTAACTCGAATCCTTGCCCGGTATATCCTATTTTAATTTTCCATCATTGTAAACCTTGCGCCTTTTTTACTCTCTGATCGAGGTTCTCAGCATTGAAAAATCTTCGTAAACTAAATCACACGTGTATATGTTGACATTTAAGAGATATACAGTCAGGAAAATCAAGGGCAATGTGATATATACGAGGTTTAGACACCAAAAAAAACACTCAACAAATGGCTACAATTTAAGGAATGTGTTTAGTGACGACATCAGATTCCTAATTGATGGAGAAAGGTCTGGTGGCAAGAAAAGCTGCTTCTAGGAGGTTGTGAAGTGTCTTCGCTCGACGATTCCATTCTTGGGTGGTTGGTTTGGCCCTTGTTCCTGTAACTCGAATCCTAGCCCGGTATATCCCACTTTAATTTTACACCATTGTGAACCTTACGCCTTTTTTACTCTCTGATCGAGGTTCTCGCATTGAAAAATCTTCGTAAACTAAATCACACGTGTATATGTTGACATTTAAGAGATATACAGTCAAGAAAATCAAGGGTAATGGTGATATATATGCGGATTAGACACCAAAAAAAAACACTCAACAAATGGCTACAATTTAAGGAATGTGTTTAGTGACGGCATCAGATTCCTAATTGATGGAGAAAGGTCTGGTGGCAAGAAAAGCTACTTCTAGGAGGTTCTCGAGTGTTTTCGCTCGACGATTCCATTCTTGGGTGGTTGGTTTGGCCCTTGTTCCTGTAACTCGAATCCTAGCCCGGTATTTCCCATTTTAATTTTACACCATTGTGAACCTTACGCCTTTTTTACTCTCTGATCGAGGTTCTCGGCATTGAAAAATCTTCGTAAACTAAATCACACGTGTATATGTTGACATTTAAGAGATATACAGTTAAGAAAATCAAGGGCAATGGTGATATATATGCGGATTAGACACCAAAAAAACACTCAACAAATGGATACGATTAAAGAAATGTGTTTGGTGACGGCATCAGATTCCTAATTGATGGAGAAAGGTCTGGTGGCAAGAAAAGCTGCTTCTAGGAGATTGTTAAGTGTTTTCGCTCGACGATTCCATTATTGGGTGGTTGGTTTGGCCCTTGTTCCTGTAACTCGAATCCTAGCCCGGTATATCCCATTTTAATTTTACACCATTGTGAACTTTACGCCTTTTTTACTCACTGATCGAGGTTCTCGGCATTGAAAAATCTTCGTAAACTAAATCATACGTGTATATGTTGACATTTAAGAGATATACAGTCAAGAAAATCAAGGCAATGGTGATATATATGCGGATTAGACACAAAAAAAAAACACTCAACAAATGGCTACAATTTAAGGAATGTCTTTAGTGACGGCATCAGATTCCTAATTGATGGAGAAAGGTCTGGTGGCAAGAAAAGCTGCTTCTAGGAGGTTTTCAAGTGTTTTCGATCGAGGATTCCATTCTTGGGTGGTTGGTTTGGCCCTTGTTCCTGTAACTCGAATCCTAGCCCGGTATATCTCATTTTAATTTTACACCATTGTGAACCTTACGCCTTTTTTACTCTCTTATCGAGGTTCTCAGCATTGAAAAATCTTCGTAAACTAAATCACACGTGTATATCTTGACATTTAAGAAATATACAGTAAAAAAATCAAGGGCAATGGTGATATATATGCGGATTAGACACAAAAAAAAACACTCAACAAATGGCTACAATTTAAGGAATGTGTTAAGTGACGGCATCAGATTCCTAATTGATGGAGAAAGGTCTGGTGGCAAGAAAAGCTGCTTCTAGGAGGTTGTCAAGTGTTTTCGCCCGACGATTCCATTCTTGAGTGGTTGGTTTGGCCCTTGTTCCTGTAACTCGAATCCTAGCCCGGTATATCCCCTTTTAATTTTACACCATTGTGAACTATACGCCTTTTTTACTCTCTAATCGAGGTTCTCGGCATTGAAAAATCTTCGTAAACTAAATCACACGTGTATATGTCGACATTTTAGAGATATACAGTCAAGAAAATCAAGGGCAATGGTGATATATATGCGGATTAGACACCAAAAAAAATATCACTCAACAAATGGCTACAATTTAAGGAATGTGTTTAGTGACGGCGTCATATTCCTAATTGATGGAGAAAGGTCTGGTGGCAAGAAAAGCTGCTTCTAGGAGGTTGTCAAGTGTTTTCGCTCGACGATTCCATTCTTGGGTGGTTGGTTTGGCCCTTGTTCCCGTAACTCGAATCCTAGCCCGGTATATCCCATTTTAATTTTACAACATTGTGAACCTTACGCCTTTTTTACTCTCTGATCGAGGTTCTCGGCATTGAAAAATCTTCGTAAACTAAGTCACACGTGTATATGTCGACATTTTAGAGATACACAGTCAGGAAAATCAAGGGCAATGGTGATATATATGCGGATTAGACACCAAAAAAAATATCACTCAACAAATGGCTACAATTTAAGGAATGTGTTTAGTGACAGCTTCATATTCCGAATTGATGGAGAAAGATCTGGTGGCAAGAAAAGCTGCTTTTAGGAAGTTGTCAAGTGTTTTCGCTCGACGATTCCATTCTTGGGTGGTTCGTTTGGCCCTTGTTCCTGTAACTCGAATCCTTGCCCGGTATATCCTATTTTAATTTTCCATCATTGTAAACCTTACGCCTTTTTTACACTCTGATCGAGGTTCTCGGCATTGAAAAATCTTCGTAAACTAAATCACACGTGCATATGTTGACATTTAAGAGATAAACAGTCAAGAAAATCAAGGGCAATGGTGATATATATGAGGATTAGACACAAAAAAAAAACACTCAACAAATGGCTACACTTTAAGAAATGTGTTTAGTGACGGCAGCAGATTCCTAATTGATGGAGAAAGGTCTGGTGGCAAGAAAAGCTGCTTCTAGGAGGTTGTCAAGTGTTTTCGCTCAACGATTCCATTCTTGGGTGGTTGGTTTGGCCCCTGTTACTATAACTCGAATCCTAGCCCAGTATATCCCATTTTAATTTCACACCATTCTGAACCTTATGCCTTTTTTACTCTCTGATCGAGGTTCTCGGCATTGAAAAAATTTGGTAAACTAAATCACACGTGTATATGTTGACATTTAAGAGATATACAGTCAAGAAAATCAAGGGCAATGGTGATATATATGCGGATTAGAAACCAAAAAAAACACCCAAGAAATGGCTACAATTTAAGGAATGTGTTTAGTGACGGCATCAGATTCCTAATTGATGGAGAAAGGTCTGGTGGCAACAAAAGCTGTTTCTAGGAGGTTGTCAAGTGTTTTCGCTAGACGATTCTATTCTTGGGTGGTTGGTTTGGCCCTTGTTCCATTAACTCGAATCCTAGCCCGGTATATCCCACTTTAATTTTACACCATTGTGAACCTTACGCCTTTTTTACTCTCTAATCGAGGTTCTCGGCATTGAAAAATCTTCGTAAACTAAATCACACGTGTATATGTTGACATTTAAGAGATATACAGTCAAGAAAATCAAGGGCAATGGTGATATATATGCGGATTAGACACAAAAAAAAACACTCAACAAATGGATACAATTTAAGGAATGTCTTTAGTGACTGCATCAGATTCCTAATTGATGGAGAAAGGTCTGGTGGCAAGAAAAGCTGCTTCTAGGAGGTTGTCAAGTGTTTTCGCTCGAGGATTCCATTCTTGGGTGGTTGGTTTGGTCCTTGTTCCTGTAACTCGAATCCTAGCCCGGTATATCCCATTTTAATTTTACATCATTGTGAACCTTACGCCTTTTTTACACTCTTATCGAGGTTCTCAGCATTGAAAAATCTTCGTAAACTAAATCACACGTGTATATGTTGACATTTAAGAAATATACAGTAAAAAAATCAAGGGCAATGGTGATATATATGCGGATTAGACACAAAAAAAACACTCAACATATGGCTACAATTTAAGGAATGTGTTAAGTGACGGCATCAGATTCCTAATTGATGGAGAAAGGTCTGGTGGCAAGAAAAGCTGCTTCTAGGAGGTTGTCAAGTGTTTTCGCTCAACGATTCCATTCTTGAGTGGTTGGTTTGGCCCTTGTTCCTGTAACTCGAATCCTAGCCCGGTATATCCCCTTTTAATTTTACACCATTGTGAACTATATGCCTTTTTTACTCTCTGATCGAGGTTCTCGGCATTGAAAAATCTTCGTAAACTAAATCACACATGTATATGTCGACATTTTAGAGATATGCAATCAAGAAAATCAAGGGCAATGGTGATATATATGCGGATTAGACACCAAAAAAAATATCACTCAACAAATGGCTACAATTTAAGGAATGTGTTTAGTGACGGCGTCATATTCCTAATTGATGGAGAAAGGTCTGGTGGCAAGAAAAGCTGCTTCTAGGAGGTTGTCAAGTGTTTTCGCTCGACGATTCCATTCTTGGGTGGTTGGTTTGGCCCTTGTTCCTGTAACTCGAATCCTAGCCCGGTATATCCCATTTTAATTTTACAACATTGTGAACCTTACGCCTTTTTTACTCTCTAATCGAGGTTCTCGGCATTGAAAAATCTTCGTAAACTAAGTCACACGTGTATATGTCGACATTTTAGAGATATACAGTCAGGAAAATCAAGGGCAATGGTGATATATATGCGGATTAGACACCAAAAAAAATATCACTCAACAAATGGCTACAATTGAAGGAATGTGTTTAGTGACGGCGTCATATTCCTAATTGACGGAGAAAGGTCTGGTGGCAAGAAAAGCTGCTTCTAGGAGGTTGTCAAGTGTTTTCGCTCGACGATTCCATTCTTGGGTGGTTCGTTTGGCCCTTGTTCCTATAACTCGAATCCTTGCCCGGTATATCCTATTTTAATTTTCCATCATTTTAAACCTTGCGCCTTTTTTACACTCTGATCGAGGTTCTCGGCATTGAAAAATCTTCGTAAACTAAATCACACGTGTATATGTTGACATTTAAGAAATATACAGTAAAAAAATCAAGGGCAATGGTGATATATATGCGGATTAGACACAAAAAAAACACTCAACAAATGGCTACAATTTAAGGAATGTGTTAAGTGACGGCATCAGATTCCTAATTGATGGAGAAAGGTCTGGTGGCAAGAAAAGTTGCTTCTAGGAGGTTGTCAAGTGTTTTCGCTCGACGATTCCATTCTTGAGTGGTTGGTTTGGCCCTTGTTCCTGTAACTCGAATCCTAGTCCGGTATATCCCCTTTTAATTTTACACAATTGTGAACTATACGCCTTTTTTACTCTCTGATCGAGGTTCTCGGCATTGAAAAATCTTCGTAAACTAAATCACACGTGTATATGTCGACATTTTAGAGATATACAGTCAAGAAAATCAAGGGCAATGGTGATATATATGCGGATTAGACACCAAAAAAAATATCACTCAACAAATGGCTACAATTTAAGGAATGTGTTTAGTGACGGCGTCATATTCCTAATTGATGGAGAAAGGTCTGGTGGCAAGAAAAGCTGCTTCTAGGAGGTTGTCAAGTGTTTTCGCTCGACGATTCCATTCTTGGGTGGTTGGTTTGGCCCTTGTTCCTGTAACTCGAATCTTAGCCCCGTATATCCCATTTTAATTTTACAACATTGTGAACCTTACGCCTTTTTTACTCTCTGATCGAGGTTCTCGGCATTGAAAAATCTTCGTAAACTAAGTCACACGTGTATATGTCGACATTTTAGAGATATACAGTCAAGAAAATCAAGGGCAGTGGTGATATATATGCGGATTAGACACCAAAAAAAATATCACTCAACAAATGGCTACAATTTAAGGAATGTGTTTAGTGACGGCGTCATATTCCGAATTGATGGAGAAAGATCTGGTGGCAAGAAAAGCTGCTTTTAGGAGGTTGCCAAGTGTTTTCGCTCGACGATTCCATTCTTGGGTGGTTCGTTTGGCCCTTGTTCCTGTAACTCGAATCCTTGCCCGGTATATCCTATTTTAATTTTCCATCATTGTAAACCTTGCGCCTTTTTTACACTCTGATCGAGGTTCTCGGCATTGAAAAATGTTCGTAAACTAAATCACACGTGCATATGTTGACATTTAAGAGATAAACAGTCAAGAAAATCAAGGGCAATGGTGATATATATGAGGATTAGACACAAAAAAAACACTCAACATATGGCTACAATTTAAGGAATGTGTTAAGTGACGGCATCAGATTCCTAATTGATGGAGAAAGGTCTGGTGGCAAGAAAAGCTGCTTCTAGGAGGTTGTCAAGTGTTTTCGCTCGACGATTCCATTCTTGAGTGGTTGGTTTGGCCCTTGTTCCTGTAACTCGAATCCTAGCCCGGTATATCCCCTTTTAATTTTACACCATTGTGAACCTTATGCCTTTTTTACTCTCTGATCGAGGTTCTCGGCATTGAAAATTTTTCGTAAACTAAATCACATGTGTATATGTCGACATTTTAGAGATATACAGTCAAGAAAATCAAGGGCAATGGTGATATATATGCGGATTAGACACCAAAAAAAATATCACTCAACAAATGGCTACAATTTAAGGAATGTGTTTAGTGACGGCGTCATATTCCGAATTGATGGAGAAAGATCTGGTGGCAAGAAAAGCTGCTTTTAGGAGGTTGTCAAGTGTTTTCGCTCGACGATTCCATTCTTGGGTGGTTCGTTTGGCCCTTGTTCCTGTAACTCGAATCCTTGCCCGGTATATCCTATTTTAATTTTCCATCATTGTAAACCGTGCGCCTTTTTTACACTCTGATCGAGGTTCTCGGCATTGAAAAATCTTCGTAAACTAAATCACACGTGCATATGTTGACATTTAAGAGATAAACAGTCAAGAAAATCAAGGGCAATGGTGATATATATGAGGATTAGACACAAAAAAAACACTCAACAAATGGCTACACTTTAAGAAATGTGTTTAGTGACGGCAGCAGATTCCTAATTGATGGAGAAAGGTCTGGTGGCAAGAAAAGATGCTTCTAGGAGGTTGTCAAGTGTTTTCGCTCAACGATTCCATTCTTGGGTGGCTGGTTTGGCCCCTGTTACTATAACTCGAATCCTAGCCCAGTATATCCCATTTTAATTTCACACCATTGTGAACCTTATGCCTTTTTTACTCTCTGATCGAGGTTCTCGGCATTGAAAAATCTTCGTAAACTAAATCACACATGTATATGTCGACATTTTAGAGATATACAATCAAGAAAATCAAGGGCAATGGTGATATATATGCGGATTAGACACCAAAAAAAATATCACTCAACAAATGGCTACAATTTAAGGAATGTGTTTAGTGACGGCGTCATATTCCTAATTGATGGAGAAAGGTCTGGTGGCAAGAAAAGCTGCTTCTAGGAGGTTGTCAAGTGTTTTCGCTCGACGATTCCATTCTTGGGTGGTTGGTTTGGCCCTTGTTCCTGTAACTCGAATCCTAGCCCGGTATATCCCATTTTAATTTTACAACATTGTGAACCTTACGCCTTTTTTACTCTCTAATCGAGGTTCTCGGCATTGAAAAATCTTCGTAAACTAAGTCACACGTGTATATGTCGACATTTTAGAGATATACAGTCAGGAAAATCAAGGGCAATGGTGATATATATGCGGATTAGACACCAAAAAAAATATCACTCAACAAATGGCTACAATTGAAGGAATGTGTTTAGTGACGGCGTCATATTCCTAATTGACGGAGAAAGGTCTGGTGGCAAGAAAAGCTGCTTCTAGGAGGTTGTCAAGTGTTTTCGCTCGACGATTCCATTCTTGGGTGGTTCGTTTGGCCCTTGTTCCTATAACTCGAATCCTTGCCCGGTATATCCTATTTTAATTTTCCATCATTTTAAACCTTGCGCCTTTTTTACACTCTGATCGAGGTTCTCGGCATTGAAAAATCTTCGTAAACTAAATCACACGTGTATATGTTGACATTTAAGAAATATACAGTAAAAAAATCAAGGGCAATGGTGATATATATGCGGATTAGACACAAAAAAAAACACTCAACAAATGGCTACAATTTAAGGAATGTGTTAAGTGACGACATCAGATTCCTAATTGATGGAGAAAGGTCTGGTGGCAAGAAAAGCTGCTTCTAGGAGGTTGTCAAGTGTTTTCGCTCGACGATTCCATTCTTGAGTGGTTGGTTTGGCCCTTGTTCCTGTAACTCGAATCCTAGTCCGGTATATCCCCTTTTAATTTTACACAATTGTGAACTATACGCCTTTTTACTCTCTGATCGAGGTTCTCGGCATTGAAAAATCTTCGTAAACTAAATCACACGTGTATATGTCGACATTTTAGAGATATACAGTCAAGAAAATCAAGGGCAATGGTGATATATATGCGGATTAGACACCAAAAAAAATATCACTCAACAAATGGCTACAATTTAAGGAATGTGTTTAGTGACGGCGTCATATTCCTAATTGATGGAGAAAGGTCTGGTGGCAAGAAAAGCTGCTTCTAGGAGGTTGTCAAGTGTTTTCGCTCGACGATTCCATTCTTGGGTGGTTGGTTTGGCCCTTGTTCCTGTAACTCGAATCTTAGCCCCGTATATCCCATTTTAATTTTACAACATTGTGAACCTTACGCCTTTTTTACTCTTTGATCGAGGTTCTCGGCATTGAAAAATCTTCGTAAACTAAGTCACACGTGTATATGTCGACATTTTAGAGATATACAGTCAAGAAAATCAAGGGCAGTGGTGATATATATGCGGATTAGACACCAAAAAAAATATCACTCAACAAATGGCTACAATTTAAGGAATGTGTTTAGTGACGGCGTCATATTCCGAATTGATGGAGAAAGATCTGGTGGCAAGAAAAGCTGCTTTTAGGAGGTTGCCAAGTGTTTTCGCTCGACGATTCCATTCTTGGGTGGTTCGTTTGGCCCTTGTTCCTGTAACTCGAATCCTTGCCCGGTATATCCTATTTTAATTTTCCATCATTGTAAACCTTGCGCCTTTTTTACACTCTGATCGAGGTTCTCGGCATTGAAAAATGTTCGTAAACTAAATCACACGTGCATATGTTGACATTTAAGAGATAAACAGTCAAGAAAATCAAGGGCAATGGTGATATATATGAGGATTAGACACAAAAAAAACACTCAACATATGGCTACAATTTAAGGAATGTGTTAAGTGACGGCATCAGATTCCTAATTGATGGAGAAAGGTCTGGTGGCAAGAAAAGCTGCTTCTAGGAGGTTGTCAAGTGTTTTCGCTCGACGATTCCATTCTTGAGTGGTTGGTTTGGCCCTTGTTCCTGTAACTCGAATCCTAGCCCGGTATATCCCCTTTTAATTTTACACCATTGTGAACCTTATGCCTTTTTTACTCTCTGATCGAGGTTCTCGGCATTGAAAAATTTTCGTAAACTAAATCACATGTGTATATGTCGACATTTTAGAGATATACAGTCAAGAAAATCAAGGGCAATGGTGATATATATGCGGATTAGACACCAAAAAAAATATCACTCAACAAATGGCTACAATTTAAGGAATGTGTTTAGTGACGGCGTCATATTCCGAATTGATGGAGAAAGATCTGGTGGCAAGAAAAGCTGCTTTTAGGAGGTTGTCAAGTGTTTTCGCTCGACGATTCCATTCTTGGGTGGTTCGTTTGGCCCTTGTTCCTGTAACTCGAATCCTTGCCCGGTATATCCTATTTTAATTTTCCATCATTGTAAACCGTGCGCCTTTTTTACACTCTGATCGAGGTTCTCGGCATTGAAAAATCTTCGTAAACTAAATCACACGTGCATATGTTGACATTTAAGAGATAAACAGTCAAGAAAATCAAGGGCAATGGTGATATATATGAGGATTAGACACAAAAAAAACACTCAACAAATGGCTACACTTTAAGAAATGTGTTTAGTGACGGCAGCAGATTCCTAATTGATGGAGAAAGGTCTGGTGGCAAGAAAAGATGCTTCTAGGAGGTTGTCAAGTGTTTTCGCTCAACGATTCCATTCTTGGGTGGCTGGTTTGGCCCCTGTTACTATAACTCGAATCCTAGCCCAGTATATCCCATTTTAATTTCACACCATTGTGAACCTTATGCCTTTTTTACTCTCTGATCGAGGTTCTCGGCATTGAAAAATTTTCGTAAACTAAATCACATGTGTATATGTTGACATTTAAGAGATATACAGTCAAGAAAATCAAGGGCAATGGTGATATATATGCGGATTAGAAACCAAAAAAAACACCCAAGAAATGGCTACAATTTAAGGAATGTGTTTAGTGACGGCATCAGATTCCTAATTGATGGAGAAAGGTCTGGTGGCAAGAAAAGTTGTTTCTAGGAGATGTCAAGTGTTTTCGCTAGACGATTTTTTTCTTGGGTGGTTGGTTTGGCCCTTGTTCCAGTAACTCGAATCCTAGCCCGGTATATCCCACTTTAATTTTACACCATTGTGAACCTTACGCCTTTTTTACTCTCTAATCGAGGTTCTCGGCATTGAAAAATCTTCGTAAACTAAATCACACGTGTATATGTTGACATTTAAGAGATATACAGTCAAGAAAATCAAGGGCAATGGTGATATATATGCGGATTAGACACCAAAAAAAAACACTCAACAAATGGCTACAATTTAAGGAATGTCTTTAGTGACGGCATGAGATTCCTAATTGATGGAGAAAGGTCTGGTGGCAAGAAAAGCTGCTTCTAGGAGGTTGTCAAGTGTTTTCGCTCGACGATTCCATTCTTGGGTGGTTGGTTTGGTCCTTGTTCCTGTAACTCGAATCCTAGCCCGGTATATCCCATTTTAATTTTACATCATTGTGAACCTTACGCCTTTTTTACTCTCTTATCGAGGTTCTCAGCATTGAAAAATCTTCGTAAACTAAATCACACGTGTATATGTTGACATTTAAGAAATATACAGTAAAAAAATCAAGGGCAATGGTGATATATATGCGGATTAGACACAAAAAAAACACTCAACAAATGGCTACAATTTAAGGAATGTGTTAAGTGACGGCATCAGATTCCTAATTAATAGAGAAAGGTCTGGTGGCAAGAAAAGCTGCTTCTAGGAGGTTGTCAAGTGTTTTCGCTCGACGATTCCATTCTTGAGTGGTTGGTTTGGCCCTTGTTCCTGTAACTCGAATCCTAGCCCGGTATATCCACTTTTAATTTTACACCATTGTGAATTATATGCCTTTTTTACTCTCTGATCGAGGTTCTCGGCATTGAAAAATCTTCGTAAACTAAATCACACATGTATATGTCGACATTTTAGAGATATACAGTCAAGAAAATCAAGGGCAATGGTGATATATATGCGGATTAGACACCAAAAAAAATATCACTCAACAAATGGCTACAATTTAAGGAATGTGTTTAGTGACGGCGTCATATTCCTAATTGATGGAGAAAGGTCTGGTGGCAAGAACAGCTGCTTCTAGGAGGTTGTCAAGTGTTTTCGCTCGACGATTCCATTCTTGGGTGGTTGGTTTGGCCCTTGTTCCTGTAACTCGAATCTTAGCCCGGTATATCCCATTTTAATTTTACAACATTGTGAACCTTACGCCTTTTTTACTCTCTAATCGAGGTTCTCGGCATTGAAAAATCTTCTTAAACTAAGTCACACGTGTATATGTCGACATTTTAGAGATATACAGTCAGGAAAATCAAAGGCAGTGGTGATATATATGCGGATTAGACACCAAAAAAAATATTACTCAACAAATGGCTACAATTTAAGGAATGTGTTTAGTGACGGCGTCATATTCCTAATTGACGGAGAAAGGTCTGGTGGCAAGAAAAGCTGCTTCTAGGAGGTTGTCAAGTGTCTTCGCTCGACGATTCCATTCTTGGGTGGTTCGTTTGGCCCTTGTTCCTGTAACTCGAATCCTTGCCCTGTATATCCCACTTTAATTTTACACCATTGTGAACCTTACGCCTTTTTTACTCTCTGATCGAGGTTCTCGGCATTGAAAAATCTTCGTAAACTATATCACACGTGTATATGTTGACATTTAAGAGATATACAGTCAAGAAAATCAAGGGCAATGGTGATATATATGCGGATTAGACACCAAAAAAAAACACTCAACAAATGGCTACAATTTAAGGAATGTGTTTAGTGACCGCATCAGATTCCTAATTGATGGAGAAAAGTCTGGTGGCAAGAAAAGCTACTTCTAGGAGGTTCTCAAGTGTTTTCGCTCGACGATTCCATTCTTGGGTGGTTGGTTTGGCCCTTGTTCCTGTAACTCGAATCCTAGCCCGGTATATCCCATTTTAATTTTACACCATTGTGAACCTTACGCCTTTTTTACTCTCTGATCGAGGTTCTCGGCATTGAAAAATCTTCGTAAACTAAATCACACGTGTATATGTTGACATATAAGAGATATACAGTTAAGAAAATCAAGGGCAATGGTGATATATATGCGGATTAGACACCAAAAAAACACTCAACAAATGGATACAATTAAAGGAATGTGTTTGGTGACCGCATCAGATTCCTAATTGATGGAGAAAGGTCTGGTGGCAAGAAAAGCTGCTTCTAGGAGGTTGTCAAGTGTTTTCGCTCGACGATTCCATTCTTGAGTGGTTGGTTTGGCCCTTGTTCCTGTAACTCGAATCCTAGCCCGTTATATCCACTTTTAATTTTACACCATTGTGAACTATATGCCTTTTTTACTCTCTGATCGAGGTTCTCGGCAATGAAAAATCTTCGTAAACTAAATCACACATGTATATGTCGACATTTTAGAGATATACAGTCAAGAAAATCAAGGGCAATGGTGATATATATGCGGATTAGACACCAAAAAAAATATCACTCAGCAAATGGCTACAATTTAAGGAATGTGTTTAGTGACGGCGTCATATTCCTAATTGATGGAGAAAGGTCTGGTGGCAAGAAAAGCTGCTTCTAGGAGGTTGTCAAGTGTTTTCGCTCGACGATTCCATTCTTGGGTGGTTCGTTTGGCCCTTGTTCCTGTAACTCGAATCCTTGCCCGGTATATCCTATTTTAATTTTCCATCATTTTAAACCTTGCGCCTTTTTTACTTTCTGATCGAGGTTCTCGGCATTGAAAAATCTTCGTAAACTAAATCACACGTGTATATGTTGACATTTAAGAGATATACAGTCAGGAAAATCAAGGGCAATGGTGATATATACGAGGATTAGACACCAAAAAAAAAACACTCAACAAATGGCTACAATTTAAGGAATGTGTTAAGTGACGGCATCAGATTCCTAATTGATAGAGAAAGGTCTGGTGGCAAGAAAAGCTGCTTCTAGGAGGTTGTCAAGTGTCTTCGCTCGACGATTCCATTCTTGGGTGGTTGGTTTGGCCCTTGTTCCTGTAACTCGAATCCTAGCCCGGTATATCCCACTTTAATTTTACACCATTGTGAACCTTACGCCTTTTTTACTCTCTGATCGAGGTTCTCGGCATTGAAAAATCTTCGCAAACTATATCACACGTGTATATGTTGACATTTAATAGATATACAGTCAAGAAAATCAAGGGCAATGGTGATATATATACGGATTAGGCACCAAAAAAAAACACTCAACAAATGGCTACAATTTAAGGAATGTGTTTAGTGACCGCATCAGATTCCTAATTGATGGAGAAATGTCTGGTGGCAAAAAAAGCTACTTCTAGGAGGTTCTCAAGTGTTTTCGCTCGACGATTCCATTCTTGGGTGGTTGGTTTGGCCCTTGTTCCTGTAACTCGAATCCTAGCCCGGTATATCCCATTTTAATTTTACACCATTGTGAACCTTACGCCTTTTTTACTCTCTGATCGAGGTTCTCGGCATTGAAAAATCTTCGTAAACTAAATCACACGTGTATATGTTGACATTTAAGAGATATACAGTTAAGAAAATCAAGGGCAATGGTGATATATATGTGGATTAGACACCAAAAAACACTCAACAAATGGATACAATTAAAGGAATGTGTTTGGTGACGGCATCAGATTCCTAATTTATGGAGAAAGGTCTGGTGGCAAGAAAAGCTGCTTCTAGGAGGTTGTCAAGTGTTTTCGCTCGACGATTCCATTATTGGGTGGTTGGTTTGGCCCTTGTTCCTGTAACTCGAATCCTAGCCCGGTGTATCCCATTTTAAGTTTACACCATTGTGAACCTTACGCCTTTTTTACTCTCTGATCGAGGTTCTCGGCATTGAAAAATCTTCGTAAACTAAATCACACGTGTATATGTTGACATTTAAGAGATATACAGTTAAGAAAATCATGGGCAATGGTGATATATATGCGGATTAGACACCAAAAAAACACTCAACAAATGGATACAATTAAAGGAATGTGTTTGGTGACGGCATCAGATTCCTAATTGATGGAGAAAGGTCTGGTGGCAAGAAAAGCTGCTTCTGGGAGGTTGTCAAGTGTTTTCGCTCGACGATTCCATTATTGGGTGGTTGGTTTGGCCCTTGTTCCTGTAACTCGAATCCTAGCCCGGTATATCCCATTTTAATTTTACACCATTGTGAATTTTACGCCTTTTTTACTCTCTGATCGAGGTTCTCGGCACTGAAAAATCTTCGTAAACTAAATCATACGTGTATATGTTGACATTTAAGAGATATACAGTCAATAAAATCAAGGAAATAGTGATATATATGCGGATTAGACACCAAAAAAACACTCAACAAATGGCTACAATTTAAGGAATGTGTTTAGTGACGGCATCAGATTCCTAATTGATGGAGAAAGGTCTAGTGGCAAGAAAAGCTGCTTCTAGGAGGTTGTCAAGTGCTCTCGCGTGAGGATTCCATTCTTAGGTGGTTGGTTTGGCCCTTCTTCCTGTAACTCGAATCCTTGCCCGGTATATCCCATTTTAATTTGACACCATTGTGAACCTTACGTCTTTTTTTACTCTCTGATCGAGGTTCTCGGCATTGAAAAATCTTCGTAAACTAAATCACACGTGTATATGTTGACATTTAAGAGATATACAGTCAAGAAAATCAAGGGCAATGGTGATATATATGCGGATTAGACACCAAAAAAAATACCACTCAACAAATGGCTACAATTTAAGGAATGTGTTTAGTGATGGCATAAGATTCCTAATTGATGGAGAAAGGTCTGGTGGCAAGAAAAGCTGCTTCTAGGAGGTTTTCAAGTGTTTTCGCTCTACGATTCCTTTCTTGGGTGATTGGTTTGGTCCTTGTTCCTGTAACTCGAATCCTAGCTTGGTATATCCCATTTTAATTTTACACCACTGTGAACCTTACGCATTTTTTACTCTCTGATCGAGGTTCTCGGCTATAACAATCTTAAAGAAAACCGACACCCCCGAACTTTTCCGACACCCTAATATATTTTAAAATACCCCAATATGTCCAAAAATACACCCCATTCGCGAAAACGGACCCCGAATACCCTAAATATGATTAGAAATAATTAAAAATAATGTTTTTGGGTTTGTCGTGGGCCGCGTAGACCTCTTAAAGGTCTTATACGGGCCGCTAGAGATCAAGAAGGTGGCGCAGCCCGGTGATGACACGTGTCATCATCGTGGCAGGTCTAGTCGATGACCCGGATCAGCTACAGCGTTGACCGGGTTTGACGCGGGCCGCGTAGCCCTTTGTTAACATTTACGCGGGCCGCGTAAAAGTCGAGATGAGGCACTATATATAGCAGGCTTTGGGTTTCATCAAAACTCGCTCAAATCTTTCTTTCTAAACGTAATTCTCTCATAGTAGGCATAATATACGTGTATTATACCCCCCTAAATAGCGAAGTTCTGCTCCGTTGTAAGTATTATAACCCTTGGATACGTATTAGATATGCTGCCCGATTGATCTAGGGTTCCGTAACGGCTGTCGTGGTTCTGCCCGACGTAGTCGTTGGAATGCCGTCTCGGGGAGGGTATTACTAATGTTATAGATTGTCACACATGTGCATTTCTGTAAATTATAGATTGTCACCAGGAAACCCTAAAGGATAATCTAAGACAGCAATTTGAGTTGATCCGCTTTTTGTAAACCTTTTGTTAACTGTTTTTACAAAACCTCATACAATTAAATATATATGAAGCAGTTATTGAGTATTTGTAAGAATACAATTATCATGAGTATGTTGGGGTTTTGTATACAAAATTTGTTACCACCTGGTCAAGGAGTAACATTTCTACAAGTCAGGTCTGACAGTACCGTGGATGTTAATTGATATAACTTGGAAACAAATATAATTGCGAGATCGCCCTCAATACTGTACAATGGTTTTATTTAAACTTGATTAAACTGGGATTCACTCACCAGTATTTCCCACTGACAAATGTTTTTAAAACGCGTTTCAGGTAACAAATTGTGAAAGCCAAATAGAAGCCAGCTGGACAGCACTGAAGGCTTGAAAAAGTGGCAATAAAGTTACCTAAAATAAAATAGATGTTTTTATTTAATAAAATAGGATTTATTCCTATGAATATGTGTGTATTGCAAACTTGGGTTTTATCCCTTGTGTTTAATATAATGAAAATGTGGTATTTTACTCTGATCAAATATTTCCTAACTACGGTGCTGATGAAAAATTCCGCTGCCAAATTAGACAATACGTGATACCACCGAAACTGGCTCGCGGCCGCCCGTTCCCGGGGATCAGGGATCGGCGGTTGCGCAGAAGGTGGTATTAGAGCTAAGCCACTGATTCAGCCACAGAAGTGTTCTGCTGACATCAAACTTTCAATCTGTTAGGAAATAAATTACGAAAATACGTGCATAATTGTATTTTATTGTTGTGTGTTATTTGACTATTATTTAGTTTACAGTATGAGCGACCAAGGACCATCTGACGCGTATCGTCAATTGTCTGGTTCGCCTAGAAGCGAAGGCACCTCCTCTTCTCAGCCTGCCCTCTCAGGGTACTCTGCTGATACGGAAGAAGGAATATTCGGGTTTAAGGCCAAATTCGAGGAGCCATTCCTTCAGAAAAAGAGAGGATGGTTCAGTCGAGGGGCACATGAACGTAAGAAGCGTATGAAAAAGTTACAAGACCAGAGAGCACTAGCAGCAGTTAAAAGAGAAACTGATGCCTATGCCCAGGATATGATTAATAGGGGTATAGCCAACATCCACATCCTAGCAACCACTACAGCTTACCCTAATTTGGAACAAATGATAGCACCCCAACCACAACCACCAATTCCTGACCAACCAATGGAAATAGGAAACCCCAAAAATCAAGTAGAAATGCATGACTTCAATCCAGAAGAAATACCTAGGATACCTGCACCAAACCCCTTAGACCCAAATTACGACCCCTGGTGGGACGATAATAGGGACTATGTGCAACGTTACCCGATACATGAAGACATGCCCATGCCAAACATAGGAGCCTACCCAGGTTTGGATCCTTTAGATCTCTATTACCACAATGTATTCATCAGGGAAATCTTAGAAAATCCTTACCAATTCCAGGCCGCTACACCCCCATATCAAGAACCCGCACCCCAGATTCCGAACCCAGTCCTAGAACCTGCACCCCCAATGAGTGCAGAAAACGTACAAGAACTTAGGACATTTGGTGAGGAAATTCTAGAGAGTAGTGAAAGAATGCGACAGGTGGGAGAGCGACTCGTCTGGAAGTACGACGAGCACAATATGGATTTTTGGATGAATCCATATCCATGAATGTGATGGTGGAAACGGTAGTAATAGTAATAATAATAATAATATGATATGTGTGTATGTGTATGTGTATGAAAAAAAAACAACGGATGCCTATTACTAGTAGTGTAACTTTAAATTTCAGTCGGTATTGTAATTTTTAATTTCAGTACTGGTGTGTAATAGATGCATAGTATATGAATAGAGTAAGTCGCAATGATCGACGCTTTTGACCAAAATGCGTGTCATGTGATTAACTATATTAAATATTATTTTGTGATATTAATACGGGGTAACTGTTTAAAATTCAGATGACTGACGAAGGAAATCAAAAAAAATCTGAATAACGATAACCAGAGTAACATTAACTTGGTTAATGAGAATCCGTGCATCAATAACAATGGAAACCAAGTGGATAATAGTTCTATCCAACACATAGTGGCACAAGGAATTATAAATGCAATGCCGTTTATTCTTCAAACTGTTAAGGATGCTGATAATAAAAGTAAACATAGCAGTAAGCGACCAATTGAACCAGAACACAGCATGAACAATGGACCTGTACTTCAAGTAGCCATTCCCAAAAGAAGAAGAACCATGCCTTATGGTTGTTCTTATAAAGAATTTTGGTCCTGAAAACCAATAAAATTCTCGGGCAATGAAGGACCCATTGTAGCTCTACGCTGGATAGAAAAGGCTGAGGCTGTTTTAAAAATAAACAAGTGTGCTGAAGAAGACAAAATAACGTTTGCTTCTAATTTATTTAAAAACTCAGCCTTAGAATGGTGGAACACTATCCTTTAGTCCAGAAGAAGTGATAGGGTTTATAATATGGAATGGGAGGAATTTAAAAATATGATAGATAGGAAATTCTGCCCTCCCAATGAAAAGGAACAGATAGTAAATAAGTTTCTGAACTTAAGAATGACCGGGGTAGATAGTAAGGGTTATACTACTACATTCTTTGAATATGCTAGAATAGTACCAACCCTTGCATCACCTGAAGCGGTATTAATCTCCCGTTACATATGCGGATTAATTGGAGACATTAGACATGTAGTCAAGGCAGCTAGACCCCAAACTATAGAAGAAGCTGTAGAATTAGCAAACACCTTGACAGATTAGTTAATCCGTACTAGAGAAGAAGACCAGATGAGAAACCTAACCCAAAGGCTTACCAAAGAATTCCGTTTTGGGAATTCCAACCGTAGGAATATGGGTTCTACCTCTGCCCCATACTGCAAGGTCTGTAAAAAAAAGCATTCGGGAAAATGCTCCACTCACTTCAATTTCTGCAAGGAACCAGGACACAAGGAAGAAGATTGCAGGAGAAAATCCAGTAATTGACTGTGCTTCAACTGTGGAGAAAAAGGTCATATCAAGCCAAACTGTCTGAAATTGGATCCAGCTGCGAACAACAAGAACACTAAAAATGCTAGAGCAATCGTTCTAACTGCAGATGAAGCCAAGATGATTCCGGACGTTATAGCCGATACGTTTCTAGTTAATGATGTTTTTGCTAAACTATTATTTAACTCTGGTGCAAACCAAAGTTTTATTAATACTTCGTTTTGCAAACTCCTAAATCAACCATTAACTAAACTCTCACAAGAATGTCTAGTTGAGACAGCGAATGGAGAAATGGTTAGGATTTCTGAAATCTTGCAGGGAGCAAGAATAGAATTTTTAAACCAAAAGTATATTGCAAATCTTTACCCAATGAAGCTGGCAAGATTTGATATTGTATCAGGAATGGATTGGTTAATAGCCAATAAAGCCAGTATTTTATGTGATCAAAAGTCAATTCAAGTAAATTCACCAAAGGGTGAAAAGATCACAATTAAAGGTGATAAGCCATCTAGATCCATGAAATTCATCTTTGTGATGAAAACTGCAAGCTATATAAGAAAATGATCTATAGTGTATTTGATTTCTATAATCACTAACACTAAAGGAAAGGAATTAAAAGACATTCCAGTAGTGTCTCAGTTTTCAGATGTATTTCCGGAAGAATTACCAGGACTACCACCAGACAGAGAAGTTGAATTCAGAATTCATCTACTGCCAGGAACAGCACCAATTTCCAAAGCACCTTACCGTTTGGCACCAGCAGAGATGCAGGAATTAAAGAAACAATTAGACGAATTGCTGAAAAAAGGATTCATACAACCAAGTTCGTCGCCATGGGGAGCACCGATTTTATTCGTTAAAAAGAAGGACGGATCAATGCGTATGTGCATTGACTACCGTGAATTAAACAAGGTCACGATTAAGAACCGGTACCCATTACCGAGAATCGATGATCTGTTCGACCAATTGCATGGAGATCAATTTTTCTCTAAAATCGATTTAAGGTCAGGATATCATCAATTGAAGGTACAGGAAGAGGACATTCCTAAAACCGCGTTCAGAATGAGGTATGGCCATTATGAATTTACAGTCAAGCCATTTGGTTTAACCAATGCCCCAACTGCATTTATGGACATGATGAACCGAATATGTAAACCATATTTGGATAAATTCATAATTGTCTTTATAGATGATATTCTAATTTATTCTAAGAGTAAAGAGGAACATGCAAAACATTTGCACGCACTTTTCAGTCTATTAAGAAAGGAAAAGCTTTATGCTAAATTTTCAAAGTGCGAGTTTTGGTTAGAGCAAGTACAGTTTCTTGGACACTTAGTCAATCATGAAGGAATTCAACAAAAATTGAGGCAATTACCGAATGGAAAACCCTGAGTCACCAACCGAGGTTAGAAGTTTCTTAGGATTGGCTAGTTATTATAGAAGGTTCATTCGAGATTTTTCTAGAATAGCCATTCCTTTAACTACGTTAACCTGTAAATCAATTAAGTTTGAATGGGGACCAAAACAGGAAGAAGCTTTTAGAATTCTTACGCATAGATTAACCCATGCACCCATACTAGGGTTACCAGAAGGAACTGAAGACTTTGTAGTCTATTGTGTCGCTTCTAAGTTAGGTTATGGATGTGTATTAATACAACCCCAAAAGGTTATAGCTTACGCCTCTAGAAAACTTAAGAATCAGGAAGAGAATTATTCAACCCATGATCTAGAATTAGGAGCTATAATTTTTTCCTTTAAAATTTGGAGACATTATCTTTATGGTAGTAAGTTTACCATATTCACAGATCATAAAAGTTTAAGGTATGTTTTCGGGCAAAAAGAGTTGAATATGAGACAAAGACGCTGGATGGAGATGCTTAGTGATTATGATTGTGATATCCAATACCATGAAGGAAAAGCAAATGTAGTTGCTGATGCTTTAAGCCGAAAGTATCACAAAAAGCCAAAAAGGGTACGTTCTCTTAAATTAAATCTTTAAGTAGATTTAAATAATCAGATAAGAGAAGCACAAGAGTCAGTAATCAAGGAAGATACTGAAAAGTTAAAGGGTATGCAAAAGGAATTAGAACAAGGAACAGACGGAATTTGGAGATTCTATAAGAAGAGAATATGGATACCTAGATTAGGAAACCTACGCCATCATAAATTAGAAGAAGCCCATAAGTATAAATATACGATGCATCCAGGAAGTGATAAAATGTACCAGGATTTAAGAAAGAATTTCTGGTGGATAGGAATGAAAAAGGATATAGCAGCCTATGTTTCTAAATGTTTAACCTGTTCACAAGTTAAAGCTGAACATCAGAAACCCTCAGGTTTGTTACAACAATTAGAAATGCCAGTGTGGAAATGGGAATTGATAACAACGGATTTTGTTACCAAATTACCCAAAACAAAGAAAGGTAATGATACAATCTGGGTGATTGTAGATAGGCTAACCAAGTCAGCTCATTTCCTACCAATGAAAGAAACTTTCAGTATGGAACAGTTAGCTAAATTATATGTAAATGAAATTGTTTCTTTACATGGAATACCTTTATCAATTGTTTCTGATAGAGATAGCTGTTTTACCTCTCATTTTTTGTTAAGTTTTCAAATAGCAATGGGAACCATGTTAAATCTAAGCACAGTTTATCATTCTCAAACAGACAGACAAAGCTAAAGGACAATTCAGACAATGGAAGACATGCTTAGAGCTTGTGTAATTGATTTCGGAGGTAATTGGGACGATCACTTACCTTTAATAGAATTTTCTTATAATAATAGTTATCACACAAGTATCAATGCTGCACCATTCGAAGCACTTTATGGAAGAAAGTGCCGAACCCCAGTCTGTTGGGCAGAAGTTGGGGAAAAGCAACTATCTAGACCTGAGATAGTACAAGAAACAACTGACAAGATCATTCAAGTCAATGAACGACTAAAAGCAGCACGTGATCGACAAAAGAGTTATGCTGACAACAGACGAAAACCATTGGAATTTCAAGTAGGAGATAAAGTGTTGTTAAAAGTCTCTCCTTGGAAAGGAGTGGTAAGATTCATCAAAAGTGGGAAGCTAAGTCCCAGGTATATTGGACCTTTTGAGATTATTAGAAGAATAGGACCTGTAGCCTATCAGCTACAATTGCCAGAGGAAATGGCAGGAATACATGACGTATTTCATGTATCAAATCTCAAGAAATGCTTAGCCGATGAATCACTGATGATACCTCTTAAGGATATAGAGGTAAATGAACAACTCAAGTTTATAGAAAGACCTCTACAGATTGAAGAAAGAAAAGTCAAAAATCTCAAACACAAGAGATTAGTTCTGGTCAAAGTGAAGTGGGACTCCAAAAGAGGACCTGAGTATACATGGGAGCTTGAATCAGAAAGACAAAGGAAATATCCACACCTATTCCAGTAGAACTTGAGGACGAGCTTTAAAACAAGGTGGGGAAGATATAATAATCTTAAAGAAAACCGACACCCTCGAAATTTTCCGACACCCTAATATATTTTAAAATACCCCAATATGTCCAAAAATACAACCCATACGCGAAAACGGATCCCGAACACCCTAAATATTATTAAAAATAATGTTTTTGGGCTTGTCGCGGGCCGCGTAGACCTCTTAAAGGTCTTACGCGGGCCGCTAGAGATCAAGAAGGTGGCGCAGCCCGGTGATGACACGTGTCATCATCGTGGCAGGTCTAGTCGATGACCCGGATCAACTACAGCGTTGACCGGGTTTGACGCGGGCCGCGTAGCCCTTTGTTAACATTTACGCGGGCCGCGTAAAAGTCGAGATGAGGCACTATATATAGCAGGCATCGGCTTTCATCAAAACTTGCTCAAATCTTTCTTTCTAAACGTAATTCTCTCATAGTAGGCAAAATATACTGGTATTATACCCCCTTAAATAACGAATTTTTGCTCCGTTGTAAGTATTATAACCCTTGGATACGTATTAGATACGCTGCCCGATTGATCTAGGGTTCCGTAACGGCTGTCGTGGTTCTGGCTGACGTAGTCGTTGGAATGCCGTCTCGGGGAAGGTATTACTAATGTTAAAATGGGTTATTATACTAACACGTATGCATTTGTGTAAATTATAGATTGTCACCAAGAAACCCTAAAGGATAATCTAAGACAACAATGTGAGTTGATCCGCTTTTTGTAAACCTTTTGTTAACTGTTTTTACAAAACCTCATACAATTAAATATATATGAAGCAATTATTGAGTATTTGTAAGAATACAATTATCATGAGTATGTTGGGGTTTTGTATACAAAATTTGTTACCACCAGGTCAAGGAGTAACATTTCTACAAGTCAGGTCTGACAGTACCATGGATGTTAATTGATATAACTTGGAAACAAATGTAATTGCGAGATCGCCCTCAATACTGTACAATAGTTTTATTTAAACTTAATTAAACTGGGATTCACTCACCAGTATTTTCCACTGACAAATGTTTTCAAAACGTGTTTCAGGTAACAAATTATGATAGCCAAATAGAAGCCAGCTGGACAGCACTGAAGGCTTGGAAAAGTGGCAATAAAGTTACCTAAAATAAAATACATGTTTTTATTTAATAAAATAGGATTTATTCCTATGAATATGTGTGTATTGCAAACTTGGGTTTTATCCCATGTGTTTAATATTATGAAAATGTGGTATTTTACTCTGATCAAATATTTCCTAACTGCGGTCCTGATGAAAAATTATGCTGCCAAATTAGACAATACGTGATACCACCGAAACTGGCTCGCGGCCGCCCGTTCCCGGGGATTAGGGATTGAGGGTTACGACATCGGCATTGAAAAATCTTTGTAAACCAAATCACACGTTTATATGTTGACATTTAAGAGATATACAGTCAAGAAAATCAAGGGCAATGGTGATATATATGCGGATTAGACACAAAAAATAAAACACTCAACAAATGGCTACAATTTATGGAATGTTTTTAGTGACGGCATCAGATTCCTAATTGATGGAGAAAGGTCTGGTGGCAAGAAAAGCTGATTCTAAGAGGTTGTCAAGTGTTTTCGCTCGACGATTACATTCTTAGGTGGTTGGTTTGGCCCTTGTTCCTGTAACGCGAATCCTAGCCTGCTATATCCCATTTTAATTTTACACCATTGTTAACCTTACGCCTTTTTTACTCTCTGATCGAGGTTCTCGGCATTGAAAAATCTTCATAAACTAAATCACAGGTGTATATGTTGACATTTAAGAGATATACAGTTGAGAAAATCAAGGGCAATGGTGATATATATGCGGATTAGACACAAAAAAAAAAAACACTCAACAAATGTCTATAATTTAAGGAATGTGTTTAGTGACGGCATCAGATTCCTAATTGATGGAGAATGGTCTGGTGGCAAGAAAAGCTGCTTCTAAGAGGTTGTCAAGTGTTTTCGCTCGACGATTCCATTCTTGGGTGGTTGGTTCGACCCTTTTTCCTGTAACTCGAATCCTAGCCCGGTATATCCCATTTTAATTTTACACCATTGTGAACCTTACGCCTTTTTTACTCTCTAATCGAGGTTCTCGGCATTGAAAAATCTTCGTAAACTAAATCACTCGTTTTTATGTTGACAATTAAAAGATATACAGTCAAGAAAATCTAGGGCAATGGTGATATATATGCGGATTAGACAACAAAAAAAAAACACTCAACAAATGGCTACAATTTAAGGAATGTGTTTAGTGACGACATCAGATTCCTAATTGATGGAGAAAGGTCTGGTGGCAAGAAATGTTGCTTCTAGAAGGTTGTCAAGTGTTTTCGCCCGACGATTCCATTTTTGGGTAGTTGGTTTGGCCCTTCTTCCTGTAACTCGAATCCTAGCCCGGTATATCCCATTTTAATTTTACACCATTGTGAACCTTATGCATTTTTTACTCTCTGATCGAGCATCGAAAAATCTTCGTAAACTAAATCACACGTGTATATATTGACATTTAAGAGATATACAATCAAGAAAATCAAGGGCAATGGTGATATATATGCGGATTAGACACCAAAAAAAACACTCAGAAAATGGCTAAAATTTAAGGAATGTGTTTAGTGATGGCATCAGATTCCTAATTGATGGAGAAAGGTCTGGTGGCAAGAAAAGCTGCTTCTAGGAGGTTGTCGAGTGTTTTCGCTCGACGATTCCATTCTTGGGTGGTTGGTTTGGCCCTTCTTCCTGTAACTCGAATCCTAGCCCGGTGTATCCCATTTTAATTTTACTCCATTGTGAACCTTACGCCTTTTTTACTTTCTGATCGAGGTTCTCGGCATTGAAAAATCTTCGTAAACTAAATTACACGTGTATATGTTGACATTTTTGAGATATACAGTCAAGAAAAATAAATGGCAATGGTGATATATATGCGGATTAGACACAAAAAAACTCTCAACAAATGGCTAGAATTTAAGGAATGTGTTTAGTGACGGCATCAGATTCCTATATGATGGAGAAAGGTTTGGTGGCAAGAAAAGCTGCTTCTAGGAGGTTGTCAACTGTTTTCGCTCGACGATTCCATTCTTGGGAGGTTGGTAGTTTGGCTCTTCTTACTCTAACTCGAATCCTAGCCAGGTATATCCATTTTAATTTTACACCATGTGAACCTTACGCCTTTTTTACTTTCTGATCGAGGTTCTCGGCATTGAAAAATCTTCGTAAATTAAATCACACGTGTATATGTTGGCATTTAAGAGATATACAGTCAAGAAAATAAATGGCAATGGTGATATATATGCGGATTAGATCCAAAAAAAACACTCAACAAATGGCTACAATTTAAGGAATGTGTTTAGTGACGGCATCAGATTCCTATTTGATGGAGAAAGGTCTGGTGGCAAGAAAAGCTGCTTCTAGGAGGTTGTCAAGTGTTTGCACTCGACGATTCCATTCTTGGGTGGTTGGTTTGGCCCTTGTTCCTGTAACTCGAATCCTACCCGGTATATCCCATTTTAATTTTACACCATTGTGAACCTTACGCCTTTTTTACTCTCTGATCCAGGTTCTCGGCATTGAAAAATCTTCGTAAACTAAATCACACGTGTATACGTTGACATTTAAGAGATATAAAGTCAAGAAAATCAAGGGTAATGGTGATATATATGCGGATTAGACACTAAAAAAACACTCAACAAATGGCTACAATTTAAGGAATGTGTTAAGTGACGGCATCAGTTTCCTAATAGATGGAGAAAGGTCTGGTGGCAAGAAAAGCTTCTTCTAAGAGGTTGTCAAGTGTTTTCGCTCGACGATTCCATTCTTGGGTGGTTGGTTCGTCCCTTTTTCCTGTAACTCGAATCCTAGCCCGGTATATCCCATTTTAATTTTACACAATTGTGAACCTTACGCCTTTTTTACAATCTGATCGAGGTTCTTGGCATTGAAAAATCTTCGTAAACTAAATCACACATGTATATGTTGATATTTAAAAGATATACAGTCAAGAAAATCAAGGGAAATGGTGATATATATGCGGATTAGACAACAAAAAAAAACACTCAACAAATGGCTACAATTTAAGGAATGTGTTTAGTGATGGCATCAGATTCCTAATTGATTGAGAAAGGTCGGGTGGCAAGAAAAGCTGCTTCAAGGAGGTTGTCAAGTGTTTTCGCTCGACGATTCCATTCTTGGGTGGTTGGTTTGGCCCTTATTCCTGTAACTCGAATCCTAGCCCGGTATATCCCATTTTAATTTGACACCATTGTGAGGCTTACGCGCTTTTTTACTCTCTGATCGAGGATCTCGGCATTGAAAAATCTTCGTAAACTGAATCACACGTGTATACGTTGACATTTAAGAGATATACAGTCAAGAAAATAAAGGGCAATGGTAATATATATGCGGATTAGACACCAAAAAAACACTCAACAAATGGCTACAATTTAAGGAGTGTGTTTAGTGACGGCATCAGATTCCTATTTGATGGAGAAAGGTCTGGTGGCAAGAAAAGCTGCTTCTAAGAGGTTGTCAAGTGTTTTCACTCGACGGTTCCATTCTTGGGTGATTGGTTTGGCCCTTGTTCCTGTAACTCGAATCCTACCCGGTATATCCCATTTTCATTTTACACCATTGTGAACCTTACGCTTTTTACACTCTAATCGAGGTTCTCGGCATTGAAAACTCTTCGTAAACTAAATCACACGTGTATATGTTGACATTTAAAAGATATACAGTCAAGAAAATCAAGGGCAATGGTGATATATATGCGGATTAGACAACAAAAAAAACACTCAACAAATGGCTACAATTTAAGGAATGTGTTTAGTGATGGCATCAGATTCTTAATTGATTGAGAAAGGTCTGGTGGCAAGAAAAGCTGCTTCAAGGAGGTTGTCAAGTGTTTTCGCTCGACGATTCCATTCTTGGGTGGTTGGTTTGGCCCTTATTCCGGTAACTCGAATCCTAGCCCGGTATATCCCATTTTAATTTGACACCATTGTGAGCCTTACGCGCTTTTTTACTCTCTGATCGAGGATCTCGGCATTGAAAAATCTTCGTAAACTGAATCACACATGTATACGTTGATATTTACGAGATATACAGTCAAGAAAATCAAGGGCAATGGTGATATATATGCGGATTAGACACCAAAAAAACACTCAACAAATGGCTACAATTTAAGGAATGTGTTTAGTGACGGCATCAGATTCCTAATTGATGGAGAAAGGTCTGGTGGCAAGAAAAGCTGCTTCTAAGAGGTTGTCAAGTGTTTTCACCCGACGATTCCATTCTTGGGTGGTTGGTTTAGCCCTTGTTCCTGTAACTCGAATCCTACCCGGTATATCCCATTTTAATTTTACACCATTGTGAACCTTACGCCTTTTTTACAGTCTGATCGAGGTTCTCGGCATTGAAAAATCTTCGTAAATTAAATCACACGTGTATATATTGACATTTAAGAGATATACAGTCAAGAAAATCAAGGACAATGGTGATATATATGCAGATTAGAAAACAAAAAAAAAACACTCAACAAATGGCTACAATTTAAGGAATGTGTTTAGTAATGGCCTCAGATTCCTAATTGATTGAGAAAGGTCGGGTGGCAAGAAATGCTACTTCAAGGTGGTTGTCAAGTGTTTTCGCTCGACGATTCCATTCTTGGGTGGTTGGTTTGGCCCTTATTCCTGTAACTCCAATCCTAGCCCGGTATATCCCATTTTAATTTGACACCATTGTGAGCCTTACGCGCTTTTTTACTCTCTGATCGAGGATCTCGGCATTGATAAATCTTCGTAAACTGAATCACACGTGTATACGTTGATATTTAAGAGATATACAGTCAAGAAAATCAAGGGCAATGTTGATATATATGCGGATTAGACACCAAAAAAACACTCAACAAATGGCTACAATTTAAGGAATGTGTTTAGTGACGGCATCAGATTCCTAATTGATGGAGAAAGGTCTGGTGGCAAGAAAAGCTGCTTCTAAGAGGTTGTCAAGTGTTTTCACTCGACGATTCCATTCTTGGGTGGTTGGTTTGGCCCTTGTTCCTGTAACTCGAATCCTAGCCCGGTATATCCCATTTTTATTTTACACCATTGTGAACCTTACGCCTTTTTTACTCTCTGATTGAGGTTCTCGGCATTGAAAAATCTTCGTAAACTAAATCACACGTGTATATATTGACATTTAAGAGATATACAGTCGAGAAAATCAAGGGCAATGGTGATATATATGTGGATTAGACACCAAAAAAAACACTCAAAAATGGAAAAAAATTTAAGGAATGTGTTTAATGACTTTATCAGATTCCTAATTGATGGAGAAAGGTCTGGTGGCAAGAAAAGCTACTTTTAGGAGGCTGTCAAGTGTTTTCGCTCGACGATTTCATTCTTGGGTGGTTGTTTTGGCCCATCTTCCTGTAAATCGAATCCAAGCCCGGTATATCGCATTTTAATTTTACATCATTGTGAACCTTACGCCTTTTTTACTCTCTGATCGAGGTTCTCGGCATTGAAAAATCTTCGTAAACTAAATCACACGTGTATATGTTGACATTTAAGAGATATACAGTTAAGAAAATCAAGGGCAATGGTGATATATATGCGGATTAGACACTAAAAAAACACTCAACAAATGGATACAATTAAAGGAATGTGTTTGGTGACGGCATCAGATTCCTAATTGATGGAGAAAGGTCAGGTGGCAATAAAAGCTGCTTCTAGGAGGTTGTCAAGTGTTTTCGCTCGACGATTCCATTATTGGGTGGTTGGTTTGGCCCTTGTTCCTGTAACTCGAATCCTAGCCCGGTATATCCCATTTTAATTTTACACCATTGTGAACTTTACGCCTTTTTTACTCTCTGATCGAGGTTCTCGGCATTGAAAAATCTTCGTAAACTAAATCATACGTGTATATGTTGACATTTAAGAGATATACAGTCAAGAAAATCAAGGCAATGGTGATATATATGCGGATTAGACACCAAAAAAACACTCAACAAATGGCTACAATTTAAGGAATGTGTTTAGTGACGGCATCAGATTCCTAATTGATGGAGAAAGGTCTGGTGGCAAGAAAAGCTGCTTCTAGGAGGTTGTCAAGTGCTCTCGCGTGAGGATACCATTCTTGGGTGGTTGGTTTGGCCCTTCTTCCTGTAACTCGAATCCTAGCCCGGTATATCCCATTTTAATTTGACACCATTGTGAACTTTACGTCTTTTTTTACTCTCTGATCGAGGTTCTCGGCATTGAAAAATCTTCGTAAACTAAATCACACGTGTATATGTTGACATTTAAGAGATATACAGTCAAGAAAATCAAGGGCAATGGTGATATATATGCGGATTAGACACCAAAAAAATTACCACTCAACAAATGGCTACAATTTAAGGAATGTGTTTAGTGACGGCATAAGATTCCTAATTGATGGAGAAAGGTCTGGTGGCAAGAAAAGCTGCCTCTAGGAGGTTTTCAAGTGTTTTCGCTCGACGATTCCATTCTTGGGTGATTGGTTTGGTCCTTGTTCCTGTAAATCGAATCCTAGCTTGGTATATCCCATTTTAATTTTACACCACTGTGAACCTTACGCCTTTTTTACTCTCTGATCGAGGTTCTCGGCTATAACAATCTTAAAGAAAACCGACACCCTCAAACTTTTCCGACACCCTAATATATTTTAAAATACCCCAATGTGTCCAAAAATACACCCCATACGCGAAAACGGACCCAGAATACCCTAAATATGATTAGAAATAATTAAAAATAATGTTTTTGGGTTTGTCGTGGGCCGCGTAGACCTCTTAAAGGTCTTGTACGGGCCGCTAGAGATCAAGAAGGTGGCGCAGCCCAGTGATGACACGTGTCATCATCGTGGCAGGTCTAGTCGATGACCCGGATCAGCTACAGCGTTGACCGGGTTTGACGCGGGCCGCGTAGCCCTTTGTTAACATTTACGCGGGCCGCGTAAAAGTCGAGATGAGGCACTATATATAGCAGGCTTCGGGTTTCATCAAAACTCGCTCAAATCTTTCTTTCTAAACGTAATTCTCTCATAGTAGGCATAATATACGTGTATTATACCCCCCTAAATAGCGATGTTCTGCTCCGTTGTAAGTATTATAACCCTTGGATACGTATTAGATACGCTGCCCGATTGATCTAGGGTTCCGTAACGGCTGTCGTGGTTCTGCCCGACGTAGTCGTTGGAATGCCGTCTCGGGGAGGGTATTACTAATGTTATAGATTGTCACACATGTGCATTTCTGTAAATTATAGATTGTCACCAGGAAACCCTAAAGGGTAATCTAAGACAGCAATTTGAGTTGATCCGCTTTTTGTAAACCTTTTGTTAACTGTTTTTACAAAACCTCATACAATTAAATATATATGAAGCAGTTATTGAGTATTTGTAAGAATACAATTATCATGAGTATGTTGGGGTTTTGTATACAAAATTTGTTACCACCTGGTCAAGGAGTAACATTTCTACAAGTCAGGTCTGACAGTACCATGGATATTAATTGATATAACTTGGAAACAAATGTAATTGCGAGATCGCCCTCAATACTGTACAATGGTTTTATTTAAACTTGATTAAACTGGGATTCACTCACCAGTATTTCCCACTGACAAATGTTTTTAAAACGCGTTTCAGGTAACAAATTGTGAAAGCCAAATAGAAGCCAGCTGGACAGCACTGAAGGCTTGAAAAAGTGGCAATAAAGTTACCTAAAATAAAATAGATGTTTTTATTTAATAAAATAGGATTTATTCCTATGAATATGTGTGTATTGCAAACTTGGGTTTTATCCCTTGTGTTTAATATAATGAAAATGTGGTATTTTACTCTGATCAAATATTTCCTAACTACGGTACTGATGAAAAATTCCGCTGCCAAATTAGACAATACGTGATACCACCGAAACTGGCTCGCGGCCGTTCCCGGGGATCAGGGATCGGCGGTTGCGCAGAAGGTGGTATTAGAGCTAAGCCACTGATTCAGCCACAGAAGTGTTCTGCTGACATCAAACTTTCAATCTGTTAGGAAATAAATTACGAAAATACGTGCATAATTGTATTTTATTGTTGTGTGTTATTTGACTATTTGTTAGTTTACAGTATGAGCGACAAAGGACCATCTGACGCGTATCGTCAATTGTCTGGTTCGCCTAGAAGCGAAGGCACCTCCTCTTCTCAGCCTGCCCTCTCAGGGTACTCTGCTGATACGGAAGAAGGAATATTCGGGTTTAAGGCCAAATTCGAGGAGCCATTCCCTCAGAAAAAGAGAGGATGGTTCAGTCGAGGGGCACATGAACGTAAGAAGCGTATGAAAAAGTTACAAGACCAGAGAGCACTAGCAGCAGTTAAAAGAGAAACTGATGCCTATGCCCAGGATATGATTAATAGGGGTATAGCCAACATCCACATCCTAGCAACCACTACAGCTGACCCTAATTTGGAACAAATGATAGCACCCCAACCACAACCACCAATTCCTGACCAACCAATGGAAATAGGAAACCCCAATAATCAAGTAGAAATGCATGACTTCAATCCAGAAGAAATACCTAGGATACCTGCACCAAACCCCTTAGACCCAAATTACGACCCCTGGTGGGACGATAATAGGGACTATGTGCAACGTTACCCGATACATGAAGACATGCCCATGCCAAACATAGGAGCCTACCCAGGTTTGGATCCTTTAGATCTCTATTACCACGATGTATTCATCAGGGAAATCTTAGAAAATCCTTACCAATTCCAGTCCGCTACACCCCATATCAAGAACCCGCACCCCAGATTCCGAACCCAGTCCTAGAACCTGCACCCCCAATGAGTGCAGAAAACGTACAAGAACTTAGGACATTTGGTGAGGAAATTCTAGAGAGTAGTGAAAGAATGCGACAGGTGGGAGAGCGACTCGTCTGGAAGTACGACGAGCACAATATGGATTTTTGGATGAATCCATATCCATGAATGTGATGGTGGAAACGGTAGTAATAGTAATAATAATAATATGATATGTGTGTATGTGTATGTGTATGAAAAAAAACTACGGATGCCTATTACTAGTAGTGTAAGTTTAAATTTCAGTCGGTATTGTAATTTTTAATTTCAGTACTGGTGTGTAATAGATGCATAGTATATGAATAGAGTAAGTCGCAATGATCGACGCTTTTGACCAAAATGCGTGTCATGTGATTAACTATATTAAATATTATTTTGTGATATTAATACGGGGTAACTGTTTAAAATTCAGATGACTGACGAAGGAAATAAAAAAATCTGAATAACGATAACCAGAGTAACATTAACTTGGTTAATGAGAATCCGAGCATCAATAACAATGGAAACCAAGTGGATAATAGTTCTATCCAACACATAGTGGCACAAGGAATTATAAATGCAATGCCGTTTATTCTTCAAACTGTTAAGGATGCTGATAATAAAAGTAAACATAGCAGTAAGCGACCAATTGAACCAGAACACAGCATGAACAATGGACCTGTACTTCAAGTAGCCATTCCCAAAAGAAGAAGAACCATGCCTTATGGTTGTTCTTATAAAGAATTTTGGTCCTGAAAACCAATAAAATTCTCGGGCAATGAAGGACCCATTGTAGCTCTACGCTGGATAGAAAAGACTGAGGCTGTTTTAAAAATAAACAAGTGTTCTGAAGAAGACAAAATAACGTTTGCTTCTAATTTATTTAAAAACTCAGCCTTAGAATGGTGGAACACTATCCTTCAGTCCAGAAGAAGTGATAGGGTTTATAATATGGAATGGGAGGAATTTAAAAATATGGTAGAAAGGAAATTCTGCCCTCCCAATGAAGAGGAACAGATAGTAAATAAGTTTCTGAACATAAGAATGACCGGGGTAGATAGTAAGGGTTATACTACTACATTCTTTGAATATGCTAGAATAGTACCAACCCTTGCATCACATGAAGCGGTATTAATCTCCCGTTACTTATGGGGATTAATTGGAGACATTAGACATGTAGTCAAGGCAGCTAGATCCCAAACTATAGAAGAAGCTGTAGAATTAGCAAACACCTTGACAGATTAGTTAATCCGTACTAGAGAAGAAGACCAGATGAGAAACCTAACCCAAAGGCTTACCAAAGAATTCCGTTTTGGGAATTCCAACCGTAGGAACATGGGTTCTACCTCTGCACCATACTGCAAGGTCTGTAAAAAAAAGCATTCGGGAAAATGCTCCACTCACTTCAATTTCTGCAAGGCACCAGGACACAAGGAAGAAGATTGCAGGAGAAAATCCAGTAATTGACTGTGCTTCAACTGTGGAGAAAAAGGTCATATCAAGCCAAACTGTCCGAAATTGGCTCCAGCTGCGAACAACAAGAACACTAAAAATGCTAGAGCAATCGTTCTAACTGCAGATGAAGCCAAGATGATTCCAGACGTTATAGCCGATACGTTTCTAGTTAATGATGTTTTTGCTAAACTATTATTTAACTCTGGTGCAAACCAAAGTTTTATTAATACTTCGTTTTGCAAACTCCTAAATCAACCATTAACTAAACTCTCACATGAATGTCTAGTTGAGACAGCGAATGGAGAAATGGTTAGGATTTCTGAAATCTTGCAGGGAGCAAGAATAGAATTTTTAAACCAAAAGTATATTGCAAATCTTTACCCAATGAAGCTGGCAGGATTTGATATTGTATTAGGAATGGATTGGTTAATAGCCAATAAAGCCAGTATTTTATGTGATCAAAAGTCAATTCAAGTAAATTCACCAAAGGGTGAAAAGATCACAATTAAAGGTGATAAGCCATCTAGATCCATGAAATTCATCTTTGTGATAAAAACTGCAAGCTATATAAGAAAAGGATCTATAGTGTATTTGATTTCTATAATCACTAACACTAAAGGAAAGGAATTAAAAGACATTCCAGTAGTGTCTCAGTTTTCAGATGTATTTCCGGAAGAATTACCAGGACTACCACCAGACAGAGAAGTTGAATTCAGAATTCATCTACTGCCAGGAACAGCACCAATTTCCAAAGCACCTTACCGTTTGGCACCAGCAGAGATGCAGGAATTAAAGAAACAATTAGACGAATTGCTGAAAAAAGGATTCATACAACCAAGTTCGTGGCCATGGGGAGCACCGATTTTATTCGTTAAAAAGAAGGACGGATCAATGCGTATGTGCATTGACTATCGTGAATTAAACAAGGTCACGATTAAGAACCGGTACCCATTACCGAGAATCGATGATCTGTTCGACCAATTGCATGGAGATCATTTTTTCTCTAAAATCGATTTAAGGTCAGGATATCATCAATTGAAGGTACAGGAAGAGGACATTCCTAAAACCGCGTTCATAACGAGGTATGGCCATTATGAATTTACAGTCAAGCCATTTGGTTTAACCAATACCCCAACTGCATTTATGGACATGATGAACCGAATATGTAAACCATATTTGGATAAATTCATAATTGTCTTTATAGATGATATTCTAATTTATTCTAAGAGTAAAGAGGAACATGCAAAACATTTGCACGCACTTTTCAGTCTATTAAGAAAGGAAAAGCTTTATGCTAAATTTTCAAAGTGCGAGTTTTGGTTAGAGCAAGTACAGTTTCTTGGACACTTAGTCAATCATGAAGGAATTCAACAAAAATCGAGGCAATTACCGAATGGAAAACCCTGAGTCACCAACCGAGGTTAGAAGTTTCTTAGGATTGGCTAGTTATTATAGAAGGTTCATTAGAGATTTTTCTAGAATAGCCATTCCTTTAACTAAGTTAACCTGTAAATCCATTAAGTTTGAATGGGGACCAAAACAGGAAGAAGCTTTTAGAATTCTTACGCATAGATTAACCCATGCACCCATACTAGGGTTACCAGAAGGAACTGAAGACTTTGTAGTCTATTGTGTCGCTTCTAAGTTAGGTTATGGATGTGTATTAATACAACCCCAAAAGGTTATAGCTTACGCCTCTAGACAACTTAAGAATCAGGAAGAGAATTATTCAACCCATGATCTAGAATTAGGAGCTATAATTTTTTCCCTTAAAATTTGGAGACATTATCTTTATGGTAGTAAGTTTACCATATTCACAGATCATAAAAGTTTAAGGTATGTTTTCGGGCAAAAAGAGTTGAATATGAGACAAAGACGCTGGATGGAGATGCTTAGTGATTATGATTGTGATATCCAATACCATGAAGGAAAAGCAAATGTAGTTGCTGATGCTTTAAGCCGAAAGTATCACAAAAAGCCAAAAAGGGTACGTTCTCTTAAATTAAATCTTCAAGTAGATTTAAATAATCAGATAAGAGAAGCACAAGAGTCAGTAATCAAGGAAGATACTGAAAAGTTAAAGGGTATGCAAAAGGAATTAGAACAAGGAACAGACGGAATTTGGAGATTCTATAAGAAGAGAATATGGATACCTAAATTAGGAAACCTACGCCATCATATATTAGAAGAAGCCCATAAGTATAAATATACGATGCATCCAGGAAGTGATAAAATGTACCAGGATTTAAGAAAGAATTTCTGGTGGATAGGAATGAAAAAGGATATAGCAGCCTATGTTTCTAAATGTTTAACATGTTCACAAGTTAAAGCTGAACATCAGAAACCCTCAGGTTTGTTACAACAATTAGAAATGCCAGTGTGGAAATGGGAATTGATAACAACGGATTTTGTTACCAAATTACCCAAAACAAAGAAAGGTAATGATACAATCTGGGTGATTGTAGATAGGCTAACCAAGTCAGCTCATTTCCTACCAATGAAAGAAACTTTCAGTATGGAACAGTTAGCTAAATTATATGTAAATGAAATTGTTTCTTTACATGGAATACCTTTATCAATTGTTTCTGATAGAGATAGCTGTTTTACCTCTCATTTTTTGTTAAGTTTTCAAAAAGCAATGGGAACCAAGTTAAATCTAAGCACAGTTTATCATTCTCAAACAAACAGACAAAGCTAAAGGACAATTCAGACAATGGAAGACATGCTTAGAGCTTGTGTAATTGATTTCGGAGGTAATTGGGACGATCACTTACCTTTAATAGAATTTTCTTATAATAATAGTTATCACACAAGTATCAATGCTGCACCATTCGAAGCACTTTATGGAAGAAAGTGCCGAACCCCAGTCTGTTGGGCAGAAGTTGGGGAAAAGCAACTATCTAGACCTGAGATAGTACAAGAAACAACTGACAAGATCATTCAAGTCAATGAACGACTAAAAGCAGCACGTGATCGACAAAAGAGTTATGCTGACAACAGACGAAAACCATTGGAATTTCAAGTAGGAGATAAAGTGTTGTTAAAAGTCTCTCCTTGGAAAGGAGTGGTAAGATTCATCAAAAGTGGGAAGCTAAGTCCCAGGTATATTGGACCTTTTGAGATTATTAGAAGAATAGGACATGTAGCCTATCAGCTACAATTGCCAGAGGAAATGGCAGGAATACATGATGTATTTCATGTATCAAATCTCAAGAAATGCTTAGCCGATGAATCACTGATGATACCTCTTAAGGATATAGAGGTAAATGAACAACTCAAGTTTATAGAAAGACCTCTACAGATTGAAGAAAGAAAAGTCAAAAATCTCAAACACAAGAGATTAGTTCTGGTCAAAGTGAAGTGGGACTCCAAAAGAGGACCTGAGTATACATGGGAGCTTAAATCAAAAAGACAAAGGAAATATCCACACCTATTCCAGTAGAACTTGAGGACGAGCTTTAAAACAAGGTGGGGAAGATATAATAATCTTAAAGAAAACCGAGACCCTTGAAATTTTCCGACACCCTAATATATTTTAAAATACCCCAATATGTCCAAAAATACACCCCATACGCGAAAACGGATCCCGAACACCCTAAATATTATTAAAAATAATTAAAAATAATGTTTTTGGGCTTGTCGCGGGCCGCGTAGACCTCTTAAAGGTCTTACGCGGGCCGCTAGAGATCAAGAAGGTGGCGCAGCCCGGTGATGACACGTGTCATCATCGTGGCAGGTCTAGTCGATGACCCGGATCAACTACAGCGTTGACCGGGTTTGACGCGGGCCGCGTAGCCCTTTGTTAACATTTACGCGGGCCGCGTAAAAGTTGAGATGAGGAACTATATATAGCAGGCATCGGCTTTCATCAAAACTTGCTCAAATCTTTCTTTCTAAACGTAATTCTCTCATAGTAGGCAAAATATACTGGTATTATACCCCCTTAAATAGCGAAGTTTTGCTCCGTTGTAAGTATTATAACCCTTGGATACGTATTAGATACGCTGCCCGATTGATCTAGGGTTCCGTAACGGCTGTCGTGGTTCTGGCTGACGTAGTCGTTGGAATGTCGTCTCGGGGAAGGTATTACTAATGTTAAAATGGGTTATTATACTAACACGTATGCATTTGTGTAAATTATAGATTGTCACCAAGAAACCTTAAAGGATAATCTAAGACAACAATGTGAGTTGATCCGCTTTTTGTAAACCTTTTGTTAACTGTTTTTACAAAACCTCATACAATTAAATATATATGAAGCAGTTATTGAGTATTTGTAAGAATACAATTATCATGAGTATGTTGGGGTTTTGTATACAAAATTTGTTACCACCAGGTCAAGGAGTAACATTTCTACAAGTCAGGTCTGACAGTACCATGGATGTTAATTGATATAACTTGGAACCAAATGTAATTGCGAGATCACCCTCAATACTGTACAATGGTTTTATTTAAACTTAATTAAACTGGGATTCACTCACCAGTATTTTCCACAGACAAATGTTTTCAAAACGTGTTTCAGGTAACAAATTGTGAAAGCCAAATAGAAGCCAGCTGGACAGCACTGAAGGCTTGGAAAAGTGGCAATAAAGTTACCTAAAATAAAATAGATGTTTTTATTTAATAAAATAGGATTTATTCCTATGAATATGTGTGTATTGCAAACTTGGGTTTTATCCCATGTGTTTAATATTATGAAAATGTGGTATTTTACTCTGATCAAATATTTCCTAACTACGGTCCTGATGAAAAATTCTGCTGCCAAATTAGACAATACGTGATACCACCGAAACTGGCTCGCGGCCGCCCGTTCTCGGGGATTAGGGATCGAGGGTTACGACATCGGCATTGAAAAATCTTTGTAAACCAAATCACACGTTTATATGTTGACATTTAAGAGATATACAGTCAAGAAAATCAAGGGCAATTGTGATATATATGCGGATTAGACACAAAAAATAAAACACTCAACAAATGGCTACAATTTATGGAATGTTTTTAGTGACGGCATCAGATTCCTAATTGATGGAGAAAGGTCTGGTGGCAAGAAAAGCTGATTCTAAGAGGTTGTCAAGTGTTTTCGCTCGACGATTCCATTCTTAGGTGGTTGGTTTGGCCCTTGTTCCTGTAACGGGAATCCTAGCCTGCTATATCCCATTTTAATTTTACACCATTGTTAACCTTACGCCTTTTTTACTCTCTGATCGAGGTTCTCGGCATTGAAAAATCTTCATAAACTAAATCACACGTGTATATGTTGACATTTAAGAGATATACAGTTGAGAAAATCAAGGGCAATGGTGATATATATGCGGATTAGACACAAAAAAAAACACTCAACAAATGTCTATAATTTAAGGAATGTGTTTAGTGATGGCATCAGATTCCTAATTGATGGAGAAATGTCTGGTGGCAAGAAAAGCTGCTTCTAAGAGGATGTCAAGTGTTTTCGCTCGACGATTCCATTCTTGGGTGGTTGGTTCGACCCTTTTTCCTGTAACTCGAATCCTAGCCTGGTATATCCCATTTTAATTTTACACCATTGTGAACCTTAAGCCTTTTTTACTCTCTGATCGAGGTTCTCGGCATTGAAAAATCTTCGTAAACTAAATCACACGTTTTTATGTTGACAATTAAAAGATATACAGTCAAGAAAATCTAGGGCAATGGTGATATATATGCGGATTAGACAACAAAAAAAAAACACTCAACAAATGGCTACAATTTAAGGAATGTGTTTAGTGACGACATCAGATTCCTAATTGATGGAGAAAGGTCTGGTGGCAAGAAATGTTGCTTCTAGGAGGTTGTCAAGTGTTTTCGCCCGACGATTCCATTTTTGGGTGGTTGGTTTGGCCCCTCTTCCTGTAACTCGAATCCTAGCCCGGTATATCCCATTTTAATTTTACACCATTGTGAACCTTATGCCTTTTTTACTCTCTGATCGAGGTTCTCGGCATCGAAAAATCTTCGTAAACTAAATCACACGTGTATATATTGACATTTAAGAGATATACAATCAAGAAAATCAAGGGCAATGGTGATATATATGCGGATTAGACACCAAAAAAAAACACTAAAAAAAATGGCTAAAATTTAAGGAATGTGTTTAGTGATGGCATCAGATTCCTAATTGATGGAGAAAGGTCTGGTGGCAAGAAAAGCTGCTTCTTGGAGGTTGTCGAGTGTTTTCGCTCGACGATTCCATTCTTGGGTGGTTGGTTTGGCCCTTCTTCCTGTAACTCGAATCCTAGCCCGGTATATCCCATTTTAATTTTACTCCATTGTGAACCTTACGCCTTTTTTACTTTCTGATCGAGGTTCTCGGCATTGAAAAATCTTCGTAAACTAAATCACACGTGTATATGTTGACATTTTTGAGATATACAGTCAAGAAAATAAAGGGCAACGGTGATATATATGCGGATTAGACACAAAAAAACTCTCAACAAATGGCTAGAATTTAAGGAATGTGTTTAGTGACGGCATCAGATTCCTAATTGATGGAGAAAGGTTTGGTGGCAAGAAAAGCTGCTTCTAGGAGGTTGTCAACTGTTTTCGCTCGACGATTCCATTCTTGGGAGGTTGGTAGTTTGGCTATTCTTACTGTAACTCGAATCCTAGCCAGGTATATCCATTTTAATTTTACACCATGAACCTTACGCCTTTTTTACTTTCTGATCGAGGTTCTCGGCATTGAAAAATCTTCGTAAATTAAATCACACGTGTATATGTTGGCATTTAAGAGATATACAGTCAAGAAAATAAAGGGCAATGGTGATATATAGGCGGATTAGATACAAAAAAACACTCAACAAATGGCTACAATTTAAGGAATGTGTTTAGTGACGGCATCAGATTCCTATTTGATGGAGAAAGGTCTGGTGGCAAGAAAAGCTGCTTCTAGGAGGTTGTCAAGTGTTTGCACTCGACGATTCCATTCTTGGGTGGTTGGTTTGGCCCTTGTTCCTGTAACTCGAATCCTACCCGGTATATCCCATTTTAATTTTACACCATTGTGAACCTTACGCCTTTTTTACTCTCTGATCCAGGTTCTCGGCATTGAAAAATCTTCGTAAACTAAATCACACGTGTATACGTTGACATTTAAGAGATATAAAGTCAAGAAAATCAAGGGTAATGGTGATATATATGCGGATTAGACACCAAAAAAACACTCAACAAATGGCTACAATTTAAGGAATGTGTTTAGTGACGGCATCAGTTTCCTAATTGATGGAGAAAGGTCTGGTGGCAAGAAAAGCTTCTTCTAAGAGGTTGTCAAGTGTTTTCGCTCGACGATTCCATTCTTGGGTGGTTGGTTCGGCCCTTTTTCCTGTAACTCGAATCCTAGCCCGGTATATCCCATTTTAATTTTACACCATTGTGAACCTTACGCCATTTTTACACTCTGATCGAGGTTCTTGGCATTGAAAAATCTTCGTAAACTAAATCACACGTGTATATGTTGACATTTAAAAGATATACAGTAAAGAAAATCAAGGGCAATGTTGATATATATGCGGATTAGACAACAAAAAAAACACTCAACAAATGGCTACAATTTAAGGAATGTGTTTAGTGATGGCACCAGATTCCTAATTGATTGAGAAAGGTCGGGTGGCAAGAAAAGCTGCTTCAAGGAGGTTGTCAAGTGTTTTCGCTCGACGATTCCATTCTTGGGTGGTAGGTTTGGCCTTTATTCCTGTAACTCGAATCCTAGCCCGGTATATCCCATTTTAATTTGACACCATTGTGAGGCTTACGCGCTTTTTTACTCTCTGATCGAGGATCTCGGCATGGAAAAATCTTCGTAAACTGAATCACACGTGTATACGTTGACATTTAAGAGATATACAGTCAAGAAAATAAAGGGCAATGGTAATATATATGCGGATTAGACACCAAAAAAACACTCAACAAATGGCTACAATTTAAGGAGTGTGTTTAGTGACGGCATCAGATTCCTATTTGATGGAGAAAGGTCTGGTGGCAAGAAAAGCTGCTTCTAAGAGGTTGTCAAGTGTTTTCACTCGACGATTCCATTCTTGGGTGATTGGTTTGGCCCTTGTTCCTGTAACTCGAATCCTACCCGGTATATCCCGTTTTCATTTTACACCATTGTGAACCTTACGCTTTTTACACTCTGATCGAGGTTCTCGGCATTGAAAAATCTTCGTAAACTAAATCACACGTGTATATGTTGACATTTAAAAGATATACAGTCAAGAAAATCAAGGGCAATGGTGATATATATGCGGATTAGACAACAAAAAAAACACTCAACAAATGGCTACAATTTAAGGAATGTGTTTAGTGATGGCATCAGATTCTTAATTGATTGAGAAAGGTCTGGTGGCAAGAAAAGCTGCTTCAAGGAGGTTGTCAAGTGTTTTCGCTCGACGATTCCATTCTTGGGTGGTTGGTTTGGCCCTTATTCCGGTAACTCGAATCCTAGCCCGGTATATCCCATTTTAATTTGACACCATTGTAAGCCTTACACGCTTTTTTAATCTCTGATCGAGGATTTCGGCATTGAAAAATCTTCATAAACTGAATCACACGTGTATACGTTGATATTTACGAGATATACAGTCAAGAAAATCAACGGCAATGGTGATATATATGCGGATTAGACACCAAAAAAACACTCAACAAATGGCTACAATTTAAGGAATGTGTTTAGTGACGGCATCAGATTCCTAATTGATGGAGAAAGGTCTGGTGGCAAGAAAAGCTGCTTCTAAGAGGTTGTCAAGTGTTTTCACCCGACGATTCCATTCTTGGGTGGTTGGTTTAGCCCTTGTTCCTATAACTCGAATCCTACCCGGTATATCCCATTTTAATTTTACACCATTGTGAACCTTACGCCTTTTTTACACTCTGATCGAGGTTCTCGGCATTGAAAAATCTTCGTAAAGTAAATCACACGTGTATATGTTGACATATAAAAGATATACAGTCAAGAAAATCAAGGACAATGGTGATATATATGCGGATTAGACAACAAAAAAAAAACACTCAACAAATGGCTACAATTTAAGGAATGTGTTTAGTGATGGCATCAGATTCCTAATTGATTGAGAAAGGTCGGGTGGCAAGAAAAGCTGCTTCAAGGAGGTTGTCAAGTGTTTTCGCTAGACGATTCCATTCTTGGGTGGTTGGTTTGGCCCTTATTCCTGTAACTCGAATCCTATCCCGGTATATCCCATTTTAATTTGACACCATTGTGAGCCTTACGCGCTTTTTTACTCTCTGATCGAGGATCTTGGCATTGAAAAATCTTCGTAAACTGAATCACACGTGTATACATTGATATTTAAGAGATATACAGTCAAGAAAATCAAGGGCAATGGTGATATATATGCGGATTAGACACCAAAAAAACACTCAACAAATGGCTACAATTTAAGGATTGTGTTTAGTGACGGCATCAGATTCCTAATTGATGGAGAAAGGTCTGGTGGCAAGAAAAGCTGCTTCTAAGAGGTTGTCAAGTGTTTTCACTCGACGATTCCATTCTTGGGTGGTTGCTTTGGCCCTTCTTCCTGTAACTCGAATCCTAGCCCGGTATATCCCATTTTAATTTTACACCATTGTGAACCTTACGCCTTTTTTACTCTCTGATTGAGGTTCTCGGCATTGAAAAATCTTCGTAAACTAAATCACACGTGTATATATTGACATTTAAGAGATATACAGTCAAGAAAATCAAGGGCAATGATGATATATATGTGGATTAGACACCAAAAAAAACACTCAAAAATGGAAAAAAAAATTTAAGGAATGTGTTTAGTGACGTCATCAAATTCCTAATTGATGGAGAAAGGTCTGGTGGCAAGAAAAGCTACTTTTAGGAGGCTGTCACGTATTTTCGCTGGACGATTTCATTCTTGGGTGGTTGTTTTGGCCCATCTTCCTGTAAATCGAATCCTAGCCCGGTATATCACATTTTAATTTTACATCATTGTGAACCTTACGCCTTTTTTTTTTACTTTCTGATCGAGGTTCTCGGAATTGAAAAATCTTCGTAAACCAAATCAAACGTGTATATGTTGACATTTAAGAGATATACAGTCAAGAAAATCAAGGGCAATGGTGATATATATGCGGATTAGACACACAAAAAAAACACTCAACAAATGGCTACAATTGAAGGAATGTGTATAGTGAGGGCATCAGATTCCTAATTGATGGAAAAATGTCTGGTGGCAAGAAAAGCTGCTTCTAGGAGGTTGTCAAGTGGTTTCGCTCGACGATTCCATTCTTGGGTGGTTGGTTTGGCCCTTCTTACTGTAACTCGAATCCTAGCCCGGTATATCCCATTTTAATTTTAGACTATTGTGAACCTTACGCCTTTTTTACTCTCTGATCGAGGTTCTCGGCACTGAAAAATCTTCGTAAACTAAATCACACGTGTATTTATTGACATTTAAGAGATATACAGTCGAGAAAATGAAGGGCAATGGCGATATATATGCGGATTAGACACCAAAAAGAACACTCAAACAATGGCTACAATTGAAGGAATGTGTTTAGTGACGGCATCAGATTCCTAATTGACGGAGAAAGGTTTGGTGGCAAGAAAACCTGATTCTAGGAGGTAGTCAAGTGTTTTCGCTTGACGATTCCATTCTTGGGTAGTTGGTTTGGCCCTTGTTCCTGTAACTCGAATCCTAGCCCGGTATATCCCATTTTAATTTTAGACTATTGTGAACCTTACGCCTTTTTTACTCTCTGATCGAGGTTCTCGGCACTGAAAAATCTTTGTAAACTAAATCACACGTGTATTTATTGACATTTAAGAGATATACAGTCAAGAAAATCAAGGGCAATGGTGATATATATGCGGATTAGACACAAAAAAAACACTCAACAAATGGCTACAATTTAAGAAATGTGTTTAGTGACAGTAATAGATTCCTAATTCTTGGAGAAAGGTCTGGTGGCAAGAGAAGTTGCTTCTAGGAGGTTGTCAAGTGTTTTCGCTCGACGATTCCACTCTTGGGTGGTTTGTTTGGCCCTTGTTCCGGTAACTCGAATCCTTGCCCGGTATATTCCATTTTATTTTATACCATTGTGAACCTTACGCCTTTTTTACTCTTTGATCGAGGTTCTCGGCATTGAAAATCTTCGTTTACGAAATCGCACGTGTATATGTTGACATTTACGAGATATACAGTCAAGAAAATCAAGGGCAATGGTGATATATATGCGGATTAGACACAAAAAAAAACGCTCAACAAATGGCTACAATTTAAGGAATGTGTTTAGTGATGGCATCAGATTCCTAATTGATGGAGAAAGGTCTGGTGGCAAGAAAAGCTGCTTCTTGGAGGTTGTCGAGTGTTTTCGCTCGGCGATTCCATTCTTGGGTGGTTGGATTGGCCCATGTTCCTGTAACTGAAATCCTAGCCCGGTATATCCCATTTTAATTTTACACCATTGTGAATCTTACGCCTTTTTTACTCTCTGATCTAGGTTCTCGGCATTGAAAAATCTTCGTAAATTAAATCACACGTGTATATGTTGACATTTTAGAGATATACTATCAAGAAAATCAAAGGCAATGGTGATATTTAAGCGGATTGGACACAAAATAAACACTCAAAAAATAGCTACAATTTAAGGAATATGTTTAGTGACGGCATCAGATTCCTAATTGATGGAGAAAGGTCTAGTGGCAAGAAAAGCAGCTTCTAGGAGGTTGTCAAGTGTTTTCGCTCGACGATTCCACTCTTGGGTGGTTTGTTTGGCCCCTGTTCCGGTAACTCGAATCCTTGCCCGGTATATTCCATTTTATTTTATACCATTGTGAACCTTACGCCTTTTTTACTCTTTGATCGAGGTTCTCGGCATTGAAAATCTTCGTAAACGAAATCGCACGTGTATATGTTGACATTTACGAGATATACAGTCAAGAAAATCAAGGGCAATGGTGATATATATGCGGATTAGACACAAAAAAAACGCTCAACAAATGGCTACAATTTAAGGAATGTGTTTAGTGATGGCATCAGATTCCTAATTGATGGAGAAATGTCTGGTGGCAATAAAAGTTGCTTCAAGGAGGTTGTCAAGTGTTTTCGCTCGACGATTCCATTCTTGGGTGGTTGGTTTGGCCCTCATTCTGTAACTCGAATCCTAGCCGGTTATATCCCATTTTTATTTTACACAATTGTGAAACTTACGCCTTTTTTACTCTCTGATCGAGGATCTCGGCATTGAAAAATCTTCGTAAACTGAATCACACGTGTATACGTTGATATTTAAGAGATATACAGTCAAGAAAATCAAGGGCAATGGTGATATATATGCGGATTAGACAACAAAAAAACACTCAACAAATGGCTACAATTTAAGGAATGTGTTTAGTGATGGCATCAGATTCTTAATTGATTGAGAAAGGTCTGGTGGCAAGAAAAGCTGCTTCCAGGAGGTTGTCAAGTGTTTTCGCTCGACGATTCCATTCTTGGGTGGTTGGTTTGGCCCTTTTTCCTGTAACTCGAATCCTAGCCCGGTATATCCCATTTTAATTTTACACCATTGTGAACCTTACGCCTTTTTTACACTCTGATCGAGGTTCTTGGCATTGAAAAATCTTCGTAAACTAAATCACACGTGTATATGTTGACATTTAAAAGATATACAGTCAAGAAAATCAAGGGCAATGGTGATATATATGCGGATTAGACAACAAAAAAAAAACACTCAACAAATGGCTACAATTTAAGGAATGTGTTTAGTGATGGCATCAGATTCCTAATTGATTGAGAAAGTTCGGGTGGCAAGAAAAGCTGCTTCAATGAGGTTGTCAAGTGTTTTCGCTCGACGATTCCATTCTTGGGTGGTTGGTTTGGCCCTTATTCCTGTAACTCGAATCCTGGCCCAATATATCCCAGTTTAATTTGACACCATTGTGAGGCTTACACGCTTTTTTACTCTCTGATCGAGGATCTCGGCATTGAAAAATCTTCGTAAACTAAATCACACGTCTATACGTTGACATTTAAGGGATATACAGTCAAGAAAATAAAGGGCAATGGTAATATATATGCGGATTAGACACCAAAAAAACACTCAATAAATGGCTACAATTTAAGGAGTGTGTTTAGTGACGGCATCAGATTCCTATTTGATGGAGAAAGGTCTGGTGGCAAGAAAAGCTGCTTCTAAGAGGTTGTCAAGTGTTTTCACTCGACGATTCCATTCTTGGGTGGTTGGTTTGGCCCTTGTTCCTGTAACTCGAATCCAAGCCCGGTATATCCCATTTTAATTTGACACCATTGTGAGCCTTACGCGCTTTTTTACTCTCTGATCGAGGATCTCGGCATTGAAAAATCTTCGTAAACTGAATCACACGTGTATACGTTGATATTTAAGAGATATACAGTCAAGAAAATCAAGGGCAATGGTGATATATATATGCGGATTAGACACCAAAAAAAACACTCAACAAATGGCTACAATTTAAGGAATGTGTTTAGTGACGGCATCAGATTCCTAATTGATGGAGAAAGGTCTGGTGGCAAGAAAAGTTGCTTCTAAGAGGTTGTCAAGTGTTTTCACTCGATGATTCCATTCTTGGGTGGTTGGTTTGGCCCTTGTTCCTGTAACTCGAATCCTACCCGGTATATCCCATTTTAATTTTACACCATTGTGAACCTTACGCCTTTTTTACACTCTGATCGAGGTTCTCGGCATTGAAAAATCTTCGTAAACTAAATCAAACCTGTATATGTTGACATTTAAAAGATATACAATCAAGAAAATCAAGGGCAATGGTGATATATATGCGGATTAGACAACAAAAAAAAACACTCAACAAATGGCTACAATTTAAGGAATGTGTTTAGTGATGGCATCAGATTTCTAATTGATTGAGAAAGGTCTGGTGGCAAGAAAAGCTGCTTCAAGGAGGTTGTCAAGTGTTTTCGCTCGACGATTCCATTCTTGGGTGGTTGGTTTGGCCCTTATTCCTATAACTCGAATCCTAGCCCGGTATATCCCATTTTAATTTGACACCATTGTGAGCCTTACACGCTTTTTTACTCTCTGATCGAGGATCTCGGCATTGAAAAATCTTCGTAAACTGAATCACATGTGTATACGTTGACATTTAAGAGATATACAGTCAAGAAAATCAAGGGCAATGGTGATATATATGCGGATTAGACACCAAAAAAACAATCAACAAATGGCTACAATTTAAGGAATGTGTTTAGTGACGGCATCAGATTTCTAATTGATGGAGAAAGGTCTGGTGGCAAGAAAAGCTGCTTCTAAGAGGTTGTCAAGGGTTTTCACTCGACGATTCCATTCTTGGGTGGTTGGTTTAGCCCTTGTTCCTGTAACTCGAATCCTACCCGGTATATCCCATTTTAATTTTACACCATTGTGAACCTTACGCCTTTTTTACACTCTGATCGAGGTTCTCGGCATTGAAAAATCTTCGTAAAGTAAATCACACGTGTATATGTTGACATTTAAAAGATATACAATCAAGAAAATCAAGGACAATGGTGATGTATATGCTAATTAGACAACAAAAAAAACACTCAACAAATGGCTACAATTTAAGGAATGTGTTTAGTGATGGCATCAGATTCCTAGTTGATTGAGAAAGGTCGGGTGGCAAGAAAAGCTGCTTCAAGGAGGTTGTCAAGTGTTTTCGCTCGACGATTCCATTCTTGGGTGGTTGGTTTGGCCCTTATTCCTGTAACTCGAATCCTAGCCCGGTATATCCCATTTTAATTTGACACCATTGTGAGCCTTACGCGCTTTTTTACTCTCTGATCGAGGATCTCGGCATTGAAAAGTCTTCGTAAACTGAATCACACGTGTATACGTTGATATTTAAGAGATACACAGTCAAGAAAATCAAGGGCAATGGTGATATATATGCAGATTAGACACCAAAAAAACACTCAACAAATGGCTACAATTTAAGGAATGTGTTTAGTGACGGCATCAGATTCCTAATTGATGGAGAAAGGTCTGGTGGCAAGAAAAGCTGCTTCTAAGAGGTTGTCAAGTGTTTACACTCGACGATTCCATTCTTGGGTGGTTGGTTAGGCACTTCTTCCTGTAACTCGAATCCTAGCCCGGTATATCCCATTTTAATTTTACACCATTGTGAACGTTACGCCTTTTTTACTCTCTGGTTGAGGTTCTCGGCATTGAAAATCTTCGTAAACTAAATCACACGTGTATATATTGACATTTAAGAGATATACAATCAAGAAGATCAAGGGCAATGGTGATATATATGTGGATTAGACACCAAAAAAAAACACTCAAAAATGGAAAAAAATTTAAGGAATGTGTTTAGTGACGGCATCAGATTCCTAATTGATGGAGAAAGGTCTGGTGGCAAGAAAAGCTACTTTTAGGAGGCTGTCAAGTGTTTTCGCTCGACGATTTCATTCTTGGGTGGTTGTTTTGGCCCATCTTCCTGTAAATCGAATCCTAGCCCGGTATATCGCATTTTAATTTTACATCATTGTGAACCTTACGCCTTTTTTTTTACTATCTGATCGAGGTTCTCGGCATTGAAAAATCTTCGTAAACCAAATCAAACGTGTATATGGTGACATTTAAGAGATATACAGTCAAGAAAATCAAGGGCAATGGTGATATATATGCGGATTAGACACACAAAAAAAACACTCAACAAATAGCTACAATTTAAGGAATGTGTTTAGTGAGGGCATCAGATTCCTAATTGATGGAAAAAGGTCTGGTGGCAAGAAAAGCTGCTTCTAGGAGGTTGTCAAGTGTTTTCGCTCGATGATTCCATTCTTGGGTGGTTGGTTTGGCCCTTCTTACCGTAACTCGAATCCTAACCCGGTATATCCCATTTTAATTTTAGACTATTGTGAACTTTACGCCTTTTTTACTCTCTGATCGAGGTTCTCGGCACTGAAAAATCTTCGTAAACTAAATCACACGTGTATTTATTGACATTTAAGAGATATACAGTCGAGAAAATCAAGGGCAATGGCGATATATATGCGGATTAGACACCAAAAAGAACACTCAAACAATGGCTACAATTTAAGGAATGTGTATAGTGACGGCATCAGATTCCTAATTAATGGAGAAAGGTCTGGTGGCAAGAAAAGCTGATTCTAGGAGGTAGTCAAGTGTTTTCGCTCGACGATTCCATTCTTGGGTAGTTGGTTTGGCCCTTGTTCCTGTAACTCGAATCCTAGCCCGGTATATCCCATTTTAATTTTAGACTATTGTGAACCTTACGCCTTTTTTACTCTCTGATCGAGGTTCTCGGCACTGAAAAATATTTGTAAACTAAATCACACGCGTATATGTTGACATTTAAGAGATATACAGTCAAGAAAATCAAGGGCAATAGTGATATATATGCGGATTAGACACAAAAAAAAACACTCAACAAATGGCTACAATTTAAGGAATGTGTTTAGTGACGGCATCAGATTCCTATTTGATGGAGAAAGGTCTGGTGGCAAGAAAAGCTGCTTCTAAGAGGTTGTCAAGTGTTTTCACTCGACGATTCCATTCTTGGGTGGTTGGTTTAGCCCTTGTTCCTGTAACTCGAATCCTACCCGGTATATCGCATTTTAATTTTACACCATTGTGAACCTTACGCCTTTTTTACACTCTGATCGAGGTTCTCGGCATTGAAAAATCTTCGTAAACTAAATCAAACGTGTATATGTTGACATTTAAAAGAGATACAGTCAAGAAAATCAAGGGCAATGGTGATATATATGCGGATTAGACAACAAAAAAAAAAACACTCAACAAATGGCTACAATTTAAGGAATGTGTTTAGTGATGGCATCAGATTCTTAATTGATTGAGAAAGGTCTGGTGGCAAGAAAAGCTGCTTCAAGGAGGTTTTCAAGTGTTTTCGCTCGACGATTCCATTCTTGGGTGGTTGGTTTGGCCCTTATTCCTATTACCCGAATCCTAGCCCGGTATATCCCATTTTAATTTGACACCATTGTGAGCCTTACGAGCTTTTTTACTATCTGATCAAGGATCTCGGCATTGAAAAATCTTCGTAAACTGAATCACATGTCTATACGTTGACATTTAAGAGATATACAGTCAAGAAAATCAAGGGCAATGGTGATATATATGCGGATTAGACACCAAAAAAACACTCAACAAATGGCTACAATTTAAGGAATGTGTTTAGTGACGGCATCAGATTTCTAATTGATGGAGAAAGGTCTGGTGGCAAGAAAAGCCGCTTCTAAGAGGTTGTCAAGTGTTTTCACTCGACGATTCCATTCTTGGGTGGTTGGTTTAGCCCTTGTTCCTGTAACTCGAATCCTACCCGGTATATCCCATTTTAATTTTACACCATTGTGAACCTTACGCCTTTTTTACACTCTGATCGAGGTTCTCGGCATTGAAAAATCTTCGTAAAGTAAATCACACGTGTATATGTTGACATTTAAAAGATATACAGTCAAGAAAATCAAGGTCAATGGTGATGTATATGCTGATTAGACAACAAAAAAAACACTCAACAAATGGTTACAATTTAAGGAATGTGTTTAGTGATGGCATCAGATTCCTAATTGGTTGAGAAAGGTCGGGTGGCAAGAAAAGCTGCTTCAAAGAGGTTGTCAAGTGTTTTCGCTTGACGATTCCATTCTTGGGTGGTTGGTTTGGCCCTTATTCCTGTAACTCGAATCCTAGCCCGGTATATCCCATTTTAATTTGACACCATTGTGAGCCTTACGCGCTTTTTTACTCTCTGATCGAGGATCTCGGCATTGAAAAATCTTCGTAAACTGAATCACACGTGTATACGTTGATATTTAAGAGATATACAGTCAAGAAAATCAAGCGCAATGGTGATATATATGCGGATTAGACACCAAAAAAACACTCAACAAATGGCTACAATTTAAGGAATGTGTTTAATGACGGCATCAGATTCCTAATTGATGGAGAAAGGTCTGGTGGTAAGAAAAGCTGCTTCTAAGAGGTTGTCAAGTGTTTACACTCGACGATTCCATTCTTGGGTGGTTGGTTTGGCCCTTCTTCCTGTAACTCGAATCCTAGCCCGGTATATCCCATTTTAATTTTACACCATTGTGAACGTTACGCCTTTTTTACTCTCTGGTTGAGGTTCTCGGCATTGAAAATCTTCGTAAACTAAATCACACGTGTATATATTGACATTTAAGAGATATACAGTCAAGAAGATCAAGGGCAACGGGGATATATATGTGGATTAGACACAAAAAAAAAACACTCAAAAATGGAAAAAAATTAAAGGAATGTGTTTAGTGACGGCATCAGATTCCTAATTGATGGAGAAAGGTCTGGTGGCAAGAAAAGCTACTTTTAGGAGGCTGTCAAGTGTTTTCGCTCGACGATTTCATTCTTGGGTGGTTGTTTTGGCCCATCTTCCTGTAAATCGAATCCTAGCCCGGTATATCGCATTTTAATTTTACATCATTGTGAACCTTACGCCTTTTTTTTTACTTTCTGATCGAGGTTCTCGGCATTGAAAAATCTTCGTAAACCAAATCAAACGTGTATATGTTGACATTTAAGAGATATACAGTCAAGAAAATCAAGGGCAATGGTGATATATATGCGGATTAGACACACAAAAAAAACACTCAACAAATGGCTACAATTTAAGGAATGTGTTTAGTGAGGGCATCAGATTCCTAATTGATGGAAAAAGGTCTGGTAGCAAGAAAAGCTGCTTCTAGGAGGTTGTCAAGTGTTTTCGCTCGACGATTCCATTCTTGGGTGGTTGGTTTGGCCCTTCTCACCGTAACTCGAATCCTAGCCCGGTATATCCCATTTTAATTTTAGACTATTGTGAACCTTACGCCTTTTTTACTCTCTGATCGAGGTTCTCGGCACTGAAAAATCTTCGTAAACTAAATCACACGTGTATTTATTGACATTTAAGAGATATACAGTCGAGAAAATCAAGGGCAATGGCGATATATATGCGGATTAGACACCAAAAAGAACACTCAAACAATGGCTACAATTTAAGGAATGTGTTTAGTGACGGCATCAGATTCCTAATTGATGGAGAAAGGTCTGGTGGCAAGAAAAGCTGATTCTAGGAGGTAGTCAAGTGTTTTCGCTCGACGATTCCATTCTTGGGTAGTTGGTTTGGCCCTTGTTCCTGTAACTCGAATCCTAGCCCGGTATACCCCATTTTAATTTTAGACTATTGTGAACCTTACGCCTTTTTTACTCTCTGATCGAGGTTCTCGGCACTGAAAAATCTTTGTAAACTAAATCACACGTGTATATGTTGACATTTAAGAGATATACAGTCAAGAAAATCAAGGGCAATAGTGATATATATGCGGAATAGACACAAAAAAAAACACTCAACAAATGGCTACAATTTAAGGAATGTGTTTAGTGACGGCATCAGATTCCTATTTGATGGAGAAAGGTCTGGTGGCAAGAAAAGCTGGTTCTAGGAGGTTGTCAATTGCTTTCACTCGACAATTCCATTCTTAGGTGGTTGGTTTGGCCCTTGTTCCTGTAACTCGAATCCTCGCCCGGTATATCCCATTTTAATTTTAGACTATTGTGAAACTTACGCCTTTTTTACTCTCTGATCGAGGTTCTCGGCACTGAAAAATCTTCGTAAACTAAATCACACGTGTATTTATTGACATTTAAGAGATATACAGTCGAGAAAATCAAGGGCAATGGCGATATATATACGGATTAGACACCAAAAAGAACACTCAAACAATGGCTACAATTTAAGGAATGTGTTTAGTGACAGCATCAGATTCCTAATTGATGGAGAAAGGTCTGGTGGCAAGAAAAGCTGATTCTAGGAGGTAGTCAAGTTTTTTCGCTCGACGATTCCATTCTTGGGTAGTTGGTTTGGCCCTTGTTCTTGTAACTCGAATCCTAGCCCGGTATATCCCATTTTAATTTTAGACTATTGTGAACCTTACGCTTTTTTACTCTCTAATCGAGGTTCTCGGAACTGAAAAATCTTTGTAAACTAAATCACACGTGTATTTATTGACATTTAAGAGATATACAGTCAAGAAAAATCAAGGGCAATGGTGATATATATGCGGATTAGACACAAAAAAAAAACACTCAACAAATGGCTACAATTTAAGGAATGTGTTTAGTGACGGTAATAGATTCCTAATTCATGGAGAAAGGTCTGGTGGCAAGAAAAGTTGCTTCTAGGATTTTGTCAAGTGTTTTCGCTCGGCGATTCCATTCTTGGGTGGTTGGATTGGCCCATGTTCCTGTAACTCAAATCCTAGCCCGGTATATCCCATTTTAATTTTACACCATTGTGAATCTTACGCCTTTTTTACTCTCTGATGGAGGTTCTCGGCATTGAAAAATCTTCGTAAATTAAATCACACGTGTATATGTTGACATTTTAGAGATATACTGTCAAGAAAATCAAAGGCAATGGTGATATTTAAGCGGATTGGTCACAAAAAAACACTCAAAAAATAGCTACAATTTAAGGAATATGTTTAGTGACGGCATCAGATTCCTAATTGATGGAGAAAGGTCTGGTGGCAAGAAAAGCAGCTTCTAGGAGGTTGTCAAGTGTTTTCGCTCGACGATTCCATTCTTGGGTCGTTTGTTTGGCCCTTGTTCCGGTAACTCGAATCCTAGCCCGGTATATTCCATTTTATTTTATACCATTGTGAACCTTACGCCTTTTTTACTCTTTGATCGAGGTTCTCGGCATTGAAAATCTTCATAAACGAAATCGCACGTGTATATGTTGACATTTACGAGATATACAGTCAAGAAAATCAAGGGCAATGGTGATATATATGGGGATTAGACACAAAAAAAAAACACTCAACAAATGGCTACAATTTAAGGAATGTGTTTAGTGATGGCATCAGATTCCTAATTGATGGAGAAATGTCTGGTTGCAATAAAGTTTGCTTCAAGGAGGTTGTCAAGTGTTTTCGCTCGACGATTCCATTCTTGGGTGGTTGGTTTGGCCCTCATTCCTGTAACTCGAATCCTAGTCGGTTATATCCCATTTTTATTTTACACCATTGTGAAACTTACCCCTTTTTTACTCTCTGATCGAGGATCTCGGCATTGAAAAATCTTCGAAAACTAAATCACACGTGTATACGTTGACATTTAAGAGATATACAGTCAAGAAAATCAAGGGCAATGGTGATATATATGCGGATTAGTCACAAAAAAAAACACTCAACAAATGGCTACAATTTAAGGAATGTGTTTAGTGACGGCATCAGATTCCTAATTGATGGAGAAAGGTATGGTGGCAAGAAAAGCTGCTTCTAGGAGGTTGTCAAGTATTTTCGCTTGACGATTCCATTCTTGGGTGGTTGGTTTGGCCCTTCTTCCTGTAACTAGAATTCTAGCCCGGTATATCCCATTTTAATTTTAGACTATTGTGAACCTTACGCCTTTTTTACTCTCTGATCGAGGTTCTTGGCATTGAAAAATCTTCGTAAACTAAATCACACGTGTATTTATTGACATTTAAGAGACATACAGTCAAGAAAATCAAGGGAAATGGTGATATATATGCGGATTAGACACCAAAAAAAACAAACAATTTAAGGAATGTGTTTAGTGACGGCATCAGATTCCTAATTGATGGAGAAAGGTCTGGTGGCAAGAAAAGCTGATTCAAGGAGGTTGTCAAGTGTTTTCGCTCGACGATTCCATTCTTGGGTAGTTGGTTTGGCCCTTGTTCATGTAACTCGAATCCTAGCCCGGTATATCCCATTTTCATTTTACACCATTGTGAACCTTACGCCTTTTTTACTCTCTAGTCAAGGTTCTCGGCATTGAAAAATCTTCGTAAACTAAATCACACGTGTATATGTTGACATTTAAGAGATATACAGTCAAGAAAATCTAGGGCAATGGTGATATATATGCGGAATAGACACCAAAAAAAAAAAAACACTCAACAAATGGCTACAATTTAAGGAATGTGTTTAGTGACGTCATCAGATTCCTCATTGATGGAGAAAGGTCTGGCGGCAACAAAAGTTGTTTTTTGGAGGATGTCATGTGTTTTCGCTCGACGATTCCATTCTGGGGGGGTTGGTTTGGCCCTTGTTCTTGTAACCCGAATCCTAGCCCGGTATATTCAATTTTAATTTTACACCATTGTGAATCTTATGCCTTTTTTACTCTCGGATCGAGGTACTCGGCATTGAAAAATCTTGGTAAACTAAATCACACGTGTATATGTTGACATTTAAGAGATATACAGTCAAGAAAATCATTGGCAATGGTGTTATATATGCGGATTAGATACAAAAAAAAACACTCAACAAATGGCTAGAATTTAAGGAATGTGTTTAGTGGCGGCATCAGATTCCTAATTGATGGAGAAAGTTCTAGTGACAAGAAAAGTTGTGTCTAAGAGGTTGTCAAGTGTTTTCGCTCGACGATTCCATTCTGGGGTGGTTGGTTTGGCCCTTATTCCTGTAACCCGAATCCTAGTCCAGTATATCCCATTCTTATTTTACACCATTGTGAACCTTACGCCTTTTTTACTCACGGATCGAACTTCTCCGCATTGAAAAATATTCGTAAACTAAATCACACATGTATATGTTGATATTTAAGAGATATACAGGCAAAAAAATCAAGGGCAATGGTGATATATATGCGGATTAGACACAAAAAAAAAAACTCAACAAATGGCTACAATTTAAGGAATGTGTTTAGTGACGGCATTAGATTCCTAATTGATGGAGAAAGGACTGGTGGCAAGAAAAGTTGTTTCTAGGAGGTTGTCATGTGTTTTCGCTCGACTATTCCATTCTGGGGTGGTTGGTTTGGCCCTTGTTCCTGTAATCCGAATCCTAGCCCGGTATATCCCATTTTAATTTTACACCATTGTGAACCTTACGCCTTTTTTACTCTCTGATCGAGGTTTTCGGCATTGAAGAGATATACAGTTAAGAAAATCAAGGGCAATGGTGTTATATATGCGGATTAGACACAAAAAAAAACACTCAACAAATGGCTACAATTTAAGAAATGTGTTTATTGACGGCATCAGATTCCTAATTGATGGAGAAAATTCTGGTGGCAAGAAAAGCTGCGTCTAAGAGGTTGTCAAGTGTTTTCGCTCGACGATTCCATTCTGGGTTGGTTGGTTTGGCCCTTGTTCCTGTAACCCGAATCCTAGCCCTGTATATCCCATTTTAATTTTACACCATTGTGAACCTTATGCCTTTTTTACTTTCGGATCGAAGTTCTCGGCATTGAAAAATATTCGTAAACTAAATCAAACGTGTATATGTTGACATTTAAGAGATATACAGTCAAGAATATCAAGGGCAATGTTGATATATATGCGGATTAGACACCAAAAAAACACTCAACAAATGGCTACAATTTAAGGAATGTGTTTTGTGACGGCATCAGATTCCTAATTGATGGAGAAAGGTCTGGTGGCAAGAAAAGCTGCTTCTCGGAGGTTGTCAAGTGTTTTCGCTCGACGATTCCATTCTTGGGTGGTTGGTTTGGCCATTCTTCCTGTAACTCGAATCCTAGTCCGGTATATCCCATTTTAATTTTACACCATTGTGAACCTTACGCCTTTTTTACTCTCTGATCGAGGTTCTTGGGATTGAAAAATCTTCGTAAACTAAATCACAGATGTATATGTTGACATTTAAGAGATATACAGTCAAGAAAATCAAGGGCAATGGTGATATATAAGCGGATTAGACGCCAAAAATAAAACACTCAACAAATGGCTACAATTTAAGGAATGTGTTTAGTGACGTCATCAGATTCCTAATTGATGGAGAAAGGTCTGGTGGCAAGGAAAGTTGTTTCTAGGAGGTTGTCATGAGTTTTCGCTCGACGATTCCATTCTGGGGTGGTTGGTTTGGCCCTCTTTCCTGTAATCCGAATCCTAGCCCGGTATATCCGCTTTTAATTTTACACCATTGTGAACCTTACTCCTTTTTTACTCTCTGATTGAGGTTCTCGGCATTGAAAAATCTTCGTAAACTAAATCACACGTGTATATGTTGACATTTAAGAGATATACAGTCAAGAAAATCAAGGCCAATGTTGTTATATATGCGGATTAGACACCAAAAAAAACACTCAACAAATGGCTACAATTTAAGGAATGTGTTTTGTGACGTTATCAGATTCCTAATTGATGGAGAAAGGTCTGGTGGCAAGAAAAGCTGCTTCTAGGAGGTTGTCAATTGTTTTCGCTCGACGATTCCATTCTTGGGTGGTTGGTTTGGCCCTTGTTCCTGTAACTCGAATCCTAGCCCGGTATATCCCATTTTAATTTTACACCATTGTTAACCTTACGCCTTCTTTACTCTCTGATCAAGGTTCTCGGCATTGAAAAATCTTCGTAAACTAAATCACACATGTATATGTTGACATTTAAGAGATATACAGTCAAGAAAATCAAGGGCAATGGTGTTATATATGCGGATTAGACACCAAAAAAAAACACTCAACAAATGGCTACAATTTAAGGAATTTGTTTAGTGGCGGCATCAGATTCCTAATTGTTGGAGAAAGTTCTAGTGGCAAGAAAAGCTGCGTCTAAGAGGTTGTCAAGTGTTTTCGCTCGATGATTCCATTCTGGGGTGGTTGGTTTGGCCCATGTTCCTGTAACCCGAATCCTAGCCCAGTATATCCCATTTTAATTTTACACCATTGTGAACCATACGCCTTTTTTACTCTCGGATCGAAGTTCTCGGCATTGAAAAATATTCGCAAACTAAATCACACGTGTATATGTTGACATTTAAGAGATATACAGTCAAGTAAATCAAGGGCAATGGTGATATATATGCGGATTAGACACCAAAAAAAGCACTCAACAAATGGCTACAATTTAAGGAATGTGTTTAGTGACGGCATCAGATTCCTAATTGATGGAGAAAGGTTTGGTGGCAAGAAAAGCTGCTTCCCGGAGGTTGTCAAGTGTTTTCGCTCGACGATTCCATTTTTGGGTGGTTGGTTTGGCCCTTCTTCCTGTAACTCGAATCCTAGTCCGGTATATCCCATTTTAATTTTACACCATTGTGAACCTTACGCCTTTTTTACTCTCGGATCGAAGTTCTCGGCATTGAAAAATATTCGCAAACTAAATCACACGTGTATATGTTGACATTTAAGAGATATACAGTCAAGTAAATCAAGGGCAATGGTGATATATATGCGGATTAGACACCAAAAAAAACACTCAACAAATGGCTACAATTTAAGGAATGTGTTTAGTGACGGCATCAGATTCCTAATTGATGGAGAAAGGTTTGGTGGCAAGAAAAGCTGCTTCCCGGAGGTTGTCAAGTGTTTTCGCTCGACGATTCCATTTTTGGGTGGTTGGTTTGGCCCTTCTTCCTGTAACTCGAATCCTAGTCCGGTATATCCCATTTTAATTTTACACCATTGTGAACCTTACGCCTTTTTTACTCTCTGATCGAGGTTCTCGGCACGGAAAAATCTACGTAAACTAAATCACAGGTGTATATGTTGACATTTAAGAGATATACAGTCAAGAAAATCAAGGGCAATGGTGATATATAAGCGGATTAGACACCAAAAATAAAACACTCAACAAATGGCTATAATTTAAGGAATGTGTTTAGTGATGGCATCAGATTCCTAATTGATGGAGAAAGCTCTGGTGGCAAGAAAAGTTGTTTCTAGGAGGTTGTCATGTGTTTTCGCTCGACGATTCCATTCTGGGGTGGTTGGTTTGGCCCTCTTTCCTGTAATCCGAATCCTAGCCCGGTATATCCCCTTTTAATTTTACACCATTGTGAACCTTACTCCTTTTTTACTCTCTGATCGAGGTTCTCGGCATTGAAAAATCTTCGTAAACTAAATCACACGTGTATATGTTGACATTTAAGAGATATACAGTCAAGAAAATCAAGGCCAATGTTGTTATATATGCGGATTAGACACCAAAAAAAACACTCAACAAATGGCTACAATTTAAGGAATGTGTTTTGTGACGTTATCAGATTCCTAATTGATGGAGAAAGGTCTGGTGGCAAGAAAAGCTGCTTCTAGGAGGTTGTCAATTGTTTTCGCTCGACGATTCCATTCTTGGGTGGTTGGTTTGGCCCTTGTTCCTGTAACTCGAATCCTAGCCCGGTATATCCCATTTTAATTTTACACTATTGTTAACCTTACGCCTTTTTTACTCTCTGATCAAGGTTCTCGGCATTTAAAAATCTTCGTAAACTAAATCACACATGTATATGTTGACATTTAAGAGATATACAGTCAAGAAAATCAAGGGCAATGGTGTTATATATGCGGATTAGACACCAAAAAAAAGACTCAACAAATGGCTACAATTTAAGGAATTTGTTTAGTGGCGGCATCAGATTCCTAATTGTTGGAGAAAGTTCTAGTGGCAAGAAAAGCTGCGTCTAAGAGGTTGTCAAGTGTTTTCGCTCGACGATTCCATTCTGGGGTGGTTGGTTTGGCCCATGTTCCTGTAACCCGAATCCTAGCCCAGTATATCCCATTTTAATTTTACACCATTGTGAACCTTACGCCTTTTTTACTCTCGGATCGAAGTTCTCGGCATTGAAAAATATTCGCAAACTAAATCACACGTGTATATGTTGACATTTAAGAGATATACAGTCAAGTAAATCAAGGGCAACGGTGATATATATGCGGATTAGACACCAAAAAAAACACTCAACAAATGGCTACAATTTAAGGAATGTGTTTAGTGACGGCATCAGATTCCTAATTGATGGAGAAATGTTTGGTGGCAAGAAAAGCTGCTTCCCGGAGGTTGTCAAGTGTTTTCGCTCGACGATTCCATTTTTGGGTGGTTGGTTTGGCCCTTCTTCCTGTAACTCGAATCCTAGTCCGGTATATCCCATTTTAATTTTACACCATTGTGAACCTTACGCCTTTTTTACTCTCTGATCGAGGTTCTCGGCACGGAAAAATCTACGTAAACTAAATCACAGGTGTATATGTTGACATTTAAGAGATATACAGTCAAGAAAATCAAGGGCAATGGTGATATATAAGCGGATTAGACACCAAAAATAAAACACTCAACAAATGGCTATAATTTAAGGAATGTGTTTAGTGACGGCATCAGATTCCTAATTGATGGAGAAAGCTCTGGTGGCAATAAAAGTTGTTTCTAGGAGGTTGTCATGTGTTTTCGCTCGACGATTCCATTCTGGGGTGGTTGGTTTGGCCCTCTTTCCTGTAATCCGAATCCTAGCCCGGTATATCCCCTTTTAATTTTACACCATTGTGAACCTTACTCCTTTTTTACTCTCTGATCGAGGTTCTCGGCATTGAAAAATCTTCGTAAACTAAATCACACGTGTATATGTTGACATTTAAGAGATATACAGTCAAGAAAATCAAGGCCAATGTTGTTATATATGCGGATTAGACACCAAAAAAAACACTCAACAAATGGCTACAATTTAAGGAATGTGTTTTGTGACGTTATCAGATTCCTAATTGATGGAGAAAGGTCTGGTGGCAAGAAAAGCTGCTTCTAGGAGGTTGTCAATTGTTTTCGCTCGACGATTCCATTCTTGGGTGGTTGGTTTGGCCCTTGTTCCTGTAACTCGAATCCTAGCCCGGTATATCCCATTTTAATTTTACACTATTGTTAACCTTACGCCTTTTTTACTCTCTGATCAAGGTTCTCGGCATTTAAAAATCTTCGTAAACTAAATCACACATGTATATGTTGACATTTAAGAGATATACAGTCAAGAAAATCAAGGGCAATGGTGTTATATATGCGGATTAGACACCAAAAAAAACACTCAACAAATGGCTACAATTTAAGGAATGTGTTTTGTGACGTTATCAGATTCCTAATTGATGGAGAAAGGTCTGGTGGCAAGAAAAGCTGCTTCTAGGAGGTTGTCAATTGTTTTCGCTAGACGATTCCATTCTTGGGTGGTTGGTTTGGCCCTTGTTCCTGTAACTCGAATCCTAGCCCGGTATATCCCATTTTAATTTTACACTATTGTTAACCTTACGCCTTTTTTACTCTCTGATCAAGGTTCTCGGCATTTAAAAATCTTCGTAAACTAAATCACACATGTATATGTTGACATTTAAGAGATATACAGTCAAGAAAATCAAGGGCAATGGTGTTATATATGCGGATTAGACACCAAAAAAAACACTCAACAAATGGCTACAATTTAAGGAATTTGTTTAGTGGCGGCATCAGATTCCTAATTGTTGGAGAAAGTTCTAGTGGCAAGAAAAGCTGCGTCTAAGAGGTTGTCAAGTGTTTTCGCTCGACGATTCCATTCTGGGGTGGTTGGTTTGGCCCATGTTCCTGTAACCCGAATCCTAGCCCAGTATATCCCATTTTAATTTTACACCATTGTGAACCTTACGCCTTTTTTACTCTCGGATCGAAGTTCTCGGCATTGAAAAATATTCGCAAACTAAATCACACGTGTATATGTTGACATTTAAGAGATATACAGTCAAGTAAATCAAGGGCAACGGTGATATATATGCGGATTAGACACCAAAAAAAACACTCAACAAATGGCTACAATTTAAGGAATGTGTTTAGTGACGGCATCAGATTCCTAATTGATGGAGAAAGGTTTGGTGGCAAGAAAAGCTGCTTCCCGGAGGTTGTCAAGTGTTTTCGCTCGACGATTCCATTTTTGGGTGGTTGGTTTGGCCCTTCTTCCTGTAACTCGAATCCTAGTCCGGTATATCCCATTTTAATTTTACACCATTGTGAACCTTACGCCTTTTTTACTCTCTGATCGAGGTTCTCGGCACGGAAAAATCTACGTAAACTAAATCACAGGTGTATATGTTGACATTTAAGAGATATACAGTCAAGAAAATCAAGGGCAATGGTGATATATAAGCGGATTAGACACCAAAAATAAAACACCCAACAAATGGCTATAATTTAAGGAATGTGTTTAGTGACGGCATCAGATTCCTAATTGATGGAGAAAGCTCTGGTGGCAATAAAAGTTGTTTCTAGGAGGTTGTCATGTGTTTTCGCTCGACGATTCCATTCTGGGGTGGTTGGTTTGGCCCTCTTTCCTGTAATCCGAATCCTAGCCCGGTATATCCCCTTTTAATTTTACACCATTGTGAACCTTACTCCTTTTTTACTCTCTGATCGAGGTTCTCGGCATTGAAAAATCTTCGTAAACTAAATCACACGTGTATATGTTGACATTTAAGAGATATACAGTCAAGAAAATCAAGGCCAATGTTGTTATATATGCGGATTAGACACCAAAAAAAACACTCAACAAATGGCTACAATTTAAGGAATGTGTTTTGTGACGTTATCAGATTCCTAATTGATGGAGAAAGGTCTGGTGGCAAGAAAAGCTGCTTCTAGGAGGTTGTCAATTGTTTTCGCTCGACGATTCCATTCTTGGGTGGTTGGTTTGGCCCTTGTTCCTGTAACTCGAATCCTAGCCCGGTATATCCCATTTTAATTTTACACTATTGTTAACCTTACGCCTTTTTTACTCTCTGATCAAGGTTCTCGGCATTTAAAAATCTTCGTAAACTAAATCACACATGTATATGTTGACATTTAAGAGATATACAGTCAAGAAAATCAAGGGCAATGGTGTTATATATGCGGATTAGACACCAAAAAAAACACTCAACAAATGGCTACAATTTAAGGAATTTGTTTAGTGGCGGCATCAGATTCCTAATTGTTGGAGAAAGTTCTAGTGGCAAGAAAAGCTGCGTCTAAGAGGTTGTCAAGTGTTTTCGCTCGACGATTCCATTCTGGGGTGGTTGGTTTGGCCCATGTTCCTGTAACCCGAATCCTAGCCCAGTATATCCCATTTTAATTTTACACCATTGTGAACCTTACGCCTTTTTTACTCTCGGATCGAAGTTCTCGGCATTGAAAAATATTCGCAAACTAAATCACACGTGTATATGTTGACATTTAAGAGATATACAGTCAAGTAAATCAAGGGCAACGGTGATATATATGCGGATTAGACACCAAAAAAAACACTCAACAAATGGCTACAATTTAAGGAATGTGTTTAGTGACGGCATCAGATTCCTAATTGATGGAGAAAGGTTTGGTGGCAAGAAAAGTTGCTTCCCGGAGGTTGTCAAGTGTTTTCGCTCGACGATTCCATTTTTGGGTGGTTGGTTTGGCCCTTCTTCCTGTAACTCGAATCCTAGTCCGGTATATCCCATTTTAATTTTACACCATTGTGAACCTTACGCCTTTTTTACTCTCTGATCGAGGTTCTCGGCACGGAAAAATCTACGTAAACTAAATCACAGGTGTATATGTTGACATTTAAGAGATATACAGTCAAGAAAATCAAGGGCAATGGTGATATATAAGCGGATTAGACACCAAAAATAAAACACTCAACAAATGGCTATAATTTAAGGAATGTGTTTAGTGACGGCATCAGATTCCTAATTGATGGAGAAAGCTCTGGTGGCAATAAAAGTTGTTTCTAGGAGGTTGTCATGTGTTTTCGCTCGACGATTCCATTCTGGGGTGGTTGGTTTGGCCCTCTTTCCTGTAATCCGAATCCTAGCCCGGTATATCCCCTTTTAATTTTACACCATTGTGAACCTTACTCCTTTTTTACTCTCTGATCGAGGTTCTCGGCATTGAAAAATCTTCGTAAACTAAATCACACGTGTATATGTTGACATTTAAGAGATATACAGTCAAGAAAATCAAGGCCAATGTTGTTATATATGCGGATTAGACACCAAAAAAAACACTCAACAAATGGCTACAATTTAAGGAATGTGTTTTGTGACGTTATCAGATTCCTAATTGATGGAGAAAGGTCTGGTGGCAAGAAAAGCTGCTTCTAGGAGGTTGTCAATTGTTTTCGCTCGACGATTCCATTCTTGGGTGGTTGGTTTGGCCCTTGTTCCTGTAACTCGAATCCTAGCCCGGTATATCCCATTTTAATTTTACACCATTGTTAACCTTACGCCTTTTTTACTCTTTGATCAAGGTTCTCGGCATTGAAAAATCTTCGTAAACTAAATCACACATGTATATGTTGACATTTAAGAGATATACAGTCAAGAAAATCAAGGGCAATGGTGTTATATATGCGGATTAGACACCAAAAAAAACACTCAACAAATGGTTACAATTTAAGGAATTTGTTTAGTGGCGGCATCAGATTCCTAATTGTTGGAGAAAGTTCTAGTGGCAAGAAAAGTTGCGTCTAATAGGTTGTCAAGTGTTTTCGCTCGACGATTCCATTCTGGGGTGGTTGGTTTGGCCCTTGTTCCTGTAACCCGAATCCTAGCCCAGTATATCCCATTTTAATTTTACACCATTGTGAACCTTACGCCTTTTTTACTCTCGGATCGAAGTTCTCGGCATTGAAAAATATTCGTAAACTAAATCACACGTGTATATGTTGACATTTAAGAGATATACAGTCAAGTAAATCAAGGGCAATGGTGATATATATGCGGATTAGACACCAAAAAAAACACTCAACAAATGGCTACAATTTAAGGAATGTGTTTAGTGACGGCATCAGATTCCTAATTGATGGAGAAAGGTTTGGTGGCAAGAAAAGCTGCTTCCCGGAGGTTGTCAAGTGTTTTGGCTCGACGATTCCATTTTTGGGTGGTTGGTTTGGCCCTTCTTCCTGTAACTCGAATCCTAGTCCGGTATATCCCATTTTAATTTTACACCATTGTGAACCTTACGCCTTTTTTACTCTCTGATCGAGGTTCTCGGCACTGAAAAATCTACGTAAACTAAATCACAGGTGTATATGTTGACATTTAAGAGATATACAGTCAAGAAAATCAAGGGCAATGGTGATATATAAGCGGATTAGACACCAAAAATAAAACACTCAACAAATGGCTATAATTTAAGGAATGTGTTTAGTGACGGCATCGGATTCCTAATTGATGGAGAAAGGTCTGGTGGCAAGAAAAGTTGTTTTTAGGAGGTTGTCATGTGTTTTCGCTCGACGATTCCATTCTGGGTGGTTGGTTAGGCCCTTGTTCCTGTAATCCGAATCCTTGCCCGGTATATCCCATTTTAATTTAACACCATTGTGAACCTTACGCCTTTTTTACTCTCTGATCGAGGTTCTCGGCATTGAAAAATCTTCGTAAACTAAAACACACGTGTATATGTTGACATTTAAGAGATATACAGTCAAGAAAATCAAGGCCAATGGTGTTATATATGCGAATTAGACACCAAAAAAAACACTCAACAAATAGCTACAATTTAAGGAATGTGTTTTGTGACGTTATCAGATTCCTAATTGATGGAGAAAGGCAAGTGGCAAGAAAAGCTGCTTCTACGAGGTTTTCAATTGTTTTCGCTCGACGATTCCATTCTTGGGTGGTTGGTTTGGCCCTTGTTTCTGTAACTCGAATCCTAGCCCCGGTATATCCCATTTTAATTTTACACCATTGTTAACCTTACGCCGTTTTTACTCCCTGATCAAGGTTCTCGGCATTGAAAAATCTTCGTAAACTAAATCACACATGTATATGTTGACATTTAAGAGATATACAGTCAAGAAAATCAAGGGCAATGGTGATATATATGCGGATTAGACACCAAAAAAAAAAACACTCAACAAATGGCTTCAATTTAAGGAATGTGTTTGGTGACGGCATTTGATTCCTAATTGATGGAGAAAGTTCTGGTGGCAAGAAAAGCTGCTTCTAATAGTTTATCAAGTGTTTTCGCTAGACGATTCTATTCTTGGGTTGTTGGTTTGGCCCTTGTTCCTATAACTCGAATCCTAGCCTGATATATCCCATTTTAATTTTATACCATTGTGAATCTTACGCCTTTTTTACCCTCTGATCGAGGTTCTCGGCATTGAAAAATCATCGTAAACTAAATCACGCATGTATAGGTTGACATTTATGAGATATACAGTCAAGAAAATCAAGGGCAATGGTGTTTTATATGCGAATTAGACACCAAAAAAACACTCAACAAATGGCTACAATTTAAGGAATGTGTTTAGTGACGGCATCAGATTCCTAATTGATAGAGAAAGGTCTGGTGGCAAGAAAAGCTGATTCTAGGAGGTTGTCAAGTGTTTTCGCAAGACGATTCCATTCTTGGGTAGTTGGTTTGGCCCTTGTTCCTGTAACTCGAATCCTAGCCCGGTATATCCCATTTTAATTTTACACCATTGTGAACCTTACGCCTTTTTTACTCTCTGATGAAGGTTCTCGGCATTGAAAAATCTTCGTAAACTAAATCACACGTGTATATGTTGACATTTAAGAGATATACAGTCAAGAAAATCTTGGGCAATGGTGATATATATGCGGATTAGACACCAAAAAAAAACACTCAACAAATGGGTACAATTTAAGGAATGTGTTTAGTGACGGCATCAGATTCCTAATTGATGGAGAAAGGTCTGGTGGCAAGAAAAGTTGCTTTTAGGAGGTTGTCAAGTGTTTTCGCTCGACGACTCAATTCAGGGGTGGTTGGTTTGGCCCTTGTTCTTGTAACCCAAATCCTAGCCCGGTATATCCCATTTTAATTTTACACCATTGTGAACCTTATGCCTTTTTTACTCTCGGATCGAGGTTCTCGGCATTGAAAAATCTCCGTAAACTAAATCACACGAGTATATGTTTACATTTAAGAGATATACAGTCAAGAAAATCAAGGGCAATGGTGTTATATATGCGGATTAGACACCAAAAAAAACACTCAACAAATGGCTACAATTTATGGAATGTGTTTAGTGGCGGCAACAGATTCCTAATTGATGGAGAAAGTTCTAGTGGCATGAAAAGTTGCGTCTAAAAGGTTGTCAAGTGTTTTCGCTCGACGATTCCATTCTGGGTGGTTGGTTTGGCCCTTGTTCCTGTAACCCGAATCCTAGCCCAGTATATCCCATTTTAATTTTACACCATTGTGAACCTTACGCCTTTTTTACTCTCGGATCGAAGTTCTCGGCATTGAACAATATTCGTAAACTAAATCACACGTGTATATGTTTACATTTAAGAGATATACAATCAAGAAAATCAAGGGCAATGATGATATATATGAGGATTAAACACCAAAAAAAACACTCAACAAATAGCTACTGTTAGGGGTCATTTTCTTTGCATACATATCCTGACCAATATCCTGCCTTTGTTTGTGTATTTGTGACCAGGATGCTGGAAGAGGATATTGCTAACATCTTGGGCGATATCCTAAGGTTTATTGAATTAACCACGTGCAGGTTAATGGCTGAGGCTTGCTAACGGTCAAGTGGACTTCTTCTCCTCAAGACTCGGACGAGTTTGTTGAAGAAGAGACGTTGAGCCCGAAAGACCAGGTCTACAACGTTCGATGAAGGAATATTCGGTGGATCCCGGAAGTTTAGGATAGTTTGTTATTTTATCTTTACTATAAATAGATGGGGGCGGATCAGTTTAAGGCACACAATTTTCACTAACACTCTCGAACACTTTCACTCTCTAGCTCATTGCAAACACCACACTTGTATTCAAATTTCGTTGTAACACATAGTCGATCCGTACCACATCCTGCACTGTATCCTGATATTTGAAGCAATAGAAGAACAAGGCAGCTGCGATTGTCAACTCCCGAGGTTTTATGCCGGCGATCAAGATTGATCAAGGGCTTTCCTCGTACATCACGTGTCAACCTTTACATTTCTGCTCATTGTTTGATCATAGATACAGCTCTATATCCTGAGCCGTATCCTGAAACTGTTTTCATATCTAACTTGGTTAACATATTTCTTTTACACATAACTCTAGCACACTACCTCACTTTACTAATTTGATCACTTAATTGCTTAGGTAATTTTTGACCAAAACAATTTGGCGCCCACCGTGGGGCAAGTGGTGCTCTTTTTACTAAATTTTTTTGTGAAATCGCTAATCGGCTTTCTATTTTCAAAACTTTTTGCCACATTGTCCATAATGGCCTCAAGATCAAACATGAGTTCCTCTACTGTGTCTGCTATGACTTCTGCTACTACTGGTTCGGTGCTTCCACCACCTCCTCCAAGGATGCCAACCTCTTCACGACCTCAGGATATTATCCCTACTCGTAGTGTTCAGGAATCTGCTCCCGTTTTAGCTTCTAACGATGAAATTTTAACCTTATTTGGAAGTGTGCAGGAACAAATGAGGCAGCAACAGGAAACAAACCAAATGCTTTTAAGGGAAATACAACTCCTGAAGTCTGGCTCGAGCAGATCTGCTGAGGATATTGTCACTCCATTACATCCCAGAACGTTGAACTTCAGTTCAGCCGTGTATACTGAGGATAACAGGGGGAATATTGTGCCCAGCCTTCCTCAGAATCATACTCCTGAAATACCCTCCTCGGTCAGGATGTCGACCATAAGGAGCTCAGGATATGCTTCAGGATATGGGCAAAATCCTCCAATGGGTAACGTGTCAAATAATAATAATACTCATGCTACTAACAATAGTGGATCTTTGCAGGATACAGGTGTAACATCAGCACTTACTAGGGAACTTCAGAAGTTGAAGGACATGATATCTAGTGTACCTGGGGTGGTCCAGCCGATCCCGGAAGTGTCCCAAGACAGCCACAAGATATCTCGTTTTGCATAACCTATCTGTGATGCTGAGATCCCAAAGAGATTCCAAACCCCCAACATGAAGCTTTATGATGGGACTACGGATCCTGAAGAGCATATTGCTCAGTATAGGGAAAGAATGGAGATTAACCCTATCCCTCCGGAGCTCAAAGAAGCATGCTTGTGCAAGGGATTTGGTTCTACTCTAACAGGATCAGCCTTAAAATGGCTGTTAAACGTTCCTCCTCACTCAATTACTTCGTTTGCTCATTTGGTTAATTTATTTAACAGTCAATTTTCTTGCAGTCGGAGTTTTGAGAAACTAACCAGTGATCTTTACAGGATAACTCAAGGGCCTCAGGAATCCTTGAGGGATTATGTGAACAAATTCAGCCGAGAATCCTTGGATATCCCACATCTTGATGTTGCAACAGCTGTGCAAGCTTTTAAGGTGGAATTACAAAAGGATTCTCAGTTTTATCAGGATCTTGTAATGAATCCCTGCAGGAATCTAGATGAAGCTCGTAACAGGGCTTTGAGATATATCCGTCTGGAAGATGACAAGAAGATGCAAGAAAGGATGAATTCATCTAACACTTATGAGTCAACTAACAGGAAGTCAGAATCCTCATTCAATTCATATCGGCCTAAGCCATATGGTAGAAATGAAAACAAGAGAGTGAATGTTGTCGAAGATGAGGATCTTGAAGAGTATCCTGAGTTGTCTGAATATTGCTTTTCTGTTAACATTCCTGAATTGATGTATGCCATGCAGGGTCTAGGAGACAAGGCTAGGTGGCCTCGAAAGAATCAACAAAAGGCTGACTGGAAAGATAAGTCAAAATGGTGTGCTTTTCACGAAGATTTCGGACATATAACTGAGGATTGCATTGCTCTAAGGAAAGAAATAAGCTATCTTCTAAGCAAGGGATATCTGAAAGATCTCTTAGGAAGAAAGAAGAATAAGGGTCAGGATACTGAGAAGGATCCTGAACGAACAGCATCACCTCCTGCGGATGCCAAGATAATCAACTTCATTTCGGGAGGATCCGACATTTGTGGAACTTCGTATTCGGCAGCAAAGAGACATGCAAAAGAAGCTAAGGCCGAAAGGGGAGACAGACCTGTCAGGATGACTACCCTCACAACTGACAAAGTGATCACTTTTGATGCTGATGATAGGGATGCTGTCCAGGATCCTCACCATGATGCTCTGGTAATAACGTTATATGTGGCTAACCATTTTGTACGCAGGATATTAGTTGATAATGGCAGCTCCGTCAACATAATCCAACTAGAAACTATGAAGAGAATGAATGTATCTCCAATGGATATCACTTCAAAGTCTACCGTGCTTGTTGGGTTCAGTGGAGAGGCTAGAAACACAGTGGGAGAGATAAAGTTGCCAGTATACGTTGAAGGAGTCAACTCGATACAACGTTTCCGTGTGATGGATTCTCTCTCCTGCTACAACATCATACTGGGAAGACCGTGGATTCACGATATGAAGGCTGTGCCATCAACATATCACCAATGCATCAAGATACCTACACCTTGGGGAGTTGTCAAAGTCGATAGTGATCAGCAGGAGGCGAAAGAATGCTACTCATCCTCGATGAAATCCTCAACCAAACCTAGTGCAGCATAGCAATTAAAGACGCGGGCCCAGGATATCGTGGAGGATTCGGAGCAGGATGTGAAGAAAATTACCCTGGACCAGGATAATCCCGATATTTCGGTGCTCGTAGGGACCAATATCCCTCAGGATATTGAAGAACAATTAATTAACTTTTTGAAATGCAGGATGTCAACGTTTGCATGGAAGCATGAGGATATGACAGGCATATCCAAAGATATTATCACTCACAAGCTTGGAATTGATAAATCATTCAAGCCTGTGCAGCAAAAAAGAAGGAAGTTTGCTCCTGAGCGGAACACAATTATCCAGGAGGAAGTTGAGAGATTATTGAAGTCCAGGATGATCAGAGAGGTTAAGTTCCCAAGGTGGCTAGCAAACGTGGTTGTAGTACAGAAGAAAAATGGGAAATGGAGAGTTTGTGTAGACTACACAGACTTGAACAAAGCTTGTCCTAAAGACCCATTTCCTCTTCCCCACATTGATGCAATGGTAGATGCCACTGCCGGGCATGAAATGCTGACCTTCATGGACGCATCTTCAGGATTTCAACAGATCCAAATGGAGCCTTCTGACCAGGAGGATACTGCCTTCATGACACCAACAGGTATTTATTGTTATACAGCTATGCCTTTTGGTTTGAAAAATGCAGGTGCAACATACCAAAGATTGGTAAACATGATGTTCAATGACAAACTGGGGGACACCATGGAGGTATATATCGATGATATGGTGGTGAAATCTAAAAAGGCTGAGGATCACCTCCGGGATATCAAGGGAGCATTTGATATCCTGGATCGATACAACATGAAGCTGAATCCTGCTAAATGCCATTTCGGAGTGGGGGCAGGAAAGTTTCTTGGATATATGGTGACAAAAAGGGGGATAGAAGCAAGCCCAGAGCAGATCAAAGCTATCCTGGATATAAAATCACCCTCGAATATGAAGGACGTACAAAGATTGACAGGCCGAGTAGCAGCTTTAAACAGGTTTATCTCGAGATCCTCAGAGAAGTGCAAAGATTTTTATGATATCCTAAAGAAGAACAAAAGATTTGAATGGGGAGGGGGGAAGCATGAAGCAGCCTTGCAGGATTTGAAACGATATCTCTCAACCGCACCTTTATTAATGAAGCCTGAAAATGGTGAACCACTATCCCTATACCTTGCTGTATCAGGGAATGCTGTAAGTGCCGTTCTTGTAAAAGACCACGAAGGTCAGCAATATCCTGTTTACTATGTTAGTAAAAGTTTGCTAGATGCTGAAACTAGGTATTCTCATTTAGAAAAAAATGATATTAGCTCTAGTTATGGCATCGACAAAACTTAGGCATTATTTCGAGACACATAGGATACATGTTAAAACAAATTATCCTGTCAAAAATGTGCTTAGGAAACCAGAGATGTCAGGCAGGATGGCCAAGTGGTCAGTAAAGTTAAGTGCTTATGATTTAGTATATGAACCTAGAAATGCCATAAAATCTCAGGCTTTAGCTGACTTTGTGGCTGACTTTAGTAGTGACATTCAGGATGAGGTAGACCTAGAAGTTCAACAGTTAAGAGAATCCTCAGGATCCTGGACATTATATACTGATGGAGCATCTAATGTAAGAGGAGTAGGATTAGGAATACTACTAAAATCGCCACAGGGGGACATATTACCCCAGGCTATTAGGTGTGAATTTCCTGCTACTAATAATGAAGCAGAGTATGAGTCTTTAATTGCAGGATTAGAATTGGCTAAGAGCATGAGTATCAAAAATTTGCAAGTATACGTTGACTCTTTGTTAATTACTAACCATTTTAATGGATCCTATGCAGTTAAGGGTGAGAAATTAAACGAATATCTCGATATTCTCAAAAAATTAGCAGGATATTTCGATGTTTTTATACTTGAACAGGTACCGAGGGAGGATAATGCTGAAGCGGATGCCTTAGCAAATTTGGGATCATCGATCAGGATACCTGAAGGGACCCAAATACCAATATTACATGTCTTATATCCTGCAACGAATCCTCAGGATAAAGAAGTAGCGGGTATTCAGGATCCTGGAGCAGAACATCCTGAACAGGATCCTAAATCCTGGACGGTTCCAATCATGAGATATCTCAAAGAAGGACACATCCCTTGAAATGAGAATCCTAAGGCATTTAGGATGAAGGTATCACGATTCACTATTATAAATAATATTTTATACAAGAAATCTCTTGCAGGACCGTATTTGAGGTGCCTGGAGGATCCTGAAGCCAAAGAAGTACTTCAGGATATACATGAAGGGGATTGTGGTAACCATGCTGGGGGCAGGTCGTTATTCTCAAAAGTGTTAAGGACAGGATATTATTGGCCAACAATGAGAAAGGATGCAGCAGAATATGCTCGAAGATGTGACGCATGTCAAAGATATAGTAACATACTGCATCAACCTGCTGAACCATTATATCCTATTGTTTCCCCTTGGCCGTTTATGAAGTGGGGTATGGATATAGTGGGAAAGCTACCAAAAGCTCCGGGAGGAAAAGTCTTTATGCTAGCAATGACGGATTATTTCTCTAAGTGGGTTGAAGCAGAAGCATTTGTTCAAGTTAGAGACCAAGAAGTAGTATCCTTCATCAAGAGGAATATCCTGACCAGATTCGGAGTACCAGCCGAGATAATCTGTGACAATGGTTCTCAATTTATAAGTAAGAGGACTACTGACTTTTGCAAGAGTTGGGGAATCAAAATGATTACGTCTACTCCGGTACATCCTCAAGCGAATGGACAAGCAGAATCCTCAAACAAGATAATTGTCAATAACTTAAAGAAAGGCTTGGAGCCAAAAAAGGAAGATGGGCAGAAGAATTACCCTTTGTTTTATGGGCTGATAGGACAATGGTAAATAATGCAACAGGCCAAACCCCATTTTCCTTGGTATTTGGAGCAGAAGCAATGATTCCAACGGAAATGACAATACCTACTGCAAGATCTACCCTAAGTGATCCTGAGCAGAATCCTGAAGCCTTGAGTCAGGATTTAGACACTATAGATGAGAAGAGAGATGCGGCAAGGCTAAGGATGGCAGCATATCAACAGAGAATATCCAGGGCATATAACAAGAATATTAGGACCAGAAGATTTAAGGTTGGAGATTGGGTGTTAAGAAAGGCTTTTTAGAATACTACTAATCCTGCCGATGGCAAGTTAGCTCCAAAATGGGAAGGACCATATGAAGTTGAATCAGAAGCAGGGAAAGGAGCATACAGACTCAAGAATATGGAGGGGGATATGCTACCGAGGTCTTGGAATGCTATACACCTTAAGCTCTATTTCAAGTGAGTTTAGAATTCAATTTCTAACTCAGGATGGTATGAATTCTATCTTTTTTAAATATGTTTTGGTTTAATTTATTCTTTGAAACCCAATACTAACTTAAGCATCGGAGGGGTGTTAGCCAAGCTAACACCCACCTTAGTTTACAATTGTTTTGCAAGATATGTTTCAGGATATGGCTCCAGGATATGTACTCAGGATAACTCGAAAGATTAGAGGATTGGCCCCCTCTCTCACGTTTAAGGGATACTGATCCCTTCACAGGTTTAAAGGTATTCACCTTTCTTCCGAATTGGGTTTAAACACCCCGCCTGGAGCGCAAGTTATTCAGGGATAGTTCAAGGTGGCGGGACCAGTCCATGTAAAAGTGGCTGACAATTTCGTTACTGTTGGCTATATCCTGAATCCTAAAGGTATATGAGGATTGATCACCCTCTCTCACGAAAGGGTATTTTCATACTCTCTAAGGTTTAAAGGTTTTCACCTTTCTAAGTCTTGGAGTTTATACACTCCCGCCTGTAGCGCATGAAAATTTGGGATTTTCCCCAGGATACAAGGGATTTATCTCCAGTACATCCTTGGGTTTTACCCTTGGGACGTAAAAAATTGCCTATGCAATGGAAACTGACATTCAGTAGATTTCTAAAGTATTTGAAGACATTATACACAGGGGACATCCCTGCCAAGATGGTGATGTAAAGCTAAAAGGATGAGGCTCAGAACTAATGCACTAAGTACCTTGCACAGGGGACATCCTCATTGGAAGAGTTGCAAAGGGATTGAAGTTTGGTAATAGGTTTATTCCCTATTTCTGGTATGATCTTTCCTTTGTAAACATCGTCTAAGTTTTTAGTAGCACTATAAGTATCCTGATATATTCTCAAGGTCTTTTTCAGGATATTTGATTAAGGTATTTGAAACTAGTATTAGTTTGGCACTTTGATCATTTAAGTATTATCATAAACTGGTTTTGGAAAAATAGATTGTTTTTTAGAAAACTTTCTACAAAGTTAAAGGAATGTTTAGAAGTTCTATCTAATAAAAGGTTTTTACAGTATATCGCAGAGCATACTGATCAGGATGTTTTCATAAGATAGAGATATAAAATTTTTACAAAGCTAAGAATTACACTAAGTAATGCAAGGCAACGATAAATAAGTCAAAAGATATTTATATTATTAACAAGTCAAAAGTTGTGCTCTTGGTTTCACCTCAAACCGAGGCCCATCCGCCAAAAGCACAATTATTTTTTACCATACTTGTGTAACGGTTGCAGGATATATTTCAAAACAGGACCTGTCCACCTACAACCGTTATCACATTCAAAACAAGTTATACTAATTGATGACCAAGGGCTTCGTCCTAAAACCTAGGACCCATCCACCTTTGGTCATCACATTGTTCTAGTGCATGAAATGTAAATTGTTCGAAGACAGGAAAAGTAAATTGTTTATACAACCACAACCATGAAATTTAAAAGTGGGCTCCGGCCTTGGCACGTATATCCATCATCGCCCACTCCGCTGCCTAAGGGGCAGCACCCTCTTGAACAGCAACCTCCTTCCCAGCGTTCGCACCATCATCAGCCTCAGGATTCTTCTCGGCATCATCATCAGCATTGGCCGCTTCCTCTGTCGCCTTAGAAGGCCCTTTACCAGTATGTTTTGCAGGATGAGCGACGAGATGACCTCCGAGGCCCTGTAGTTTCTCCTCCCAAGCCTTTACATTCCAGGAAGGGCATTCAAAACCCAAATCCATGGCCTTATAAGCCATTCTTATCCTGGCTTGGAGAAGAGAGACGACCACCGATGCTTTGAGGCTATCCCGACATGAACTCATATTCTGCTGATATTGTAGAAGGGCGGCATCTAGCTTGGCTTGGGCGTCCTCATTAGCCTTGTGGAGGGCAGCTTGATGTTCCTGAGTCATTGCCTTGTATTTGTCTTCATAATGCTGGGATTTGGCAGCCGCAATGGTTCCTTGGTCAGCTATGGTGGCCACGGCTTTCTCCAGCTTGATCTCCAACATCTTGTTAAGCCCGCAAGCGTCTTCATACAAGTGCATAAGACGATCCAGACCCAATCGATAAAGACACAGGTATTGATGTAAAAAATGAGCAGGATAAGGACTAACATACTTGTGCAGGATATCGAAAAGAAAATTCTACCTGTTTGAGGAATGAGGTGGCTTCGTTGAACCCATGATTCTCGAGAGAGAATGTTTCAGAAACAGCTGGGGAGTCCGTCTCCTTTCTCTTCCGAGAGCTGGATGCCCGGGTCCTGGATGCCGGAGGGCCTTTGGGAGTAGAAACAGTCTTCGAGGAGGTAGGCTTTGGTGTAGTAGACGACTTTGGCTTGGATTCTTGTTTGATGGGTTCGAGGCTGGAGTAGCAATCCAACTAGTCAAGTTCGAAACCTTCAAGGTTGACGACTGGTACTACACAAGGGAAGATATTCTTAAACTCATCATACTTTTGAAAAATAATTAATATATGCTGAGAATGTGCTTACCAGACATTTCTGAGCTTGATTTCTGGCTTGAATCTGTAAGAGACAGGGAGAAAGTTCTTTCACTAGCAGGAAGATGGTAGATTTCCTTGATCTTGGATTCGGATTCTGCACTGGGAGGCACTAAATCTCTGAAATTCGCTGCATAAAAACATCAGGATATAAGTCTGGGATACAGTTTGAAGATATAATTGGGGATATTCCTAAAACCCTAAGTCCTACCCTTGGTTAACCATCTAACCGGTAGATCGAAACCCTTATCAATAGAGTCTCTTTTTACGAAAAAGAATTTTCGTCGCCATCGATCCTCGTTCTTGGTGGCTTTAAGAACCAGAGGGTTTTTGGTGGTAGAAAACAGAAGAAAACGGTGATTGCCGTGGGATCTCAACCGGTATGCTATAGGGAGGTCTTCAATAAACAGGTTGGGAAAATGACGAGACTTGATTTGATCCAGCACTATCAAGACTCGCCAGACCATTGGCATAACCTGGGCGTAACTAAGGCCGGTGAGGTCGAAAAAGCTAGAAATAAAGGGTGGAAACGGGTACCGGAGCCCAAGAGAGAAGGGGTAGGCGAAGAAACAAACCCACTCATCGGATATCGCGTCTGATCGGGCTTCCCGATCAAAAGGGCGAAAGACTGTTCCGGTGGGGAAGGCGCCAGAATCTTTAAGAGCAGCGATGTCGGCATTGTTGAAGCAGCAGATCTCCTTTGCTGGATCAACAATGAAGTTCTGACTTACGAGGCTTGGGGCTGGTCGGTCCGATCGGGATTTCGTTCGTGGTGCCATGAAAAGTATTGAGCAAACTAAAAAAGATTCAAGAAAGAAGGATAGAAAGGAAAATACCTGATGTCCGCTTGAAGATAAGGATAACCGTAATAAGGAGTGTGACAACCCGAGTGTTCAAGGTCCTTCTCGACTCGTTGCTTGTTAGTTCGTTGTGTTGTAACGGATGCGCATTTGTTATAATGTATGTTTGTCATTTGGTTTCGCCGAGTTGGGCTTTCGGCCCAGGTAGGGCCCAAACATCTATATGTTTTATATGTGCTCGTTGGGAGTAAACGTAAGTTATCAAACCGTAGATTTTCCTCTCTTGTGCGGCGACCATTCTGAATCCTTGAGGCTCTCCCTATCGACCGGACCCACCATTTCTATCATCTCGGTTAGTATTGATATAATTGTGATGTGATGGTCATGATGATTTTGTTAATTAGTAAAGTATGTTTTGATCGGTCCAATGATATTGTGAACTATAAAAATTGTGAATCTTGAATTCGGGAGTGTCAGACTCATGTGAACTATAATCAATTAATATGCTTTTATCAGTATACATGTGCCATTGATGATGAATTGATTTGTGTGTACCTGCTGTTGACTACATGTGCTATTTGATATAAAGGTCCAATAGAATTATAGGTGATGGTTTGGACAAGGGTGGATAACATTGATTAAATAGAAAGGGCGGCCATGTGGTGATCTTAACAAACTGTCAGTAAGCATTACATAAATATTAATATTGAGATGTTGCCTTGTGTGTATAATCGAGATTGGTGAAGATGGCGGCCTCACTCCTTGAATAATAAGCAAGTAATCTTAGTGCACATGAACTGTTGGTGATGATTGGAGTTTAGAAACTGTCAAGTGTTGATTGAATACGTAACTGTTACATGACGAAACTGTATCCCGACGAAACACTGGGGTGTGTCGCCGTAGGTCAGCTCGACGAAACATGATATGTTTCGTCACACAGGGAATCGACGAAACACATGGGGTTTCCATTTCGCCGGTTGCTGTTTCGTCGCCAGAGTATGTCACTTAGACAGTTGATTGGTAATTGGATAAGACGAGGCTCTATTAGTAACTAATAACGATGTAAATGTTGACTGAGGGAAGGATAACTAGGTTGACTATTATTGATGGATGGCAATGATTATGTTAATAAACCAACATGTCTATTGTGAGTAATAACTACTGTCCATCGTTAATGCTATCTATTGAATGATGTTAATGATACTTACTGCTTGATGTTAATGATGTCTACTGTTAGAGATACTTACCTGATATGAGATACAATCTGGTTCATACATTCAGCATAATACATACAACTGTTAAGCATTAGTTTGGAACACATACGTGTATTGAGTGATTACGTGGGAGGTATAACTGCTGTGATAGTTTGTGTGTATACTATGACAATACGTGAACATAAACTGATTTTGAATATTTGAATGCAATAGGGTGTGACTGTTTAAGTGTGAACGAGTAGTTAATCTTACTGAGCAAACCAAGGTGAGTTCACTGCTCTTTTCCAAGCATGCATCACGGGAAGGGATATCGGGTAACGTTCCAGGGAGGAATGCAGGTTAATGGGATGTTTGTTATTATTTAGTTTCTATTACGTAAGACCCCCTACATCTACCGATTGTTGCTGGGAAGGCAACGAGGTATTTTGTTGATAGCGCTATTAGGATTGGCACCCTCACACCGTGCCGAAAGGACGGGCGTGAACTAATTACCTTGACCACTTGACCAATGCCTAGATAGAGGCATTGGGGTTGGGTATTCACATCGTGTATATATAAGACCCCTTACATCTACTCGAGGTTGTTAGTTGAACTAATTACCTTGACCACTTGACCAATGCTTAGATAGAGGCATTGGGGTTGGGCATTCACATCTAGTAGCCACATACGGTAATCGAGTTAATAACAACATCAAAACATAACGTTGAACTGTTCTAAACACACATCTGGTAACTAAACGCGTTAACAAAACCTTGAACTCACCAGCGTTGTCTGACACACTTGTCTGCATGCTTGCAGGTCGTTAGAATGTTGATCATGGACTTGCTATCTGGGAGCACTAGAGTGGTCATGGATCGAAACCCTTGGATACTCACTTTATTGATTATGAGCATATGATTTGGAACATTTGAATTACTATTTACAATATGCTTCCGCTGAATACTTAACTTGGTTTAACTTATGGTTTGGATTTATACTTTGGAATTGAATGGAATGTTTTATCTAAATATTATACGTAGTTCAATGTGATTGGTGGCTTGGATCCTGGTACGTCACACGTCCTGCGGTGATCCCGCATGTGGTATTTTGGGGGTGTGACAGTTTGGTATCAGAGCCACTGGTTATAGTGAACTAGGTTTTAAAACGTTTTTGTAAAACCAGACTATAACCGAAGACCTTCGAAAATCAATCATGACACTCAGCTCCAGATTGCAAGGTTCGTCTTCTGTTTACTTTATGTATTACTTGTTTAGCGGTTATACACACTCACAACTTGCATGAAACGACACACTAGATACTATGGTGACTTGATAGTGTGACACTACTCTTTGACTTATGTGAATCGTAACCCTGTGATACCTTTCGTTGTGTTATTTGAACGGGGGAAACTTCTAGCGCAAGCTAAGAGGCACTAAGATAAGCATGCAAATTGCCTTATTATTATGGGTGCACACTTAATAATAACGTGAGGTGCATGTAAGTCCCAGTGAGGCTTAACGAGCGTGAGACGGGTTCTGCCTTATTATGTGCAAACTTGGTAGTACGTAGATATCAACGTAATACTTGACTTTCGCCTAATTTCAACTCCTAAATTGGTTCATTTCCATATATAGAAACATGAGTGGACGAGGACATGGACGTGGTAACATCAACATGACTCAAGCTGAGTTAACAAATCTGATAAACACACGTGTGGCTGAGGCTCTGGCAGCCTACCAAGCTGGTATGAACTGTACCAAATACTTTTAATCCTGTATCGTGTACATAACTCTTATTCCTGTGTTGTACCTTCTTTCACCCAGCGCACCCAAACAACCAGCCTGCTTGCACGTTCAAGATGTTCATGGATTGTAAGCCACAAACCTTCAATGGGACAGAAGGGGCTATAGGACTTCTGCGGTGATTTGAGAAGGCAGAGTCGGTATTTGCTATGTGTAATTGTCCTGCTGGGGACAGGGTGAAGTATGCTACGGGCACACTCGAGGACGGTGCCCTGACATGGTGGAATGCACAGGTTCAGCTGTTGGGTATCGAGGCGGCGAACGCCACTACTTGGGACGGCTTTAAGGAATTGATGAGGGAGGAGTACTGTCCTCGCGATGAGATCCAGAAATTGGAGAACGAGTATTATGACCTGAAATTGGTGGGATCTGAGGTTGAAGCGTATGTGAAGCGGTCGTATGAGTTGGCAGATATGTGCCCGAATTTGTCCCGACCTATGTCTCGAAGAATTGAGTTGTTTATCAAGGGATTACCTCCACGAGTGAAGGGTTTGGTTACCGCAGCAAATCTCAATAACCTGACACAGATCGTCCGTTTGACACACAAGATCGTTGATCAAGAGGTGGAGAGTAAGTCACTACCACCGCGTGTTTCTGCTACTGCTACTACTGTCACTACCACAGCCACTACCCCCGCCACTGACAACAAGCGTAAGTGGAACGATGTGGACAAGGCGTCCAATTCGATGCAGTCACAAAAAAGGCCGGACACTGGCAACAACCGCAGTTTCAGTCAGTCGTCTTCAGTCAATCAAGGCCAGGGCAGTAATCAGAACCAGGGTTCTTATGTTGGGAAGAAGCCACAATGCAACAGGTGTGGCTATCATCATTATGGGCAGTGCGTCCGGGCATGCCGTAGATGCGAAAAGGTGGGCCATGAGGCCAAAGACTGTAGAGCCCCACAGCCAAAGCAGCAGCAGCAAAACCAACAGTATCAGAGACAGCAAAGGCAGCAACCTCAGCAGAATCAGGGTCTCAGGAAAGGGTGCTATCAGTGTGGGGATGAGGGCCACTTTAAGCGGGATTGCCCTCAGTTGAATCAGAACACCAACGACAACAACCGCCAGAATAACAACAATGCTGGAAACAACAACAACAACAACGGCAACAATGGGGGCACCGGTGCTCGTGGAAGGGTATTCACGATCGGGGCTGGGGATGCTAGGAACGACGGCAACGTCATGATTGGTACGCTTTCTGTAAACCATCTTATTGCTTCTGTGTTATTTGATTCCGGTGACGATTGGAGTTATGTGTCCCTAGAGTTTATTCAGCGACTAGGGTTAACTCCCACCCCTTTAGAGGTTAAGCAAGTAGTAGAATTAGCTGATGGTAAAACGATAAAAGCTTTGCATGTCCTTTTTGGGTGTAAACTAGATCTCGTGGGTCAAGTGTTTGATATTGATCTCCTTCCTGTTACCCTCGGTAGTTTCGATATAGTGGTTGGTATGGATTGGCTATCTAAGCACCAAGCTGAAATTCTGTGTAGAGAAAAGATTGTGCGCATCCCTCTCCCTGATGGAGAGCCATTGTTGGTTCAAGGGCATCGCAGTGGTGTGATGGTGGATTCGAGAAGTGCACTTTCTTGGGCACATTGTTAACGAAATGGGGATACACGTGGATCCTGTAAAGGTGGATGCTGTTAAGAATTGGGCGGCACCAAAGACTCCTTCTGAAGTGCGACAATTTCTTGGTCTCGCTGGATATTATCGGAGGTTTATTAAGGATTTTTCGAAGATCGCGCAACCCCTCACCTCGCTAACACAGAAGGGCACGGTATACTCTTGGGGAACGAAACAAGAGGAGGCCTTCCAGTTATTAAAGCAGAAACTTTGCAGTGCACCGATCTAGTCTTTACCAGAGGGTACCGAAGATTTGTGGTTTATTGTAATGCATCGATTCAGGGTCTCGGTTGCGTGTTGACGCAACGCGAGAAGGTGATAGCTTATGCTTCTCGACAGTTGAAGGTACACGAGAAGAATTACACGACTCACGATTTGGAGTTGGGAGCTGTAGTGTTTGCGCTCAAAATATGGAGGCATTTCCTGTACGGTAGTAAATGCACTATTTATACCGACCACAGGAGCCTTCAACATATTTTCGACCAGAAAGAATTGAATATGCGACAACGTCGATGGGTCGAGCTACTGAATGATTACGAATGTGCCATCAAGTACCATCCGGGCAAAGCAAATGTTGTGGCTGACGCCCTCAGTCGAAAGGATACTGCACCTAAGCGTGTGCGAGCATTACAACTCACCATTCAATCTAGTCTTCCTTCCCAGATACGAAATGCTCAGGTAGAAGCGTTGAAACCAGAAAACGTCAGGGCTGAAGCTCTACGCGGCTAAAGACAACGGTTAGAACAAAAGGGAGATGGCGCCTACTATGTAACCGGACGCATCTGGGTCCCACTCTATGGCAATTTACGAGAACTTGTAATGGAGGAAGCACATAAGTCTCGCTACTCAGTACATCCTGGTTCAGATAAGATGTACCACGACTTGAAGACTACGTATTGGTGGCCTAGCATGAAAGTTCACATAGCAACCTACATTAGCAAATGTTTGACTTGTGCTAAAGTCAAAGCAGAGCATCAGAAGCCCTCGGGTCTACTTCAGCAGCCAGAGATACCCACGTGGAAGTGGGAACAGATTGCCATGGATTTCATTACAGGGTTACCGAGGACTCAGGCTGGAATTTGGGTGATTGTTGATCGACTCACAAAGTCAGCGCATTTTCTGGCAATCAAGGAAACATATAAGTTTTCACAGCTGGCAGCAGTTTATCTTAAGGAGGTGGTGTCTAGGCATGGGGTGCCAACTTCTATTATTTCGGATAGAGATCCGCGTTTTACTTCTGAATTATGGCAGTCAATGCATAAATCGTTTGGTTCACAACTCGACATGAGTACTGCTTATCATCCACAGACGGATGGTCAGAGTGAGCGCACCATTCAGACGCTCGAAGACATGCTGCGGGCATGTGTAATTGATTTTGGGAAAGGATGGGAGAAGCACTTGCCGTTGATAGAGTTCTCCTACAACAACAGCTACCACACTAGTATCCGGGCAGCTCCGTTCGAAGCATTGTATGGGCGAAAATGTCGTTCTCCTCTCTGTTGGGCTGAAGTGGGTGATAGTCAGATCACCGGTCCGGAGCTTGTACTTGAAACTTCAGAAACGATTGTTCAGATCAGAAACCGTATGGCCGCAGCGCGTGACCACCGGAAAAGCTACACTGATAAGCGTAGGAAACCTTTGGAATTTGAAGTTAATGATCGCGTTATGTTGAAGGTCTCACCTTGGAAGGGTGTGGTGCGTTTTGGGAAACGTGGTAAGTTAAACCCTCGTTATGTTGGGCCATTCAAAATTCTGGAGCGAATTGGTAAAGTGGCCTACAGGTTGGAGTTACCCGCTGAATTGGGCAACGTCCATGATGTTTTCCATGTGTCGCAATTAAAGAAGTGTTTGTCGGATGAAACACTGGTCGTACCGTTTCAAGAGCTGAAAATCGATGACAAGTTGCAGTTTGTCGAAGAACCAATTGAGATTATGGATCAGGAAGTTAAGGTTCGCAAGCACAGTCATATTCCAATTGTGAGAGTTCGTTGGAACTCACGACGTGGACCGGAGTTCACGTGGGAACGCGAGGATCAGATGAAACTTAAGTATCCACATTTGTTCCCCAAAGACAAGACCAAGCCTGGCAAATCTAGATCTAATGCAACTAGTGAATTTCGGGACGAAATTCCCATTCAAGTTGGGGATGATGTGGTAGCCGCGGAAAATCCACAGTCATCCTGAGTTACCGCCTTGCTATTTTGGATTGCTTATCAAATTTCGGGACGAAATTTCTTTCAAGTTGGGGATGATGTGACAACCCGAGTGTTCAAGGTCCTTCTCGACTCGTTGCTTGTTAGTTCGTTGTGTTGTAACGGATGCGCGTTTGTTATAATGTATGTTTGTCATTTGGTTTCGCCGAGTTGGGCTTTCGGCCCAGGTAGGGCCCAAACATCTATCTGTTTTATATGTGCTCGTTGGGAGTAAACGTAAGTTATCAAACCCTAGATTTTCCTCTCTTGTGCGGCGACCATTCTGAATCCTTGAGGCCCTCCCTATCGACCGAACCCACCGTTTCTATCATCTCGGTTAGTATTGATATAATTGTGATGTGATGGTCATGATGATTTTGTTAATTAGTAAAGTATGTTTTGATCGGTCCAATGATATTGTGAACTATAAAAATTGTGAATCTTGAATTTGGGAGTGTCAGACTCATGTGAACTATAATCAATTAATATGCTTTTTTCAGTATACATGTGCCATTGATGATGAATTGATTTGTGTGTACCTGCTGTTGACTACATGTGCTATTTGATATAAAGGTCCAATAGAATTATAGGTGATGGTTTGGACAAGGGTGGATAACATTGATTAAATAGAAAGGGCGGCCATGTGGTGATCTTAACAAACTGTCAGTAAGCATTACATAAATATTAATATTGAGATGTTGCCTTGTGTGTATAATCGAGATTGGTGAAGATGGCGGCCTCACTCCTTGAATAATAAGCAAGTAATCTTAGTGCACATGAACAGTTGGTGATGATTGGAGTTTAGAAACTGTCAAGTGTTGATTGAATACGTAACTGTTACATGACGAAACTGTATCCCGACGAAACACTGGGGTGTGTCGCCGTAGGTCAGCTCGACGAAACATGATATGTTTCGTCACACAGGGAATCGACGAAACACATGGGGTTTCCGTTTCGCCGATTGCTGTTTCGTCGCCAGAGTATGTCACTTAGACAGTTGATTGGTAATTGGATAAGACGAGGCTCTATTAGTAACTAATAACGATGTAAATGTTGACTGAGGGAAGGATAACTAGGTTGACTATTATTGATGGATGGCAATGATTATGTTAATAAACCAACATGTCTATTGTGAGTAATAACTACTGTCCATCGTTAATGCTATCTATTGAATGATGTTAATGATACTTACTGCTTGATGTTAATGATGTCTACTGTTAGAGATACTTACCTGATATGAGACACAATCTGGTTCATACATTCAGCATAATACATACAACTGTTAAGCATTAGTTTGGAACACATACGTGTATTGAGTGATTACGTGGGAGGTATAACTGCTGTGATAGTTTGTGTGTACACTTTGACAATACGTGAACATAAACTGATTTCGAATATTTGAATGCAATAGGGTGTGACTGTTTAAGTGTGAACGAGTAGTTAATCTTACCGAGCAAACCAAGGTGAGTTCACTGCTCTTTTCCAAGCATGCATCCCGGGAAGGGATATCGGGTAACGTTCCAGGGAGGAATGCAGGTTAATGGGATGTTTGTTATTATTTAGTTTCTATTACGTAAGACCCCCTACATCTACCGATTGTTGCTGGGAAGGCAACGAGGTATTTTGTTGATAGCGCTATTAGGATTGGCACCCTCACACCGTGCCGAAAGGACGGGCGTGAACTAATTACCTTGACCACTTGACCAATGCCTAGATAGAGGAATTGGGGTTGGGCATTCACATCGTGTATATATAAGACCCCTTACATCTACTCGAGGTTGTTAGTTGAACTAATTACCTTGACCACTTAACCAATGCCTAGATAGAGGCATTGGGGTTGGGCATTCACATCTAGTAGCCACATACGGTAATCGAGTTAATAACAACATCAAAACATAACGTTGAACTGTTCTAAACACACATCTGGTAACTAAACGCGTTAACAAAACCTTGAACTCACCAGCATTGTCTGACACACTTGTCTGCATGCTTGCAGGTCGTTAGAATGTTGATCATGGACTTGCTATCTGGGAGCACTAGAGTGGTCATGGATTGAAACCCTTGGATACTCACTTTATTGATTATGAGCATATGATTTGGAACATTTGAATTACTATTTACAATATGCTTCCGCTGAATACTTAACTTGGTTTAACTTATGGTTTGGATTTATACTTTGGAATTGAATGGAATGTTTTATCTAAATATTATACGTAGTTCAATGTGATTGGTGGCTTGGATCCTGGTACGTCACACGTCCTGCGGTGATCCCGCATGTGGTATTTTGGGGGTGTGACAAGGAGTCCCTCGGTTAATATAGGATGAATATAGGGGGGTAAAGAGTAAATAATGCTTTGGAAGTTGCACCGCTGTCATTTCAACGGTCTAGTAGTATTAATTACCTTAAGTTATGAGGTGAAACTTTTGAAATATATCCGTTGGATTGGTATCCCAACCGATATATTAGGGGACAATTGTTAGGGGTCATTTTCTTTGCATACATATCCTGACCAATATCCTGCCTTTGTTTGTTTATTTGTGACCAGGATGCTGGAAGAGGATATTGCTAACATCTTGGGCGATATCCTGTGGTTTATTGAATTAACCACGTGCAGGTTAATGGCTGAGGCTTGCTAACGGTCAAGTGGACTTCTTCTCCTCAAGACTCGGACGAGTTTGTTGAAGAAGAGACGTTGAGCCCGAAAGACCAGGTCTACAACGTTCGATGAAGGAATATTCGGTGGATCCCGGAAGTTTAGGATAGTTTGTTATTTTATCTTTACTATAAATAGATGGGGGCGGATCAGTTTAAGGCACACAATTTTCACTAACATTCTCGAACACTTTCACTCTCTAGCTCATTGCAAACACCACACTTGTATTCAAATTTCGTTGTAACACATAGTCGATCCGTACCACATCCAGCACTGTATCCTGATATTTGAAGCAATAGAAGAACAAGGCAGTTGCGATTGTCAGCTCCCGAGGTTTTATGCCGGCGATCAAGATTGATCAAGGGCTTTCCTCGTACATCAAGTGTCAACCTTTACAATTCTGCTCATTGTTTGATCATAGATACAGCTCTATATCCTGAGCCGTATCCTGAAACTGTTTTCATATCTAACTTGGTTAACATATTTTTTTTTACACATAACTCTAGCACACTACCTCACTTTACTAATTTGATCACTTAATTGCTTAGGTAATTTTTGACCAAAACAGCAACAATTTAAGGAATTTGTTTAGTGGCGGGATCAGATTCCTAATTGATGGAGAAAGTTCTACTGGCAAGAAAAGCTGCGTCTAAGAGGTTGTCAAGTGTTTTCGCTCGACGATTCCATTCTGGGTGGTTGGTTTTGCCCTTGTTCCTGTAACCCGAATCCTAGCCCAGTATATCCCATTTTAATTTTACACCATTGTGAACCTTACGCCTTTTTTACTCTCGGATCGAAGTTCTCGGCATTGAAAAATATTCGTAAACTAAATCACACGTGTATATGTTGACATTTAAGAGATATACAGTCAAGAAAATCAAGGGAAATGGTGATATATATGCGGATTGGACACCAAAAAAAACACTCAACAAATGGCTACAATTTAAGGAATGTGTTTAGTGACGGCATCAGATTCCTAACTGATGGAGAAAGGCCTGGTCGCAAGAAAAGCTACTTCTAGGAAGTTGTCAAGTGTTTTCGCTCGACGATTCCATTCTTGGGTGGTTGGTTTGGCCCTTGTTCCTGTAACTCGAATCCTAGCCCAGTATATCCCATGTTAATTTCACACCATTGTGAACCTTACGCCATTTTTACACTCTGATCGAGGTTCTCGGCATTGAAAAATCTTCGTAAACCAAATCACACGTGTATGTGTTGACATTTAGGAGATATACAGTCAAGAAAATCAAGGGCAATGGTGATATATATGCGGATTAGTCACAAAAAAACACGCAACAAATGGCTACAATTTAAGGAATGTGTTTAGTGACGGCATCAGATACCTAGTTGATGGAGAAAGGTCTGGTGGCAAGAAAAGCTGCTTCTAGGAGGTTGTCAAGTGTTTTCGCCCGACGATTCCATTCTTGGGTGGTTGGTTTAGCCCTTGTTCCTGTAACTCGAATGCTAGCCCGTTATATCCCATTTTAATTTTACACTATTGTGAACCTTACGCCTTTTTTACTCTCTGATCGAGGTTCTCGGCATTGAAAAATCGTCGTAAACTAAATCTCACGTGTATATGTTGACATTTAAGAGATATACAGTCAAGAAAATCAAGGGCAATGGTGATATATATGCGGATTAGACACCAAAAAAACACTCAACAAATGGCAACAATTTAAGGAATGTGTTTAGTGACGGCATCAGATTCCTAATTGATGGAGAAAGGTCTGGTGGCAAGAAAAGCTGCTTCTAGGAGGTTGTCAAGTGTTTTCGCCCGACGATTCCATTCTTGGGTGGTTGGTTTGGCCCTTGTTCCGGTAACTCAAATCCTAGCCCGGTATATCCCATTTTTATTTTACAGCATTGTGAACCTTACACCTTTTTTACTCTCTGATCGAGGTTCACGGCATTGAAAAATCTTCGTAAACTAAATCATACGTTTATATGTTGACATTTAAGAGATATACAGTCAAGAAAATCAAGGGCAATGGTGATATATATGTGGATTAGACACCAAAAAAAACACTCAACAAATGGCTACAATTTAAGGAATGTGTTTAGTGACGGCCTCAGATTCCTAATTGATGGAGAAAGGTCTGGTGGCAAGAAAAGCTACTTCTAGGAGGTTGTCAAGTGTTTTCGCTCGACGATACCATTCTTAGGTGGTTGGTTTCGCTCGACGATTCAATTCTTAGGTGTTTGGTTTCGCCCTTGTTCCTGTAACTCGAATCCTAGCCCGGTATATCCCATTTTAATTTTACACCATTGTGAACCTTACGCCTTTTTTACTCTCTGATCGATGTTCTCAGCATTGAAAAATCTTAGTAAACTAAATCACACGTGTATATGTTGACATTTAAGAGATATACAGTCAAGACAATAAGGGCAATGGTGATACATATGCAGATTAAACACCAAAAAAAAAACACTCAAAAAATGGCTACAATTTAAGGAATGTGTTTAATGACGGCATCAGATTCCTAATTGAAGGAGAAAGGTCAGGTGGCAAGAAAAGCTGCTTCTAGGAGGTTGTCAAGTGTTTTCGCTCGGCGATTCAATTCTTTGGTGGTTGGTTTGGCCCTTGTTCCTGTAACTCGAATCCTAGCGCGGTATATCCCATTTTAATTTTACACCATTGCGAACCTTCCGTCTTTTTTACTCTCTGATCGAGGTTCTCGGCCTTGAAAAAACTTTGTAAACTAAATCACACGTATATATGTTGACACTTAAGAGATATACAGTCAAGAAAATCAAGGGTAATGGTGATATATAAGCGGATTAGACACCAAAAATAAAACACTCAACAAATGGCTACAATTTAAGGAATGTGTTTAGTGACGGCATCATATTCCTAATTGATGGAGAAAGGTCTGGTGGCAAGAAAAGCTGCTTCAAGGAGGTTGTCAATTGTTTTCGCTCGACGATTCCATTCTTGGGTGGTTGGTTTGGCCCTTATTCCTGTAACTCGAATACTAGCCCGGTATATCCCATTTTAATTTTACACCATAGTGAAACTTACGCCTTTTTTACTCTCTGATCGAGGATCTCGGCATTGAAAAATCTTCGTAAACTAAATCACACGTGTATACGTTGACATTTAAGAGTTATATAGTCAAGAAAGTCAAGGGCAATGGTGATATATATGCGGATTAGACACCAAAAAAAAAACACTCAACAAATGGCTACAATTTAAGGAATGTGTTTAGTGACGGCATCAGATTCCTAGTTGATGGAGAAAGGCCTGGTGGCAAGAAAAGCTGCTTCTAGGAGGTTGTCAAGTGTTTTCGCTCGACGATTCAATTCTTAGGTGGTTGGTTTCGCCCTTGTTCCTGTAACTCGAATCCTATCCCGGTATATCCCATTTTAATTTTACACCATTATTAACCTTACGCCTTTTTTACTCTCTGATCGAGGTTCTCGGCATTGAAAAATCTTCGTAAACTAAATCACACGTGTATATGTTGACATTTAAGAGATATACAGTCAAGACAATCAAGGGCAATGGTGATACATATGCGGATTAAACACCAAAAAAAATACTCAACAAATGGCTACAATTTAAGGAATGTGTTTAATGACGGCATGAGATTCCTAATTGAAGGAGAAAGGTCTGGTGGAAAGAAAAGCTGCTTCTAGGAGGTTGTCAAGTGTTTTCGCTCGACGATTCCATTCTTTGGTGGTTGGTTTGGCCCTTGTTCCTGTAACTCGAATCCTAGCCCGGTATATCCCATTTAATTTTACACCATTGTGAACCTTATGCCTTTTTTACTCTCTGATCGAGGTTCTCGGCCTTGAAAAAACTTTGTAAACTAAATCACACGTATATATGTTGACATTTAAGAGATATACAGTTAAGAAAATCAAGGGCAATGGTGATATATATGCGGATTAGACACCAAAGAAAACACTCAACAAATGGCTACAATTTAAGGAATGTGTTTAGTGACGGCATCAGATTCCTAATTGATGGAGAAAGGTCTGGTGGCAAGAAAAGCTGCTTCTAGGAGGTTGTCAAGTGTTTTCGCTCGACGATACCATTCTTAGGTGGTTGGTTTCGCTCGACGATTCAATTCTTAGGTGGTTGGTTTCGCCCTTGTTCCTGTAACTCGAATCCTAGCCCGGTATATCTCATTTTAATTTTACACCATTGTGAACCTTACGCCTTTTTTACTCTCTGATCGATGTTCTCGGCATTGAAAAATCTTCGTAAACTAAATCACACGTGTATATGTTGACATTTAAGAGATATACAGTCAAGACAATAAGGGCAATGGTGATACATATGCAGATTAAACACCAAAAAAAAACACTCAAAAAATGGCTACAATTTAAGGAATGTGTTTAATGACGGCATCAGATTCCTAATTGAAGGAGAAAGGTCAGGTGGCAAGAAAAGCTGCTTCTAGGAGGTTATCAAGTGTTTTCGTTCGGCGATTCAATTCTTTGGTGGTTAGTTTGGCCCTTGTTCCTGTAACTCGAATCCTAGCGCGGTATATCCCATTTTAATTTTACACCATTGTGAACCTTACGTCTTTTTTACTCTCTGATCAAGGTTCTCGGCCTTGAAAAAACTTTGTAAACTAAATCACACGTATATATGTTGACACTTAAGAGATATACAGTCAAGAAAATCAAGGGAAATGGTGATATATAAGCGGATTAGACACCAAAAATAAAACACTCAACAAATGGCTACAATTTAAGGAATGTGTTTAGTGACGGCATCAGATTCCTAATTGATGGAGAAAGGTCTGGTGGCAAGAAAAGCTGCTTCAAGGAGGTTGTCAATTGTTTTCGCTCGACGATTCCATTCTTGGGTGGTTGGTTTGGCCCTTATTCCTGTAACTCGAATACTAGCCCGGTATATCCCATTTTAATTTTACACCATAGTGAAACTTACGCCTTTTTTATTCTCTGATCGAGGATCTCGGCATTGAAAAATCTTCGTAAACTAAATCACACGTGTATACGTTGACATTTAAGAGATATACAGTCAAGAAAATCAAGGGCAATGGTGATATATATGCGGATTAGACACCAAAAAAAAAACACTCAACAAATGGCTACAATTTAAGGAATGTGTTTAGTGACGGCATCAGATTCCTAGTTGATGGAGAAAGGCCTGGTGGCAAGAAAAGCTGCTTCTAGGAGGTTGTCAAGTGTTTTCGCTCGACGATTCCATTCTTGGGTTGTTGGTTTGGCCCTTCTTCTTGTAACTCAAATCCTAGCCCGGTATATCCCATTTTAATTTTACACCATAGTGAACCTTACGCCTTTTTTACTCTCTGATCGAGGATCTCGGCATTGAAAAATCTTCGTAAACTAAATCACACGTGTATACGTTGTCATTTAAGAGATATACAGTCAAGAAAATCAAGGGCAATTGTGATATATATGCGGATTAGACACCAAAAAAAAACACTCAACAAATGGCTACAATTTAAGGAATGTGTTTAGTGACGGCATCAGATTCCTAATTGATGGAGAAAGGTCTGTGGCAAGAAAAGCTGCTTCTAGGAGGTTGTCAAGTGTTTTCGCTCGACGATTCCATTCTTAGGTGGTTGGTTTGGCCCTTGTTCCTGTAACTCGAATCCTAGCCCAGTATATCCCATTTTAATTTTACACCATTGTGAACCTTACGCCTTTTTTACTCTCTGATCGAGGTTCACGGCATTGAAAAATCTTCGTAAACTAAATCACACGTGTATACGTTGACATTTAAGAGATATACAGTCAAGAAAATCAAGGGCAATAGTGATATATATGTGGATTAGACACCAAAAAAAACACTCAACAAATGGCTACAATTTAGGGAATGTGTTTAGTGACGGCATCAGATTCCTAATTGATGGAGAAAGGTTTAGCAAGAAAAGCTGCTTCTAGGAGGTTGTCAAGTGTTTTCACTCGACGATTCAATTCTTAGGTGGTTGGTTTCGCCCTTGTTCCTGTAACTCGAATCCTATCCCGGTATATCCCATTTTAATTTTACACCATTGTTAACCTTACGCCTTTTTTACTCTCTGTTCGAGGTTCTCGGCATTGAAAAATCTTCGTAAACTAAATCACACGTGTATATGTTGACATTTAAGAGATATACAGTCAAGACAATCAAGGGCAATGGTGATACATATGCGGATTAAACACCAAAAAAAATACTCAACAAATGGCTACAATTTAAGGAATGTGTTTAATGACGGCATGAGATTCCTAATTGAAGGAGAAAGGTCTGGTGGAAAGAAAAGCTGCTTCTAGGAGGTTGTCAAGTGTTTTCGCTCGACGATTCCATTCTTTGGTGGTTGGTTTGGCCCTTGTTCCTGTAACTCGAATCCTAGCCCGGTATATCCCATTTAATTTTACACCATTGTGAACCTTATGCCTTTTTTACTCTCTGATCGAGGTTCTCGGCCTTGAAAAAACTTTGTAAACTAAATCACACGTATATATGTTGACATTTAAGAGATATACAGTTAAGAAAATCAAGGGCAATGGTGATATATATGCGGATTAGACACCAAAGAAAACACTCAACAAATGGCTACAATTTAAGGAATGTGTTTAGTGACGGCATCAGATTCCTAATTGATGGAGAAAGGTCTGGTGGTAAGAAAAGCTGCTTAAAGGAGGTTGTCAATTGTTTTCGCTCGACGATTCCATTCTTGGGTGGTTGGTTTGGCCCTTATTCCTGTAACTCGAATACTAGCCCGGTATATCCCATTTTAATTTTACACCATAGTGAACCTTACGCCTTTTTTACTCTCTGATCGAGGATCTCGGCGTTGAAAAATCTTCGTAAACTAAATCACACGTGTATACGTTGACATTTAAGAGATATACAGTCAAGAAAATCAAGGGCAATGGTGATATATATGCGGATTAGGCACCAAAAAAAAAACAATCAACAAATGGCTACAATTTAAGGAATGTGTTTAGTGACGGCATCAGATTCCTAATTGACGGAGAAAGGTCTGGTGGCAAGAAAAGCTGCTTCTAGGAAGTTGTCAAATGTTTTCGCTCGACGATTCCATTCTTAGGTGGTTGGTTTGGCCCTTGTTCCTGTAACTCGAATCCTAGCCCGGTATATCCCATTTTAATTTTACAACATTGTGAACCTTACGCCTTTTTTACTCTCTGATCGAGGTTCACGGCATTGAAAAATCTTCGTAAACTAAATCATACGTTCATATGTTGACATTTAAGAGATATACAGTCAAGAAAATAAAGGGCAATGGTGATATATATGTGGATTAGACACCAAAAAAAACACTCAACAAATGGCTACAATTTAAGGAATGTGTTTAGTGACGGCATCAGATTCCTAATTGATGGAGAAAGGTCTGGTGGCAAAAAAAGCTGCTTCTAGGAGGTTGTCAAGTGTTTTCACTCGACGATTCAATTCTTAGGTGGTTGGTTTCGCCCTTGTTCCTGTAACTCGAATCCTAGCCCGGTATATCCCATTTTAATTTTACACCATTGTGAACCTTACGCCTTTTTTACTCTCTGATCGAGGTTCTCGGCATTGAAAAATCTTCGTAAACTAAATCACACGTGTATATGCTGACATTTAAGAGATATACAGTCAAGACAATCAAGGGCAATGGTGATACATATGCGGATTAAACACCAAAAAAAACACTCAACAAATGGCTACAATTTAAGGAATGTGTTTAATGACGGCATCAGATTCCTAATTGAAGGAGAAAGGTCTGGTGGCAAGAAAAGCTGCTTCTAGGAGGGTGTCAAGTGTTTTCGCTCGACGATTCCATTCTTAGGTGGTTGGTTTGGCCCTTGTTCCTCTAACTCGAATCCAAGCCCAGTATATCCCATTTTAATTTTACACCATTGTGAACCTTACGCCTTTTTTACTCTCTGATCGAGGTTCACGGCATTGAAAAATCTTCGTAAACTAAATCACACGTGTATACGTTGACATTTAAGAGATATACAGTCAAGAAAATCAAGGGCAATAGTGATATATATGTGGATTAGACACCAAAAAAAAAACACTCAACAAATGGCTACAATTTAGGGAATGTGTTTAGTGACGGCATCAGATTCCTAATTGATGGAGAAAGGTCTAGCAAGAAAAGCTGCTTCTAGGAGGTTGTCAAGTGTTTTCACTCGACGATTCAATTCTTAGGTGGTTGGTTTCGCCCTTGCTCCTGTAACTCGAATCCTATCCCGGTATATCACATTTTAATTTTACACCATTGTTAACCTTACGCCTTTTTTACTCTCTGATCGAGGTTCTCGGCATTGAAAAATCTTCGTAAACTAAATCACACGTGTATATGTTGACATTTAAGAGATATACAGTCAAGACAATCAAGGGCAATGGTGATACATATGCGGATTAAACACCAAAAAAAATACTCAACAAATGGCTACAATTAAAGGAATGTGTTTAATGACGGCATGAAATTCCTAATTGAAGGAGAAAGGTCTTGTGGAAAGAAAAGCTGCTTCTAGGAGGTTGTCAAGTGTTTTCGCTCGACGATTCCATTCTTTGGTGGTTGGTTTGGCCCTTGTTCCTGTAACTCGAATCCTAGCCCGGTATATCCCATTTAATTTTACACCATTGTGAACCTTATGCCTTTTTTACTCTCTGATCGAGGTTCTCGGCCTTGAAAAAACTTTGTAAACTAAATCACACGTATATATGTTGACATTTAAGAGATATACAGTTAAGAAAATCAAGGGCAATGGTGATATATATGCGGATTAGACACCAAAGAAAACACACAACAAATGGCTACAATTTAAGGAATGTGTTTAGTGACGGCATCAGATTCCTAATTGATGGAGAAAGGTCTGGTGGTAAGAAAAGCTGCTTCAAGGAGGTTGTCAATTGTTTTCGCTCGACGATTCCATTCTTGGGTGGTTGGTTTGGCCCTTATTCCTGTAACTCGAATACTAGCCCGGTATATCCCATTTTAATTTTACACCATAGTGAACCTTACGCCTTTTTTACTCTCTGATCGAGGATCTCGGCATTGAAAAATCTTCGTAAACTAAATCACACGTGTATACGTTGACATTTAAGAGATATACAGTCAAGAAAATCAAGGGCAAAGGTGATATATATGCGGATTAGGCACCAAAAAAAAACACTCAACAAATGGCTACAATTTAAGAAATGTGTTTAGTGACGGCATCAGATTCCAAATTGACGGAGAAAGGTCTGGTGGCAAGAAAAGCTGCTTCTAGGAAGTTGTCAAATGTTTTCGCTCGACGATTCCATTCTTAGGTGGTTGGTTTGGCCCTTGTTCCTGTAACTCGAATCCTAGCCCGGTATATCCCATTTTAATTTTACAACATTGTGAACCTTACGCCTTTTTTACTCTCTGATCGAGGTTCACGGCATTGAAAAATCTTCGTAAACTAAATCATACGTTCATATGTTGACATTTAAGAGATATACAGTCAAGAAAATAAAGGGCAATGGTGATATATATGTGGATTAGACACCAAAAAAAACACTCAACAAATGGCTACAATTTAAGGAATGTGTTTAGTGACGGCATCAGATTCCTAATTGATGGAGAAAGGTCTGGTGGCAAAAAAAGCTGCTTCTAGGAGGTTGTCAAGTGTTTTCACTCGACGATTCAATTCTTAGGTGGTTGGTTTCGCCCTTGTTCCTGTAACTCGAATCCTAGCCCGGTATATCCCATTTTAATTTTACACCATTGTGAACCTTACGCCTTTTTTACTCTCTGATCGAGGTTCTCGGCATTGAAAAATCTTCGTAAACTAAATCACACGTGTATATGTTGACATTTAAGAGATATACAGTCAAGACAATCAAGGGCAATGGTGATACATATGCGGATTAAACACCAAAAAAAACACTCAACAAATGGCTACAATTTAAGGAATGTGTTTAATGACGGCATCAGATTCCTAATTGAAGGAGAAAGGTCTGGTGGCAAGAAAAGCTGCTTCTAGGAGGGTGTCAAGTGTTTTCGCTCGACGATTCCATTCTTAGGTGGTTGGTTTGGCCCTTGTTCCTGTAACTCGAATCCTAGCCCAGTATATCCCATTTTAATTTTACACCATTGTGAACCTTACGCCTTTTTTACTCTCTGATCGAGGTTCACGGCATTGAAAAATCTTCGTAAACTAAATCACACGTGTATACGTTGACATTTAAGAGATATACAGTCAAGAAAATAAAGGGCAATGGTGATATATATGTGGATTAGACACCAAAAAAAACACTCAACAAATGGCTACAATTTAAGGAATGTGTTTAGTGACGGCATCAGATTCCTAATTGATGGAGAAAGGTCTGGTGGCAAGAAAAGCTGCTTCTAGGAGGGTGTCAAGTGTTTTCGCTCGACGATTCCATTCTTAGGTGGTTGGTTTGGCCCTTGTTCCTGTAACTCGAATCCTAGCCCAGTATATCCCATTTTAATTTTACACCATTGTGAACCTTACGCCTTTTTTACTCTCTGATCGAGGTTCACGGCATTGAAAAATCTTCGTAAACTAAATCACACGTGTATACGTTGACATTTAAGAGATATACAGTCAAGAAAATCAAGGGCAATAGTGATATATATGTGGATTAGACACCAAAAAAAAAAACACTCAACAAATGGCTACAATGTAGGGAATGTGTTTAGTGACGACATCAGATTCCTAATTGATGGAGAAAGGTCTAGCAAGAAAAGCTGCTTCTAGGAGGTTGTCAAGTGTTTTCACTCGACGATTCAATTCTTAGGTGGTTGGTTTCGCCCTTGCTCCTGTAACTCGAATCCTATCCCGGTATATCCCATTTTAATTTTACACCATTGTTAACCTTACGCCTTTTTTACTCTCTGATCGAGGTTCTCGGCATTGAAAAATCTTCGTAAACTAAATCACACGTGTATATGTTGACATTTAAGAGATATACAGTCAAGACAATCAAGGGCAATGGTGATACATATGCGGATTAAACACCAAAAAAAACACTCAACAAATGGCTACAATTTAAGGAATGTGTTTAATGACGGCATCAGATTCCTAATTGAAGGAGAAAGGTCTGGTGGCAAGAAAAGCTGCTTCTAGGAGGGTGTCAAGTGTTTTCGCTCGACGATTCCATTCTTAGGTGGTTGGTTTGGCCCTTGTTCCTGTAACTCGAATCCTAGCCCAGTATATCCCATTTTAATTTTACACCATTGTGAACCTTACGCCTTTTTTACTCTCTGATCGAGGTTCACGGCATTGAAAAATCTTCGTAAACTAAATCACACGTGTATACGTTGACATTTAAGAGATATACAGTCAAGAAAATAAAGGGCAATGGTGATATATATGTGGATTAGACACCAAAAAAACACTCAACAAATGGCTACAATTTAAGGAATGTGTTTAGTGACGGCATCAGATTCCTAATTGAAGGAGAAAGGTCTGGTGGCAAGAAAAGCTGCTTCTAGGAGGGTGTCAAGTGTTTTCGCTCGACGATTCCATTCTTAGGTGGTTGGTTTGGCCCTTGTTCCTGTAACTCGAATCCTAGCCCAGTATATCCCATTTTAATTTTACACCATTGTGAACCTTACGCCTTTTTTACTCTCTGATCGAGGTTCACGGCATTGAAAAATCTTCGTAAACTAAATCATACGTTCATATGTTGACATTTAAGAGATATACAGTCAAGAAAATAAAGGGCAATGGTGATATATATGTGGATTAGACACCAAAAAAAACACTCAACAAATGGCTACAATTTAAGGAATGTGTTTAGTGACGGCATCAGATTCCTAATTGATGGAGAAAGGTCTGGTGGCAAAAAAAGCTGCTTCTAGGAGGTTGTCAAGTGTTTTCACTCGACGATTCAATTCTTAGGTGGTTGGTTTCGCCCTTGTTCCTGTAACTCGAATCCTAGCCCGGTATATCCCATTTTAATTTTACACCATTGTGAACCTTACGCCTTTTTTACTCTCTGATCGAGGTTCTCGGCATTGAAAAATCTTCGTAAACTAAATCACACGTGTATATGTTGACATTTAAGAGATATACAGTCAAGACAATCAAGGGCAATGGTGATACATATGCGGATTAAACACCAAAAAAAACACTCAACAAATGGCTACAATTTAAGGAATGTGTTTAATGACGGCATCAGATTCCTAATTGAAGGAGAAAGGTCTGGTGGCAAGAAAAGCTGCTTCTAGGAGGGTGTCAAGTGTTTTCGCTCGACGATTCCATTCTTAGGTGGTTGGTTTGGCCCTTGTTCCTGTAACTCGAATCCTAGCCCAGTATATCCCATTTTAATTTTACACCATTGTGAACCTTACGCCTTTTTTACTCTCTGATCGAGGTTCACGGCATTGAAAAATCTTCGTAAACTAAATCACACGTGTATACGTTGACATTTAAGAGATATACAGTCAAGAAAATCAAGGGCAATAGTGATATATATGTGGATTAGACACCAAAAAAAAAAAAAACACTCAACAAATGGCTACAATGTAGGGAATGTGTTTAGTGACGACATCAGATTCCTAATTGATGGAGAAAGGTCTAGCAAGAAAAGCTGCTTCTAGGAGGTTGTCAAGTGTTTTCACTCGACGATTCAATTCTTAGGTGGTTGGTTTCGCCCTTGCTCCTGTAACTCGAATCCTATCCCGGTATATCCCATTTTAATTTTACACCATTGTTAACCTTACGCCTTTTTTACTCTCTGATCGAGGTTCTCGGCATTGAAAAATCTTCGTAAACTAAATCACACGTGTATATGTTGACATTTAAGAGATATACAGTCAAGACAATCAAGGGCAATGGTGATACATATGCGGATTAAACACCAAAAAAAATACTCAACAAATGGCTACAATTAAAGGAATGTGTTTAATGACGGCATGAGATTCCTAATTGAAGGAGAAAGGTCTGGTGGAAAGAAAAGCTGCTTCTAGGAGGTTGTCAAGTGTTTTCGCTCGACGATTCCATTCTTTGGTGGTTGGTTTGGCCCTTGTTCCTGTAACTCGAATCCTAGCCCGGTATATCCCATTTTAATTTTACACCATAGTGAAACTTACGCCTTTTTTACTCTCTGATCGAGGTTCACGGCATTGAAAAATCTTCGTAAACTAAATCACACGTGTATACGTTGACATTTAAGAGATATACAGTCAAGAAAATAAAGGGCAATGGTGATATATATGTGGATTAGACACAAAAAAAAACACTCAACAAATGGCTACAATTTAAGGAATGTGTTTAGTGACGGCATCAGATTCCTAATTGAAGGAGAAAGGTCTGGTGGCAAGAAAAGCTGCTTCTAGGAGGTTGTCAAGTGTTTTCGCTCGACGATTCCATTCTTAGGTGGTTGGTTTCGCCCTTGTTCCTGTAACTTGAATCCTAGCCCGGTATATCCCATTTTAATTTTACAACATTGTGAACCTTACGCCTTTTTTACTCTCTGATCGAGGTTCACGGCATTGAAAAATCTTCGTAAACTAAATCACACGTGTATACGTTGACAATTAAGAGATATACAGTCAAGAAAATAAAGGGCAATGGTGATATATATGTGGATTAGACACCAAAAAAAACACTCAACAAATGGCTACAATTTAAGGAATGTGTTTAGTGACGGCATCAGATTCCTAATTGATGGAGAAAGGTCTGGTGGCAAAAAAAGCTGCTTCTAGGAGGTTGTCAAGTGTTTTCACTCGACGATTCAATTCTTAGGTGGTTGGTTTCGCACTTGTTCCTGTAACTCGAATCCTAGCCCGGTATATCCCATTTTAATTTTACACCATTGTGAACCTTACGCCTTTTTTACTCTCTGATCGAGGTTCTCGGCATTGAAAAATCTTCGTAAACTAAATCACACGTGTATATGTTGACATTTAAGAGATATACAGTCAAGACAATCAAGGGCAATGGTGATACATATGCGGATTAGACACCAAAAAAAAAACACTCAACAAATGGCTACAATTTAAGGAATGTGTTTAGTGACGGCATCAGATTCCTAATTGACGGAGAAAGGCCTGGTGGCAAGAAAAGCTGCGTCTAGGAGGTTGTCAAGTGTTTTCGCTCGACGATTACATTCTTGGGTTGTTGGTTTGGCCCTTCTTCCTGTAACTCGAATCCTAGCCCGGTATATCCCATTTTAATTTTACACCATAGTGAACCTTACGCCTTTTTTTCTCTCTGATCGAGGATCTCAGCATTGAAAAGTCTTCGTAAACTAAATCACACGTGTATACGTTGACATTTAAGAGATATACAGTCAAGAAAATCAAGGGCAATGGTGATATATATGCGGATTAGACACCAAAAAAAAACAATCAACAAATGGCTACAATTTAAGGAATGTGTTTAGTGACGGCATCAGATTCCTAATTGATGGAGAAAGGTCCGGTGGCAAGAAAAGCTGCTTCTAGGAGGTTGTCAAGTGTTTTCGCTCGACGATTCCATTCTTAGGTGGTTGGTTTGGCCCTTATTCCTGTAGCTCGAATCCTAGCCCAGTATATATTTCATTTTAATTTTACACCATTGTGAACCTTACGCTTTTTTTACTCTCTGATTGAGGTTCACGGCATTGAAAAATCTTCGTAAACAAAATCATACGTTCATATGTTGACATTTAAGAGATATACAGTCAAGAAAATCAAGGGCAATGGTGATATATATGTGGATTAGACACCAAAAAAAACACTCAACAAGTGTCTACAATTTAAGGAATGTGTTTAGTGACGGCATCAGATTCCTAATTGATGGAGAAAGGTCTGGTGGCAAAAAAAGCTGCTTCTAGGAGGTTGTCAAGTGTTTTCACTCGACGATTCAATTCTTAGGTGGTTGGTTTCGCCCTTGTTCCTGTAACTCGAATCCTAGCCCGGTATATCCCATTTTAATTTTACACCATTGTGAACCTTATGCCCTTTTTACTCTCTGATCGAGGTTCTCGGCATTGAAAAATCTACGTAAACTAAATCACAAGTGTATATGTTGACATTTAAGAGATATACAGTCAAGACAATCAAGGGCAATGGTGATACATATGCGGATTAAACACCAAAAAAAACACTCAACAAATGGCTACAATTTAAGGAATGTGTTTAATGACGGCATCAGATTCCTAATTGAAGGAGAAAGGTCTGGTAGCAAGAAAAGCTGCTTCTAGGAGGTTGTCAAGTGTTTTCGCTCGACGATTCCATTCTTTGGTGGTTAGTTTGGCCCTTGTTCCTGTAACTCGAATCTTAGCCCGATATATCCCATTTTAATTTTACACCATTGTGAACCTTACGCCTTTTTTACTCTCTGATCGAGGTTCTCGGCCTTGAAAAAACTTTGTAAACTAAATCACACGTATATATGTTGACATTTAAGAGATATACAGTCAAGAAAATCAAGGGCAATGGTGATATTTATGCGGATTAGACACCAAAGAAAACACTCAACAAATGGCTACAATTTAAGGAATGTGTTTAGTGACGGCATCAGATTCCTAATTGAAGGAGAAAGGTCTGGTGGCAAGAAAAGCTGCTTCTAGGAGGTTGTCAAGTGTTTTCGCTCGACGATTCCATTCTTAGGTGGTTGGTTTCGCCCTTGTTCCTGTAACTCGAATCCTAGCCCGGTATATCCCATTTTAATTTTACAACATTGTGAACCTTACGCCTTTTTTACTCTCTGATCGAGGTTCACGGCATTGAAAAATCTTCGTAAACTAAATCACACGTGTATACGTTGACATTTAAGAGATATACAGTCAAGAAAATAAAGGGCAATGGTGATATATATGTGGATTAGACACCAAAAAAAACACTCAACAAATGGTTACAATTTAAGGAATGTGTTTAGTGACGGCATCAGATTCCTAATTGATGGAGAAAGGTCTGGTGGCAAAAAAAGCTGCTTCTAGGAGGTTGTCAAGTGTTTTCACTCGACGATTCAATTCTTAGGTGGTTGGTTTCGCCCTTGTTCCTGTAACTCGAATCCTAGCCCGGTATATCCCATTTTAATTTTACACCATTGTGAACCTTACGCCTTTTTTACTCTCTGATCGAGGTTCTCGGCATTGAAAAATCTTCGTAAACTAAATCACACGTGTATATGTTGACATTTAAGAGATATACAGTCAAGACAATCAAGGGCAATGGTGATACATATGCGGATTAGACACCAAAAAAAAACACTCAACAAATGGCTACAATTTAAGGAATGTGTTTAGTGACGGCATCAGATTCCTAATTGACGGAGAAAGGCCTGGTGGCAAGAAAAGCTGCGTCTAGGAGGTTGTCAAGTGTTTTCGCTCGACGATTACATTCTTGGGTTGTTGGTTTGGCCCTTCTTCCTGTAACTCGAATCCTAGCCCGGTATATCCCATTTTAATTTTACACCATAGTGAACCTTACGCCTTTTTTTCTCTCTGATCGAGGATCTCGGCATTGAAAAGTCTTGGTAAACTAAATCACACGTGTATACGTTGACATTTAAGAGATATACAGTCAAGAAAATCAAGGGCAATGGTGATATATATGCGGATTAGACACCAAAAAAAAACACTCAACAAATGGCTACAATTTAAGGAATGTGTTTAGTGACGGCATCAGATTCCTAATTGATGGAGAAAGGTCCGGTGGCAAGAAAAGCTGCTTCTAGGAGGTTGTCAAGTGTTTTCGCTCGACGATTCCATTCTTAGGTGGTTGGTTTGGCCCTTATTCCTGTAGCTCGAATCCTAGCCCAGTATATATTTCATTTTAATTTTACACCATTGTGAACCTTACGCTTTTTTTACTCTCTGATTGAGGTTCACGGCATTGAAAAATCTTCGTAAACTAAATTATACGTTCATATGTTGACATTTAAGAGATATACAGTCAAGAAAATCAAGGGCAATGGTGATATATATGTGGATTAGACACCAAAAAAAAACACTCAACAAGTGTCTACAATTTAAGGAATGTGTTTAGTGACGGCATCAGATTCCTAATTGATGGAGAAAGGTCTGGTGGCAAAAAAAGCTGCTTCTAGGAGGTTGTCAAGTGTTTTCACTCGACGATTCAATTCTTAGGTGGTTGGTTTCGCCCTTGTTCCTGTAACTCGAATCCTAGCCCGGTATATCCCATTTTAATTTTACACCATTGTGAACCTTACGCCCTTTTTACTCTCTGATCGAGGTTCTCGGCATTGAAAAATCTACGTAAACTAAATCACAAGTGTATATGTTGACATTTAAGAGATATACAGTCAAGACAATCAAGGGCAATGGTGATACATATGCGGATTAAACACCAAAAAAAACACTCAACAAATGGCTACAATTTAAGGAATGTGTTTAATGACGGCATCAGATTCCTAATTGAAGGAGAAAGGTCTGGTAGCAAGAAAAGCTGCTTCTAGGAGGTTGTCAAGTGTTTTCGCTCGACGATTCCATTCTTTGGTGGTTGGTTTGGCCCTTGTTCCTGTAACTCGAATCTTAGCCCGATATATCCCATTTTAATTTTACACCATTGTGAACCTTACGCCTTTTTTACTCTCTGATCGAGGTTCTCGGCCTTGAAAAAACTTTGTAAACTAAATCACACGTATATATGTTGACATTTAAGAGATATACAGTCAAGAAAATCAAGGGCAATGGTGATATTTATGCGGATTAGACACCAAAGAAAACACTCAACAAATGGCTACAATTTAAGGAATGTGTTTAGTGACGGCATCAGATTCCTAATTGATGGAGAAAGGTCTGGTGGCAAGAAAAGCTGCTTCAAGGAGGTTGTCAATTGTTTTCGCTTGACGATTCCATTCTTGGGTGGTTGGTTTGGCCCTTATTCCTGTAACTCGAATACTAGCCCGGTATATCCCATTTTAATTTTACACCATAGTGAACCTTACGCCTTTTTTACTCTCTGATCGAGGATCTCGGCATTGAAAAATCTTCGTAAACTAAATCATACGTTCATATGTTGACATTTAAGAGATATACAGTCAAGAAAATCAAGGGCAATGGTGATATATATGTGGATTAGACACCAAAAAAAACACTCAACAAATGGCTACAATTTAAGGAATGTCTTTAGTGACGGCATCAGATTCCTAATTGAAGGAGAAAGATCTGGTGGCAAGAAAAGCTGCTTCTAGGAGGTTGTCAAGTGTTTTCACTCGACGATTCAATTCTTAGGTGGTTGGTTTCGCCCTTGTTCCTGTAACTCGAATCATAGCCCGGTATATCCCATTTTAATTTTACACCATTCTGAACCTTACGCCTTTTTTACTCTCTGATCGAGGTTCTCGGCATTGAAAAATCTTCGTAAACTAAATCACACATGTATATGTTGACATTTAAGTAATATACACTCAAGACAATCAAGGGCAATGGTGATACATATGCTGATTAAACACCAAAAAAAACACTCAACAAATGGCTACAATTTAAGGAATGTGTTTAATGACGGCATCAGATTCCTAATTGAAGGAGAAAGGTCTGGTGGAAAGAAAAGCTGCTTCTAGGAGGTTGTCAAGTGTTTTCGCTCGACGATTCCATTCTTTGGTGGTTGGTTTGGCCCTTGTTCCTGTAACTCGAATCCTAGCCCGGTATATCCCATTTTAATTTTACACCATTGTGAACCTTACGCCTTTTTTACTCTCTGATCGAGGTTCTGGGCCTTGAAAAAACTTTGTAAACTAAATCACACATATATATATGTTGACATTTAAGAGATATACAGTCAAGAAAATTAAGGGCAATGGTGATATATATGCGGATTAGACACCAAAGAAAACACTCAACAAATGGCTACAATTTAAGGAATGTGTTTAGTGATGGCATCAGATTCCTAATTGATGGAGAAAGGTCTGGTGGCAAGAAAAGCTGCTTCAAGTAGGTTGTCAATTGTTTTCGCTCGACGATTCCATTCTTGGGTGGTTGGTTTGGCCCTTATTCCTGTAACTCGAATACTAGCCCGGTATATCCCATTTTAATTTTACACCATAGTGAACCTTACACCTTTTTTAGTCTCTGGTCGTGGATCTCGGTATTGAAAAATCTTCGTAAACTAAATCACACGTGTATACGTTGACATTTAAGAGATATACAAACAAAAAAATCAAGGGCAATGGTGATATATATGCGAATTGGACACAAAAAAAAACACTCAACAAATGGCTACAATTTAAGGAATGAGTTTAGTGACGGCATCAGATTCCTAATTGATGGAGAAAGGTCTGGTTGCAAGAAAAGCTGCTTCTAGGAGGTTGTCAAGTGATTTCGCTCGACGATTCCATTCTTGGGTGGTTGGTTTTGCCCTTATTCCTGTAACTCGAATACTAGCCCGGTATATCCCATTTTAATTTTACACCATAGTGAACCTTACGCCTTTTTTACTCTCTGATCGAGGATCTCGGCATTGAAAAATCTTCGTAAACTAAATCACACGTGTATACCTTGACATTTAAGAGATATACGGTCAATAAAATCAAGGGCAATGGTGATATATATGCGGATTAGACACCAAAAAGAACACTCAACAAATGGCTACAATTTAAGGAATGTGTTTAGTGACGGCATCAGATTCCTAATTGACGGAGAAAGGTCTGGTGGCAAGAAAAGCTGCTTCTAGGAGGTTGTCAAGTGTTTTCGCTCGACGATTCAATTCTTGGGTTGTTGGTTTGGCCCTTCTTCCTGTAACTCGAATCCTAGCCCGGTATATCCCATTTTAATTTTACACCATAGTGAACCTTAAGCCTTTTTTACTCTCTGACCGAGGATCTCGGCATTGAAAAATCTTCGTAAACTAAATCACACGTGTATACATTGACATTTCAGAGATATACAGTCAAGAAAATCAAGGGCAATGGTGATATATATGCGGATTAGACACAAAAAAAAAACACTCAACAAATGGCTACAATTTAAGGAATGTGTTTAGTGACGGCATCAGATTCCTAATTGATGGAGAAAGGTCTGGTCGCAAGAAAAGCTGCTTCTAGGAGGTTTTCAAGTGTTTTCGCTCGACGATTCCACTCTTAGGTTTTTGGTTTGGCCCTTGTTTCTGTAACTCGAATCCTAGCCCGGTATATCCCATTTGAATTTTACACCATTGTGAACCTTACGCCTTTTTTACTCTCTGATCGAGGTTCACGGCATTGAAAAATCTTCGTAAACTAAATCATACGTTCATATGTTGACATTTAAGAGATATACAGTAAAGAAAATCAAGGGCAATGGTGATATATATGTGGATTAGACACAAAAAAAAAACACTCAACAAATGGCTACAATTTAAGGAATGTATTTAGTGACGGCATCAGATTCCTAATTGATGGAGAAAGGTCTGGTGGCCAGAAAAGCTGCTTCTAGGAGGTTGTCAAGTGTTTTCACTCGACGATTCAATTCTTAGGTGGTTGGTTTCGCCCTTGTTCCTGTAACTCGAATCCTAGCCCGGTATAACCCATTTTAATTTTACACCATTGTGAACCTTACGCCTTTTTTACTCTCTGATCGAGGTTCTCGGCATTGAAAAATCTTCTTAAACTAAATCACACGTGTATATGTTGACATTTAAGAGATATACAGTCAAGACAATCAAGGGCAATGGTGATACATATGCGGATTAAACACCAAAAAAAACACTCAACAAATGGCTACAATTTAAGGAATGTGTTTAATGATGGCATCAGATTCCTAATTGAAGGAGAAAGGTCTGGTGGCAAGAAAAGCCGATTCTAGGAGGTTGTCAAGTGTTTTCGCTCGATGATTCCATTCTTGGGTTGCTGGTTTGGCCCTTCTTCCTGTAACTCGAATCCTAGCCCGGTATATCCCATTTTAATTTTACACCATAGTGAACCTTACGCCTTTTTTACTCTCTGATCGAGGTTCTCGGCCTTGAAAAAACTTTTTGTAAACTAAATCACACGTATATATGTTGACATTTAAGAGATATACAGTCAAGAAAATCAGGGGCAATGGTGATATATATGCGGATTAGACACCAAAGAAAACACTTAACAAATGGCTACAATTTAAGGAATGTGTTTAGTGACGGCATCAGATTCCTAATTTATGGAGAAAGGTCTAGTGGCAAGAAAAGCTGCTTCAAGGAGGTTGTCAATTGTTTTCGCTCGACGATTCCATTCTTGGGTGGTTGGTTTGGCCCTTATTCCTGTAACTCGAATACTAGCCCGGTATATCCCATTTTAATTTTACACCATAGTGAACCTTACGCCTTTTTTACTCTCTGATCGAGGATCTCGGCATTGAAAAATCTTCGTAAACTAAATCACACATGTATACGTTGACATTTAAGAGATATACAGTCAAGAAAATCAAGGGCAATGGTGATATATATGCGGATTAGACCCCAAAAACAAACACTCAACAAATGGCTACAATTTAAGGAATGTGTTTAGTGACGGCATCAGATTCCTAATTGATGGAGAAAGGTCTGGTGGTAAGAAAAGCTGCTTCTAGGAGGGTGTCAAGTGTTTTCGCTCGACGATTTCATTCTTAGGTGGTTGGTTTGGCCCTTGTTCCTGTAGCTCGAATCCTAGCCCGGTATATCCCATTTTAATTTTACACCATTGTGAACCTTACTCCTTTTTTACTCTCTGATCGAGGTTCTCGGCATTGAAAAATCTTCGTAAACTAAATCACACATGTATATGTTGACATTTAAGAGATATACGGTCAAGACAATCAAGGGCAATGGTGATACATATGCGGATTAAACACCAAAAAAAACACTCAACAAATGGCTACAATTTAAGGAATGTATTTAATGACGGCATCAGATTCCTAATTGAAAGAGAAAGGTCTGGTGGCAAGAAAAGCTGCTTCTAGGAGATTGTTAAGTGTTTTCGCTCGACGATTCCATTCTTTAGTGGTTGGTTTGGCCCTTGTTTCTGTAACTCGAATCCTAGCCCGTTATATCCCATTTTAGTTTTACACCATTGTGAACCTTACACCTTTTTTACTCTCTGATCGAGGTTCTCGGCATTGAAAAATCTTCGTAAATTAAATCACACGTGTATATGTTGACATTTAAGAGATATACTGTCAAGAAAATCAAGGGCAATGGTGATATATATGCGGATTAGACACCAAAGAAAACACTCAACAAATGGCTACAATTTAAGGAATGTGTTTAGTGACGGCATCAGATTCCTAATTGATGGAGAAAGGTCTGGTGGCAAGAAAAGCTGCTTCGAGGAGGTTGTCAATTGTTTTCGCTCGACGATTCCATTCTTGGGTGGTTGGTTTGGCCCTTATTCCTGTAACTCGAATACTATCCCGGTATATCCCATTTTAATTTTACACCATAGTGAACCTTACGCCTTTTTTACTCTCTGATCGAGGATCTCGGCATTGAAAAATCTTCGTAAACTAAATCACACGTGTATACGTTGACATTTAAGAGATATACAGTCAAGAAAATCAAGGGCAATGGTGATATATATGCGGATTAGACACCAAAAAAAACACTCAACAAATGGCTACAATTTAAGGAATGTGTTTAGTGACGACATCAGATTCCTAATTGATGGAGAAAGGTCTGGTGGCAAGAAAAGCTGTTTCTAGGAGGTTGTCAAGTGTTTTCACTCGACGATTCCATTCTTGGGTTGTTGGTTTGGCCCTTCTTCCTGTAACTCGAATCCTAGCCCGGTATATCCCATTTTAATTTTACACCATTGTGAACCTTATGCCTTTTTTACTCTCTGATCGAGGTTCTCGGCATTGAAAAATCTTCGTAAACTAAATCACACATGTATATGTTGACATTTAAGAGATATACAGTCAAGACAATCAAGGGCAATGGTGATACATATGCGGATGAAACACCAAAAAAAAACACTCAACAAATGGCTACAATTTAAGGAATGTGTTTAATGACGGCATCAAATTCCTAATTGAAGGAGAAAGGTCTGGTGGCAAGAAAAGCTGCTTCTAGGAGATTGTTAAGTGTTTTCGCTCTACGATTCCATTCTTTGGTGGTTGGTTTGGCCCTTGTTCCTGTAACTCGAATCCTAGCCTGTTATATCCCATTTTAGTTTTACACCATTGTGAACCTTACGCCTTTTTTACTCTCAGATCGAGGTTCTCGGCTTTGAAAAATCTTCGTAAATTAAATCACATGTGTATATGTTGACATTTAAGAGATATACTGTCAAGAAAATCAAGGGCAATGGTGACATTTAAGCGGATTAGACACCAAAAAAAACACTCAACAAATGGCTACAATTTAAGGAATGTGTTTAGTGACGGCATCAGATTCCTAATTACTGGAGAAAGGTCTGGTGGCAAGAAAAGCTGCTTCTAGGAGGTTGTCAAGTGTTTTCGCTCGACGATTCCATTCTTGGGTGGTTGGTTTGGCCCTTCTTCCTGTAACTCGAATTCTAGCCCGGTGTATCCCATTTTAATTTTAGACCATAGTGAACCTTACGCCTTTTTTACTCTCTGATCGAGGTTCTCGGCACTGAAAAATCTTCGTAAACTAAATCACACGTGTATACGTTGACATTTAAGAGATATACAGTCAAGAAAATCAAGGGCAATAGTGATATATATGCGGATTAGACAAAAAAAAAACACTCAACAAATGGCTACAATTTAAGGAATTTGTTTAGTGACGGCATCAGATTCCTAATTGATGGAGAAAGGTCTGGTGGCAAGAAAAGCTGCTTCTAGGAGGTTGTCAATTGTTTTCGCTCGACGATTCCATTCTTGGGTTGTTGGTTTGGCCCTTCTTCATGTAACTCGAATCCTAGCCTAGTATATCCCATTTTAATTTTACACCATTGTGAACCTTACGCCTTTTTTACTTTCTGATCGAGGTTCTCGGCATTGAAAAATCTTCGTAAACTAAATCACACGTGTATACATTGACATTTAATAGATATACAGTCAAGAAAATCAAGGGCAATGGTGATATATATGCGGATTAGACAACAAAAAAAACACTCAACAAATGGCTACAATTTAAGGAATGTGTTTAGTGACGGCATCAGATTCCTAATTGATGGAGAAAGGTCTGGTGGCAAGAAAAGCAGCTTCTTGGAGGTTGTCAAGTGTTTTCGCTCGACGATTCCATTCTTGGGTTGTTGGTTTGGCCCTTCTTCCTGTAACTCGAATCCTTGCCCGGTATATCCCATTTTAATTTTACACCATTGTGAACCTTACGCCTTTTTTACTTTCTGATCGAGGTTCTCGGCATTGAAAAATTTTCGTAAACCAAATAACACGTGTATACGTTGACATTTAGGAGATATACAGTCAAGAAAATCAAGGGCAATGGTGATATATATGCGGATTAGACACAAAAAAACACACTCAACAAATGGCTACAATTTAAGGAATGTGTTTTGTGACGGCATCAGATTCCTAATTGATGGAAAAAGGTCTGGTGGCAAGAAAAGCTGCTTCTTGGAGGTTGTCAAGTGTTTTCGCCTGACGATTCCATTCTTGGGTGGTTGGTTTGGCCCTTGTTTCGGTAACTCAAATCCTAGCCCGTTATATCCCATTTTAATTTTACACCATTGTGAACCTTACGCCTTTTTTACTCTCTGATCGAGGTTTACAGCATTGAAAAATCTTTGTAAACTAAATCATCGGTTTATATGTTGACATTTAAGAGATATACAGTCAAGAAAATCAAGGGTAATGGTGATATATATGTGGATTAGACACAAACAAAACACTCAACAAATGGCTACAATTTAAGGAATATGTTCAGTGATGGCATCAGATTCCTATTTGATGGAGAAAGGTCTGGTAGCAAGAAAAGCTGCTTCTAGGTGGTTGTCAAATGTTTTCGCTCGACGATTCCATTCTTAGGTGGTTGGTTCGGCCCTTGTTCCTGTAACTCGAATCCTAGCCCAGTATATCCCATTTTATTTTACACCATTGTGAACCTTACACCTTTTTAACTCTCTGATCGAGGTTCTCGCATTGAAAAATCTTCGTAAACTAAATCACACGTGTATATGTTGATATTTAAGAGATATACAGTTAAGACAATCAAGGGCAATGGTGATACATATGCGGATTAAATACCAAAAAAAAAAACACTCAACAAATGGCTACAATTTAAGGAATGTGTTTAATGACGGCATCAGATTCCTAATTGAAGGAGAAATGTCTGGTGGCAAGAAAAGCTGCTTCTAGGAGGTTGTCAAGTGTTTTCGCTCAACGATTCCATTCTTTGGTGGTTGGTTTGGCCCTTGTTCCTATAACTCGAATCCAAGCCCGGTATTTCCCATTTTAGTTTTACACCATTGTGAACCGTACGCCTTTTTTACTCTCTGATCGAGGTTCTCGGCATTGAAAAATCTTCGTAAATTAAATCACACGTGTATATGTTGACATTTAAGAGATATACTGTCAAGACAATCAAGGGCAATGGTGATATATATGCGGATTAGACACCAAAGAAAACACTCAACAAATGGCTACAATTTAAGGAATGTGTTTAGTGACGGCATCAGATTCCTAATTGATGGAGAAAGATCTGGTGGCAAGAAAAGCTGCTTCAAGGAGGTTGTCAATTGTTTTCGCTTGAAGATTCCATTCTTGGGTTGTTGGTTTGGCCCTTCTTCCTGTAACTCGAATCCTAGCCCGGTATATCCCATTTTAATTTTACACCATTGTGAACCTTACGCCTTTTTTACTTTCTGATCGAGGTTCTCGGCATTGAAAAATCTTCGTAAACTAAATCACACGTGTATATGTTGACATTTAAGAGATATACAGTCAAGAAAATCAAGAGCAATGGTGATATATATGTGGATTAGACACAAAAAAAAACACTCAACAAATGGCTACAATTTAAGGAATGTGTTTAGTGACGGCATTATATTCCTAATTCATGGAGAAAGGTCCGGTGGCAAGAAAAGCGGCTTCTAGGATTTTGTCATGTGTTTTCGCTCGACGATTCCATTCTTGGGTGGTTGGATTGGCCCTTGTTCATGTAACTCGAATCCTAGCCCGGTATATCCCATTTTCATTTTACACCATTGTGAATCTTACACCTTTTTTACTCTCTGATCGAGGTTCTCGGCATTGAAAAATCTTCGTAAACTAAATCATCGGTTTATATGTTGCATTTAAGAGATATACAGTCAAGAAAATCAAGGGTAATGGTGATATATATGTGGATTAGACACAAAAAAAAAACACTCAACAAATTCCTACAATTTAAGGAATATGTTTAGTGATGGCATCAGATTCCTAATTGATGGAGAAAGGTCTGGTGGCAAGAAAAGCTGCTTCTAGGAGGTTGTCAAGTGTTTTCGCTCAACGATTCCATTCTTAGGTGGTTGGTTTGGCCCTTGTTCCTGTAACTCGAATCCTAGCCCGGTATATCCCATTTTATTTTACACCATTGTGAACCTTACCCCTTTTTAACTCTCTGATCGAGGTTCTCGGCATTGAAAAATCTTCGTAAACTAAATCACACGTGTATATGTTGATATTTAAGAGATATACAGTCAAGAAAATCAAGGGCAATGGTGATACATATGCGGATTAAACACCAAAAAAAAACACTCAACAAATGGCGACAATTTAAGGAATGTGTTTAATGACCGCATCAGATTCCTAATTGAAGGAGAAATGTCTGGTGGCAAGAAAAGCTGCTTCTAGGAGGTTGTCAAGTGTTTTCGCTCAACGATTCCATTCTTTGGTGGTTGGTTTGGCCCTTGTTCCTATAACTCGAATCCTAGCCCGGTATTTCCCATTTTAGTTTTACACCATTGTGAACCGTACGCCTTTTTTACTCTCTGATCGAGGTTCTCGGCATTGAAAAATCTTCGTAAATTAAATCACACGTGTATATGTTGACATTTAAGAGATATACTGTCAAGAAAATCAAGGGCAATGGTGATATATATGCGGATAAGACACCAAAGAAAACACTCAACAAATGGCTACAATTTAAGGAATGTGTTTAGTGACGGCATCAGATTCCTAATTGATGGAGAAAGGTCTGGTGGCAAGAAAAGCTGCTTCAAGGAGGTTGTCAATAGTTTTCGCTCGACGATTCCATTCTTGGGTGGTTAGTTTGGCCCTTATTCCTGTAACTCGAATACTAGCCCGGTATATCCCATTTTAATTTTACACCACAGTGAACCTTACGCCTTTTTTAATCTCTGATCGAGGATCTCGGCATTGAAAAATCTTCGTAAACTAAATCACACGTGTATACGTTGTCATTTAAGAGATATACAGTCAAGAAAATCAAGGGCAATAGTGATATATATGCGGATTAGTCACAAAAAAAACACTCAACAAATGGCTACAATTTAAGGAATGTGTTTAGTGACGGCATCAAATTCCTAATTGATGGAGAAAGGTCTGGTGGCAAGAAAAGCTGCTTCTAGGAGGTTGTCAAGTGTTTTCGCTGGAAGATTCCATTCTTGGGTTGTTGGTTTGGCCCTTCTTCCTGTAACTCGAATCCTAGCCCGGTATATCCCATTTTAATTTTACACCATTGTGAACCTTACGCCTTTTTTACTTTCTGATCGAGGTTCTCGGCATTGAAAAATCTTCGTAAACTAAATCACACGTGTATATGTTGACATTTAAGAGATATACAGTCAAGAAAATCAAGAGCAATGGTGATATATATGCGGATTAGACACAAAAAAAAAACACTCAACAAATGGCTACAATTTAAGGAATGTGTTTTGTGACGGCATTATATTCCTAATTCATGGAGAAAGGTCCGGTTGCAAGAAAAGCTGCTTCTAGGATTTTGTCAAGTGTTTTCCCTCGACGATTCCATTCTTGGGTGGTTGGATTGGCCCTTGTTCATGTAACTCGAATCCTAGCCCGGTATATCCCATTTTAATTTTACACCATTGTGAATCTTACACCTTTTTTACTCTCTGATAGAGGTTCTCGGCATTGAAAAATCTTCGTAAACTAAATCATCGGTTTATATGTTGACACTTAAGAGATATACAGTCAAGAAAATCAAGGGTAATGGTGATATATATGTGGATTAGACACAAAGAAAAAACACTCAACAAATGGCTACAATTTAAGGAATATGTTTAGTGATGGCATCAGATTCCTAATTGATGGAGAAAGGTCTGGTGGCAAGAAAAGCTGCTTCTATGAGGTTGTCAAGTGTTTTCGCTCAACGATTCCATTCTTAGGTGGTTGGTTTGGCCCTTGTTCCTGTAACTTGAATCCTAGCCCGGTATATCCCATTTTATTTTACACCATTGTGAACCTTACCCCTTTTTAACTCTCTGATCGAGGTTCTTGGCATTGAAAAATCTCCGTAAACTAAATCACACGTGTATATGTTGATATTTAAGAGATACACAGTCAAGACAATCAAGGGCAATGGTGATACATATGCGGATTAAACTCCAAAAAAAAACACTCAACAAATGGCTACAATTTAAGGAATGTGTTTAATGACGGTATCAGATTCCTAATTGAAGGAGAAATGTCTGGTGGCAAGAAAAGCTGCTTCTAGGAGGTTGTCAAGTGTTTTCGCTCGACGATTCCATTCTTTGGTGGTTGGTTTGGCCCTTGTTCCTATAACTCGAATCCTAGCCCGGTATTTCCCATTTTAGTTTTACACCATTGTGAACCTTACGCCTTTTTTACTCTCTGATCGAGGTTCTCGGCATTGAAAAATCTTCGTAAATTAAATCACACGTTTATATGTTGACATTTAAGAGATATACTGTCAAGAAAATCAAGGGCAATTGTGATATATATGCGGATTAGACACCAAAGAAAACACTCAACAAATGGCTACAATTTAAGGAATGTGTTTAGTGACGGCATCAGATTCCTAATTGATGGAGAAAGGTCTGGTGGCAAGAAAAGCTGCTTCAAGGAGGTTGTCAATTGTTTTCGCTCGACGATTCCATTCTTGGGTGGTTGGTTTGGCCCGTATTCCTGTAACTCGAATACTAGCCCGGTATATCCCATTTTAATTTTACACCACAGTGAACCTTACGCCTTTTTTACTCTCTGATCGAGGATCTCGGCAGTGAAAAATCTTCGTAAACTAAATCACACTTGTATACATTGACATTTAAGAGATATACAATCAAGAAAATCAAGGGCAATGGTGATATATATGCGGATTAGACACAAAAAAAAAACACTCAACAAGTGGCTACAATTTAAGGAATGTGTTTAGTGACGGCATCAGATTCCTAATTGATGGAGAAAGGTCTGGTGGCAAGAAAAGCTGCTTCTTGGAGGTTGTCAAGTGTTTTCGCTGGAAGATTCCATTCTTGGGTTGTTGGTTTGGCCCTTCTTCCTGTAACTCGAATCCTAGCCCGGTATATCCCATTTTAATTTTACACCATTGTGAACCTTACGCCTTTTTTACTTTCTGATCGAGGTTCTCGGCATTGAAAAATCTTCGTAAACTAAATCACACATGTATATGTTGACATTTAAGAGATATACAGTCAAGAAAATCAAGAGCAATGGTGATATCTATGCGGATTAGACACAAAAAAAAAACACTCAACAAATGGCTACAATTTAAGGAATGTGTTTAGTGACGGCATTATATTCCTAATTCATGGAGAAAGGTCCGGTGGCAAGAAAAGCTGCTTCTAGGATTTTGTCAAGTGTTTTCGCTCGACGATTCCATTCTTGGGTGGTTGGATTGGCCCTTGTTCATGTAACTCGAATCCTAGCCCGGTATATCCCATTTTAATTTTACACCATTGTGAATTTTACACCTTTTTTACTCTCTGATCGAGGTTCTCGGCATTGAAAAATCTTCGTAAACTAAATCATCGGATTATATGTTGACATTTAAGAGATATACAGTCAAGAAAATCAAGGGTAATGGTGATATATATGTGAATTAGACACAAAAAAAAAACACTCAACAAATGGCTACAATTTAAGGAATATGTTTAGTGATGGCATCAGATTCCTAATTGATGGAGAAAGGTCTGGTGGCAAGAAAAGCTGCTTCTAGGAGGTTGTCAAGTGTTTTCGCTCAACGATTCCATTCTTAGGTGGTTGGTTTGGCCCTTGTTCCTGTAACTCGAATCCTTGCCCGGTATATCCCATTTTAATTTTACACCATTGTGAACCTTACGCCTTTTTTACTTTCTGATCGAGGTTCTCGGCATTGAAAAATCTTCGTAAACTAAATCACACGTGTATACGTTGACATTTAAGAGATATACAGTCAAGAAAATAAAGGGCAATGGTGATATATATGCGGATTAGACCCAAAAAAAAAAAAACACTCAACAAATGGCTACAATTTAAGGAATGTGTTTAGTGACGGCATCAGATTCCTAATTGATGGAGAAAGGTCTGGTGGTAAGAAAAGCTGCTTCTAGGAGGTTGTCAAGTGTTTTCGCTCGACGATTCCATTCTTAGGTGGTTGGTTTGGCCCTTGTTCCTGTAACTCGAATCCTAGCCCGGTATATCCCATTTTAATTTTACACCATTGTGAACCTTACGCCTTTTTTACTTTCTGATCGAGGTTCTCGGCATTGAAAAATCTTCGTAAACTAAATCACACATGTATATGTTGACATTTAAGAGATATACAGTCAAGACAATCAAGGGCAATGGTGATACATATGCGGATGAAACACCAAAAAAAAAATACTCAACAAATGGCTACAATTTAAGGAATGTGTTTAATGACGGCATCAGATTCCTAATTGAAGGAGAAAGGTCTGGTGGCAAGAAAAGCTGCTTCTAGGAGATTGTTAAGTGTTTTCGCTCGACGATTCCATTCTTTGGTGGTTGGTTTGGCCCTTCTTCATGTAACTCGAATCCTAGTCCGGTATATCCATTTTAATTTTACACCATTGTGAACCTTACGCCTTTTTTACTCTCTGATCGAGGTTCTCGGCATTGAAAAATCTTCGTAAATTAAATCACACGTGTATACGTTGTCATTTAAGAGATATACAGTCAAGAAAATCATGGGCAATCATGATATATATGTGGATTAGACACAAAAAAAAAACACTCAACAAATGGCTACAATTTAAGGAATGTGTTTAGTGACGGCATCAGATTCCTAATTGATGGAGAAAGGTCTGGTGGCAAGAAAAGCTGCTTCTAGGAGGTTGTCAAGTGTTTTCGCTCGACGATTCCATTCTTGGGTTGTTGGTTTGGCCCTTCTTCCCGTAACTCGAATCCTAGCCCGGTATATCCCATTTTAATTTTACACCATTGTGAACCTTACGCCTTTTTTACTTTCTGATCGAGGTTCTCGGCATTGAAAAATCTTCGTAAACTAAATCACACGTGTATACGTTGACATTTAAGAGATATACAGTCAAGAAAATCAAGGGCAATGGTGATATATATGCGGATTAGACCCAAAAAAAAAAAACACTCAACAAATGGCTACAATTTAAGGAATGTGTTTAGTGACGGCATCAGATTCCTAATTGATGGAGAAAGGTCTGGTGGTAAGAAAAGCTGCTTCTAGGAGGTTGTCAAGTATTTTCGCTCGACGATTCCATTCTTAGGTGGTTGGTTTGGCCCTTGTTCCTGTAACTCGAATCCTAGCCCGGTATATCCCATTTTAATTTTACACCATTGTGAACCTTATGCCTTTTTTACTCTCTGATCGAGGTTCTCGGCATTGAAAAATCTTCGTAAACTAAATCACACATGTATATGTTGACATTTAAGAGATATACAGTCAAGACAATCAAGGGCAATGGTGATACATATGCGGATGAAACACCAAAAAAAAAATACTCAACAAATGGCTACAATTTAAGGAATGTGTTTAATGACGGCATCAGATTCCTAATTGAAGGAGAAAGGTCTGGTGGCAAGAAAAGCTGCTTCTAGGAGATTGTTAAGTGTTTTCGCTTGACGATTCCATTCTTTGGTGGTTGGTTTGGCCCTTCTTCATGTAACTCGAATCCTAGTCCGGTATATCCATTTTAATTTTACACCATTGTGAACCTTACGCCTTTTTTACTCTCTGATCGAGGTTCTCGGCATTGAAAAATCTTCGTAAATTAAATCACACGTGTATACGTTGTCATTTAAGAGATATACAGTCAAGAAAATCAAGGGCAATCATGATATATATGCGGATTAGACACAAAAAAAAAACACTCAACAAATGGCTACAATTTAAGGAATGTGTTTAGTGACGGCATCAGATTCCTAATTGATGGAGAAAGGTCTGGTGGCAAGAAAAGCTGCTTCTAGGAGGTTGTCAAGTGTTTTCGCTCGACGATTCCATTCTTGGGTTGTTGGTTTGGCCCTTCTTCCCGTAACTCGAATCCTAGCCCGGTATATCCCATTTTAATTTTACACCATTGTGAACCTTACGCCTTTTTTACTTTCTGATCGAGGTTCTCGGCATTGAAAAATCTTCGTAAACTAAATCACACGTGTATACGTTGACATTTAAGAGATATACAGTCAAGAAAATCAAGGGCAATGGTGATATATATGCGGATTAGACCCCAAAAAAAAAACACTCAACAAATGGCTACAATTTAAGGAATGTGTTTAGTGATGGCATCAGATTCCTAATTGATGGAGAAAGGTCTGGTGGTAAGAAAAGCCGCTTCTAGGAGGTTGTCAAGTGTTTTCGCTCGACGATTCCATTCTTAGGTGGTTGGTTTGGCCCTTGTTTCTGTAACTCGAATCCTAGCCCGGTATATCCCATTTTAATTTTACACCATTGTGAACCTTATGCCTTTTTTACTCTCTGATCGAGGTTCTCGGCATTGAAAAATCTTCGTAAACTAAATCACACATGTATATGTTGACATTTAAGAGATATATACAGTCAAGACAATCAAGGGCAATGGTGATACATATGCGGATGAAACACCAAAAAAAATACTCAACAAATGGCTACAATTTAAGGAATGTGTTTAATGACGGCATCAGATTCCTAATTGAAGGAGAAAGGTCTGGTGGCAAGAAAAGCTGCTTCTAGGAGATTGTTAAGTGTTTTCGCTCGACGATTCCATTCTTTGGTGGTTGGTTGGCCCTTTTTCAAGTAACTCGAATCCTAGTCCGGTATATCCATTTTAATTTTACACCATTGTGAACCTTACGCCTTTTTTACTCTCTGATCGAGGTTCTCGGCATTGAAAAATCTTCGTAAATTAAATCACACGTGTATATGTTGACATTTAAGAGATATACTGTCAAGAAAATCAAGGGCAATGGTGACATTTAAGCGGATTAGACACCAAAAAAAAAACACTCAACAAATGGCTACAATTTAAGAAATGTGTTTATTGACGGCATCAGATTTCTAATTGATGGAGAAAGGTCTGGTGGCAAGAAAAGTTGCTTCTAGGGGGTTGTCAAGTGTTTTCGCTTGACGATTCCTTTCTTGGGTGGTTGGTTTGGCCCTTCTTCCTGTAACTCGAATTCTAGCCCGGTGTATCCCATTTTAATTTTAGACCATAGTGAACGTTACGCCTTTTTTACTCTCTGATCGAGGTTCTCGGCACTGAAAAAATCTTCGTAAGCTAAATCACACGTGTATATGTTGACATTTAAGAGATATACAGTCAAGAAAATCAAGGGCAATGGTGATATATATGCGGATTAGACACAAAAAAAACACGCAACAAATGGCTACAATTTAAGGAATGTGTTTAGTGATGACATCAAATTCCTAATCGATGGAGAAAGTTCTGGTGGCAAGAAAAGCTGTTTCTAGGAGTTTGTAATGTGTTTTCGCTCGACGATTCGATTCTTGGGTGGTTGGTTTGGCCCTTTTCCTGTAACTCAAATGCTAGCCCGGTATATCCCATTTTAATTTTACACCATTGGGAACCTTACGCCTTTTTTACTCTTTGATCGAAGTTCTCGGCATTGAAAAATCTTCGTAAACTAAATCTCACGTGTATATGTTGACATTTAAGAGATATACAGTCAAGAAAATCAAGGGCAATGGTGATATATATGCGGATTAGACACAAAAAAAAAACACTCAACAAATGGCTACAATTTAAGGATGTGTTTAGTGACGGCATCAGATTCCTAACTGATGGAGAAAGGTCTGGTGGCAAGAAAAGCTGCTTCTAGGAGGTTGTCAAGTGTTTTCGCTCGACGATTCCATTCTTTGGTGGTTGGTTTGGCCCTTCTTCATGTAACTCGAATCCTAGTCCGGTATATACATTTTAATTTTACACCATTGTGAACCTTACGCCTTTTTTACTCTCTGATCGAGGTTCTCGGCATTGAAAAATCTTCGTAAATTAAATCACATGTGTATATGTTGACATTTAAGAGATATACTCTCAAGAAAATCAAGGGCAATTGTGACATTTAAGCGGATTACACACAAAAAAAAAACACTCAACAAATGGCTACAATTTAAGGAATGTGTTTAGTGACGGCATCAGATTCCTAATTGATGGAGAAAGGTCTGGTGGCAAGAAAAGCTGCTTCTAGGAGATTGTTAAGTGTTTTCGCTCGACGATTCCATTCTTTGGTGGTTGGTTTGGCCCTTCTTCATGTAACTCGAATCCTAGTCCGGTATATCCATTTTAATTTTACACCATTGTGAACCTTACGCCTTTTTTACCCTCTGATCGAGGTTCTCGGCGTTGAAAAATCTTCGTAAATTAAATCACACGTGTATACGTTGTCATTTAAGAGATATACAGTCAAGAAAATCAAGGGCAATCATGATATATATGCGGATTAGACACAAAAAAAAACACTCAACAAATGGCTACAATTTAAGGAATGTGTTTAGTGATGGCATCAGATTCCTAATTGATGGAGAAAGGTCTGGTGGCAAGAAAAGCTGCTTCTAGGTGGTTGTCAAGTGTTTTCGCTCGACGATTCCATTCTTGGGTTGTTGGTTTGGCCCTTCTTCCTGTAACTCGAATCCTAGCCCGGTATATCCCATTTTAATTTTACACCATTGTGAACCTTACGCCTTTTTTACTTTCTGATCGAGGTTCTCGGCATTGAAAAATCTTCGTAAACTAAATCACACGTGTATACGTTGACATTTAAGAGATATACAGTCAAGAAAATCAAGGGCAATGGTGATATATATGCGGATTAGACCCCAAAAAAAACACTCAACAAATGGCTACAATTTAAGGAATGTGTTTAGTGACGGCATCAGATTCCTAATTGATGGAGAAAGGTCTGGTGGTAAGAAAAGCTGCTTCTAGGAGGTTGTCAAGTGTTTTCGCTCGACGATTCCATTCTTAGGTGGTTGGTTTGGCCCTTGTTCCTGTAACTCGAATCCTAGCCCGGTATATCCCATTTTAATTTTACACCATTGTGAACATTATGCCTTTTTTACTCTCTGATCGAGGTTCTCGGCATTGAAAAATCTTCGTAAACTAAATCACACATGTATATGTTGACATTTAAGAGATATACAGTCAAGACAATCAAGGGCAATGGTGATACATATGCGGATGAAACACCAAAAAAAAATACTCAACAAATGGCTACAATTTAAGGAATGTGTTTAATGACGGCATCAGATTCCTAATTGAAGGAGAAAGGTCTGGTGGCAAGAAAAGCTGCTTCTAGGAGATTGTTAAGTGTTTTCGCTCGACGATTCCATTCTTTGGTGGTTGGTTTGGCCCTTCTTCATGTAACTCGAATCCTAGTCCGGTATATCCATTTTAATTTTACACCATTGTGAACCTTACGCCTTTTTTACTCTCTGATCGAGGTTCTCGGCATTGAAAAATCTTCGTAAATTAAATCACACGTGTATATGTTGACATTTAAGAGATATACTGTCAAGAAAATCAAGGGCAATTGTGACATTTAAGCGGATTAGACACCAAAAAAAAAACACTCAACAAATGGCTACAATTTAAGGAATGTGTTTATTGACGGCATCAGATTCCTAATTGATGGAGAAAGGTCTGGTGGCAATTAAAGCTGCTTCTAGGAGGTTGTCAAGTGTTTTCGCTTGACGATTCCTTTCTTGGGTGGTTGGTTTGGCCCTTCTTCCTGTAACTCGAATTCTAGCCCGGTGTATCCCATTTTAATTTTAGACCATTGGGAACCTTACGCCTTTTTTACTCTCTGATCGAGGTTCTCGGCATTGAAAAATCTTCGTAAACTAAATCACACGTGTATATGTTGACATTTAAGAGATATACAGTCAAGAAAATCAAGGGCAATGGTGATATATATGCGGATTAGACACAAAAAAAAACACTCAACAAATGGCTACAATTTAAGGATGTGTTTAGTGACGGCATCTGATTCCTAATTGATGGAGAAAGGTCTGGTGGCAAGAAAAGCTGCTTTTAGGAGGTTGTCAAGTGTTTTCGCTCGACGATTCCATTCTTTGGTGGTTGGTTTGGCCCTTCTTCATGTAACTCGAATCCTAGTCCGGTATATCCATTTTAATTTTACACCATTGTGAACCTTACGCCTTTTTTACTCTCTGATCGAGGTTCTCGGCATTGAAAAATCTTCGTAATTTAAATCACACGTGTATATGTTGACATTTACGAGATATACTCTCAAGAAAATCAAGGGCAATGGTGACATTTAAGCGGATTAGACACCAAAAAAAAACACTCAACAAATGGCTACAATTTAAGGAATGTGTTTAGTGACGGCATCAGATTCCTAATTGATGGAGAAAGGTCTGGTGGCAAGAAAAGCTACTTCTAGGAGGTTGTCAAGTGTTTTCGCTCGACGATTCCATTCTTGGGTGGTTGGTTTGGCCCTTCTTCCTGTAACTCGAATTCTAGCCCGGTGTATCCCATTTTAAATTTATACCATAGTGAACCTTTCGCCTTTTTTACTCTCTGATCGAGGTTCTCGGCACTGAAAAATCTTCGTAAACTAAATCACACGTGTATATGTTGACATTTAAGAGATATACAGTTAAGAAAATCAAGGGCAATGGTGATATATATGCGGATTAGACACAAAAAAAAAACACTCAACAAATGGCTACAATTTAAGGATGTGTTTAGTGACGGCATCTGATTCCTAATTGATGGAGAAAGGTCTGGTGGCAAGAAAAGCTGCTTTTAGGAGGTTGTCAAGTGTTTTCGCTCGACGATTCCATTCTTTGGTGGTTGGTTTGGCCCTTCTTCATGTAACTCGAATCCTAGTCCGGTATATCCATTTTAATTTTACACCATTGTGAACCTTACGCCTTTTTTACTCTCTGATCGAGGTTCTCGGCATTGAAAAATCTTCGTAATTTAAATCACACGTGTATATGTTGACATTTACGAGATATACTCTCAAGAAAATCAAGGGCAATGGTGACATTTAAGCGGATTAGACACCAAAAAAAAACACTCAACAAATGGCTACAATTTAAGGAATGTGTTTAGTGACGGCATCAGATTCCTAATTGATGGTGAAAGGTCTGGTGGCAAGAAAAGCTGCTTCTAGGAGGTTGTCAAGTGTTTTCGCTCGACGATTCCATTCTTGGGTGGTTGGTTTGGCCCTTCTTCCTGTAACTCGAATTCTAGCCCGGTGTATCCCATTTTAATTTTAGACCATAGTGAACCTTTCGCCTTTTTTACTCTCTGATCGAGGTTCTCGGCACTGAAAAATCTTCGTAAACTAAATCACACGTGTATATGTTGACATTTAAGAGATATACAGTCAAGAAAATCAAGGGCAATGGTGATATATATGCGGATTAGACACCAAAAAAAAACACGCAAAAAATGGCTACAATTTAAGGAATGTGTTTAGTGACGACATCAAATTCCTAATCGATGGAGAAAGTTCTGGTGGCAAAAAAAGCTGTTTCTAGGAGGTTGTCATGTGTTTTCGCTCGACGATTCCATTCTTGGGTGGTTGGTTTGGCCCTTTTCTTGTAACTCAAATGCTAGCCCGGTATATCCCATTTTAATTTTACACCATTGGGAACCTTACGCCTTTTTTACTCTCTGATCGAGGTTCTCGGCATTGAAAAATCTTCGTAAATTAAATCACATGTGTATATGTTGACATTTAAGAGATATACTCTCAAGAAAATCAAGGGCAATGGTGACATTTAAGCGGATTACACACCAAAAAAAAAACACTCAACAAATGGCTACAATTTAAGGAATGTGTTTAGTGACGGCATCAGATTCCTAATTGATGGAGAAAGGTCTGGTGGCAAGAAAAGCTGCTTCTAGGAGATTGTTAAGTGTTTTCGCTCGACGATTCCATTCTTTGGTGGTTGGTTTGGCCCTTCTTCATGTAACTCGAATCCTAGTCCGGTATATCCATTTTAATTTTACACCATTGTGAACCTTACGCCTTTTTTACCCTCTGATCGAGGTTCTCGGCGTTGAAAAATCTTCGTAAATTAAATCACACGTGTATACGTTGTCATTTAAGAGATATACAGTCAAGAAAATCAAAGGCAATCATGATATATATGCGGATTAGACAAAAAAAAAAAACACTCAACAAATGGCTACAATTTAAGGAATGTGTTTAGTGATGTTATCAGATTCCTAATTGATGGAGAAAGGTCAAGTGGCAAGAAAAGCTGCTTCTAGGTGGTTGTCAAGTGTTTTCGCTCGACGATTCCATTCTTGGGTTGTTGGTTTGGCCCTTCTTCCTGTAACTCGAATCCTAGCCCGGTATATTCCATTTTATTTTTACACCATTGTGAACCTTACGCCTTTTTTACTTTCTGATCGAGGTTCTCGGCATTGAAAAATCTTCGTAAACTAAATCACACGTGTATACGTTGATATTTAAGAGATATACAGTCAAGAAAATCAAGGGCAATGGTGATATATATGCGGATAAGACCCAAAAAAAAAACACTCAACAAATGGCTACAATTTAAGGAATGTGTTTAGTGACGGCATCAGATTCCTAATTGATGGAGAAAGGTCTGGTGGTAAGAAAAGCTGCTTCTAGGAGGTTGTCAAGTGTTTTCGCTCGACGATTCCATTCTTAGGTGGTTGGTTTGGCCCTTGTTCCTGTAACTCGAATCCTAGCCCGGTATATCCCATTTTAATTTTACACCATTGTGAACCTTATGCCTTTTTTACTCTCTGATCGAGGTTCTCGGCATTGAAAAATCTTCGTAAACTAAATCACACATGTATATGTTGACATTTAAGAGATATGCAGTCAAGACAATCAAGGGAAATGGTGATACATATGCGGATGAAACACCAAAAAAAAATACTCAAACAATGGCTACAATTTAAGGAATGTGTTTAATGACGGCATCAGATTCCTAATTGAAGGAGAAAGGTCTGGTGGCAAGAAAAGCTGCTTCTAGGAGATTGTTAAGTGTTTTCGCTCGACGATTCCATTCTTTGGTGGTTGGTTTGGCCCTTCTTCATGTAACTCGAATCCTAGTCCGGTATATCCATTTTAATTTTACACCATTGTGAACCTTACGCCTTTTTTACTCTCTGATCGAGGTTGTCGGCATTGAAAAATCTTCGTAAATTAAATCACACGTGTATACGTTGTCATTTAAGAGATATACAGTCAAGAAAATCAAGGGCAATCATGATATATATGCGGATTAGACACAAAAAAAAAACACTCAACAAATGGCTACAATTTAAGGAATGTGTTTAGTGACGGCATCTGATTCCTAATTGATGGAGAAAGGTCTGGTGGCAAGAAAAGCTGCTTTTAGGAGGTTGTCAAGTGTTTTCGCTCGACGATTCCATTCTTTGGTGGTTGGTTTGGCCCTTCTTCATGTAACTCGAATCCTAGTCCGGTATATCCATTTTAATTTTACACCATTGTGAACCTTACGCCTTTTTTACTCTCTGATCGAGGTTCTCGGCATTGAAAAATCTTCGTAATTTAAATCACACGTGTATATGTTGACATTTACGAGATATACTCTCAAGAAAATCAAGGGCAATGGTGACATTTAAGCGGATTAGACACCAAAAAAAAACACTCAACAAATGGCTACAATTTAAGGAATGTGTTTAGTGACGGCATCAGATTCCTAATTGATGGAGAAAGGTCTGGTGGCAAGAAAAGCTACTTCTAGGAGGTTGTCAAGTGTTTTCGCTCGACGATTCCATTCTTGGGTGGTTGGTTTGGCCCTTCTTCCTGTAACTCGAATTCTAGCCCGGTGTATCCCATTTTAAATTTAGACCATAGTGAACCTTTCGCCTTTTTTACTCTCTGATCGAGGTTCTCGGCACTGAAAAATCTTCGTAAACTAAATCACACGTGTATATGTTGACATTTAAGAGATATACAGTTAAGAAAATCAAGGGCAATGGTGATATATATGCGGATTAGACACCAAAAAAAAACACGCAAAAAATGGCTACAATTTAAGGAATGTGTTTAGTGACGACATCAAATTCCTAATCGATGGAGAAAGTTCTGGTGGCAAGAAAAGCTGTTTCTAGGAGGTTGTCATGTGTTTTCGCTCGACGATTCCATTCTTGGGTGGTTGGTTTGGCCCTTTTCCTGTAACTCAAATGCTAGCCCGGTATATCCCATTTTAATTTTACACCATTGGGAACCTTACGCCTTTTTTACTCTCTGATCGAGATTCTCGGCATTGAAAAATTTTCGTAAATTAAATCACATGTGTATATGTTGACATTTAAGAGATATACTCTCAAGAAAATCAAGGGCAATGGTGAAATTTAAGCGGATTACACACCAAAAAAAACACTCAACAAATGGCTACAATTTAAGGAATGTGTTTAGTGACGGCATCAGATTCCTAATTGATGGAGAAAGGTCTGGTGGCAAGAAAAGCTGCTTCTAGGAGATTGTTAAGTGTTTTCGCTCGACGATTCCATTCTTTGGTGGTTGGTTTGGCCCTTCTTCATGTAACTCGAATCCTAGTCCGGTATATCCATTTTAATTTTACACCATTGTGAACCTTACGCCTTTATTACCCTCTGATCGAGGTTCTCGGCGTTGAAAAATCTTCGTAAATTAAATCACACGTGTATACGTTGTCATTTAAGAGATATACAGTCAAGAAAATCAAAGGCAATCATGATATATATGCGGATTAGACACAAAAAAAAACACTCAACAAATGGCTACAATTTAAGGAATGTGTTTAGTGATGGCATCAGATTCCTAATTGATGGAGAAAGGTCTGGTGGCAAGAAAAGCTGCTTCTAGGTGGTTGTCAAGTGTTTTCGCTCGACGATTCCATTCTTGGGTTGTTGGTTTGGCCCTTCTTCCTGTAACTCGAATCCTAGCCCGGTATATCCCATTTTAATTTTACACCATTGTGAACCTTACGCCTTTTTTACTTTCTGATCGAGGTTCTCGGCATTGAAAAATCTTCGTAAACTAAATCACACGTGTATACGTTGACATTTAAGAGATATACAGTCAAGAAAATCAAGGGCAATGGTGATATATATGCGGATTAGACCCAAAAAAAAAACACTCAACAAATGGCTACAATTTAAGGAATGTGTTTAGTGACGGCATCAGATTCCTAATTGATGGAGAAAGGTCTGGTGGTAAGAAAAGCTGCTTCTAGTAGGTTGTCAAGTGTTTTCGCTCGACGATTCCATTCTTAGGTGGTTGGTTTGGCCCTTGTTCCTGTAACTCGAATCCTAGCCCGGTATATCCCATTTTAATTTTACACCATTGTGAACCTTATGCCTTTTTTACTCTCTGATCGAGGTTCTCGGCATTGAAAAATCTTCGTAAACTAAATCACACATGTATATGTTGACATTTAAGAGATATACAGTCAAGACAATCAAGGGAAATGGTGATACATATGCGGATGAAACACCAAAAAAAAAATACTCAAACAATGGCTACAATTTAAGGAATGTGTTTAATGACGGCATCAGATTCCTAATTGAAGGAGAAAGGTCTGGTGGCAAGAAAAGCTGCTTCTAGGAGATTGTTAAGTGTTTTCGCTCGACGATTCCATTCTTTGGTGGTTGGTTTGGCCCTTCTTCATGTAACTTGAATCCTAGTCCGGTATATCCATTTTAATTTTACACCATGGTGAACCTTACGCCTTTTTTACTCTCTGATCGAGGTTCTCGGCATTGAAAAATCTTCGTAAATTAAATCACACGTGTATACGTTGTCATTTAAGAGATATACAGTCAAGAAAATCAAGGGCAATCATGATATATATGCGGATTAGACACAAAAAAAAACACTCAACAAATGGCTACAATTTAAGGAATGTGTTTAGTGACGGCATCAGATTCCTAATTGATGGAGAAAGGTCTGGTGGCAAGAAAAGCTGCTTCTAGGAGGTTGTCAAGTGTTTTCGCTCGACGATTCCATTCTTGGGTTGTTGGTTTGGCCCTTCTTCCCGTAACTCGAATCCAAGCCCGGTATATCCCATTTTAATTTTACACCATTGTGAACCTTACGCCTTTTTTACTTTCTGATCGAGGTTCTCGGCATTGAAAAATCTTCGTAAACTAAATCACACGTGTATACGTTGACATTTAAGAGATATACAGTCAAGAAAATCAAGGGCAATGGTGATATATATGCGGATTAGACCCAAAAAAAAACACTCAACAAATGGCTACAATTTAAGGAATGTGTTTAGTGATGGCATCAGATTCCTAATTGATGGAGAAAGGTCTGGTGGTAAGAAAAGCTGCTTCTAGGAGGTTGTCAAGTGTTTTCGCTCGACGATTCCATTCTTAGGTGGTTGGTTTGGCCCTTGTTCCTGCAACTCGAATCCTAGCCCGGTATATCCCATTTTAATTTTACACCATTGTGAACCTTATGCCTTTTTTACTCTCTGATCGAGGTTCTCGGCATTGAAAAATCTTCGTAAACTAAATCACACATGTATATGTTGACATTTAAGAGATATACAGTCAAGACAATCAAGGGCAATGGTGATACATATGCGGATGAAACACCAAAAAAAAAAAATACTCAACAAATGGCTACAATTTAAGGAATGTGTTTAATGACGGCATCAGATTCCTAATTGAAGGAGAAAGGTCTGGTGGCAAGAAAAGCTGCTTCTAGGAGATTGTTAAGTGTTTTCGCTCGACGATTCCATTCTTTGGTGGTTGGTTTGGCCCTTCTTCATGTAACTCGAATCCTAGTCCGGTATATCCATTTTAATTTTACACCATTGTGAACCTTACGCCTTTTTTACTCTCTGATCGAGGTTCTCGGCATTGAAAAATCTTCGTAAATTAAATCACACGTGTATATGTTGACATTTAACAGATATACAGTCAAGAAAATCAAGGGCAATGGTGATATATATGCGGATTAGACACAAAAAAAACACGCAACAAATGGCTACAATTTAAGGAATGTGTTTAGTGACGACATCAAATTCCTAATCGATGGAGAAAGTTCTGGTGGCAAGAAAAGCTGTTTCTAGGAGGTTGTCATGTGTTTTCGCTCGACGATTCCATTCTTGGGTGGTTGGTTTGGCCCTTTTCCTGTAACTCAAATGCTAGCCCGGTATATCCCATTTTAATTTTACACCATTGGAAACCTTACGCCTTTTTTACTCTCTGATCGAGGTTCTCGGCATTGAAAAATCTTCGTAAACTAAATCTCACGTGTATATGTTGACATTTCAGAGATATACAGTCAAGAAAATCAAGGGCAATGGTGATATATATGCGGATTAGACACAAAAAAAAAACACTCAACAAATGGCTACAATTTAAGGATGTGTTTAGTGACGGCATCAGATTCCTAATTGATGGAGAAAGGTCTGGTGGCAAGAAAAGCTGCTTCTAGGAGGTTGTCAAGTGTTTTCGCTCGACGATTCCATTCTTTGGTGGTTGGTTTGGCCCTTCTTCATGTAACTCGAATCCTAGTCCGGTATATCCATTTTAATTTTACACCATTGTGAACCATACGCCTTTTTTACTCTCTGATCGAGGTTCTCGGCATTGAAAAATCTTCGTAATTTAAATCACACGTGTATATGTTGACATTTACGAGATATACTCTCAAGAAAATCAAGGGCAATGGTGACATTTAAGCGGATTAGACACCAAAAAAAAACACTCAACAAATGGCTACAATTTAAGGAATGTGTTTAGTGACGGCATCAGATTCCTAATTGATGGAGAAAGGTCTGGTGGCAAGAAAAGCTGCTTCTAGAAGGTTGTCAAGTGTTTTCGCTCGACGATTCCATTCTTGGGTGGTTGGTTTGGCCCTTGTTCCTGCAACTCGAATCCTAGCCCGGTATATCCCATTTTATTTTACACCATTGTGAACCTTACGCCTTTTTAACTCTATGATCGAGGTTCTCGGCCTTGAAAAAACATCGTAAACTAAATGACACGTATATATGTTGACACTTAAGAGATATACAGTCAAGAAAATCAAGGGCAATGGTGATATATATGCGGATTATTCACCAAAAAAAACACTCAACAAATGGCTACAATTTAAGGAATGTGTTTAGTGACGGCATCAGATTCCTAATTGATGGAGAAAGGTCTGGTGGCAAGAAAAGTTGCTTCAAGGAGGTTGTCAATTGTTTTCGCTTGACGATTCCATTCTTGGGTGGTTGGTTTGGCCCTTATTCCTGTAACTCGAATACTAGCCCGGTATATCCCATTTTAATTTTACCTTATATTGAACCTTACACCTTTTTTACTCTCTGATCGAGGATCTCGACATTGAAAAATCTTCGTAAACTAAATCACACGTGTATACGTTGACATTTAAGAGATATACTGTCAAGAAAATCAAGGGCAATGGTGATATTTAAGCGGATTAGACACCAAAAAAAACACTAAACAAATAGCTACAATTTAAGGAATGTGTTTAGTGACGGCATCAGATTTCTAATTGATGGAGAAAGGTCTGGTGGAAAGAAAAGCAGCTTCTAGGATGTTGTCAAGTGTTTTCGCTCGACGATTCCATTCTTGGGTGGTTGGTTTGGCCCTTGTTCCGGTAACTCGAATCCTAGCCCGGTATATTCCATTTTATTTTATACCATTGTGAACCTTACGCCTTTTTTACTCTTTGATCGAGGTTCTCGGCATTGAAAATCTTCGTAAACTAAATCACACGTGTATATGTTTTCATTTAAGAGATATACAGTCAAGAAAATCAAGGGCAATGGTGATATATATGCGGATTAGACACCAAAAAAAACACTCAACAAATGGCTACAATTTAAGGAATGTGTTTAGTGATGGCATCAGATTCCTAATTGATGGAGAAAGGTCTGGTGGCAAGAAAAGTTGCTTTAAGGAGGTTGTCAAGTGTTTTCGCTCGACGATTCCATTCTTGGGTGGTTGGTTTGGCCCTTATTCCTGTAACTCAAATCCTAGCCCATTATATCCCATTTTTATTTTACACCATTGTGAAACTTACGCCTTTTTTTCTCTCTGATCGAGGATCTCGGCATTAAAAAATTTTCGAAAACTAAATCACACGTGTATACGCTGACATTTAAGAGATATACAGACAAGAAAATCAAGGGCAATGGTGATATATATGCGGATTAGACACCAAAAAAAACACTCAACAAATGGCTACAATTTAAGGAATGTGTTTAGTGACTGCATCAGATTCCTAATTGACGGAGAAAGGTCTGGTGGCAAGAAAAGCTGCTTCTAGGAGGTTGTCAAGTGTTTTCGCCCGACCATTCCATTCTTGGGTGCTTGGTTTGTCCCTTGTTCCGGTAACTCAAATCCTAGCCCGGTATATCCCATTTTAATTTTAGACCATTGTGAACCTTACGCCTTTTTTACTCTCTGATCGAGGTTCTCGGCATTAAAAAATCTTCGTAAACTAAATCACACGTGTATATGTTGACATTTAAGAGATATACAGGCAAGAAAATCAAGGGCAATGGTGATATATATGCGGATTAAACACCAAAAAAAAAACACTCAACAAATGGCTACAATTTAAGGAATGTGTTTAGTGACGGCATTAGATTCCTAATTCATGGAGAAAGGTCTGGTGGCAAGAAAAGCTGCTTCTAGGATTTTGTCAAGTGTTTTCGCTCGACGATTCCATTCTTGGGTGGTTGGATTGGCCCTTGTTCCTGTAACTCGAATCCTAGCCCGGTATATCCCATTTTAATTTTACACCATTGTGAACCTTACGCCTTTTTTACTCACTGATTGAGGTTCTCGGCATTGAAAAATCTTCGTAAAGTAAATCACACGTGTATATATTGACATTTAAGAGATATACAGTCAAGAAAATCAAGGGCAATTGTGATATATATGCGGATTAGACACCAAAAAAACACTCAAACAATGGCTACAATTTAACGAATGTGTTTAGTGACGGCATCAGATTCCTAATTGATGGAGAAAGGTCTGGTGGCAAGAAAAGCTGATTCTAGGAGGTTGTCAAGTGTTTTAACTCGACGATTCCATTCTTGGGTGGTTGGTTTGGCCCTTGTTCCTGTAACTCGAATCCTAGCCCTGTATATCCCATTTTAATTTTACACCATTGTGAACCTTACGCCTTTTTTACTCACTGATCGAGGTTCTCGGCATTGAAAAATCTTCGTAAAGTAAATCACACGTGCATATATTGACATTTAAGAGATATACAGTCAAGAAAATCAAGGGCAATGGTGATATATATGCGGATTAGACACCAAAAAAAACACTCAAACAATGGCTACAATTTAAGGAATGTGTTTAGTGACGGCATCAGATTCCTAATTGATGGAGAAAGGTCTGGTGGCAAGAAAAACTGCTTCTGTGAGATTGTCAAGTGTTTTCGCTCGACGATTCCATTCTTGGGTGGTTGGTTTGGCCCTTGTTCCTGTAACTCGAATCCTAGCCCTGTATATCCCATTTTAATTTTACAACATTGTGAACCTTACGCCTTTTTTACTCACTGATCGAGGTTCTCGGCATTGAAAAATCTTCGTAAAGTAAAAAACACGTGTATATATTGACATTAAAGAGATATACAGTCAAGAAAATCAAGGGCAATGGTGATATATATGCGGATTAGACACCAAAAAAAACACTCAAACAATGGCTACAATTTAAGGAATGTGTTTAGTGAATGCATCAGATTCCTAATTGATGGAGAAAGGTCTGGTGGCAAGAAAAGCTGATTCTAGGAGGTTGTCAAGTGTTTTCGCTCGACGATTCCATTCTTGGGTGGTTGGTTTGGCCCTTGTCCCTGTAACTCGAATCCTAGCCCGGTATATCTCATTTTAATTTTACACCATGGTGAACCTTACGCCTTGTTTACTCTCTGATCAAGGTTCTCGGCATTGAAAAATCTTCGTAAACTAAATCACACGTGTATATGTTGACATTTAAGAGATATACAGTCAAGAAAATCTAGGGCAATGGTGATATATATGCGGATTAGACACCAAAAAAAAACACTCAACAAATGGCTACAATTTAAGGAATGTGTTTAGTGACGGCATTATATTCCTAATTGATGGAGAAAGGTCTGGTGGCAAGAAAAGTTGTTTTTAGGAGGTTGTCATGTGTTTTCGCTCGACGATTCCATTCTGGGGTGGTTGGTTTGTCCCTTGTTCTTGTAACCCGAATCCTTGCCCGGTATATCCCATTTTAATTTTACACCATTGTGAACCTTACGCCTTTTTTACTCACTGATCGAGGTTCTCGGCATTGAAAAATCTTCGTAAAGTAAATCACACGTGCATATATTGACATTTAGGAGATATACAGTCAAGAAAATCAAGGGCAATGGTGATATATATGCGGATTAGACACCAAAAAAAAACACTCATACAATGGCAACAATTTAAGGAATGTGTTTAGTGACGGCATCAGATTCCTAATTGATGGAGAAAGGTCTGGTGGCAAGAAAAGCTGCTTTTGTGAGATTGTCAAGTGTTTTCGCTCGACGATTCCATTCTTGGGTGGTTGGTTTGGCCCTTGTTCCTGTAACTCGAATCTTAGCCCTGTATATCCCATTTTAATTTTACAACATTGTGAACCTTACGCCTTTTTTACTCACTGATCGAGGTTCTCGGCATTGAAAAATCTTCGTAAAGTAAAAAACACGTGTATATATTGACATTAAAGAGATATACAGTCAAGAAAATCAAGGGCAATGGTGATATATATGCGGATTAGACATAAAAAAAAACACTCAAACAATGGCTACAATTTAAGGAATGTGTTTAGTGAATGCATCAGATTCCTAATTGGTGGAGAAAGGTCTGGTGGCAAGAAAAGCTGCTTCTAGGAAGTTGTCAAGTGTTTTCGCTCGACGATTCCATTCTTGGGTGGTTGGTTTGCCCTTGTTCCTGTAACTCGAATCCTAGCCCAGTATATCCCATTTTAATTTTACACCATTGTGAAACTTACGCCTTTTTTACACTCTGATCGAGGTTCTCGGCATTGAAAAATCTTCGTAAAACAAATCACACGTGTATATGTTGACATTTAGGAGATATACAGTCAAGAAAATCAAGGGCAATGGTGATATATATGCGAATTAGACACCAAAAAAAACACGCAACAAATGGCTACAATTTAAGGAATGTGTTTAGTGACGGCATCAAATTCCTAATTGATGGAGAAAGTTCTGGTGGCAAGAAAAGTTGCTTCTAGGAGGTTGTCATGTGTTTTCGCTCGACGATTCCATTCTTGGGTTGTTGGTTTGGCCCTTGTTCCTATAACTCGAATGCTAGCCCGGTATATCCCATTTTAATTTTAGACCATTGCGAACCTTACGCCTTTTTTACTCTCTGATCGAGGTTCTCGGCATTGAAAAAGCTTCGTAAACTAAATCTCACGTGTATATGTTGACATTTAAGAGATATATAGTCAAGAAAATCAAGGGCAATGGTGATATATATGCGGATTAGACCCAAAAAAAAAACACTCAACAAATGGCAACAATTTAAGGAATGTGTTTAGTGACGGCATCAGATTTCTAATTGATGGAGAAAGGTCTGGTGGCAAGAAAAGCTGCTTCTAGAAGGTTGTCAAGTGTTTTCGCTCGACGATTCCATTCTTAGTTGGTTGGTTTGGCCCTTGTTCCTGTAACTCGAATGCTAGCCCGGTATATCCCATTTTAATTTTACACCATTGTGAACCTTACGCCTTTTTTACTCTCTTATCGAGGTTCTCGGCATTGAAAAATCTTCGTAAACTAAATCACACGTGTATATGTTGACATTTAAAAGATATACAGTCAAGACAATCAAGGGCAATGGTGATATATATGCGGATTAAACACCAAAGAAAAAAACACTCAACAAATTGCTATAATTTAAGGAATGTGTTAAATGACGGCATCAGATTCCTAATTGAAGGAGAAAGGTCTGGTGGCAAGAAAAGCTGCTTCTAGGAGGTTGTCAGGTGTTTTCGCTCGACGATTCCATTCTTTGGTGGTTGGTTTGGCCATTGTTCCTGTAACTCGAATCCTAGCTCGGTATATCCCATTTTAATTTTACACCATTGTGAACCTTACGCCTTTTTTACTCTCTGATCGAGGTTCACGGCATTGAAAAATCTTCGTAAACTAAATCATACGTTTATATGTTGACATTTAAGAGATATACAGTCAAGAAAATCAAGGGCAATGGTAATATATATGTGGATTAGACACCAAAAAAAAACACTAAACAAATGGCTACAATTTAAGGAATGTGTTTAGTGACGGCATCAGATTCCTAATTGATGGAGAAAGGTCTGGTGGCAAGAAAAGCTGCTTCGAGGAGGTTATCAAGTGTTTTCGCTCGACGATTCCATTCTTAGTTGGTTGGTTTGGCCCTTGTTCCTGTAACTCGAATGCTAGCCCGGTATATCCCATTTTAATTTTACACCATTGTGAACCTTACGCCTTTTTTACTCTCTTATCGAGGTTCTCGGCATTGAAAAATCTTCGTAAACTAAATCACATGTGTATATGATGACATTTAAAAGATATACAGTCAAGACAATCAAGGGCAATGGTGATATATATGCGGATTAAACACCAAAGAAAAAAACACTCAACAAATTGCTTCAATTTAAGGAATGTGTTTAATGACGGCATCAGATTCCTAATTGATGGAGAAAGGTCCGGTGGCAAGAAAAGCTGCTTCTAGGAGGTTGTCAAGTGTTTTCGCTCGACGATTCCATTCTTTGGTGGTTGTTTTGGCCATTGTTCCTGTAACTCGAATCCAAGCCCGGTATATCCCATTTTAATTTTACACCATTGTGAACCTTACGCCTTTTTTACTCTCTGATCGAGGTTCACGGCATTGAAAAATCTTCATAAACTAAATCATACGTTTATATGTTGACATTTAAGAGATATACAGTCAAGAAAATCATGGGAAATGGTAATATCTATGTGGATTAGACACAAAAAAAAACACTCAACAGATGGCTACAATTTAAGGAATGTGTTTAGTGACGGCATCAGATTCCTAAATGATGGAGAAAGGTCTGGTGGCAAGAAAAGCTGCTTTTAGGAGGTTGTCAAGTGTTTTCGCTCGACGATTCCATTCTTAGGTGGTTGGTTTGGCCCTTGTTCCTGTAACTCGAATCCTAGCCCGGTATATCCCATTTTAATTTTACACCGTTGTTAACCTTACGCTTTTTTTACTCTCTTATCGAGGTTCTCGGCATTGAAAAATCTTCGTAAACTAAATCACACGTGTATATGTTGACATTTAGGAGATATACAGTCAAGAAAATTAAGGGCAATGGTGATATATATGCGGATTAGACACAAAAAAAAACTCAACAAATGGTTACAATTTAAGGAATGTGTTTAGTGACGGCATCAGATTCCTATTTGATGGAGAAAGGTCTGGTGGCAAGAAAAGCTACTTCTAGGAGGTTGTCAAGTGTTTTCGCTCGACGATTCCATTCTTGGGTGGTTGGTTTGGCCCTTGTTCCTGTAACTCGAATCCTAGCCCGGCATATCCCATTTTAATTTTATACCATTGTGAACCTTACTACTTTTTTACTCTCTTATCGAGGTTCTCGGCATTGAAAAATCTTTGTAAATTAAATCACACGTGTATATGTTGACATTTAATAGATATACAGTCAAGATAATTAAGGGCAATGGTGATACATATGCGGATTAAACACCAAAAAAAAACACTCAACAAATGGCTACAATTTAAGGAATGTGTTTAACGACGGCATCAGATTCCTAATTGAAGGAGAAAGGTCTGGTGGCAAGAAAAGCTGCTTCTAGGAGGTTGTCAAGTGTTTTCGCTCGACGATTCCATTCTTTGGTGGTTGGTTTGGCCCTTGTTCTTGTAACTCGAATCGTAGCCCGGTATATCCCATTTTAATTTTACACCATTGTGAACCTTACGCCTTTTTTACTCTCTGATCGAGGTTCACGGCATTGAAAAATCTTCGTAAACTAAATCAAACGTTTATATGTTGACATTTAAGAGATATACAGTCAAGAAAATCAAGGGCAATGGTGATATATATGTGGATTATACACCAAAAAAACACTCAACAAATGGCTACAATTTAAGGAATGTGTTTAGTGACGGCATCAGATTCCTAATTGATGGAGAAAGGTCTGGTGGCAAGAAAAGCTGCTTCGAGGAGGTTATCAAGTGTTTTCGCTCGACGATTCCGTTCTTAGTTGGTTGGTTTGGCCCTTGTTCCAGTAACTCGAATCCTAGCCCGGTATAACCCATTTTAATTTTACACCATTGTGAACCTTACTCCTTTTTTACTCTCTTATCGAGGTTCTCGGCATTGAAAAATCTTCGTAAACTAAATCACATGTGTATATGATGACATTTAAAAGATATACAGTCAAGACAATCAAGGGCAATGGTGATATATATGCGGATTAAACACCAAAGAAAAAAACACTCAACAAATTGCTTCAATTTAAGGAATGTGTTTAATGACGGCATCAGATTCCTAATTGAAGGAGAAAGGTCCGGTGGCAAGAAAAGCTGCTTCTAGGAGGTTGTCAAGTGTTTTCGCTCGACGATTCCATTCTTTGGTGGTTGTTTTGGCCATTGTTCCTGTAACTCGAATCCAAGCCCGGTATATCCCATTTTAATTTTACACCATTGTGAACCTTACGCCTTTTTTACTCTCTGATCGAGGTTCACGGCATTGAAAAATCTTCGTAAACTAAATCATACGTTTATATGTTGACATTTAAGAGATATACAGTCAAGAAAATCATGGGAAATGGTAATATCTATGTGGATTAGACACAAAAAAAAACACTCAACAGATGGCTACAATTTAAGGAATGTGTTTAGTGACGGCATCAGATTCCTAAATGATGGAGAAAGGTCTGGTGGCAAGAAAAGCTGCTTTTAGGAGGTTGTCAAGTGTTTTCGCTCGACGATTCCATTCTTAGGTGGTTGGTTTGGCCCTTGTTCCTGTAACTCGAATCCTAGCCCGGTATATCCCATTTTAATTTTACACCGTTGTTAACCTTACGCTTTTTTTACTCTCTTATCGAGGTTCTCGGCATTGAAAAATCTTCGTAAACTAAATCACACGTGTATATGTTGACATTTAGGAGATATACAGTCAAGACAATCAAGGGCAATGGTGATACATATGCGGATTAAACACCAAAAAAAAAAAACTCAATAAATGGCTACAATTTAAGGAATGTGTTTAATGACGGCATCAGATTCCTAATTGAAGGAGAAAGGTCTGGTGGCAAGAAAAGCTGCTTCTAGGAGGTTGTCAAGTGTTTTCGCTCGACAATTCCGTTCTTTGGTGATTGCTTTGGCCCTTGTTCCTGTAACTCGAATCCTAGCTCGGTATATCACATTTTAATTTTACACCATTGTGAACCTTACGCCTTTTTTACTCTCTGATCGAGGTTCTCGGCCTTGAAAAAACATCGTAAACTAAATCACACGTATATATGTTGACATTTAAGAGATATACAGTCAAGAAAATTAAGGGCAATGGTGATATATATGCGGATTAGACACAAAAAAAAACTCAACAAATGGTTACAATTTAAGGAATGTGTTTAGTGACGGCATCAGATTCCTATTTGATGGAGAAAGGTCTGGTGGCAAGAAAAGCTACTTCTAGGAGGTTGTCAAGTGTTTTCGCTCGACGATTCCATTCTTGGGTGGTTGGTTTGGCCCTTGTTCCTGTAACTCGAATCCTAGCCCGGCATATCCCATTTTAATTTTATACCATTGTGAACCTTACTACTTTTTTACTCTCTTATCGAGGTTCTCGGCATTGAAAAATCTTTGTAAATTAAATCACACGTGTATATGTTGACATTTAATAGATATACAGTCAAGATAATTAAGGGCAATGGTGATACATATGCGGATTAAACACAAAAAAAAAACACTCAACAAATGGCTACAATTTAAGGAATGTGTTTAACGACGGGATCAGATTCCTAATTGAAGGAGAAAGGTCTGGTGGCAAGAAAAGCTGCTTCTAGGAGGTTGTCAAGTGTTTTCGCTCGACGATTCCATTCTTTGGTGGTTGGTTTGGCCCTTGTTCTTGTAACTCGAATCGTAGCCCGGTATATCCCATTTTAATTTTACACCATTGTGAACCTTACGCCTTTTTTACTCTCTGATCGAGGTTCACGGCATTGAAAAATCTTCGTAAACTAAATCAAACGTTTATATGTTGACATTTAAGAGATATACAGTCAAGAAAATCAAGGGCAATGGTGATATATATGTGGATTATACACCAAAAAAACACTCAACAAATGGCTACAATTTAAGGAATGTGTTTAGTGACGGCATCAGATTCCTAATTGATGGAGAAAGGTCTGGTGGCAAGAAAAGCTGCTTCGAGGAGGTTATCAAGTGTTTTCGTTCGACGATTCCGTTCTTAGTTGGTTGGTTTGGCCCTTGTTCCAGTAACTCGAATGCTAGCCCGGTATATCCCATTTTAATTTTACACCATTGTGAACCTTACGCCTTTTTTACTCTCTTATCGAGGTCCTCGGCATAGAAAAATCTTCGTAAACTAAATCACATGTGTATATGTAGACATTTAAAAGATATACAGTCAAGACAATCAAGGGCAATGGTGATATATATGCGGATTAAACACCAAAGAAAAAAACACTCAACAAATTGCTATAATTTAAGGAATGTGTTTAATGACGGCATCAGATTCCTAATTGAAGGAGAAAGGTCTGGTGGCAAGAAAAGCTGCTTCTAGGAGGTTGTCAAGTGTTTTCGCTCGACGATTCCATTCTTTGGTGGTTGTTTTGGCCATTGTTCCTGTAACTCGAATCCTAGCCCGGTATAACCCATTTTAATTTTACACCATTGTGAACCTTACTCCTTTTTTACTCTCTGATCGAGGTTCACGGCATTGAAAAATCTTCGTAAACTAAATCATACGTTTATATGTTGACATTTAAGAGATATACAGTCAAGAAAATCAGGGGCAATGGTAATATATATGTGGATTAGACACAAAAAAAAACACTCAACAAATGGCTACAATTTAAGGAATGTGTTTAGTGACGGCATCAGTTTCCTAATTGATGGAGAAAGGTCTATTGGCAAGAAAAGCTGGTTCTAGAAGGTTGTCAAGTGTTTTCGCTCGACGATTCCATTCTTAGGTGGTTGGTTTGGCCCTTGTTCCTGTAACTCGAATCCTAGCCCGGTATATCCCATTTTAATTTTACACCGTTGTTAACCTTACGCCTTTTTTACTCTCTTATCGAGGTTCTCGGCATTGAAAAATCTTCGTAAACTAAATCACACGTGTATATGTTGACATTTAAGAGATATACAGTCAAGACAATCAAGGGCAATGGTGATACATATGTGGATTAAACACCAAAAAAAAAACTCAACAAATGGCTACAATTTAAGGAATGTGTTTAATGACGGCATCAGATTCCTAATTGAAGAAGAAAGGTCTGGTGGCAAGAAAAGCTGCTTCTAGGAGGTTGTCAAGTGTTTTCGCTCGACTATTCCGTTCTTTGGTGATTGCTTTGGCCCTTGTTCCTGTAACTCGAATTCTAACTCGGTATATCCCATTTTAATTTTACACCATTGTGAACCTTACGCCTTTTTTACTCTCTGATCGAGGTTCTCGGCCTTGAAAAAACTTCGTAAACTAAATCACACGTATATATGTTGACATTTAAGAGATATACAGTCAAGAAAATCAAGGGCAATGGTGATATATATGCGGATTAGACACAAAAAAAAACTCAACAAATGGTTACAATTTAAGGAATGTGTTTAGTGACGGCATCAGATTCCTAATTGATGGAGAAAGGTCTGGTGGCAAGAAAAGCTACTTCTAGGAGGTTGTCAAGTGTTTTCGCTCGACGATTCCATTCTTGGGTGGCTGGCTTGGCCCTTGTTCCTGTAACTCGAATCCTAGCCCGGCATATCCCATTTTAATTTTACACCATTGTGAACCTTACGCCTTTTTTACTCTCTTATCGAGGTTCTCGGCATTGAAAAATCTTTGTAAACTAAATCACACGTGTATATGTTAACATTTAATAGATATACAGTCAAGATAATTAAGGGCAATGGTGATACATATGCGGATTAAACACCAAAAAAAAAACACTCAACAAATGGCTACAATTTAAGGAATGTGTTTAACGACGGCATCAGATTCCTAATTGAAGGAGAAAGGTCTGGTGGCAAGAAAAGCTGTTTCTAGGAGGTTGTCAAGTGTTTTCGCTCGACGATTCCATTCTTTGGTGGTTGGTATGGCCCTTGTTCCTGTAACTCGAATCCTAGCTCGGTATATCCCATTTTAATTTTACACCATTGTGAACCTTACGCCTTTTTTACTCTCTGATCGAGGTTCACGGCATTGAAAAATCTTCGTAAACTAAATCAAACGTTTATATGTCGACATTTAAGAGATATACAGTCAAGAAAATCAAGGGCAATGGTGATATATATGTGGATTATACACCAAAAAACACTCAACAAATGGCTACAATTTAAGGAATGTGTTTAGTGACGGCATCAGATTCCTAATTGATGGAGAAAGGTCTGGTGGCAAGAAAAGCTGCTTCTAGGAGGTTCTCAAGTGTTTTCGCTCGACGATTCCACTCTTGGGTGGTTGATTTGTCCCTTGTTCCTGTAACTCGAATTCTAGTCAGGCATATCCCATATTAATTTTACACCATTGTGAAACTTACGCCTTTTTTACTCTCTGATCGAGGTTCTAGGCATTGAAAAATCTTCGTAAAATAAATCACACGTGTATATGTTGACATTTAAGAGATATACAATTAAGAAAATCAAGGGAAATGGTGATATATATGCGGATTAGACACCAAAAAAAAAACACTCAACAAATGGCTACAATTTAAGGAATGTGTTTAGTGACCGCATCAGATTCCTAATTGATGGAAAAAGGTCTGGTGGCAAGAAAAGCTGCTTCTAGGAGGTTGGTTTGGCCCTTGTTCCTGTAACTCGAATCCTAGCCCGGTATATCCCATTTTAGTTTTACACCACTGTGAACCTTACACCTTTTTTAATCTCTGATCGAGGTTCTCGGCATTGAAAAATCTTCGTAAACCAAATCACACGTGTATATGTTGACATTTAAAAGATATAAAGTCAAGAAAATCAAGGCCAATGGTGTTATATATGCAGATTAGACACCAAAAAAAACAGTCAACAAATGGCTACAATTTAATGAATGTGTTAAGTGACGGCATCAAATTCCTAATTACTGGAGAACGGTCTGGTAGCAAGAAAAGCTGCTTCTAGGAAGTTGTCAAGTGTTTTCGCTCGACGATTCCATTCTTGGGTGGTTGGTTTGGCCCTTGTTCCTGTAACTCGAATCCTAGCCCAGTATATCCCATTTTAATTTTACACCATTGTGAACCATATGCCTTTTTTACACTCTGATCGAGGTTCTCGGCATTGAAAAATCTTCGTAAACCAAATCACACGTGTATATGTTGATATTTTAAGAGATATACAGTCAAGAAAATCAAGGCCAATGGTGATATATATGTGGATTAGACACCAAAAAAACACTCAACAAATGGCTACAATTTAAGGAATGTGTTTAGTGACGGCATCAGATTCCTAATTGATTGAGAAAGGTCTGGTGGCAAGAAAAGCTGCTTCTAGGAGGTTGTCCAGTGTTTTCGTTCGACGATTCAATTCTTAGGTGGTTGGTTTGGCCCTTGTTCCTGTAACTCGAATGCTAGCCCGGTATATCCCATTTTAATTTTACACCATTGTGAACCTTACGCCTTTTTTACTCTCTTATCGAGGTTCTTGGCATTGAAAAATCTTCGTAAACTAAATCACACGTGTATATGTTGACATTTAAGAGATATACAGTCAAGATAATTAAGGGCATTGGTGATACATATGCGGATTAAACACCAAAAAAAAAACCACTCAACAAATGGCTACAATTTAAGGAATGTGTTTAATGACGGCATCAGATTCCTAATTGAAGGAGAAAGGTCTGGTGGCAAGAAAAGCTGCTTCTAGGAGGTTGTCAAGTGTTTTCGCTCGACGATTCGTTTCTTTGGTGGTTGGTTTGGCCCTTGTTCCTGTAACTCGAATCCTAGCCCGGTATATCCCATTTTAATTTTACACCATTGTGAACCTTACGCCTTTTTTACTCTCTGATCGAGGTTCACGGCATTGAAAAATCTTGGTAAACTAAATAAAACGTTTATATGTTGACATTTAAGAGATATACAGTCAAGAAAATCAAGGGCAATGGTGATATATATGTGGATTAGACACTAAAAAAACACTCAACAAATGGCTACAATTTAAGGGATGTGTTTAGTGACGGCATCAGATTCCTAATTGATGGAGAAAGGTCTGGTGGCAAGAAAAGCTGCTTCTAGGAGGTTATGAAGTGTTTTCGCTCGACGATTCCATTCTTAGTTGGTTGGTTTGGCCCTTGTTCCTGTAACTCGAATCCTAGCCCGGTATATCCCATTTTAATTTTACACCATTGTGAACCTTACGCCCTTTTTACTCTCTTATCGAGGTTCTCGGCATTGAAAAATCTTCGTAAACTAAATCACACGTGTATATGTTGACATTTAAGAGATATACAGTCAAGACAATCAAGGGCAATGGTGATACATATGCGGATTAAAGACCAAAAAAAAAACACTCAACAAATGGCTACAATTTAAGGAATGTGTTTACTGACGGCATCAGATTCCTAATTGATGGAGAAAGGTCTGGTGGCAAGAAAAGTTGCTTCTAGGAGGTTGTCAAGTGTTTTCGCTCGACGATTCCATTCTTTGGTGGTTGGTTTGGCCCTTGTTCCTGTAACTCGAATCCTAGCCCGGTATATCCCATTTTAATTTTACACCACTGTGAACCTTACGCCTTTTTAACTCTCTGATCGAGGTTCTCGGCATTGAAAAATCTTTGTAAACAAAATCACACGTGTATATGTTGACATTTAAGAGATATACAGTCAAGAAAATGAAGGGCAATGGTGATATATATGTGGATTAGACACCAAAAAAAAACACTCAACAAATGGCTACAATTTAAGGAATGTGTTTAGTGACGGCATCAGATTCCTAATTGATGGAGAAAGGTCTGGTGGCAAGAAAAGCTTCTTCTAGGAGGTTATCAAATGTTTTCGCTCGACGATTCCACTCTTGGGTGGTTGGTTTGGCCCTTGTTCCTGTAACTCGAATCCTAGTCAGGTATATCCCATTTTAATTTTACACCATTGTGAAACTTACGCCTTTTTTACTCTCTGATCGAGGTTCTCGGCATTGAAAAATCTTCGTAAAATAAATCACACGTGTATATGTTGACATTTAAGAGATATACGGTCAAGAAAATCAAGGGAAATGGTGATATATATGCGGATTAGACACAAAAAAAAAAACACTCAACAAATGGCTACAATTTAAGGAATGTGTTCAGTGACCGCATCAGATTCCTAATTGATGGAAAAAGGTCTGGTGGCAAGAAAAGCTGTAATTTTACACCATTGTGAACCTCACACCTTTTTTAATCTCTGATCGAGTTTCTCGGCATTGAAAAATCTTCGTAAACCAAATCACACGTGTATATGTTGACATTTAAGAGATATAAAGTCAAGAAAATCAAGGCCAATGGTGTTATATATGCAGATTAGACACAAAAAAAAACAGTCAACGAATGGCTACAATTTAAGGAATGTGTTTAGTGATGGCATCAAATTCCTAATTAATGGAGAAAGGTCTGGTGGTAAGAAAAGCTGCTTCTAAGAAGTTGTCAAGTGTTTTCGCTCAACGATTCCATTCTTGGGTGGTTGGTTTGGCCCTTGTTCCTGTAACTCGAATCCTAGCCCAGTATATCTCATTTTAATTTTACACCATTGTGAACCTTACGCCTTTTTTACACTCTGATCGAGGTTCTCGACGTTCTCGGCATTGAAAAATCTTCGTAAACCAAATCACACGTGTATATGTTGACATTTAGGAGATATACAGTCAAGAAAATCAAGGGCAATGGTGATAAATATGCGGATTATACACCAAAAAAAACACGCAACAAATGGCTACAATTTAAGGAATGTGTTTAGTGACGGCATCAAATTCCTAATTGATGAAGAAAGTTCTGGTGGCAAGAAAAGTTGCTTCTAGGAGGTTGTCATGTGTTTTCGATCGACGATTCCATTCTTGGGTGGTTGGTTTGGCCCTTGTTCCTTTAACTCGAATGTTAGCCCGGTATATCCCATTTTAATTTTACACCATTGTGAACCTTACGCCTTTTTTACTCTCTGATCGAGGTTCTCGGCCTTGAAAAATCTTCGGAAACTAAATCTCACGTGTATATGTTGACATTTAAGAGATATACTGTCAAGAAAATCAAGGGCAATGGTGATATATATGCGGATTAGACACCAAAAAAAAAAACACTCAACAAATGGCTACAATTTTAGGAATGTGTTTAGTGACGGCATCAGATTCCTAATTTATGGAGAAAGGTCTGGTGGCAAGAAAAGCTGCTTCTATGAGGTTGTCAAGTGTTTTCGCCCGACGATTCCATTCTTGGGTGGTTGGTTTGTCCTTTGTTCCGGTAACTCAAATCCTAGCCCGGTATATCCCATTTTAATTTTACACCATTGTGAACCTTACGCCTTTTTTACTCTCTGATCGAGGTTCACGGCATTGAAAAATATTCGTAAACTAAATCATACGTTTATATGTTTACATTTAATAGATATACAGTCAAGAAAATCAAGGGCAATGGTGATATATATGCGGATTAGACACCAAAAAAACTCTCAACAAATGGCTACAATTTAAGGAATGTGTTTAGTGACGGCTTCAGATTCCTAATTGATGGAGAAAGGTCTGGTGGCAAGAAAAGCTGCTTCTAGGAGGTTGTCAAGTGTTTTCGCCGACGATTCCATTCTTAGGTTGTTGGTTTGGCCCTTGTTATTGTAACTCGAATGCTAGCCCGGTATATCCCTTTTTTACTCTCTAATCGAGGTTCACGGCATTGAAAAATCTTCGTAAACTAAATCATACTTTTATATGTTGACATTTAAGAGATATATACAGTCAAGAAAATCAAGGGCAATGGTGATATATATGTGGATTAGACACCAAAAAAACCCTCAACAAATGGCTACAATTTAAGGTATGTGTTTAGTGACGGCATCAGATTCCTAATTGATGGAGAAAGGTCTGGTGGCAAGAAAAACTGCTTCTAGGAGGTTGTCAAGTGTTTTCGCTTGACGATTCCATTCTTAGTTGGTTGGTTTGGCCATTGTTCCTGTAACTCGAATCCTAGCTCGGTATATCCCATTTTAATTTTACACCATTGTGAACCTTACGCCTTTTTTACTCTCTGATCGAGGTTCACGGCATTGAAAAATCTTCGTAAACTAAATCATACGTTTATATGTTGACATTTAAGAGATATACAGTCAAGAAAATCAAGGGCAATGGTAATATATATGTGGATTAAACACCAAAAAAAACACTCAACAAATGGCTACAATTTAAGGAATGTGTTTAGTGACGGCATCAGATTCCTAATTGATGGAGAAAGGTCTGGTGGCAAGAAAAGCTGCTTCTAGGAGGTTGTCAAGTGTTTTCGCTCGACGATTCCACTCTTGGGTGGTTGATTTGTCCCTTGTTCCTGTAACTCGAATTCTAGTCAGGCATATCCCATATTAATTTTACACCATTGTGAAACTTACGCCTTTTTTACTCTCTTATCGAGGTTCTCGGCATTGAAAAATCTTCGTAAACTAAATCACATGTGTATATGATGACATTTAAAAGATATACAGTCAAGACAATCAAGGGCAATGGTGATATATATGCGGATTAAATACCAAAGAAAAAAACACTCAACAAATTGCTTCAATTTAAGGAATGTGTTTAATGACGGCATCAGATTCCTAATTGAAGGAGAAAGGTCCGGTGGCAAGAAAAGCTGCTTCTAGGAGGTTGTCAAGTGTTTTCGCTCGACGATTCCATTCTTTGGTGGTTGTTTTGGCCATTGTTCCTGTAACTCGAATCCAAGCCCGGTATATCCCATTTTAATTTTACACCATTGTGAACCTTACGCCTTTTTTACTCTCTGATCGAGGTTCACGGCATTGAAAAATCTTCATAAACTAAATCATACGTTTATATGTTGACATTTAAGAGATATACAGTCAAGAAAATCATGGGCAATGGTAATATCTATATGGATTAGACACAAAAAAAAACACTCAACAAATGGCTACAATTTAAGGAATGTGTTTAGTGACGGCATCAGATTCCTAAATGATGGAGAAAGGTCTGGTGGCAAGAAAAGCTGCTTTTAGGAGGTTGTCAAGTGTTTTCGCTCGACGATTCCGTTCTTAGTTGGTTGGTTTGGCCCTTGTTCCTATAACTCGAATCCTAGCCCGGTATATCCCATTTTAATTTTACACCATTGTGAACCTTACGCCTTTTTTACTCTCTTATCGAGGTTCTCGGCATTGAAAAATCTTCGTAAACTAAATCACACGTGTATATGTTGACATTTAAGAGATATACAGTCAAGACAATCAAGGGCAATGGTGATACATATGCGGATTAAACACCAAAAAAAACACTCAACAAATGGCTAAAATTTAAGGAATGTGTTTAATGACGGCATCAGATTCCTAATTGAAGGAGAAAGGTCTGGTGGCAAGAAAAGCTGCTTCTAGGATGTTGTCAAGTGTTTTCGCTCGACGATTCCATTCTTTGGTGGTTGGTTTGGCCCTTGTTCCTGTAACTTGAATCCTAGCCCGGTATATCCCATTTTAATTTTACACCATTGTGAACCTTACGCCTTTTTTACTTTCTGATCGTGGTTCTCGGCCTTGAAAAAACTTCGTAAACTAAATCACACGTATATATGTTGACATTTAAGAGATATACAGTCAAGAAAATCAAGGGCAATGGTGATATATATGCGGATAAGACACAAAAAAAAACACTCAACAAATGGCTACAATTTAAGGAATGTGTTTAGTGACGGCATCAGATTCCTAATTGATGGAGAAAGGTCTGGTGGCAAAAAAAGCTACTTCAAGGAGGTTATCAAGTGTTTTCGCTCGACGATTCCACTCTTGGGTGGTTGGTTTGGCCCTTGTTCCTGTAACTCGAATCCTAGTCAGGTATATCCCATTTTAATTTTACACCATTGTGAACCTTACGCCTTTTTTACTCTCTGATCGAGGTTCTCGGCATTGAAAAATCTTCGTAAAATAAATCACACGTGTATATGTTGACATTTAAGAGATATACAGTCAAGAAAATCAAGGGAAATGGTGATATATATGCGGATTAGACACAAAAAAAAGAACACTCAACAAATGGCTACAATTTAAGGAATGTGTTTAGTGACCGCATCAGATTCCTAATTGATGGAAAAAGGTCTGGTGGCAAGAAAAGCTGCTTCAAGGAGGTTGGTTTGGCCCTTGTTCCTGTAACTCGAATCCTAGCCCGGTATATCCCATTTTAATTTTACACCATTGTGAACCTTACACCTTTTTTAATCTCTGATCGAGGTTCACGGCATTGAAAAATCTTCGTAAACTAAATCACATGTGTATATGTTGACATTTAAGAGATATACAGTCAAGAAAATCAAGGGCAATGGTGATATATATGCGGATTAGACACAAAAAAAACCTCAACAAATGGCTACAATTTAAGGAATGTGTTTAGTGTTGGAATTAGATTCCTAATTGATGGAGAAAGGTCTGTTGGCAAGAAAAGCTGCATCTAGGAGGTTGTCAAGTGTTTTCGCTCGATGATTCCATTCTTGGGTGGTTCGTTTGGCCCTTTTTCCTGTAACCCGAATCCTAGCCCGGTATATCCCATTTTAATTTTACACCATTGTGAACCTTATGCCTTTTTTTCCCTCTGATCGAGGTACTCGGCATTGAAAAATCTTCGTAAACTAAATCACACGTGTAAATGTTGACATTTAAGAGATATACAGTCATGAAAATCAAGGGCAATGGTGATATATACGCGGATTAGACACAAAAAAACACTCAACAAATGGCTACAATTTAAGGAATGTGTTTAGTGATGGCATCCGATTCCTAATTGATGGAGAAAGGTCTGTTGCAAGAAAAACTGCTTCTAGGAGGTTGTCAAGTGTTTTCGCTCGACGACTCCATTCTTGGGTGGTTGGTTTGGCCCTTGTTCCTGTAACTCGAATCCTAGCCCGGTATATCCCATTTTAATTTTACACCATTGTGAACCTTACGCCTTTTTTTCTCTCTGATCGAGGTTCACGGCATTGAAAAATATTCGTAAACTAAATCATACGTTTATATGTTGACATTTAAGAGATATACAGTCAAGAAAATCAAGGGCAATGGTGATATATATGTGGATTAGACACCAAAAAAACACTCAACAAATGGCTATAATTTAAGGAATGTGTTTAGTGACGGCATCAGATTCCTAATTGATCGAGAACGGTCTGGAGGTTGGTTTGGCCCTTGTTCCTGTAACTCGAATCCTAGCCTGGTATATCCCATTTTAATTTTACACTATTGTGAACCTTACGCCTTTTTTACTCTGTGATCGGGGTTCTCGGCATTGAAAAATCTTCGTAAACTAAATCACACGTGTATATGTTGACATTTAAGAGATATACAGTCAAGAACATCAAGGGCAATGGTGATATATATGGGGATTAGACACCAAAAAAACCCTCAACTAATGGCTACAATTTAAGGAATGTGTTTAGTGACGGCATCAGATTCCTAATTGATGGAGAAAGGTCTGGTGGCAAGAAAAGCTGCTTCTAGGAGGTTGTCAAGTGTTTTCGCTTGACGATTCCATTTTTAGTTGGTTGGTTTGGCCCTTGTTCATGTAACTCGAATCCTAGCCCGGTATATCCCATTTTAATTTTACACCACTGTGAACCTTACGCCTTTTTTACTCTCTGATCAAGGTTCTCGGCATTGAAAAATCTGTGTAAACAAAATCACACGTGTATATGTTGACATTTAAGAGATATACAGTCAAGAAAATCAAGGGAAATGGTGATATATATGTGGATTAGACCCCAAAAAAACACTCAACAAATGGCTACAATTTAAGAAATGTGTTTAGTGACGGCATCAGATTCCTAATTGAGGGAGAAAGGTCTGGTGGCAAGAAAAGTTGCTTCTAAGAGGTTGTCAAGTGTTTTCGCTCGACGATTCCACATTTGGATGGTTGGTTTGGCCCTTGTTCCTATAACTCGAATCCTAGTCAGGTATATCCCATTTTAATTTTACACCATTGTGAAACTTACGGCTTTTTTACTCTCTGATCAAGGTTCTCGGCATTGAAAAATCATCGTAAAATAAATCACACGTGTATATGTTGACATTTAAGAGATATACAGTCAAGAAAATCAAGGGAAATGGTGATATATATGCGGATTAGACACAAAAAAACACTCAACAAATGGCTACAATTTAAGGAATGTGTTTAGTGATGGCATCAGATTCCTAATTGATGGAGAAAGGTCTGTTGCAAGAAAAGCTGCTTCTAGGAGGTTGTCAAGTGTATTCGCTGGACGATTCCATTCTTGGGTGGTTGGTTTGGCCCTTGTTCCTGTAACTCGAATCCTAGCCTGGTATATCGCATTTTAATTTTACACCATTGTGAACCTTACGCATTTTTTACTCTTTGATCGAGGTTCTCGGCATTGAAAAATCGTCGTAAACTAAATCATACGTGTATATGTTGACATTTAAGAGATATACAGTCAAGAAAATCAAGGGCAATGGTGTTATATATGCAGATTAGACACCCAAAAAAAACTGTCAACAAATGGCTACAATTTAATGAATGTGTTTAGTAATGGCATCAGATTCATAATTGATGGTGAAAGGTCCGGTGGCAAGAAAAGCTGCTTCTATGAGGTTGTCAAGTGTTTTCGCTCGACGATTCCATTCTTGGGTGGTTGGTTTGGCCCTTGTTCCTGTAACTCGAATCCTAGCCCAGTATATCCCATTTTAATTTTACACTATTGTGAACCTTACGCCTTTTTTACTCTGTGATCGGGGTTCTCGGCATTGAAAAATCTTCGTAAAGTAAATCACACGTGTATATGTTGACATTTAAGAGATATACAGTCAAGAAAATCAAGGGAAATGGTGATATATATGCGGACTAGACACCAAAACAAAACACTCAACAAATGGCTACAATTTAAGGAATGTGTTTAGTGACGGCATCAGATTCCTAATTGATGGAGAAAGGTCTGGTGGCAAGAAAAGCTGCTTCAGGAGGTTGGTTTGGCCCTTGTTCCTGTAACTCGAATCCTAGCCCGGTATATCCTATTTTAATTTTACACCATTGTGGACCTTACACCATTTTTAATCTCTGATCGAGGTTCACGGCATTGAAAAATCTTCGTAAACTTAATCACACGTGTATATGTTGACATTTAAGAGATATACAGTCAAGAAAATCAAGGGCAATGGTGATATATATGTGGATTAGACACCAAAAAAAAAAAAAAAAACACTCACCAAATGGCTACAATTTAAGGAATGTGTTTAGTGATGGCATCATATTTCTAATTGATGGAGAAAGGTCTGTTGGCAAGTAAAGCTGCCTCTAGGAGGTTGTCAAGTGTTTTCGCTCGACGATTCCATTCTTGGGTGGTTGGTTTGGCCCTTGTTCTTGTAACTCGAATCCTATCCCGGTATATCCCATTTTAATTTTACACCATTGTGAACCATACGCCATTTTACTCTCTGATCGAGGTTCTCGGCATTGAAAAATCTTCGTAAACTAAATCACATGTGTATATGTTGACATTTAAGAGATATACAGTCAAGAAAATCAAGGGCAATGGTGATATATATGCGGATTAGACACCCAAAAAAACAATCAACAAATGGCTATAATTTAAGGAATGTGTTTATTAACGGCATCAGATTGCTAATTGATGGAGAAAGGTCTGGTGGCAAGAAAAGCTGCTTCTAGGAGGTTGTCAAGTGTTTTCGCTTGTCGATTCCATTCTTGGGTGGTTGGTTTGGTCCTTGTTCCTGTAACTAGAATCCTAGCCCGGTATATCCCATTTTAATTTTACACCATTGTGAACCTTACGCCTTTTTTACTCTCTTCTCGACGTTCTCGGCATTGAAAAATTTTCGTAAACTAAATCACACGTGTATATGTTGACATTTAAGAGATATACAATCAAGAAAATCAAGGGCAATGGTGACACATACGCGGATTAGACACCAAAAAAAAAACTCAACAAATGGTTACAATTTAAGGAATGTGTTTACTGACGGCATCATATTCCTAATTGATGGAGAAAGGTCTGTTGGCAAGAAAAGCTGCTTCTAGGAGGTTGTCAAGTGTTTTCGCTCGACGATTCCATTCTTTGGTGGTTGGTTTGGCCCTCGTTGCTGTAACTCGAATCCTAGCCCGGAATATCCCATTTTAATTTACACCATTGTGAACCTTACGCCTTTTTTACTCTCTGATCGAGGTTCTCGGCATTGAAAAATCTTTGTAAACAAAATCACACGTGAATATGTTGACATTTAAGAGATATACAATCAAGAAAATCAAGGGCAATGGTGATATATATGCGGATTAGACACCAAAAAAAACACTCAACAAATGGCTACAATTTAAGGAATGTGTTTAGTGACGGCATCAGATTCCTAATTGATGGAGAAAGGTCTGGTGGCAAGACAAGCTGCTTCTTGGAGGTTGTCAAGTGTTTTCGCTCGACGATTCCACTCTTGGGTGGTTGGTTTGGCCCTTGTTCCTGTAACTCGAATCCTAGTCAGGTATATCCCATTTTAATTTTACACCATTGTGAAACTTACGCCTTTTTTACTCTCTGATCGAGGTTCTCGGCATTTAAAAATCATCATAAAATAAATCACACGTGTATATGTTGACATTTAAGAGATATACAGTCATGAAAATCAAGGGAAATGGTGATATATATGCGAATTAGACACCCAAAAAAACACTCAAAAAATGGCTACAATTTAAGGAATGTGTTTAGTGACGGCATCAGATTCCTAATTGATGGAAAAAGGTCTGGTGGCAAGAAAAGCTGTTTCTAGGAGGTTGGTTTGGCCCTTGTTCATGTAACTCGAATCCTAGCCCGGTATATCCCATTTTAATTTTACACCACTGTGAACCTTACGCCTTTTTTACTCTCTGATCGAGGTTCTCGGCATTGAAAAATCTTTGTAAACAAAATCACACGTGAATATGTTGACATTTAAGAGATATACAGTCAAGAAAATCAAGGGCAATGGTGATATATATGCGGATTAGACACCAAATAAAACACTCAACAAATGGCTACAATTTAAGGAATGTGTTTAGTGACGGCATCAGATTCCTAATTGATGGAGAAAGGTCTGGTGGCAAGAAAAGCTGCTTCTTGGAGGTTGTCAAGTGTTTTCGCTCGACGATTCCACTCTTGGGTGGTTGGTTTGGCCCTTGTTCCTGTAACTCGAATCCTAGTCAGGTATATCCCATTTTAATTTTACACCATTGTGAAACTTACGCCTTTTTTACTCTCTGATCGAGGTTCTCGGCATTTAAAAATCATCATAAAATAAATCACACGTGTATATGTTGACATTTAAGAGATATACAGTCATGAAAATCAAGGGAAATGGTGATATATATGCGAATTAGACACCCAAAAAAACACTCAAAAAATGGCTACAATTTAAGGAATGTGTTTAGTGACGGCATCATATTCCTAATTGATGGAAAAAGGTCTGGTGGCAAGAAAAGTTGTTTCTAGGAGGTTGGTTTGGCCCTTGTTCATGTAACTCGAATCCTAGCCCGGTATATCCCATTTTAATTTTACACCACTGTGAACCTTACGCCTTTTTTACTCTCTGATCGAGGTTCTCGGCATTGAAAAATCTTTGTAAACAAAATCACACGTGTATATGTTGACATTTAAGAGATATACAGTCAAGAAAATCAAGGGAAATGGTGATATATATGCGGATTAGACCCCAAAAAAACACTCAACAAATGGCTACAATTTAAGAAATGTGTTTAGTGACGGCATCAGATTCCTAATTGAGGGAGAAAGGTCTGGTGGCAAGAAAAGTTGCTTCTAGGAGGTTGTCAAGTGTTTTCGCTCGACGATTCCACATTTGGATGGTTGGTTTGGCCCTTGTTCCTATAACTCGAATCCTAGTCAGGTATATCCCATTTTAATTTTACACCATTGTGAAACTTACGGCTTTTTTACTCTCTGATCGAGGTTCTCGGCATTGAAAAATCATCGTAAAATAAATCACACGTGTATATGTTGACATTTAAGAGATATACAGTCAAGAAAATCAAGGGAAATGGTGATATATATGCGGATTAGACATAAAAAAAAACACTCAACAAATGGCTACAATTTAAGGAATGTGTTTAGTGACGGCATCAGATTCCTAATTGATGGAGAAAGGTCTGGTGGCAAGAAAAGCTGCTTCTAGGAGGTTGTCAAGTGTTTTCACTCGACGATTCCACTCTTGGGTGGTTGGTTTGGCCCTTCTTCCTGTAACTCGAATCCTAGTCAGGTATATCCCATTTTAATTTTACACCATTGTGAAACTTACGCCTTTTTTATTCTTTGATCGAGGTTCTCAGCATTTAAAAATCTTCGTAAAATAAACCACACGTGTGTATGTTGACATTTAAGAGATATACAGTCAAGAAAATCAAGGGAAATGGTAATATATATGCGGATTAGACACCAAAAAAACACTCAAAAAATGGCTACAATTTAAGGAATGTGTTTAGTGACGGCATCAGATTCCTAATCGACGGAAAAAGGTCTGGTGGCAAGAAAAGCTGCTTCTAGGAGGTTGGTTTGGCCCTTGTTCATGTAACTCAAATCCTAGCCCGGTATATCCCATTTTAATTTTACACCACTGTGAACCTTACGCCTTTTTTACTCTCTGATCGAGGTTCTCGGCATTGAAAAATCTTTGTAAACAAAATCACACGTGTATATGTTGACATTTAAGAGATATACATTCAAGAAAATCAAGGGCAATGGTGATATATGTGCGGATTAGACACCCAAAAAAACAGTCAACAAATGGCTATAATTTAAGGAATGTGTTTATTAACGGCATCAGATTGCTAATTGATGGAGAAAGGTCTGGTGGCAAGAAAAGCTGCTTTTAGGAGGCTGTCAAGTGTTTTCGCTCGACGATTCCACATTTGGATGGTTGGTTTGGCCCTTGTTCCTAAAACTCGAATCCTAGTCAGGTATATCCCATTTTAATGTTACACCATTGTGAAACTTACGGCTTTTTTACTCTCTGATCGAGGTTCTCGGCATTGAAAAATCATCGTAAAATAAATCACACGTGTATATGTTGACATTTAAGAGATATACACTCAAGAAAATCAAGGGAAATGGTGATATATATGCGGATCAGACACCAAAAAAAGCACTCAACAATTGGCTACAATTTAAGGAATGTGTTTAGTGACGGCATCAGATTCCTAATAGATGGAGAAAGGTCTGGTGGCAAGAAAAGTTGCTTCTAGGAGGTTGTCAAGTGTTTCGCTTGACGATTCCACATTTGGGTGGTTGGTTTGGCCCTTGTTCCTATAACTCGAATCCAAGTCAGGTATATCCCATTTTAATTTTACACCATTGCGAAACTTACGGCTTTTTTACTCTCTGATCGAGGTTCTCGGCATTGAAAAATCATCGTAAAATAAATCACACGTGTATATGTTGACATTTTAGAGATATACAGTCAAGAAAATCAAGGGAAATGGTGATATATATGCGGATTAGACACCAAAAAAACACTCAACAATTGGCTACAATTTAAGAAATGTGTTTAGTGACGGCATCGAATTCCTAATAGATGGAGAAAGGTCTGGTGGCAAGAAAAGTTGCTTCTAGGAGGTTGTGAAGTGTTTTCGCTCGACGATTCCACATTTGGGTGGTTGGTTTGGCCCTTGTTCCTATAACTCGAATCCTAGTCAAGTATATCCCATTTTAATTTTACACCATTGTGAAACTTACGGCTTTTTTACTCTCTGATCGAGGTTCTCGGCATTGAAAAATCATCGTAAAATAAATCACACGTGTATATGTTGACATTTAAGAGATATACAGTCAAGAAAATCAAGGGAAATGGTGATATATATGCGGATTAGACACCAAAAAAAACACTCAACAAATGGCTACAATTTAAGGAATGTGTTTAGTGACGGCATCAGATTCTTAATTGATGGAGAAAGGTCTGGTGGCAAGAAAAGCTGCTTCTATGAGGTTGTCAAGTGTTTTCGCTCGACGGTTCCATTCTAGGGTGGTTGGTTTGGCCCTTGTTCCTGTAACTCGAATCCTAGCCTAGTATTTCCCATTTTAATTTTACACAATTGTGAACCTTACGCCATTTTTACTCTGTGATCGGTGTTCTCGGCATTGAAAAAATCTTCATAAACTAAATCACACGTGTATATGCTGACATTTAAGAGATATACAGTCAAGAAAATCAAGGGAAATGGTGATATATATGCGGATTAGACACAAAAAAAAAACACTCAACAAATGGCTACAATTTAAGGAATGTGTTTAGTGATGGCATCAGATTCCTAATTGATGGAGAAAGGTCTGGTGGCAAGAAGAGCTGCTTCTAGGAGGTTGTCAAGTGTTTTCGCTCGACGATTCCACTCTTGGGTGGTTGGTTTGGCCCTTGTTCCTGTAACTCGAATCCTAGTCAGGTATATCCCATTTTAATTTTACACCATTGTGAAACTTACGCCTTTTTTACTCTTTGATCGAGGTTCTCAGGATTTAAAAATCTTCGTAAAATAAATCACACGTGTATATGTTGACATTTAAGAGATATACAGTCAAGAAAATCAAGGGAAATGGTGATATATATGCGGATTAGACACCAAAAAAACACTCAAAAAATGGCTACAATTTAAGGAATGTGTTTAGTGACGGCATCAGATTCCTAATTGACGGAAAAAGGTCTGGTGGCAAGAAAAGCTGCTTCTAGGAGGTTGGTTTGGCCCTTGTTCATGTAACTCGAATCCTAGCCCGGTATATCCCATTTTAATTTTACACCACTGTGAACCTTACGCCTTTTTTACTCTCTGATCGAGGTTCTCGGCATTGAAAAATCTTTGTAAACAAAATCACACGTGAATATGTTGACATTTAAGAGATATACAGTCAAGAAAATCAAGGGCAATGGTGATATATATGCGGATTAGACACCCAAAAAAAAAACACTCTACAAATGGCTACAATTTAAGGAATGTGTTTAGTGACGGCATCAGATTCCTAATTGATGGAGAAAGGTCTGGTGGCAAGAAAAGTTGCTTCTAGGAGGTTGTCAAGTGTTTTCGCTCGACGATTCCACATTTGGGTGGTTGGTTTGGCCCTTGTTCCTATAACTCGAATCCTAGTCAGGTATATCCCATTTTAATTTTACACCATTGTGAAACTTACGGCTTTTTTACTCTCTGATCGAGGTTCTCGGCATTGAAAAATCATCGTAAAATATATCACATGTGTATATGTTGACATTTAAGAGATATACAGTCAAGAAAATCAAGGGAAATGGTGATATATATGCGGATTAGACACCAAAAAAAACACTCAACAAATGGCTACAATTTAAGGAATGTGTTTAGTGACGGCATCAGATTCCTAATTGATGGAGAAAAGTCTGGTGGCAAGAAAAGCTGCTTCTAGGAGGTTGTCAAGTGTTTTCGCTCGACGATTCCACTCTTGGGTGGTTGGTTTGGCCCTTGTTCCTGTAACTCGAATCCTAGTCAGGTATATCCCATTTTAATTTTACACCATTGTGAAACTTTCGCCTTTTTTACTCTTTGATCGAGGTTCTCAGCATTTAAAAATCTTCGTAAAATAAATCACACGTGTATATGTTGACATTTAAAAGATATACAGTCAAGAAAATCAAGGGAAATGGTGATATATATGCGGATTAGACACCAAAAAAACACTCAAAAAATGGCTACAATTTAAGGAATGTGTTTAGTGACGGCATCAGATTCCTAATTGACGGAAAAAGGTCTGGTGGCAAGAAAAGCTGCTTCTAGGAGGTTGGTTTGGCCCTTGTTCATGTAACTTGAATCCTAGCCCGGTATATCCCATTTTAATTTTACACCACTGTGAACCTAACGCCTTTTTTACTCTCTGATCGAGGTTCTCGGCATTGAAAAATCTTTGTAAACAAAATCACACGTGTATATGTTGACATTTAGGAGATATACAGTCTAGAAATCAAGGGCAATGGTGATATATATGCGGATTAGACACCAAAAAAAACACTCAACAAATGGCTACAATTTAAGAAATGTGTTTAGTGACGGCATCAGATTCCTAATAGATGGAGAAAGGTCTGGTGGCAAGAAAAGTTGCTTCTAGGAGGTTGTCAAGTGTTTTCGCTCGACGATTCCACATTTGGGTGGTTGGTTTGGCCCTTGTTCCTATAACTCGAATCCAAGTCAGGTATATCCCATTTTAATTTTACACCATTGTGAAACTTACCGCTTTTTTACTCTCTGATCGAGGTTCTCGGCATTGAAAAATCATCGTAAAATAAATCACACGTGTATATGTTGACATTTAAGAGATATACAGTCAAGAAAATCAAGGGAAATGGTGATATATATGCGGATTAGACACCAAAAAAAACACTCAACAAATGGCTACAATTTAAGGAATGTGTTTAGTGACGGCATCAGATTCCTAATTGATGGAGAAAGGTCTGGTGGCAAGAAAAGCTGCTTCTATGAGGTTGTCAAGTGTTTTCGCTCGACGGTTCCATTCTAGGGTGGTTGGTTTGGCCCTTGTTCCTGTAACTCGAATCCTAGCCTAGTATTTCCCATTTTAATTTTACACAATTGTGAACCTTACGCCATTTTTACTCTGTGATCGGTGTTCTCGGCATTGAAAAAATCTTCATAAACTAAATCACACGTGTATATGCTGACATTTAAGAGATATACAGTCAAGAAAATCAAGGGAAATGGTGATATATATGCGGATTAGACACAAAAAAAAAACACTCAACAAATGGCTACAATTTAAGGAATGTGTTTAGTGATGGCATCAGATTCCTAATTGATGGAGAAAGGTCTGGTGGCAAGAAGAGCTGCTTCTAGGAGGTTGTCAAGTGTTTTCGCTCGATGATTCCACTCTTGGGTGGTTGGTTTGGCCCTTGTTCCTGTAACTCGAATCCTAGTCAGGTATATCCCATTTTAATTTTACACCATTGTGAAACTTACGCCTTTTTTACTCTTTGATCGAGGTTCTCAGGATTTAAAAATCTTCGTAAAACAAATCACACGTGTATATGTTGACATTTAAGAGATATACAGTCAAGAAAATCAAGGGAAATGGTGATATATATGCGGATTAGACACCAAAAAAACACTCAAAAAATGGCTACAATTTAAGGAATGTGTTTAGTGACGGCATCAGATTCCTAATTGACGGAAAAAGGTCTGGTGGCAAGAAAAGCTGCTTCTAGGAGGTTGGTTTGGCCCTTGTTCATGTAACTCGAATCCTAGCCCGGTATATCCCATTTTAATTTTACACCACTGTGAACCTTACGCCTTTTTTACTCTCTGATCGAGGTTCTCGGCATTGAAAAATCTTTGTAAACAAAATCACACGTGAATATGTTGACATTTAAGAGATATACAGTCAAGAAAATCAAGGGCAATGGTGATATATATGCGGATTAGACACCCAAAAAAAAACACTCTACAAATGGCTACAATTTAAGGAATGTGTTTAGTGACGGCATCAGATTCCTAATTGTTGGAAAAAGGTCTGGTGGCAAGAAAAGCTGCTTCTAGGAGGTTGTCAAGTGTTTTCGCTCGACGATTCCACTCTTGGGTGGTTGGTTTGGCCCTTGTTCCTATAACTCGAATCCTAGTCAGGTATATCCCATTTTAATTTTACACCATTGTGAAACTTACGGCTTTTTTACTCTCTGATCGAGGTTCTCGGCATTGAAAAATCATCGTAAAATAAATCACACATGTATATGTTGACATTTAAGAGATATACAGTCAAGAAAATCAAGGGAAATGGTGATATATATGCGGATTAGACACCAAAAAAAAACACTCAACAAATGGCTACAATTTAAGGAATGTGTTTAGTGACAGCATCAGATTCCTAATTGATGGAGAAAAGTCTGGTGGCAAGAAAAGCTGCTTCTAGGAGGTTGTCAAGTGTTTTCGCTCGACGATTCCACTCTTGGGTGGTTGGTTTGGCCCCTTGTTCCTGTAACTCGAATCCTAGTCAGGTATATCCCATTTTAATTTTACACCATTGTGAAACTTTCGCCTTTTTTACTCTTTGATCGAGGTTCTCAGCATTTAAAAATTTTCGTAAAATAAATCACACGTGTATATGTTGACATTTAAGAGATATACAGTCAAGAAAATCAAGGGAAATGGTGATATATATGCGGATTAGACACCAAAAAAACACTCAAAAAATGGCTACAATTTAAGGAATGTGTTTAGTGACGGCATCAGATTCCTAATTGACGGAAAAAGGTCTAGTGGCAAGAAAAGCTGCTTCTAGGAGGTTGGTTTGGCCCTTGTTCATGTAACTTGAATCCTAGCCCGGTATATCCCTTTTTAATTTTACACCACTGTGAACCTTACGCCTTTTTTACTCTCTGATCGAGGTTCTCGGCATTGAAAAATCTTTGTAAACAAAATCACACGTGTATATGTTGACATTTAGGAGATATACAGTCTAGAAATCAAGGGCAATGGTGATATATATGCGGATTAGACACCAAAAAAAAACACTCAACAAATGGCTACAATTTAAGAAATGTGTTTAGTGACGGCATCAGATAACTAATAGATGGAGAAAGGTCTGGTGGCAAGAAAAGTTGCTTCTAGGAGGTTGTCAAGTGTTTTCGCTCGACGATTCCACATTTGGGTGGTTGGTTTGGCCCTTGTTCCTATAACTCGAATCCAAGTCAGGTATATCCCATTTTAATTTTACACCATTGTGAAACTTACCGCTTTTTTACTCTCTGATCGAGGTTCTCGGCATTGAAAAATCATCGTAAAATAAATCACACGTGTATATGTTGACATTTAAGAGATATACAGTCAAGAAAATCAAGGGAAATGGTGATATATATGCGGATTAGACACCAAAGAAAACACTCAACAAATGGCTACAATTTAAGGAATGTGTTTAGTGACGGCATCAGATTCCTAATTGATGGAGAAAGGTCTGGTGGCAAGAAAAGCTGCTTCTATGAGGTTGTCAAGTGTTTTCGCTCGACGATTCCATTCTTGGGTGGTTGGTTTGGCCCTTGTTCCTGTAACTCGAATCCTAGCCTAGTATATCCCATTTTAATTTTACACAATTGTGAACCTTACGCCATTTTTACTATGTGATCGGTGTTCTCGGCATTGAAAAATCTTCATAAACTAAATCACACGTGTATATGCTGACATTTAAGAGATATACAGTCAAGAAAATCAAGGGCAATGGTGATATATATGCGGATTAGACACCCAAAAAAACAGTCAACAAATGGCTACAATTTTAGGAATGTGTTTAGTGACGGCATCAGATTCCTAATTGATCGAGAACGGTTTGGTGGCAAGAGATATACATTTAAAAATCTTCGTAAAATAAATCACACGTGTATATGTTGACATTTAAGAGATATACAGTCAAGAAAATCAAGGGAAATGGTGATATATATGCGGATTAGACACCAAAAAAAACCCTCAAAAAATGGCTACAATTTAGGGAATGTGTTTAGTGACGGCATCAGATTCCTAATTGATGGAAAAAGGTCTGGTGGCAAGAAAAGCTGTTTCTAGGAGGTTGGTTTAGCCCTTGTTCATGTAACTCGAATCCTAGCCCGGTATATCCCATTTTAATTTTACACCACTGTGAACCTTACGCCTTTTTTACTATCTGATCGTGGTTCTCGGCATTGAAAAATCTTTGTAAACAAAATCACACGTGTATATGTTGACATTTAAGAGATATACAGTCAAGAAAATCAAGGGCAATGGTGATATATATGCGGATTAGACACCAAAAAAACACTCAACAAATGGCTACAATTTAAGAAATATGTTTAGTGACGGCATCAGATTCCTAATTGATGGAGAAAGGTCTGGTGGCAAGAAAAGTTGCTTCTAGGAGGTTGTCAAGTGTTTTCGCTCGACGATTCCACATTTGGGTGGTTGGTTTGGCCCTTGTTCCTATAACTCGAATCCTAGTCAGGTATATCCCATTTTAATTTTACACCATTGTGAAACTTACGGCTTTTTTACTCTCTGATCGAGGTTCTCGGCATTGAAAAATCATCGTAAAATATATCACATGTGTATATGTTGACATTTAAGAGATATACAGTCAAGAAAATCAAGGGAAATGGTGATATATATGCGGATTAGACAGAAAAAAAAACACTCAACAAATGGCTACAATTTAAGGAATGTGTTTAGTGACGGCATCAGATTCCTAATTGATGGAGAAAAGTCTGGTGGCAAGAAAAGCTGCTTCTAGGAGGTTGTCAAGTGTTTTCGCTCGACGATTCCACTCTTGGGTGGTTGGTTTGGCCCTTGTTCCTGTAACTCGAATCCTAGTCAGGTATATCCCATTTTAATTTTACACCATTGTGAAACTTTCGCCTTTTTTACTCTTTGATCGAGGTTCTCAGCATTTAAAAATCTTCGTAAAATAAATCACACGTGTATATGTTGACATTTAAAAGATATACAGTCAAGAAAATCAAGGGAAATGGTGATATAGATGCGGATTAGACACCAAAAAAACACTCAAAAAATGGCTACAATTTAAGGAATGTGTTTAGTGACGGCATCAGATTCCTAATTGACGGAAAAAGGTCTGGTGGCAAGAAAAGCTGCTTCTAGGAGGTTGGTTTGGCCCTTGTTCATGTAACTTGAATCCTAGCCCGGTATATCCCATTTTAATTTTACACCACTGTGAACCTTACGCCTTTTTTACTCTCTGATCGAGGTTCTCGGCATTGAAAAATCTTTGTAAACAAAATCACACGTGTATATGTTGACATTTAGGAGATAAACAGTCTAGAAATCAAGGGCAATGGTGATATATATGCGGATTAGACACCAAAAAAAACACTCAACAAATGGCTACAATTTAAGAAATGTGTTTAGTGACGGCATCAGATTCCTAATAGATGGAGAAAGGTCTGGTGGCAAGAAAAGTTGCTTCTAGGAGGTTGTCAAGTGTTTTCGCTCGACGATTCCACATTTGGGTGGTTGGTTTGGCCCTTGTTCCTATAACTCGAATCCAAGTCAGGTATATCCCATTTTAATTTTACACCATTGTGAAACGTACCGCTTTTTTACTCTCTGATCGAGGTTCTCGGCATTGAAAAATCATCGTAAAATAAATCACACGTGTATATGTTGACATTTAAGAGATATACAGTCAAGAAAATCAAGGGAAATGGTGATATATATGCGGATTAGACACCAAAAAAAACACTCAACAAATGGCTACAATTTAAGGAATGTGTTTAGTGACGGCATCAGATTCCTAATTGATGGAGAAAGGTCTGGTGGCAAGAAAAGCTGCTTCTATGAGGTTGTCAAGTGTTTTCGCTCGACGATTCCATTCTTGGGTGGTTGGTTTGGCCCTTGTTCCTGTAACTCGAATCCTAGCCTAGTATATCCCATTTTAATTTTACACAATTGTGAACCTTACGCCATTTTTACTCTGTGATCGGTGTTCTCGGCATTGAAAAATCTTCATAAACTAAATCACACGTGTATATGCTGACATTTAAGAGATATACAGTCAAGAAAATCAAGGGCAATGGTGATATATATGCGGATTAGACACCCAAAAAAACAGTCAACAAATGGCTACAATTTAAGGAATGTGTTTAGTGACGGCATCAGATTCCTAATTGATCGAGAACGGTTTGGTGGCAAGAGATATACATTTAAAAATCTTCGTAAAATAAATCACACGTGTATATGTTGACATTTAAGAGATATACAGTCAAGAAAATCAAGGGAAATGGTGATATATATGCGGATTAGACACCAAAAAAAAACCCTCAAAAAATGGCTACAATTTAGGGAATGTGTTTAGTGACGGCATCAGATTCCTAATTGATGGAAAAAGGTCTGGTGGCAAGAAAAGCTGTTTCTAGGAGGTTGGTTTGGCCCTTGTTCATGTAACTCGAATCCTAGCCCGGTATATCCCATTTTAATTTTACACCACTGTGAACCTTACACCTTTTTTTCTATCTGATCGAGGTTCTCGGCATTGAAAAATCTTTGTAAACAAAATCACACGTGTATATGTTGACATTTAAGAGATATACAGTCAAGAAAATCAAGGGCAATGGTGATATATATGCGGATTAGACACCAAAAAAACACTCAACAAATGGCTACAATTTAAGAAATATGTTTAGTGACGGCATCAGATTCCTAATTAATGGAGAAAGGTCTGGTGGCAAGAAAAGTTGCTTCTAGGAGGTTGTCAAGTGTTTTCGCTCGACGATTCCACATTTGGGTGGTTGGTTTGGCCCTTGTTCCTATAACTCGAATCCTAGTCAGGTATATCCCATTTTAATTTTACACCATTGTGAAACTTACGGCTTTTTTACTCTCTGATCGAGGTTCTCGGCATTGAAAAATCATCGTAAAATAAATCACACGTGTATATGTTGACATTTAAGAGATATACAGTCAAGAAAATCAAGGGAAATGGTGATATATATGCGGATTAGACACCAAAAAAAAAACACTCAACAAATGGCTACAATTTAAGGAATGTGTTTAGTGATGGCATCAGAGTCCTAATTGATGGAGAAAGTTCTGGTGGCAAGAAAAGCTGCTTCTAGGAGGTTGTCAAGTGTTTTCGCTCGACGATTCCACTCTTGGGTGGTTGGTTTGGCCCTTGTTCCTGTAACTCGAATCCTAGTCAGGTATACCCCATTTTAATTTTGCACCATGGTGAAATTTACGCCTTTTTTACTCTTTGATCGAGGTTCTCAGCATTTAAAAATCTTCGTAAAATAAATCACACGTGTATATGTTGACATTTAAGAGATTTACAGTCAAGAAAATCAAGGGAAATGGTGATATATATGCGGATTAGACACCAAAAAAACACTCAAAAAATGGCTACAATTTAAGGAATGTGTTTAGTGACGGCATCAGATTCTTAATTGACGGAAAAAGGTCTGGTGGCAAGAAAAGCTGCTTCTAGGAGGTTGGTTTGGCCCTTGTTCATGTAACTCGAATCCTAGCCCGGTATATCCCATTTTAATTTTACACCACTGTGAACCTTACGCCTTTTTTACTCTCTGATCGAGGTTCTCGGCATTGAAAAATCTTTGTAAACAAAATCACACGTGTATATGTTGACATTTAAGAGATATACAGTCAAGAAATCAAGGGCAATGGTGATATATATGCGGATTAGACACCAAAACAAACACTCAACAAATGGCTACAATTTAAGAAATGTGTTTAGTGACGGCATCAGATTCCAAATAGATGGAGAAAGGTCTGGTGGCAAGAAAAGTTGCTTCTAGGAGGTTGTCAAGTGTTTTCGCTCGACGATTCCACATTTGGGTGGTTGGTTTGGCCCTTGTTCCTATAACTCGAATCCAAGTCAGGTATATCCCATTTTAATTTTACACCATTGTGAAACTTACGGCTTTTTTACTCTCTGATCGAGGTTCTCGGCATTGAAAAATCATCGTAAAATAAATCACACGTGTATATGTTGACATTTAAGAGATATACAGTCAAGAAAATCAAGGGAAATGGTGATATATATGCGGATTAGACACCAAAAAAAACACTCAACAAATGGCTACAATTTAAGGAATGTGTTTAGTGACGGCATCAGATTCCTAATTGATGGAGAAAGGTCTGGTGGCAAGAAAAGCTGCTTCTATGAGGTTGTCAAGTGTTTTCGCTCGACGATTCCATTCTAGGGTGGTTGGTTTGGCCCTTGTTCCTGTAACTCGAATCCTAGCCTAGTATATTCCATTTTAATTTTACACAATTGTGAACCTTACGCCATTTTTACTCTGTGATCGGTGTTCTCGGCATTGAAAAATCTTCATAAACTAAATCACACGTGTATATGCTGACATTTAAAAGATATACAGTCAAGAAAATCAAGGGCAATGGTGATATATATGCAGATTAGACACCCAAAAAAACAGTCAACAAATGGCTACAATTTAAGGAATGTGTTTAGTGACGGCATCAGATTCCTAATTGATCGAGAACGGTTTGGTGGCAAGAGATATACATTTAAAAATCTTCATAAAATAAATCACACGTGTATATGTTGACATTTAAGAGATATACAGTCAAGAAAATCAAGGGAAATTGTGATATATATGCGGATTAGACACCAAAAAAAACACTCAAAAAATGGCTACAATTTAGGGAATGTGTTTAGTGACGGCATCAGATTCCTAATTGATGGAAAAAGGACTGGTGGCAAGAAAAGCTGTTTCTAGGAGGTTGGTTTGGCCCTTGTTCATGTAACTCGAATCCTAGCCCGGTATATCCCTTTTTAATTTTACACCACTGTGAACCTTACGCCTTTTTTACTCTCTGATCGAGGTTCTCGGCATTGAAAAATCTTTGTAAACAAAATCACACGTGTATATGTTGACATTTAAGAGATATACAGTCAAGAAAATCAAGGGCAATGGTGATATATATGCGGATTAGACACCAAAAAAACACTCAACAAATGGCTACAATTTAAGAAATATGTTTAGTGACGGCATCAGATTCCTAATTGATGGAGAAAGCTCTGGTGGCAAGAAAAGTTGCTTCTAGGAGGTTGTCAAGTGTTGTCGCTCGACGATTCCACATTTGGGTGGTTGGTTTGGCCCTTGTTCCTATAACTCGAATCCTAGTCAGGTATATCCCATTTTAATTTTACACCATTGTGAAACTTACGGCTTTTTTACTTTCAGATCGAGGTTCTCGGCATTGAAAAATCATCGTAAAATAAATCACACGTGTATATGTTGACATTTAAGAGATATACAGTCAAGAAAATCAAGGGAAATGGTGATATATATGCGGATTAGACACCCAAAAAAACACTCAACAAATGGCTACAATTTAAGGAATGTGTTTAGTGATGGCATCAGATTCCTAATTGATGGAGAAAGGTCTGGTGGCAAGAAAAGCTGCTTCTAGGAGGTTGTCAAGTGTTTTCGCTCGACGATTCCACTCTTGGGTGGTTGGTTTGGCCCTTTTTCCTATAACTCGAATCCCAGTAAGGTATATCCCATTTTAATTTTACACCATTGTGACACTTACGCCTTTTTTACTCTTTGATCGAGGTTCTCAGCATTTAAAAATCTTCGTAAAATAAATCACACGTGTATATGTTGACATTTAAGAGATATACAGTCAAGAAAATCAAGGGAAATAGTGATATATATGCGGATTAGACACCAAAAAAACACTCAAAAAATGGCTACAATTTAAGGAATGTGTTTAGTGACGGCATCAGATTCCTAATTGACGGAAAAAGGTCTGATGGCAAGAAAAGCTGCTTCTAGGAGGTTGGTTTGGCCCTTGTTCATGTAACTCGAATCCTAGCCCGGTATATCCCATTTTAATTTTACACCACTGTGAACCTTACGCCTTTTTTACTCTCTGATCGAGGTTCTCGGAATTGAAAAATCTTTGTAAACAAAATCACACGTGTATATGTTGACATTTAAGAGATATACAGTCAAGAAATCAAGGGCAATGGTGATATATATGCGGATTCGACACCAAAAAAAACACTCAACAAATGGCTATAATTTAAGAAATGTGTTTAGTGACGGCATCAGATTCCTAATAGATGGAGAAAGGTCTGGTGGCAAGAAAAGTTGCTTCTAGGAGGTTGTCAAGTGTTTTCGCTCGACGATTCCACATTTGGGTGGTTGGTTTGGCCCTTGTTCCTATAACTCGAATCCTAGTCAGGTATATCCCATTTTAATTTTACAGCATTGTAAAACTTACGGCTTTTTTACGCTCTGATCGAGGTTCTCGGCATTGAAAAATCATCGTAAAATAAATCACACGTGTATATGTTGACATTTAAGAGATATACAGTCAAGAAAATCAAGGGAAATGGTGATATATATGCGGATTAGACACCAAAAAAAACACTCAACAAATGGCTACAATTTAAGGAATGTGTTTAGTGACGGCATCAGATTCCTAATTGATGGAGAAAGGTCTGGTGGCAAGAAAAGTTGCTTCTAGGAGGTTGTCAAGTGTTTTCGCTCGACGATTCCATTCTTGGGTGGTTGGTTTGGCCCTTGTTCCTGTAACTCGAATCCTAGCCCGATATATCCCATTTTAATTTTACACCATTGTGAACCTTTGTTGGTGCACTTGTGTCTGTACTTTGTCTGTATTTTGTCATGATACAAAACGATGTCTTGTGTTAGTCTGAGTTACGTCTTAGGTTTGTTTTTATGTGTGTTCGATGTAAGTTTGACCAAGTCAACCATCCTCCTGGTTTGACTTGGCCAAACAGTTAGCACATAGTTTGTAACATGTTTGTGTCGAAGGATGAATCATCGAAGGATTGTTTAGATCCTTCGATGAGCTCGAAAGATAAACCTTCGATGGATATAGATAGACCTCGAAGGATATCATCCTTCGAGGTATATGTGGTTCCTTCGATAGGTTTCAGATCGATAGATGATCCTTCGATCAGGCTATCTGATCCTTCGATCAGACGAGCTGTGATGGGTATATATACTCATGTAATGTGTTCACTTCATAAGAGTGTGTGAGATGTGAGTGAACTTAGTCTTGTAGAGAGCGTATTTTCAGTTTGGTCAAGGGCTGTAACCGTGTCCACTGAAATACAAGAGAAAACTTTGATATCTCGTGTGTCTACCTTTCTCTTTGTAGCTTGTGTTCTCATATAAACTACCGGTTTGCATTCTAGCTTGGATTCCGCACTTGCTAGTGTGTTGAACATAACAAGGATTAGGTTTAACCTCAACCTCCGAGGGACCTACAAGTGGTATCAGAGCTTTGGCTCTAATCCTTGTTTAAAACCAAACATATTTGGGTTTTTATCAAGTTTGAAACTGTTTGTTTATGATTTTCTGAAAAAGTGTTCTTGAAAGTTTATATTTTTTTTTTCTGAAAAAAAAAAAGGTTAGAAATTCAGTGTTTATGTTGTTGGTTTGCTAAAAGTTTTATCGAAATCCTTGTTTGTTTGAGTGTTTACATATTAACATTTGGTTTTTGTTGAATGTTTTAAGCAAAATTCGTGTTCGGCAATTTTCGGTACACCGGAAAATTCATAAATTTCTGGGTTGGTCTTCATATATTCATATCATCTTCAAGTTGTTCTTCATAAACATACTTTTTGATCTTTGAAAATTTGAATATTAAAGGTGTTTGTGTCTTGGAATTTGTTGTATGATTAAAATAGTACAAGACATCATCATGGTTGGTAACTTGGGGCTTGTGTAGCCGAAAGTTTGGTTTGAAAAAGAGGTCTGCTGTGTGTCAGAGCATAGAAAGTCAACATTTACAATTGCAAACATTCAGTCGCACAACATTTTGAATTGCTCAACATCTTCAGTCGCACAAGAAGTGGTTTTTAAATGTTTTTAAAGATAAAAAGAAAATTGAAAAAGAATTAAAATTGATTAAATATTGGGTAACTTTATCGGTTGGTAAATGTGTAGTTTGAAAATTGTGAGAGTGTGTCAGTAAGATAAGGCAAAATTTGAAAAATATCTAATATCTCACCAACTCATATCTTATCCTAATATCACCTCCTGTTTCGTCGTTCATCTCTTATCCATTCGGTTTCGTCATTCAAGATCAGTCAACATCAGAAGTCAACAGTCAAATAATTCGGCTCCATTATTTAATTCAAAGATCTGTTTCGTCATCACACACACAAACAATTTTGTTTCGTCGAGTGTGATCAGACATCATTCTATTTCGTCGACAAGTGTTATTGATATCTGTTTCGTGGAATCACTTTCAAGATCAGTCAACATAAAAGATAAAAGGGTTGACCAGTCAAACATTTCGGCACCTTTTATTTAAAGATCAGCAAGTCAATTTCGTCGTTTATCAAGTGTTTCGTCAAGTAACTTGTGAATTTTAACAGAAGACTTGCAAAAGTGTCTTAACAGGTTGAGTTCTAGTGTGTGATCAGTTTTTCACATACATACATCAAACATGAGTTGTACTAGTCCTTGGGATTGGAGTACGGATCCACAACCAGCTCAAAAACAGATGTCGTTGGCCGAATATATGACGAGTACCATACCGAAACCTCAAGTTGAACCACCCCAACCCCAATTTGATCCAGCTTCCTATTTTTCTAAACCTCAAGTTGCACCACCCCAACCCCAATTTGATCCAACTTCCTATTTTTCTAAACCTCAAGTTGCCACACCTCAACCCCAATTTGATCCAGCTTCCTATTTTTCTAAACCTCAAGTTGCCACACCTCAACCCCAATTTGATATAAATGCCTATCTTCCGAAACCTCAAGTTGCCACACCTCAACCCAAATTTGATCCAACTGCCTATTTTTCTAAACCACCTCAAGCCCAACCTCAACAAGGCAACCAAAATCCTTTCATAAATCAAACAAGTACATCCACGTCCAACTCAAATAAAGCTGATGAAAGGTGTGACTGGTCTGTACAATGTGGAGGTGGAGATCAAGGAAGAACTGTGTTTTATGCTGAAATTGTCAAGAATGTCAGCGATGGTGAATCTTCGGGAAATGATGACAGTTCAGGATATAGTGGCAGTACTGATGAAGATGGATCAGGTGTGAGTGATTACAATTCAGAATCAGACGTGAAGGAGGGAATGGATTCTGAAGCTGATAGTTTATCGAATGGTGCCAAGGAGATGAAATGTCAAAATTCTGACTTGATCAAGAAAGCTGATGCTACATCAGAAGAAATGGAGAAGATTCTCACTGAAGATGGATCTTTCTCTTCTCAGACTGCCTTAATGGCTAATGTCTCAGCTTCTACAAGTCAGGTACAATCTGAAACTCCTAGCATATGTAGTGATTGTGCTGATTTGAAACATGAATGTGCTAATGCTAAACATGCTTTTGAAGAATTAAAACATGAATATGCTGAATTGAAACGTGAATCTGAAACGGTTCATAGTCACAATCAGAGTTTAGTTGTTGAACTGTCAAAGTGCAAGGAGGCAAACATGGCCTTAGCTCGCAATGAAAAAGAGTTTAAAACAGTTATTGAAACCCAAAAGAAAAGTGTTTCCGAATTAACAAAAACTGTTTGTAACAAACAAATTGGTATTAATAACTACATTAATATCATCGAGGAAACAAAGAAAGAGCTAGCCGTGGCGAAATGTGAGCATGAAACGATCAAGCTCAAATTGGAGAGTTACTCAAACTCCCGATATGTGCTCGATCACATCATTGATGTTCAACAGCTGAAAGGGAATGTGAAAGGCGTTGGTTATAGGAAGTGTCCACCCCCTTTGAGACACGACTATACCAAGTCGCCCGAGGAAGAGGATATGCCTCGGTATGAACCCAGTGTGCCTCTTGATTATGAGGAAGTTACAACTGGCTTAGGGTTCAAAATGGACAATTCATCGGAGGGCTCATCTGATAGCAAGGAAAAGTCATCATGTGCTTCAAATCAAAGTCCTCCAACCATTGAGGACTATGATTCTTCGGATGATGAATCAGATGTGAGTGACGAGGATAAATCTCTTGACGATAGAAAAGGAGTAGAAGTGCCTTTTGAGAATCACATTTTGTGTGATCCTCCTACTCCTGCTGTGCAATCAACTGGTGCTAAACAAGAGATAGATCCTATCACTGAGACAGTGTCTACTGTTAAAAGTGATAACGTGTTGTACACTTTAGTCGGTGATGATAAAATTTATTCAAACAAAGACTTTCCAATCAAAAACGTCAATCAATCCTTGATTGATAAAGTGTTTGAAGATAATACAACTAAGTTTTTGGGAAAAGCGATCCCGAGAGTTTCAGTAACTCAGTGTGATCCTATTCCAAAAGCTGAAGTGAGGAAACAATTTGGAAACCAAAAATTACCGACTAAGCAACAACCTGTCGCTTTTAAGGGTAAACAACAACAACAACGAGCTCCAAAGCCTAAGGCTAAGGTTGAATCAAAAGGAGCTCGTTATAAGAAGAAATGCAAAGACATTAAGTTTGTGGCCTCCAAAGGTACTGATAAAGTGGAGACTTTTGAAAATAAGTCAAATATCGATTTTGTTCAAAAAGTCAACATTTTGAAACGTAATAGTGATAACAATTACACCCAACACACAAATGGGTGTGAAGTTAGTACCTCGGGGTCTACAAAGTCAACGTCAGGTCCTCGAACAGAATCTCCTAATTTTGTTGAAAGGAGAACTTGCTTCAAATGTGGGAAGTTTGGGCACATCATTAAAGACTGCACAAACTCGCCCAAACCAAATTTTGTAGAAAGAGCCCCTTCTGAACAAGGTCACTCACAAAGTCGTCCTGTTTCTCCAAAACATGATAAACGCAATATTAAAGAACAGGAAACAAAACAACGACATAAGAATGTGAAGGTGATCGAAAAGGCTTTAAAACCGGAAAATGTTAAAAGGAAACCAAGTTCACAACAACCGTTAAAACCAGAAATTGTAATTAACACACAATCTGGTAAATGGAAACAAGCTTGGAAACCTAAAACAGGTGAAGGTTCAGGGGGAGGCGTGAAATTTCCAAATCATCAAGAAATTGAAATTACATTTCTTGATTCTCAGGGGCAACCTAAGTCTATGAAGGCTTGGGTCCCCCTCTCCAACTAATCTCTGAGTGAGTGTGCAGAATGTTCCAGGAGGAACTTTCGATAGTCATAGGATTATTGATAGTGGAATATTCATGCACAAGATCGGCGACAAAAAGAAATTGTTGCCTTTGGTGGAGAGAAAAAGAAAAGAAGACAGAATTGTCTGTCGAAAGAAATTGAAAAGCTTCGACAAAATGAAAATCATTTCAAAATGTGATTGTTAAAGGTTTTGATCGGGTCCCCAGGGTAGATTCAATCAAAATGTACGCACCTGCAGCACGTTTGAAGTTCAAAATCAACAAGATGAACGTGCAGTGTACATTTCTTCGTGGTGTAATTGAAGAAAATCTGTTTGTTGAACAAACCAACCGGGTGTGCGGATGCCTTGGCGTGGATTGAACAACCGCACACTACTTCTGAAAGAGAAAGTCAAAAACCTTCGCTGGTGCAATGTGGAAGACCAGCCGGACCCAAAGGTTTCTGATCTTGTTGCTGTGAAGAGATTTCCCAGTAGCTACAAAAAAAATCGACTTTGAAGTCCACACCGGGTGGATATCCAGTTTGGGAGAGCACTCAGATTCATTGCAATGCACGGAGCAGTTGCAGGATACGGTTTTAAATTTCTAATCTCTCCTATACTTGTCGATATTTAAGCTGCTTTATAAATTGTTATCCTCTCACGTAGCACTCTTTGGCCAGACAATGTTGTCCTGGTCCGCACCGCTTACCGACGTGCCAACTGATTTTTCCAAAATTTGAGAAATCTTTTCTGATTAAAACTTAATTTTGGTAAACGGCATTGAGGTAAAACATGAGTTTAACCGACATCGGGAAATCTTTTTTGTAAATATCTTTGTGTCTTTTAAATTTTATCTTAGTTTGTTGATTTTAGGGGGAGTAAATCTCAAAATTTGAAAATCCAAAAACATCGAAAAATTTCAACATCGAAAAATTTCAAAAGCACAAAAACAATAGAAAAACAAAAATGAGTTTCCTGGCGAGCAAAAGAGAAAATGATAGTACATCAGTGGTCTGTTCAAACCTCTTTAAACCTTAAATGAAAAATGATAAGCAGCTCTATATAAGATGTATCGGTAGGCTCACAATCATTTTAAAGTGTGCAGGGTGATATAAACCTTAAATCAACTGAAGACCAGGTGGGAACCATTCATTGGCATATGGTCTTAGTACCGAAATTTCGTTTGAGAGATTGCCGAGGTTCTGAGATATTCGGTCTTTATGCTGCTTATCATCTGGGTATCATGGTTGTTTCTTTTACCAAAAAATAACGGGGACGCAAGTCTAGATCTTCCATGATACCATACATACGTGTACATACTGCATTCGACCTCAATAAGTGATCAACAATCACATGTCCAAACAAATAAGTGATAATATATCACAAATTCTTTGCGGGAGTCAAGTTCGTCTCTCTGCTGTACGAAAGTACTGACCTGTTCACGGACTTGCTCCTGTGCCCTCATGCATCTGAAAATCAAGTTCCTCATAAATAAGTGATTCTATCACATAGGGCTTGTTTTCAATCAAAATAAGTGAGAATCTCACATCATATACGGTCAAACAGATGATAATCGGTATACTCACCGGTAAGATGAACTCTCGTGCATACCTTGATACGGGAATGTGTCGTGATGTGGATGAACACCGGTTGGTAAGTATAAATCATACCTTAACGTATCCCCTCACCATGATTACAAATGATAAGTTGAGCTTATGTGGACAACAATACCGATAATTGTTGTAGGATGCTTATCTTAATGTTAACTAATTGAACAAAAAGAGCGTTTTGGCGTGACCGTACACTGATATGATTCTCTTACCCTCGAAACTCGCAAAAAGAATGTCTGTAGATATTTATTTACTGTTTTCAGTTTATGCATCTTTGTATATATTTATTTATTGCTTTCCTTCTTTACATTTGAAAATTTCAAAATTCCAAAAAGATTTTTGGTGTGTTTTTATATAAACTTTATAAAATCCAAAAAGATTTTGCTTCTAGTTTATTTTTGATTGACTGATGTTGGAACTCGAGTCTATCCTACCCAAAATCCTGATTGTAAGCCGGAAAACAATTGCACCTTCATAAACAGTCGAAGTTAACAAGTTTTGAAAGTTAATGGATTAAAATTGATCATTTTCTAAACTTTCAAACTGTTGTCGGTTGGTGTTTGATTGAGATTTGATCTCATATGTGTCATTTGTTTAAATGTTAACTATATTCCAAGCGGTTGTTCTCATTATGCGTTTAGCTTTCTTGCATGTGCAGATGCTAAAGGCGAGGAGAACATGTTCGATGACAAGCTTTGGAATGAAGACACGAAGTGGAGGCACTCAAAAGATAAAATGATTGAGTTGCCGCTGACCCTTCATCAACACCACAAGGATCTGAAGAATTGACAAGTCAAAAGATTCACGAGCATGACTCAATGGAGAGTTCAATCTAAGGGGGAGTCTGTTAACACACTTCCTAAATTAAATGGGGAGTTTGTTGATACACTTTCTGCTTACGACGCGTGAAGACTTTGAAGATCCTCCGACATGAAAGACACAGAAGACGAACAATCACAGAAGACGAACCATCACGAGTAGCGTCCAAGGGGGAGTTTGTTGATACACTTTGTGTTTTCGACTTGGTTCGACTCGGCTCGGTACAACTTGGTTTCGACTTGGTTAGGGATCGTGCACAAGCAATGAAGTTTCAGAAGATGGCTTTGTATTGCTTCAACCTACTTGTGAATGCGGGAAGTGCATGGTCAACGCATCACTTAACGGTTGAAAGGACGTCAGAGACATGAAGACACGAAGATCGAGACAAAGCTACAGCCAAGGGGGAGTTTGTTGGTGCACTTGTGTCTGTACTTTGTCTGTATTTTGTCATGATACAAAACGATGTCTTGTGTTAGTCTGAGTTACGTCTTAGGTTTGTTTTTATGTGTGTTCGATGTAAGTTTGACCAAGTCAACCATCCTCCTGGTTTGACTTGGCCAAACAGTTAGCACATAGTTTGTAACATGTTTGTTACGAAGGATGAATTATCGAAGGATTGTTTAGATCCTTCGATGAGCTCGAAAGATAAACCTTCGATGGATATAGATGGACCTCGAAGGATATCATCCTTCGAGGTATATGTGGATCCTTCGATAGGTTTCAGATCGATAGATGATCCTTCGATCAGGCTATCTGATCCTTCGATCAGACGAGCTGTGATGGGTATATATACTCATGTAATGTGTTCACTTCATAAGAGTGTGTGAGATGTGAGTGAACTTAGTCTTGTAGAGAGCGTATTTTCAGTTTGGTCAAGGGCTGTAACCGTGTCCACTGAAATACAAGAGAAAACTTTGATATCTCGTGTGTCTACCTTTCTCTTTGTAGCTTGTGTTCTTATATAAACTACCGGTTTGCATTCTAGCTTGGATTCCGCACTTGCTAGTGTGTTGAACATAACAAGGATTAGGTTTAACCTCAACCTCCGAGGGACCTACAACCTTACGCCTTTTTTACTCTCTGTTCGAGGTTCTCGGCATTGAAAAATCTTCGTAAACTAAATCACACGTGTATATGTTGACATTTAAGAGATATACAGTCAAGAAAATCAAGGGCAATGGTGATATATATGCGGTTTAGACACAAAAAAAACACTCACCAAATGGCTACAATTTAAGGAATGTGTTTAGTGATGGCATCAGATTCCTAATTGATGGAGAAAGGTCTGTTGGCAAGTAAAGCTGCCTCTAGGAGGTTGTCAAGTGTTTTCGCTTGACGATTCCATTCTTGGGTGGTTGATTTGGCCCTTGTTCCTGTAACTCGAATCCTATCTCGGTATATCCCATTTTAATTTTACACCATTGTGAACCATACGCCATTTTTACTCTCTGATCGAGGTTCTCGGCATTGAAAAATCTTCGTAAACTAAATCACACGTGTATATGTTGACATTTAAGAGATATACAGTCAAGAAAATCAAGGGCAATGGTGATATATATGCGGATTAAACACCAAAAAAAACAGTCAACAAATGGCTACAATTTAAGGAATGTGTTTAGTGACGGCATCAGATTCCTAATTGATCGAGAACGGTCTGGTGGCAAGAAAAGCTGCTTCTAGGAGGTTTTCAAGTGTTTTCGCTCGACGATTCCATTCTTGGGTGGTTGGTTTGGCCCTTGTTCCTGTAACTCGAATCCTAGCCCGGTATATCCCATTTTAATTTTACACCATTGTGAACCTTACGCCTTTTTTACTCTCTTCTCGACGTTCTAGGCATTGAAAAATTTTCGTAAACTAAATCACACGTGTATATGTTGACATTTAAGAGATATACAATCAAGAAAGTCAAGGGCAATGGTGATACATATGCGGATTAGACATCAAAAAAAACCCTCAACAACTGGCTACAATTTAAGGAATATGTTTACTGACGGCATCAGATTCCTAATTGATGGAGAAAGGTCCGGTGGTAAGAAAAGCTGCTTCTAGGAGGTTGTCAAGTGTTTTCGCTCGACGATTCCATTCTTTGGTGGTTGGTTTGGCCCTTGTTCCTGTAACTCGAATCCTAGTCAGGTATATCCCATTTTAATTTTACACCATTGTGAAACTTACGCCTTTTTTACTCTCTGATCGAGGTTCTCGGCATTGAAAAATCTTCGTAAAATAAATCATACGTGTATATGTTGACATTTAAGAGATATACAGTCAAGAAAATCAAGGGAAATGGTGATATATATGCGGATTAGACACCAAAAAAACACTAAAAAATGGCCACAATTTAAGGAATGTGTTTAGTGACGGCATCAGATTCCTAATTGATGGAAAAAGGTCTGGTGGCAAGAAAAGCTGCTTCTAGGAGGTTGGTTTGGCCCTTGTTCCTGTAACTCGAATCCTAGCCCGGTATATCCCATTTTAATTTTACACCATTGTGACCTTACACCTTTTTTAATCTCTGATCGAGGTTCACGGCATTGAAAAATATTCGTAAACTAAATCACACGTGTATATCTTGACATTTAAGAGATATACAGTCAAGAAAATCAAGGGCAATGGTGATATATATGCAGATTAGACACCAAAAAAACACTCAACAAATGGCTACAAATTAAGGAATGTGTTTAGTGACGGAATCAGATTCCTAATTGATGGAGAAAGGTCTGGTGGCAAGAAAAGCTGTTTCTAGGAGGTTGTCAAGTGTTTTCGCTTGACGATTCCATTCTTGGGTGGTTGCTTTGGCCCTTGCTCCTGTAACTCGAATCCTAGCCCGGTATATCCAATTTTAATTTTACACCATTGTGAACCTTACACCTTTTTTACTCTCTGATTGAGGTTCTCGGCATTGAAAAATCTTCGTTAACTAAATCACACGTGTATATGTTGACATTTAAGAGAGATACAGTAAAGAAAATAAAGGGCAATGGTGATATATATGCGGATTAGACACCAAAAAAAATAGTCAACAAATGGCTACAATTTAAGGACTGTGTTTAGTGACGGCATCAGATTCCTAATTGAACGAGAACGGTCTGGAGGCAAGAAAAGCTGCTTGTAGGAGGTTGTCAAGTGTTTTCGCTCGACGATTCCATTCTTGGGTGGTTGGTTTGACCCTTGTTCCTACAACTCGAATCCTAGCCCGGTAAATCCCAATTTAATTTTACCCCATTGTGAACCTTACGCCTTTTTTACTCTCTAATCGAGGTTCTCGGCATTGAAAAATCTTCGTAAACTAAATTATCATGTCTATATGTTGACATTTAAGAGATATACAGTCAAGAAAATCATGGGCAGTGGTGATATATATGCGGATTAGACACAAAAAAAACCTCAACAAATGGCTACAATTTAAGGAATGTGTTTAGTGATGGAATCAGATTCCTAATTGATGGAGAAAGGTCTGTTGGCAAGAAAAGCTGCCTCTAGGAGGTTGTCAAGTGTTTTCGCTCGATGATTCCATTCTTAGGTGGTTCGTTTGGCCCTTCTTCCTGTAACTCGAATCCAAGCCCGGTATATCGCATTTTAATTTTACACCATTGTGAACCTTACGCCCTTTTTACTCTTTGATCGAGGTACTCGGCAATGAAAAATCTTCGTAAACTAAATCACACATGTAAATGTTGACATTTAAGAGATATACAGTCAAGAAAATCAAGGGCAATGGTGATATATATGCGGATTAGACACAAAAAAAAACACTCAACAAGTGGCTACAATTTAAGGAATGTGTTTAGTGACGGTATCAGATTCCTAATTGAAGGAGAAAGGTCTGGTGGCAAGAAAAGCTGCTTCTAGGAGGTTTTCAAGTGTTTTCGCTCGACGATTCCATTCTTGGGTGGTTGGTTTGCCCTTGTTCCTGTAACTCAAATCCTAGCCCGGTATATCGCATTTTAATTTTACACCATTGTGAACCTTACGCATTTTTTACTCTCTGATCGAGGTTCTCGGCATTCAAAAATCATCGTAAACTAAATCACACGTGTATATGTTGACATTTAAGAGATATACAGTCAAGAAAATCAAGGGCAATGGTGATATATATGCGGATTAGACACCCAAAAAAACAGTCAACAAATGGCTTCAATTTAAGGAATGTGTTTAGTGACGGCATCAGATTCCTAATTGATCGAGAACGGTTCGGTGGCAAGAAAAGCTGCTTGTAGGAGGTTGTCAAGTGTTTTCGCTCGACGATTCCATTCATGGGTGGTTGGTTTGGCCCTTGTTCCTGTAACTCGAATCCTAGCCCGATATATCCCATTTTAATTTTACACCATTGTGAACCTTACGCCTTTTTTACTCTCTGTTCGAGGTTCTCGGCATTGAAAAATCTTCGTAAACTAAATCACACGTGTATATGTTGACATTTAAGAGATATACAGTCAAGAAAATCAAGGGCAATGGTGATATATATGCGGATTAGACACAAAAAAAATACTCACCAAATGGCTACAATTTAAGGAATGTGTTTAGTGATGGCATCAGATTCCTAATTGATGGAGAAAGGTCTGTTGGCAAGTAAAGGTGCCTCTAGGAGGTTGTCAAGTGTTTTTGCTCGACGATTCCATTCTTGGGTGGTTGGTTTGGCCCTTGTTCCTGTAACTCGAATCCTATCCCGGTATATACCATTTTAATTTTACACCATTGTGAACCATACGCCATTTTTACTCTCTGATCGAGGTTCTCGGCTTTGAAAAATCCTCGTAAACTAAATCACACGTGTATATGTTGACATTTAAGAGATATACAGTCAAGAAAATCAAGGGCAATGCTGATATATATGCGGATTAAACACCCAAAAAAACAGTCAACAAATGGCTACAATTTAAGGAATGTGTTTAATGACGACATCAGATTCCTAATTGATCGAGAACGGTCTGGTGGCAAGAAAAGCTGCTTCTAGGAGGTTTTCAAGTGTTTTCGCTCGACGATTCCATTCTTGGGTGGTTGGTTTGGCCCCTGTTCCTGTAACTCGAATCCTAGCCCGGTATATCCCATTTTAATTTTACACCATTGTGAACCTTACTCCTTTTTTACTCTCTTCTCGACGTTCTCGGCATTGAAAATTTTTCGTAAACTAAATTACACGTGTATATGTTGACATTTAAGAGATATACAATAAAGAAAATCAAGGGCAATGGTGATACATATGCGGATTAGACACCAAAAAAAACACTCAACAAATGGCTAAAATTTAAGGAATATGTTTACTGACGGCATCAGATTCCTAATTGATGGAGAAAGGTCTGGTGGTAAGAAAAGCTGCTTCTAGGAGGTTGTCAAGTGTTTTCGCTCGACTATTCCATTCTTTGGTGGTTGGTTTGGCCCTTGTTCCTGTAACTCGAATCCTAGCCCGGTATATCCCATTTTAATTTCACACCACTGTGAACCTTACGCCTTTTTTACTCTCTGATCGAGGTTCTCGGCATTGAAAAATCTTTGTAAACAAAATCACACGTGTATTTGTTGAAATTTAAGAGATATACAGTCAAGAAAATCAAGGGTAATGGTGATATATATGCGGATTAGACACCAAAAAAAACACTCAACAAATGGCTACAATTTAGGGAATGTGTTTAGTGACGGCATCAGATTCCTAATAGATGGAGAAAGGGCTGGTGGCAAGAAAAGCTGCTTCTAGGAGGTTGTCAAGTGTTTTCGCTCGACGATTCCACTATTGGGTGGTTGGATTGGCCCTTGTTCCTGTAACTCGAATCCTAGTCAGGTATATCCCATTTTAATTTTACACCATTGTGAAACTTACTCCTTTTTTACTCTCTGATCGAGGTTCTCGGCATTGAAAAATCTTCGTAAAATAAATCACACGTGTATATGTTGACATTTAAGAGATATACAGTCAAGAAAATCAAGGGCAATGGTGATATATATGCGGATTAGACACCCAAAAAAACAGTCAACAAATGGCTACAATTTAAGGAATGTGTTTAGTGACGGCATCAGATTCCTAATTGATCGAGAACGGTTTGGTGGCAAGAAAAGCTGCTTGTAGGAGGTTGTCAAGTGTTTTCGCTCGACGATTCCATTCATGGGTGGTTGGTTTAGCCCTTGTTCCTGTAACTCGAATCCTAGCCCGATATATCCCATTTTAATTTTACACCATTGTGAACCTTACGCCTTTTTTACTCTCTGTTCGAGGTTCTCGGCATTGAAAAATCTCCGTAAACTAAATCACACGTGTATATGTTGACATTTAAGAGATACACAGTCAAGAAAATCAAGGGCAATGGTGATATATATGCGGATTAGACACAAAAAAAAAAACACTCACCAAATGGCTACAATTTAAGGAATGTGTTTAGTGATGGCATCAGATTCCTAATTGATGGAGAAAGGTCTGTTGGCAAGTAAATCTGCCTCTAGGAGGTTGTCAAGTGTTTTCGCTCGACGATTCCATTCTTTGGTGGTTGGTTTGGCCCTTGTTCCTGTAACTCGAATCCTAGCCCAGTATATCCCATTTTAATTTTACACCACTGTGAACCTTACGCCTTTTTTACTCTCTGATCGAGGTTCTCGGCATTGAAAAATCTTTGTAAACAAAATCACACGTGTATATGTTGACATTTAAGAGATATACAGTCATGAAAATCAAGGGCAATGGTGATATATATGCGGATTAGACACCAACAAAAACACTCAATAAATGGCTACAATTTAGGGAATGTGTTTAGTGACGGCATCAGATTCCTAATTGATCGAGAACGGTCTGGTGGCAAGAAAAGCTGCTTCTAGGAGGTTTTCAAGTGTTTTCGCTCGACGATTCCATTCTTGGGTGGTTGGATTGGCCCTTGTTCCTGTAACTCGAATCCTAGTCAGGTATATCCCATTTTAATTTTACACCATTGTGAAACTTACGCCTTTTTTACTCTCTGATCGAGGTTCTCGGCATTGAAAAATCTTCGTAAAATAAATCACACGTGTATATGTTGGCATTTAAGAGATATACATCCAAAAAAACACTCAACAAGTGGCTACAATTTAAGGAATGTGTTTAGTGACGGCATCAGATTCCTAATTGAAGGAGAAAGGTCTGGTGGCAATAAAAGCTGCTTCTAGGAGGTTGTCAAGTGTTTTCGCTCGACGATTCCATTCTTGGGTGGTTGGTTTACCCTTGTTCCAGTAACTCGAATCCTAGCCCGGTATATCGCATTTTAATTTTACACCATTGTGAACCTTACGCATTTTTTACTCTCTGATCGAGGTCCTCGGCATTCAAAAATCTTCGTAAACTAAATCACACGTGTATATGTTGACATTTAAGAGATATACAGTCAAGAAAATCAAGGGCAATGGTGATATATATACGGATTAGACACCCAAAAAAAACAGTCAACAAATGGCAACAATTTAATGAATGTGTTTAGTGACGGCATCAGATTCCTAATTGATGGAGAAAGGTCTGGTGGCAAGAAAAGCTGCTTCTATGAGGTTGTCAAGTGTTTTCGCTCGACGACTCCATTCTTGGGTGGTTGGTTTGGCCCTTGTTCCTGTAACTCGAATCCTAGCCCAGTATATCCCATTTTAATTTTACACCATTGTGAACCTTACTCCTTTTTTACTCTCTTCTCGACGTTCTCGGCATTGAAAATTTTTCGTAAACTAAATCACACGTGTATATGTTGACATTTAAGAGATATACAATCAAGAAAATCAAGGGCAATGGTGATACATATGCTGATTAGACACCAAAAAAAACACTCAACAAATGGCTAAAATTTAAGGAATATGTTTACTGACGGCATCAGATTCCTAATTGATGGAGAAAGGTCTGGTGGTAAGAAAAGCTGCTTCTAGGAGGTTGTCAAGTGTTTTCGCTCGACGATTCCATTCTTTGGTGGTTGGTTTGGCCCTTGTTCCTGTAACTCGAATCCTAGCCCGGTATATCCCATTTTAATTTCACACCACTGTGAACCTTACGCCTTTTTTACTCTCTGATCGAGGTTCTCGGCATTGAAAAATCTTTGTAAACAAAATCACACGTGTATTTGTTGAAATTTAAGAGATATACAGTCAAGAAAATCAAGGGCAATGGTGATATATATGCGGATTAGACACAAAAAAAAACACTCAACAAATGGCTACAATTTAGGGAATGTGTTTAGTGACGGCATCAGATTCCTAATAGATGGAGAAAGGGCTGGTGGCAAGAAAAGCTGCTTCTAGGAGGTTGTCAAGTGTTTTCGCTCGACGATTCCACTATTGGGTGGTTGGATTGGCCCTTGTTCCTGTAACTCGAATCCTAGTCAGGTATATCCCATTTTAATTTTACACCATTGTGAAACTTACTCCTTTTTTACTCTCTGATCGAGGTTCTCGGCATTGAAAAATCTTCGTAAAATAAATCACACGTGTATATGTTGACATTTAAGAGATATACAGTCAAGAAAATCAAGGGCAATGGTGATATATATGCGGATTAGACACCCAAAAAAATAGTCAACAAATGGCTACAATTTAAGGAATGTGTTTAGTGACGGCATCAGATTCCTAATTGATCGAGAACGGTTTGGTGGCAAGAAAAGCTGCTTGTAGGAGGTTGTCAAGTGTTTTCGCTCGACGATTCCATTCATGGGTGGTTGGTTTAGCCCTTGTTCCTGTAACTCGAATCCTAGCCCGATATATCCCATTTTAATTTTACACCATTGTGAACCTTACGCCTTTTTTACTCTCTGTTCGAGGTTCTCGGCATTGAAAAATCTCCGTAAACTAAATCACACGTGTATATGTTGACATTTAAGAGATACACAGTCAAGAAAATCAAGGGCAATGGTGATATATATGCGGATTAGACACAAAAAAAAAAAACACTCACCAAATGGCTACAATTTAAGGAATGTGTTTAGTGATGGCATCAGATTCCTAATTGATGGAGAAAGGTCTGTTGGCAAGTAAATCTGCCTCTAGGAGGTTGTCAAGTGTTTTCGCTCGACGATTCCATTCTTTGGTGGTTGGTTTGGCCCTTGTTCCTGTAACTCGAATCCTAGCCCAGTATATCCCATTTTAATTTTACACCACTGTGAACCTTACGCCTTTTTTACTCTCTGATCGAGGTTCTCGGCATTGAAAAATCTTTGTAAACAAAATCACACGTGTATATGTTGACATTTAAGAGATATACAGTCATGAAAATCAAGGGCAATGGTGATATATATGCGGATTAGACACCAACAAAAACACTCAATAAATGGCTACAATTTAGGGAATGTGTTTAGTGACGGCATCAGATTCCTAATTGATCGAGAACGGTCTGGTGGCAAGAAAAGCTGCTTCTAGGAGGTTTTCAAGTGTTTTCGCTCGACGATTCCATTCTTGGGTGGTTGGATTGGCCCTTGTTCCTGTAACTCGAATCCTAGTCAGGTATATCCCATTTTAATTTTACACCATTGTGAAACTTACGCCTTTTTTACTCTCTGATCGAGGTTCTCGGCATTGAAAAATCTTCGTAAAATAAATCACACGTGTATATGTTGGCATTTAAGAGATATACATCCAAAAAAACACTCAACAAGTGGCTACAATTTAAGGAATGTGTTTAGTGACGGCATCAGATTCCTAATTGAAGGAGAAAGGTCTGGTGGCAATAAAAGCTGCTTCTAGGAGGTTGTCAAGTGTTTTCGCTCGACGATTCCATTCTTGGGTGGTTGGTTTACCCTTGTTCCAGTAACTCGAATCCTAGCCCGGTATATCGCATTTTAATTTTACACCATTGTGAACCTTACGCATTTTTTACTCTCTGATCGAGGTCCTCGGCATTCAAAAATCTTCGTAAACTAAATCACACGTGTATATGTTGACATTTAAGAGATATACAGTCAAGAAAATCAAGGGCAATGGTGATATATATACGGATTAGACACCCAAAAAAAAACAGTCAACAAATGGCAACAATTTAATGAATGTGTTTAGTGACGGCATCAGATTCCTAATTGATGGAGAAAGGTCTGGTGGCAAGAAAAGCTGCTTCTATGAGGTTGTCAAGTGTTTTCGCTCGACGACTCCATTCTTGGGTGGTTGGTTTGGCCCTTGTTCCTGTAACTCGAATCCTAGCCCAGTATATCCCATTTTAATTTTACACCATTGTGAACCTTACTCCTTTTTTACTCTCTTCTCGACGTTCTCGGCATTGAAAATTTTTCGTAAACTAAATCACACGTGTATATGTTGACATTTAAGAGATATACAATCAAGAAAATCAAGGGCAATGGTGATACATATGCTGATTAGACACCAAAAAAAACACTCAACAAATGGCTAAAATTTAAGGAATATGTTTACTGACGGCATCAGATTCCTAATTGATGGAGAAAGGTCTGTTGGTAAGAAAAGCTGCTTCTAGGAGGTTGTCAAGTGTTTTCGCTCGACGATTCCATTCTTTGGTGGTTGGTTTGGCCCTTGTTCCTGTAACTCGAATCCTAGCCCGGTATATCCCATTTTAATTTCACACCACTGTGAACCTTACGCCTTTTTTACTCTCTGATCGAGGTTCTCGGCATTGAAAAATCTTTGTAAACAAAATCACACGTGTATTTGTTGAAATTTAAGAGATATACAGTCAAGAAAATCAAGGGCAATGGTGATATATATGCGGATTAGACACCAAATAAAACACTCAACAAATGGCTACAATTTAGGGAATGTGTTTAGTGACGGCATCAGATTCCTAATAGATGGAGAAAGGGCTGGTGGCAAGAAAAGCTGCTTCTAGGAGGTTGTCAAGTGTTTTCGCTCGACGATTCCACTATTGGGTGGTTGGATTGGCCCTTGTTCCTGTAACTCGAATCCTAGTCAGGTATATCCCATTTTAATTTTACACCATTGTGAAACTTACTCCTTTTTTACTCTCTGATCGAGGTTCTCGGCATTGAAAAATCTTCGTAAAATAAATCACACGTGTATATGTTGACATTTAAGAGATATACAGTCAAGAAAATCAAGGGCAATGGTGATATATATGCGGATTAGACACCCAAAAAAACAGTCAACAAATGGCTACAATTTAAGGAATGTGTTTAGTGACGGCATCAGATTCCTAATTGATCGAGAACGGTTTGGTGGCAAGAAAAGCTGCTTGTAGGAGGTTGTCAAGTGTTTTCGCTCGACGATTCCATTCATGGGTGGTTGGTTTGGCCCTTGTTCCTGTAACTCGAATCCTAGCCCGATATATCAAATTTTAATTTTACACCATTGTGAACCTTACGCCTTTTTTACTCTCTGTTCGAGGTTCTCGGCATTGAAAAATCTCCGTAAACTAAATCACACGTGTATATGTTGACATTTAAGAGATATACAGTCAAGAAAATCAAGGGCAATGGTGATATATATGCGGATTAGACACAAAAAAAAAACACTCACCAAATGGCTACAATTTAAGGAATGTGTTTAGTGATGGCATCAGATTCCTAATTGATGGAGAAAGGTCTGTTGGCAAGTAAATCTGCCTCTAGGAGGTTGTCAAGTGTTTTCGCTCGACGATTCCATTCTTTGGTGGTTGGTTTGGCCCTTGTTCCTGTAACTCGAATCCTAGCCCAGTATATCCCATTTTAATTTTACACCACTGTGAACCTTACGCCTTTTTTACTCTCTGATCGAGGTTCTCGGCATTGAAAAATCTTTGTAAACAAAATCACACGTGTATATGTTGACATTTAAGAGATATACAGTCATGAAAATCAAGGGCAATGGTGATACATACGCGGATTAGACACCAACAAAAACACTCAATAAATGGCTACAATTTAGGGAATGTGTTTAGTGACGGCATCAGATTCCTAATTGATCGAGAACGGTCTGGTGGCAAGAAAAGCTGCTTCTAGGAGGTTTTCAAGTGTTTTCGCTCGACGATTCCATTCTTGGGTGGTTGGATTGGCCCTTGTTCCTGTAACTCGAATCCTAGTCAGGTATATCCCATTTTAATTTTACACCATTGTGAAACTTACGCCTTTTTTACTCTCTGATCGAGGTTCTCGGCATTGAAAAATCTTCGTAAAATAAATCACACGTGTATATGTTGGCATTTAAGAGATATACATCCAAAAAAACACTCAACAAGTGGCTACAATTTAAGGAATGTGTTTAGTGACGGCATCAGATTCCTAATTGAAGGAGAAAGGTCTGGTGGCAAGAAAAGCTGCTTCTAGGAGGTTGTCAAGTGTTTTCGCTCGACGATTCCATTCTTGGGTGGTTGGTTTACCCTTGTTCCTGTAACTCGAATCCTAGCCCGGTATATCGCATTTTAATTTTACACCATTGTGAACCTTACGCATTTTTTACTCTCTGATCGAGGTCCTCGGCATTCAAAAATCTTCGTAAACTAAATCACACGTGTATATGTTGACATTTAAGAGATATACAGTCAAGAAAATCAAGGGCAATGGTGATATATATACGGATTAGACACCCAAAAAAAACAGTCAACAAATGGCAACAATTTAATGAATGTGTTTAGTGACGGCATCAGATTCCTAATTGATGGAGAAAGGTCTGGTGGCAAGAAAAGCTGCTTCTATGAGGTTGTCAAGTGTTTTCGCTCGACGACTCCATTCTTGGGTGGTTGGTTTGGCCCTTGTTCCTGTAACTCGAATCCTAGCCCAGTATATCCCATTTTAATTTTACACTATTGTGAACCTTACGCCTTTTTTACTCTGTGATCGGGGTTCTCGGCATTGAAAAATCTTCGTAAACTAAATCACACGTGTATATGTTGACATTTAAGAGATATACAGTCAAGAAAATCAATGGCAATGGTGATATATATGCGGATTAGACACCCAAAAAAACAGTCAACAAATGGCTACAATTTAAGGAATGTGTTTAGTGACGGCATCGGATTCCTAGTAGATCGAGAACGGTCTGGTGGCAAGAAAAGCTGCTTCTAGGAGGTTGTCAAGTGTTTTCGCTCGACGATTCCATTCTTGGGTGGTTGGTTTGGCTATTGCTCCTGTAACTCGAATCCTAGCCCGATATATATTCCATTTTAATTTTACACCATTGTGAACCTTACGCCTTTTTTACTCTCTGATCGAGGTTCTCGGCGTTGAAAAATCATCGTAAACTAAATCACACGTGTATATGTTGACATTTAAGAGATATACAGTCAAGATAATCAAGGGCAATGGTGATATATATGTGTATTAGACACACAAAAAAATAGTTAACAAATGGCTACAATTTAAGGAATGTGTTTAGTGACGGCATCAGATTCCTAATTGATGGAGAAAGGTCTGTTGGCAAGTAAAGCTGCCTCTAGGAGGTTGTCAAGTGTTTTTCGCTCAACGATTCCATTCTTGGGTGGTTGGTTTGGCCCTTGTTCCTGTAACTCGAATCCTAGCCCGGTATATCCCATTTTAATTTTACACCATTGTTAACCTTACGCCTTTTTTACTCTCTGATCGAGGTTATCGGCATTGAAAAATCTTCGTAAACTAAATCACACGTGTATATGTTGACATTTAAGAGATATACAGTCAAGAAAATCAAGGGCAATGGTGATATATATGTGTATTAGACACACAAAAAAATAGTTAACAAATGGCTACAATTTAAGGAATGTGTTTAGTGATGGCATCAGATTCCTAATTGATGGAGAAAGGTCTGTTGGCAAGTAAATCTGCCTCTAGGAGGTTGTCAAGTGTTTTCGCTCGACGATTCCATTCTTTGGTGGTTGGTTTGGCCCTTGTTCCTGTAACTCGAATCCTAGCCCAGTATATCCCATTTTAATTTTACACCACTGTGAACCATACGCCATTTTTACTCTCTGATCGAGGTTCTCGGCATTGAAAAATCTTTGTAAACAAAATCACACGTGTATATGTTGACATTTAAGAGATATACAGTCATGAAAATCAAGGGCAATGGTGATATATATGCGGATTAGACACCAACAAAAACACTCAATAAATGGCTACAATTTACGGAATGTGTTTAGTGACGGCATCAGATTCCTAATTGATCGAGAACGGTCTGGTGGCAAGAAAAGCTGCTTCTAGGAGGTTTTCAAGTGTTTTCGCTCGACGATTCCATTCTTGGGTGGTTGGATTGGCCCTTGTTCCTGTAACTCGAATCCTACTCAGGTATATCCCATTTTAATTTTACACCATTGTGAAACTTACGCCTTTTTTACTCTCTGATCGAGGTTCTCGGCATTGAAAAATCTTCGTAAAATAAATCACACGTGTATATGTTGGCATTTAAGAGATATACATCCAAAAAAACACTCAACAAGTGGCTACAATTTAAGGAATGTGTTTAGTGACGGCATCAGATTCCTAATTGAAGGAGAAAGGTCTGGTGGCAAGAAAAGCTGCTTCTAGGAGGTTGTCAAGTGTTTTCGCTCGACGATTCCATTCTTGGGTGGTTGGTTTACCCTTGTTCCTGTAACTCGAATCCTAGCCCGGTATATCGCATTTTAATTTTACACCATAGTGAACCTTACGCATTTTTTACTCTCTGATCGAGGTCCTCGGCATTAAAAAATCTTCGTAAACTAAATCACACGTGTATATGTTGACATTTAAGAGATATATAGTCAAGAAAATCAAGGGCAATGGTGATATATATACGGATTAGACACCCAAAAAAAAACAGTCAACAAATGGCAACAATTTAATGAATGTGTTTAGTGACGGCATCAGATTCCTAATTGATGGAGAAATGTCTGGTGGCAAGAAAAGCTGCTTCTATGAGGTTGTCAAGTGTTTTCGCTCGACGACTCCATTCTTGGGTGGTTGGTTTGGCCCTTGTTCCTGTAACTCGAATCCTAGCCCAGTATATCCCATTTTAATTTTACACTATTGTGAACCTTACGCCTTTTTTACTCTGTGATCGGGGTTCTCGGCATTGAAAAATCTTCGTAAACTAAATCACACGTGTATATGTTGACATTTAAGAGATATACAGTCAAGAAAATCAATGGCAATGGTGATATATATGCGGATTAGACACCCAAAAAAACAGTCAACAAATGGCTACAATTTAAGGAATGTGTTTAGTGACGGCATCGGATTCCTAGTAGATCGAGAACGGTCTGGTGGCAAGAAAAGCTGCTTCTAGGAGGTTGTCAAGTGTTTTCGCTCGACGATTCCATTCTTGGGTGGTTGGTTTGGCCATTGTTCCTGTAACTCGAATCCTAGCCCGATATATATTCCATTTTAATTTTACACCATTGTGAACCTTACGCCTTTTTTACTCTCTGATCGAGGTTCTCGGCGTTGAAAAATCATCGTAAACTAAATCACACGTGTATATGTTGACATTTAAGAGATATACAGTCAAGATAATCAAGGGCAATGGTGATATATATGTGTATTAGACACACAAAAAAATAGTCAACAAATGGCTACAATTTAAGGAATGTGTTTAGTGATGGCATCAGATTCCTAATTGATGGAGAAAGGTCTGTTGGCAAGTAAAGCTGCCTCTAGGAGGTTGTCAAGTGTTTTTCGCTCAACGTTTCCATTCTTGGGTGGTTGGTTTGGCCCTTGTTCCTGTAACTCGAATCCTATCCCGGTATATCCCATTTTAATTTTACACCATTGTGAACCATACGCCATTTTTACTCTCTGATCGAGGTTCTCGGCATTGAAAAATCTTCGTAAACTAAATCACACGTGTATATGTTGACATTTAAGAGATATACAGTCAAGAAAATCAAGGGAAATGGTGATATATATGCGGATTAGACACAAAAAAAAAACAGTCAACAAATGGCTACAATTTAATGAATATGTTTACTGACGGCATCAGATTCCTAATTGATGGAGAAAGATCTGGTGGCAAGAAAAGCTGCTTCTAGGAGGTTATCAAGTGTTTTCGCTCGACGATTCCATTCTTGGGTGGTTGGTTTGGCCCTTGTTCCTGTAACTCGAATCCTAGCCCGGTATATCCCATTTTAATTTTACACCATTGTGAACCTTACGCCTTTTTTACTATGTGATCGAGGTTATCGGCATTGAAAAATCTTCGTAAACTAAATCACATGTGTATATGTTGACATTTAAGAGATATACATTCAAGAAAATCAAGGGCAATGGTGATATCTATGCGGATTAGACACCAAAAAAAAAATACAGTCAACAAATGGCTACAATTTAAGGAATGTGTTTAGTGACGGCATCAGATTCCTAATTGATCGTGAAAGTTCTGGTGGCAAGAAAAGCTGCTTTTAGGAGGTTGTCAAGTGTTTTCGCTCGACGATTCCATTCTTGGGTGGTTGGTTTGGCCCTTGTTCCTGTAACTCGAATCCTAGCCCGGTATATCCCATTTTAATTTTACACCATTGTGAACCTTACGCCTTTTTTACTCTCGGATCAAGGTTCTCGCCATTGAAAAATCTTCGTAAACTAAATCACACGTGTATATGTTGACATCTAAGAGATATACAGTCAAGAAAATCAAGGGCAATGGTGATATATATGCGGATTAGACACCAAAAAAACAGTCAACAAGTGGCTACAATTTAAGGAATGTGTTTAGTGACGGCATCAGATTCCTAATTGAAGGAGAAAGGACTGGTGGCAAGAAAAGCTACTTCTAGGAGGTTCTCAAGTGTTTTCGCTCGAAGATTCCATTCTTGGGTGGTTGGTTTGGCACTTGTTCCTCTAACTCAAATCCTAGTCCAGTATATCCCATTTTAATTTTACACCATTTGTGAACCTTACGCCTTTTTCACTCTCTGATCGAGGTTCTCGGCATTGAAAAATCTCCGTAAACTAAATTACACGTGTATATGTCGACATTTAAGAGATATACAGTCAAGAAAATCAAGGGCAATGATGATATATATGCGGATCAGACACCAAAATAAAACAGTCAACAAATGGCTACAATTTAAGGAATGTGTTTAGTGACGGCATCAGATTCCTAATTGAAGGAGAAAGGACTGGTGGCAAGAAAAGCTACTTCTAGGAGGTTCTCAAGTGTTTTCGCTCGACGATTACATTCTTATGTGGTTGGTTTGGCCCTTGTTCCTGTAACTCGAATCCTAGCCCGGAATATCCCATTTTAATTTTACACCATTGTGAACCTTACGCCTTTTTTACTCTCTGATCGAGATTCTCGGCATTGAAAAATCTTCGTAAACTAAATCACACGTGTATATATTGACATTTAAGAGATATACAGTTAAGAAAATCAAGGCAATGGTGATATATTTGCGGATTAGACACAAAAAAAAAAACACTCAACAAATGGCTACAATTTAAGGAATGTGTTTAGTGATGGCATCAGATTCCTAATTGATGGAGCAAGGTCTGGTGGCAAGAAAATGTGCTTCTAGAAGGTTGTCAAGTGTTTTCACTCGACGATTACATTCTTGGGTGGTTGGTTTGGCCCTTATTTCTGTAACTCGAATCCTAGCCCGGTATATCCCATTTTAATTTTACACAATTGTTTGCGCCTTTTTTACTCTCTGATCGAGGTTTTCGGCATTGAAAAATCTTCGTAAACTAAATCACACGTGTATATGTTGACATTTAAAAGATATACAGTCAAGAAAATCAAGGGCAATGGTGATATATATGCGGATTAGAAACAAAAAAAAAACACTCAACAAATGGCTACAATTTAAGGAATGTGTTTAGTGACGACATCAGATTCCTAATTGTTGCAGAAAGGTCTGGTGGCAAGAAAACCTGCTTCTAGGAGGTTGTCAAGTGTTTTCGCTTGACGATTCCATTCTTCAGTGGTTGGTTTGGCCCTTGTTCCTGTAACTCGAATCCTAGCCCGGTATATCCCATTTTTATTTTACACCATGGTGAACCTTACGCCTTTTTTACTCTCTGATCGAGGTTCTCGGCATTGAAAAATCTTCGTAAACTAAATCACACGTGTATATGTTGACATTTAAGAGATGTACAGTCAAGAAAACCAAGGGCAATGGTGTTATATATATGCGGATTAGACACCAAAAAAAACTCAACAAATGGCTACAATTTAAGAAAGTGTTTAGTGACGGCATCAGGTTCCTAATTGATGGAGAAAGGTCTTGTGGCAAGAAAAGCTGCTTCTAGAAGGTTGTTAGGTGTTTTCGCTCGACGATTCCATTCTTGGGTGGTTGGTTTGGCCCTTGTTCCTGTAACTTGAATACTAGCCCGGTATATCACATTTTAATTTTACACCATTGTGAACCTTACGCCTTTTTTACTCTCTGATCGAGGTTAACGGCATTGAAAAACCTTCGTAAACTAAATCACACGTGTATATATTGACATTTAAGAGATATACAGTCAAGAAAATCAAGGGCAATGGTGATATATATATATATATATTTATATATATATATATATATATATATATATATATATATATATATATATATATATATATATATATATATATGCGGATAGACTCAAAAAAAAAACACTCAACAAATGGCTACAATTTAAGGAATATGTTTAGTGACCGCATCGGATTCCTAATTGATGGAGAAAGGTCTGGTGGCAAGAAAAACTGCTTCTAGGAGGTTGTCAGGTGTTTTCGCTCGAAGATTCCATTCTTGGGTGGTTGGTTTGGTCCTTGTTACTGTAACTCGAATCCTAGTCCGGTATACCCATTTTAATTTTACACCATTGTGAAGCTTACGCCTTTTTTACTCCCTGATCGAGGTTCTCAACAATGAAAAATCTCGGTAAACTAAATCACACATGTATATGTTGACATTTAAGAGATATACAGTCAAGAAAATTATGGGCAATGGTGATATATATGTGGATTAGACACCAAAAAAAACACTCAACAAATGGCTACAATTTAAGGAATGTGTTTTGTGACCACATTCCTAATTGATGGAGAAAGGTCTGGTGGCAAGAAAAGCTGCTTCTAGGAGGTTGTCAAGTGTTTTCGCTCGACGATTCCATACTTGGGTGGTTGGTTTGGCCCTTGTTCCTGTAACTCGAATCCTAGCCCGGTATATCCCATTTTAATTTTACACCATTGTGAACCTTCCGCCTTTTTTACTCTCAGATCGAGGTTCTCGACAATGAAAAATCTCCGTAAACTAAATCACACGTGTATATGTTGACATTTAAGAGATATACAGTCAAGAAAATTAACGGGCAATGGTGATATATATGTGGATTAGACACCAACAAAAACACTCAACAAATGGCTACAATTAAAGGAATGTGTTTTGTGACCGCATCAGATTCCTAATTGATGGAGAAAGGTCTGGGGGGCAAGAAAAGCTGCTTCTAGGAGGTTGTCAAGTGTTTTCGCTCAACGATTCCATTCTTGGGGTGGTTGGTTTGGCCCTTGTTCCTGTAACTCGATTCCTAGCCCGGTATATCCCATTTTAATTTTACACCATTGTGAACCTTACGCTTTTTTACTCTCTGATCGAGGTTCTCGGCATTGAAAAATCTTCGTAAACTAATTCACACGTGTATATGTTGACATTTAAGAGATATACAGTCAAGAAAATCAAGGGCAATGGTGATATATATGTGGATTAGACTTCAAAAAAATCACTCAACAAATGGCTACAATTTAAGGAATGTGTTTAGTGACGGCATCAGATTCCTAATTGATGGAGAACGGTCTGGTGGCAAGAAAAGCTGCTTCTAGGAGGGTGTCAAGTCTTTTCGCTCGACGATTCCATTCTTGGGTGGTTGGTTTGGCCCTTGTTCCTGTAACTCGAATCCTAGCCCGGTATATCCCATTTTAATATTACACCATTGTGAACCTTACGCCTTTTTTACTCTCTGGTCAAGGTTTTTGGCATTGAAAAATCTCCGTAAACTAAATGACACGTGTATAAGTTGACATTTAATAGATATACAGTCAAGAAAATCAAGGGCAATGGTGATTTATATACGGATTAGACACCAAAAAAACACTCATCAAATGGCTACAATTTAAGGAATGTGTTTAGTGACGGCATCAGATTCCTAATTGATGGAGAAAGGTCTGGTTGCAAGAAAAGCTGCTTCTTGGAGGTTGTCAAGTGTTTTACCACGACGATTCCATTCTTGGGTCTTTGATTTGGCCCTTATTCCTGTAACTCGAATCCTGGCCCGGTACATCCCATTTTAATTTTACACCATTGTGAACCTTACGCCTTTTTTACTCCCTGATCGAGGTTCTCGGCATTGAAAAATCTTCCTAAACTAAATCACACGTGTATGTGTTGACATTTAAGAGATATGCAGTCAAGAAAATCAAGAGCAATGGTCATATATATGCGGATTAGACACCAAAAAAACACTCAACAAATGGCTAAAATTTAAGGAATGTATTTAGTGACAGCATCAGATTCCTAATTGATGGAGAAAGGTCTGGTGGTATGAAAAGCTGCTTCTAGGAGCTTGTCAAGTGTTTTCGCTCAACGATTCCACTCTTGGGTGGTTGGTTTGGCCCTTGCTCCTGTAATTCGAATCCTAGCTCGATATATCCCATTTTAATTTTACACCATTGTGAACCTTACGCCTTTTTTACTCTCTGATCGAGTTTCTCGGCATAGAAAAATCTTCGTAAACTAAATAACACGTGTATATGTTGACATTTATAAGATATACATTCAAGAAAATCAAGAGCAATGGTGATATATATGCGGATTAGACACCAAAAAAACACTCAACAAATGGCTACAATTTAATGAATGTGTTTAGTGACGGCATCAAATTCCTAATTGATGTAGAAAGGTCTGGTGGCAAGAAAAGCTGCTTCTAGGAGGTTGTCAAGTTTTTTCGCTCGACGATTCCATTCTTGGGTGGTTGGTTTGGCTCTTGTTCCTGTAACTCGAATCCTAGCCCGGTATATCCCATTTTAATTTTACACCATTGTGAACCTTATGCCTTTTTTACTCTCTGATCTAGGTTCTCGGTATTGAAAAATCTTCGTAAACTAAATCACACGTGTATATGTTGACATTTAAGAGATATACGGTCAAGAAAATCAAGGGCAATGGTGATATATATGCGGATTGGACACAAAAAAAAAACACTCAACAAATGGCTACAATTTAAGGAATGTGTTTAGTGACGGCATCAGATTCCTAATTGATGTAGAAAGGTCTGGTGGCAAGAAAAGCTGGTTTTAGGAGGTTGTCAAGTGTTTTCGCTCGACGATTCCATTCTTGGGTGGTTGGTTTGGCCCTTGTTCCTGTAACTCGAATCCTAGCCCGGTATATCCCATTTTAATTTTACACCATTGTGAACGTTATGCCTTTTTTACTCTCTGATCTAGGTTCTCGGCTTTGAAAAATCTTCGTAAACTAAATCACACGTGTATATGTTGACATTTAAGAGATATACAGTCAAGAAAATCAAGGGCAATGGTGATTTATATATGGATTAGACACCAAAAAAAACACTCAACAAATGGCTACAATTTAAGGAATGTGTTTAGTGACGACATCAGATTCCTAATTGATGGAGACAGGTCTGGTGGCAAGAAAAGCTACTTCTAGGAGGTTGTCAAGTGTTTTCGCTCGACGATTCCATTCTTGGGTGGTCGGTTTGGCTCTTGTTCCTGTAACTCGAATCCTAGCCCGATATATCCCATTTTAATTTTACACCATTGTGAACCTTACGCCTTTTTTACTCTCTGATCGAGGTTCTCGGCATTGAAAAATCTTCGTAAACTTTAGCGTTTGAGTAAATTCCAGTTCAGAATTTGTCAGCTTTGGCCAATATTTTATCTTAATAGATTTGGCCAATATTTTTGGCCAGTATTTTATCTTAATAGCTTCATAAAATAACTTTGTCTTCAGTCATCTTGCACTGTCTTTGGTCTTTGGATAGCTTCAGCTTTAACAGCTTCTGTCAGCAATAGAATCCCCCTAAGCTGATGCATCCAATCACCAAATCTTCAAAAACTTTAGCGTTTGAGTAAATTCCAGTTCAGCATTTGTATAGCAATCTTCAAACTCTTCAACTTTGTCTGCAATATAAAAAGGAGGTTCTACCATGCATCCAATCAAACTCTCACCTCTTCACAGCAACTCATCACTTTAACTTCTCAGCAACATAAAACTTCAATTTGTATACTATAAAACCAACATCTCGAGAAACCATAAGAATTTTTCAACACAGTTGAATAAATTATTATTATGCAAGAGATTATATCACAGATTAAGCATTTTCAATTTATCACCAACACGCAAAACTTTTTAATCACACACCCTATAACCCACATGATTTAAAATTTTGAACTCACTTTCTAACACCGTCTCCCCCTATCAGTAACAATTCCTCCAAGAATAACAGTTTTCCATACGTTAAGAATTTTAAACAAAAAAAGACACTATTTTAGGATTTTTTTTATATTTTCTGAAAGCAAGTAAATAACAAAAGTAATAAACACTCTATTTTTTAGAGAATCACTGGTAAGAAGATCATATCAGCACAATCAAACTGTTTCACACTATTAGATAATTCTTTATTTAATTTTTCGTGAAAATCGGTCCAAGACGATTACCAGTATGTTTGTCCACTTAAACAAAATGCATGAACATTTCAAGTACCAATACCGTATGATACGTTAAGGTAATATTATTATACTAAAATACTAGCGTGTCCCACTTCAGGATATACCCCCGCGATCAAGGTATGCACAAAGATTCATCGTAGTAGGTGAGTATACTGAATTCATCCGTTTTATTTTTCAAAGTTTATATAATTGGTGAACAGGTCAGTACTTCCGTATAGCAAAGAGACCAAAATATCTAACGAGGGCTATGACAAATACCATTTTTGGTACGAATTAAGCATTTTGCACATTTTGAATGACTCTCTATGAGAGCTTCTTCATTTATGGGATTTGGCATTTTTTGCTCTTTTAAGATATCTTGGTTGTGCCTAGGTCAGCATGTATCTGGATGCAGCAGAAGGACAACCCTGATATCCCCCGATGAAATAACAGTATAAAGACCCAAAACTTCAGATTTTGGCAATCTATCAACGCAAGATTTAAGGTCATTAAACCATACACCACTGATGTGTTCCCCACTCATATTCAGTGCTTTTATGTTTATATCAAATTGGTAAGTTGATTATTTCATGCTTTTTGCCTACTGGTGCATCGTATGATGAAGCTGCTATCACACTTAAGCAATTTAATTTCAATTTGAGTGTGACAGTCTAATTTGTTGATGTACTATCATTTCTTCTTTTTCACACAGTGATAACTCATTTTTAATTTTCTATATTTTTATGTTTTTGATTTTTCAGTGTTTTTGTATTTTTGATTTTTAAGAAAGCAGTAAACTATTTACACAAATTCTTATGAAAAACCAGTTATTCAGGATTCCTCATCCCGTTGAGTTCGACTAAATGTTCAAAGTGAGCCCTGTCAAAAGCTTTAGTATAAAGATCTGCCAGGTTATCTAGTGTGTCAACTCGATGTAATTCATTTTCCGATAGTGAATATGGGTCATGCGTCTGTGCCACAACATCGATTCGGCTTTAGATGATTTTGATAGTAAACACGCCACCACCGCAGTCGGATCCTTAGCACCCATGTCCATGACATAAGTTTCATTTCTCCTTGGCGCTCGCATCACTATCCAATCATCCGGAATCCTCAAACCTGGTTTCAATACTAATGCTTCATTCTTGGTAAAATGGACAGAGTGACCCTTGTCGCAGACTTGTGACACGCTCATCAGATTGTGTTTAAGCTGCTCAACATAGTTCACTTTGTCCAGTGTGATCTTCCCATTGGTCACTTTTCCTCGTCCTGTAATTCTGCCACCTTTAGCACCCGCAAAATTCACATGTCCACCATCATAATCTTCAAACTCAGTTAACAATCTCGCATCCCCCGTCATGTGCCTGGAGCAGCCACTATCAACATACCACAAGTTGATAATCCTCCTTAGCAGCTCCTGCACACACCAACCAAGAAATTACTTAGATTGGGGGACCCAAGCCTTAATGGTCTTGGGTCGTCCAAAGTCACCAACCACTTGAACATCCATCCAATATCCATTACTCCTAACAGGAGTCTTGGATCTCAGACCTGTTGATGGAATTTGATTTTGATTTCCACTGGGTCTTTGGTCCTAAGGGTTCCTATATGTGTTTGGACTATTTGACCTTTGGAAATTTTGATTTTGGTACCTTGAATTTTGATTCCAAGAAGCATTATTGATGTAATTTCTAAAGCCATTGTTATAAAAAGTTCGACCACCATGATTTTGGTATCGATTTTGATATTGACCTTGACTCCTGAAATTATTTGTATTATTATTGTTCATTCTTGGTGAACTGGTTCTAGGTCTCTCATATCTGCCTGGTGGAGATTTAGGCTTAAATCTTGGTTGATTTCATTGAAAACGAGGAACTTGTGGAGTTCCTTTTTCAGCCTTATCTACACTAACAGCAACACCCTCTGGTTGCTTGATTGATTTCTTTGGAGAACTTTCAACCTTCTCCTGATTATCACCTTTCTTCTCAAGTGATTTCCCTCTCTGTTTCTCACTAATTTGTGCTTCACTCTTTTTGTTAGGACAACAGCTAGCTACATGTCCCTTGGTGTGACATTTGAAGCACGATCTCTTTTTCGAAGACTTCTTATCTGAAGCCTTTGAACTAGATTCAGGTTTTGATGATGATGCCTTGGAAGGATTTTCTTTAGTTTGCTTAATTTCATCTTTTTCAATGTTCTTATTTTTAACAAACTCTACATTCGATTCGTTTTCAATAACAGCAGTTTCATTTTTCATGTCACTTCCTTCAACAAAATTAATCTTTTTAACAAAGGTTGGATTCTGATTCTTAGGATGTGATGTTTTCTTTTTCAAAATAGGTTTGCTGTTATTATCCTTCTTAGCATCATCACTCTCAGACACATTTCCTTGACTTGATATGGAACTACTTGGTGATGTTGACACAAAGTCCATGAGCTCATCTTCATCAGGCAAGAAAGAATAGTCATGACTAACAGGAGGTGGAACTTCATTGAAACCATGAAAGCCCACACCAGTTTTGTCATTACTTTTCTTTAAGCCACCCATCATGTGTTTCATTACAAAAGTAGAGTCCCTGAATTGACCTAATTTCTTTTCAAGTTCAACAATTTTGAGTTGTGCATCTGACGACTCTTTGCATTTTTCAGAAATCTCTTTTGTTTTCTCAGCCATCATTTCATGATCTAAGTCTATGACTTGAAGTTTTTCATTTAATTTGCAGGTTAACGCTTCAATTTTACTTTCATAACCTTTTATCTTCTTCAAGTATGAAGATTCGTTTCTTTTAGCAAAAAAGTTAGATTCTTTAATGTTAGACATCTCGCCCACCAGACTTTGGTTTTGTGTTGACAACCTGTCTACCTCACCCTGTAGTTCACGACATTTTAAACACACATAATTAGACTTTACCTCTCCTGTTTGTTTATCAAGGTTGGCCATGAGAGCCGCAAGCTGAGCTTTCACTCTTTTGTATTCAGCTTCCTTTTCTTCAGCTTCCTTTTCATGATCAGACTTTCGCTTTTCTTCTTCAGCATCTGTTGTCCGATCAGCCTTCTTTTCTTCAGCTTTACTCTCTTTCTTCAACTCAGCCTCAGCATCCACTTTTGTTTCAGCATCTCCCACAGTAGCTTCACCATTATCAACCGGAGTTATCTCTGCCATGAATGCCTGTGTGACATTGTCATCATTTTCCAAGTGAACACTCCAGTCATATGAACCTTCTCTAGCTGCAGAGATCAGCGCTCTCGAGTTAGAGTTGTTTGATGCATTCCTATTGTTTGAACTCTGACTCGAAGTCTCCTGCTTTTTTTTTGACATTCCCTAGCGAAATGCCCATAACTTTGACAGTTGAAGCATCTCACTTTGGTCTTATCGAAACCAACAGTCTTTCCTATAAACTTCCTTCATGTTCGGTTCATAAATCTCTTCACTCGTCTAGTAACCATGGCCATTTGCCATTGCAAATCCATATCTTCAAGATCATCAGGGTCAATCTGATTATAATCTTCATCTAGAGTGGCAGGATCATAAATCTTACCCTGAATGTAATTCTCATGAGAAGCAATAAACGAAGCAAGTAGAGCCAAATGTTCTTCAGCAGACTTCACACTCATAGGCATCAACTTAACACCACTACTCTGCTTAGAAGCTGATGTTCTCTTGGCTCCTGTTGATCCTCCTGAAGCAGCTACAAAACAAACATCACCATCCTCATTCACTGAGACCTGCTCATACTCACACGATAGAAACGCAGTAGCAGAGTTACTAGAAGCGTTGTAAGATGAAGAAGATGTAAGCCCATTGTAAATCGCTGGATCTTGAACCTGATCATATCCAGTGTCTTTCTTCTTCATACTGAGCTCATAAGCTCTCAGCTTGCCAAATACTTCTTCAAGCTCTTTTGTCTCATAATCTGCTTCTCCCTTGATCATGAGAGTGTAGATATCCCACTTGGTAGGTAAAGCATCGAGCAGCTTGTCATTCTTCTCTACATCAGATGGTAGTAACGAGTGATGATGTCCTCAAGTGACTCATGTTTCATGTACTTGAAAACAGCGAACTGCTTCTTCAGTAGATTAACTTTGTTTTTCTTGACATCTGCATTTCCCGCGTATCTTTTCTCTAATGCATCCCATATATCCTTTGAATTTGTGTACTTCTTGAAGGTATGCTTGATGCTATCAGGCAAGGACATTTTGATTGCAGCCAAGGCTCTCTTTTCAGCCTCATACATCTTTTTATCAGCATCTTCCATGTTTACATAGGCACTCTACGTGGTCTGCCCTCAAAGTCGTGTGTTGGGCTTGTGTACCCATCTTCAATGCATATCCACATGCGAGTGTCCTGATATTTAATGAAGGATTGAAAACGATACTTCCATGTCAAGTAATTTTCCACCTTCATCATCTTAGGTGGTTTGTTGGTAGTGCCAACCTCATGCTCCATTTTCAACAGCTCATTCAAAGTAGACATGTTTGGCATTTTAACGTTGCAGACTGATAAAACCGTACAAAATATTCTCCGAAAACAGTGGTTACCAAATTACACCGTCAGAATCGTCTCGAAAAGACGAATCCAATGATATATAAAGTCAAAAACCGAATTCGGGATTTTCCAGAGTCTTTTTTTTTTCTAAAAATGCAAGGAATTTAACGGTGCAGACGGTTCTGTCAAACGAGCTACGGATCAATTTTTATTTTCAAAAAACGTGAATTTTTAGTTACGCTTGCCAAAAAATCTTCCACCCTTTTAAATTTGCTGGTTTTTAAATTTGCTGTGTTAATTTCGCTAGTAAGCAACTTCGCTGGTTATTTTCGCTAAGTCAGTTCAGGTTAATTTCGCAGGCAGGTCTAGTTCGCTGAGACAATTTCGCTGGTCAAATTCGCTGTTAATTTCGTAGGTCTACGACTGATAAAGTCGCCGAAACCGTGATAATTTCGCTGTGGAAAATTATACGGTTACCAAAGTCGCCTTTGGATTTAATTTCGCCGACAAGTTCGCAGGTCAGTTAAATTCGCTGGTCACACAAATTCGCTGAACCAGTAAATTCGGAAACTTAATCTGTTTGAAATTCTGAAGATTCTATCTCCTCTCCAACACAAATCTGCAAAATCAAACAACCTAATCAGCACAATATTTTCGAAAATTTATGAAGAACTGATCGAAAAATACGAAGAACACGAAGAACAGTCTTCGAATCTTCAAGTCTTTCAGCCAACAACTTTTCCAGAATCGACAAAATCTTTCCTGAAATCCTGCAAAACAGCAATCAAACAAACCAGAAGATCAAAACAGCCAAAATATTTCGAAAATCTTTATCAAACACACAAAAAATTTCGAAAACCCTAATTTTCAGGTTTCACAGATTTCGAAAATTTCTTCCTGTTTCTGCAGCCAACAATTCTGAATCGAGCCTTCAAGAGCCTAATGCTCTGATACCAATTGTAGTTCCCCTTGTTCTTACGGATCGTCACAGAATTGTCAATCTAATCAAGAGTGCGGAATCCTCTTGATCAGAATATCACATAAACGAGTAGAAACACAGAATTCACAATTAAACGGTCTTCTATTGATTATCCAAACTATCAGTTTTACAATCAATTCAAGACCTCAGAACCTCACAGCCACTATCTGTGATCTTGTCTAAGAACCCTAAATTTCGAATTCTCTCTCTCTCTAGACTTTCTCTCTCTAAAACTCTCTAACCACTAAAACCCTAATCACAAAACATGTTTATATACCACATGTCTGTGAACTGGGCTTCCTACTGGGCTAGGCCATTTTCCAAGCCCATTACAACAATAAACTCACTAACCAATAAGCTAAGCCCAATACAAAATATCCAAAGACTAAATAATCAAACTATTAAGCTGTTCTCACCGAATATGCACCAATAAACTCCCCCTTGACAATAGCTTCATAAAATAACTTTGTCTTCAGTCTTCTTGCAATCTTCATGTAATCTTGCACTTTCTTTGGATAGCTTCAGCTTGAATAGCTCTGTCAGCAACAGACTCCCCCTTTAACCTGATAATAAGTTTTTCAATGTTAAAGTCTCAAATAAACATGATAATCACTAAATTAAATAGTTCGTTACCAAGGTTAACCTACTGTTCAGCTCAGATGCTTTACATGAATAACCACTGTTGAACATATCAACAGTCCTTCTTGGTCATCCTGCACATTCTCAACAACTTAGTTAGACTTAAGAACCCAAACTTGACCAATTTTGGGTTGACCATGTAAATCAACATATGATGCTTCTAGCCAATATCCATCACACCTTATTGGTGTCTTGGATGTTGTACTCGTTGTTGAACAAGATTTATAACTTCCACTAGGTCTTTGATCACGAGAATTCCAATAAAATCTCGGATTTTCTGACCTTTGAAAATTATTATCTTGAAACCTTCTTCGCCCATTATCATACCATGAATTTTGAAAAAAATTTGGATGTTGTCGAACATTTGAGTTACGAAAACCCCTATGTTCGTTTCTTCTTTGAAAATTTCGATTACCGTTAGTATGGTATCAATTTTGATATCCAAAATTTCTATTTTGATTTTGAAACCGATTTGATTTACCATTAAAATGACTAAAATGTGTAGAATTGCTTCTTGGTCTATCAAATCTTCCAGCTGTTGAAGTCTTTGATTGAAATCTTTGTTGATTACTTTGACAATGTGGTTGCACATTATTATTTAAACTAACCCGATTTCCGTCTTTAACCTCATCAACTTTTTGTTTATTTTTCTTCAAAGGACAACAACTTGCCACATGCCCTTTTGTGTGACATTTAAAACAAGATTTTATCTTATAAATTTTCTTTTTGTTAAATCTCTTTTTAAATTTTTTCTTCTTTTCCTCTTCAGTATCCTCATCCGATTTATGAGGTGTACTGTTAGACTTAACAGGTTCTTTCAAAGATTCTGGACTACTTGTCAAGTCCACAACTATTGGATCCACTACAGCTGGTGTAGTAGGCACAACATCAATTAACTCATTTTCATCAGGTAAAAAAGAGTAGTCTTGATTTTTAGAAGATGAAGCTTTAGTAAACCCCACTCTCGTTCTATCATTACTGCTTTTTAGCCCTTTTTTTGAATTTGAGTCCAAACTAATGAAGAATTTCCAAATTTGTCTAACTTTTCTTTTAGTTCAACAATTTGGTCTTGTGCAATGGCCAATTCCCTGCATTTTTCAGAAAACTCATTAGTTTTATACTTTATAGTTTCACGAGCCAAATCAATGATCTGTAACAGTTCATTGACTTTGCTTGTTAAACTGCAGATTTCTTGTTCATTCGATTTGAGTTCATTTAAACAATTTGACTCTCTTTTAATCAAAAGAACATTTGACTCTTTTTGTTTTTCCAATTCAGCTAACAGAATTTTGTTCTGCTCTGATAGTCTGTTAACTTTACCTTGTAGTTCAGTGCAATTATAACGTGTATGACTTACAGATTCTGATGATACCTTCACCTCTGCTGTAAGTCCGTTCACATCAGCCAAGCCCTTTGAAACTTCTGTATCCTTCTTCTCACCATTCTCCTTATCATCTTTCTTCTTCTCTTCTACCACAACATCTGCTTTTTCATCTAAAGCACGACCTCCTACACTCTTCCTTGATGAATTCTGATAACGTTTTTCTAAACCTTCCCACAGATCTCTAGAAGTCCCATAGTGCTTGATGGTATGTTTAATTCCCTCAGGCAAGGACTTCTTGACGATTCCATTCTTGGGTGGTTGGTTTGGCCCTTGTTCCTGTAACTCGAATCCTAGCCCGGTATATCCCATTTTAATTTTACACCATTGTGAACCTTACGCCTTTTTTACTCTCTGGTCGAGGTTCTCGGCATTGAAAATCGTAAACTAAATCACATGTGTATATGTTGACATTTAAGAGATATACAGTCAAGAAAATCAAGGGCAATGGTGATATATATGCGGATTAGACACAAAAAAAAACACTCAACAAATGGCTACAATTTAAGGAATGTGTTTAGTGACGGCATCAGATTCCTAATTGATGGAGAAAGGTCTGGTGGCAAGAAAAGCTGCTTCTTGGAGGTTGTCAAGTGTTTTCGCTCGACGATTCCATTCTTGGGTTGTTGGTTTGGCCCTTGTTCCTGTAACTCGAATCCTAAACCGGTATATCCCATTTTAATTTTACACCATTGTGAAACTTACGCCTTTTTTACTCTCTGATCGAGGTTCTCGGCATTGAAAAATCTTCGTAAACTAAATCACACGTGTATATGTTGACATTTAAGAGATATACAGTCAAGAAAATCAAGGACAATGGTGATATATATGCGGATTAGACATAAAAAAACACTCAACAAATGGCTACAATTTAAGGAATGTATTTAGTGACAGCATCAGATTCCTAATTGATGGAGAAAGGTCTGGTGGGATGAAAAGCTAATTCTAGGAGGTTGTCAAATGTTTTCGTTCGACGATTCCATTCTTGGGTGATTGGTTTGGCCTTTGTTCCTATAATTCAAATCCTAGCTCGGTATTTCACATTTTAATATCACACCATTGTGAACCTTACGCCTTTTTTACTCTCTGATCGAGGTTCTCGGCATTGAAAAATCCTCGTAAACTAAATCACACGTGTATATGTTGACATTTAAGAGATATACAGTCAAGAAAATCAAGGGCAATGGTGATATATATGTGGATTAGACACCAAAAAAAAAACACTCAACAAATGGCTACAATTTAAGGAATGTATTTAGTGACAGCATCAAATTCCTAATTGATGGAGAAAGGTCTGGTGGCATGAAAAGCTGCTTCTACGAGGTTGACAAGTGTTTTCGCTTGATGATTCCATTCTTGGGTGGTTGGTTTGGCCCTTGTTCCTGTATTTCAAATCCTAGCCCGGTATATCCCATTTTAATTTTACATCATTGTGAACCTTACGCCTTTTTTTTCTCTCTGATCGAGGTTCTCGGCATTGACAAATTTTTGTAAACTAAATCACACGTGTATACGTTGACATTTAAGAGATATACAGTCAATAAAATCAAGGGCAATGTTGATATATATATATATATAGGGGACCGCTAGAATGAGAACCACCTCGAGTTATGAGAACCGCGAGAACTACTTGATCCGGGGCGAGGTGGACCAAATTTTTTTTTCAAAAACGTAGATGCATGTATTATAAACACTTTCGTAAAAAAAAAAATTTAAAAATTTGCCGTGTGTGTAGTTTTTTACACCACAAACTTGTGGTGTAAAAAACTACACACAAGGCAATTTTTTTAAATTTTTTTTTTACGAATGTGTTTATAATACATGCATCTACGTTTTTGAAAAAAAAAATTGGTCCACCTTGCCCCGTACGGTGTGGTTCTCGCGGTTCTCATAACTCGAGATGGTTCTCATTCTAGCGGTCCCCTATATATATATATGCGGATTAGACACAAAAAAAACACTCAACAAATGGTTATAATTTAAGGAATGTGTTTAGTGACGGCATCAGATTCCTAATGATGGAGAAAGGTCTGGTGGCATAAAAAGCTGCTTCTAGGAGGTTGTCAAGTGTTTTCGCTCGACGATTCCATTCTTGGGTGGTTGGTTTGGCCATTGTTCCTGTAACTCGAATCCTAGCCCAGTATTTCCCATTTTAATTTTACACCATTGTGAACCTTACGCCTTTTTTACTCTCTGATCGAGGTTCTCGTCATTGAAAAATCTTCGTAAACTAAATAACACGTGTATATGTTGACAAATAAGAGATATACAGTCAAAAAAATCAAGGGCAATTGTGATATATATGCGGATTAGACACAAAAAAAAAACACTCAACAAATGGCTACAATTTAAGGAATGTATTTAGTGACAGCATCAGATTCCTAATTGATGGAGAAAGGTCTGGTGGCATGAAAAGCTACTTCTAGGAGGTTGTCAATTGTTTTCGCTCGACGATTCCACTCTTGGGTGGTTGGTTTGGCCCTTGTTCCTGTAATTCGAATCCAAGCCCGGTATATCCCATTTTAATTATACACCATTGTGAACCTTACGCCTTTTTTACTCTCTGATCGAGGTTCTCAGCATTGAAAAATCTTCGTAAACTAAATCACACATGTATATGTTGACATTTAAGAGATATACAGTCAAGAAAAGCAAGGGTAATGGTGATATATATGTGGATTAGACACCAAATAAAAAACACTCAACAAATGGCTACAATTTAAGGAATGTGTTTAGTGACGGCATCAGATTCCTAATTGATGGAGAAATGTCTGGTGGCAAGAAAAGCTGCTTCTAAGAGCTTGTCAAGTGTTTTCGCTCGACGATTCCATTCTTGGGTGGTTGGTTTGGCCCTTCTTCCTGTAACTCGAATCCTAGCCCGGTATATTCCATTTTAATTTTACACCGTTGTGAACGTTACGCCTTTTTTAATCTCTGATCAAGGTTCTCGGCATTAAAAATTCTTCGTAAACTAAATCACATGTGTATATGTTGACATTTAAGAGATATACAGTCAAGAAAATCAAGGGCAATGGTGATATATATGCGGATTAGACAGCAAAAAAAACACTCAACAAATGGCTACAATTTAAGGAATGTGTTTAGTGACGGTAACAGATTCCTAATTGAAGGAGAAATGTCTGGTGGCAAGAAAAGCTGCTTCTAAGATGTTGTCAAGTGTTTTCGCTCGACGATTCCATTCTTGGGTGGTTGGTTTGGCCCTTGTTCCTGTAACTCGAATCCTAAACCGGTATATCCCATTTTAGTTTTACACCATTGTGAACCTTACGCCTTTTTTACTCTCTGATCGAGGTTCTCGGCATTGAAAAATCTTCGTAAACTAAATCACACGTGTATATGTTGACATTAAAGAGATATACAGTCAAGAAAATCAAGGGCAACGATGATATATATGCGGATTAGACACCAAAAAAAACACTCAACAAATGGCTACAATTTAAGGAATGTATTTAGTGACAGCATCAGATTCCTAATTGATGGAGAAAGGTCGGGTGGCATGAAAAGCTGCTTCTAGGAGGTTGTCAAGTGTTTTCACTCGACGATTCCATTCTTGGGTGGTTGGTTTGGCCCTTGTTCCTGTAATTCGAATCCTAGCCCGGTATATCCCATTTTAATTTTACACCATTGTGAACCTTACGCCTTTTTTACTCTCTGATCGAGGTTCTCGGCATTGAAAAATCGTCGTAAACTAAATCACACGTGTATATGTTGACATCAAAGAGATATACAGTCAAGAAAATCAAGGGCAATGGTGATATATATGCGGATTAGACACCAAAAAAAACACTCAACAAATGGCTACAATTTAAGGAATGTATTTAGTGACAGCATCAGATTCCTAATTGATGGACAAAGGTCGGGTGGCATGAAAAGCTGCTTCTAGGAGGTTGTCAAGTGTTTTCGCTCGACGATTCCATTCTTGGGTGGTTGGTTTGGCCCTTGTTCCTGTAATTCGAATCCTAGCCTGGTATATCCCATTTTAATTTTACGTCATTGTGAACCTTACGCCTTTTTTACTCTCTAATCGAGGTTCTCGGCATGACAAATTTCGTAAACTAAATCACACGTGTATATGTTGACATTTAAGAGATATACAGTCAAGAAAATCAAGGGCAATGGTGATATATATGCGGATTAGACACCAAAAAAAACACTCAACAAATGGCTACAATTTAAGGAATGTATTTAGTGACAGCATCAGATTCCTAATTGATGGAGAAAGGTCTGGTGGCAAGAAAAGCTGCTTCAAGGAGGTTGTCAAGTGTTTTCGCTTGACCATTCCATTCTTGGGTGGTTGGTTTGGCTCTTGTTCCTGTAACTCGAATCCTTCCCCGGTATATCCCATTCTAATTTGACACCATCGTGAACCATACTCCTTTCTTACTCTCTGATCGAGGTTCTCGGCATTGAAAAATCTTCGTAAACTAAATCACATGTGTATATGTTGACATTTAAGAGATATACAGTCAAGAAAATCAAGGGCATTGGTGATATATGCGGATTAAACACAAAAAAAACACTCAACAAATGGCTACAATTTAAGGAATGTGTTTAGTGACGACATCAGATTCCTAATTGATGGAGAAAGGTCTGGGGGCAAGAAAAGCTGCTTCTAGGAGGTTGTCAAGTGTTTTCGCTTGACGATTCAATTCTTGGGTGTTTTGTTTGGCCCTTGATCCTGTAACTCAAATCCTAGCCCGGTATATCCCATTTTAATTTTACACCATTGTGAACCTTACGCCTTTTTTACTCTCTGAGCGAGGTTCTCGGCATTGAAAAATATTTGTAAACTAAATCACACGTGTATATGTTGACATTTAAGAGATATACAGTCAAGAAAATCAAGGACAATGGTGATATATATGATGATTAGACACAAAAAAAATACTCAACAAATGGCTACAATTTAAGGAATGTGTTTAGTGACGGCATCAGATTCCTAAATAATAGACAAAGGTCTAGTGGCAAGAAAAGCTGCTTCTAAGAGATTGTTAAGTGTTTTCGCCCGACGATTCCATTCTTGGGTGGTTGGTTTGGCCCTTGTTCCTGTAACTTGAATCCTAGCCCGGTGTATCCCATTTTAATTTTACACCATTGTGAACCTTACGCCTTTTTTACTCTCTGATGGAGGTTCTCGGCATTGAAAAATCTTCGTAAACTAAATCACACGTGTATATGTTGACATTTAAGAGATATACATTCAAGAAAATCAAGGGCAGTGGTGATATATATGCGGATTATACACCAAAAAAAACACTTAACAAATGGCTACAATTTAAGAAATGTGTTTAGTGACGGCATCTGATTACTAATTGATGGAGAAAGGTCTGGTTGCAAGAAAAGCTGCTTCTAGGAGGTTCTCAAGTGTTTCCGCTCGACGTTTCCATTCTTGGGTGATTGGTTTGGCCCTTGTTCATGCAACTCGAATCCTAGCCCGGTATATCCCATTTTAATTTTACACCATTGTGAACCTTACGCCTTTTTTACTCTCTGATCGAGGTTCTCGGCATTGAAAAATCTTCGTAAACTAAATCACACGTGTATATGTTGACATTTAAGAGATATACAGTCAAGAAAATCAAGGGCAATGGTGATATATATGCGGATTAGACACCAAAAAAAACACTCAACAAATGCCTACAATTTAAGGAATGTGTTTAGTAACGGCAACAGATTCCTAATTGATAGAAAAAGGTTTGGTGGCTAGAAAAGCTGCTTCTAGTAGGTTTCAAGTGTTTTCACTCGACGATTCCATTCTTGGGTGGTTGGTTTGGCCCTTGTTCCTGTAACTCGAATCCTAGCCCGGTATATCCCATTTTAATTTTACACCATTGTGAACCTTACCCCTTTTTTACTCTCTGATCGAGGTTCTCGGCATTGAAAAATCTTCGTAAACAAAATCACACGTGTATATGTTGACATTTAAGAGATATACAGTCAAGAAAATCATGGGAAATGGTGAAATATATGCGGATTAGACACCAAAAAAAAACACTCAACAAATGGCTACATTTAAGGAATGTGTTTAGTGACGGCATCAGATTCCTAACTGATGGAGAAAGGTCTGGTGGCAAGAAAAGCTGCTTCTAGGAGGTTGTCAAGTGTTTTCGCTCGACGATTTCTATCACGCTCCCAAATTCCACAAGCGCAGGAGGCGTGACATGACCAGTATCAAGCCCCCAATCATATTTAATAGCGAATTAAAGTAAATATAAAACCGACCACAATATAATTGATGTCCGAAACAAATTAACTAAGTTCAAGTTATAAGCGGAAGCATAAAGTGTTAAACCAAAACATAAGTTAAGAGTTCAAATGTTTAACATGGAACTCAACAGTCCATGACCCACAACGACCTCTCCTTCTCGTGCAAGCTCCATCTAAGCACCTAACTACCTGCAAGGCATGTAGCAACGAATCAACAACAAAGTTTAGCGAGTTCATAGTTGGTTGTCCATTTTATAGTTGTTCCAAAAACCATAAGTTCTTTCAAAAACCATGAGTTAACCAGTTCCTTGTTTCCCAAACCATAACCAGTGGGGGCTACCCTGTGTAAACCACTAGACCCATAACCATATCCACCACTGACTGAAGACATGTTTATGTGCCTTGCGTCAATGTCTATCATCATTGACTAAGTGCCCAGATCCATTAGTCCACTCCCGTCCTCTACAGCACGGTGTGAGGCTTGTCAAACCTAATAGCGCTATTTTACTAATGACCCGTTCGCCATTGGCCCGGCGATTAAGTCGATCTAAAAATGAGGGACTTCATTATAGAGTTTTGTCTAGTAAGTTAGATGTTGTCATCCTTCCTATGGAGGATGGAGATACGTAATCTACCCAATGAGAATACGCAGGCTTAATGTTGTCATCCTTCCTATGGAGGATGGAGGTACATATTCTACCCAAGGAGAATATGCAGGTTCTGTTTAGTTTCTTAACCCATTCCCAACCACCGGGAATCCCATGCCTTGTAGAAAGTGTGAACTCACCTTAGGTTAGCTCGGTAGATACACGAAAAGGTCACTTGAGCTATATGTGGTCAACAACGTCCTAACAAGGTTACCATACAAGTCAGGTCTAGGTTCAAGTAGTGCACATAGGTTTACACAATTTACTAACAGGTTTCGAACACGTATTGATCATGGCAAACATGTTGAACACGTTAACACATTAACAGTAGCAGTCATGCACACATCATATCCAAACTTGTGCGACTCAAATGATTGGGCTCGCACAAGTTCAACGGCCAAAACATATTGTGCGATTCGATAATTGAAGCCCAATAATGTTCGGCCCAACCTGTTGTGCGTCCAGCACAACTTGTGCGACTCACAACGGGTTGTGCGACTGAAACGAGCCCGACCCAAGAATAAATGAAGTCCGTATCCCATACGGCCCAACATATAAACATTTAATCAACTTGTGCGGTCCATTTATCCTTGTGCGATTACAAATGGCTTGTGCGACTGGAATTTACTTGTGCGACTGAGTTTTGGGCTTTAAGGCCTAACCACATAATAAGGTTCAAACAGTTGTGTGTGGCCCAAGACTTGTGTGATCGGCACTCCCTTGTGCGATCCACATATCTTGGGCGATCATGCCAAATTCCTATGTTGTACTCTGTGCTGAAACAACTGTACCCTACACATCTTGTGCGATTAGTTTTATTATCCGTAATTTATGGAAATCAATTACACTATTTATATGCAATTCAAATCTAACAGTTTACTAACTTGCATCCATCGATCAAAACAATTAGACAGTTTCCAATCATGCAAATCATTGATCAAACTAAACATTTACTAATTAATTCTTATGAACCCTAGTTAATCATATAACAACTCAGCATCATCACATCGAATCAAATAACATAAATAACATCAAGATCCTAAATTCACCATCCAATAGCTCAAACCAATTCTTATAATCCATCCGAATCCAAACACATATGGCCAATTACATTCATTCGGTTCTAGATCATTATTATCATCACATGATTATCAAACCCTATATTGAACTAACATATTACACATGTGAGCCGATTTACATGAACACTAATCTCATCAATTTATTTCATAATCAACCACATATCATCCGTAAGTCATTAGGTAGAAACATATAAGTCACAATATCATCTAACAAAACAATAACCATGAAACATTAACCGGTTAGAAGATAGAACAAGGATGATCCGAATCAAGAAAGCTTCGATAAGGAGGATTGTGGCCATCGTTTCCAGAGAGAGAGGGAGAGAGATTTAGGGTTTGCTAAATTTGTGTGTTTTGGTGAAGTGTAGGATTTATACTAACACCCTAGGTGTTATACGAGCTAAGAGAGTGGGCCGAACCCTTCATGGGATGCCCTTGGATTTCGAGTATAAATAGTGTGGTCCGAATGAGCTTGTGCGATTGGTCTTGTGTTGTGCGATTACATTATATACATACATTACACACATTCACATAACATGTAACATTTATTCATTAAAACCAACATATCAATTAGTCACATAGAGTTCATACCCGTTACAATATACACAAAGATAGGTCCTGAAATACGAGTTGTCACATCATCCCCAAGTTGAAAGAAATTTCGTACCGAAATTTGGCACGTAGTTACTGAGGAAGCTATTTAGGTTGCGTGGTTTCCTGGTTTTCCTGGGGTGTCACATCTTTCCCCCGTTGGTTTGGAATTTCATCCTGAAATTCCACAGTAGCTTCAGCCTCAGTAGTGGTTTCACTTTTCTCAAACAAATGGAGATACTTGTGTTTCATTTGGTCTTCTCGTTCCCAGGTAAACTCTGGGCCACGACGGGAGTTCCAACAAACTCAAATAATGGGTATCCTAGTACGCTTGAGAACCTTAACATCTCGGTCAGTAATCTCTACTGGTTCCTCGATGAATCGCAACTAATCGTCGATAGTGGATTCCTTGAGAGGAACTGTGAGAGTCTCATCTGACAGACACTTCTTCAGATTTGACACATGAAATACGTGGTGAACTCCACTGAGTTCTTCAGGTAGACTCAGTCTATAGGCCACCTTGCCGATTTTCTCAGTGATTGCGAAAGGCCCAACATAGCGTGGATTCAGCTTGCCTCGCTTGCCAAAGCGAATCACACATTTCCAAGGTGAAACTTTAAGTAGCACCTGATCCCCAACCTTGAACTCGAGTGGTTTCCTGCGCTTATCAACATAGCTTTTCTGACGGTCACGAACTGCCACCATCCATTGTCGTATTTGGGCAATCTTTTCTGTCGTGTCGACGACGAGTTCTGGGCCAGTGATTTGGCTGTCTCCAACTTCTGCCCAGCATAAAGGTGATCGGCATTTCCGTCCATACAACGCCTCAAACGGAGCAGCCTGAATGCTGGTGTGATAACTGTTGTTATATGAAAACTCTACCAAGGGTAAGTGCCTTTCCCACCCGTTACCAAAGTCAATTACACATGCTCGAAGCATGTCTTCGAGAGTTTAGATGGTACGTTCAGACTGCCCATCCGTCTGTGGATGATAGGCTGTGCTCATGTCTAATCGAGAGCCAAAAGATTTGTGCATTGCTTGCCACATCTCAGAGGTAAAACGTGGATCACGATCGGAAATGATGGAGGTTGGCACCCCATGCCTCAAAACTACTTCCTTCAGGTAGACGTCTGCTAGAGTGGAAAACTTATCTGTTTCTTTGATAGCTAGGAAGTGTGCAGACTTGGTTAGTCGATCCACTATCACCCAAATGGTATCATTTCCTCATTGAGATCTAGGTAAGCCAGTAATGAAGTCCATGGAAATTTGCTCCCATTTCCATGTCGGGATCTCTGGTTGTTGAAGCAGGCCTGATGGCTTCTGGAATTCGACCTTGACCCTAGCACAAGTCAAACATTTACTAACATAGGTCGCTATGTTAGCTTTCATGCGGGGCCACCAGTACGTAGTCTTGAGATCGTGGTACATCTTATCTGAACCAGGATGTACTGAGTAACGAGACTTGTGAGCTTCATCCATGACGGGTGGTCTGTAGGACAACCCTTAAAAGGATTAAAACAATGCACATTCTATACTTATTACGGTTAATTGCTTGAACTTGGTAACCACTAGATGATTTGATATGCAGGTGTTATAATGCTCAAAATACGGGTTTTAGAAAGCATGATCGGTTGTTAGAAGTTGGTGGAGTCAAAGAATGGAAGAAATGCAGGATCTGATGAAGAACCTATTGATTTTGCTAGAAAATGATAAAAGATCGATGAGGAAAGCAATACATGGGAAAACGTGTCACGGAAAACGAAGAAATTGCCCTTGGAGAAGCCTTACGGACCTCAACGCTCACAATGTTGAGGTCTGTAAGGATGCTGAGTTAATGGAGAAAAGCTGGTGAAGCTTACAGACCTCAACACTCACAATGTTGAGGTCCTCAAGCACTCTTACGGACCTCAACGCTAACAATGTTGAGGTCCGTAAGTACCTGTCGGCAAAGATTTTCTGGTCGCGAAATGGAGCAGTTGAAGGAGATTGGTTGAAGAAGCCTTACGGACCTCAACACTCCCAATGTTGTGGTCCGTAAGCTAGTCATCTGGCCTAATTTTTGAGCCTATAAAAGGCCTTCACTTGATACTCGAAAATCACACCTTTCTTCTCTCGAAAAACACATCTCAAGACTGAAATCAGTCGGTTCTAAGCATCGCGGAGTGAAGTTGAAGTGCCTTGGAGCTCTCGGGAGTCTTGGAAGCTTTCAGTTTGAGTTCTAAGTCATCCAAATTCGGTAAACGTTAGTTTTTCAGTTTCTATTCGCTTTGTATTATGTTTTCATTTGTGTTCAAACTTTGTTCAGTTGTGTTATTGCATATTATGAGTAGCTAAAACTTTATAATGATCATCCTAGATTGAAGGTTTGTTTGAGACATTCATGTTCTTGTTCTTATTTCAAGAATAATAGACTTGTACTTGTTATTGGTTTATTATGGTGTGTTGATATTTGTTTGTAATTTGTTACTTTACATTTCAATCATAGTCTAAACCATACGTTCTTGGGGCTAATAGCAATCGAGATATCATGGGCGGGTTAAGGGTTGGATGTTAATTAATTGGTCATCGGGTAACAACCTCGTGTTCTAGGAATCCGAGTACTTAGTTCCCTTTTATCACAAACAAGTAATAGGTCATCGGGTAACAACCTCGTGTTCTAGGAATACGAGTACTTAGTTCCCTTTTATCACAAACAAGTAACTACACATGAACCATGTCTATGTGGTTCTTTCTAGTTGAACTAAAACATGAATGTCAATTAAAACCGGAAATCTAGGATGGTCATTTGTTTCTAAATTGTTATAAACCAAAATTCTCATTTTAAATTTTCAAATTTAACTTTATAGTCAATAGAGATTTAGTATCTAAAGGTTGGTTTAGATAGCAATTCCATTTAAAACTTGTTTTGAAAATAAAACGAAATATCATATGCTCGGACGTGTAGTAACTGGAAGGGTTAAGTACCGTTAAATTGGGAACTCCTGTCTAGGCTGGCATTCGTACAAATCCAATTATAAGGACCCGTTGCCTACCTGGGGACAATCCCAATGAGAGTACCGACACCTATTAGGCCAAAGCATGTCCAACTTTTTAGCATCTGAATAAACAACCTCACATCAAGTTTTTTTGAAGTCTTAGTTTCTATTAAATCAATCCAATTCTTGAATTTAATTTTCTTACAAGTAGTTTAAGTTAAGTCAAGTTAAAATACACGTTCAAATAACACATTTTCCACAAACTCGCTGTGTTCGATACCCACCTACCGCTATCTAATAGTAAGTAATTGGATTAAATTTGATTGATACCACGACATCACGTCAAGTTTTGGCGCCGTTGCCAGGGAGTAGTGCGCAACGTGTGGCATTTTGTAATTTTTTTTATTTGTTATTTTTCTGGTTTACGCTAGGTGTGTTAGTGTGCAGGGATTTACAGGTGCATGCATACTAGAAGCTCTCGTAATCTGTCACCATTGGCATTTGATCCAGAAATTGAACAAACATTAAGAAGAAACAGAATTTTGCTAAGAGAAAACAGAATCAGTAGGTCACCAACAACTCCAACTACACCAATTCGATACATGGATCCACCACAACCACCACCCACTACGGGTGAACTTATACCACCTTTCATACCATCATCCACTCAACCTTCACCAAATACTATCATACCAAACACCACTACCAATCCTATCTCACCTCATGATGCAGTACCAACTAACACCGCCCAACCCATCACCACTCAAGAAGAGCCTACACTTACCTTTAATCCTTCCACTACAATACCACCACTTACTCATTTCTTCCCAGTCTCCGGTCTATCATCCTCAACCTATACATTACCACAAGGTTCAACTATCGTTCATGCTACGTCTACATTTAGACCAACGAATCAGTCGGGTTTTCAATATTCGACTCTTCCGATTGGGCAATCTTCGGGTATGGGAGGAGATGGATACGAAGAAGGATATGAGGAATTTGAGGGTTACGAAGAAGAAGGATATGCATATATGGGTGATGGGGACCAAGGAGACTTTGGTTATGTGCAAGACCAACCTTAAGGGATGGCAAGTGTTGGTGGGATGCCACAACAACAACAAATTATACCCCAACAGAGTCGACCAAGGCCACAAGGGCCGCCAGTGCAACACCCTATACCATTGCAACAAGTTCGTCCTCAAAATGTACAACCACAATTCCAAAGACCAATTCAACAACCATTTGCACCACAAGGGCATATACCAAGACCAATGGGACCTATCCGACCAAGGGCTCGGTTGGGTGTGCCAAGAAGGCATCTTAGAGAACATGCAAGAGGTATTGAAGCACATTTTAGACCGGTAATCACTCACAATCCTTCACCAGTTGTTATTCCTCACAATGATCAAGGGAGGACTTTTGAAGTAAGAACCAATGCATTGCAAAGTTTGCCGAAGTATGAGGGTCTAGCAACGGAGGAACCTTATTTTCACTTGGAAGCTTATGACTCGATGTGCAACACATTTGGGAGTCAAGGATTTTCGGCCGATGATATCAAACTAGTCTTGTTTCAATTTTCTTTGGAAGACAAGGCAAAGAAGTGGTTCTATACTTTGCCTTCAGCATCCATTTACACTTGGGCGGAAATGCAACAAATTTTCCTAGATGAGTTTTTCACCGCTCAAAAGACCAATGATGCTAGGAAGGGGTTGAGGAGTTTCCAACAACAACAAGGTGAAATGTTCCATGAATCCTTTGAACGTTTCAACATGATGATCAAGAATTGCCCTCACCATGGGATTGAACTTTGGGAATTGATGAATGCTTTCCACAAGGGGTTGAGTGCTGAAGATGCTCGCGACTTAATGTCTATAACCGGTGGCACTTTTGGTACGAACTATGACCAAGATGACTGGGAGTTTTTGGAACAAATGGCAATTACATCAAAAAGAAAAGCTCAAACATCAAGAAGAGCATGACCAACCATTGCCCGAACTCTAGTCCATGCGGTGGACGATGGTAATACTCAAACTTCTAATCAAATTTATAATTTTTGTGCCATTTGCAATGAAATAGGTCATGCGGCTGAAAATTGCCAAGGAGTGGAAGAAAAGTATGAAGAGGTTCATGCAGTGCAAGATCAAGGAGGGGGTAGTAGAAACTTCAATATGAATTCTAACACTTACCACCCTGGGTTGAGAAACCACCCAAATTTTCGGTATGGAAACCCTTCCAATCAAGCAAAACCGAATTTTCAAGGAAGTCAAGGTAACTTTGGTTCACGCCAACCTTACAACAATCAAAATGGATATCGAAGTGGGAACAATCAAGGATACCAAAAACAATATCAAACGGGTCAAGAACAAGGGGGGTCTTCGGGTGGAAACGAGATGATGGGAATGTTAAAGAGCATGCAAGTGGAGATGCAAAAGAGGAATCAAATGGATGATGCACGGATACAAAAGGATGAAGCCCGTGACAAAGCAATTCAAGCTTTGACCACCCAAATGGGTCAACTCGCAACCGAAGTGGCTGACTTAAAGAAAAATAAAGTTCAATTACCAAGAGACACTAAGGTAAATCCGTCTCATAATACTTCTAGAGGTAACAATGTCAATATTCATCATGTAAGTGTTTTGAGAAGTGGGAAAGAGTATAAAACCAATCCTTCACCGGATTTGGTTGAAGGGGTGGTTGAGGACATAACAGGTCAAGATAGTGAGGAAGAGAATGAAACACCTATTATTTCTTCTAAAAATCCCAATTTTGAAAAACTCGAAATCAATAAAGAAAAAGAAAAGAAAAATGAGGAGGGATCTAGTCAAGTACCATTTCCCTCGGCTTTATTGGATCCGGGTAAGAAAATATTTATTTCAAAACGGGGACCTCAAAAGGAAGAAATGTGGGATGTTTTCAAACAAGTTAAAATCAACCTTCCTTTACTTGAAGCAATAAAACAGGTACCCGCTTATGCCAAGTTCTTAAAAGAATTACGTACTCAAAAGAGGCAACAAAAAGTGCCTAAATTGGTTGACTTGATGGAGCGAGTAAGTGTGGTACTAAAAGGAGATCTTCCTCCTAAGCTACAAGATCCGGGAACGCCTCTTATAAATATTCAAGTAGGAAATTTTCAAACCGCAAGGGCGTTATTGGATCTTGGAGCCGGAGTAAGTATCTTACCGGGAGGGTTATATGACCAATACGACTTTGGACCATTGAAACGAGTTGAAACAACGGTGGTATTAGCCGATTTGTCTCATAAACTCCCTCGGGGTATTGTACGGGATGTGATTGTTAAAGTTGATGAGTTTTATTATCCCGTAGACTTTCTTGTGCTAGATTACTCATCTTCGGACCCAATTCAACAACAAAATGTTATCTTGGGTCGGCCATTTTTAAACACAGCACATGCAGTTATTGATTGTCGATATGGTACTGTTGACATGACATTCGGTAATAGAAAAATGAGATTAAATGTTTTTACTAATGGTACTAATGTTTATGGTGATGAATGTTTTATAGCAGATTTCATAGATGGATACGACCCAAAGGAGTTTGAGAAAGAGATTTTGGGATCATATGTTTGTGATGTATCTTTGCAGGTTCATGAATGTCATTTGGAAATGGGAGATAAAGAGCAAGAGGCTCTCGCAGTGAAAGAAGGAAGACCGCCATGGACCCACCAAACTGAAGCTTTACCAATGGGAATTGATTCGGGTACAAAACCTTCGTTGGAGTGTCCACCAAGCGTGGAATTGAAAGAGCTACCGAAACACTTGAAGTATGTGTTCTTGGGAGAGAATGACACCTTACCAGTGGTTATTGCTTCTAATTTGACGGTAACTCAAGAAGAGGATTTGATACGGGTTTTGAAGGCTAATAAGGCGGCCATTGGATGGACAATAGCCGACTTGAAAGGTATTAGTCCGTCCATTGTAATGCATAAAATCATTACAAGTGAAGATGCGAAGCCAACCCGTGAAACACAAAGAAGGTTGAACCCGAATTTGAGAGAAGTGGTCAAGAAAGAAGTTATCAAATGGTTGGATGCGGGGATCATTTACCCCATTTCGGACAGTGCGTGGGTAAGTCCGACTCAGGTAGTACCTAAAAAATCCGGCATCCAGGTAATCAAAGATGAACAAGGTGAACAAATCGCCACCCGACCGGTAACCGGGTGGCGAGTTTGTATCGATTATAGAAAATTAAATGCAGCTACCTCCAAAGACCATTTTCCGTTACCCTTCATTGACCAAATAATTGAAAAACTTTCGGGTCAAAAATATTATTGTTTTTTGGATGGGTACTCGGGATATAACCAAATTGCTATTCACCCGGACGACCAACACAAAACCACATTTACATGTCCATATGGCACATTTGCTTTCCGGCGAATGCCATTTGGACTATGTAACGCCCCTGCCACTTTTCAAAGATGTATGATGAGTATATTTTCATACATGGAGGTAGACAAAGCAAAAATTCGGGTAATTTCATCTCTACCCCCACCAAAGAATGTTAAGGGGGTGAGATCATTTTTGGGACACGCAGGATTTTATAGAAGATTTATTAAAGGTTTTAGTATAATTACGAAACCTTTATGTAACTTGTTATTAAAAGATGCCCCATTTGATTTTACTGACGAATGTTTGCAAGCGTTTCGTGTTTTGAAGGACCAGTTGGTGAAAGCTCCTATCTTGCAACCACCGGATTGGTCAAAGCCGTTTGAAATTATGTGTGATGCTAGCGACACAACCATTGGAGCAGTTTTGGGTCAAAGAGTTGACAAGAAGCCGGTGATGATTTATTATACAAGTAAAACTTTATCCGAGGCACAACTGAATTACACCACAACCGAGAAAGAATTGCTAGCAATGGTGTATGCCTTGGATAAGTTTAGAGCATACATTTGGGGAACCAAGGTGATCATGTATTCAGATCATAGTGCGGTCCGATACCTGATGCAAAAGAAAGATGCAAAGCCCCGGTTGATTCGTTGGGTGCTTTTGTTGCAAGAATTTGATCTAGAGATCCGGGACAAAAAGGGGTGTGAAAATGTTGTAGCTGATTATTTGTCCCGGATCCCATTGGAAGGTGTTGATGACCCGAGTGAAATTAATGAACGGTTTCCCGATGAACAATTGTTAGCTGTTTCTACTTTTGTTGCACCTTGGTGTGCTCATTACGTGAATTATTTGGCCAAGGGTGCAATTCCGAACCATTGGACGAAGAAGAGACGACAACAATTCTTGAGTCAAGTAAAGCAATATATTTGGGATGAACCGGATTTGTTCAAAATTGGAGCCGATCAAGTGATAAGAAGGTGTGTTCCCGAAACTGAAGTATTAGAGATTTTGATCCATGCTCATTCATCAGCATGTGGAGGGCACTTTAGTGGGAACAAGACGTGTTACCGGGTGTTATCATGTGGGTTTTATTGGCCTACAATTTTCAAAGACTCTTGTGAGTTTGCCCGAAATTGCATCAATTGTCAAAAAGTGGGAAGCATATCGAAGCGGAATGAAATGCCTCTACAACCAATTTTGGTGGTTGAGATGTTTGATGTTTGGGGAATAGATTTCATGGGTCCGTTTCCAAATTCGAACGGGTTCTTGTACATATTGGTTGCGGTAGATTATGTGACGAAGTGGATAGAAGCCATCGCGACAATGACCAATGATCATTCCGTTGTATGTAAGTTTGTGCAATCCAACATATTTGCTAGGTTTGGTGTGCCAAGGGTGATAATAAGTGATGGCGGTTCACAATTCAAAATTTTTAATTTTGCTAAATTGCTAAAAAAATATAATGTGAACCATCGAGTGGCGACACCTTACCATCCACAAACAAGTGGACAAGTTGAAGTATCTAACCGTCAAATTAAAGACATACTCATGAAGACGGTAAGAACGGATAGGAAATATTGGTCAAGTAAACTTGACGATGCGTTGTGGGCATACCGGACGGCCTACAAAACTCCAATTGGTACTACCCCTTATCGGATGTTGTATGGAAAGGGGTGTCATCTACCAATGGAGTTAGCACATCGAGCGTATTGGGCCATCACAACTGTCAATGCAGATTATCACAAAGCAGGTCGGGTAAGGAAGTTGCAATTAAATGAGATCGAGGAAATTAGAGATGAAGCCTACGAATGTGCTTCCGCATACAAAGACAAACTGAAGAAGGTTCATGATGCAAAGATAAGGAAAAAGAACTTCGAAGTGGGTCAAAAGGTGTGGTTGTACAATTCGAGGTTAAAGATGTTCGCAGGGAAACTCAAGAGCAAATGGATGGGTGCTTACATCATCCAAATAGTGGGGAGATTTGGCGATGTCGATATTCAAGACGAACAAACAAACAAGCAGCAAACGGTGAACAGGCATCGGCTCAAACCGTATTTGGAAGGTAATGACATCAACAATCTTGAGGTTGATAAAGTGGGTTACATTCTACGCCCACTTGATGATGAGGAAATTTGAAAGAGGCCCGGGTATGGTCTGGCTGAAGACCTTTAAACTTAGCGCTCTTGGGAGGCAGCCCGAGGAGGTATTGTATTCGTGTTTTGTGTGTTTTGTTTTGTTTTGTTTTGTTTTGTTTTGTTTTGTTTTGTTTTGTTTTGTTTTGTTTTGTTTTGTTTTGTTTTGTTTTGTTTTGTTTTGTTTTGTTTTGTTTTGTTTTGTTTTGTTTTGTTTTGGTTTGGTTTGTTTTGGTTTGGTTTGGTTTGGTTTGGTTTGTTTTGGTTTGTTTTGGTTTTGTTTTGTTTTGTTTTGTTTTGTTTTGTTTTGTTTTGTTTTGTTTTGTTTTGTTTTGTTTTGTTTTGTTTTGTTTTGTTTTGTTTTGTTTTGTTTTGTTTTGTTTTGTTTTGTTTTGTTTTGTTTTGTTTTGTTTTGTTTTGTTTTGTTTTGTTTTGTTTTGTTTTGTTTTGTTTTGTTTTGTTTTGTTTTGTTTTGTTTTGACAGGTTACTACGTTTCAATCATCGCGGATGCAACGATTCAAGTGTGGGGATGTTTTGCAACATTCCCGTAAAGATATCAGCGAATCCAAGAGATGTTTATATTCCTGTCCGATTACTGCAGCTGCATCACTACCAACACTGCTGATTTACTAATCAGGTCGTGTCTTGTTCTCATTTTGTGCACCTTTGCATATATTCATGATTAAGTTTATGGTCGGGCGGTTGGGTGGTGTTATGATGTGTTTGTTTGATGGGTTGTGTTAGTGGTGGTGTTTTTAAAAAAAAATAATAAAAAAATAATGTTTTTAAAGCGATCTTTCCCTCAAAACCATACATTGGGACAATGTATCCCAAGTGTGGGGATGAGGGGGAAATTTTTGAGAATTTAAAAAAAATTGTAAATCCAAGCAAAAATTGTCAAAAATTCGAAAGCTTGATCTTGTTCCACTTGACACACCGACACCCATTCCTAGTCTTTTCTTACTGAGAATTTGAGCCACATATGATTGTTATAGATATTCTTTTGTGTTGAGTGGCGGTGTGTGTATTGTGTTAATAGAACTTGTGTACGAATTCTTGTTAAATCCTAGAGTTAACATGCTTATGAAAATAATAGGGGACTTTTAGGTAGCCTCGTCTGGATGTGTGAAAGTGTGGGATTGGTGGGTTGGACCTCATACTTTACATATATGAGCTTCGTATTGTGAGATGTGGGGGTTTGGTCTTTAGAAAGCCATGATTGAGCCTTATACCATTCGGTTGTGACCCAAAACCTACTTCCTACAAAATTTCACCTTTTTTATTTAACCCGGTTTAGGAAATTTAGTATGTAATGTTGATATTGTTGTATATATTGTTGAAGTTTGACGTGTTATCCTAAAAAAAAAAAGAGAGAAAAAGAAGAAAATCATGAGAAGATACAAAAAGAATGTTAGTGCACTATGTCTATTGACTTCGTCTTGTATCGAGTCTAGGATTTGAATTGTTAGATTAGATCTTGTTATACGAGAGTATAGGAGGTTTTAGAGTATGTTTAAGGTAATTTAGCTTGAAAGTGGTGATTTACCTTGAAAGTGTCACATGACAGTTTCAAGCTAAATCAACATGTTGATTTCCCTTGAAAGTGGCATGTGTCATTTCAAGCTAAATCAACATCTCTTTAAATAGCATTCAAGCTAAATCATTTGTAATTTTTCAGAAAGTTTCAGATCTGAGTAGTGAAGCTCTGCCGAATCGTCTCTAGGTTGTAAATCAGTATCATATCAATATAAGAGACATTATAATTACATCGAGTGTCCGTTTCATTGATTCCGCCTCTGATTCGGATAAACGACTCTTCTGAACGACTCAGTTAGGTCGTACAGCGATCCAACAAGTGGTACCAGAGCTCAGGAGGAAGAGTTTAGCTCGATTGCAATTATATTCTGACTTCTACACCTTCTTTTTCAAACTGAACAAGATTACATGGTCAAAATGGATTGAACTTTTCACCGAACATGCAAAACAGTAGTTTAACAAAGCCTTGAAAGTTTGAGACCGAAATTCGCATTAAAAATGACTGAAATGGATCAAAAACAAGGTTTCGCTTGAACGAACAGTGCAATTTTGCTTGAAAAAACAAAGGATTTCGCTTGAAAAAGTTCAAGCGAAATAGATTAGTTGGATTTCGCTTGAATTGTTGGACTTGTATTATCAGATTTCGCTTGAAACAGTATATTGTTTGATTTCGCTTCAAAACATCATATTGAGATTTCGCTTGAGATTCAGCTTAAGATTTCGCTTGGGATTTCACTTGAAATTATATCAGCTGATTTCGCTTAAACTGATCAACTAGTGATTTCGCTTGATAGTCCTATTTCACTTGAAAAGTGGAATTTCGTATCGATTTGTTTGTTTGTTTCAAGTTGTTTGAAGATGTCAAGCAGTAAGGTTGATCATGATAGTAACAGTGAAAAAGCTCTTGCTTCTAAAGTTTGTACGTTTACGATCAGTGGGAGTAATTTTATGGAACAGCACTGGTATTTCTGTTATACATGTGATCTGACCGTTTCAAAAGGTTGTTGTTCTGTTTGTGCAGATGTCTGTCATCGAGGACATCGTGTTGTCTACTCTCGATCAAGTAGGTTTTTTGCGACTGTGGAGCAGGGAGTGTACAGGACAGCAGTTGCCAGTGCCTGAAGCCTAGGAAATTCACTGGAGATGATGGGGATCAGATGCCTGAAATTGCTACTGGTAATCAGTTGGAAGTGAATGATGATCAAGAAGCTAAGAACATGCCAATATTTGATCATGGTGATTCAGATTCTGAGGTGGAGCAGATTTCAATTCAAACAAAATGTGAAGTTGTGATGACTGAAGAAGTTGTACAAGAAAATGTTACTGAAAAACAACAGAGTTTTGAGGAAGTAATTTCAAAGAAAGAAGAATCTGAAAAGTCTGTATCTAAGAAATCTGAACCAGTGATTAAGAAAGAGATTGCAGAAGACACACTAGTCTTTGAGGTTGTTCAGAAAGAGAAGAAACAGATTGAAGATATTCAGACTTTGAAAGCTGAAAAGAAAGATGATGATGAACATATTTTGGAGTTGCGCTTAAACTGTGAAAAACTGAAAACTGAAAATGTCAAACTATTGAGTGATGTGGACAGTTTGACATTGGAAAACAAAGTTTTGAAAGAAAAAGAAAAAGAGTTTAAAAATGAAAAATTAAAAATTGAAAAAGATTTTCAAAGTCAAATGAAGGTTTTAGAAGATGAAAAATCTGTTATTTTTAACAATAATCTTGAAAAACAGATTGAAATAAATTCTCATCTTCAGAAAATCATTCGGCTTGAAAATGAAGCTAAAATTGCTCGAAATAAAATTACCGAGCTTGAGAATAAATTGAAAGGTTTTGTGAATTCTACATCACATGTATGTCCAAAACCGATCAATTTTGTTCCAATAAGTGACAATGTCACAAATTTTGACAAAGTCAAAATTGAAGATTGTGATGAAATATCTGATGATGAAAAAGAAAAGAAAAGAAAAATATTTTTAGATTTACAAGAAAATTTTAAAAATACTGTTTTGCAATCTACTGAAACAGGTGAATGTTCTAAACAAAAACCTGTTAAGAAGAGTGTAGAACAGAAACAAAAAGTTAAAAATTTGAAAAATTTTAAAAATGAAAATAAAAGCTCATCAGTTCAGTCATCCAATCATTATAAAAAATCACAAAAATTTGTAAATGAAAATTCACAAAATGATGGTAATAAGTGGTGCAGGTTTGACCACAGTGCTCAAAAGACAAATCCAGTTTTCAAGAAGAGTGATGATTACCACAAAGCCAGACAATGTTATGATCTAAGCATATGGTGTGAAAGTGGTGAATGGTACGATAACAGAGTGTGCTACACCTGTGGTGTGAGAGGACACATTGTTGTTAACTGCCAGAATTGGAGTTATGAGACAAGAAGATGCTATAATTGTCAAATCAGAGGACATATTGCCAAAGATTGCCCAAGGAGATCAATGGGAAGATCAAGGGTTGAATCTCAGAGAACGGTAAAGAAACCAGTCACTGTCAAGCCCAAAGAAGAGAAAGTGGAAGATAAGAAAGTAAAGCTTTCACAGGGGCAGAGAGACAGACTGAGGAAGAAGAGGAAGAAGGCGAGAGAGTATTTGGAGAAGATTTTGTCTTCGGGTTCACCAGTTGGTTCAAATAAAAGTTCTGATGAATCGATTCACTCGACGGCAAAGTCAAGCAAATCAAATTCTTCAGATGCAAATCTGAGGACAAACAAGAAGAAAAAGAAAGTTATTGGCGATGAATCTGGCTCATCCAAGTCAGACAAGCCAAGTTCGGGCAATGAATCTGATTCCACAAAATCAGATGAGCCACAAGTTGAGGTAAAAAAAGAAGAAACATTTCCTTTAATGAATGATGAGAACTTTCCACCATTACGAGCCGCAAACCTAAAATCAAAAGGTGTTGATGCTGGAAAAATGTTTAATAACAATGTTAAACATATTTTTAGCAAGATGGCTGATGATAAGGAAAAAGGAGTGAAAGAATTTTATGAAGAAAAGAGAAAAGCTCAAAATGCACCTAAGGCTGGTCAGGCTTGGGTGTCAAAATCTGTTGGTTGAATTTCTGACTTGCCGGAGCTTCCAGGTTGGTAAGCGTGAAGCAGGTATCGGCATCATTCTTGAGAAATTCACAGGATGGTAACTGTGATATTTCGTCTTACATGTGGTAAATCAGGGACATTAAGTTGTACTTGATTTCCTACAAGTGTTTGTGTTGATTAGAATCCTAATAATGTTAAATTTTTCAAAATGGTTAAAAGAGAACAAGGTGATATGATGACCCCGAACTCATAAGAGATGGGTAAACAAACTAATTTTTCCGGAAAAACCATTCTGATTAAAACAAACTTAAGTGTTTTGAAATCATTATGGGAAAATAGTTTGTTGTAAGGGGGAGTGTTGATTGAATACGCCGAAACCCTCACGGCTGAACAAACATGATTACTTTCATCATATTGAAAAACGGTTTTCAAACTGTTAAGATCAATGGGTTGTAAATCATGGGGGTACGTTATATTTTCTGCAAATTAGAGCTCTTGAAGCAGAAAATGGATGGCGAGACAAAGCTATCAGTGTTGGTTGTCAAATTTTCTTTAAATAGTTTTGCATTTTAGGGGGAGAAATATTGTTAGAAAATACAAAAACATTTGAAAATTTGAAAAAGCCAAAAACATGATAAAATTTAAAAAAATTGAGTTTTGTGTAAAAAGAGGAAATGATAGTACATCAGTAGACAGTTACAGTACGCTAAAGAATTGGAAAGTTTAAATGTGTTAAATGATCTCACCGTGGATGTGTCGGTAGATTTTTATACACTTAGTAAACTTTTTCGGGATATAAACATAAATTTCACACTTGCTTATTTCGTGGGGAACACTACTTGGATATATAGGTAACCCCTGAAATCTCGTTTGAAAGGTTTCGTATTCTGATATACAGGTTTTTATACTCAATGATGTCTGAGGTATTATTCCGGGACTTCTGCTGAACGGTAGTTCTGACCTAGTCCTCGAATAATACTTTCCGCAAATGCTTGAAACATAGCATAAACCCTCAGCATATATGATAAGACAATAAAATTGCTTAGCAATGCTGTTGTAAAAAAGATCCTCTAAAGGGGACACACTCACAAGTTGAGTCATGATCTCTCTGCTGAACGATGGTTCTGACCTGAGCTCTCATGATTCTTCATAATTTATTAACCCCCTACAGATACCATTTGTGTTATAATTTCCTGTAAGACTGAATATTGGGATCTGGATACGGGAGTATATTCAAGAACTGGGACACATGAATGAGTTTAAGTTCTTAATACATATAATTCGTAACCTGAATCAGTTGAAATTTGTATGAAAATTTAAGTGGACAAGTATATCGACAATCTAAGTGAATTGTTTAATTCTTACTGTGAAATTAAGCTCAACGGTACTTGTGACTTGTCATAAACTGATATGATCCTCTGACACAAACTCAAACAAAAATATTGTCTGTAAATATGTTTGTACATATTTCTTTACTGCTTTATATTTTCAGAAAATATAAAAAGATTTTTGATTCTGCTTTATTTTCGACAATCGATGTCTGAGCGCTGAGTTTCAAAATCTAAGTAAGCTGATTGTGTTTCTGAAAAATAAAACAAGTTCATTAATTTGAAACTTGAAGTTTTAAAATAAAAAATTTTCAAAATCAGTTTGTGATATCTCCAAGGTCATTAACTTGAACTTGGATGATAAACTGTGAGGGAGTTGGATTCTTTAACATTGCCAAATCTATGAAGTTTGTTGATAGGGGGAGTGGATTAGAGAATTTGATTGAGAATTCAAAATGCTGTTACTCATAAATGTTTGAGAAATTGCAGATGATAGTCCAGACTACGATCCCGAAAGCAAAGTCTAAGGGGGAGTCTGAAGACAAGCTTGAAGCAAAGAGGAGCTTGTAGATGGAAAGCTATGTGTTGATCCCAAAGCACGGAAGCTTGATGAAAGGGGGAGCCTGAAGCTGATGGAGAAAATAAAGATTGAAAGATGCTTATATTGTTACAACTTGAAAGAGAAGGCATAATGATCAAGACTGAAGATGTGTCATATTGAAGAATAGTCACTGAAGACTTCGTCAATATCCAAGGGGGAGTCTGTTAGTGCACTATGTCTATTGACTTCGTCTTGTATCGAGTCTAGGATTTGAATTGTTAGATTAGATCTTGTTATACGAGAGTATAGGAGGTTTTAGAGTATGTTTAAGGTAATTTAGCTTGAAAGTGGTGATTTACCTTGAAAGTGTCACATGACAGTTTCAAGCTAAATCAACATGTTGATTTCCCTTGAAAGTGGCATGTGTCATTTCAAGCTAAATCAACATCTCTATAAATAGCATTCAAGCTAAATCATTTGTAACTTTTCAGAAAGTTTCGGATCTGAGTAGTGAAGCTCTGCCGAATCGTCTCAAGGTTGTAAATCAGTATCATATCAATATAAGAGACATTATAATTACATCGAGTGTCCGTTTCATTGATTCCGCCTTTGAATCGGATTAAATGCTCTTCTGAACGACCCAGTCAGGTCTTATAACGGTCCTACAAAGAAGCAATTATTTGTAATAGAAATTAAGAGGTTTATGATGTTTTGTATATAGTTGATGTTATAGTAGAAATAAAAACCGGGTCAAATCAATTAACTACTTACATATATATCCCACTATTTTCCTACCTTTACACATAGCCCCGTTACAACCCGTAAGTTCTGTTGATTCATAAGCATGCTAGATATTGGAGGAGACTTGATTTTTATACAAGCTTATTGTCGCACACACACACACGCATTAAGTGATTTAGCATCATGTGCTATTATTTCTTGTCACCGAGAGTTTTTGTGAGGGGTGTGTCTTGTGGAATGATTGAAAGTTAGTAGAAGGACTGCTCGTTTAGCTTGGTTTGCATGATTGATCGCTTTAGTGTTTGATTGGGTTGCTTGGGCCAAGCAACGGGTAAGTGTGGGGATGTGACGGGTGGTCCGTAGGACAACCCTTAAAAGGATTAAAACAATGCACATTCTATACTTATTACGGTTAATTGCTTGAACTTGGTAACCACTAGATGATTTGATATGCAGGTGTTATAATGCTCAAAATACGGGTTTTAGAAAGCATGATCGGTTGCTAGAAGTTGGTGGAGTCAAAGAATGGAAGAAATGCAGGATCTGATGAAGAGCCTATTGATTTTGCGAGAAAATGATAAAAGATCGATGAGGAAAGCAATACATGGGAAAACGTGTCACGGAAAACGAAGAAATTGCCCTTGGAGAAGCCTTACGGACCTCAACGCTCACAATGTTGAGGTCCGTAAGGATGCTGAGTTAATGGAGAAAAGCTGGTGAAGCTTACGGACCTCAACACTCACAATGTTGAGGTCCTCAAGCACTCTTACGGACCTCAACGCTAACAATGTTGAGGTCCGTAAGGACGTGTCGGCAAAGATTTTCTGGTCGTGAAATGGAGCAGTTGAAGGAGATTGGTTGAAGAAGCCTTACGGACCTCAACACTCCCAATGTTGAGGTCCGTAAGCTAGTCATCTGGCCTAATTTTTGAGCCTTTAAAAGGCCTTCAGTTGATACTCGAAAATCACACCTTTCTTCTCTCGAAAAACACATCTCAAGACTGAAATCAGTCGGTTCTAAGCATCGCGGAGTGAAGTTGAAGTGCCTTGGAGCTCTCGGGAGTCTTGGAAGCTTTCGGTTTGAGTTCTAAGTCATCCAAATTAGGTAAACGTTAGTTTTTCAGTTTGTATTCGCTTTGTATTATGTTTTAATTTGTGTTCAAACTTTGTTCAGTTGTGTTATTGCATATTATGAGTAGCTAAAACTTTATAATGATCATCCTAGATTGAAGGTTTGTTTGAGACATTCATGTTCTTGTTCTTATTTCAAGAATAATAGACTTGTACTTGTTATTGGTTTATTATGGTGTGTTGATATTTGTTTGTAATTTGTTACTTTACATTTCAATCATAGTCTAAACCATACGTTCTTGGGGCTAATAGCAATCGAGATATCATGGGTGGGTTAAGGGTTGGATGTTAATTAATTGGTCATCGGGTAACAACCTCGTGTTCTAGGAATCCGAGTACTTAGTTCCCTTTTATCACAAACAAGTAATAGGTCATCGGGTAACAACCTCGTGTTCTAGGAATACGAGTACTTAGTTCCCTTTTATCACAAACAAGTAACTACACATGAACCATGTCTATGTGGTTCTTTCTAGTTGAACTAAAACATGAATGTCAATTAAAACCGGAAATCTAGGATGGTCATTTGTTTCTAAATTGTTATAAACCAAAATTCTCATTTTAAATTTTCAAATTTAACTTTATAGTCAATAGAGATTTAGTATCTAAAGGTTGGTTTAGATAGCAATTCCATTTAAAACTTGTTTTGAAAATAAAACGAAATATCATATGCTCGGACGTGTAGTAACTGGAAGGGTTAAGTACCGTTAAATTGGGAACTCCTGTCTAGGCTGGCATTCGTACAAATCCAATTATAAGGACACGTTGCCTACCTGGGGACAATCCCAATGAGAGTACCGACACCTATTAGGCCAAAGCATGTCCAACTTTTTAGCATCTGAATAAACAACCTCACATCAAGTTTTTTTGAAGTCTTAGTTTTTATTAAATCAATCCAATTCTTGAATTTACTTTTCTTACAAGTAGTTTAAGTTAAGTCAAGTTAAAATACACGTTCAAATAACACATTTTCCACAAACTCCCTGCGTTCGATACCAACTTACCGCTATCTAATAGTAAGTAATTGGATTAAATTTGATTGTGACCACGACATCACGTCAATCCATCACAAGCTCACGCAGATTACCATAAAATGGAACCCAGATACACCCTGCCAAGTAGTAAGCACCGTCTTCCTTTAGTTCTAACCGTTCCTCCAATCCTCGCTGGGACTCAGCCCTGAGGTTCTCTTCTTTCAATGCTTCGACCTGAGCATCACGAATTTGGGCAGGAAGGCTAGAGTGAATGGTAAGCAGTAACGCACGTACACGCTTAGGTTTAGTTTCCTTTCGACTGAGGGCGTCTGCCACCACATTGGCTTTGCCTGGATGGTATCTGATTGCGCATTCGTAGTCGTTAAGAAGTTCGACCCATCGACTCTGTCGCATGTTCAACTCCTTCTGATCGAAGATATGCTGGAGACTCTTGTGATCGGTGTAAATGGTGCACTTGGTACCGTACAAGTAATGTCTCCATATCTTAAGAGCAAACACCACTGCTCCCAACTCCAAGCCGTGAGTAGTGTAGTTCTTTTCGTGAACTTTAAGTTGGCATGATGCGTAAGCAATGACTTTCTCACGTTGCATCAACACACAACCAAGTCCTTGGATTGACGCGTCACATTAAACCACAAAATCGTCTGTGCCCTTAGGCAGTGAAAGAATAGGTGTACTACAAAGCTTCAACTTCAACTGCTGAAATGCGGACTCCTGAGCATCACCCCAACTGTAGGTGACACCCTTCTGAGTAAGAATAGTAAGAGGCTGCGCAATCTTTGAGAAATCCTTGATAAACCTTCTGTAGTAACCCGCCAAACCCAAGAATTAACGGATTTCAGTTGGTGTACGAGGTGCAGGCCAATTCCTATTTGAGTCAACCTTGGATGGATCAACGTGAATCCCATCCTGATTAAACACGTGGCCTAGAAAATGGACTTTACGAAGCCAAAAGTCGCATTTCGAGAACTTAGCATAAAGTTGTTCTGTTTGAAGAAGTTCTAAAATAAGTCACAGATGATGCTCAGGTTCCTCCTGACTCTTGGAATAAATTAGGATGTCGTCGATGAAAACAATAAAAAACTTATCCAAGTAAGGTTTGCACACTCGGTTCATCAGATCCATGAAGACCGCAGGTGCGTTGGTCAACCCGAAAGGCATAACCAAAAACTCGTAGTGTCCGTAACGAGTCCTGAATGTTGTCTTAGAGATGTCCTCACCTCAAACTCTCAGCTGATGATAGCCCGATCTCAGATCAATCTTAGAGTAGTAGCTCAACCCTTGCAACTGGACGAACAGGTCATCGATACGGGGAAGAGGATAACGGTTCTTCACGGTCACCTTGTTGAGTTCGCGATAGTCAATGCACATTCAAAAGGTACCGTCCTTCTTCTTCATAAACAAAACTGGTGCTCCCGTGGGCGAAGAGCTAGGACGAAAGAAACCCTTGTCCAGGAGCTCTTGTAGTTGCGTAGACAGTTCTTCTAGTTCTTATGGGGCTAAGCGATAAGGTGTACGAGCTATAGGTGCTGCTCCAGGAGCTAGCTCAATTTGAAATTCGACCTGAAGATGGGGCGGAAGACCAGGTAATTCCTCAGGAAATACCTCAGGAAAGTCACGTACGATCAGAATGTCTTCTATCTTCTTTTCCTTTGTTGAGGTGTCAGTAACGAGAGCTAGAATAGTAGTGTGGCCCTTTCGCAAACACTTCTGGGCCTTAAGGAAAGAGATGATGCTCACAATAGCACCACTCTTATCACCACGGATTACGAGAGGTTCCTCACCAGAACGAGGAATGCAGACGATTTTCTCCGCAAAGAATCTCTGCTAGATGTTGGGATAACCAACCTATCCCAATGACGACGTCGAAGCTACCAAGAACGATGGGGATAAGGTCGATAGAGAAGATCTGACCAGCTAAGGCGAGATTACAACCCTTAACTATGTGTGTGGCCTCCAGACTTTTACCGTTGGCTAGTTCTACAACATGCTTGGGGTACGCTTAAGCATCTGACTAACTTTTAAGGACACATAACTAGTATCGGCACCCGAATCGAATAAAACAGAAACAAAGAAATCATCCAGTAGGAACTTACCCGTCACGACGTTGGGATCGTTCCTTGCATCACCCTGACCAATCACGAAAGCACGTCCCCTGGCGCCATTGCCATCGTTGTTACCCCCATTGTTGTTTCCATTTCCCTGGTTGTTGTTGTTGTTGTCCTGATTCGGGTTCAGCTGTGGACAGTTCCTTTTGAAGTGACCTTCAGCCCCACATTGAAAACACCCTTTATTATTACTCTGTTGTTGTTGACGTTGCTGGTTCTGTGGAGCTTGTTGCTGTTGCTGACGATTTTGATTCGCAGGATATGGGCTCCTGCAATCCTTCGCTGCGTGGCCAGGTTTGTTGCACCTATGACAGCGACCCTTGTTACACGGCCCGCTGTGGTGCAAGTTACAACGGTTACACTTAGGTTGATTTCCCCTGTACCCTCCCTGACCTTGGTTACCAGAGGGTTGTTAGCTAGGGCTCTTGTAGTCATCAGTTCTTCGCTACTGAGACTGAACAGAAGTTGAACCCTTACTTGAATTTCCATCCCACTTGCGCTTGTTGTCGCTAGGAGCATCAGAAGTAGTAGTAGTAGCACTAATACGCTTTGGCAGCATGCCCTGCTCGACTTCCTGATCAGTGCGACGGTGGGATAGTCGTATAACTCGCTGAATGGTAGGGAGATTAGCTGAGGTAACCATGCTTTGGATTTCTGGCACTAAACCTTTGATATAGAGCTCGATACGCTTGTGGGGAGGGTCTACCATAGTAGGACACAAAGCAGCCAGCTCGTTCGATCTCTTGGTATACGCCTCAATCTCGGACCCCGTCATCTTCAAATCGTAAAAATCCACTTCCAGCTTGTGAATGTCATCACGATGACAATACTCCTCTTTGATCAGATCTTTAAAGTTATTCCATGGGGTGGCATTAGCAGAGGCCAACCCTAGCATTTGAACCTGTGCGTTCCACCAAGTTAACGCACCACCTTCAAGATTTCCTGTAGCAAACTTCACCCTACTAGGAACAGGGCATTCACACATTTCGAAAACGGATTCAATCTTCTCGAACCAATGGAGGAGACCTATAGCTCCTTCTATGCCGTTAAAGGTACTTAGTCGACAGTCCATAAAGGTCTTAAACGTACACACTCGACGCTGAGCATTCTGACCTGTTGCGCGAGAAATAAAGGATAAGGTTAAGCACGAGAATAGGTTCACGAGAGTAGGATCTAAACATGCTAGAGTAGGTCGAAATGGCAGGTTATACCTCCTGCTTGAGCTGCTGCGAGTGCCTCAGCAACTCGTTCGTTGATTAGAGCCATCAGCTGGGCTTGAGTCTAGTTGAGACGTCCACTTATGATCTTCACATTGAGGTAAACACAAGTGAGAAAGGTGTCGCAAAAGTGTGCAAGTATGGGTTAATAGAAGAGAGCAAACACACAGGGTTTCAAGCAATCAATGTCACACTAACTATGCATACCATGATCAATGCACTACTTAAACTAACAGGCAGGCAATAAAAACGTAAACCATATCACCTATAGTGTTAAGTCTTGCACGTGGAGCGAAGTGTCATTTGTGGATCGTTGAGCACTGTACAGGTTATAGTCTGGTTTTGTCAAAAAGCTTTTCTCTTTTTAAAACCAAGTTCACTATAACCAATGGCTCTGATACCAATCTGTCACACCCCCAAATTCCACAAGCGGAGTATCACCGCAGGAGGCGTGACATGACCAGGATCAAGCAACCAATATAATTGAACAGCGAATTAAAGTAAATATAAAACCAACCACAATATAATTGGTGTCCAAAACAAATTAACTAAGTTCAAGTTATCAGTGGAAGCATAAAGTGTTAAACCAAAACATAAGTTAAAAGTTCAAATGTTTAACATGGAACTCAACAGTCCATGACCCACAACGACCTCTCCTTCTCGTGCAAGCTCCATCTAAGCACCTAACGACCTGCAAGGCATGTAGCAACGAATCAACAACAAAGTCAAGCGAGTTCACAGTTGGTTGTCCATTTTAAAGTTGTTCCAAAAACCATAATTTCTTTCGAAAACCATGAGTTAACCCATTCCTTGTTTCCCAAACCATAACCAGTGGGGGCTACCCCGTGTTAACCACTAGACCCGTTACCATATTGACCACTGACTGAAGACATGTTTATGTGCCCTGCGTCAATGTCTATCTTCATTGACTAAGTGCCCAGATCCATTAGTCCACTCCCGTCCTCTGCGGCACTGTGTGAGGCGTGTCAAACCTAATAGCGCTATTTAACTAATGACCCGTTCGCCATTGGCCCGGCGATTAAGTCGCTATAAAAATGAGGGACTTCATGATAGAGTTTTGTATAGTAAGTTATATGTTGTCATCCTTCCTATAGAGGATGGATGTACGTAATCTACCCAAGGAGAATATGCAGGCTTAATGTTGTCATCCTTCCTATGGAGGATGGAGGTACATATTCTACCCAAGGAGAATTTGCAGGTTTCGTTTAGTTTCTTAACCCATTCCTAACCACCAGGAATCCCATGCCTTGTAGAAAGTGTGAACTCACCTTAGGTTAGCTCGACAGATACACGAAAAGGTCACTTGAGCTAGTTGTGGTCAACCATGTCCTAACATGGTTACCATACAACTCAGGTCTAGGTTCAAGTAGTGCACATAGGTTTACATAATAAACTAACATGTTTCGAACACGTAATGATCATGGCAAACACGCTGAACACGTTAACACATTAACAGTGGCAGTCATGCACACATCATATCCAAACTTGTGCGACTCAAATGATTGGGCTCGCACAAGTTCAATGGCCCAAACATATTGTGCAATTCGATAATTAAAGCCCAATAATATTCGGCCTAACCTGTTGTGCGTCCAGCACAACTTGTGCAACTCACAATGGGTTGTGCGATTGAAACGAGCCCGGCCCAAGAATAAATGAAGTCCATATCCCATACGGCCCAACATATAAACAGTTAATCAACTTGTGTGGTCCATTTAACCTTGTGCGATTACAAATGGCTTGTGCGACTGGAATTTACTTGTGCGATTGAGTTTTGGGCTTTAAGGCCCAACCACATAATAAGGTTCAAACAGTTGTGTGTGGCCCAAGACTTGTGCGATCGGCACTGCCTTGTGCGATCCACATATCTCGTGCGATCATGCCAAATTCCTAGGTTGTACTCTGTGCTTAAACAGTTGTACCCTAACACATCTTGTGCGACTGTGTTGTGCGACCGAGGCTTGTGCGCTTGAGCTCTTGTGCGATTGGGTTTATTATCCGTAATTTATGGAAATCAGTTACACCATTTATTTGCAATTCAAATCTAACAGTTTCCTAACTTGCATCCATCGATCAAAACATTTAAACAGTGTCCAATCATGCAAATCATCGATCAAACTAAACATTTACTAATTAATTCTTATGAACCCTAGTTAATCATATAACAACTCATCATCATCACATCGAATCAAATAACATAATTAACATCAAGATCCTAAATTCATTATCCAATAACTAAAACCAATTCTTATAATCCATCTGAATCCAAACACATATGGCCGATTAAATTCATTCGGTTCTAGATCATTATTATCATCACATGATTATCAAACCCTATATTGAACTTACATGTCACACATGTGAGCCGATTTACATGAACACTAATCTCATCAATTTATTTCATAATCAACCACATATCATTCGTAAATCATTAGGTAGAAACATATAAATCCCAATATCATCTAACAAAACAATAACCATGAAACACTAACCGGTTAGAAGGTAGAACAAGGATGATCCGAATCAAGAAATCTTCGAGAAGGAGGATTGTGGCCGTCGGCTTCGAGAGAGCGGGAGAGAGATATAGGGTTTGCAAAACTTTGTGTGTTTTGGTGAAGTGTAGGATTTATACTAACACCCTAGGTGTTATACGAGCTAAGAGAGTGGGCCGAACCCTTCATGGGCTGCCCTTGGATTTCGAGAATAAAGAGTGTGGTCCGAATTAGCTTGTGCGATTGGACTTGTGTTGTGCGATTACATTATATACATACATTACACACATTCACATAACATGTAACATTTATTCATTAAAACCAACATATCAATTAGTCACATAGAGTTCATACACGTTACATTAAACACAAAGATAGGTCCTGAAATACGAGTTGTCACATTTCCATTCTTAGGTGGTTGGTTTGGCCCTTGTTCCTGTAATACAAATCCTAGCCTGGTATATCCCATTTTAATTTTACACCATTGTGAACCTAAATGATGGTTTGGCCCTTGTTCCTGTAACTCGAATCCTAGCACGGTATATCCCATTTTAATTTTACACCATTGTGAACCTTATGCCTTTTTTACTCTCTGATCGAGGTTCTCGGCATTGAAAAATCTTCGTAAACTAAATCACACGTGTATATGTTGTCATTTAAGAGATATACAGTCAATAAAATCAAGGGCAATGGTGATATATATGCGGATTAGACACCAAAAAAACACTCAACAAATGGCTACAATTTAAAGAATGTGTTTAGTGAAGGCATCAGATTCCTAATTGATGGAGAAAGGTCTGGGAGCAACAAAAGCTGCTTCTAGGAGGTTGTCAAGTGTTTTCGCACGACGATTCCATTCTTGGGTGGTTGGTTTGGCCCTTGTTCCTGTAACTCGAATCCTAGCCCGGTATATCCCATTTTAATTTTACACCATTGTGAAACTTACGCCTTTTTTACTCTCTGATCAAGGTTCTCGGCATTGAAAAATCTTCGTAAACTAAATCACACGTGTATATGTTGAAATTTAAGAGATATACAGTCAAGAAAATCAAGGGCAATGGTGATATATATGGGGATGAGAAACCAAAAAACAAATACTCAACAAATGGCTACAATTTAATGAATGTGTTTAGTGACGACATCAGATTACTAATTGATGGAGAAAGGTCTGGTGGCAAGAAAAGCTGCTTCTAGGAGGTTGTCAAGTGTTTTCGCTCGACGATTCCATTCTTGGGTAGTTGGTATGGCCCTTGTTCCTGTAACTCGAATACTAGCCTGGAATATTCCATTTTAATTTTACAGCATTGTGAACCTTACGCCTTTTTACTCTTTGATCGAGGTTCTCGGCATTGAAAAATCTTCGTAAACTAAATTACACGTGTATATGTTGACATTTATGAGATTTACACTCAAGAAAATCAAGGGCAATGGTGATATATATGCGGATTAGACACCAAAAAAAATCACTCAACAAATGGCTACAATTTAAGGAATGTGTTTAGTGACGGCATCAGATTCCTAATTGATGGAGAAAGGTCTGGTGGCAAGAAAAGCTGCTTCTATGAGGTTGTCAAGTGTTTTCGCTCAACGATTCCATTCTTGGGTGGCTTGTTTGGCCCTTGTTCCTCAAACTCGAATCCTAGCCCAGTATATCCCATTTTAATTTTACACCATTGTGAACCTTACGCCTTTTTTACTCTCTGATCGAGGTTCTCGACATTGAAAAATCTTCGTAAACTAAATCACACGTGTATATGTTGACATTTAAGAGATATACAGTCAAGAAAATCCAGGGCAATGGTGATATATATGCGGATTAGACACCAAAAAAACACCCAACAAATGGCTACAATTTAAGGAATGTGTTTAGTGATGGCCACATATTCCTAATTGATGGAGAAAAGTCCGGTGGCTAGAAAAGCTGCTTCTAGGTGGTTGTCAAGTGTTTTCGATCGAAGATTCCATTCTTGGATGGTTGATTTGGCCCTTGTTCTTGTAACTCGAATCCTAGCCTGGTATATGCCATTTTAATTTTACACCATTGTGAACCTTACGCCTTTTTTACTCTCTGATCGAGGTTCTCGGCATTGAAAAATCTTCGTAAACTAAATCACATGTGTACATGTTGACATTTAAGCGATATACAGTCAAGAAAATCAAGGGCAATGGTGATATATATGCGGATTAGACACCAAAAAAACACTCAACAAATGGCTACAATTTAAGGAATGTGTTTAGTGACGTCATCAGATTCCTAATAGATGGAGAAAGGTCTGGTGGCAAGAAAAGCGGCTTCTAGGAGGTTGTCAAGTGTTTTCGCTCGACGATTCCATTCTTGGGTAGTTGGTTTGGCCCTTGTTCCTATAACTCGAATCCTAGTCCGGTATATCCCATTTTAATTTTACACCATTGTGAACCTTACGCCTTTTTACTCTCTGATCGAGGTTCTCGGCATTGAAAAATCTTCGTAAACTAAATCACACATGTATATGTTGACATTTAAGAGATATAAAGTCAAGAAAATCAAGAGAAATGGTGATATATATGCGGATTAGACACCAAAAAAAACACTCAACAAATGGCTACAATTTAAGGTATGTGTTTAGTGACGGCATCAGATTCCTAATTGATGGAGAAAAGGCCGGTGGCAAGAAAAGCTGCTTCTAGGTGGTTGTCAAGTATTTTCGCTCGACGATTCCATACTTGGGTGGTTGGTTTGGCCCTTGTTCCTGTAACTCGAATCCTTGCCCGGTAAATCCCATTTTAATTTTGCACCATTGTGAACCTTACGCATTTTTACTCTCTGATCGAGGTTATCGGCAGTGAAATATCTTCGTAAACTAAATCACACGTGTATATGTTGACATTTAAGAGATATACAGTTAAGAAAATCAAGGGCAATGGTGATATATATGCGGATTAGACACAAAAAAAAACACTCAACAAATGGCTACAATTTAAGGATTGTGTTTTGTGACGGCATCAGATTCCTAATTGATGGAGAAAGGTCTGGTGAAAGAAAAGCTGCTTCTAGAAGGTTGTCAAGTGTTTTCGCTCTACGATTCCATTCTTTGGTGGTTGGTTTGGCCCTTGTTCCTGTAACTCGAATCCTAGCCCGGTATATCCCATTTAAATTTTACACCATTGTGAACCTTACGCATTTTTTACTCTCTGATCGAGGTTTTCTCGACATTGAAAAATCTTCGTAAACGAAATCACACGTGTATATGTTGAAATTTAAGAGATATACGGTCAAGAAAATCAAGGCAATGGTGATATATATGTGGATTAGACACAAAAAAACACTCAACAAATGGCTACAATTTAAGGAATGTGTTTGGTGATGGCATCAGATTTCTAATTGATGGACAAAAGGTCTGGTGGTAAAAAAAGCTGCTTCTAGGAGGTTGTCAAGTGTTTTTGCTCGACGATTCCATTCTTGGGTAGTTGGTTTGGCCCTTGTTCCTATAACTCGAATCCTAGTCCGGTATATCCCATTTAAATTTTACTCCATTTTGAACCTTACGCCTTTTTACTCTCTGATCGAGGTTCTCGGCATTGAAAAATCTTCGTAAACTAAATCACACATGTATATGTTGACATTTAAGAGATATAAATTCAAGAAAATCAAGAGAAATGGTGATATATATGCGGATTAGACACCAAAAAAAACACTCAACAAATGGCTACAATTTAAGAAATGTGTTTAGTGACGGCATCAGATTCCTAATTGATGGAGAAAAGTCCGGTGGCAAGAAAAGCTGCTTCTAGGTGGTTGTCAAGTATTTTCGCTCGACGATTCCATACTTGGGTGGTTGGTTTGGCCCTTGTTCCTGTCACTCGAATCCTAGCCCAGTAAATCCCATTTTAATTTTGCACCATTGTGAACCTTACGCCTTTTTACTCTCTGATCGAGGTTATCGGCATTGAAATATCTTCGTAAACTAAATCACACGTGTATATGTTGACATTTAAGAGATATACAGTCAAGAAAATCAAGGGCAATGGTGATATATATGCGGATTAGACACCAAAAAAAACACTCAACAAATGGCTACAATTTAAGGATTGTGTTTTGTGACGGCATCAGATTCCTAATTGATGGAGAAAGGTCTGGTGGCAAGAAAAGCTGCTTCTAGAAGGTTGTCAAGTGTTTTCGCTCGACGATTCCATTCTTGGGTGGTTGGTTTGGCCCTTGTTCCTGTAACTCGAATCCTAGCCCGGTATATCCCATTTAAATTTTACACCAATGTCAGCCTTACGCCTTTTTTACTCTCTGATCGAGGTTCTCAGCATTGAAAAATCTCCGTAAACTAAATCACACATGTATATGTTGAAATTTAAGAGATATACAGTCAACAAAATCAAGGCAACGGTGATATATATGCGGATTAGACGCAAAAAAAAAACACTCAACAAATGGCTACAATTTAAGGAATGTGTTTAATGACGGCATCAGATTACTAATTGATGGAGAAAGGTCTGGTGGTAAAAAAAGCTGTTTCTAGGAGGTTGTCAAGTGTTTTCGCTCGACGATTCCATTCTTTGGCGGTTGGTTTGGCCCTTGTTCATGTAACTCGAATCCTAGCCCGGTATATCCCATTTAAATTTTACACCATGGTGAACCTTACCCTTTTTTTACTCTCTGATCGAAGTTTTCTCGACATTGAAAAATCTTCGTAAACGAAATCACACGTGCATATGTTGAAATTTAAGAGATATACGGTCAAGAAAATCAAGGCAATGGTGATATATATGCGGATTAGACACAAAAAAACACTCAACAAATGGCTACAATTTAAGGAAAGTGTTTGGTGACGGCATCAGATTTCTAATTGATGGACAAAAGGTCTGGTGGTAAAAAAAGCTGCTTCTAGGAGGTTGTCAAGTGTTTTCGCTCGACGATTCCATTCTTGGGTGGTTGGTTTGGCCCTTGTTCCTGTAACTCGAATCCTAGCCTGGTATATTCCATTTTAATTTTACACCATTGTGAACCGTACGCATTTTTTACTCTCTGATCGAGGTTTTCTCGACATTGAAAAATCTTCGTGAACGAAATCACACGTGTAAATGTTGACATTTAAGAGATATACAGTCAAGAAAATCAAGGGCAATGGTGATATATATGCGGATTAGACACCAAAAAAAAGCACTCAACAAATGGCTACAATTTAAGAAATGTGTTTGGTGACGGCATCAGATTTCTAATTGATGGAGAAAGGTCTGGTGGCAAGAAAAGCTGCTTCTAGGAGGTTGTCAAGTGTTTACACTCGACGATTCCATTCTTGGGTGGTTGGTTTGGCCCTTGTTACTGTAACTCGAGTCCTAGCCCAGTATATCCCATTTTAATTTTACACCAATATGAACCATACGCCTTTTTTACTCTCTGATCGAGGTTCTCGGCATTGAAAAATCTTCGTAAACTAAATCACACGTGTATATGTTGACATTTAAGAGATATACTGTCAAGAAAATCAAGGGCAATGATGATATATATGCGGATTAGACACCAAAAAAAACACTCAACAAATGGCTACAATTTAAGGAATCTGTTTAGTGACGGCATCAGATTCCTAATTGATGGAGAAAGGTCTTGTCGCAAGAAAAGCTGCTTCTAGGAGGTTGTCAAGTGTTTACGCTCGACGATTCCATTCTTGGGTGGTTGGTTTGGCCCTTGTTCCTGTAACTCGAATCCTAGCCCGGTATATCCCTTTTTAATTTTACACCATTGTGAACCTTACGCCTTTTTTACTCTCTGATCGAGGTTCTCGGCATTGAAAAATCTTCATAAACTAAATCACACGTGTATATGTTGACATTTAAGAGATATACAGTCAAAAAAATCAAGGGCAATGGTGATATATATGCGGATTAGACACCAAAAAAATAAACACTCAACAAATGGCTACAACTTAAGGAATGTGTTTAGTGACGGCATCAGATTCCTAAATGATGGAGAAAGGTCTGGTGGCAAGAAAAGCTGCGTCTAGGAGGTTGTCAAGTGTTTAAGCTCGACGATTCCATTCTTGGGTGGTTGGTTTGGCCATTGTTCCTGTAACTCGAATCCTAGCCCGGTATATCCTATTTTAATTTTACACCATTGTGAACCTTACGCCTTTTTTACTCTCTGATCAAGGTTCTCGGCATTGAAAAATCTTCCTAAACTAAATCACACGTGTATATGTTGACATTTAAGAGATATACAGTCAAGAAAATCAAGGGCAATTGTTATATATATATGCGGATTAGACACCAAAAAAAAAAGACTCAACAAATCGCTACAATTTAAGGAATGTGTTTAGTGACGGCATCAGATTCCTCATTGATGGAGAAAGGTCTGGTGGCAAGAAAAGCTGTTTCTAGGAGGTTGCCAAGCATTTTCGCTCGACGATTCCATTTTTGGGTGGTTGGTTTGGCCCTTGTTCCTGTAACTCGAATCCTAGCCCGGTATATCTCATTTAAATTTTACACCATTGTGAACCTTACGCCTTTTTTACTCTCTGATCGAGGTTCTCGGCATTGAAAAATCTTTCTAAACTAAATCACACGTGTATATGTTGAAATTTAAGAGATATACAGTCAAGAAAATCAAGGCAATGGAGACATATATGCTGATTAGACACCAAAAAAAAACACTTAACAAATGGCTACAATTTAAGGAATGTGTTTAATGACGGCATCAGATTACTAATTGATGGAGAAAGGTCTGGTGGCAAGAAAAGCTGCTTCTAGGAGGTTGTCAAGTGTTTTCGCTCGACGATTCCATTCTTGGGAGGTTGGTTTGGCCCTTGTTCCTGTAACTCGAATCCTAGCCCGGTATATCCCATTTTAATTTTACACCATTGTGAACCATACGCCTTTTTTACTCTCTGATCGAGGTTCTCGACATTGAAAAATCTTCGTAAACTAAATCACACGTGTATATGTTGACATTTAAGAGATATACAGTCAAGAAAATCAAGGGCAATCGTGATATATATGAGGATTAGACACACAAAAAAACACTCAACTAATGGCTACAATTTAAGGAATCTGTTTAGTGACGGCATCAGTTTTCTAAGTGATGGAGAAAGGTCTTGTCGCAAGAAAAGCTGCTTCTAGGAGGTTGTCAAGTGTTTACGCTCGACGATTCCATTCTTGGGTGGTTGGTTTGGCCCTTATTCCTGTAACTCGAATCCTAGCCCGATATATCCCATTTTAATTTTACACCATTGTGAACCTTACGCCTTTTTTACTCTCTGATCGAGGTTCTCGGCATTGAAAAATCTTCATAAACTAAATCACACGTGTATATGTTGACATTTAAGAGATATACAGTCAAGAAAATCAAGGGCAATGGTGATATATATGCGGATTAGACCCCAAAAAAACACTCAACAAATGGCTACAATTTAAGGAATGTGTTTAGTGACGGCATCAAATTCCTAATTGAGGGAGAAAGGTCTGGTGGGAAGAAAAGCTGCTTCTAGGAGGTTGTCAAGTGTTTTCGCTACACGATTCCATTCTTGGGTGGTTGGTTTGGCCCTTCTTCCTGTATCTCGAATCCTAGCCTGGTATATCCCATTTTAATCTTACACCATTGTGAACCTTACGCCTTTTTTACTCTCTGATCGAGGTTCTCGGCATTGAAAAATCTTCGTAAACTAAATCACACGTGTATATGTTGACATTTAAGAGATATACAGTCAAGAAAATCAAGAGCAATGGTGATATATATGCAGACACCAAAAAAAACACTCCACAAATGCTACAATTTAAGGAATGTGTTTAGTGACGGCATCAGATTCCTAATTGATAGAGAAAGGACTGGTGGCAAGAAAAGCTTCTTCTAGGAGGTTGTCAAGTGTCTTCGCTTGACGATTCGATTCTTGGGTGGTTGGTTTGGCCCTTGTTCCTATAACTCGAATCCTAGCCCGGTATATCCCATTTTAATTTTACACCATTGTGAACCTTACGCCTTTTTTACTCTCTGATCGAGGTTCTCGGCATTGAAAAATCTTCGTAAACTAAATCACACGTGTATATATTGACATTTAAAAGATATACAGTCAAGAAAATTAAGGGCAGTTGTGATATATTTGCGGATTAGACTCCAAAAAAATCACTCAAAAAATAGCTACAATTTAAAGAATGTCTTTAGTGACGGCATCAGGTTCCTAATTGATGGAGAAAAGTCTGTTGGCTAGAAAAGCTGCTTTTAGGTGGTTGTCAAGTGTTTTCGCTCGACGATTCCATTCTTAGGTGGTTGGTTTGGCCCTTGTTCCTGTAACTCGAATCCTAGCCCGATATATCCCATTTTAATTTTACACCATTGTGAACCATACGCCTTTTTTACTCTCTGATCAAGGTTCTCAGCATTGGAAAATCTTCGTAAACTAAATCACACGTGTATATGTTGACATTTAAGAGATATACAGTCAAGAAAATCAAGAGCAATGGTGATATATATGCCAATTAGACACTAAAAAAAACACTCAACAAATGGCTACAATTTAAGGAATCTGTTTAGTGACGGCATCAGATTCCTAATTGATGGAGAAAGGTCTTGTCGCAAGAAAAGCTGCTTCTAGGAGGTTGTCAAGTGTTTGCGCTCGACGATTCCATTCTTGGGTGGTTGGTTTAGCCCTTGTTGCTGTAACTCGAATCCTAGCCCGGTATATCCCATTTTAATTTTACACCATTGTGAACCATACGCCTTTTTTACTCTCTGATCGAGGTTCTCGTCATTGAAAAATCTTCATAAACTAAATCACACATGTATATGTTGACATTTAAGGGATATAGAGTCAAGAAAATCAAGGGCAATGGTGATATATATGCGAATTAGACACCAAAAAAACACTCAAAAAATCGCTACAATTTAAGGAATGTGTTTAGTGGCGGCATCAGATTCCTAATTGATGGAAAAGGTCTGGTGGCAAGAAAAGCTGCATCTAGGAGGTTGTCAAGTGTTTTCGCTCGACGATTCCATTTTTGGGTGGTTGGTGTGGCCCTTGTTCCTGTAACTCGAATCCTAGCCCGTTATATCCCATTTTAACTTTACACTATTGTTAACCTTACACCTTTTTTACTCTCTGATCAAGGTTCTCGGCATTGAAAAATCTTCGTAAACTAAATCATACGTGTATATGTTGACATTTAAGAGTTATACAGTCAAGAAAATCAAGGGCAATGGTGATATGTATGCGGATTAGACACAAAAAAAAAACACTCAACAAATGGCTATAATTTAAGGAATGTGTTTAGTGGCGGCATCAGATTCCTAATTGATGGAAAATGTCTGGTGGCAAGAAAAGTTGCTTCTACGAGGTTGTCAAGTGTTTTCACTCGACGATTCCATTCTTGGGTGGTTGATTTGGCCCTTGTTCCTGTAACTCGAATCCTAGCCCGGTATATCCCATTTTAATTTTACACCATTGTGAACCTTACGTGTTTTTGACTCTCTGGTCGAGGTTCTCGCCATTGAAAAATCTTCGTAAACTAAATAACACGTGTATATGTTGACATTTTAGAGATATACAGTCAAGAAATTCAAGGGCAATGGTGATATATATGCGGATTAGACACCAAAAAAAACCCTCAACGAATGGCTACAATTTAAGGAATGTGTTTAGTGATGGCATCTGATTCCTAATTGAGGGAGAAAGGTCTGGTGGCCAGAAAAGCTGCTTCTAGAAGGTTGTCAAGTGTTTTCGCTCGCCGATTCCATTCTTGGGGGGTTTGTTTGGCCCTTGTTCCTGTAACTCGAATCTTAGCCCGGTATATCCCATTTTAATTTTACACCATTGTGAACCTTGCCCCTTTTTTATTCTCTGATCGAGGTTCTCGGCATTGAAAAATCTTTGTAAACTAAATCAAGCGTGTATATGTGGACATTTAAGAGATGCAGTGTCAATAAAATTAAGGGCAATGGTGATATATATGCGGATTAGACACCAAAAAAACACTCAACAAATTGCTACAATTTAAGGAAAGTGTTTAGTGATGGCATCAGATTCCTAATTGATGGAGAAAGATCTGGTGGCAAGAAAAGCTGCTTCTAGGAGGTTGTCAAGTATTTTCGCTACACGATTCCATTCTTGGGTGGTTGGTTTAGCCCTTGTTCCTGTAAATTTTAACTTTACACCATTGTGAACCTTACGCCTTTTTTACTCTCAGATCGAGGTTGTCGGCATTGAAAAATCTTCGTAAACTAGATCACACGTGTATATGTTGACATTTAAGAGATATACAGTCAAGAAAATCAAGGGCAATGGTGATATGTATGTGGATTAGACACAAAAAAACACTCAACAAATGGCTACAATTTAAGGAATGTGTTTAGTGGCGGCATCAGATTTCTAATTGATGGAAAAGGTCTAGTGGCAAGAAAAGCTGCTTCAAGGAGGTTGTCAAGTGTTTTCGCTCGATGATTCCATTCTTGGGTGGTTGGTTTGGCCCTTGTTCCTGTAACTCGAATCCTAGCCCGGTATATCCCATTTTAATTTTACACCATTGTGAACCTTACGCCTTTTTTACTCTCTGATCGAGGTTCTCGGCATTGAAAAATCTTTGTAAACTAAATCACACATATATATATGTTGACATTTAAGATATATACTGTCAAAAAAATCAAGGGCAATGGTGATATATATGCGGATTAGTCACCAAAAAAAACAATCAACAAATGGCTACAATTTAAGGAATGTGTTTAGTGACGGCATCAGATTCCTAATCGATGGAGAAAGGTCTGGTGGCAAGAAAAGCTGCTTCTAGGAGGTTGTCAAGTGTTTTCGCTACACGATTCCATTATTGGGTGGTTGGTTTGGCCTTTGTTCCTGTAACTCGAATCCTAGCCCGGTATATCCCATTTTAATTTTACACCATTGTGAACCTTACGCGTTTTTTACTCTCTGATCAAGGTTCTCGGCATTGAAAAATCTTCGTAAACTAAATTACACGTGTATATGTTGACATTTAAGAGATATACAGTCAAGAAAATCAAGGGCAATGGTGATATATATGCGGATTAGACACCAAAAAAAAACACTCAACAAATGGCTACAATTTAAGGAATGTGTTTAGTGACAGCATCAGATTCCTAATTGAGGGAGAAAGGTCTGGTGGCCAGAAAAGCTGCTTCTAGGAGGTTGTCAAGTGTTTTCGCTCGACGATTCCATTCTTGGGGGGTTGGATTGGCCCTTGTTCCTGTAACTCGAATCCTAGCCCGGTATACCCATTTTAATTTTACACCATTGTGAACCTTTCGCCTTTTTTACTCTCTGATCGAGGTTATCGGCATTGAAAAATCTTCGTACACTAAATCACACGTGTATATGTTGACATTTTAGAAATATACAGTCAAGAAATTCAAGGGCAATGGTGATATATATGCGGATTAGACACCAAAAAAAAAACACTCAACGAATGGCTACAATTTAAGGAATGTGTTTAGTGATGGCATCAGCTTCCTAATTGAGGGAGAAAGGTCTGGTGGCCAGAAAAGCTGCTTCTAGGAGGTTGTCAAGTGTTTTCGCTCGCCGATTCCATTCTTGGGGGGTTGGTTTGGCCCTTGTTCCTGTAACTCGAATCCTAGCCCGGTATATCCCATTTTAATTTTACACCGTTGTGAACCTTGCCCCTTTTTTATTCTCTGATCGAGGTTCTCGGCATTGAAAAATCTTTGTAAACTAAATCACACGTGTATATGTTGACATTTAAGAGATGCAGTGTCAATAAAATTAAGGGCAATGGGGATATATATGCGGATTAGACACCAAAAAAACACACAACAAATTGCTACAATTTAAGGAATGTGTTTAGTGACGGCATCAAATTCCTAATTGATGGAGAAAGGTCTGGTGACAAGAAAAGCTGCTTCTAGGAGGTTGTCAAGTGTTTTCGCTACACGATTCCATTCTTGGGTGGTTGGTTTGGCCCTTGTTCCTATAACTCGAATCCTAGCCTGGTATATCCCATTTTAATTTTACACCGTTGTGAACCTTGCCCCTTTTTTATTCTCTGATCGATGTTCTCGGCATTGAAAAATCTTCGTAAACTAAATCACAGGTGTATACGTTGACATTTAAGAGATATACAGTTAAGAAAATCAAGGGCAATGGTGATATATATGCGGATTAGACACCAAAAAAAATAACTCAACAAATGGCTACAATTTAAGGAATGTGTTTAGTGATGGCATCAGATTCCTAATTGATGGAGAAAGGTCTGGTGGCAAGAAAAGCTGCTTCTAGGAGGTTGTCAAGTGTTTTCGCTCAACGATTCCATTCTTGGGTGGTTGGTTTGGCCCTTGTTCCTATAACTCGAATCCTAGCCCGGTATATCCCATTTTAATTTTACACCATTGTGAACCTGTAGGTCCCGAAATCTGAAGATCGATAACGAACCGAATCACTTGTTTATAGCAAAACACGGTCACATGTGCGGAATCCACGTAACTATGCCAAATCAAACGTATAAAACAATAACGACACAGTATTAATCAATGAAACACACTCGATTGATTAAACGGGATGAGAACCGATTACAAACTGATACAAACACAGTTTAGACAGAATTTTGACAGAGTTTCTTTAAGGGTATTATCTCATCTACCTTCAAAGTGAAAGCAGACATTGTTTATATAGTCCCTGGGCCCAACAATCGACGAAACACAAAGTGGTACGACGAATCAGCATAGGGGCCAGACATTGGGCCTGAAGTAGCCCAACAGACGACGAAACAAGTCTGTTTCGTCATGCCTGTCGACGAAACGAAACCAATTGATAACCATTCTGTTTCGTCATGATGAGTTCGACGAAACAGCCTGTTTCATCGAGGTCTGCAACAGTTGTTCTGTTTGCTGTAAACAGACAGCAAACAGATAGAACATATAAACAATGTAATGACCATTCTACCCTTTAATGCAACATGCATTATTCGTTATACATTACATACCAAACGAAGACAAATAAGTCAGACACAAGCGGATAGGAGGATATCCGACTTGGTTGACGTCAAATACATACTCGATAATTCATAAAGACCGTACAAAATACATCGTTAAGTACAAGACTAGTTACAGACAATAAAAATGCATCAACAAACTCCCCCTTGTCTGTTACTCGTCTTCGGTCGTCTAATCTTCCATCTCAGTGTTGTTCGGACCACGAACTGCCCGAATGTATTCCCCGGTAGTAGCAAAAACACGCTACGCGCTGAAACTTCAAAGCTTGACTTGCGTCCTGATCTTCATAGAAAATATCGTGACGATATAATCTGTTAATGTCAGCCTCGGACATGTTGACGATCCACATCGGATCCAACATCCGGTAATTTGCACGATTATCTCTAAACACAATCACGGCTTCATGCGTATCTGATTCGTAGCACCATAATGCCATATCTTCAAGAAAATCCTGCTGCATCGGCATTAATGGGATTTTATCTACGACTCTCGGTGGCTGATACACAAGCTTGTATCTGCCAGTGTTGGTTTCGGGATCAAGAGTAAACTTGATATGTTGATAGATGGGGAACTGTGGCTTGTATGATTCATCCTTCCAGCCTGAATTCTTGTTCATTTTTATCAGTCGCTCAAATAAAGTAGCGCCATCGAAGTTTGGACGATTAACAAGCTCAAGCTTCATCAACGCTGCAACATCATAAAATGGCAACGATAAAATGCTCAGCAATGACCGGAAGTATTGGATACCGTATTCACGTTTAATGGCGACGCAGTGTATATCCTTAACAAACATCCAGCATAGAATTCTTCCACTTGGCTTCGCCTTTTCAAATTGCAAGTAGTCGACTTGAACTCTTTCAGGCACAGGCTTGTGAACTTTTGATAGAAACTGTTTTCGCCATTCAGAGAATGCATCTGTGGCATTTTCAGACGAATTACGATGCCTTAAGTGCTCGTCTATGTCATCAATATTCTCCTTCATCCAATCTTCATCAAACGGAGCGAATTCAGTACCATCTTTTCGAACATACGTTGATTTTGTTGCTTCGCCTTCAAATATGATCTCATCGATATCTTCAACATTAGTTGTTTCAGTCTCAGTCGACATTTTATCTATCTCAGCATCATCAATCTCTCTCATAGCATGTAGAGCAAGCAATTGCTCATGAGAAAGATCTTCTATTAGTTCTCCTTCTTCAAGCAACTCTCCCGTGAATGGATGAATAGCCTGTAAAGCAATATCAGCACTGCTTGGAACATAAGATGTACCTTCTATTTGTTTAACTGTTCCAGAAGAAATTCCCTGAGTAGATTCGACCAATGGCGGTTGAACTACAACTATTGCTGAAGATGTAGCAGCTGGCGGCTGTTGTGATGTACCAGAAGTGTCAGGATTCCCTTGATCTTCGAAATCATCGTCCCTTTTCTTCAGTACTTCTTGTTGTTTACAATGATAATCCCACAGCGCAGCAACCCGTGTTTGAAGTATAGAATTATTTCTCTCTCTCTTCGTCAGCAGCCTTCAAACGAGCATTTTCAGCTTTAAGCAAATCAATCTCAGCTTGTTCTCGCTCTATTACCGTTTGTTGTTGACCAACAGTGGACTTCAAGTTGTTAATTTCCACCAATTGTTTAACCTGATCATTCTTCGTGAGATTAATGAAATGAGTTTGCCTCTGAATACGATTAGCAGCTGCTTCAAGTTGAGAGAATAGATATATGTTCTTTTCGTCTTGAGAATATTCGAAAAATACCCTATGACCTTCAGAACTAAGCTGCGAAGTAGTTGCTCTGATTGCAGAAGCCATAGATCTTTGAGGAACGGCCTGAGGGGTAACAGTTGGAGTTTCAGCAGCTGATGTAACTATAGGAGTTTCTGCAGCTGATGTAACTACAGGAGTTTCTTGTACAGGCTCCTGAGGTATAGATGAAGGCTCTTGAGGCACAGTTTGTCGAGTAGAAGTACTCAAATATCTTCTTGATTTCTTCTTTTGAGTTGCAACAGCTTTCTCAGCTTTCCTTTTTGTTCTTCTTTCAGTTGCAGGATCCTCTGGAACGTATTCTGGATCATCTACAGTTCTAATCTTTCTATATCTTTTCACTCCACGTTCATCGATATACATCTCGTATCCAGGCTCGACTATATGATCACTAGAGCTAGAATCAGATTCATCATCGCCACTTGCTGATGAACTACCAGCTGATGTACCACCAGCTGCACCTTTGCTCGATGCACCAACGGCACCTGCATCACCACCTTCATTACCTTCATCATCACTATCACTTCCATATGTATCAGAATCAACTGGATCAGGACCAAATTTCTCTATCCTTTTTCTTTCCAACTTAGGCTCTTCGTTGTCAGATTGGCTGTCATCATGACGCCATTTATCATTTGCTGGAGCAACATAATCAGGATTCTAAAGTGCGCCAAATAGCTTCCTTGGAGGAATGCTTTCTTTGTATCTTTTGGCGGCAAGGTTCTTGATTATCCTTAAAGAGTTGAAATTCATCGCCTCTATCTTCAGAAGATCATTGTCAGCTTTAGAAAGGTCCGGATGTTGAACATTCATAATCATTTGAAGAAACCGCGGATACATCCAAAACTTGATCCCGGTTGTTCTACTTCCAGTCCTTGTCATATTTTCTTTCATGTTGCTGAAGATATACTTTGAGATGCTAAACGGTTTGCTTAACACTAACCCAACCATGAATCCAACGAGATCATCTCCAGCCATATCATATCCAGAACGTCTATTGCTGAGACACTGAATAAGAATGTGTAATAAGAACTTGTAGCGTAATGGAAGATCACCTTTATTGATTTGTTTAACGAAAATGTCTCCAGTACACTTCATCCGTAGCAAACAGCCTCTTGTACACATGATAGGAATTGAATATGGAGCATCCGGTTGATCTTGTAGTTGTAAGACTTCGTTCAATATATCCAGAGAGACAATAACATCCAGATCATTCACACGACCCCTGATAACTTCCTTTCCATCCACTTGTACAACGCTTGCAGAATCCCAGAAAGCCTTGATCAGTGATTTGTAAACGGGCGTCGAGAATGTAACGGCATGATTAATACGTGACTCCCTGATCCACTTCGTGATATCTTTCAATTCAGTGAGCTTGTCATCAGGATCTAGATATGCAATTTGATTATGACGCTTCTCGGACATAATCTCCTCTTCAGTTTTGTTTTCTTTCTTTGTCGCCTTCTTGCGTTTTCCTTCTTTCGGTGCCTTCGGTGCCATCTGTACATGAAAATGTCCATAATAAGCAACAATCACATTACATATGCATTTAGACATGTATGGATACAAGTTCATGTATCCACTTGACAGATAACCTATCAAACCATGTCTACTGTGAACAATTTACAAACTGTGAAATTTCCTAAGGCATGGACGACGAAACAGAGAAGCTTCGACGAAACAGAAGGATATGCGACGAAACGGAGGGTTGACTGTTGACCAGTTCGATTCGTCGTTGGTTTTGATTCGTCAGATCTGTTTTGCCGTGTCTGTTTCGCCGTGTCTGATTCGCCGTTTCTGATTCGTCAAAAAGAGGGTTTTTGAACAGTTAGGGTTTATGCGATTCGTCATTTGGGGGTTTATCTGTTTCGCCGTATGGGGTTTAATCAAAGATCGGAACCATATACAAACACATTCAACATAATAGTTTATACCCAAACCAACTGATAACAACCCATATATGATTTTCGATCAAAAACCCACTTGAAACATTCAAAAAAATCATCAATCAACAACCCCTGTTTTGTTCTATGAAACCCAAACCCAAAAACAAACATCAATCAATGTAAAACAACCTAAATCTAACAGTTATTGATAAAAATCACAACAAGCACAAGTTCAGATCATTAAAACAACAAGTAAGATGGGTTTTCGAGGGTTTCGAACAAAAACAAACGGTTCAAAAGGTTCGGAACATGAACCGAAACATTTTTATACCTTTGAGTTTTGGATGATTTCAATGAAAAAAGAAGGTAAATGGTTCGAGAATGATTATGGCGAAACGGTTGTTTGGAGAAGATGAACAGGTGTTATTTTGAAAAAATGAACACAGGGACCCCTTTTATCACCGCCTCATCTCGACGAAACAGATGTCTCGACGAAACGGACTTGGGCTCGACGAAACAGAACATGTTGGGCTGGGCTTGGGCCTTAAAAGTTAGCCCACAATGAAACAGAACTAGGCTTATGCGTTTAGTCGTTGATTCGACGAAACAGACGTGTTTCGTCGTTTACTAAAACATGTTTGACTTTTTGACATGACCAAGCTTTGTTTCGTCGATAATGATTTGATTCGTCAATCAAACTTCTGTTTCGTTGACCATATGTTCAAAAACAGTAGGGCATGAAATATTTTGCAGACAGAACAGATTTTGATTAAAATGAACACATTTCCATTTTGTTTTAGTTTCCAAAGGCAAGAACGTTTTATGAAGTAGGTTTCAGGCTTCCGGCAGAAAACACCAAGCAACAACTTCGGCTTAATCAAAAACGAAATTTACAAATAACACTAAAAACGAATTTAAAGCGCGGTAAACTAAACGAAAAAGAAATAAACTGTGAAAAAGAGTAAGCAACTGTACAAGTGCAATCTTTTTGCGAATCTCAAGGATAAGGAATCATACCAGCTTACGGTCTTAGTCAACATGATTTTGATTTCTGTTTAAAGCTCTGGATAAGTATACTACCTCGATTATCGGTATTGTGGTCCACATAAGCTCAAACTGATCAGATGTAATCATAATTTAAGAGATACGATTAACGGTAAGGATTATACTTACTTGTCCATGTGAATCCACTCACGACACATTCCCGTATCAAGGTATGCACGAGAATTCATCTTACCGGTGAGTATACCGTTTATCATCCGTTTGACCGTATAAAAATGTGAGAAACTCACTTATTTTGATTGAAAACAAGCCCTATGTGATAGAATCACTTATTGATGAGGAACTTGATTTCCGATGCATGAGGGCACAGGAGCAAGTCCGTGAACAGGTCAGTACTTTCGTACAGCAGAGAGACGAACTTGACTCCCGCAAAGAATTTGTGATAAATCATCACTTATTTTGTTTGGACATGTGATTGTTGATCACTTATTGAGGTCGTATGCAAAATGTACACGTATGTATAGTATCATGGAAGATCTTAGACTTCGTCTCCGTTATTTTAACGGTTTGGGATACAACCATGATACCCAGATGATAAGCAGCATAAAGACCGAATATTTCAGATCTCGGCAATCTCTCAAACGAAATTTCGGTACTAAGACCATATGCCAATGAATGGTTCCCACCTGACTTGAAGTCTGTTAGGTTTGTATCATCCTGCACATTTTAGTCTGATTGTGAGCCTACCGGTACATCGTTAGTAGAGATACTTATCATTTTTCTTTTTGTTTTTCATTTTGAGCACATTGACCGACCACACCAGTGAACATCATCATTTTCCTTTATCCAAGAAACTCATTTTTGGTTTTTCTATTGTTTTTGAATTAATTTTTTTTTTATTTTTCAAACGAAACGACAGAAAGTAAAGACATCTTTTTGGATTTTGAAATTTTGCAATGTTTTTGTATTTTCTTGAAATTTCTCCCCCTAAAATGCTAAAAGGTTATGAAAACGAAAATCTTTTTGAATTTTTAGAGTTTTTAAAGAAAATAATTACAAAAACGATCAGCCAAAGTAGTTTACTCGGGTATCACCTTAATGCCATTGACCAAAAGTAGATAATCAAAACGTGATTTATCAAAAGCTTTTGTAAACAGGTCGGCACGTTGGTGATCAGTGGGGACATGAACAACATCGATTAATCTCTTGTCAAAACAATCACGTATGAAGTGATATTTAATGTCGATGTGTTTAGTCTTGGAATGCTGCACAGGATTTCTAGTGATCTGTAAGGCAGCATTATTATCAACAAAAATATGAGTAGATAGGAATTCTAAACCGTAGTCGCGCATTTGTTGTTGTATCCAAAGAACTTGGGAGCAACAACTCGAGGCAGCAATGTATTCTGCTTCACATGTTGATGTAGCAACACACGTTTGCTTCTTGCACTGCCACGTGACCAGGCGATTTCCTAAGAACTGACATCCTGCTGTTGTCGATTTGCCATCAATTTTGCAACCACCAAAATCAGAATCACTGTACGCAATTAATTCAAAACTATCATCCCTAGGGTACCAAAGACCGAGGTCCGGGCATCCCTTCAAATAGCGAAAGATCCTTTTGACAGCTGACAGATGAGAGGCCTTCGGGTTAGCTTGATATCTTGCAAGCTGGCATGTTGGATACATTATGTCAGGCCTCGAAGCGGTGAGATACATGAGAGATCCGATCATGGCGCGATAGTATGAGGAGTTGATGCTTTCACCCTTCAAATCCGGAGTAATACCGTGATTCTGCAGAAGTGGGGTACCAATGGGTGTTGCATCTGACATTTGGAATCGGCTCAAAATGTCACCAACATATTTAGTATGATGAATGAATATTCCAGACTCCTTTTGTTGAACTTGTAGACCCAAAAAGAAATTCATCTCCCCCATAGCACTCATTTCTAACTTTTCGTGCATAACACGTTCGAATTGCCTGCACAAAGATTCATTAGTAGAACCAAAAATTATATCATCAATGTATACCTGCACCAGCAGAAGATCTCCATCTAGTTCCTTGATAAAGAGTGTGCAGTCAATAAGACCTCGTCGAAATCCATTCTCCAGAAGATAGTTGGATAAGGTTGCGTACCAAGCCCTAGGTGCTTGATGTAAACCATAAAGAGCTTTGTTGAGCAACCAAACCCGATCGGGGTGAATAGGATCTTCAAAACCTGGAGGTTGTTCGACGTGCACCTCTTCTTGAACGATACCATGAAGAAAAGCACTTTTGACGTCCATCTGATAAACTTTGAATCCTTTGAAAGAAGCATAAGCTAGAAAGATCCGAATAGCTTCCAGACGTGCAACACAGGTGCATAAACTTCGTTGTAGTCAATGCCTTCAATCTGACGAAAACCCTGAACAACCAATCTCGCCTTGTTGCGAATAACAATTCCACGGTCGTCCTTCTTGCATTTGTAAACCCATCGTCTGCCAATTTTCTTGTAATTATCCGGCTTTTCAACAAGCTTCCATGTAACACCCCCAAAATACCACCTGCGGAAACTCCGCGAGGCGTGTTACTCATCAGAGTTCGAGCCACCAATCACATTGAACCAATGATAAATACTTTAATAAAACATGATATGAATTACCAATAGAAAATGTCAAACATAAAGTTAATCCCAAGGAGTTGAGTAGCGGAAGCGTATCATAAATCATTTAACAATTGTTTCATAGTAAATGTTCAAAACCAACGTTTCACTTTTAAGTTAATCCAAGAGCCTCGATCCATGACCACTCCAGCACTCCCAGATAGCAAGTTCACGTCCCGAATTCTAGCGACCTGCAAGCATGCAGACAAGTGTGTCAGACGACGCTGGTGAGTTCAAGGTTTTGTTAATGTGTGTAGTTACCAGATATCTGTTAAGTCAACTTGTTGTTTCGTTTTGAGATTGTTATTATCGTAGTAGAGTCTTATATATTGGAAGTGTGTCCAATATATACCATGGGAGTGTGCCCAACATAACCTGGGAGTGTGCCCAACCCCAATGCCCCTAACCAAGCATTGGTAATGATGTTCCAAAACCACCGGGACGCATGCTTAGAGAAGTGCAATGAACTCACCTTAGTTTGCTCGGTAGGATTTAGTTAACTGCTTAATAGTTGATCACAGGCGTCCTAACATGATTACCAATATTAATCAGTTTTGTGTTTACTTACACTTTGTTCACATTTACACACGTAGTATACATTTATCCACAGACATGTTATAACATTCAGTCATGCACGAATTCCATCATGTAAAGTATGTTCACATATCCCTTGTTCGCATAACCATACAACTATTGTACATTTAGCACACACATAAAGTCCACACCATAATGATCAATCTATCGACTTAATGACATGCAACATATACCAATCATGATAATAACCCTCAATTTCACGCAAACATCATTAATAAAATATTTATATTACTTCAATCGGTTGTGGACCATTATCACTATAACTACAGATCAAACCATTATTGTTATTCTGACAAACACATGTTACCATTCTAAACTAACATCATGCATGGAATATATAAACAATCATCATCATCTCGATCAACAGCTACCCTTTAATGAGCTATTTTAATAGGTTTCATCCACTAAATACTGCATCCATATTTATCATACATAATTACTCAGCCATACATGAATTAAATCACCCATCCATACATCACTATTACCCACATGTGGTGACAACTTAGACTCCACGTACACAAAGCCAAACCTTATATTCTTGATTTAATTCATATTATATATTATTCAATATAATTAACAAGTATGTCAGGATAACCCATAAGTCATCATCAGACTCCCAAACCAAGGCCACTATCAATCCTAATTTACCATGTTAATAAAACCCACACCATACCCCACTGCACCTTCACGGTTTGGTTAAACAATTCTAAACCGAAACCCCCCTTTTTTTTTAAACATAGACAAGTTAGCCTTCTTGCATAGCAGTTGTATTATTAACATCCAATTATTATAGACTCCAATTCTTTTATCGAGTAACCAGTTAAACAGCAAGAACTTCGAATATGATTTTGATTAACAAGAACTACTAACCGGCTTCACATACAACCACCACATAATAATTATCGCTCACATTTAATCACACATAAAAACACTATCGTGAGAACATACTAACCAAGAAGCTGTCCGGTTGAGATGCGGATTCGAGAGGGGGGGGGGGGTTGCCACTGCCGTACGAATATAATGAGAGAAGGGTAGGGTTTCAAAACTATGTATACTAATGGATATATAGATATTTGGGGCGGTTCCCCCATTTGACCTATATGAGCTCAAGCCCAAGTTGGTAATTTATCACAAAACAAGATAATTAACTATCCTAGTAGGCCAAGGTAATTAGTTATCAAGGTGGGCCGATTTTTAAGTTAATTGAATTAGAATGATGTGGCCCAATACCATTGCAGCCAAAACATAATTATGCGGTGACTCATGAGCACAGATCGTAAAATAACGAGGAGTTAAGATCACGAGATTTAAAAGTTTCAAACCTTGAAAATTCGGGTTGTCACATCATCCCCAACTTGAAGAAATTTTCGTCCCGAAAATTGGCAAGCGTCAAGTGTGAGCGAAACGAAGTGAGAAATCAGGATTGTTGCGGGATTGTTGCGGGTTCTGCTCAGTTGTGACATCATCCCCAACTTGAAGAGGAATCTCGCCCCGAGATTCACCAGTTTTGCTTGACTCTGCTTTGTCTTTGGGGAAGAGGTGAGGATACTTAAGCTTCATCCGATCCTCGCGCTCCCATGTGAACTCCGGTCCACGTCTTGAGTTCCAGCGAACTCTAACGATGGGAATACGACTGTGTTTACGCACTTTGACCTCACGGTCCATGATCTCGATCGGTTCTTCAACAAACTGTAACTTTTCGTCGATTTTCAACTCTTGAAAAGGTACCACTAATGGGTCCTCAGCATAACACTTCTTTAATTGTGATACATGAAATACGTCGTGAACATGACCCAGCTCAGTAGGTAACTCCAACCTATAAGCCACTTTACCGATACGCTCAAGAACTTTAAACGGCCCTACATAACGTGGATTCAGCTTGCCACGCTTCCCAAAGCGTACAACCCCTTTCCACGGTGAGACTTTCAGCATGACGCGGTCATTCACTTCAAACACTACTTCCTTGGCACGCTCGTCAGCATAGGCCTTCTGGCGGTCACGAGCAGCTGCCATACGTTCCCTGATTTTCACAATCATATCTGAAGTTTCGAGTACCATCTCAGGACCTGTGATCTGACTATCACCCACTTCAGCCCAGCAGAGAGGTGATCGGCACTTCCTCCCGTACAGTGCCTCAAATGGTGCCGCTTTGATACTGGTGTGGTAACTGTTATTGTAGGAAAACTCTACCAACGGCAAGTGCTTCTCCCATCCTTTCCCAAAATCAATAACACATGCCCGCAGCATGTCCTCTAATGTCTGAATAGTACGCTCACTCTGACCATCTGTCTGTGGATGATAAGCCGTGCTCATATCGAGACGTGAGCCGAACATCTTATGCATAGCCTGCCATAACTCCGAAGTAAAACGAGGATCTCGATCAGAAATAATAGAAGTCGGCACCCCGTGCCTAGAAACCACCTCTTTAAGATACACTGCTGCGAGCTGCGAATACTTATCGGTCTCCTTGATTGCTAAGAAATGTGCTGACTTTGTGAGACGGTCGACAATCACCCATATAGTATCGTTCCCAGCCTGTGTTCTAGGTAACCCCGTAACAAAATCCATAGCGATCTGTTCCCATTTCCACATGGGTATCTCTGGCTGCTGAAGTAGACCCGAAGGCTTCTGGTATTCGGCCTTGACCCTAGCACAAGTCAAACACTTACCCACATAGGTGGCAATAATAGCTTTCATGTTCGGCCACCAATACAAAACCTTGAGGTCTTGGTACATCTTATCAGACCTTGGATGAATGGAATATCGCGACTTGTGTGCTTCGTCCATCACAAGTTCTCGAAGATTACCAAATGAAGGAACCCATATCCGTTCCATGAAGTAGTAGATATCATCAGACCGTTGCTCGAACTTCTTCTTGTGTAGACCTCGTAGTCCTTCAGCTTCGATATTTTCTTCCTTTAACGCTTCAGTCTGAGCTGAACGAATCCGGGCAGGTAAATCTGAGTGAATAGTAAGCTGTAGGGCACGAACACGCTTCTGTTTCGGTTCCTTGCGACTAAGAGCATCAGCTACAACATTGGCTTTACCCGGATGATACTTGATAGCACACTCATAATCATTAAAAAGCTCAACCCAACGCCGTTGACGCATATTCAATTCCTTCTGGTCGAAAATATGTTGAAGACTCCTGTGATCGGTATAGATGGTACACTTGGTACCGTACAGGTAATGCCTCCAAATTTTCAACGCAAAGACTACGGCTCCTAACTCCAGGTCGTGTGTCGTGTAGTTCTTCTCGTGTACCTTCAACTGTCGAGAAGCATAAGCTATCACCTTGTCTCGCTGCATCAACACACAGCCGAGACCCTGAATAGACGCATCGCAATAAACCACAAAATCTTCAGTACCCTCTGGTAGAGATAAAATTGGTGCGCTGCACAACTTCTGCTTTAAGAGCTGAAAAGCTTCTTCCTGGTTCGATCCCCAAAAATAAACAACTTTCTTTTGAGTCAGGGCGGTGAGAGGCTGTGCAATCTTCGAAAAATCCCGAATAAAGCGACGATAATACCCCGCGAGACCAAGAAATTGACGCACCTCTGAAGGATTCTTTGGTGCCGCCCAATTTCGTATAGCATCGATCTTGGCAGGATCCACATGAATACCCATTTCGTTAACGATGTGCCCGAGGAAATGCACTTCCCGAATCCAGAAGTCACACTTAGAAAACTTTGCGTATAATTGCTCCTTCCTCAGGAGCTCCAAAATGAGACGAAGATGGCGCTCGTGGTCTTCCTTGTTCTTGGAGTAGATCAAAATGTCGTCAATGAAAACGATAACGAAGTCATCAAGGTAAGGTTTGCACACGCGGTTCATGAGATCCATGAAGACCGCTGGTGCGTTGGTCATCCCAAATGGCATAACCAAGAACTCATAGTGGCCATACCGCGTTCGAAAAGCCGTTTGAGGCACATCCTCCTCTCTAACCCGTACCTGATGATACCCCGACCTCAAATCAATCTTGGAATAAAAACTGGATCCCTGTAGCTGATCAAACAAGTCGTCGATGTGAGGCAGAGGATAACGATTCTTAATCGTCACCTTGTTGAGCTCACGATAGTCGATACACATACGAAAAGACCTGTCCTTCTTCTTTACGAATAATACAGGGGCTCCCCAAGGAGAGGAACTAGGACGAATGAAACCTCAGTCCAATAACTCCTGAAGTTGGTTCGACAGTTCTTGCAACTCTCCTGGTGCAAGACGATACGGGGCACGAGCAATCGGCGCTGCTCCTGGCTGAAGGTCAATTTGAAATTCCACCTGACGATGTGGAGGTAAACCGGGAAGTTCTTCAGGAAAGACATCAGGAAACTCTCGAACAATAGGAAGGTCTTCGAGTTTCCTTTCGTCAGTCTGCGAATTAGTAACTAGAGAGAGAATGGAAGGATAGCCCTTTTGTAGAAAACTCAGGGCCTTCATGGCTGTGATAATGCCTACTGTAGCACCGCTACGATGACCCTGGACCGATAGAGATTCACCACCAGCAAGGGGAATACGAATGACCTTCTCCTGGCAGTGAATTTCCGCCTGATATTTGGATAACCAATCCATTCCAACAACTACATCGAAGCTCCCGAGAGTGACAGGAAGTAGGTCAATGTCAAATACTTGACCTAAGAGATCTAATTTGCAACCCATGAGAACATGTGATGCTTCGATAGTTTTACCATTCGCTATTTCTACTATATGCTTAACAACAAGAGGCGTAGGACTCAATCCTAGACGTCTACTGAATCCCAAAGACACATAACTCCAGTCGGCACCTGAATCGAATAAAATAGAAGCATAAACACCATTTACTGAAAACGTACCAGTAACCACGTTGCCGTCGTTTCGAGCTTCACCAGCTCCAATCGTAAATCCGCGACCACGTGCCACGTTGCCTCCATTGTTGCCATTGTTGTTGTTGTTCCCAGCATTATTGTTATTCGGGCGGTTGTTGTCGTTAGCGTTTTGATTTAACTGAGGGCAATCCCGCTTAAAGTGACCCTCGTCCCCACACTGATAGCACCCCTTTCTGAAGCCCTGATTTTGCTGGGGTGGTTGTCCCTGCTGTCTCTGGTTCTGCTGGTTCTGTTGCTGCTGGTGCTTGGGCTGTGGGGCCCTACAATCTTTGGCCTCGTGGCCCGCTTTACCACACCTGTTACATACCCGTCCACACTGCCCGAAATGATGATAGCCACACTTGTTACACCGTGGCTTTCTTCCTACATACGAACCCTGACTTTGGCTACCTCCCTGGCCTTGATTGACAGAAGACGACTGGCTGATGCTGCGATTGCTGTTGTTGTCTGGCCTTTTCTGAGTCTGCCCCGCACTAGATGCTTTGTCGTAATCGTTCCACTTCCGCTTGTTATCATTAGCGGATGCAGTGGCAGTGGGTGCAGCAGCAGTAGTGGTTGAAACACGCGGTGGTAACGAGTTACTTTCTACCTCTTGATCCACAATCTTGTGGGTCAAACGGACAATCTGTGTCAAATCATTGAGATGGGCTGCAGTGACCAAATTCTTCACACGCGGAGGCAGCCCCTTGATGAATAACTCAATCCTCCGAGTCATAGGCCGGGATAAATTCGGGCACATGTCGGCCAGTTCATACGATCGCTTCACATACGCTTCGACTTCAGATCCTACCATCTTCAAGTCATAATACTCGTTTTCCAACTTCTGGATCTCATCCCGAGGACAATACTCCTCCCTGATCAGTTCTTTAAAATCATCCCAAGTTGTGGCATTCGCTGCCTCGATGCCCAGCAACTGCACTTGGGCATTCCACCACGTTAGGGCACCATCCGCCAAGGTACCCGCAGCATATTTCACTCTGTCCCCAGTGGGACAGTTACATATAGCAAACACGGACTCTGCTTTCTCGAACCATCTCAAGAGTCCCACAGCCCCTTCAGTCCCTGTGAAGGTCTGTGGCTTACAGTCCATGAACGTTTTAAACGTACAGACAGGCTGATTGTTCTGGGGTTGCGCTTGCTGACCTAAAGGATGAAAGGAAACACATTATAGGAGTGAAAAGACGTGTACGCGATATAAGAGTAAGGAGTACTTGGTACATTCCATACCAGCTTGATAGGCTGCTAAAGCCTCAGCCACACGGGTGTTGATTAGGTCAGTCAACTCAGCCTGAGTCATGTTAATGTTGCCACGTCCGTGTCCTCGTCCACTCATGATTCTATATATAGAGATGAACCAATTCAGGAAATCGAAACGAGATAGAAATTAAGTATCACGATGATATCTATGTACTACCAAGTTCACACATAATAAGGCAGAACCCTTCTCACACTTGATAAGCCTCACTGGGACTTGCATGCACCCCACGTTATTATTAAGTGTGCACCCATAATAATAAGGCAATTTGCATGCTTGTCTCAGCGCCTCTTAGCTTGCGCTCGAAGTTTCCCCCATTCACACAACACAACGATTGATATCACAAGTTTACAATTCGCATAAGTCGAAGAGTAGTGTCACACTATTAAGTCACCATAATATCAAGTGTATCGTTTCATGTAAGTTATGAGTGCGTGACTACTAAGAAAGTAAGGCATAAGCTAAACAGAAGACGAACCTTGCGATCTGGAGCTGAGTGTCATGATCGATTCTTCGAAGGTATTCAGTTATAGTCTGGTTTTATAAAACGTTTTAAAACCTAGTTCGCTATAACCAGTGGCTCTGATACCAACTGTAACACCCCCAAAATACCACCTGCGGAAACTCCGCGAGGCGTGTTACTCATCAGAGTTCGAGCCACCAATCACATTGAACCAATGATAAATACTTTAATAAAACATGATATGAATTACCAATAGAAAATGTCAAACATAAAGTTAATCCCAAGGAGTTGAGTAGCGGAAGCGTATCATAAATCATTTAACAATTGTTTCATAGTAAATGTTCAAAACCAACGTTTCACTTTTAAGTTAATCCAAGAGCCTCGATCCATGACCACTCCAGCACTCCCAGATAGCAAGTTCACGTCCCGAATTCTAGCGACCTGCAAGCATGCAGACAAGTGTGTCAGACGACGCTGGTGAGTTCAAGGTTTTGTTAATGTGTGTAGTTACCAGATATCTGTTAAGTCAACTTGTTGTTTCGTTTTGAGATTGTTATTATCGTAGTAGAGTCTTATATATTGGAAGTGTGTCCAATATATACCATGGGAGTGTGCCCAACATAACCTGGGAGTGTGCCCAACCCCAATGCCCCTAACCAAGCATTGGTAATGATGTTCCAAAACCACCGGGACGCATGCTTAGAGAAGTGCAATGAACTCACCTTAGTTTGCTCGGTAGGATTTAGTTAACTGCTTAATAGTTGATCACAGGCGTCCTAACATGATTACCAATATTAATCAGTTTTGTGTTTACTTACACTTTGTTCACATTTACACACGTAGTATACATTTATCCACAGACATGTTATAACATTCAGTCATGCACGAATTCCATCATGTAAAGTATGTTCACATATCCCTTGTTCGCATAACCATACAACTATTGTACATTTAGCACACACATAAAGTCCACACCATAATGATCAATCTATCGACTTAATGACATGCAACATATACCAATCATGATAATAACCCTCAATTTCACGCAAACATCATTAATAAAATATTTATATTACTTCAATCGGTTGTGGACCATTATCACTATAACTACAGATCAAACCATTATTGTTATTCTGACAAACACATGTTACCATTCTAAACTAACATCATGCATGGAATATATAAACAATCATCATCATCTCGATCAACAGCTACCCTTTAATGAGCTATTTTAATAGGTTTCATCCACTAAATACTGCATCCATATTTATCATACATAATTACTCAGCCATACATGAATTAAATCACCCATCCATACATCACTATTACCCACATGTGGTGACAACTTAGACTCCACGTACACAAAGCCAAACCTTATATTCTTGATTTAATTCATATTATATATTATTCAATATAATTAACAAGTATGTCAGGATAACCCATAAGTCATCATCAGACTCCCAAACCAAGGCCACTATCAATCCTAATTTACCATGTTAATAAAACCCACACCATACCCCACTGCACCTTCACGGTTTGGTTAAACAATTCTAAACCGAAACCCCCTTTTTTTTTTTTTAAACATAGACAAGTTAGCCTTCTTGCATAGCAGTTGTATTATTAACATCCAATTATTATAGACTCCAATTCTTTTATCGAGTAACCAGTTAAACAGCAAGAACTTCGAATATGATTTTGATTAACAAGAACTACTAACCGGCTTCACATACAACCACCACATAATATTATCGCTCACATTTAATCACACATAAAAACACTATCGTGAGAACATACTAACCAAGAAGCTGTCCGGTTGAGATGCGGATTCGAGAGGGGGGGGGTTGCCACTGCCGTACGAATATAATGAGAGAAGGGTAGGGTTTCAAAACTATGTATACTAATGGATATATAGATATTTGGGGCGGTTCCCCCATTTGACCTATATGAGCTCAAGCCCAAGTTGGTAATTTATCACAAAACAAGATAATTAACTATCCTAGTAGGCCAAGGTAATTAGTTATCAAGGTGGGCCGATTTTTAAGTTAATTGAATTAGAATGATGTGGCCCAATACCATTGCAGCCAAAACATAATTATGCGGTGACTCATGAGCACAGAACGTAAAATAACGAGGAGTTAAGATCACGAGATTTAAAAGTTTCAAACCTTGAAAATTCGGGTTGTCACATTCCAAACACCAAGTTTTTGAAATTGTTGCAGTTCGTCCTGCATGGCTTCAACCCAAGAATTATCTTTTAAAGCTTCCTTCCAAGATTTCGGTTCTTCTTGTGAAACGTAACACGCAAAGGACCAATCGTTTTGAAGACCAGATTCTCTAATGGCTGGATATAAACCAGCATTCTGGTTAGTTCTCAGCTGATTACGCGTCTGCACACCTTGTTGGACATCTCCTACAATGTTCTGCTGGGGATGGGTATTATGAATCCTCATTTCAGGATTTTCAGAAACACGAGCATTAATACGCAAATTGTTAAGATTAAGATCAGCAACCAACTCCGCACCGGGAATATGCGTGGAAGTGGATGCATTCCCTTCAGCAGTATCAACATCCTGCACATGAGGAGTGTCAAAAGAAGTACCCTAAACAGGAGCAACTGGAGCTGAAGTGCCTTCAGTCGCATCCAGATTTTCATCATCTTCTTCTGATGACTCATTGTATTCAGTAGCATCTTCAACTTCCTCATTTTGAACTGTATTGTTAGTCGAATTAGAACCTTGTGAGTTAACAACAACAGGTCTAACCAATGGCGAGTCAGCAGCATTGTCACTGTCAAATATCATTCTAGCAGCTGCGGAATCTTCATCAAAGGTTGGCAGATCAAAAGAGTTGAATAGCCCATCGTAGTCGAACATCCAAGGATCACCCGGAGCTTTAACAGGACTTGTATATCTCTGAACCCTTACTTCACTCCATAGCTCAATCTTTTTGGTAGTCAGATTCCAAACACGAAAATTTGGAGTAGCATATCCAAGGAAGAAACCCTCGATAGCTTTTGCGCCAAACTTTCCATCCGGCTCAATCATAGTGCATGGACCACCAAAAGGTTCTAGAATTGAAAGATCCGGTTTCCTTTTCTGTAGAAGTTCGAAACAAGTCTTGCCATGTCTCTTAACCGTAAGAACTCGGTTTAATGTGTAGCAAGCAGTCGACACAGCCTCCGCCCAGAACTGAACAGGAAACGCCGACTCTACCAACATTGTTCTTGCAGTTTCAATTATCGTCCGATTCTTCCTCTCCGCGACACCATTTTGTTGTGGAGTGTAACGAGAACTGTATTCATGAAGAATGCCTTTAGAAGTACAGAACTCATCCATAACACGGTTTTTGAATTCAGTTCCATTGTCGCTTCTGATCCTCTTAACTTTCAACGAGTAGAGATTTTCCAACATTGTAAGAAGATCCTTGAGGATGCCAGGAGTATCACTCTTGTGTGCCATAAAAGCTACCCAAGAAAATCTAGAGTAATCATCAGAAACTACTAAACAATAAGCATCTCTGAACGTTGTCTTGTGTCTCATAGGTCCAAAGAGGTCCATATGAAGACGTTCGAGAGGCATGCTAACAGTGTTGATTTTCTTCAGAGGGTGAGACTTCTTTGTTTGTTTCCCTTTCTGGCACGAAACACAGATATCCTGTAGATGAAAACTTCTCACTGGCACGCCATTCACAAGATTATTTTTCACCAAATGGTTCATTTTTCTTAAGTGAATGTGTCCCATTCTTCTGTGCCAAGAAATAGACTCCTTCTCCGTGGCTTTCGAGACAAAACATGTGACTTGTGCAGAAGTCGTAATCGCTTGACTCATATCAAGAACATAAAGATCATTGATTCTTGGAGCCGATAAGAGAATCCATTCATCCGGAATTTTGAAACCAGGTTTCAGTACATAACAACCGGCATCATCAAAATGCACGGTGAAATTCTTATCGCAGATTTGTGAAACACTGAGAAGATTATGATCAATTTGACGAACATAATTGATCTTATCGAAACACACAACACCATTGGAGATCATTCCCTCTCCAGTGATGTAACCGCCTTTGTCTCCAGCGAATGCGACATAGCCTCCTTTAATACTTATCACATCATATAGAAGCCGTAAGTCGCCTGTCATGTGCCTAGATGCTCCACTATCAACAATCCAATGACTATTAATAGTTCCTCCTGGAACATCCTGCACATATCATCAATGATCAGTTAAGGATGGGGACCCAAGCCTTAGTGGTCCTGGGTCGTCCCTGAGCATCACGAAGAATGATCTCGATTTCTTGATGATTTTGTAATAAAACAGCTCCCCCTGAACTTTCACCCGTCTTAGGTTTCCAAGTTTGTTTTTGTTTACCAGATTGAGTTTTATAAACAAATTTTGAAATTTCTGGTTTTAACGGTGAACTTGGTTCCCTTGGAACAGATTTGACCTCAGTTTTTAAGGCCTTTTCTATTTTCTTTATATTTTGACGTCGTTGATTTGATTCCCGTTCTTTAACAGTTCGAAAATCATCTTTTGGCAAAACAGGACGGCGTTGAGAGTGAATATTTTCAGGTGGTGCTTTCTCAACAAATTTCTCTTTTGGAGTGTTTGAGCAGGTTTTAATGATATGCCCAAACTCCCCACATTTAAAACACGTTCTCCTTTCCACAAACTTAGGAGAAACTGATCGACCAACAGATGTCGAACCTGTAGAACCCGAGGTACTGGCTTTTTCATCACACCCGTTTGAATATTGAGTGTAATTGTTTTGGTTATCACGTTTTAAAATTTTTACTTGTTGTACAAAATCAGTGTTTGACTTGTTTTCAAAAGTCTCAATTTTATCCGTACCATCAGATGCCACAAATCTGACATCATTGCTTTTCTTCTGATAACGAGCTCCTTTTGTTTCAAATTTTGATTTAGAAACATTAGTCCTTTGAGCTCATTGAAATGGTTGTTTACCCTTAGGAGCAACAGGTTGTTGCTTTGTTGGTGATTTTTGATTTCCAAATTTCTTTTTGATTTCAGTTTTAGGAATTGGATCACATTGAGTTACAATAACTCCCGAATTTGACTTTCCCAAAAACTTACTTGTATTATTTTCAAAAACTTGATCAATCAAAGATGGATTGACATTTTTAATTGGAAAATCATGATCTGAATAGATTTTAGAATCACCAACCAAAGTGTACAACACGTTATTACTCTTAATGGCAGACACAGATTTCTTTTCATCCTTGACAGGATCTATCACTTGTTTGAAAACTGGTTGAACAGCAGGAGTAGGAGGATCACACAAAATATGATTCTCAATTGGAACTTCTACTCCTTTCATTTTGTCAAGTGATTTATCCTGGTCACTCATATCTGATTCTGATTCATCATTAGACGACTCATAGTCCTCAATGATTGGAGGACTTTGTTTCGTAGAAGTTAAAGTTTCTGTCTGATCAGATGATGTACTTGAAGAATTGTCCGATTTGAACCCTAGGCCAGTGGTAATTTCCTCATAATCAAGAGGCACACTGGGCTCAAACCGTGGCATTTCTTCTTCATCAGGCATATAGGCATAATTATGTCTAAAAGGGGACGGACACTTCTTATACCCAACACCTTTCTTGTTTCCCTTCAGTTGTTGAACATCAATAATGTGATCGAGCACAAATCGGGAGTTAGAATAACTCTCCAACTTTTGCTTGATTGCATCATGCTCGCATTTTGCAATGGCTAACTCTTTTTTGGTTTCCTCAACAATGTTAATGTAATCGTTTATACTAACTTGTTTATGATAAACAGTTTTTGTCACTTCAGAAACATTTTTCTTTAGAGTTTCAATTATAGATTTAAATTCTTTTTCATGTCTAACTAGAGCCATATTCGCTTCTTTGCACTTAGCCATTTCAACAACTAAACTCTGATTGTGACTATGAATTGTATCACATTCAAGTTTCACTCTTTCACATTCATTTTTCATATAATCACAATCTCTACATATGATAAGAGTTTCAGATTTTACCTGACTTGTAGAAGCTGAGACATTTGCCATAAAGGCAGTCTGATAAGAAAAAGACCCGTCTTCAGAAAAGAACTTCTCCATTTCTTTGGATGCTACAGCAGCCTTCTTGATCAGAACTGATTTCTGACATTTCAACTCCTCTGCTTCATTCAACAAGTCATTAAGATCAGAACTTGCTTCTTTCCTCACATCATCAGAATGATAATCACCCGAGGTAGAACTTTCTTCATCAGAACTCCCGGTATAACCCGAACTGTCGTCACTTTCAGAAAATTCTTCCTTATGAACGTGCTTGATGTGATTGATGATCTTTGCATAACACGCTGTTCCTCCTTTATCTTGATCACCTTCCCCAAGTTGTAAAGACCAATTAAACCCTTCATCAGCTTGTACGGTTAATGCTCGATTGTCGTTTGATGGTCCAGACTGATTCTGGTTGGTGGTGTTGTTTACAGCCACTATCCCTTTTCCACGGTTGTCTTGATTGGCATTTGAAGTACTCGTCTGATTACGGAATGGGTTCTGATTGCCTTGTTTTCTTGGTCGGGTGCACTCACGTTTGAAGTGACCCTTTTCGCCATAATTGAAGCATGTAACTGCTTCTTTATCAAATCCGTACTTTGTATCTTGTTTACTTTCCAAAGAACTTCTCCCTGTTCGAACCATAAAGTCCTTCGCCCTTCTAACAGCACTTCCAAATGCCCACTTTATATCCATCAACTCCATTTCATCACGGTTGATTTGAAGATAATCTTCGTTGGTCAAACTAATGTTTCCAATTTGACCTGCGACCAAACCGCAGTAAGCACTGACCATTGTATTAACAAGTTCCATATGTTCCTTTGCTACTTCAATGCTTACATTTGAGAGGTTTGATGTATCAACTTTGACAGTGTTAGGGTTTGTGGGTGGAGGATTGTTGGTATAATGAGCTTGCTGTTGTTGTGGTTGGACTTGTGGTTGTGGTTGGGCTGGAATATAAGCACTCGGATTGAACTGAGGTTGAGTAGTGGCAACTGGAGGTGTATAAGGAATAAAACCTCCTCCAGAATAAGCCTGAGCTTGAGCACTCAAATGTGCTGGTGGAAGATAGGCACTCGGATCGAAGACAGGAGGTGGAGCTGATTGAGGAAACGGAGAAGAGTTTGTATTTGATACAAACGCCGTTTGTAACTTTGGTTGCTGAGCTGAACTTGAACTAGCTGACGGGATAATACCTCCTCCATAATACATTTCGATATTTTGAGGAGCAGCAATTCGTTTAGCTTTCCGAATTTCTTCATCATTCTTGTGTTCCAGCTTCTGTATGAATTCATAGATACTGACATTTTCAGCATCTAGAACACCGGTATGCTTTAAAAGCTCAATGTATGGGCTCCACTTTAGAGGTAGCGAATCAGCAAACCATGCAACTAATTCCTGTTGAGTTGAAGTAACACCATAAGCAAACATTTCACTAATCAAATGATAAAAACGTGTAGTCATATCATTTAGAGTTTCATTTTCCAAGAAGTGATATGATTCAAACTCTTTCTTCAATAGATCATGACGTGACTTTCTAGTAGCTGCATTTCCTTCTCCTCTTGTTACCAAAGAATCCCATAATGTTTTCGTGTCCGTACAATAAGAGAATTGATGATAAATATCTTTGTGAAGCGCTTGGGTAAGAACAGCAAACGACTTTTTCTCAAATTCATAGGCTTTCTTGTCATTTTCTTGCATGTTAGAAAAACCCTCTGCCGTTGAAGCTGCTACTTCGAGAGCATTATTTTGTGGAGTAATGAAACACCTCCAAAGATCAGTGCTTTGCCCTTGAACGTATGTATAGAAACGACCTTTCCATGATGGAAACTCGTTCATATGATTCAACTTTGGTGGGCGATTGTTGCTGCCCGTTTCGCTCTCGCTGAGCAAAAGATTTTGAATATTTTGATTTTGATTTGATACAAGTGCCCATTGTCCTGCACTTATAGAAGGTTGACCAAAAACATTCCTCACCCATGCTGATGCAGAGGTCGGATCTTCACGTGGTCTCGAGTCCATACTCCAATCCCATGGACTTATGCAGCTCATATTTGGTATATGAATGATATTTCCTGGTCTAACACTTGAAAACAAACAATTAGAACACTTCTGCAAGTCCTCTGTGTAAAATTGACAATACACACGACGAAACACTTTCCACGAAACAAACTTGTTTCGTCAATATGAATGATGACGAAACAGACTTGTTTCGTTGAAGATATTATGACGAAACTGATTTTGTTTCGTCGAAGATATTTTTGACGAAACGCTTTTGTTTCGTCGACTGCTTGTTTCGTCAAGGATAAGTCTCAGACAGCTAGATATTTTTCTGACACAAGGTAAGTTGGTAACACTGTTTTTCAACACAACATGCTTTTTCTCAGAAACTAATTATCACAATTTTACACCAAAGTCCACTTAATGTATTATATGTGATAACACTTTGATTCTTGCAATTTAAAGATCAAAAGCACAAATATGATAATAACAATATGAAGATATGAAGAACACACTCAAGAACAATGAGTTTTCCGGTCACTGATAATTTTCCGAAACACGAAAATGCACAAGATTTTCACTAAAACCCCGGTTTAAAGCATGAACAAACAATCTAACTAGGTTTTTGATAAAACTCTTTAGCAAACAACAAGAAACCAACAGATTTTATGAAAATTTTTCCAAAAATTATGATTTTTCAAGAACAATTTTCAGAAAAACAATCACAAATACTTGATAAAAACCGAACAATGTTTGATTTTAAACAAGGATAAGAGCCAAATGCTCTGATACCAATTGTAGGTCCCGAAATCTGAGGCTCGATAACGAACCGAATCACTTGTTTATAGCAAACACGGTCACGTGTGCGGAATCCACGTAACTATGCCAAATCAAACGTATAAAACAATAACGACACAATATTAATCAATGAAACACACTCGATTGATTAAACAGGATGAGAACCGATTACAAATTGATACAAACACAGTTTAGACAGAATTTTGACAGAGTTTCTTTAAGGGTATTATCTCATCTACCTTCAAAGTGAAAGCAGACATTGTTTATATAGTCCATGGGCCCAACAATCGACGAAACACAAAGTGGTACGACGAATCAGCATATGGGACAGACATTGGGCCTGAAGTAGCCCAACAGACGACGAAACAAGTCTGTTTCGTCATGACTGTCGACGAAACGAAACCAATTGATAACCATTCTGTTTCATCGTGATGAGTTCGACGAAACAGCCTGTTTCGTCGAGGTCTGCAACAGTTGTTCTGTTTGCTGTAAACAGACAACAAACAGATAGAACATAAAAACAATGTAATGACCATTCTACCCTTTAATGCAACATGCATTGTTCGTTATACATTACATACCAAACGAAGACAAATAAGTCAGACACAAGCGGATTAGGAGGATATCCGACTTGGTCGACGTCAAATACATACTCGATAATTCATAAAGACCGTACAAAATACATCGTTAAGTACAAGACTAGTTACAGACACTAAAAATGCATCAACAGAACCTTACGCCATTTTTACTCTCTGATCGAGGTTCTTGGCATTGAAAAATCTTCGTAAACTAAATCACACGTGTATATATTGACATTTAAGAGATATACAGTCAAGAAAATTAAGGGCAATGGTGATATATATGCGGATTAGACACCAAAAAAACACTCAACAAATGGCTACATTTTAAAGAATGTGTTTAGTGACGGCATCAGATTCCTAATTGATGGAGAAAAGTCTGGTGGCTAGAAAAGCTGCTTCTATGTGGTTGTCAAGTGTTTTCGCTTGACGATTCCATACTTGGGTGGTTTGTTTGGCCCTTATTCCTGTAACTCGAATCCTAGCCCGGTAAATCCCATTCTAATTTTGCACCATTATGAACCTTACGCCTTTTTACTCTCTGATCAAGGTTATCGGCATTGAAATATCTTCGTAAACTAAATCACACGTGTATATGTTGACATTTAAGAGATATACAGTCAAGAAAATCATGGCAATGGTGATATATATGCGGATTAGACACCAAAAAAAACACTCAACAAATGGCTACAATTTAAGGAATATGTTTAATGACGGCATCAGATTACTAATTGATGGAGAAAGGTCTGCTGGCAAGAAAAGCAGCTTCTAGGAGGTTGTCAAGTGTTTTCGCTCGACGATTCCGTTCTTGGGTGGTTGGTTTGGCCCTTGTTCCTGTAACTCGAATCCTAGCATGGTATATTCCATTTTAATTTTACACCATTGTGAACCTTACACCTTTTTTACTCTCTGATCGAGGTTCTCGACATTGAAAAATCTTCGTAAACGAAGTCACATGTGTATATGTTGACATTTAAAAGATATACACACAAGAAAATCAAGGGAAATGGTGATATATATGCGGATTAGACACCAAAAAAAACACTCAACAAACGGCTACAATTTAAGGAATATGTTTAGTGACGGTATCATATTTCTAATTGATGGAGAAAGATCTGGTGGCAAGAAAAACTGCTTCTAGGAGGTTGTCAAGTGTTTACGCTCGACGATTCCATTCTTGGGTGGTTGGTTTGGCCATTGTTCCTGTAACTCGAATCCTAGCCCGGTATATCCCATTTTAATTTTACACCATTGTGAACCATACGCCTTTTTTACTCTCTGATCGAGGTTCTCGGCATTGAAAATTCTTCGTAAACTAAATCACACGTGTATATGTTGACATTTAAGAGATATACAGTCAAGAAAATCAAGGGCAATAGTGATATATAAGCGGATTAGACACCAAAAAAAACACTCAACAAATGGTTACAAATTAGGGAATCTGTTTAGTGACGGCAACAGATTCGTAAATGATGGAGAAAGGTCTTGTCGCAAGAAAAGCTGCTTCTAGGAGGTTGCCAAGTGTTTACGCTCGACGATTCCATTCTTGGGTGGTTGGTTTGGCCCTTGTTCCTGTAACTCGAATCCTAGCCCGGTATATCCCATTTTAATTTTACACCAATGTGAACCATACGCCTTTTTTACTCTCTGATCGAGGTTCTCGGCATTGAAAAATCTTCATAAACTAAATCGCACGTGTATATGTTGACATTTAAGAGATATACAGTCAAGAAAATCAAGGTCAATGGTGATATATATGCGGATTAGACACCAAAAAAATAAACACTCAACAAATGGCTACAATTCAAGGAATGTGTCTAGTGACGGCATCAGATTCCTAAATGATGGAGAAAGTTCTGGTGGCAAGAAAAGCTGCTTCTTGGAGGTTGTCAAGTGTTTTCGCTACACGATTCCATTCTTGGGTGGTTGGTTTGGCCCGTGTTCCTGTAACTCGAATCCATGCCCGGTATATCCCATTTTAATTTTACACCATTGTGAACCTTACGCGTTTTTTACTCTCTGATCGAGGTTCTCGGCATTGAAAAATCTTCCTAAACTAAATCACACGTGTATATGTTGACATTTAAGAGATTTACAGTCAAGAAAGTCAAGGGCAATGGTGATATATATGCGGATTAGACACCAAAAAAAACACTCAACAAATCGCTACAATTTAAGGAATGTGTTTAGTGGCGGCATCAGATTCCTAATTGATGGAAAAGGTCTGGTGGCAAGAAAAAGCTGCTTCTAGGAGGTTATCAAGTGTTTTCGCTCGACGATTCCATTCTTGGGTGGTTGGTTTGGCCCTTGTTCCTGTAACTCGAATCTTAGCCCGGTATATCCCATTTTAATTTTACACCATTGTGAACCTTACGCCTTTTTTACTCTCTGATCGAGGTTCTCGGCATTGAAAAATCTTCGTAAACTAAATCGCACGTGTATATGTTGACATTTAAGAGATATACAGTCAAGAAAATCAAGGGCAATGGTGAAATATATGCGGATTAGACACCAAAAAAAACACTCAACAAATGGCTACAATTTAAGGAATGTGTTTAGTGACGGCATCAGATTCCTAATTGAGGGAGAAAGGTCTGGTTGCCAGAAAAGCTACTTCTAGGAGGTTGTCAAGTGTTTTCGCTCGACGATTCCATTCATGGGGGGTTGGTTTGGCCCTTGTTCCTGTAACTCGAATCCTAGCCCGGTATATCCCATTTTAATTTTACACCAATGTGAACCATACGCCTTTTTTACTCTTTGATCGAGGTTCTCGGCATTGAAAAATCTTCATAAACTAAATCGCACGTGTATATGTTGACATTTAAGAGATATACAGTCAAGAAAATTAAGGTCAATGGTGATATATATGCGGATTAGACACCAAAAAAATTAACACTCAACAAATGGCTACAATTCAAGGAATGTGTTTAGTGACGACATCAGATTCCTAAATGATGGAGAAAGTTCTGGTGGCAAGAAAAGCTGCTTCTAGGAGGTTGTCAAGTGTTTTCGCTACACGATTCCATTCTTGGGTGGTCGGTTTGGCCCTTGTTCCTGTAACTCGAATCCATGCCCGGTATATCCCATTTTAATTTTACACCATTGTGAACCTTACGCCTTTTTTACTCTCTGATCGAGGTTCTCGGCATTGAAAAATCTTCGTAAACTAAATCGCACGTGTATATGTTGACATTTAAGAGATATACAGTCAAGAAAATCAAGGGCAATGGTGAAATATATGCGGATTAGACACCAAAAAAAACACTCAACAAATGGCTACAATTTAAGGAATGTGTTTAGTGACGGCATCAGATTCCTAATTGAGGGAGAAAGGTCTGGTTGCCAGAAAAGCTACTTCTAGGAGGTTGTCAAGTGTTTTCGCTCGACGATTCCATTCATGGGGGGTTGGTTTGGCCCTCATTCCTGTAACTCGAATCCTAGCCCGGTATATCCCATTTTAATTTTACACTAAGGTGAACCATACGCCTTTTTTACTCTTTGATCGAGGTTCTCGGCATTGAAAAATCTTCATAAACTAAATCGCACGTGTATATGTTGACATTTAAGAGATATACAGTCAAGAAAATTAAGGTCAATGGTGATATATATGCGGATTAGACACCAAAAAAATTAACACTCAACAAATGGCTACAATTCAAGGAATGTGTTTAGTGACGACATCAGATTCCTAAATGATGGAGAAAGTTCTGGTGGCAAGAAAAGCTGCTTCAAGGAGGTTGTCAAGTGTTTTCGCTACACGATTCCATTCTTGGGTGGTCGGTTTGGCCCTTGTTCCTGTAACTCGAATCCAGGCCCGGTATATCCCATTTTAATTTTACACCATTGTGAACCTTACGCCTTTTTTACTCTCTGATCGAGGTTCTCGGCATTGAAAAATCTTCCTAAACTAAATCACACGTGTATATGTTGGCATTTAAGAGATTTACAGTCAAGAAAATCAAGGGCAATGGTGATATATATGCGGATTAGACACCAAAAAAAACACTCAACAAATCGCTACAATTTAAGGAATGTGTTTAGTGGCGGCATCAGATTCCTAATTGATGGAAAAGGTCTGGTGGCAAGAAAAAGCTGCTTCTAGGAGGTTATCAAGTGTTTTCGCTCGACGATTCCATTCTTGGGTGGTTGGTTTGGCCCTTGTTCCTGTAACTCGAATCTTAGCCCGGTATATCCCATTTTAATTTTACACCATTGTGAACCTTACGCCTTTTTTACTCTCTGATCGAGGTTCTCGGCATTGAAAAATCTTCGTAAACTAAATCGCACGTGTATATGTTGACATTTAAGAGATATACAGTCAAGAAAATCAAGGGCAATGGTGAAATATATGCGGATTAGACACCAAAAAAAACACTCAACAAATGGCTACAATTTAAGGAATGTGTTTAGTGACGGCATCAGATTCCTAATTGAGGGAGAAAGGTCTGGTTGCCAGAAAAGCTACTTCTAGGAGGTTGTCAAGTGTTTTCGCTCGACGATTCCATTCATGGGGGGTTGGTTTGGCCCTTGTTCCTGTAACTCGAATCCTAGCCCGGTATATCCCATTTTAATTTTACACCAATGTGAACCATACGCCTTTTTTACTCTTTGATCGAGGTTCTCGGCATTGAAAAATCTTCATAAACTAAATCGCACGTGTATATGTTGACATTTAAGAGATATACAGTCAAGAAAATTAAGGTCAATGGTGATATATATGCGGATTAGACACCAAAAAAATTAACACTCAACAAATGGCTACAATTCAAGGAATGTGTTTAGTGACGACATCAGATTCCTAAATGATGGAGAAAGTTCTGGTGGCAAGAAAAGCTGCTTCTAGGAGGTTGTCAAGTGTTTTCGCTACACGATTCCATTCTTGGGTGGTCGGTTTGGCCCTTGTTCCTGTAACTCGAATCCATGCCCGGTATATCCCATTTTAATTTTACACCATTGTGAACCTTACGCCTTTTTTACTCTCTGATCGAGGTTCTCGGCATTGAAAAATCTTCGTAAACTAAATCGCACGTGTATATGTTGACATTTAAGAGATATACAGTCAAGAAAATCAAGGGCAATGGTGAAATATATGCGGATTAGACACCAAAAAAAACACTCAACAAATGGCTACAATTTAAGGAATGTGTTTAGTGACGGCATCAGATTCCTAATTGAGGGAGAAAGGTCTGGTTGCCAGAAAAGCTACTTCTAGGAGGTTGTCAAGTGTTTTCGCTCGACGATTCCATTCATGGGGGGTTGGTTTGGCCCTCATTCCTGTAACTCGAATCCTAGCCCGGTATATCCCATTTTAATTTTACACTAAGGTGAACCATACGCCTTTTTTACTCTTTGATCGAGGTTCTCGGCATTGAAAAATCTTCATAAACTAAATCGCACGTGTATATGTTGACATTTAAGAGATATACAGTCAAGAAAATTAAGGTCAATGGTGATATATATGCGGATTAGACACCAAAAAAATTAACACTCAACAAATGGCTACAATTCAAGGAATGTGTTTAGTGACGACATCAGATTCCTAAATGATGGAGAAAGTTCTGGTGGCAAGAAAAGCTGCTTCAAGGAGGTTGTCAAGTGTTTTCGCTACACGATTCCATTCTTGGGTGGTCGGTTTGGCCCTTGTTCCTGTAACTCGAATCCAGGCCCGGTATATCCCATTTTAATTTTACACCATTGTGAACCTTACGCCTTTTTTACTCTCTGATCGAGGTTCTCGGCATTGAAAAATCTTCCTAAACTAAATCACACGTGTATATGTTGGCATTTAAGAGATTTACAGTCAAGAAAATCAAGGGCAATGGTGATATATATGCGGATTAGACACCAAAAAAAACACTCAACAAATCGCTACAATTTAAGGAATGTGTTTAGTGGCGGCATCAGATTCCTAATTGATGGAAAAGGTCTGGTGGCAAGAAAAAGCTGCTTCTAGGAGGTTATCAAGTGTTTTCGCTCGACGATTCCATTCTTGGGTGGTTGGTTTGGCCCTTGTTCCTGTAACTCGAATCTTAGCCCGGTATATCCCATTTTAATTTTACACCATTGTGAACCTTACGCCTTTTTTACTCTCTGATCGAGGTTCTCGGCATTGAAAAATCTTCGTAAACTAAATCGCACGTGTATATGTTGACATTTAAGAGATATACAGTCAAGAAAATCAAGGGCAATGGTGAAATATATGCGGATTAGACACCAAAAAAAACACTCAACAAATGGCTACAATTTAAGGAATGTGTTTAGTGACGGCATCAGATTCCTAATTGAGGGAGAAAGGTCTGGTTGCCAGAAAAGCTACTTCTAGGAGGTTGTCAAGTGTTTTCGCTCGACGATTCCATTCATGGGGGGTTGGTTTGGCCCTTGTTCCTGTAACTCGAATCCTAGCCCGGTATATCCCATTTTAATTTTACACCAATGTGAACCATACGCCTTTTTTACTCTTTGATCGAGGTTCTCGGCATTGAAAAATCTTCATAAACTAAATCGCACGTGTATATGTTGACATTTAAGAGATATACAGTCAAGAAAATTAAGGTCAATGGTGATATATATGCGGATTAGACACCAAAAAAATTAACACTCAACAAATGGCTACAATTCAAGGAATGTGTTTAGTGACGACATCAGATTCCTAAATGATGGAGAAAGTTCTGGTGGCAAGAAAAGCTGCTTCTAGGAGGTTGTCAAGTGTTTTCGCTACACGATTCCATTCTTGGGTGGTCGGTTTGGCCCTTGTTCCTGTAACTCGAATCCATGCCCGGTATATCCCATTTTAATTTTACACCATTGTGAACCTTACGCCTTTTTTACTCTCTGATCGAGGTTCTCGGCATTGAAAAATCTTCGTAAACTAAATCGCACGTGTATATGTTGACATTTAAGAGATATACAGTCAAGAAAATCAAGGGCAATGGTGAAATATATGCGGATTAGACACCAAAAAAAACACTCAACAAATGGCTACAATTTAAGGAATGTGTTTAGTGACGGCATCAGATTCCTAATTGAGGGAGAAAGGTCTGGTTGCCAGAAAAGCTACTTCTAGGAGGTTGTCAAGTGTTTTCGCTCGACGATTCCATTCATGGGGGGTTGGTTTGGCCCTCATTCCTGTAACTCGAATCCTAGCCCGGTATATCCCATTTTAATTTTACACTAAGGTGAACCATACGCCTTTTTTACTCTTTGATCGAGGTTCTCGGCATTGAAAGATCTTCATAAACTAAATCGCACGTGTATATGTTGACATTTAAGAGATATACAATCAAGAAAATTAAGGTCAATGGTGATATATATGCGGATTAGACACCAAAAAAATTAACACTCAACAAATGGCTACAATTCAAGGAATGTGTTTAGTGACGACATCAGATTCCTAAATGATGGAGAAAGTTCTGGTGGCAAGAAAAGCTGCTTCAAGGAGGTTGTCAAGTGTTTTCGCTACACGATTCCATTCTTGGGTGGTCGGTTTGGCCCTTGTTCCTGTAACTCGAATCCAGGCCCGGTATATCCCATTTTAATTTTACACCATTGTGAACCTTACGCCTTTTTTACTCTCTGATCGAGGTTCTCGGCATTGAAAAATCTTCCTAAACTAAATCACACGTGTATATGTTGGCATTTAAGAGATTTACAGTCAAGAAAATCAAGGGCAATGGTGATATATATGCGGATTAGACACCAAAAAAAACACTCAACAAATCGCTACAATTTAAGGAATGTGTTTAGTGGCGGCATCAGATTCCTAATTGATGGAAAAGGTCTGGTGGCAAGAAAAGCTGCTTCTAGGAGGTTATCAAGTGTTTTCGCTCGACGATTCCATTCTTGGGTGGTTGGTTTGGCCCTTGTTCCTGTAACTCGAATCTTAGCCCGGTATATCCCATTTTAATTTTACACCATTGTGAACCTTACGTCTTTTTTACTCTCTGATCGAGGTTCTCGGCATTGAAAAATCTTCGTAAACTAAATCACACGTGTATATGTTGACATTTAAGAGATATACAGTCAAGAAAATCAAGGGCAATGGTGAAATATATGCGGATTAGACACCAAAAAAAACACTCAACAAATGGCTACAATTTAAGGAATGTGTTTAGTGACGGCATCAGATTCCTAATTGAGGGAGAAAGGTCTGGTTGCCAGAAAAGCTACTTCTAGAAGGTTGTCAAGTGTTTTCGCTCGACGATTCCATTCATGGGGGTTGGTTTGGCCCTTGTTCCTGTAACTAGAATACTAGCCCGGTATATCCCATTTTAATTTTACACCAATGTGAACCATACGTCTTTTTTACTCTCTGATCGAGGTTCTCGGCATTGAAAAATCTTCATAAACTAAATCGCACGTGTATATGTTGACATTTAAGAGATATACAGTCAAGAAAATCAAGGTCAATTGTGATATATATCCGGATTAGATACCAAAAAAATAAACACTCAACAAATGGCTACAATTCGAGGAATGCGTTTAGTGACGGCATCAGATTCCTAAATGATGGAGAAAGTTCTGGTGGCAAGAGAAGCTGCTTCTAGGAGGTTGTCAAGTGTTTTCGCTACACGATTCCATTCTTGGGTGGTTGGTTTGGCCCTTGTTCCTGTAACTCGAATCCATGCCCGGTATATCCCATTTTAATTTTACACCATTGTGAACCTTACGCCTTTTTTACTCTCTGATCGAGGTTCTCGGCATTGAAAAATCTTCCTAAACTAAATCACAAGTGTATATGTTGACATTTAAGAGATTTACAGTCAAGAAAATCAAGGGCAATGGTGATATATATGCGGATTAGACACCAAAAAAACACTCAACAAATCGCTACAATTTAAGGAATGTGTTTAGTGGCGGCATCAGATTCCTAATTGATGGAAAAGGTCTGGTGGCAAGAAAAGCTGCTTCTAGGAGGTTATCAAGTGTTTTCGCTCGACGAATCCATTCTTGGGTGGTTGGTTTGGCCCTTGTTCTTGTAACTCGAATCTTAGCCCGGTATATCCCATTTTAATTTTACACCATTGTGAACCTTACGTCTTTTCTACTCTCTGATCGAGGTTCTCGGCATTGAAAAATCTTCATAAACTAAATCACACGTGTATATGTTGACATTTAAGAGATATACAGTCAAGAAAATCAAGGGCAATGGTGAAATATATGCGGATTAGACACCAAAAAAAACACTCAACAAATGGCTACAATTTAAGGAATGTGTTTAGTGATGGCATCAGATTCCTAATTGAGGGAGAAAGGTCTGGTTGCCAGAAAAGCTACTTCTAGGAGGTTGTCAAGTGTTTTCGCTCGACGATTCCATTCATGGGGGGTTGGTTTGGCCCTTGTTCCTGTAACTAGAATCCTAGCCCGGTATATCCCATTTTAATTTTACACCAATGTGAACCATACGCCTTTTTTACTCTCTGATCGAGGTTCTCGGCATTGAAAAATCTTCATAAACTAAATCGCACGTGTATATGTTAACATTTAAGAGATATACAGTCAAGAAAATCAAGGTCAATTGTGATATATATCCGGATTAGACACCAAAAAAATAAACACTCAACAAATGGCTACAATTCAAGGAATGTGTTTAGTGACGGCATCAGATTCCTAAATGATGGAGAAAGTTCTGGTGGCAAGAAAAGCTGCTTCTAGGAGGTTGTCAAGTGTTTTCGCTACACGATTCCATTCTTGGGTGGTTGGTTTGGCCCTTGTTCCTGTAACTCGAATCCATGCCCGGTATATCCCATTTTAATTTTACACCATTGTGAACCTTACGCCTTTTTTACTCTCTGATCGAGGTTCTCGGCATTGAAAAATCTTCCTAAACTAAATCACACGAGTATATGTTGACATTTAAGAGATTTACAGTCAAGAAAATCAAGGGCAATGGTGATATATATGCGGATTAGACACAAAAAAAAACACTCAACAAATCGCTACAATTTAAGGAATGTGTTTAGTGGCGGCATCAGATTCCTAATTGATGGAAAAGGTCTGGTGGCAAGAAAAGCTGCTTCTAGGAGGTTATCAAGTGTTTTCGCTCGACGATTCCATTCTTGGGTGGTTGGTTTGGCCCTTGTTCCTGTAACTCGAATCTTAGCCCGGTATATCCCATTTTAATTTTACACCATTGTGAACCTTACGTCTTTTTTACTCTCTGATCGAGGTTCTCGGCATTGAAAAATCTTCGTAAACTAAATCACACGTGTATATGTTGACATTTAAGAGATATACAGTCAAGAAAATCAAGGGCAATGGTGAAATATATGCGGATTAGACACCAAAAAAAACACTCAACAAATGGCTACAATTTAAGGAATGTGTTTAGTGACGGCATCAGATTCCTAATTGAGGGAGAAAGGTCTGGTTGCCAGAAAAGCTACTTCTAGAAGGTTGTCAAGTGTTTTCGCTCGACGATTCCATTCATGGGGGTTGGTTTGGCCCTTGTTCCTGTAACTAGAATACTAGCCCGGTATATCCCATTTTAATTTTACACCAATGTGAACCATACGCCTTTTTTACTCTCTGATCGAGGTTCTCGGCATTGAAAAATCTTCATAAACTAAATCGCACGTGTATATGTTGACATTTAAGAGATATACAGTCAAGAAAATCAAGGTCAATTGTGATATATATCCGGATTAGATACCAAAAAAATAAACACTCAACAAATGGCTACAATTCGAGGAATGCGTTTAGTGACGGCATCAGATTCCTAAATGATGGAGAAAGTTCTGGTGGCAAGAGAAGCCGCTTCTAGGAGGTTGTCAAGTGTTTTCGCTACACGATTCCATTCTTGGGTGGTTGGTTTGGCCCTTGTTCCTGTAACTCGAATCCATGCCCGGTATATCCCATTTTAATTTTACACCATTGTGAACCTTACGCCTTTTTTACTCTCTGATCGAGGTTCTCGGCATTGAAAAATCTTCCTAAACTAAATCACACGTGTATATGTTGACATTTAAGAGATTTACAGTCAAGAAAATCAAGGGCAATGGTGATATATTTGCGGATTAGACACCAAAAAAAACACTCAACAAATCGCTACAATTTAAGGAATGTGTTTAGTGGCGGCATCAGATTCCTAATTGATGGAAAAGGTCTGGTGGCAAGAAAAGCTGCTTCTAGGAGGTTATCAAGTGTTTTCGCTCGACGATTCCATTCTTGGGTGGTTGGTTTGGCCCTTGTTCCTGTAACTCGAATCTTAGCCCGGTATATCCCATTTTAATTTTACACCATTGTGAACCTTACGTCTTTTTTACTCTCTGATCGAGGTTCTCGGCATTGAAAAATCTTCGTAAACTAAATCACACGTGTATATGTTGACATTTAAGAGATATACAGTCAAGAAAATCAAGGGTAATGGTGAAATATATGCGGATTAGACACCAAAAAAAACACTCAACAAATGGCTACAATTTAAGGAATGTGTTTAGTGACGGCATCAGATTCCTAATTGAGGGAGAAAGGTCTGGTTGCCAGAAAAGCTACTTCTAGAAGGTTGTCAAGTGTTTTCGCTCGACGATTCCATTCATGGGGGTTGGTTTGGCCCTTGTTCCTGTAACTAGAATACTAGCCCGGTATATCCCATTTTAATTTTACACCAATGTGAACCATACGCCTTTTTTACTCTCTGATCGAGGTTCTCGGCATTGAAAAATCTTCATAAACTAAATCGCACGTGTATATGTTGACATTTAAGAGAAATACAGTCAAGAAAATCAAGGTCAATTGTGATATATATCCGGATTAGATACCAAAAAAAACACTCAACAAATCGCTACAATTTAAGGAATGTGTTTAGTGGCGGCATCAGATTCCTAATTGATGGAAAAGGTCTGGTGGCAAGAAAAGCTGCTTCTAGGAGGTTATCAAGTGTTTTCGCTCGACGATTCCATTCTTGGGTGGTCGGTTTGGCCCTTGTTCCTGTAACTCGAATCCATGCCCGGTATATCCCATTTTAATTTTACACCATTGTGAACCTTACGCCTTTTTTACTCTCTGATCGAGGTTCTCGGCATTGAAAAATCTTCCTAAACTAAATCACACGTGTATATGTTGACATTTAAGAGATTTACAGTCAAGAAAATCAAGGGCAATGGTGATATATATGCGGATTAGACACCAAAAAAAACACTCAACAAATCGCTACAATTTAAGGAATGTGTTTAGTGGCGGCATCAGATTCCTAATTGATGGAAAAGGTCTGGTGGCAAGAAAAGCTGCTTCTAGGAGGTTATCAAGTGTTTTCGCTCGACGATTCCATTCTTGGGTGGTTGGTTTGGCCCTTGTTCCTGTAACTCGAATCTTAGCCCGGTATATCCCATTTTAATTTTACACCATTGTGAACCTTACGTCTTTTTTACTCTCTGATCGAGGTTCTCGGCATTGAAAAATCTTCGTAAACTAAATCACACGTGTATATGTTGACATTGAAGAGATATACAGTCAAGAAAATCAAGGGCAATGGTGAAATATATGCGGATTAGACACCAAAAAAAACACTCAACAAATGGCTACAATTTAAGGAATGTGTTTAGTGACGGCATCAGATTCCTAATTGAGGGAGAAAGGTCTGGTTGCCAGAAAAGCTACTTCTAGAAGGTTGTCAAGTGTTTTCGCTCGACGATTCCATTCATGGGGGTTGGTTTGGCCCTTGTTCCTGTAACTAGAATACTAGCCCGGTATATCCCATTTTAATTTTACACCAATGTGAACCATACGCCTTTTTTACTCTCTGATCGAGGTTCTCGGCATTGAAAAATCTTCATAAACTAAATCGCACGTGTATATGTTGACATTTAAGAGATATACAGTCAAGAAAATCAAGGTCAATTGTGATATATATCCGGATTAGATACCAAAAAAATAAACACTCAACAAATGGCTACAATTCGAGGAATGCGTTTAGTGACGGCATCAGATTCCTAAATGATGGAGAAAGTTCTGGTGGCAAGAGAAGCTGCTTCTAGGAGGTTGTCAAGTGTTTTCGCTACACGATTCCATTCTTGGGTGGTTGGTTTGGCCCTTGTTCCTGTAACTCGAATCCATGCCCGGTATATCCCATTTTAATTTTACACCATTGTGAACCTTACGCCTTTTTTACTCTCTGATCGAGGTTCTCGGCATTGAAAAATCTTCCTAAACTAAATCACAAGTGTATATGTTGACATTTAAGAGATTTACAGTCAAGAAAATCAAGGGCAATGGTGATATATATGCGGATTAGACACCAAAAAAACACTCAACAAATCGCTACAATTTAAGGAATGTGTTTAGTGGCGGCATCAGATTCCTAATTGATGGAAAAGGTCTGGTGGCAAGAAAAGCTGCTTCTAGGAGGTTATCAAGTGTTTTCGCTCGACGAATCCATTCTTGGGTGGTTGGTTTGGCCCTTGTTCCTGTAACTCGAATCTTAGCCCGGTATATCCCATTTTAATTTTACACCATTGTGAACCTTACGTCTTTTCTACTCTCTGATCGAGGTTCTCGGCATTGAAAAATCTTCATAAACTAAATCACACGTGTATATGTTGACATTTAAGAGATATACAGTCAAGAAAATCAAGGGCAATGGTGAAATATATGCGGATTAGACACCAAAAAAAACACTCAACAAATGGCTACAATTTAAGGAATGTGTTTAGTGATGGCATCAGATTCCTAATTGAGGTAGAAAGGTCTGGTTGCCAGAAAAGCTACTTCTAGGAGGTTGTCAAGTGTTTTCGCTCGACGATTCCATTCATGGGGGGTTGGTTTGGCCCTTGTTCCTGTAACTAAAATCCTAGCTCGGTATATCCCATTTTAATTTTACACCAATGTGAACCATACGCCTTTTTTACTCTCTGATCGAGGTTCTCGGCATTGAAAAATCTTCATAAACTAAATCGCACGTGTATATGTTAACATTTAAGAGATATACAGTCAAGAAAATCAAGGTCAATTGTGATATATATCCGGATTAGACACCAAAAAAATAAACACTCAACAAATGGCTACAATTCAAGGAATGTGTTTAGTGACGGCATCAGATTCCTAAATGATGGAGAAAGTTCTGGTGGCAAGAAAAGCTGCTTCTAGAAGGTTGTCAAGTGTTTTCGCTACACGATTCCATTCTTGGGTGGTTGGTTTGGCCCTTGTTCCTGTAACTCGAATCCATGCCCGGTATATCCCATTTTAATTTTACACCATTGTGAACCTTACGCCTTTTTTACTCTCTGATCGAGTTTCTCGGCATTGAAAAATCTTCCTAAACTAAATCACACGAGTATATGTTGACATTTAAGAGATTTACAGTCAAGAAAATCAAGGGCAATGGTGATATATATGCGGATTAGACACCAAAAAAAACACTCAACAAATCGCTACAATTTAAGGAATGTGTTTAGTGGCGGCATCAGATTCCTAATTGATGGAAAAGGTCTGGTGGCAAGAAAAGCTGCTTCTAGGAGGTTATCAAGTGCTTTCGCTCGACGATTCCATTCTTGGGTGGTTGGTTTGGCCCTTGTTTCTGTAACTCGAATCTTAGCCCGGTATATCCCATTTTAATTTTACACCATTGTGAACCTTACGTCTTTTTTACTCTCTGATCGAGGTTCTCGGCATTGAAAAATCTTCGTAAACTAAATCACACGTGTATATGTTGACATTTAAGAGATATACAGTCAAGAAAATCAAGGGCAATGGTGAAATATATGCGGATTAGACACCAAAAAAAACACTCAACAAATGGCTACAATTTAAGGAATGTGTTTAGTAACGGCATCAGATTCCTAATTGAGGGAGAAAGGTCTGGTTGCCAGAAAAGCTACTTCTAGGAGGTTGTCAAGTGTTTTCGCTCGACGATTCCATTCATGGGGGGTTGGTTTGGCCCTTGTTCCTGTAACTAGATTCCTAGCCCGGTATATCCCACTTTAATTTTACACCAATGTGAACCATACGCCTTTTTTACTCTCTGATCGAGGTTCTCGGCATTGAAAAATCTTCATAAACTAAATCGCACGTGTATATGTTGACATTTTAGAGATATACAGTCAAGAAAATCAAGGTCAATTGTGATATATATCCGGATTAGACACCAAAAAAATAAACACTCAACAAATGGCTACAATTCAAGGAATGTGTTTAGTGACGGCATCAGATTCCTAAATGATGGAGAAAGTTCTGGTGGCAAGAAAAGCTGCTTCTAGGAGGTTGTCAAGTGTTTTCGCTACACGATTTCATTCTTGGGTGGTTGGTTTGGCCCTTGTTCCTGTAACTCGAATCCATGCCCGGTATATCCCATTTTAATTTTACACCATTGTGAACCTTACGCCTTTTTTACTCTCTGATCGAGGTTCTCGGCATTGAAAAATCTTCCTAAACTAAATCACACGTGTATATGTTGACATTTAAGAGATTTACAGTCAAGAAAATCAAGGGCAATGGTGATATATATGCGGATTAGACACCAAAAAAAACACTCAACAAATCGCTACAATTTAAGGAATGTGTTTAGTGGCGGCATCAGATTCCTAATTGATGGAAAAGGTCTGGTGGCAAGAAAAGCTGCTTTTAGGAGGTTATCAAGTGTTTTCGCTCGACGATTCCATTCTTGGGTGGTTGGTTTGGCCCTTGTTCCTGTAACTCGAATCTTAGCCCGGTATATCCCATTTTAATTTTACACCATTGTGAACCTTACGTCTTTTTTACTCTCTGGTCGAGGTTCTCGGCATTGAAAAATCTTCGTAAACTAAATCACACGTGTATATGTTGACATTTAAGAGATATACAGTCAAGAAAATCAAGGGCAATGGTGAAATATATGCGGATTAGACACCAAAAAAAACACTCAACAAATGGCTACAATTTAAGGAATGTGTTTAGTGACGGCATCAGATTCCTAATTGAGGGAGAAAGGTCTGGTTGCCAGAAAAGCTACTTCTAGAAGGTTGTCAAGTGTTTTCGCTCGACGATTCCATTCATGGGGGTTGGTTTGGCCCTTGTTCCTGTAACTAGAATACTAGCCCGGTATATCCCATTTTAATTTTACACCAATGTGAACCATACGCCTTTTTTACTCTCTGATCGAGGTTCTCGGCATTGAAAAATCTTCATAAACTAAATCGCACGTGTATATGTTGACATTTAAGAGATATACAGTCAAGAAAATCAAGGTCAATTGTGATATATATCCGGATTAGATACCAAAAAAATAAACACTCAACAAATGGCTACAATTCGAGGAATGCGTTTAGTGACGGCATCAGATTCCTAAATGATGGAGAAAGTTCTGGTGGCAAGAGAAGCTGCTTCTAGGAGGTTGTCAAGTGTTTTCGCTACACGATTCCATTCTTGGGTGGTTGGTTTGGCCCTTGTTCCTGTAACTCGAATCCATGCCCGGTATATCCCATTTTAATTTTACACCATTGTGAACCTTACGCCTTTTTTACTCTCTGATCGAGGTTCTCGGCATTGAAAAATCTTCCTAAACTAAATCACAAGTGTATATGTTGACATTTAAGAGATTTACAGTCAAGAAAATCAAGGGCAATGGTGATATATATGCGGATTAGACACCAAAAAAACACTCAACAAATCGCTACAATTTAAGGAATGTGTTTAGTGGCGGCATCAGATTCCTAATTGATGGAAAAGGTCTGGTGGCAAGAAAAGCTGCTTCTAGGAGGTTATCAAGTGTTTTCGCTCGACGAATCCATTCTTGGGTGGTTGGTTTGGCCCTTGTTCCTGTAACTCGAATCTTAGCCCGGTATATCCCATTTTAATTTTACACCATTGTGAACCTTACGTCTTTTCTACTCTCTGATCGAGGTTCTCGGCATTGAAAAATCTTCATAAACTAAATCACACGTGTATATGTTGACATTTAAGAGATATACAGTCAAGAAAATCAAGGGCAATGGTGAAATATATGCGGATTAGACACAAAAAAAAACACTCAACAAATGGCTACAATTTAAGGAATGTGTTTAGTGATGGCATCAGATTCCTAATTGAGGGAGAAAGGTCTGGTTGCCAGAAAAGCTACTTCTAGGAGGTTGTCAAGTGTTTTCGCTCGACGATTCCATTCATGGGGGGTTGGTTTGGCCCTTGTTCCTGTAACTAGAATCCTAGCCCGGTATATCCCATTTTAATTTTACACCAATGTGAACCATACGCCTTTTTTACTCTCTGATCGAGGTTCTCGACATTGAAAATTCTTCGTAAACTAAATCACACGTGTATATGTTGACATTTAAGAGATATACAGTCAAGAAAATCAAGGGCAATAGTGATATATAAGCGGATTAGACACCAAAAAAAAACACTCAACAAATGGTTACAAATTAGGGAATCTGTTTAGTGACGGCAACAGATTCGTAAATGATGGAGAAAGGTCTTGTCGCAAGAAAAGCTGCTTCTAGGAGGTTGCCAAGTGTTTACGCTCGACGATTCCATTCTTGGGTGGTTGGTTTGGCCCTTGTTCCTGTAACTCGAATCCTAGCCCGGTATATCCCATTTTAATTTTACACCAATGTGAACCATACGCCTTTTTTACTCTCTGATCGAGGTTCTCGGCATTGAAAAATCTTCATAAACTAAATCGCACGTGTATATGTTGACATTTAAGAGATATACAGTCAAGAAAATCAAGGTCAATGGTGATATATATGCGGATTAGACACCAAAAAAATAAACACTCAACAAATGGCTACAATTCAAGGAATGTGTCTAGTGACGGCATCAGATTCCTAAATGATGGAGAAAGTTCTGGTGGCAAGAAAAGCTGCTTCTTGGAGGTTGTCAAGTGTTTTCGCTACACGATTCCATTCTTGGGTGGTTGGTTTGGCCCGTGTTCCTGTAACTCGAATCCATGCCCGGTATATCCCATTTTAATTTTACACCATTGTGAACCTTACGCGTTTTTTACTCTCTGATCGAGGTTCTCGGCATTGAAAAATCTTCCTAAACTAAATCACACATGTATATGTTGACATTTAAGAGATTTACAGTCAAGAAAGTCAAGGGCAATGGTGATATATATGCGGATTAGACACCAAAAAAAACACTCAACAAATCGCTACAATTTAAGGAATGTGTTTAGTGGCGGCATCAGATTCCTAATTGATGGAAAAGGTCTGGTGGCAAGAAAAAGCTGCTTCTAGGAGGTTATCAAGTGTTTTCGCTCGACGATTCCATTCTTGGGTGGTTGGTTTGGCCCTTGTTCCTGTAACTCGAATCTTAGCCCGGTATATCCCATTTTAATTTTACACCATTGTGAACCTTACGCCTTTTTTACTCTCTGATCGAGGTTCTCGGCATTGAAAAATCTTCGTAAACTAAATCGCACGTGTATATGTTGACATTTAAGAGATATACAGTCAAGAAAATCAAGGGCAATGGTGAAATATATGCGGATTAGACACCAAAAAAAACACTCAACAAATGGCTACAATTTAAGGAATGTGTTTAGTGACGGCATCAGATTCCTAATTGAGGGAGAAAGGTCTGGTTGCCAGAAAAGCTACTTCTAGGAGGTTGTCAAGTGTTTTCGCTCGACGATTCCATTCATGGGGGGTTGGTTTGGCCCTTGTTCCTGTAACTCGAATCCTAGCCCGGTATATCCCATTTTAATTTTACACCAATGTGAACCATACGCCTTTTTTACTCTTTGATCGAGGTTCTCGGCATTGAAAAATCTTCATAAACTAAATCGCACGTGTATATGTTGACATTTAAGAGATATACAGTCAAGAAAATTAAGGTCAATGGTGATATATATGCGGATTAGACACCAAAAAAATTAACACTCAACAAATGGCTACAATTCAAGGAATGTGTTTAGTGACGACATCAGATTCCTAAATGATGGAGAAAGTTCTGGTGGCAAGAAAAGCTGCTTCTAGGAGGTTGTCAAGTGTTTTCGCTACACGATTCCATTCTTGGGTGGTCGGTTTGGCCTTTGTTCCTGTAACTCGAATCCATGCCCGGTATATCCCATTTTAATTTTACACCATTGTGAACCTTACGCCTTTTTTACTCTCTGATCGAGGTTCTCGGCATTGAAAAATCTTCGTAAACTAAATCGCACGTGTATATGTTGACATTTAAGAGATATACAGTCAAGAAAATCAAGGGCAATGGTGAAATATATGCGGATTAGACACCAAAAAAAACACTCAACAAATGGCTACAATTTAAGGAATGTGTTTAGTGACGGCATCAGATTCCTAATTGAGGGAGAAAGGTCTGGTTGCCAGAAAAGCTACTTCTAGGAGGTTGTCAAGTGTTTTCGCTCGACGATTCCATTCATGGGGGGTTGGTTTGGCCCTCGTTCCTGTAACTCGAATCCTAGCCCGGTATATCTCATTTTAATTTTACACTAAGGTGAACCATACGCCTTTTTTACTCTTTGATCGAGGTTCTCGGCATTGAAAAATCTTCATAAACTAAATCGCACGTGTATATGTTGACATTTAAGAGATATACAGTCAAGAAAATTAAGGTCAATGGTGATATATATGCGGATTAGACACCAAAAAAATTAACACTCAACAAATGGCTACAATTCAAGGAATGTGTTTAGTGACGACATCAGATTCCTAAATGATGGAGAAAGTTCTGGTGGCAAGAAAAGCTGCTTCAAGGAGGTTGTCAAGTGTTTTCGCTACACGATTCCATTCTTGGGTGGTCGGTTTGGCCCTTGTTCCTGTAACTCGAATCCATGCCCGGTATATCCCATTTTAATTTTACACCATTGTGAACCTTACGCCTTTTTTACTCTCTGATCGAGGTTCTCGGCATTGAAAAATCTTCCTAAACTAAATCACACGTGTATATGTTGACATTTAAGAGATTTACAGTCAAGAAAATCAAGGGCAATGGTGATATATATGCGGATTAGACACCAAAAAAAACACTCAACAAATCGCTACAATTTAAGGAATGTGTTTAGTGGCGGCATCAGATTCCTAATTGATGGAAAAGGTCTGGTGGCAAGAAAAGCTGCTTCTAGGAGGTTATCAAGTGTTTTCGCTCGACGATTCCATTCTTGGGTGGTTGGTTTGGCCCTTGTTCCTGTAACTCGAATCTTAGCCCGGTATATCCCATTTTAATTTTACACCATTGTGAACCTTACGTCTTTTTTACTCTCTGATCGAGGTTCTCGGCATTGAAAAATCTTCGTAAACTAAATCACACGTGTATATGTTGACATTTAAGAGATATACAGTCAAGAAAATCAAGGGCAATGGTGAAATATATGCGGATTAGACACCAAAAAAAACACTCAACAAATGGCTACAATTTAAGGAATGTGTTTAGTGACGGCATCAGATTCCTAATTGAGGGAGAAAGGTCTGGTTGCCAGAAAAGCTACTTCTAGAAGGTTGTCAAGTGTTTTCGCTCGACGATTCCATTCATGGGGGTTGGTTTGGCCCTTGTTCCTGTAACTAGAATACTAGCCCGGTATATCCCATTTTAATTTTACACCAATGTGAACCATACGCCTTTTTTACTCTCTGATCGAGGTTCTCGGCATTGAAAAATCTTCATAAACTAAATCGCACGTGTATATGTTGACATTTAAGAGATATACAGTCAAGAAAATCAAGGTCAATTGTGATATATATCCGGATTAGATACCAAAAAAATAAACACTCAACAAATGGCTACAATTCGAGGAATGCGTTTAGTGACGGCATCAGATTCCTAAATGATGGAGAAAGTTCTGGTGGCAAGAGAAGCTGCTTCTAGGAGGTTGTCAAGTGTTTTCGCTACACGATTCCATTCTTGGGTGGTTGGTTTGGCCCTTGTTCCTGTAACTCGAATCCATGCCCGGTATATCCCATTTTAATTTTACACCATTGTGAACCTTACGCCTTTTTTACTCTCTGATCGAGGTTCTCGGCATTGAAAAATCTTCCTAAACTAAATCACAAGTGTATATGTTGACATTTAAGAGATTTACAGTCAAGAAAATCAAGGGCAATGGTGATATATATGCGGATTAGACACCAAAAAAACACTCAACAAATCGCTACAATTTAAGGAATGTGTTTAGTGGCGGCATCAGATTCCTAATTGATGGAAAAGGTCTGGTGGCAAGAAAAGCTGCTTCTAGGAGGTTATCAAGTGTTTTCGCTCGACGAATGCATTCTTGGGTGGTTGGTTTGGCCCTTGTTCCTGTAACTCGAATCTTAGCCCGGTATATCCCATTTTAATTTTACACCATTGTGAACCTTACGTCTTTTCTACTCTCTGATCGAGGTTCTCGGCATTGAAAAATCTTCATAAACTAAATCACACGTGTATATGTTGACATTTAAGAGATATACAGTCAAGAAAATCAAGGGCAATGGTGAAATATATGCGGATTAGACACCAAAAAAAACACTCAACAAATGGCTACAATTTAAGGAATGTGTTTAGTGATGGCATCAGATTCCTAATTGAGGGAGAAAGGTCTGGCTGCCAGAAAAGCTACTTCTAGGAGGTTGTCAAGTGTTTTCGCTCGACGATTCCATTCATGGGGGGTTGGTTTGGCCCTTGTTCCTGTAACTAGAATCCTAGCCCGGTATATCCCATTTTAATTTTACACCAATGTGAACCATACGCCTTTTTTACTCTCTGATCGAGGTTCTCGGCATTGAAAAATCTTCATAAACTAAATCGCACGTGTATATGTTAACATTTAAGAGATATACAGTCAAGAAAATCAAGGTCAATTGTGATATATATCCGGATTAGACACCAAAAAAATAAACACTCAACAAATGGCTACAATTCAAGGAATGTGTTTAGTGACGGCATCAGATTCCTAAATGATGGAGAAAGTTCTGGTGGCAAGAAAAGCTGCTTCTAGGAGGTTGTCAAGTGTTTTCGCTACACGATTCCATTCTTGGGTGGTTGGTTTGGCCCTTGTTCCTGTAACTCGAATCCATGCCCGGTATATCCCATTTTAATTTTACACCATTGTGAACCTTACGCCTTTTTTACTCTCTGATCGAGGTTCTCGGCATTGAAAAATCTTCCTAAACTAAATCACACGAGTATATGTTGACATTTAAGAGATTTACAGTCAAGAAAATCAAGGGCAATGGTGATATATATGCGGATTAGACACCAAAAAAAACACTCAACAAATCGCTACAATTTAAGGAATGTGTTTAGTGGCGGCATCAGATTCCTAATTGATGGAAAAGGTCTGGTGGCAAGAAAAGCTGCTTCTAGGAGGTTATCAAGTGCTTTCGCTCGACGATTCCATTCTTGGGTGGTTGGTTTGGCCCTTGTTTCTGTAACTCGAATCTTAGCCCGGTATATCCCATTTTAATTTTACACCATTGTGAACCTTACGTCTTTTTTACTCTCTGATCGAGGTTCTCGGCATTGAAAAATCTTCGTAAACTAATTCACACGTGTATATGTTGACATTTAAGAGATATACAGTCAAGAAAATCAAGGGCAATGGTGAAATATATGCGGATTAGACACCAAAAAAAACACTCAACAAATGGCTACAATTTAAGGAATGTGTTTAGTAACGGCATCAGATTCCTAATTGAGGGAGAAAGGTCTGGTTGCCAGAAAAGCTACTTCTAGGAGGTTGTCAAGTGTTTTCGCTCGACGATTCCATTCATGGGGGGTTGGTTTGGCCCTTGTTCCTGTAACTAGATTCCTAGCCCGGTATATCCCATTTTAATTTTACACCAATGTGAACCATACGCCTTTTTTACTCTCTGATCGAGGTTCTCGGCATTGAAAAATCTTCATAAACTAAATCGCACGTGTATATGTTGACATTTTAGAGATATACAGTCAAGAAAATCAAGGTCAATTGTGATATATATCCGGATTAGACACCAAAAAAATAAACACTCAACAAATGGCTACAATTCAAGGAATGTGTTTAGTGACGGCATCAGATTCCTAAATGATGGAGAAAGTTCTGGTGGCAAGAAAAGCTGCTTCTAGGAGGTTGTCAAGTGTTTTCGCTACACGATTTCATTCTTGGGTGGTTGGTTTGGCCCTTGTTCCTGTAACTCGAATCCATGCCCGGTATATCCCATTTTAATTTTACACCATTGTGAACCTTACGCCTTTTTTACTCTCTGATCGAGGTTCTCGGCATTGAAAAATCTTCCTAAACTAAATCACACGTGTATATGTTGACATTTAAGAGATTTACAGTCAAGAAAATCAAGGGCAATGGTGATATATATGCGGATTAGACACCAAAAAAAACACTCAACAAATCGCTACAATTTAAGGAATGTGTTTAGTGGCGGCATCAGATTCCTAATTGATGGAAAAGGTCTGGTGGCAAGAAAAGCTGCTTCTAGGAGGTTATCAAGTGTTTTCGCTCGACGATTCCATTCTTGGGTGGTTGGTTTGGCCCTTGTTCCTGTAACTCGAATCTTAGCCCGGTATATCCCATTTTAATTTTACACCATTGTGAACCTTACGTCTTTTTTACTCTCTGATCGAGGTTCTCGGCATTGAAAAATCTTCGTAAACTAAATCACACGTGTATATGTTGACATTTAAGAGATATACAGTCAAGAAAATCAAGGGCAATGGTGAAATATATGCGGATTAGACACCAAAAAAAACACTCAACAAATGGCTACAATTTAAGGAATGTGTTTAGTGATGGCATCAGATTCCTAATTGAGGGAGAAAGGTCTGGCTGCCAGAAAAGCTACTTCTAGGAGGTTGTCAAGTGTTTTCGCTCGACGATTCCATTCATGGGGGGTTGGTTTGGCCCTTGTTCCTGTAACTAGAATCCTAGCCCGGTATATCCCATTTTAATTTTACACCAATGTGAACCATACGCCTTTTTTACTCTCTGATCGAGGTTCTCGGCATTGAAAAATCTTCATAAACTAAATCGCACGTGTATATGTTAACATTTAAGAGATATACAGTCAAGAAAATCAAGGTCAATTGTGATATATATCCGGATTAGACACCAAAAAAATAAACACTCAACAAATGGCTACAATTCAAGGAATGTGTTTAGTGACGGCATCAGATTCCTAAATGATGGAGAAAGTTCTGGTGGCAAGAAAAGCTGCTTCTAGGAGGTTGTCAAGTGTTTTCGCTACACGATTCCATTCTTGGGTGGTTGGTTTGGCCCTTGTTCCTGTAACTCGAATCCATGCCCGGTATATCCCATTTTAATTTTACACCATTGTGAACCTTACGCCTTTTTTACTCTCTGATCGAGGTTCTCGGCATTGAAAAATCTTCCTAAACTAAATCACACGAGTATATGTTGACATTTAAGAGATTTACAGTCAAGAAAATCAAGGGCAATGGTGATATATATGCGGATTAGACACCAAAAAAAACACTCAACAAATCGCTACAATTTAAGGAATGTGTTTAGTGGCGGCATCAGATTCCTAATTGATGGAAAAGGTCTGGTGGCAAGAAAAGCTGCTTCTAGGAGGTTATCAAGTGCTTTCGCTCGACGATTCCATTCTTGGGTGGTTGGTTTGGCCCTTGTTTCTGTAACTCGAATCTTAGCCCGGTATATCCCATTTTAATTTTACACCATTGTGAACCTTACGTCTTTTTTACTCTCTGATCGAGGTTCTCGGCATTGAAAAATCTTCGTAAACTAATTCACACGTGTATATGTTGACATTTAAGAGATATACAGTCAAGAAAATCAAGGGCAATGGTGAAATATATGCGGATTAGACACCAAAAAAAACACTCAACAAATGGCTACAATTTAAGGAATGTGTTTAGTAACGGCATCAGATTCCTAATTGAGGGAGAAAGGTCTGGTTGCCAGAAAAGCTACTTCTAGGAGGTTGTCAAGTGTTTTCGCTCGACGATTCCATTCATGGGGGGTTGGTTTGGCCCTTGTTCCTGTAACTAGATTCCTAGCCCGGTATATCCCATTTTAATTTTACACCAATGTGAACCATACGCCTTTTTTACTCTCTGATCGAGGTTCTCGGCATTGAAAAATCTTCATAAACTAAATCGCACGTGTATATGTTGACATTTTAGAGATATACAGTCAAGAAAATCAAGGTCAATTGTGATATATATCCGGATTAGACACCAAAAAAATAAACACTCAACAAATGGCTACAATTCAAGGAATGTGTTTAGTGACGGCATCAGATTCCTAAATGATGGAGAAAGTTCTGGTGGCAAGAAAAGCTGCTTCTAGGAGGTTGTCAAGTGTTTTCGCTACACGATTTCATTCTTGGGTGGTTGGTTTGGCCCTTGTTCCTGTAACTCGAATCCATGCCCGGTATATCCCATTTTAATTTTACACCATTGTGAACCTTACGCCTTTTTTACTCTCTGATCGAGGTTCTCGGCATTGAAAAATCTTCCTAAACTAAATCACACGTGTATATGTTGACATTTAAGAGATTTACAGTCAAGAAAATCAAGGGCAATGGTGATATATATGCGGATTAGACACCAAAAAAAACACTCAACAAATCGCTACAATTTAAGGAATGTGTTTAGTGGCGGCATCAGATTCCTAATTGATGGAAAAGGTCTGGTGGCAAGAAAAGCTGCTTCTAGGAGGTTATCAAGTGTTTTCGCTCGACGATTCCATTCTTGGGTGGTTGGTTTGGCCCTTGTTCCTGTAACTCGAATCTTAGCCCGGTATATCCCATTTTAATTTTACACCATTGTGAACCTTACGTCTTTTTTACTCTCTGATCGAGGTTCTCGGCATTGAAAAATCTTCGTAAACTAAATCACACGTGTATATGTTGACATTTAAGAGATATACAGTCAAGAAAATCAAGGGCAATGGTGAAATATATGCGGATTAGACACCAAAAAAAACACTCAACAAATGGCTACAATTTAAGGAATGTGTTTAGTGACGGCATCAGATTCCTAATTGAGGGAGAAAGGTCTGGTTGCCAGAAAAGCTACTTCTAGGAGGTTGTCAAGTGTTTTCGCCGACGATTCCATTCATGGGGGGTTGGTTTGGCCCTTGTTCCTGTAACTCGAATCCTAGCCCGGTATATCCCATTTTAATTTTACACCATTGTAAACCTTGCGCCTTTTTTACTCTCTGATCAAGGTTCTCGCCATTGAAAAATCTTTGGAAAATAAATCACACGTGTATATGTTGACATTTAATGGATATACTGTCAATAAAATCAATGGCAATGGTGATATATATGAGGATTAGACACCAAAAAACACTCAACAAATGGCAACAATTTAAGGAATGTGTTTAGTGACGGCATCAAATTCCTAATTGATGGAGAAAGGTCTGGTGGCAAGAAAAGCTGCTTCTAGGAGGTTGTCAAGTGTTTTCGCTACACGATTCCTTCCTTGGGCGGTTGGTTTGGCCCTTGTTCCTGTAACTCGAACCCTGGTCCGGTATATCCCATTTTAATTTTACACCATTGTGAACCTTACGCCTTTTTACTCTCTGATCGAGGTTCCCGGCATTGAAAAATCTTCGTAAACTAAATCACTCGTGTATATATTGACATTTAAGAGATATACAGTCAAGAAAATCAAGGGCAATGGTGATATATATGCGGATTAGACACCAAATAAAACACTCAACAAATGGCTACAATTTAAAGAATGTGTTTAGTGACGGCATCAGATTCCTAATTGATGGAGAAAAGTCTGGTGGCTAGAAAAGGTGCTTCTAGGTGGCTGTCAAGTGTTTTCGCTCGACGATTCCATATTTGGGTGGTTTGTTTGGCCCTTGTTCCTGTAACTCGAATCCTAACCCGGTAAATCCCATTTTAATTTTGCACCATTATGAACCTTATACCTTTTTACTCTCTGATCGAGGTTATCGGCATTGAAATATCTTCGTAAACTAAATCACACGTGTATATGTTGACATTTAAGAGATATACATTCAAGAAAATCAAGGGCAATGGTGATATATATGCGGATTAGACACCAAAAAAAACACTTAACAAATGGCTACAATTTAAGGATTGTGTTTAGTGACAGCATCAGATTCCTAATTGATGGAGAAAGGTCCGGTGGCAAGAAAAGCTGCTTCTGGAAGGTTGTCAAGTGTTTTCGCTCGACGATTCCATTCTTGGGTGGTTGGTTTGGCCCTTGTTCCAATAACTCGAATCCTAGCCCGGTATATCCCATTTAAATTTTACACCACTGTGAACCTTACGCCTTTTTTACTCTAATATCGAGGTTCTCGGCATTGAAAAATCTTCGTAAACGAAGTCACAGGTGTATATGTAGACATTTAAGAGATATACAGTCAAGAAAATCAAGGGCAATGGTGATATATATGCGGATTAGACACCAAAAAAAACACTCAACAAATGGCTACAATTTAAGGAATGTGTTTAATCACGGTATCAGATTACTAATTGATGGAGAAAGGTCTGGTGGCAAGAAAAGCTGCTTCTAGGAGGTTATCAAGTGTTTTCGCTCGATGATTTCATACTTGGGTGGTTGGTTTGGCCCTTGTTCCTGTAACTCGAATCCTAGCCTGGTATATTCCATTTTAATTTTACACCATTGTGAACCTTACACCTTTTTTACTCTCTGATCGAGGTTCTCGACATTGAAAAATCTTCGTAAACGAAGTCACAGGTGTATATGTAGACATTTAAGAGATATACACACAAGAAAATCAAGGGCAATGGTGATATATATGCGGATTAGACACCAAAAAAAAACACTCAACAAATGCCTACAATTTAAGGATTGTGTTTAGTGACGGCACCAGATTCCTAATTGATGGAGAAAGGTCTGGTGGCAAGAAAAGCTACTTCTGGAAGGTTGTCAAGTGTTTTCGCTCGACGATTCCATTCTTGGGTGGTTGGTTTGGCCCTTGTTCGAGTAACTCGAATCCTAGCCCGGTAAATCCCATTTTAATTTTGCACCATTATGAACCTTACACCTTTTTACTCTATGATCGAGGTTATCGGCATTGAAATATCTTCGTAAACTAAATCACACGTGTATATGTTGAAATTTAAGAGATATACAGTCAAGAAAATCAAGGGCAATGGTGATATATATGCGGATTAGACACCAAATAAAACACTCAACAAATGGCTACAATTTAAAGAATGTGTTTAGTGACGGCATCAGATTCCTAATTGATGGAGAAAAGTCTGGTGGCTAGAAAAGCTGCTTCTAGGTAGCTGTCAAGTGTTTTCGCTCGACGATTCCATATTTGGGTGGTTTGTTTGGCCCTTGTTCCTGTAACTCGAATCCTAACCCGGTAAATCCCATTTTAATTTTGCACCATTATGAACCTTATTCCTTTTTACTCTCTGATCTAGGTTATCGGCATTGAAATATCTTCGTAAACTAAATCACACGTGTATATGTTGACATTTAAGAGATATACATTCAAGAAAATCAAGGGCAATGGTGATATATATGCAGATTAGACACCAAAAAAAACACTTAACAAATGGCTACAATTTAAGGATTGTGTTTAGTGACAGCATCAGATTCCTAATTGATGGAGAAAGGTCTGGTGGCAAGAAAAGCTGCTTCTGGAAGGTTGTCAAGTGTTTTCGCTCGACGATTCCATTCTTGGGTGGTTGGTTTGGCCCTTGTTCCAATTACTCGAATCCTAGCCCGGTATATCCCATTTAAATTTTACACCATTGTGAACCTTATTCCTTTTTACTCTCTTATCGAGGTTCTCGGCATTGAAAAATCTTCGTAAACAAAGTCACAGGTGTATATGTAGACATTTAAGAGATATACACTCAAGAAAATCAAGGGCAATGGTGATATATATGCGGATTAGACACCAAAAAAAAACACTCAACAAATGGCTACAATTTAAGGAATGTGTTTAATCACGGTATCAGAATACTAATTGATGGAGAAAGGTCTGATGGCAAGAAAAGCTGCTTCTAGGAGGTTGTCAAGTGTTTTCGCTCGACGATTTCATTCTTGGGTGGTTGGTTTGGCCCTTGTTCCTGTAACTCGAATCCTAGCCCGGTATATCCCATTTTAATTTTACACCATTGTGAACCATACGCCTTTTTTACTCTCTGATCGAGGTTCTCGGCATTGAAAAATCTTCGTCAACTAAATCACACGTGTATATGTTGACATTTAAGGGATATACAGTCAAGAAAATCAAGGGCAATGGTGATATATATGCGGATTAGACACCAAAAAAAACACTCAACAATTGGCTACAATTTAAGGAATCTGTTTTGTGACGGCATCAGATTCCTAAATGATGGAGAAAGGTCTTGTCGCAAGAAAAGCTGCTTCTAGGAGGTTGTCAAGTGTTTACGCTCGACGATTCCATTCTTGGTTGGTTGGTTTGGCCCTTGTTCCTGTAACTCGAATCCTAGCCCGGTATATCCCATTTTAATTTTACACCATTATGAACCTTACGCCTTTTTTACTCTCTGATCGAGGTTCTCGGCATTGAAAAATCGTCATAAACTAAATCACACGTGTATATGTTGAAATTTAAGAGATATACAGTCAAGAAAATCAAGGAAATGGTGATATATATGCGGATTAGACACCAAAAAAAACACTCAACAAATGGCAACAATTTAAGGAATGTGTTTAATGACGGCATCAGATTACTAATTGATGGAGAAAGGTCTGGTGGCAAGAAAAGTTGCTTCTAGGAGGTTGTCAAGTGTTTTCGCTCGATGATTCCATTCTTGGGTGGTTGTGTTGGCCCTTGTTCCTGTAACTCGAATCCTAGCCTGGTATATTCCATTTTAATTTTACACCATTGTGAACCTTACACCTTTTTTACTCTCTAATCGAGGTTTTCGACATTGAAAAATCTTCGTAAATGAAGTCACACGTGTATATGTTGGCATTTAAGAGATATACACTCAAGAAAATCAAGGGCAATGGTGATATATATGCGGATTAGACACAAAAAAAAACACTCAACAAATGGCTACAATTTAAGGAATGTGTTTAGTGACGGCATCAGATTTCTAATTGATGGAGAAAGACCTGGTGGCAAGAAAAACTGCTACTAGGAGGTTGTCAAGTGTTTACGCTCGACGATTCCATTCTTGGGTGGTTGGTTTGGCCCTTGTTCCTGTAACTCGAATCCTAGCCCGGTATATCCCATTTTAATTTTACACCATTGTGAACCATACGCCTTTTTTACTCTCTGATCGAGGTTCTCGGCATTGAAAACGTAAACTAAATCACACGTGTATATGTTGACATTTAAGAGATATACAGTCAAGAAAATCAAGGGCAATGGTGATATATATGCGGATTAGACACCAAAAAAAACACTCAACAAATGGCTACAATTTTAGGAATGTGTTTAGTGACGGCATCAGATTCCTAATTGAGGGAGAAATGTCTGGTTGCCAGAAAAGCTAATTCTAGGAGGTTCTCAAGTGTTTTCGCTCGACGATTCCATTCTTGGGGGTTGGTTTGGCCATTGTTCCTGTAACACGAATCCTGGCCCGGTACATCCCATTTAAATTTTAGACCATTGTGAACCTTACGCCTTTTTTAGTCTCTGATCGAGGTTCTCGGCATTGAAATATCTTTGTAAACTAAATCACACGTGTATATGTTGACATTTAAGAGATATACTGTCAATAAAATCAATGGCAATGGTGATATATATGAGGATTAGACACCAAAAAAACACTCAACAAATGGCTTCAATTTAAGGAATGTGTTTAGTGACGGCATCAGATTCCTAATTGATGGAGAAAGGTCTGGTGGCAAGAAAAGCTGCTTCTAGGAGGTTGTCAAGTGTTTTCGCTACACGATTCCATCCTTGGGCGGTTGGTATGGCCCTTGTTCCTGTAACTCGAACCCTGGCCCAGTATATCCCATTTAAATTTTAGACCATTGTGAACCTTACGCCTTTTTTAGTCTCTAATCGAGTTTCTCGGTATTGAAAACTCTTCGTAAACTAAATCACCCGTGTATATGTTGAGATTTAAGAGATATACAGTCAAGAAAATCAAGAGCAATGGTGATATATATGCGGATTAGACACCAAAAAAAACACACCACAATTTAAGGAATGTGTTTAGTGACGGCATCAGATTCCTAATTGATAGAGAAAGGACTGGTGGCAAGAAAAGCTGCTTCTAGGAGGTTGTCAAGTGTTTTCGATCGACGATTCGATTCTTGGGTGGTTGATTTGGCCCATGTTCCTGTAACTTGAATCCTAGCCCGGTATATCCCATTTTAATTTTACACAATTGTGAACCTTACGCCTTTTTTACTCTCCGATAGAGGTTCTCGGCATTGAAAAATCTTCGTAAACTAAATCACACGTGTCTATGTTGACATTTAAGAGATATACAGTCAAGAAAATCAAGGGCAATGGTGATATATATGCGGATTAGACAACAAAAAAACACTCAACAAATGGCTACAATTTAAAGAATGTGTTTAGTGACGGCATCAGATTTCTAATTGATGGAGAAAGATCTGCTGGCAAGAAAAGTTGCTTCTTGGAGGTTGTCAAGTGTTTTCGCTCAACGATTCCATTCTTGGGTGGTTGGTTTGGCCCTTATTCCTGTAACTCGAATCCTATCCCGGTATATCCCATTTTAATTTTACATCATTTTGAAACCTACACCTTTTTTACTCTCTGATCGAGCTTCTCGGCATTGAAAAATCTTCATAAACTTAATCACACGTGTATATGTTGACATTTAAGAGATATACAGTCAAGAAAAATCAAGGGCAATGGTGATATATATGCGGATTAGACACCAAAAAAAACACTCAACAGATGGCTACAATTTAAGGAATGTGCTTAGTGACGGCATCAGATTCCTATTTGATGGAGAAAGGTCTGGTGGCAAGAAAAGCTGCTTCTAGGAGGTTGTCAAGTGTTTTCGCTCGACGATTCCATTCTTGGGTGCTTGGTTTGGCCCTTGTTCCTGTAACTCGAATCCTAGCCCGGTATATCCCATTTTAATTTTACACCATTGTGAACCTTACGCCTTTTTTACTCTCTGATCGAGGTTCTCGGCATTGAAAAATCTTCGTAAACTAAATCACACGTGTATATGTTGACATTTAAGAGATATACAGTCAAGAAAATCAAGAGCAATGGTGATATATATGCGGATTAGACACCAAAAAAAACACTCCACAAATGCTACAATTTAAGGAATTTGTTTAGTGACGGCATCAGATTCCTAATTGATAGAGAAAGGACTGGTGGCAAGAAAAGCTGCTTCTAGGAGGTTGTCAAGTGTTTTCGCTCGACGATTCGATTCTTGGGTGGTTGGTTTGGCCCTTGTTCCTGTAACTTGAATCCTAGCCCGGTATATCCCATTTTAATTTTACACCATTGTAAACCTTACGCCTTTTTTACTCTTTGATCGATGTTCTCGGCATTGAAAAATCTTCGTAAACTAAATCACAGGTGTATATGTTGACATTTAAGAGATATACAGTTAAGAAAATCAAGGGCAATTGTGATATATATGCGGATTAGACACCAAAAAAATAACTCAACAAATGGCTACAATTTAAGGAATGTGTTTAGTGATGGCATCAGATTCCTAATTGATGGAGAAAGGTCTGGTGGCAAGAAAAGCTGCTTCTAGGAGGTTGTCAAGTGTTTTCGCTCGACGATTCCATTCTTGGGTGGTTGGTTTGGCCCTTGTTCCTATAACTCGAATCCTAGCCCCCGGTATATCCCATTTTAATTTTACACCATTGTGAACCTTATGCCTTTTTTACTCTCTGATCGAGGTTCTCGGCATTGAAAAATCTTCTTAAACTAAACCACACGTGTATATATTGACATTTAAGAGATATACAGTCAAGAAAATCAAGGGCAATGGTGATATATATGCGGATTAGACACCAAAAAAACACTCAACAAGTGGCTACAATTTAAGGAATGTGTTTAGTGACGGCATAAGATTTCTAATTGATGGAGAAAGATCTGGTGGCAAGAAAAACTGCTTCTAGGTGGTTGTCAAGTGTTTACGTTCGACGATTCCATTCTTGGGTGGTTTGTTTGGCCCTTGTTCCTGTAACTCGATTCCTAGCCCGGTAAATCCCATTTTAATTTTGCACCATTATGAACCTTACGCCTTTTTACTCTCTGATCGAGGTTATCGGCATTAAAATATCTTCGTAAACTAAATCACACGTGTATATGTTGACATTTAAGGGATATACAGTCAAGAAAATCACGGGCAATGGTGATATATATGCGGATTAGACACCAAAAAAACACTCAACAAATGGCTACAATTTAAGGATTGTGTTTAGTGACGGCATCAGATTCCTAATTGATGAAGAAAGGTCTGGTGGCAAGAAAAGCTGCTTCTAGGAGGTTGTCAAGTGTTTTCGCTCGACGATTTCATTCTTGGGTGGTTGGTTTGGCCCTTGTTCCTGTAACTCGAATCCTAGCCTGGTATATTCCATTTTAATTTTACACCATTGTGAACCTTACACCTTTTTTACTCTCTGATCAGGTTCTCGACATTGAAAAATCTTCATAAACTAAATCACACGTGTATATGTTGAAATTTAAGAGATATACAGTCAAGAAAATCAAGGCAATGGTGATATATATGCGGATTAGACACCAAAAAAAAACACTCAACAAATGGCTACAATTTAAGGAATGTGTTTAGTGACGGCATCAGATTTCTAATTGATGGAGAAAGATCTGGTGGCAAGAAAAACTGCTTCTAGGAGGTTGTCAAGTGTTTACGTTCGACGATTCCATTCTTGGGTGGTTGGTTTGGCCCTTGTTCCTATAACTCGAATCCTAGCCCGGTATATCCCATTTAAATTTTACACCATTGTGAACCTTACGCCTTTTTTACTCTCTGATCGAGGTTCTCGGCATTGAAAAATCTTCATAAACTAAATCACACGTGTAAATGTTGAAATTTAAGAGATATACAGTCAAGAAAATCAAGGCAATGGTTATATATATGCGGATTAGACACCAAAAAAAACACTCAACAAATGGCTACAATTTAAGGAATGTGTTTAATGACGGCATCAGAATACAAATTGATGGAGAAAGGTCAGGTGGCAAGAAAAGCTGCTTCTAGGAGGTTGTCAAGTGTTTTGCTCGACGATTCCATTCTTGGGTGGTTGGTTTGGTCCTTGTTCCTGCATCTCGAATCCTAGCCTGGTATATCCCATTTAAATTTTACACCATTGTGATCCTTACACCTTTTTTACTCTCTGATCGAGGTTCTCGACATTGAAAAATCTTCGTAAACGAAGTCACACGTGTATATGTTGACATTTAAGAGATATACACTCAAGAAAATCAAGGGCAATGGTGATATATATGCGGATTAGACACAAAAAAAACACTCAACAAATGGCTACAATTTAAGGAATGTGTTTAGTGACGGCATCAGATTTCTAATTGATGGAGAAGGATCTGGTGGCAAGAAAAACTGCTTCTAGGAGGTTGTCAAGTGTTTACGCTCGACGATTCCATTCTTGGGTGGTTGGTTTGGCCCTTGTTCCTATAACTCGAATCCAAGCTCGGTATATCCCATTTAAATTTTACACCATTGTGAACCTTACGCCTTTTTTACTCTCTGATCGAGGTTCTCGGCATTGACAAATCTTCATAAACTAAATCACACGTGTATATGTTGAAATTTAAGAGATATACTGTCAAGAAAATCAAGGCAATGGTGATATATATGCGGATTAGACACCAAAAAAAACACTCAACAAATGGCTACAATTAAAGGAATGTGTTTAATGACGGCATCAGAATACAAATTGATGGAGAAAGGTCTGGTGGCAAGAAAAGCTACTTCTAGGAGGTTGTCAAGTGTTTTGCTCGACGATTCCATTCTTGGGTGGTTGGTTTGGTCGTTGTTCCTGTATCTCGAATCCTAGCCTGGTATATTCCATTTTAATTTTACACCATTGTGAACCTTACACCTTTTTTACTCTCTGATCGAGGTCTCGACATTGAAAAATCTTCGTAAACGAAGTCACACGTGTATATGTTGACATTTAAGAGATATACACTCAAGAAAATCAAGGGCAATGGTGATATATATGCGGATTAGACACAAAAAAAACACTCAACAAATGGCTACAATTTAAGGAATGTGTTTAGTGACGGCATCAGATTTCTAATTGATGGAGAAGGATCTGGTGGCAAGAAAAACTGCTTCTAGGAGGTTGTCAAGTGTTTATGCTCGACGATTCCATTCTTGGGTGGTTGGTTTGGCCCTTGTTCCTATAACTCGAATCCTAGCTCGGTATATCCCATTTAAATTTTACACCATTGTGAACCTTACGCCTTTTTTACTCTCTGATCGAGGTTCTCGGCATTGAAAAATCTTCATAAACTAAATCACACGTGTATATGTTGAAATTTAAGAGATATACAGTCAAGAAAATCAAGGCAATGGTTATATATATGCGGATTAGACACCAAAAAAAACACTCAACAAATGGCTACAATTTAAGGAATGTGTTTAATGACGGCATCAGAATACAAATTGATGGAGAAAGGTCCGGTGGCAAGAAAAGCTGCTTCTAGGAGGTTGTCAAGTGTTTTGCTCGACGATTCCATTCTTGGGTGGTTGGTTTGGTCCTTGTTCCTGTATCTCGAATCCTAGCCTGGTATGTTCCATTTTAATTTTACACCATTGTGAACCTTACACCTTTTTTACTCTCTGATCGAGGTTCTCCACATTGAAAAATCTTCGTAAACGAAGTCACACGTGTATATGTTGACATTTAAGAAATATACACTCAAGAAAATCAAGGGCAATGGTGATATATATGCGGATTAGACACAAAAAAAAAACACTCAACAAATGGCTACAATTTAAGGAATGTGTTTAGTGACGGCATCAGATTTCTAATTGATGGAGAAGGATCTGGTGGCAAGAAAAACTGCTTCTAGGAGGTTGTCAAGTGTTTACGCTCGACGATTCCATTCTTGGGTGGTTGGTTTGGCCCTTGTTCCTATAACTCGAATCCTAGCTCGGTATATCCCATTTAAATTTTACACCATTGTGAACCTTACGCCTTTTTTACTCTCTGATCGAGGTTCTCGGCATTGAAAAATCTTCATAAACTAAATCACACGTGTATATGTTGAAATTTAAGAGATATACAGTCAAGAAAATCAAGGCAATGGTTATATATATGCGGATTAGACACCAAAAAAAACACTCAACAAATGGCTACAATTTAAGGAATGTGTTTAATGACGGCATCAGAATACAAATTGATGGAGAAAGGTCCGGTGGCAAGAAAAGCTGCTTCTAGGAGGTTGTCAAGTGTTTTGCTCGACGATTCCATTCTTGGGTGGTTGGTTTGGTCCTTGTTCCTGTATCTCGAATCCTAGCCTGGTATATTCCATTTTAATTTTACACCATTTTGAACCTTACACCTTTTTTACTCTCTGATCGAGGTTCTCGACATTGAAAAATCTTCGTAAACGAAGTCACATGTGTATATGTTGACATTTAAGAGATATACACTCAAGAAAATCAAGGGCAATGGTGATATATATGCGGATTAGACACAAAAAAAAACACTCAACAAATGGCTACAATTTAAGGAATGTGTTTAGTGACGGCATCAGATTTCTAATTGATGGAGAAGGATCTGGTGGCAAGAAAAACTGCTTCTAGGAGGTTGTCAAGTGTTTACGCTCGACGATTCCATTCTTGGGTGGTTGGTTTGGCCCTTGTTCCTATAACTCGAATCCTAGCTCGGTATATCCCATTTAAATTTTACACCATTGTGAACCTTACGCCTTTTTTACTCTCTGATCGAGGTTCTCGGCATTGAAAAATCTTCATAAACTAAATCACACGTGTATATGTTGAAATTTAAGAGATATACTGTCAAGAAAATCAAGGCAATGGTGATATATATGCGGATTAGACAAAAAAAAAACACTTAACAAATGGCTACAATTTAAGGAATGTGTTTATTGACGGCATCAGATTTCTAATTGATGGAGAAAGATCTGGTGGCAAGAAAAACTGCTTCTACGAGGTTGTCAAGTGTTTACGCTCGACGATTCCATTCTTGGGTGGTTGGTTTGGCCCTTGTTCCTATAACTCGAATCCTAGCCCGGTATATCCCATTTAAATTTTACACCATTGTGAACCTTACGCCTTTTTTACTCTCTGATCGAGGTTCTCGGCATTGAAAAATCTTCATAAACTAAATCACACGTGTATATGTTGAAATTTAAGAGATATACTGTCAAGAAAATCAAGGCAATGGTGATATATATGCGGATTAGACACCAAAAAAAACACTCAACAAATGGCTACAATTTAAGGAATGTGTTTAATGACGGCATCAGAATACAAATTGATGGAGAAAGGTCTGGTTGCAAGAAAAGCTACTTCTAGGAGGTTGTCAAGTGTTTTGCTCGACGATTCCATTCTTGGGTGGTTGGTTTGGTCCTTGTTCCTGTATCTCGAATCCTAGCCTGGTATATTCGATTTTAATTTTACACCATTGTGAACCTTACACCTTTTTTACTCTCTGATCGAGGTTCTCGACATTGAAAAATCTTCGTAAACGAAGTCACACGTGTATATGTTGACATTTAAGAGATATACACTCAAGAAAATCAAGGGCAATGGTGATATATATGCGGATTAGACACAAAAAAAAAAACACTCAACAAATGGCTACAATTTAAGGAATGTGTTTAGTGACGGCATCAGATTTCTAATTGATGGAGAAGGATCTGGTGGCAAGAAAAACTGCTTCTAGGAGGTTGTCAAGTGTTTACGCTCGACGATTCCATTCTTGGGTGGTTGGTTTGGCCCTTGTTCCTATAACTCGAATCCTAGCTCGGTATATCCCATTTAAATTTTACACCATTGTGAACCTTACGCCTTTTTTACTCTCTGATCGAGGTTCTCGGCATTGAAAAATCTTCATAAACTAAATCACACGTGTATATGTTGAAATTTAAGAGATATACAGTCAAGAAAATCAAGGCAATGGTTATATATATGCGGATTAGACACCAAAAAAAACACTCAACAAATGGCTACAATTTAAGGAATGTGTTTAATGACGGCATCAGAATACAAATTGATGGAGAAAGGTCCGGTGGCAAGAAAAGCTGCTTCTAGGAGGTTGTCAAGTGTTTTGCTCGACGATTCCATTCTTGGGTGGTTGGTTTGGTCCTTGTTCCTGTATCTCGAATCCTAGCCTGGTATATTCCATTTTAATTTTACACCATTTTGAACCTTACACCTTTTTTACTCTCTGATCGAGGTTCTCGACATTGAAAAATCTTCGTAAACGAAGTCACACGTGTATATGTTGACATTTAAGAGATATACACTCAAGAATATCAAGGGCAATGGTGATATATATGCGGATTAGACTTAAAAAAAACACTCAACAAATGGCTACAATTTAAGGAATGTGTTTAGTGATGGCATCATATTTCTAATGAATGGAGAAAGATCTGGTGGCAAGAAAAACTACTTCTAGGAGGTTGTCAAGTGTTTACGATCGACGATTCCATTCTTGGGTGGTTGGTTTGGCCCTTGTTCCTATAACTCGAATCCTAGCTCGGTATATCCCATTTAAATTTTACACCATTGTGAACCTTACACCTTTTTTACTCTCTGATCGAGGTTCTCGGCATTGAAAAATCTTCATAAACTAAATCACACGTGTATATGTTGAAATTTAAGAGATATAAAGTCAAGAAAATCAAGGCAATGGTGATATATATGCGGATTAGACACCAAAAAAACACTCAACAAATGGCTACAATTTAAGGAATGTGTTTAATGACGGCATCAGAATACAAATTGATGGAGAAAGGTCTGGTGGCAAGAAAAGCTGCTTCTAGGAGGTTGTCAAGTGTTTTCGCTCGACGATTCCATTCTTCGGTGGTTGGTTTGGCCCTTGTTCCTGTATCTCGAATCCTAGCCTGGTATATTCCATTTTAATTTTACACCATTGTGAACCTTACGCCTTTTTTACTCTCTGATCGAGGTTCTCGACATTGAAAAATCTTCGTAAACGAAGTCACACGTGTATATGTTGACATTTAAGAGATATACACTCAAGAAAATCAAGGGCAATGGTGATATATATGCGGATTAGACACAAAAAAAACACTTAACAAATGGCTACAATTTAAGGAATGTGTTTAGTGAGGGCATCAGATTTCTAATTGATGGAGAAGGATCTGGTGGCAAGAAAAACTGCTTCTAGGAGGTTGTCAAGTGTTTACGCTCGACGATTCCATTCTTGGGTGGTTGGTTTGGCCCTTGTTCCTATAACTCGAATCCTAGCTCGGTATATCCCATTTAAATTTTACACCATTGTGAACCTTACGCCTTTTTTACTCTCTGATCGAGGTTCTCGGCATTGAAAAATCTTCATAAACTAAATCACACGTGTATATGTTGAAATTTAAGAGATATACTGTCAAGAAAATCAAGGCAATGGTGATATATATGCGGATTAGACACCAAAAAAAACACTCAACAAATGGCTACAATTTAAGGAATGTGTTTAATGACGGCATCAGAATACAAATTGATGGAGAAAGGTCTGGCGGTAAGAAAAGCTACTTCTAGGAGGTTGTCAAGTGTTTTGCTCGACGATTCCATTCTTGGGTGGTTGGTTTGGTCCTTGTTCCTGTATCTCGAATCCTAGCCTGGTATATTCCATTTTAATTTTACACCATTGTGAACCTTACACCTTTTTTACTCTCTGATCGAGGTTCTCGACATTGAAAAATCTTCGTAAACGAAGTCACACGTGTATATGTTGACATTTAAGAGATATACACTCAAGAAGATCAAGGGCAATGGTGATATATATGCGGATTAGACACAAAAAAAAACACTCAACAAATGGCTACAATTTAAGGAATGTGTTTAGTGACGGCATCAGATTTCTAATTGATGGAGAAGGATCTGGTGGCAAGAAAAACTGCTTCTAGGAGGTTGTCAAGTGTTTACGCTCGACGATTCCATTCTTGGGTGGTTGGTTTGGCCCTTGTTCCTATAACTCGAATCCTAGCCCGGTATATCCCATTTAAATTTTACACCATTGTGAACCTTACGCCTTTTTTACTCTCTGATCGAGGTTCTCGGCATTGAAAAATCTTCATAAACTAAATCACACGTGTATATGTTGAAATTTAAGAGATATAAAGTCAAGAAAATCAAGGCAATGGTGATATATATGCGGATTAGACACCAAAAAAACACTCAACAAATGGCTACAATTTAAGGAATGTGTTTAATGACGGCATCAGAATACAAATTGATGGAGAAAGGTCCGGTGGCAAGAAAAGCTGCTTCTAGGAGGTTGTCAAGTGTTTTGCTCGACAATTGCATTCTTGGGTGGTTGGTTTGGTCCTTGTTCCTGTATCTCGAATCCTAGCCTGGTATATTCCATTTTAATTTTACACCATTTTGAACCTTACACCTTTTTTACTCTCTGATCGAGGTTCTCGACATTGAAAAATCTTCGTAAACGAAGTCACACGTGTATATGTTGACATTTAAGAGATATACACTCAAGAATATCAAGGGCAATGGTGATATATATGCGGATTAGACACAAAAAAAACACTCAACAAATGGCTACAATTTAAGGAATGTGTTTAGTGATGGCATCAGATTTCTAATGAATGGAGAAAGATCTGGTGGCAAGAAAAACTGCTTCTAGGAGGTTGTCAAGTGTTTACGCTCGACGATTCCATTCTTGGGTGGTTGGTTTGGCCCTTGTTCCTATTACTCGAATCCTAGCTCGGTATATCCCATTTAAATCTTACACCATTGTGAACCTTACGCCTTTTTACTCTCTGATCGAGGTTCTCGGCATTGAAAAATCTTCACAAACTAAATCACACGTGTATATGTTAAAATTTAAGAGATATACTGTCAAGAAAATCAAGGCAATGGTGATATATATGCGGATTAGACACCAAAAAAAACACTCAACAAATGGCTACAATTTAAGGAATGTGTTTAATGACGGCATCAGAATACAAATTGATGGAGAAAGGTCTGGTGGCAAGAAAAGCTACTTCTAGGAGGTTGTCAAGTGTTTTGCTCGACGATTCCATTCTTGGGTGGTTGGTTTGGTCCTTGTTCCTGTATCTCGAATCCTAGCCTGGTATATTCCATTTTAATTTTACACCATTGTGAACCTTACACCTTTTTTACTCTCTGATCGAGGTTCTCGGCATTGAAAAACCTTCATAAACTAAATCACACGCGTATATGTTAAAATTTAAGAGATATACTGTCAAGAAAATCAAGGCAATGGTGATATATATGCGGATTAGACACCAAAAAAAACACTCAACAAATGGCTACAATTTAAGGAATGTGTTTAATGACGGCATCAGAATACAAATTGATGGAGAAAGGTCTGGTGGCAAGAAAAGCTACTTCTAGGAGGTTGTCAAGTGTTTTGCTCGACGATTCCATTCTTGGGTGGTTGGTTTGGTCCTTGTTCCTGTATCTCGAATCCTAGCCTGGTATATTCCATTTTAATTTTACACCATTGTGAACCTTACACCTTTTTTACTCTCTGATCGAGGTTCTCGACATTGAAAAATCTTCGTAAACGAAGTCACACGTGTATATGTTGACATTTAAGAGATATACACTCAAGAAAATCAAGGGCAATGGTGATATATATGCGGATTAGACACAAAAAAAAAACACTCAAAAAATGGCTACAATTTAAGGAATGTGTTTAGTGACGGCATCAGATTTCTAATTGATGGAGAAGGATCTGTTGGCAAGAAAAACTGCTTCTAGGAGGTTGTCAAGTGTTTACGCTCGACGATTCCATTCTTGGGTGGTTGGTTTGGCCCTTGTTCCTATAACTCGAATCCTAGCTCGGTATATCCCATTTAAATTTTACACCATTGTGAACCTTACGCCTTTTTTACTCTCTGATCGAGGTTCTCGGCATTGAAAAATCTTCACAAACTAAATCACACGTGTATATGTTAAAATTTAAGAGATATACTGTCAAGAAAATCAAGGCAATGGTGATATATATGCGGATTAGACACCAAAAAAAACACTCAACAAATGGCTACAATTTAAGGAATGTGTTTAATGACGGCATCAGAATACAAATTGATGGAGAAAGGTCTGGCGGTAAGAAAAGCTACTTCTAGGAGGTTGTCAAGTGTTTTGCTCGACGATTCCATTCTTGGGTGGTTGGTTTGGTCCTTGTTCCTGTATCTCGAATCCTAGCCTGGTATATTCCATTTTAATTTTACACCATTGTGAACCTTACACCTTTTTTACTCTCTGATCGAGGTTCTCGACATTGAAAAATCTTCGTAAACGAAGTCACACGTGTATATGTTGACATTTAAGAGATATACACTCAAGAAGATCAAGGGCAATGGTGAACCTTACGCCTTTTTTACTCTCTGATCGAGGTTCTCGACATTGAAAAATCTTCGTAAATGAAGTCACACGTGTATATGTTGACATTTAAGAGATATACACTCAAGAAGATCAAGGGCAATGGTGATATATATGAGGATTAGACACCAAAAAAACACTCAACAAATGGCTACAATTTAAGGAATGTGTTTAGTGACGGCATCAGATTCCTAATTGATGGAGAAAGGTCTGGTGGCAAGAAAAGCTGCTTCTAGGAGGTTGTCAAGTGTTTTCGCTACACGATTCCATTCTTGGGTGGTTGGTTTGGGCCTTGTTCCTGTAACTCGAACCCTGGCCCGATATATCCCATTTTAATTTTAGACCATTGTGAACCTTACGCCTTTTTTACTCTCTGATCGAGGTTCTCGGCATTGAAAAATCTTCGTAAACTAAATTACACGTGTATATGTTGACATTTAAGAGATATACAGTCAAGAAAATCAAGAGCAATGGTGATATATATACGGATTAGACACCAAAAAAAACACTCCACAAAAGCTACAATTTAAGGAATGTGTTTAGTGACGGCATCAGATTTCTAATTGATGGAGAAAGATCTGGTGGCAAGAAAAACTGCTTCTAGGAGGTTGTCAAGTGTTTACGCTCGACGATTCCATTCTTGGGTGGTTGGTTTGGCCCTTGTTCCTATAACTCGAATCCTAGCCCGGTATATCCCATTTAAATTTTACACCATTGTGAACCTTACGCCTTTTTTACTCTCTGATCGAGGTTCTCGGCATTGAAAAATCTTCATAAACTAAATCACACGTGTATATGTTGAAATTTAAGAGATATACAGTCAAGAAAATCAAGGCAATGGTTATATATATGCGGATTAGACACCAAAAAAAAACACTCAACAAATGGCTACAATTTAAGGAATGTGTTTAATGACGGCATCAGAATACAAATTGATGGAGAAAGGTCCGGTGGCAAGAAAAGCTGCTTCTAGGAGGTTGTCAAGTGTTTTGCTCGACGATTCCATTCTTGGGTAGTTGGTTTGGTCCTTGTTCCTGTATCTCGAATCCTAGTCTGGTATATTCCATTTTAATTTTACACCATTTTGAACCTTACACCTTTTTTACTCTCTGATCGAGGTTCTCGACATTGAAAAATCTTCGTAAACGAAGTCACACGTGTATATGTTGACATTTAAGAGATATACACTCAAGAAAATCAAGGGCAATGGTGATATATATGCGGATTAGACACAAAAAAAAACACTCAACAAATGGCTACAATTTAAGGAATGTGTTTAGTGACGGCATCAGATTTCTAATTGATGGAGAAGGATCTGGTGGCAAGAAAAACTGCTTCTAGGAGGTTGTCAAGTGTTTACGCTCGACGATTCCATTCTTGGGTGGTTGGTTTGGCCCTTGTTCCTATAACTCGAATCCTAGCCCGGTATATCCCATTTAAATTTTACACCATTGTGAACCTTACGCCTTTTTTACTCTCTGATCGAGGTTCTCGGCATTGAAAAATCTTCATAAACTAAATCACACGTGTATATGTTGAAATTTAAGAGATATACAGTCAAGAAAATCAAGGCAATGGTTATATATATGCGGATTAGACACCAAAAAAAACACTCAACAAATGGCTACAATTTAAGGAATGTGTTTAATGACGGCATCAGAATACAAATTGATGGAGAAAGGTCCGGTGGCAAGAAAAGCTGCTTCTAGGAGGTTGTCAAGTGTTTTGCTCGACGATTCCATTCTTGGGTGGTTGGTTTGGCCCTTGTTCCTATAACTCGAATCCTAGCTCGGTATATCCCATTTAAATTTTACACCTTTGTGAACCTTACGCCTTTTTTACTCTCTGATCGAGGTTCTCGGCATTGAAAAATCTTCATAAACTAAATCACACGTGTATATGTTGAAATTTAAGAGATATACTGTCAAGAAAATAAAGGCAATGGTGATATATATGCGGATTAGACACCAAAAAAAACACTCAACAAATGGCAACAATTTAAGGAATGTGTTTAATGACGGCATCAGAATACAAATTGATGGAGAAAGGTCTGGTGGCAAGAAAAGCTACTTCTAGGAGGTTGTCAAGTGTTTTGCTCGACGATTCCATTCTTGGGTGGTTGGTTTGGCCCTTGTTCCTGTAACTCGAATCCTAGCCTTGTATATTCCATTTTAATTTTACACCATTGTGAACCTTACGCCTTTTTTACTCTCTGATCGAGGTTCTCGACATTGAAAAATCTTCGTAAATGAAGTCACACGTGTATATGTTGACATTTAAGAGATATACACTCAAGAAAATCAAGGGCAATGGTGATATATATGAGGATTAGACACCAAAAAAACACTCAACAAATGGCTACAATTTAAGGAATGTGTTTAGTGACGGCATCAGATTCCTAATTGATGGAGAAAGGTCTGGTGGCAAGAAAAGCTGCTTCTAGGAGGTTGTCAAGTGTTTTCGCTACACGATTCCATTCTTGGGTGGTTGGTTTGGGCCTTGTTCCTGTAACTCGAACCCTGGCCCGATATATCCCATTTTAATTTTAGACCATTGTGAACCTTACGCCTTTTTTACTCTCTGATCGAGGTTCTCGGCATTGAAAAATCTTCGTAAACTAAATTACACGTGTATATGTTGACATTTAAGAGATATACAGTCAAGAAAATCAAGAGCAATGGTGATATATATACGGATTAGACACCAAAAAAAACACTCCACAAAAGCTACAATTTAAGGAATGTGTTTAGTGACGGCATCAGATTTCTAATTGATGGAGAAAGATCTGGTGGCAAGAAAAACTGCTTCTAGGAGGTTGTCAAGTGTTTACGCTCGACGATTCCATTCTTGGGTGGTTGGTTTGGCCCTTGTTCCTATAACTCGAATCCTAGCCCGGTATATCCCATTTAAATTTTACACCATTGTGAACCTTACGCCTTTTTTACTCTCTGATCGAGGTTCTCGGCATTGAAAAATCTTCATAAACTAAATCACACGTGTATATGTTGAAATTTAAGAGATATACAGTCAAGAAAATCAAGGCAATGGTTATATATATGCGGATTAGACACCAAAAAAAAACACTCAACAAATGGCTACAATTTAAGGAATGTGTTTAATGACGGCATCAGAATACAAATTGATGGAGAAAGGTCCGGTGGCAAGAAAAGCTGCTTCTAGGAGGTTGTCAAGTGTTTTGCTCGACGATTCCATTCTTGGGTAGTTGGTTTGGTCCTTGTTCCTGTATCTCGAATCCTAGTCTGGTATATTCCATTTTAATTTTACACCATTTTGAACCTTACACCTTTTTTACTCTCTGATCGAGGTTCTCGACATTGAAAAATCTTCGTAAACGAAGTCACACGTGTATATGTTGACATTTAAGAGATATACACTCAAGAAAATCAAGGGCAATGGTGATATATATGCGGATTAGACACAAAAAAAAACACTCAACAAATGGCTACAATTTAAGGAATGTGTTTAGTGACGGCATCAGATTTCTAATTGATGGAGAAGGATCTGGTGGCAAGAAAAACTGCTTCTAGGAGGTTGTCAAGTGTTTACGCTCGACGATTCCATTCTTGGGTGGTTGGTTTGGCCCTTGTTCCTATAACTCGAATCCTAGCCCGGTATATCCCATTTAAATTTTACACCATTGTGAACCTTACGCCTTTTTTACTCTCTGATCGAGGTTCTCGGCATTGAAAAATCTTCATAAACTAAATCACACGTGTATATGTTGAAATTTAAGAGATATACAGTCAAGAAAATCAAGGCAATGGTTATATATATGCGGATTAGACACCAAAAAAAACACTCAACAAATGGCTACAATTTAAGGAATGTGTTTAATGACGGCATCAGAATACAAATTGATGGAGAAAGGTCCGGTGGCAAGAAAAGCTGCTTCTAGGAGGTTGTCAAGTGTTTTGCTCGACGATTCCATTCTTGGGTGGTTGGTTTGGCCCTTGTTCCTATAACTCGAATCCTAGCTCGGTATATCCCATTTAAATTTTACACCTTTGTGAACCTTACGCCTTTTTTACTCTCTGATCGAGGTTCTCGGCATTGAAAAATCTTCATAAACTAAATCACACGTGTATATGTTGAAATTTAAGAGATATACTGTCAAGAAAATAAAGGCAATGGTGATATATATGCGGATTAGACACCAAAAAAAACACTCAACAAATGGCAACAATTTAAGGAATGTGTTTAATGACGGCATCAGAATACAAATTGATGGAGAAAGGTCTGGTGGCAAGAAAAGCTACTTCTAGGAGGTTGTCAAGTGTTTTGCTCGACGATTCCATTCTTGGGTGGTTGGTTTGGCCCTTGTTCCTATAACTCGAATCCTAGCTCGGTATATCCCATTTAAATTTTACACCTTTGTGAACCTTACGCCTTTTTTACTCTCTGATCGAGGTTCTCGGCATTGAAAAATCTTCATAAACTAAATCACACGTGTATATGTTGAAATTTAAGAGATATACTGTCAAGAAAATAAAGGAAATGGTGATATATATGCGGATTAGACACCAAAAAAAACACTCAACAAATGGCTACAATTTAAGGAATGTGTTTAATGACGGCATCAGAATACAAATTGATGGAGAAAGGTCCGGTGGCAAGAGAAGCTGCTTCTAGGAGGTTGTCAAGTGTTTTCGCTACACGATTCCATTCTTGGGTGGTTGGTTTGGCCCTTGTTCCTGTAACTCGAATCCATGCCCGGTATATCCCATTTTAATTTTACACCATTGTGAACCTTACACCTTTTTTACTCTCTGATCGAGGTTCTCGACATTGAAAAATCTTCGTAAACGAAGTCACACGTGTATATGTTGACATTTAAGAGATATACACTCAAGAATATCAAGGGCAATGGTGATATATATGCGGATTAGACAAAAAAAAAACACTCAACAAATGGCTACAATTTAAGGAATGTGTTTAGTGATGGCATCAGATTTCTAATGAATGGAGAAAGATCTGGTGGCAAGAAAAACTGCTTCTAGGAGGTTGTCAAGTGTTTACGCTCGACGATTCCATTCTTGGGTGGTTGGTTTGGCCCTTGTTCCTATAACTCGAATCCTAGCTCGGTATATCCCATTTAAATTTTACACCATTGTGAACCTTACGCCTTTTTTACTCTCTGATCGAGGTTCTCGGCATTGAAAAATCTTCATAAACTAAATCACACGTGTATATGTTGAAATTTAAGAGATATACTGTCAAGAAAATCAAGGCAATGGTGATATATATGCGGATTAGACACCAAAAAAAACACTCAACAAATGGCTACAATTTAAGGAATGTGTTTAATGACGGCATCAGAATACAAATTGATGGAGAAAGGTCTGGTGGCAAGAAAAGCTACTTCTAGGAGGTTGTCAAGTGTTTTGCTCGACGATTCCATTCTTGGGTGGTTGGTTTGGTCCTTGTTCCTGTATCTCGAATCCTAGCCTGGTATATTCCATTTTAATTTTACACCATTGTGAACCTTACACCTTTTTTACTCTCTGATCGAGGTTCTCGACATTGAAAAATCTTCGTAAACGAAGTCACACGTGTATATGTTGACATTTAAGAGATATACACTCAAGAAAATCAAGGGCAATGGTGATATATATGCGGATTAGACACAAAAAAAAACACTCAACAAATGGCTACAATTTAAGGAATGTGTTTAGTGACGGCATCAGATTTCTAATTGATGGAGAAGGATCTGGTGGCAAGAAAAACTGCTTCTAGGAGGTTGTCAAGTGTTTACGCTCGACGATTCCATTCTTGGGTGGTTGGTTTGGCCCTTGTTCCTATAACTCGAATCCTAGCCCGGTATATCCCATTTAAATTTTACACCATTGTGAACCTTACGCCTTTTTTACTCTCTGATCGAGGTTCTCGGCATTGAAAAATCTTCATAAACTAAATCACACGTGTATATGTTGAAATTTAAGAGATATACAGTCAAGAAAATCAAGGCAATGGCTATATATATGCGGATTAGACACAAAAAAAAACACTCAACAAATGGCTACAATTTAAGGAATGTGTTTAATGACGGCATCAGAATACAAATTGATGGAGAAAGGTCCGGTGGCAAGAAAAGCTGCTTCTAGGAGGTTGTCAAGTGTTTTGCTCGACGATTCCATTCTTGGGTGGTTGGTTTGGCCCTTGTTCCTATAACTCGAATCCTAGCTCGGTATATCCCATTTAAATTTTACACCTTTGTGAACCTTACGCCTTTTTTACTCTCTGATCGAGGTTCTCGGCATTGAAAAATCTTCATAAACTAAATCACACGTGTATATGTTGAAATTTAAGAGATATACTGTCAAGAAAATAAAGGCAATGGTGATATATATGCGGATTAGACACCAAAAAAAACACTCAAGAAATGGCAACAATTTAAGGAATGTGTTTAATGACGGCATCAGAATACAAATTGATGGAGAAAGGTCTGGTGGCAAGAAAAGCTACTTCTAGGAGGTTGTCAAGTGTTTTGCTCGACGATTCCATTCTTGGGTGGTTGGTTTGGTCCTTGTTCCTGTATCTCGAATCCTAGCCTGGTATATTCCATTTTAATTTTACACCATTGTGAACCTTACACCTTTTTTACTCTCTGATCGAGGTTCTCGACATTGAAAAATCTTCGTAAACGAAGTCACACGTGTATATGTTGACATTTAAGAGATATACACTCAAGAATATCAAGGGCAATGGTGATATATATGCGGATTAGACACAAAAAAAAACACTCAACAAATGGCTACAATTTAAGGAATGTGTTTAGTGACGGCATCAGATTTCTAATTGATGGAGAAAGATCTGGTGGCAAGAAAAACTGCTTCTAGGAGGTTGTCAAGTGTTTACGCTCGACGATTCCATTCTTGGGTGGTTGGTTTGGCCCTTGTTCCTATAACTCGAATCCTAGCCCGGTATATCCCATTTAAATTTTACACCATTGTGAACCTTACGCCTTTTTTACTCTCTGATCGAGGTTCTCGGCATTGAAAAATCTTCATAAACTAAATCACACGTGTATATGTTGAAATTTAAGAGATATACAGTCAAGAAATTCAAGGCAATGGTTATATATATGCGGATTAGACACCAAAAAAAACACTCAACAAATGGCTACAATTTAAGGAATGTGTTTAATGACGGCATCAGAATACAAATTGATGGAGAAAGGTTCGGTGGCAAGAAAAGCTGCTTCTAGGAGGTTGTCAAGTGTTTTGCTCGATGATTCCATTCTTGGGTGGTTGGTTTGGTCCTTGTTCCTGTATCTCGAATCCTAGCCTGGTATATTCCATTTTAATTTTACACCATTTTGAACCTTACACCTTTTTTACTCTCTGATCGAGGTTCTCGACATTGAAAAATCTTCGTAAACGAAGTCACACGTGTATATGTTGACATTTAAGAGATATACACTCAAGAATATCAAGGGCAATGGTGATATATATGCGGATTAGACACAAAAAAACACGCAACAAATGGCTACAATTTAAGGAATGTGTTTAGTGATGGCATCAGATTTCTAATGAATGGAGAAAGATCTGGTGGCAAGAAAAACTGCTTCTAGGAGGTTGTCAAGTGTTTACGCTTGACGATTCCATTCTTGGGTGGTTGGTTTGGCCCTTGGTCCTATAACACGAATCCTAGCTCGGTATATCCCATTTAAATTTTACACCATTGTGAACCTTACGCCTTTTTTACTCTCTGATCGAGGTTCTCGGCATTAAAAAATCTTCATAAACTAAATCACACGTGTATATGTTGAAATTTAAGAGATATACTGTCAAGAAAATCAAGGCAATGGTGATATATATGCGGATTAGACACCAAAAAAAACACTCAACAAATGGCTACAATTTAAGGAATGTGTTTAATGACGGCATCAGAATACAAATTGATGGAGAAAGGTCTGGTGGCAAGAAAAGCTACTTCTAGGAGGTTGTCAAGTGTTTTGCTCGACGATTCCATTCTTGGGTGGTTGGTTTGGTCCTTGTTCCTGTATCTCGAATCCTAGCCTGGTATATTCCATTTTAATTTTACACCATTGTGAACCTTACACCTTTTTTACTCTCTGGTCGAGGTTCTCGACATTGAAAAATCTTCGTAAACGAAGTCACACGTGTATATGTTGACATTTAAGAGATATACACTCAAGAAAATCAAGGGCAATGGTGATATATATGCAGATTAGACACAAAAAAAAAACACTCAACAAATGGCTACAATTTAAGGAATGTGTTTAGTGACGGCATCAGATTTCTAATTGATGGAGAAGGATCTGGTGGCAAGAAAAACTGCTTCTATGAGGTTGTCAAGTGTTTACGCTCGACGATTCCATTCCTGGGTGGTTGGTTTGGCCCTTGTTCCTATAACTCGAATCCTAGCTCGGTATATCCCATTTAAATTTTACACCATTGTGAACCATACGCCTTTTTTACTCTCTGATCGAGGTTCTCGGCATTGAAAAATCTTCATAAACTAAATCACACGTGTATATGTTGAAATTTAAGAGATATACTGTCAAGAAAATCAAGGCAATGGTGATATATATGCGGATTAGACACCAAAAAAAACACTCAACAAATGGCAACAATTTAAGGAATGTGTTTAATGACGGCATCAGAATACAAATTGATGGAGAAAGGTCTGGTGGCAAGAAAAGCTACTTCTAAGAGGTTGTCAAGTGTTTTGCTCGACGATTCCATTCTTGGGTGGTTGGTTTGGTCCTTGTTCCTGTATCTCGAATCCTAGCCTGGTATATTCCATTTTAATTTTACACCATTGTGAACCTCACACCTTTTTTACTCTCTGATCGAGGTTCTCGACATTGAAAAATCTTCGTAAACGAAGTCACACGTGTATATGTTGACATTTAAGAGATATACACTCAAGAAAATCAAGGGCAATGGTGATATATATGCGGATTAGACACAAAAAAAACACTCAATAAATGGCTACAATTTAAGGAATGTGTTTAGTGACGGCATCAGATTTCTAATTGATGGAGAAAGATCTGGTGGCAAGAAAAACTGCTTCTAGGAGGTTGTCAAGTGTTTACGCTCAACGATTCCATTCTTGGGTGGTTGGTTTGGCCCTTGTTCCTATAACTCGAATCCTAGCCCGGTATATCCCATTTAAATTTTACACCATTGTGAACCTTACGCCTTTTTTACTCTCTGATCGAGGTTCTCGGCATTGAAAAATCTTCATAAACTAAATCACACGTGTATATGTTGAAATTTAAGAGATATACTGTCAAGAAAATCAAGGCAATGGTGATATATATGCGGATTAGACACCAAAAAAACACTCAACAAATGGCTACAATTTAAGGAATGTGTTTAATGACGGCATCAGAATACAAATTGATGGAGAAAGGTCTGGTGGCAAGAAAAGCTACTTCTAGGAGGTTGTCAAGTGTTTTGCTCGACGATTCCATTCTTGGGTGGTTGGTTTGGTCCTTGTTCCTGTATCTCGAATCCTAGCCTGGTATATTCCATTTTAATTTTACACCATTGTGAACCTTACACCTTTTTTACTCTCTGATCGAGGTTCTCGACATTGAAAAATCTTCGTAAACGAAGTCACACGTGTATATGTTGACATTTAAGAGATATACACTCAAGAAAATCAAGGGCAATGGTGATATATATGCGGATTAGACACACAAAAAAAACACTCAACAAATGGCTACAATTTAAGGAATGTGTTTAGTGACGGCATCAGATTTCTAATTGATGGAGAAGGATCTGGTGGCAAGAAAAACTGCTTCTATGAGGTTGTCAAGTGTTTACGCTCGACGATTCCATTCCTGGGTGGTTGGTTTGGCCCTTGTTCCTATAACTCGAATCCTAGCTCGGTATATCCCATTTAAATTTTACACCATTGTGAACCTTACGCCTTTTTTACTCTCTGATCGAGGTTCTCGGCATTGAAAAATCTTCATAAACTAAATCACACGTGTATATGTTGAAATTTAAGAGATATACTGTCAAGAAAATCAAGGCAATGGTGATATATATGCGGATTAGACACCAAAAAAAACACTCAACAAATGGCAACAATTTAAGGAATGTGTTTAATGACGGCATCAGAATACAAATTGATGGAGAAAGGTCTGGTGGCAAGAAAAGCTACTTCTAAGAGGTTGTCAAGTGTTTTGCTCGACGATTCCATTCTTGGGTGGTTGGTTTGGTCCTTGTTCCTGTATCTCGAATCCTAGCCTGGTATATTCCATTTTAATTTTACACCATTGTGAACCTCACACCTTTTTTACTCTCTGATCGAGGTTCTCGACATTGAAAAATCTTCGTAAACGAAGTCACACGTGTATATGTTGACATTTAAGAGATATACACTCAAGAAAATCAAGGGCAATGGTGATATATATGCGGATTAGACACAAAAAAAACACTCAACAAATGGCTACAATTTAAGGAATGTGTTTAGTGACGGCATCAGATTTCTAATTGATGGAGAAAGATCTGGTGGCAAGAAAAACTGCTTCTAGGAGGTTGTCAAGTGTTTACGCTCGACGATTCCATTCTTGGGTGGTTGGTTTGGCCCTTGTTCCTATAACTCGAATCCTAGCCCGGTATATCCCATTTAAATTTTACACCATTGTGAACCTTACGCCTTTTTTACTCTCTGATCGAGGTTCTCGGCATTGAAAAATCTTCATAAACTAAATCACACGTGTATATGTTGAAATTTAAGAGATATACAGTCAAGAAAATCAAGGCAATCGTTATATATATGCGGATTAGACACCAAAAAAAACACTCAACAAATGGCTACAATTTAAGGAATATGTTTAATGACGGCATCAGAATACAAATTGATGGAGAAAGGTCCGGTGGCAAGAAAAGCTGCTTCTAGGAGGTTGTCAAGTGTTTTGCTCGACGATTCCATTCTTGGGTGGTTGGTTTGGTCCTTGTTCCTGTATCTCGAATCCTAGCCTGGTATATTCCATTTTAATTTTACACCATTTTGAACCTTACACCTTTTTTACTCTCTGATCGAGGTTCTCGACATTGAAAAATATTCGTAAACGAAGTCACACGTGTATACGTTGACATTTAAGAGATATACACTCAAGAATATCAAGGGCAATGGTGATATATATGCGGATTAGACACAAAAAAACACTCAACAAATGGCTACAATTTAAGGAATGTGTTTAGTGATGGCATCAGATTTCTAATGAATGGAGAAAGATCTGGTGGCAAGAAAAACTGCTTCTAGGAGGTTGTCAAGTGTTTACGCTCGACGATTCCATTAGTGGGTGGTTGGTTTGGCCCTTGTTCCTATAACTCGAATCCTAGCTCGATATATCCCATTTAAATTTTACACCATTGTGAACCTTACGCCTTTTTTACTCTCTGATCGAGGTTCTCGGCATTGAAAAATGTTCATAAACTAAATCACACGTGTATATGTTGAAATTTAAGAGATATACTGTCAAGAAAATCAAGGCAATGGTGATATATATGCGGATTAGACACCAAAAAAACACTCAACAAATGGCTACAATTTAGGAATGTGTTTAATGACGGCATCAGAATACAAATTGATGGAGAAAGGTCTGGTGGCAAGAAAAGCTACTTCTAGGAGGTTGTCAAGTGTTTTGCTCGACGATTCCATTCTTGGGTGGTTGGTTTGGTCCTTGTTCCTGTATCTCGAATCCTAGCCTGGTATATTCCATTTTAATTTTACACCATTGTGAACCTTACACCTTTTTTACTCTCTGATCAAGGTTCTCGACATTGAAAAATCTTCGTAAACGAAGTCACACGTGTATATGTTGACATTTAAGAGATATACACTCAAGAAAATCAAGGGGCAATGGTGATATATATGCGGATTAGACACAAAAAAAAAACACTCAACAAATGGCTACAATTTAAGGAATGTGTTTATTGACGGCATCAGATTTCTAATTGATGGAGAAGGATCTGGTGGCAAGAAAAACTGCTTCTAGGAGGTTGTCAAGTGTTTACGCTCGACGATTCCATTCTTGGGTGGTTGGTTTGGCCCTTGTTCCTATAACTCGAATCCTAGCTCGGTATATCCCGTTCATATTTTACACCATTATGAACCTTGCGCCTTTTTTACTCTCTGATCGAGGTTCTCGGCATTGAAAAATCTTCATAAACTAAATCACACGTGTATATGTTGAAATTTAAGAGATATACAGTCAAGAAAATCAAGGCAATGGTGATATATATGCGGATTAGACACCAAAAAAACACCCAACAAATGGCTACAATTTAAGGAATGTGTTTAATGACGGCATCAGAATACAAATTGATGGAGAAAGGTCTGGTGGCAAGAAAAGCTGCTTCTAGGAGGTTGTCAAGTGTTTTCGCTCGACGATTCCATTCTTGGGTGGTTGGTTTGGCCCTTGTTCCTGTAACTCGAATCCTAGCCTTGTATATTCCATTTTAATTTTACACCATTGTGAACCTTACGCCTTTTTTACTCTCTGATCGAGGTTCTCGACATTGAAAAATCTTCGTAAACGAAGTCACACGTGTATATGTTGACATTTAAGAGATATACACTCAAGAAAATCAAGGGCAATGGTGATATATATGAGGATTAGACACCAAAAAAACACTCAACAAATGGCTACAATTTAAGGAATTTGTTTAGTGACGGCATCAGATTCCTAATTGATGGAGAAAGGTCTGGTGGCAAGAAAAGCTGCATCTAGGAGGTTGTCAAGTGTTTTCGCTACACGATTCCATTCTTGGGTGGTTGGTTTGGGCCTTGTTCCTGTAACTCGAACCCTGGCCCGATATATCCCATTTTAATTTTAGACCATTGTGAACCTTACGCCTTTTTTACTCTCTGATCGAGGTTCTCGGCATTGAAAAATCTTCGTAAACTAAATTACACGTGTATATGTTGACATTTAAGAGATATACAGTCAAGAAAATCAAGAGCAATGGTGATATATATGCGGATTAGACACCAAAAAAAACACTCCACAAATGCTACAATTTAAGGAATGTGTTTAGTGACGGCATCAGATTCCTAATTGATAGAGAAAGGACTGGTGGCAAGAAAAGCTGCTTCTAGGAGGTTGTCACGTGTTTTCGCTCGACGATTCGATTCTTGGGTGGTTGGTTTGGCCCTTGTTCCTGTAACTTGAATCCTACCCCGGTATATCCCATTTTAATTTTACACCATTGTGAACCTTACACCTTCTTTACTCTCTGATCGTTGTTCTCGGCATTGAAAAATCTTCGTAAACTAAATCACAGGTGTATATGTTGACATTTAAGAGATATACAGTCAAGAAAATCAAGTGCAATGGTGATATATATGCAGATTAGACACCAAAAAAAATAACTCAACAAATGGCTACAATTTAAGGAATGTGTTTAGTGACGGCATCAGATTCCTAATTGACGGAGAAAGGTCTGGTGGCAAGAAAAGCTGCTTCTAGGAGGTTGTCAAGTGTTTTCGCTCGACGATTCCATTCTTGGGTGGTTGGTTTGGCCCCTTTCCTATAACTCGAATCCTAGACCTGTATATCCCATTTTAATTTTACACCATTGTGAACCTTACGCCTTTTTTACTCTCTGATCGAGGTTCTCGGCATTGAAAAATCTTCGTAAGCTAAATCACACGTGTATATATTGACATTTAAGAGATATACAGTCAAGAAAATCAAGGGCAATGGTGATATATATGCGGATTAGACACCAAAAAAAAACACTCAACAAATGGCTACAATTTAAAGAATGTGTTTAGTGACGGCATCAGATTCCTTATTGATGGAGAAAAGTCTGGTGGCTAGAAAAGCTGCTTCTAGGTGGTTGTCAAGTGTTTTCGCTCGACGATTCCATACTTGGGTGGTTTGTTTAGCCCTTGTTCCTGTAACTCGAATCCTAGCCCGGTAAATCACATTTTAATTTTGCACCATTATGAACCTTACGCCTTTTTACTCTCTGATCGAGGTTATCGGCATTGAAATATCTTCGTAAACTAAATCACACGTGTATATGTTGACATTTAAGAGATATACAGTCAAGAAAATCAAGGGCAATGGTGATATATATGCGGATTAGACACAAAAAAAAACACTCAACTAATGGCTACAATTTAAGGATTGTGTTTAGTGATGGCATCAGATTCCTAATTGATGGAGAAAGGTCTGGTGGCAAGAAAAGCTGCTTCTAGAAGGTTGTCAAGTGTTTTCGCTCGACGATTCCATTCTTGGGTGGTTGGTTTGGCTCTTGTTCCTATAACTCGAATCCTAGCCCGGTATATCCCATTTAAATTTTACACCATTGTGAACCTTACGCCTTTTTTACTCTCTGATCGAGGTTCTAGACATTGAAAAATCTTCGTAAACTAAATCACACGTGTATATGTTGAAATTTAAGAGATATACAGTCAAGAAAATCAAGGCAATGGTGATATATATGCGGATTAGACAACAAAAAAACACTCAACAAATGGCTACAATTTAAGGAATGTGTTTAATGATGGCATCAGATTACTAATTGATAGAGAAAGGTCTGGTGGCAAGAAAAGCTGCTTCTAGGAGGTTGTCAAGTGTTTTCGCTCGACGATTCCATTCTTGGGTGTTTGGTTTGGCCCTTATTCCTGTAACTCGAAGCATAAGGACTTTTCAAACAAGATCATAACTAAAAAGAAGAATTATGGGTCAAACAAGCTCTCAAAAGACCTTGAAGTAATTGAAAGACTAAAAAGGACCAAAACACCTTTGATAGCTAATTCGAACAAACAACCTTTAAAGGTTGTTTGGAAACGAGTTTTATGATAGGTAAATACTTAAAATAAGTATAAAAGCTGAAAGAGGTATTATATTAGTCAAATGGCACTATTTGAGTTTTTGCCGTAAAATAATGATTCGAGAGGTAAAATTTGGTTTATATAGATCACCACATTAAACCCACCGTAAATACAGTTGTGGTGGGAGATTATAGGATAAGAAATGTGGTGATAGAATGCTAGAAGCGATTGCGAAACAAACAAATAGATCAAGTCAAGATCAAGTAGGAGCATAGAAAAGGTTCAGACACTACGTGGGAGTCTGAAGAAGAGATGCGACGTCTCTACCCTACCTTATTTGGTACGTACTTCGGTTTCGGGGACGAAACCCTTTTAAGGGGGATGGACTTGTAATATCCCAAAAATATAAATTCATAAAATTTACAATTTTATTTGTAAATAAATTAGTAAAATAAACTAACTAGGGGTGACACTAACCTAGTTAGATGATGACTTATGTGTGTGGTAGAAGACATAAGAATAAACTAAAAGGAAATAGAGGGACCAGACTTGTTAAAAATAAAATTTGATTTAATTAAAACAAATAAAATAAACACCAAACACACAAAAATCTTGTGTGTTCGGTCGACACAAGCAGGGGGCGACCAGGAGAAGAACTTCAACCCTAGTTCTTGTCTAAATCCACAAATTGAAGGTCAAGTTCAGCCCCAAAACGAAAATCGAACATAGATTACTGATCCTCATTGCAAGGGGGTTGTAAGGTATGTAAAATTCTATGAAAATTCTCTGTTTGAATTTCTTATGGATTTGGGAGATTCAAAATTTGAAGATGCATATTTGTGATTTGGTTAGATTAGGGATGATATAGTGTCTAGAAGTAAAACCTAGACGACTACATGTGAAATCATGTCCAAATTCAGGAAATTACATGAACTCATTGAAGGTGGGTTATGGGTTTTACAAGATAATGATGAACACTAGGGTTTAGAATGATTATTCTAGTGTAATTTGATCATAGAAAGCGATCTTCAGAAAAGTGTGATGTTTAGGGATACACCCTAGATGATTCTTGTCAAAAATCTTGCATGATACTTGTAGGGTTCATAATCACCATTGTAGGTGATTAATAAGTTGTAGAAACTTGGTAAACACTAAGATCATGATTCTTGTTCTAGTGTAACCTGAGTTTTATGTGGTACTTTCTGAAATTTGGAAGTTAAAACATGTGTAAATGTGACTAGTTGAAGTTGATTTAGATGATTATTACAAGTCATGAACTTGGTTTTGATGATGTAAAAATCTGACCCGCTAGGTGTTTGTTAAAATGCCTAAGTGGGGATTAAAATGTTCAAAATCAGATGAAAACGCAGATTTGACTATTATAGAGAATTATGTGTTAATGATTATGAAAAGAGTTCTAAGTTGATTGTGAATTGAACTCTTTAGGCAAAGAATCCGGATCGTCAAGCGGACAAGCCGGAGCGGAAACGCGTTTGAAAGGTGTGCTCTAAAGGTACGCGACTTGTCGTCTCGTTACATTTACGTAGATAAGCCTAGTCGTGAATATGTCTAATGTTGTTATAGCGAAAATAGTTACGGTTGGTAAGTCTAAGAAGTGATGTAATTCACTAGATGAAGAATGTGTTAAATTAATGGTTGAAATGGTAGTGTTTGGAGTGACTCGAACCTCACCCGTTACATCGAGTTATAAAAGCAGAAACCGAGGATTAGAAGGGACATACTAAGGTCGACCAGCCCGGGAATGGGTAATTATGATTAGAAAGCGATGTCGACGAATTATGAAGGTACTTAACTTGATTGGTTACATTAAGTGAGTTGTTGATAAGTTTTATAAATCTTATTGTTGAATCGAAATCTGCGTTGAATTGATATTGATTATGGTTGTAGGCGAATTAATAGACTTAGTATAGTAAACGAACCGATTGGTAGTCATCACAAGTGGATGATTCCACAAGATGAGCCAACGGGTCTATTAGTTGTGAAAATTGTAGTTTTTAACGTTCTAGTAGACGGTAATGGCGATAATAGTCACAAAGGCATTAAACCATGAAATTGGTAAGAAATGCTGGTGATAACAAGCCTCGGATGTTGGGCATAAGGCGCCATAGGTTTATTAGTTAAATGGTAGTAAATTGTGTAAGGTTAGAATGGGTCGAATAATTACATAGTGACATATGGTCTTTCGGTCCGTAAATTAAATTTTGGGTGTCAAATTTATAATGGTTATGTCGGTAATGAATTTACAGACATATAGGAAGAAAAATCACTTAAAACGGACTTACGAGTCAAAAGATATGGCCAAACGAAGTTAAAAACTGGATTTTCCAGAGCTGGCAGCAAATGCAGCTGACAAAACTTGAGCTGCTGGAAAACGTGACCCCTCGCGACACGTGGAAGGCCACCTGATACATGCCGCGACACGCGGGAGGTCCTCGTGGACCGCGTAAAGTCTCTCGCGGGGCGCGAGCGACCCGATCCGAAGAAATTTGTTGTTTTCAATAGTTTTGATGCTAGAATTCGATTGTAAGTGTTATATTATTGTCAAAACTAACCTTTGATGTGGTTTTGACATTAGGACATGTTGGGGAACTTATGGATGGCGATCAAGCATATGATGAAGAACCGAACACTACATTTTGAAGCTTCCGCAACGTTTTAAATCTTTAGTACTTTTGTGTATGGGTTACAAACACTTGTTAATCAATTTTTAAAATGTTTTAACTTAGTCATTAGTTGACTAAGGTTGATGTTACTTATGAACTTCGATTATGAAAGTCATGTTACTTGAACAATATTATATTTGAAATGGTATAACCTATTACTAAAATCAAGTAAAATTAGACGGGTGTTACAAGTTGGTAATCAGAGCTTAAGGTTGTCAACAAAGTGTTCGGTTCAAGCTTGATCGATCGTCTGGTAAGGATTAATTAGTTATTTCAGTAGATCTTATCCTATGTAAGTAAAAGAGGTGGAAATAAATGTGCACGGGAAGAGTACATTAATACACTCAAACCCAGAAAGTGCACTAAAAAGAGAATGGTCAAAGCAAGTTACGAACTTGGCTAAACCAAAACAAACAAAGTTATATTATAAATGAAATGTTTAATAATCGATGTAAACATTTCAGTTTCAAGATATCTGATAAGAGTTACTTATAATTGAGATTGAACGATAAGAATTATGTGAAAAGTGTATGTGGGGAGTGTATAAATACGCTCGAACCCGGGAAAATACACTAAATGAGAAAGGTAAGGCAAGATATATACTTGACCAAACCGAAAAAGAATAACACATTAATTATGATTGAGTGAGAATGATATAAATTTCCGTATAATAAGATGGAAATGAATTAAATAATTATTGATAAATCATGATGGATGTTTCAGTTGAAGAAATGTCTGAAGTAACCGGAGATGTCTCGACATCTCAATTGACTGAACAAATGAAAGCTAAGATTTCCGAGGAGGTCGGAAAAGCTATAGAAAATAGTCTATCACAATATATTGATAGACTACAAAACACAATCATGCCGGTGGTGAACGATATGATGGCTGAATTAAAAGATAGCATATTACAAGAAATAGAAGAAAGGAGGGTGTTGGATATGAATCCAAGATCCGTAAAGAAGTCCAAATCTAATAAAACTCCCAAGAAGAGAGTTACAAAAAGTGTGCTACATCAGTGTAGATTTTGTAAAAAAATTCACAAGGGCACATGTGGCAAACCAAGACATAAAAAGTCAAAATGTCCAGAGAGGTTTGGAACCAAGGACACAACCGACACCAAGTCTGATGCCCAGAAATCAAGGACAAAGTTGTTTTATATAACAACCACAGAGGCTAAAGCTGAACCTGATGTCGTTTCAGGTATACTTTTGTAGATTAAATTTCAGTATGAATTTTTAATTATTACGAGTGCAAATAAATCGTTTGTTTTATACCGATTTATTTAACATCCTACATTAGTGTTAACAAAATTACCAAGGCTTTGAAAAAAAATAGAATAGATAATAATAAAAGTTCTATTGTTTATAAGAGGTGCTGAAACTGTACGTTGAGCATCGAGGTAAAAGTAATCTTGATAGATATTGCAATGGGAAGGAATGCGTGTACACTCGAACCCGGGAAATTAATGAAGTGAATAAACCTTGTGTTGGGAAGGAGTGTAATTACACTCGAACCCGGAAATTGCAATAATAATAAATGGCAAAGACAAGGTAATAGACTAGGCTGAACTAAATAAAACGAGTAGGAGCGTCATTTACATCAACAAATGATGTGGATAAGTTTCATGCAACGATAAACAATAATAAAATTAAATGAATTAATTTTGTTATTATTGCAATAGGATTAAGGTTAAAGATAAGAAATTAAGACTCGGACCGAGAACATCCGCGAAAAAGAAGCTAAATGAATGATATGTATTATTCGCTATTATGAATAATAAAGTGTCAATAAATACAAATTTAGAAACTTGTGTAGGGGTAACCATCCAAGTAATACATTATTAATCGAACCCTCATGAGGAAGAATAGTGATCGCAGTAATGGATGTGATTATATAAAAGCCTAGTAAAATAAACTTTATGAAAGTGTTAGAATAAGAACGGGTAAACCCCAAAAGCCGTATGACCATGACAGTGGTTTTACCAAATAAGACTTGAGAAATGGGCCTTCGGAACATTAGCAAAAGAAATAGACCTAAAGGTCACTAACAACAGAAAGGTGGTGTTAGAATCAAATAAGCAAAATGCTTGATAATAAAGGTAAACGGAAGCCGGATAATGGGAGCATATTACATTAAGGTAATAAGCCCAAGGGAAGGGGATAAGAATCAAGGTAATTAAAATTATAAACTAACAAACAAGAATGTTAAGGCACAAGGATAAATGTTTGACTATTATAAGTAATAAAGTTCATAAGAACAAGTCAAACAAGATAAATGGAAGAATTAAGGAATCGGTGGAATAAAGGCGACAGGTTACGCTAATACCACCGAATAAATCAAAACGAAATCTTAATGCATGTCAGAGTGATGACTCTAATAATGACTTCGGTAAAACAACTGATAGATGGGTAGGACTACGGATATATGCGTAAACCAAGAGACGATGAAATTTCGCAAAACAGAAATTTCGATAATTAGGTCCAACTATTTTAATATTGGACGGGCCAAATAAAGTATAATACTTGATATTCCAAGTAAGAACAACCCGAATAATGAAAGTACGAATTATTACTAAACCTATGTGATAGGTCGTAAAAGAATATGGAAAGGAAAACGTAAACCAATAAAATCGGGGTGTTAAAAACATTAAGATAACAAACCCAGTGATGGAATGAAAGGAAATAGAGGCATAAACCAAATAACGGCACGAGTAAAATAAACCGACACAAAGGACACATAAGAAGTCATAGAGTCGGAAGGATAATCCGAAAGAAAATGAGTGTAGCCTTAGATTAAGGTCAAGGTAATACTAAACATGGCGTGATGTGATCATGGACACAAAAGTAATATAGAATGTAATCACGTTATAGTGTAAATGACTAGATATGGAAGTATAAATACGCAAAAGGGCCGATGACGGCAATATTGCATACCCGAATGACGAGGTATGAGGTAAAATGGTGACCAATTAGTTTAGGCAATAAAACAAGTTGTAGCCTAAATAACACTGTGACCTAGGTAGAGTGCTTGTTAATATAAAACTAGCATCAAGTAAGTATGGCTTACACTAGTCTTATATTTTAGAATATTCTCTATCGTATTAGTTACGAATAAGATAAATACATAGTTGAGGTATGATGTTTCGGCATGTACATGTATGGAACAAGATAGTTGAGCATGACAAGAAACCTTGTGGAGGGTTGAAAAGGAATTAAATCGGTAATTCGATCTTTTTACGACAAATGGAAAATGAACTTTTAAATGATTACCTTATTGGGTAAACCGAATGTTTTAAAAGAGGGTCGGGCGTTTTGAAAAGCATAAGGACTTTTCAAACTAGATCATAACTCAAAAGAAGAATTATGGGTCAAACAAGCTCTCAAAAGACCTTGTAGTAATTGAAAGACTAAAAAGGACCAAAACACCTTTGATAGCTAATTCGAACAAACAACCTTTAAAGGTTGTTTGGAAACGAGTTTTATGATAGGTAAATACTTAAAATAAGTATAAAAGCTGAAAGAGGTATTATATTAGTCAAATGGCACTATTTGAGTTTTTGCCGTAAAATAATGATTCGAGAGGTAAAATTTGGTTTATATAGATCACCACATTAAACCCACCGTAAATACAGTTGTGGTGGGAGATTATAGGATAAGAAATGTGGTGATAGAATGCTAGAATCGATTGCGAAACAAACCAATAGATCAAGTCAAGATCAAGTAGGAGCATAGAAAAGGTTCAGACACTACGTGGGAGTCTGAAGAAGAGATGCGACGTCTCTACCCTACCTTATTTGGTACGTACTTCGGTTTCGGGGACGAAACCCTTTTAAGGGGGATGGACTTGTAACATCCCGAAAATATAAATTCATAAAATTTACAAATTTATTTGTAAATAAATTAGTAAAATAAACTAACTAGGGGTGACACTAACCTAGTTAGATGATGACTTATGTGTGTGGTAGAAGACATAAGAATAAACTAAAAGGAAATAGAGGGACCAAACTTGTTAAAAATGAAATTTGATTTAATTAAAACAAATAAAATAAACACCAAACACACAAAAATCTTGTGTGTTCGGTCGACACAAGCAGGGGGCGACCAGGAGAAGAACTTCAACCCTAGTTCTTGTCTAAATCCACAAATTGAAGGTCAAGTTCAGCCCCAAAACGAAAGTCGAACATAGATTACTGTTCCTCATTGCAAGGGGGTTGTAAGGTATGTAAAATTCTATGAAAATTCTCTGTTTGAATTTCTTATGGATTTGGGAGATTCAAAATTTGAAGATGCATGTTGGTGATTTGGTTAGATTAGGGATGATATAGTGTCTAGAAGTAAAACCTAGACGACTACATGTGAAATCATGTCCAAATTCAGGAAATTACATGAACTCATTGAAGGTGGGTTATGGGTTTTACAAGATAATGATGAACACTAGGGTTTAGAATGATTATTCTAGTGCAATTTGATCATAGAAAGCGATCTTCAGAAAAAGTGTGATGTTTAGGGATAAACCCTAGATGATTCTTGTCAAAAATCTTGCATGATACTTGTAGGGTTCATAATCACCATTGTAGGTGATTAATAAGTTGTAGAAACTTGGTAAACACTAAGATCATGATTCTTGTTCTAGTGTAATCTGAGTTTTATGTGGTACTTTCTGAAATTTGGAAGTTAAAACATGTGTAAATGTGACTAGTTGAAGTTGATTTAGATGATTATTACAAGTCATGAACTTGGTTTTGATGATGTAAAAATCTGACCCGCTAGGTGTTTGTTAAAATGCCTAAGTGGGGATTAAAATGTTAAAAATCAGATGAAAACGCAGATTTGACTATTATAGAGAATTATGTGTTAATGATTATGAAAAGAGTTCTAAGTTGATTGTGAATTGAACTCTTTAGGCAAAGAATCCGGATCGTCAAGCGGACAAGCCGGAGCGGAAACGCGTTTGAAGGGTGTGCTCTAAAGGTACGCGACTTGTCGTCTCGTTACATTTACGTAGATAAGCCTAGTCGTGAATATGTCTAATGTTGTTATAGCGAAAATAGTTACGGTTGGTAAGTCTAAGAAGTGATGTAATTCACTAGATGAAGAATGTGTTAAATTAATGGTTGAAATGGTAGTGTTTGGAGTGACTCGAACCTCACCCGTTACATCGAGTTATAAAAGCAGAAACCGAGGATTAGAAGGGACATACTAAGGTCGACCAGCCCGGGAATGGGTAATTATGATTAGAAAGCGATGTCGACGAATTATGAAGGTACGTAACTTGATTGGTTACATTAAGTGAGTTGTTGATAAGTTTTATAAATCTTATTGTTGAATCGAAATCTGCGTTGAATTGATATTGATTATGGTTGTAGGCGAATTAATAGACTTAGTATAGTAAACGAACCAATTAGTAGTCATCACAAGTGGATGATTCCACAAGATGAGCCAACGGGTCTATTAGTTGTAAAAATTGTAGTTTTTAACGTTCTAGTAGACGGTAATGGCGATAATAGTCACAAAGGCATTAAACCATGAAATTGGTAAGAAATGCTGGTGATAACAAGCCTCGGATGTTGGGCATAAGGCGCCATAGGTTTATTAGTTAAATGGTAGTAAATTGTGTAAGGTTAGAATGGGTCGAATAATTACATAGTGACATATGGTCTTTCGGTCCGTAAATTAAATTTTGGGTGTCAAATTTATAATAGTTATGTCGGTAATGAATTTACAGACATATAGGAAGAAAAATCACTTAAAACGGACTTACGAGTCAAAAGATATGGCCAAACGAAGTTAAAAACTGGATTTTCCGGAGCTGGCAGCAAATACAGCTCACAAAACTTGAGCTGCTGGAAAACGTGACCCCCCGCGACACGCGGAAGGCCACCTGATACATCCCGCGACACGCGGAAGGCCACCTGATACATGCCGCCTTCCCTACTTCCTCGGCAATTATCTCTTTCATTTGTTCGGTGCTTGTTTGCACCGGATTATCATCGTTTCCATCAGACATCTTGAAACTGAAATGTTTACATTTAAACGTTAAACATTTCATTTATAACATTGCTTCTTTTGTTTTGGTTTAGCCAAGTTCCCAACTTGCTTTAACCGTTCACATTTGGTGCACTTTCCAGGTTTGAGTGTGTTAACACGCTCTTCCCATGCACATCAATTCATTTCTCATTTCTTACATAAGACATAATTTGTTAACATAATATGTTACTTCTTACCGAACGATCGATCAAGCTTGAACCGAACACTTTGTTGACAACCTAAAGCTCTGATTACCAACTTCTAACACCCGTCTAATATTTACTTGAATTTAATAATGATTCATTCCATTATATATAAAAGATATCTAAGTTATAACAAAAATATCATAAGCAAGGTTCAAAAGTAGCAAAGACATTAGTCAACTAACGACTAATTCGAAAACATTCAGAAAGTTGTTTAACAATTTGTTTACATTTCATAAACATAGTCTACTAAAAGTTAAGATATTGCGGAAGCTTCAAAAGAAATTGTGCTCGGTTCTTCAAACATGCTCGATCATCGTCCACATCCTTGCCAAACCTGAAAACTAAAGATTTTAACAAATCTTAATGTTAAAGTTTCTTAGAATATTACATAATCAAAACTATGCTTAAAAACGGATTTGATTTAACAAAATATGCAAAGTTCAACATGCATTTCAAGGCTCTACCGTAACTTACGGTAGTCACCGTAAGTTACGGTAGCTTCTGGGAAACTTTGGTTCCACCGTAACACTAGGGTAAACCACCATAGCTCTCTGACCTCTACCGTAAATTACGGTACATACCGTAATTTACGGTAGACTCTGCAAATATATGTTTTGACTGATTTGTTGGTTTTGCCCAAACAAATCTCTCGGATCTTTCATTCTAACAACCCAAAATACTAAATTCTTGTAATTTGATATGTCAATTATCAATCAATAAACAAAGACAATCAATCATATTACGAAGCAATACTCATGCTTTATTTGATTATTTGACCCGTTTGGCTCATCTATGGAATCCTCCATTTTGATGTCTACCAACGCGATCTAAACAATTCTTTATCTATTATTCAACATAGCGATCATTATCACTTTATTTCAACTCGACTTCTATTCTACAATTCAAGTACATATATGCTAGTTATCAAATTATCAAATGTAACGAGTTAAGTTACATACCTTCAAAGTGGGCCTTTCATACGTGATTCGCCACCCGCTTGTCCGCTTGACGCTCCTGCGTCCTTTCCTATAGAGTTCATTAGTGACATGCTTAGAACTCTCTTTAAACCATATATCGCATAATATACCGAAACATCATAATTATGCGTTTGAACTTTAAATTTAAATTTTTAAGCCTTCTTTGAGGCATTTTCACAAACACTTTAAGGGCAGATTTTTACATGATTATATAACAAGTTTCTAGCTTATCACTTGGCCCTAATTTCACATCAATCAACCAGTTTACATGATTGTTAGCTTCACAATTTCTGAAATCACTTCAAGATTGTCAAATTACACTAGAACAACACCCAATTTCCTAGTGTTCATCAATTTACACATAACCCACTAATCACCTACAATGGTGTTCATAGTTTTCACTAAAATCTCACATGATTTCAACTCGCATTTGTCTAGGGTTTGTCCCTAGACACTATATTGTTCTTAGCTCATCATAAAACAAACATGCAACCCTAATTTCAGATTTTTCCCAATTTCATGAGAATTTCGAGTTGAGAGTTTTCATCAAATTTTACATACCTTGTAATCCTCTTGTGATGAGGATCAGTAATCTATGCTCAATTTTTGTTTTTGATCAGATTTGTACCTTCAATTTGGTTGTTTTGTGGATGTTAGGGTTCTTGGAGAGCTCTGGTCGCCCCCTGTTGTCTGGTCGACCTCAACACACCAAAGTGTGTTTGAGTTTTTAATTTTTTTTTTTTGTTTTATCAATTATTAGTTTCAAATTAGGCACTTTTGGGCCCTTGCCTTTTGTTTTTATTTTATTTTAACCCTTAACTACTCATATGTCTTTAACTAACTTGGTTAGTGTCATTCCTAGTTAGTTTATTTTACTAGTTTATTTGCAACCTAATTGCAAATCTACGAACTCGCATTTTCGGGATGTTACAAGTCCATCCCCCTTAAAAGGGTTTCGTCCCCGAAACCGAAGTACGTACCAAATAAAGTAGGGTAGAGACGTCGCATTTCCTCTTCGGACTCCCACGTAGTGTCTGATCCTTTCATGTGCTCCCACTTGATCTTGACTTGATCGATTTGTTTATTTCGTAAGTGCTTGACCTTTCGATCTAAAATCTCCACTGGTTTCAACGCATAATTCAGGCTATTATCCACTTCGATATCATCATAGTGGATACGAGCAGTTTCGTCTGCTAAACATTTTCGGAGATGTGACACGTGGAATGTGCTATGAATCCCACTCAATTCCTCGGGTAGTTCTAGACGATATGCTACCTTACCAACCCGTTCGGTGATTCTGAATGGCCCAATAAATCTTGGGCTCAACTTTCCTCTTTTTCTGAACCGTATTATTCCTTTACACGGCGATACTTTCATCATTACTTTATCGCCCACTTGAAATTCAATCGGCCTCTTTCGTTTATCCGCGTATGACTTTTGTCGATCCTGAGCCGCTTTTAGGTGAGTTCGGACCATGTCGATCTTCTCATTCGTAGTTTGGATTATATCAGTAGGTGCTAGTCCTCGTGGACCCACCTCTCCCCAACATACCGGGGTTCGACACTTTCTACCATATAACATTTCATACGGGGCCATCTTAATGCTCGTGTGATAGCTATTGTTATATGAAAATTCGACTAAGGGTAGATAGACATCCCAACTACCCCCGAAGTCAATAATGCAAGCCCGCAGCATATCTTCCAACGTTTATATTGTTCTTTCACTCTGCCCATCCGTTTGTGGATGGTAAGCGGTGCTAATGAACAATTTAGTTCCCATTTGCTCCTGGAATTCACGCCAAAAATTCGAAGTAAACCGAGTATCTCTGTCTGACACAATGGATATCGGCACCCCATGACGTGCTATTATTTCATTTGTGTACACCTCCGACGTCTTTTCGGATGTATAAGTCTCACGAATCGGAATGAAGTGAGCACTTTTCGTCAATCTATCCACGACTACCCATATAGCATCAAACCTGTGGTTAGTGTTGGGCAATTTAGTCAACAAATCCATGGTGATTTGTTCCCATTTCCAAACTGGGATGTCCAATGGTTGCAATTTACCATATGGCTTCTGGTGCTCCGCTTTGACTTGCAAGCAGGTCAAACACTTCTCTACATATTTCACAACATCTCTTTTCATCCCGGGCCACCAATAGTTCTGTTTCAGATCATTGTACATCTTGGTCGCACCCGGATGAATTGAATATCGGGATTTATGAGCTTCATCAAGTAGAAGTGCCTTTACCCCATAAGTATTTGGAACCCATATCCTTCCGGATCGAGTCTTCAACCCGTCATTTCAATCCGATAAATCTTTCAACTGGCCGATTATTCTTTCTTTCTTCCAATTCTCCTCTTTCACTACTTCTAATTGCGCCTCTCGGATACGTTCAAGTATACCCGAGTTCACCACAAGCTGCATCGATCTTACTCGTGTTGGGACATAGTCTGCTTTTCTGCTCAGAGCATCTGCCACTACATTTGCCTTTCCGGGGTGATAGTGTATTTCACAGTCAAAATCTTTCACCGTTTCTAACCATCGCCTTTGTCTCATATTTAACTCCTTCTGATCGAAGAAGTATTTTAAGCTCTTGTGATCGGTGAATATGGTGCACTTTACCCCATATAAATAGTGCCTCCATATTTTTAATGCAAATACCACCGCAGCCAACTCAAGATCGTGCGTGGGATATTTCTTCTCGTGTATCTTCAATTGTCTCGAGGCATAGGCTATAACTTTGCCCCGTTGCATCAAAACACATCCGAGCCCTGATAGTGAAGCATTCGAATACACCACCAAATCTTCGACCCCGTCCGGCAATGTTAATACCGTAGCTTGAGTTAACTTTTCTTTTAACGTTCGGACCGTTCTTTCTTGATGTACACCCCATATGAACTTTTCTTCCTTCCGAGTTAGTTTTGTTAGCGGCGATGAAATCTTGGAGAAATCTTGAATGAATCTCCTATAGTATCCCGCAAGCCCCAAAAAGCTTCTAATTTCCGAAGGGTTCCTCGGGGGATTCCATTTCGACACAGCATCGATCTTTGACGGGTTTACTAATACTCCATCGACACTTATGATGTGGCCAAGAAATTGCACCTCTCGTAACCAAAAGGCACACTTTGAGAATTTCGCATGCAACCTTTCTCGTCTAAGTGTCTCTAACACCTCTTGTATGTGGTGTGCATGTTCAACTTCGCTTTTCGAATACACCAAAATATCATCGATAAACACGATGACCGACTTATCCAACATTGGCTTGCAAACCCGGTTCATGAGGTCCATGAAAGCCGCGGGTGCATTTGTTAGCCCAAATGACATCACGAGGAATTCATAATGTTCGTATCTCATGCGGAAAGCCGTCTTCGGCACATCTTCCTCCTTGACCTTTAGTTGGTGATACCCCGATCTAAGGTCAATATTTGAAAACCAGTTCGCACCTTGTAATTGGTCGAATAAATCATATATCCTAGGAAGCGGGTATCGGTTCTTTACCGTGAGTTTGTTTAACTCCCGGTAATCGATACACATACGCATGCTTCCGTCTTTCTTTTTCACGAACAATACCGGTGCACCCCAAGGAGACACACTCGGCCTTATGAATCCTTTGTCAAGCAGGTCTTGAATCTGGGACATCAACTCTTGTGTTTCCGACGGTGCGAGTCGGTAAGGTGATTTAGCCACGGGTTTTGCGCCCGGAATCAATTCGATCCCGAACTCTACTTCCCGTTCAGGCGGTATCCCTGGTAAATCCTCCGGAAACACATCTTCATAGTCTCGTACTACCGGTACATCTTCAATCTTTCGTGATTCTTTCTCGGGCTCATTTGCGTATATCATGAATGCCTTGCATCCTCGCTTCATAAGCTTGTGAGCTTTCAACATTGAGCATACTACTGGGTTGCCTCCTTTTTCGCCATAGATAGTGACGTGCTTCCCGCTCGGAGATATTAGCTTTATCTCCTTACGAAAACACACGACCTTAGTGTGGTGCTGAGATAGCCAATCCATCCCAACGACTACTTGAAATTCCCCCATTGACATCGGGATTAGATCTATCAAGTATTCCCCATCGTCTATGCTTAATTTGCAACTTCGACAAACGTCACAAACTATAAAACTTTTGTTGTCCCCTATTTCTACTTCTAAGGGCACATATAACTTTGTTAATACAAAAGAAGGATGTCGAATAAATCCATGCGAAACGAAGAATTTATTCGCACCCGTATCAAACAGTACACGTGCTGGAATTGAGTTAATTGTGAATATACCTGAGACCACATCGGGTTCGGTTTTTGCTTCAGCCGCTGTAAGTTGGATGGACCTAGCCTTCGCTTTGGGAGCTTCTGCTGGAGACTCTTTTGTGTCTCTCTTTCCAACCAACTCGGGACATTCAGACTTTTTGTGGCCGGGTTGATAACATTTGTAACAAACAGAAACTTTTCCGGGACATAGCGATGCAGTGTGCCCCGTCTTCCCACATACCGGACACGGCTTGTCTTTGAAGCGGCACTCACCTTTGTGCCCCTTTCCGCATACTTTGCAACTTGGCGACCCGCCTTTTGCCTCCACTTTCTTCCCCGATTCCGCAGTTCTAGCTTTCTTTGTAGGGCTTGGATTCACATCTTGTGCTCTCCGCTCACCCCTTTCAACTTGTTTCTTTAACTCGATTTCCCGCTCCCGGGCGGTGTTGATGATTTCTGTGAGAGTTTCATATTTTGAGGGAGTCATAAACTCCCGGTATTCAGCACTCAGCATGTTGTAATAGTAGTATATCTTCTGCTCTTCAGTGGTGACTAACTCGTCATAAAATCTCAGCTTATCCATGAAGATGCCCGTGATCTTATCAATTGATTCTCCCTTTTGTCTTAACTGAATAAATTCCTCTTTGATCCTGTTGATAACTGCTTTGGGACTATGGTGTTTAAGGAACGGCACCTTAAACTCATCCCAAGTCATGACCCTTGCCGCTTCGGCTCCCATTTCCTTCTTTTTATTATCCCACCAATCCTTGGCTTGATTTCTCAATTGACCCGTTCCGTAAGCAACAACGTCACCTACGTCGCAGTGTGTTCGTTCAAACACTCCTTCGACGTCACTTATCCATCTTTGGCAGATTATCAGGTCAACTTCCCCGTTATAGATTGGCGGTTTGCACGCCATAAATTCTTTATATGAGCACCCTTTACGTTCTCCCGTTTTATCTTTCATAAGGTTGACACTATCCTCCAACCTTTTAACTCGCTCTTCGACAAGCGACAACACCCTGCTTTGAATTTTGTCTATACACCCAGATAGACTACCTTCAATTGCCTTCCCTACTTCCTCGGCAATTATCTCTTTCATTTGTTCGGTGCTTGTTTGCACCGGATTATCATCGTTTCCATCAGACATCTTGAAACTGAAATGTTTACATTTAAACGTTAAACATTTCATTTATAACATTGCTTCTTTTGTTTCGTTTTAGCCAAGTTCCCAACTTGCTTTAACCGTTCACATTTGGTGCACTTTCCAGGTTTGAGTGTGTTAACACGCTCTTCCCATGCACATCAATTCATTTCTCATTTCTTACATAAGACATAATTTGTTAACATAATAAGTTACTTCTTACCGAACGATCGATCAAGCTTGAACCGAACACTTTGTTGACAACCTAAAGCTCTGATTACCAACTTGTAACACCCGTCTAATATTTACTTGAATTTAATAATGATTCATTCAAGGCTCTACCGTAACTTACGGTAGTCATCGTAAGTTACGGTAGCTTCTGGGAAACTTTGGTTCCACCGTAACACAGGGGTAAACCACCGTAGCTCTCTGACCTCTACCGTAAATTACGGTACATACTGTAATTTACGGTAGACTCTGCAAATATATGTTTTGACTGATTTGTTGGTTTTGCCCAAACAAATCTCTCGGATCTTTCATTCTAACAACCCAAAATACTAAATTCTTGTAATTTGATATGTCAATTATCAATCAATAAACAAAGACAATCAATCATATTACGAAGCAATACTCATGCTTTATTTGATTATTCGACCCGTTTGGATCATCTATGGAATCCTCCATTTTGATGACTACCAACGCGATCTAAACAATTCTTTATCTATTATTCTACATAGCGATCATTATCACTTTATTTCAACTCGACTTCTATTCTACAATTCAACTACATATATGCTAGTTATCAAAATATCAAATGTAACGAGTTAAGTTACACACCTTCAAAGTAGGCCTTTCAAACGTGATTCGCTACCCGCTTGTCCGCTTGACGCTCCTGCGTCCTTTCCTATAGAGTTCATTAGTGACATGCTTAGAACTCTCTTTAAACCATATGTCGCATAATATAAGGAAACATCATAATTATGCGTTTGAACTTTAAATTTAAATTTTTAAGCCTTCTTTGAGGCATTTTCACAAACACTTTAAGGGCAGATTTTTACATGATTATATAACAAGTTTCTAGCTTATCACTTAGCCCTAATTTCACATCAATCAACCATTTTACATGATTGTTAGCTTCACAATTTCTGAAATCACTTCAAAATTGTCAAATTACACTAGAACAACACCCAATTTCCTAGTGTTCATCAATTTACACATAACCCACTAATCACCTACAATGGTGTTCATAGTTTTCACTAAAATCTCACATGATTTCAACTTGCATTTGTCTAGGGTTTGTCCCTAGACACTATATTGTTCTTAGCTCATCATAAAACTAACATGCAACCCTAATTTCAGATTTTTCCCAATTTCATGAGAATTTCGAGTTGAGAGTTTTCATCAAATTTTACATACCTTGTAATCCTCTTGTGATGAGAATCAGTAATCTATGCTCAATTTTTGTTTTTGATCAGATTTGGACCTTCAATTTGGTTGTTTTGTGGATGTTAGGGTTCTTGGAGAGCTCTGGTCGCCCCCCTGTTGTCTGGTCGACCTCAACACACCAAAGTGTGTTTGAGTTTTTAATTTTTTTTTTTTTTTTGTTTTATCAATTATTAGTTTCAAATTAGGCACTTTTGGTCCCTTGCCATTTGTTTTTATTTTATTTTAACCCTTAACTACTCATATGTCTTTAACTAACTTGGTTAGTGTCATTCCTAGTTAGTTTATTTTACTAGTTTATTTGCAACCTAATTGCAAATCTACGAACTTGCATTTTCAGGATGTTACATCTTGCCTCTCCCATTGTTCTTCCCCCAAACAAAATCCCGTCTTATAGATTCTAACTTTTTTGTTACCTTTTTTGGAGCTATGAACATGGATAGATAATAGTTTGGTAATGCTCCCTTGACATCTTTTGCTAAGATTATTTTACCTGCAAAAGAGAAACACTTTGCCTTCTAAGCCGATGATTTTACATTAAACTTATCAACCATAGGTTTCCAATATTTTGCCCTTTTCATATTTGCTCCTATTGGTAGCCCAAGGAATGAAAAAGGCAATTCACGACCCACTTCGCATCTTATTGTTTTTGCCATGCGTTCTATTTCAAGAACCTCCACCCCCACCCCAAATAAGTTGGATTTTGCCAAATTTACTGTTAAACCCGAACATAAATAAAAACATCATAATACTCAGTTTAAAGTTTTTATGTTATCTTCCTCCCATTCTCCCAAGAATATTACGTCGTCCGCGTAACATAAATGAGAGATGGTTAGCCCATTATTTGGCAAGCCCAGAATTGATCTTTGATCTCAAGAACATGAATCGCTTGTATATACAAACAGAATGTTTGAGTACATGTGATGATTATAAATGAGAAATCAAAGCCCTATTTATACTAATCTACCAGGTGCGATTGAATAGACATGTCCCTTGCTTGAGTCGTTGCGTCTGTTGATGTTGTGAGATATGTTTGCCGCCATCTTGAAGGGTCACGTCTCCTGGAGGCGTCGATTCCTTTAGTGTTTAGGTTATTATCTTTCACTCTGTCACTTCCGGTCCTCGCACTTGTTACACTAATCTATTTACATAACAAACTAATCTATCTACAAATTATATAACAACCCATGTACTTAGGATGTGAAAGGATTAGTTCTTTGGTATCTTAAACGTAATTTTAATCTTATCTTACTTCAAAATTTGGTTTTATAATTCTCAAATCCCTATTACCAACTATTTAATATTTTATTTATTCAACCCATGTAATAAACGAGTTTCTATCCTAGTAATTTGAGAAAAAGAAGACTTACGAGTCGATCAGATTGGTCAGATCCCACCCTGCTAAAACCTTGATTTTTCAAGAGTCTGTCACCACAAATCTACCTTGTTTGCGTCTACATGTTTTGAAAAGGCATTCCCAAAATCCTCGGTCAGGTTCCTTACATCCGACGGGTTCATGTCATAGAAAACCGAATAAAATTTGAGCTGTTTCTTCTTGTGGCAATCCATGATATTAACAAGTTCATCCAAGCACCAAAAAGAATCAGAATAAATCTTTGAAAAAACAATCACGACTATTTGTGATTCTTCAATCTACTGAGAGAGTGTCGTATCAATATCTAAGCCTCTCGGGATTTCATCTTTGAAAGTTTTGATCCCATTCAGGTCAAGAGCAGTATAAAGATGACTTACAAAGTTCTGGTTGGCATCCTTGCCTCTAAAGCTTACAAACACTTCATGTCTCCGGTGGCAATAGCTACATGTGGTAGAGGAATATGATGACACGTCACATAGCTTTGTTTAAAAAGAAAATACGGAGCCTAACCTTGATTGATTCATTGCAGTTGATCAAGCGAAACTATATAACAATGCAAGCTGAACTTTCGATAAATTTGATTACATAGAAGGCATCAAAGACTTATATAGTTATATATAAAGTCAACGGAATCGGTACACGAAGGCATGGAGCTGGATGAACGATTTCTCCAAGAAATCTATAAACAGCCTTGATATTGCAAAAAGTGCTGATTTATTCTTTCTACGTAGAATTTCAAATGAAGTCCAGAGGAGTCAACGAGTTCAACACAGGCTCTGCTTTGTGTACAATCAGAATATGCATGACTTCGCTAGGAACTGATGCTCAAATAACAATGCGAAAAATAATATTGCAAAAATAAACATATGCACCATTTTATGTGGTTTGATGAATAAGGGTAGATATTGATAATTGTGAAGGTTCTATCATCTATGTCCATGGACACATTCCCTACCAAGTGCCTAGGGTTAATCCCCATGATGCTAGCTTAAGGCTTACATTGTGTATTGGTAATGAGACGAATATTGATAATCTTAGTTTCATATTTAATTGTAATATCATATCTCATATCCGATTGAATACTAGAGTGGGTGGGGATTGGGTACAATTGGCAAAGCTATTGGAGTTAAGCTATTTATCCACTTGAGACCAAGGGTTCGAGCCCGCTATGGCGAATTTGGTGTAATTTTAGTCGTTAAAAAATAAAAGTATATCAGATATGTCTGTCCGTTTGTTAAAAAGTATACATTGATATCTCCATGCACATTTCTTTTTCTTTCCATTCTAATTCTAATTTTAGTATAACTAGATGGAATCCTCACCGCGATGCGGCCGGGGGCTTAAAAAATAAGACATAACCAAAATCACGTTATGACTGGAGGCGTAAAACTATGCCAAGTAGCACCAATGCCACACCACCGTCAGCGTCTTAGCGACCATCAATACCATAAAAGCTTGTATTAAAACATAACTAAACAGCGAAAATCTAAATCACATTTTGGTGTTTTGTCTTTACAGCCAAATCTCAGTTGCACCTTATTTGTTGGGGAAAAATCGCATATTATTTCAAAATGTGAAGTCTTTATGTCTTTCCAATCTTATTAGTTGTATGAGTGTGTAGGTATGCACTTACATTGTTTCTTCTTTGTAGTAATGCATATTCACAAATATATCATTTACAAATAATACTATTAAGAAAATATGTAAAATTGGCATTTTCTAGCTTTCATACTATATTCTTTAAAAAGAGATATCGAGTGCCTCTCTTATCTGCCATTGTAATTGTGCGCTTCTTTTCCTACTTGCCTTATCTTTTTCTATGTAATAATTCATGTATATTTCTTAGGAAATAAGCAACATGTGTCCCATGGTGTAAGAAACTTTAAGATAACCCTCAACCATCCATTGTTGCAATACATCCCTCAACTTTTTCGAGGCCATGAGTACTTCCCTCTAGATATATAAGTGACATTTTGATACATTTTATCTTAAGTATATGTAGTTTCCTAGAAATTTTGATTTCTTTTGGATAACCTCTTGCATCTGATTTGAATGAATTTTTTAATAGTTTTAAATTTTTACTTTAGGGAAACCCAATGCATACTCAAGTATATGTAGTTTCCTAGATGTACTCCACTAAGTGTAGCTGGTTTCAACTAAAATTAATATACATTTATGATATTTTGTTTAACCTATTAAATTTCAATTTAACAATTTTTATCTTTTATATTTCTTGTAAACAATATTTTAATAACCTATTAAATTTCAATTTAACAATTTTTATCTTTTATATTTGTTGTAAACAATATTTTAAAAGTGACAATGTTTAATTCTTTTTCATTTACCTACAAACCGTCACTATAAAAAAATGGGGGCTTATCATGATTATATGTTGGGATTGAACCCTACCAGAGGAACAGATAATGAAAGCCAAAACCGGATCATGCAGTGGATTCACAATAAACAACGGGTTACATTAGGCTTTCCCCTTGAAAGTGATTATAACATCTGATGATCTTATATCCACTGTCCGGATACAACTGCTGCTGTTCTGCATAAACTACTGATGAAGCCTAGAAGACTGCTGGAAACTAAGCACAGTTGGTACAACCTGTATCTGCTGTTCTGCATAGTTTGTTTGTAAAAGATTTGAAATAAATCTTTTGAATAACCGGTTTTTGAAGTATTGTTGAGAAAACGAATTTAAAATCATTTTCTTGTCATGTTATACAGAAACTTTGTATGAAAACATGGTATGTATCTTGTATAATTCGAGTATTTCTGTATGTATCATGTATTCTTGTATAAATCACGTATTCTTGTATGTATCATGTTTTCTTGTATAAATCAAGTATTCTGTATGTATCTTGTTGTTATTGGGTTGCAAGGCCATTAACATGTGACACGACATAGGAAGTCACCAAACCATAGGCATTTTTCTGTAGTCGATTCACGACTGAGACACAAAAACACTGCTTGGTAAAAGAGTGGCCAAGAGTGGGGCTGCCCGGAACCCATTAGATCTAACCTTTTGTTCTGCGGTCTAAGTATGTACACGATTAATGGTGCTTATGGTACCCTATTCGTGACACGATTTCTCGTATCATTCTTGTATCCATCATATAAAGTATCAATTTTCAGTTCTTGTATTCTTTATGTCAAGTATCAATTCTCATGTGTTTGTATACTCTTGTATTTTCTCGTAGTTTAGAAAACTAGAATTCGTGTGTAAACGCTTGTTTGAAAAACCGGTATAAAACATAAGCTTTTCGTAAACCATTTGTGTCAGATAAATCTTGCCTGTAAAATGGTTTATAAATATGTAATTCTTGTATGCTTTGCAAAAAGTGCATGTCTTTCCACCCCGAAAACATTTAGAAAAATGTAAAATCGTAAAAAGGTGAGGTTATGAACTCACCTGAATATTCCTGTGCAAAGCTAGCTAATTACGACTTCGCGATGTCGTTTCCAAGACTTGACTTGCTAGCGTGCATTCTACAATATTCCTAACACGGAATATCTAATAAGTTTCGAATAATGTGGTAACTAATCTACGTGTTACCGAGCTCTACCGAATCGTTGATCGAACGATTTGACGGTAAATAGTTAACTTAATGAAAATGACTAAGTTAAACTGCCGCGAGAAGTCGTTTGTGTATGTAGGAATATTCGTATGAAAGTAATATATAATAAACTTGTATTATATATATTGCGTCTTGTTTATATTTGCCAAAAATATACATATGTGCCGTCTAGGCGTATAAAATAAATATAACAGTTATATTTATTTTGTAAAAGAATTGTCGACTTGTATTGGAAAATAAATATATAACTATATTTATTTATAAAAGGAATCGAGTTGTTTGAAATTTGAAATAAATATAAAACTATATTTATTTTTATAAAAACGAATTTGTCAAATTTCCGAAGTTCAAAACAACTATGTTTGTCGTTGTAAATATTTTTCCGAATCGTTGTTTTCGTAAGTTGTAAGTTGTTATCGAAGGAAACTTTATATTTGTATATTGTAAATGTCGCTTATAACAATAGTTGTCGTTTTACAAGAAAAGCACGTTTTTATAATAAAACTCGTTTTGTTTTACGGGTTTTCTTGAAAAACGGGCAGAGTTTCCTCTGTTTTTGGACGCCCCGACAACACAAGTTGTCATTATTTTTCAAAATCAATCAATATTCAAACAACGAAATCAATATTTATGTAAATCTTGTCGAATATTTTGAGATGTGAACTATATATAATCGATTCGAGCTCGTTTTTCACGTAATGTTAATATTATGAAAAGTAACAAAATAAATGTGCCGCTAATATTTACCAAGTCTTCGTGTCGGGTTGTTGACCGAGTCAACTGAGTTGACCAGGTTTGACCGAGTTGACTCGGTTTGACCGAGTCAACTGAACCTAGTTGTCTGACTGAACCGAGCCGTCTGACCGAAGATGTTGACCGCAGTTGACCTGTTTTGACTTGCTGAGTTGACCGAGTCAACCGAGTTGACTCGCTGAGTTGATTCGTTGTGCTGACTCAGTTGGCCGAGTTGACTGAACCGCTTCATGACTGACCCGAACCGTTGACTGTGTTTACTTGGTGAGTTGACCGAGTCAACCAGGTTAACGGAGTTAACTGGGTTAACCGGGTGTGACCCGAGTGAACCGAGGCTGTTGACTGAACCAAATTCCGAGACCCGAACAACCGGAAATCTTTCGGACCAGAATGAATCACCGGGCCGAGACAAGGACCGCCGGTCCGAGTCTCCGACCGCCTGCTAACCACCACCACCGAAACCCCTGAAGCCGACCCAAACTTCAACCAAATCGAACTTGAAGCCGGTGAACTCGCCGGATAAAGACAGTGTCCGGCGGTCCGAGTCTCCGACCACCGGAGATTTCCTCCATCTCTCTCTCTTCTCTCGGTCTTTATCTCTCTCTCCTCTCTGTAACGTCGCCGCACATCACCACCACCCAACTATGGTGGTGGTGGTCCGATTAATCAGCTCGAGCAGGAAGGGGGGGTGTCTGTGTCGTCGCCGCCGAAAAGGGGAACGAGGGGAGGGGGGTTCGCCGGATAATCATCATCAACGCCACAGACGGCAGCGCCGCCGTGGCTCCGACCGGCTCTACCGGGTGTTCGTCGAGAGGGAGAGAGGGATCCGGTGTGTGTGTGAGTTGTTGTTGACTGGTTTGTGTTCTAATTTGTGTGTGTGTAAGTATATAGGTGCAGACAAATGAGGTGAGAGTAATATAAGGGTGTATTTGTTTTTTATCTGCACAATTGAAGAGGGTATGGGCCTTTTTTATACACAATTAGTTGGGTAATGACTAATGTGACTCGGTTTCGTTCCATGGTTAGAGATCTAAAGAGATCTTATGCAAATCTTAAATAGATTTTTACAAATCTTAAATAGATTCTATAAATCTTATGTGGATCTCATAAATCTTGTGTAGATTTAGGCTTGTGTGTGTTGGGCTTGGGCCCAGGGCCCACAAGCCCATCTCGTGTGTAAGTGGCCCGTAATTTCTACGAGACCCGATATCGCGACCCAAACTCCATGAGCATAAAATATCCGTGTAACATCCATATTTGTCGGTGTTGTCAGTATTTCGTACGGTATCAGTCCGTTGTCATTTGTTGTTCCGCAGATTCCACTCGAATCTTCATACGCGTACTGTAGAGTCGGATAAGCGTTCCTAGGCACTCCAAAGGCCTAATTAAGTTGATTTATGCTGTAATCACTATTTATTATTGCGTTAATCTCCTGTTAATCGCGTAATTAAGAGCCGTAAATTACCGGTTGTCACAGTGCAAACCAACCTTGGGGTATCAGGCTGAGGGGGAGCTTATTTTGTAAGCATGCTTGTAATCTTTTGAATTACTTTGTAATCTTTTGACTGATGAAAATCATTGGTTTATCAAAACTATTTCTTCTTTGATTGTGTTCACAAAGTTTGTTGTTTATTTCCGCTGCACTTAATGTTTAATCAAGCAAACGAACACAATTATGAGAGCCCCAGATCCCAACAATTGGTATCAGAGCCTGGACAGTCAAATTCGATCTAACAATCTATTTGACATAACAGTTCGGCTCAAAATTCATTGATACTAAGGTTGGTTGTATTTTGTTGAAAAACAGAGTAACGAGTCATAACGCTTAAAGTTGCCATTCAAAAATTCTGTAAAACAACCAAGATGTCATAAGACACACAAATTTCACACTACAAGTGATATCATGCACAAGTCACTCATAGTCTACAGATCTGCAAACATGTCTGTTAAACTATGGAATTATTTTTTTTCAAAAATTGATTTCAACTGTTGTTTTGATATTTGTGATGTTTTCATTAAATGCTGAAGTATGAACCTCAGATTAACAAAAGCCTATGTTCATAAAAACATTAGTGTTTTTGCTAACATAAAAAGAGGGAAATGAAAACTTTAGTCATAAGGTCTTATGTGTTGAAAACAGGTTGAGATCCTTATAAGGAACAAATCAACTCTGTTGAAATACATTAAGAAAACAGGGGTTAAGATAGTCCGTATCATATGTAATGTGAGATTGGTCAAAAATTTGTACAAATATGGCTAAACCTCTTAAAAGCATTACTGCAAAATGATTCTGGATTAAGTATTCTTTCAACAAAGACCTCCCAGTAAGTATTTCATCACTTATAAATGGGAAGGGTAAAAAGGGAAGAAGATAATCATAAAAGCTCAGAAGTGTGTTTATCTCAAAACTTTTGAAGTCAAAAGAAAGGAGTATAAAAATAAAACACTTAAGAGTCAGAGGTTGGGGTAACAATGGTCAATATGCAACTGTGTGCATTTATTGGTTCAGGAAAACTCATGTGATTTTGTGTCCTCATTTTTCTGTTGTCAGTCAACATGTGAATGGTACCAAACAGTGGTCAAAATGTATTTAGAATTTAATACCATTATTGTCAAACCACTTACCATTTTCATAAGCTTAAGATTGATATGATTAGGAGTTTCAGTGGAAAAATATACCAGATTCTTTTTTATGTTGTTTTCAGAAACTCCTTTATTGTTTTTTCTCTGTAAAAGGATTCACTCAAATAATACAGGATATATCATTCTTTTTTTTTAGGAATAATATATTTTGAACTTTTACTGGTTTTTTATAGTAAAAGTTTCAATCTCCTATCAGGATGTATAACCTTATTTTTGTTGGTTATATTGTCCTTAAAACAGGTCAAAAGGAAATGGTATATTTGTGAAGGTCATGTCAAACTCAAGTTTGTTCTTACACTAAGCAAAAGATTGATTGTTAACAGATCTTAAAATATTTGGGCACTCATATTTTCATTCAACTATTATAACAAGAATGAGTTGCTTTGGTAAAAAGTCTACATCATTTGGGGTACTAAACCACTGTCAGAAATTTGAATAAGTTTCAAAATTTGTAATTGACATGTGGCAAAACCTTGAATGAAAATTCTCAAAACAGTTGCTGACATAATTGTCTTTCAAATCATTACCATCATCTTACCCCTAACCACTGTTTTGCTCAAACGACTATTAATTACTGTCCACTGCTGAAAAGTTAACCACTGATCCTTCATCTTCTTGACAAGCACTGATGTTCAAAATCAGTGTCTTAAGCACTGATATGCTATCCACTGATAGTAAAAATCATCCACTGATTATCACATTATGACCGTTGTAACCACTGATGCTTGTTTCATCAGTGGCTCTTAAAACAACTGTCCTCCACTCTTCATCCATTTCATCAGTGTTTAACACGTGGTCAGTTTTTAGCCATCAGATCATAATAACCGCTACCACATCAGCGATCATTTTTTTTCCTTAATAAAACCCTGATCAAAACCCCCAAACAGGGTTTTACACTGTCGAATTGAATTCTAAAATTCTCTTCTCAAAGCAGTTTCCAACCCTTCTTCTCAAAATCATTCTTCGATCTTCTCCGCAAAAATGACGAAATCAAAATCAAAATCTAAACCAAAATCAACACCATCTTCCAAAGAGGTCGCTCAAACGGCCGAAGAATCCATCGAGATACCATACAAATCTCCTCATAATTATCTGGGTTTACTCACAAAACCCACCAATAACCACACCTTCGACTCCATCATTGATATAATTTCTGCATCAAAGTACAAAACTTTGTTGACAGCAGATGCTCCCATTTATCTACAAACCCAGTGAGAGTTCTGGAAAAAGGCGACGCTTGAAAAACAAGACGATAAAGTCATAGCCATTAACTCCTCGATACAGGGTAAAGTGATTCATATCACTCCACAATCAATCTCTGAAGTCTTTAAACTCGACGATCAGAAAGGTAAAAATTCTTTTGATAACACCGAGTTGAAAAAGGATTTCTTAAAAAGAGGGTATGCAGAACAACCAAAGAAGGATACCTTACAAAAAGGTTTATTTCCTTCTGCACCTAGGTTTTTATTCCACGCACTTTTGATGTGTGTCTCAAATAAAACAACTGCTTTTAACGAAATACCATTAAAGATCCAATGTCTGGGTTATGCCATTCTAAATAATGAAGATTATAACTATTCCCAGGAGATCTTTAATGATTTGGTAAAAAATGTTGATAGCAAAGCATTCTTACTTTTTCCAAGATTTTTAAGTTACTATTTCAAAGAAAAACTTGAAAAAGAAAATGAAAATTTACTCAAACAAGCTGCCTCTTTTAAAATATGTGGTTTAACAACTGAAACATTTTCTAGAATGATGGCACCAATAAAAACAAAAGCAGAGGTGCCTGAGCAGAATTTAGCAGTTACCACTGCTCCTCAGACATATGCTGCTGAGCCCACTACTCCAGGTGATCATGGCAGCACAACCACTGCTTTGAAACCCACACCTGACATCACCAAAAAGACCAAAAAGAAGTCTTACAAAAAGCCCACCAAACCCAAGAAAAATGCAACTCTGGAAAATGAGATCCCAGAGCAACTGCCTGTGACAAAACAAATGTCACCAAAAACCACTGCTGCTACTTCCTCACAGCAGTTGGTAGAAAGATCTCTACCCTTAACTCAAACTCCTCCTGCATCCTCACAAAAGGATCTGGTTGTAAGCACAGGGACTCCACAATATGAAGCTCTGGACCCAATCGGATCCATCTTCCTCAGTCCTAATCCCAAGGACATGTCTCTTTCAACTCCCATACCCTCACCAATCATACTACCACAATCCATGCTACCTTTGTTGCATGCAGTTGATATAGCTCAGACACAAACCAGTTCCTCTCTATCACCTGTCACTGAGAGTATACTCCCACAAGTGACTGGGTCTGATGTTACTACTCCTGCTATCCCAGCAACAATTGAGGAGGTTACACCCCCTGAGTTACAAGTAACTCTCGGTGGTAGTTCAAGTGGAGCAGCAACTACAACAGGTGGACCAACAGATCTTCAGTTGGACAATTGTTTCATTAGTAAGACTCCCTTGAAGGCAATTTCTTCTATAGCACCATCGGTAATCACCAGTGAGTTGGTTCTAACCACTGGTACCATCAAAGATTTATCTATTGCTGAAGAAAGAAGTCCCCAGTACCAAGAACAAGGGGCATCAATGGGTGATTTTTGGGACTCTGTTCCTAAGTCACACATTGATACAACCACAGCTGGTGGGGATTCAGATGATCCTACTAACGTGGGTGATGATTCAAAATATCAGGAATTGACGGGCAGAGTTGAAAAACTTGAAACTTCAGTTGCTGAAATAAAGGATATGGTGCAGCAGCTGTTAAAAGCTCAGAAAGCACAATCCACTGCTGTTCCACCTCAAGCACCTGCTCCACCACAAGCACTTGCAGCAAATGAGCTCTAGAATCTTTTTCAAACCTTGCTAGAAAATCAAAAACAAACAGCTGATCAGCAGCATGAAATGCATATAAAAATGCTGACAAACATGGTGGAGTCAAGATTCAAAGATACTCAAGCAGACATCAAGGCTATAAAGGCCAGCATATAAAAGACTGCCCATGGTGAAAAAGTTCCCTCCACTATCCTCTTCATGGATAACCCCCTTCCAGATAATGCCAAAAAGGGGGAGAAAATCAAGTTGAGGAAGAAAGGAATAGAAGATGGGCTGTATATTGAACCAAAAAAAGAAAAACAGCCATCCAAACCACCTCAAACCACAAAATCCCAAACTTTCATCCAAACAGCTGATAGAGCAGTAGTTACAAAAACTACTAGTCAAACAGCTGCCATCTCTTCAACACACACCACTCCATCACACACCACCAAAACCACTGTCCTCACATCATCATCATTACCTCCTGTCATAAAACAAAAGATAGCAGATGTTACAACATGTGCTGTAATGACAACAGTGATTGAGACACCAGTTGTTTCAACAACTGTCAGTCAATCACCAACCACTGCCACTCATATCACCACCACTGATCCACCCAAGACATCATCATCCTCTCCTACAACAAAAAGGAGAAGGATGTTCATACCTTATGATTCACCACCACCATCGCCACCAACAAAAACTACCTCACCACCTTCAACCCCTGCTCAAAAGCAGAAGACATCTACTGACACATCAGTAGTTGTAATGACAACAGAGGTTGAGACACCAGTTGTTTCAATAGCTGTTAGTCAACCATCCACCACTGCTCTCATCATTCCTACATCACAACCTCCAAAGCTTCACAAAAGAAAAAGAGAAACAACTCAGGCTACTGATGAAAAGTATGATCCTATTGCTGCTAAATATCCACTGGAATTAGAAGCTGTGAAAAATGAGATGAAACAATTTTACACTGAGGATGATCCTTCAAAAAGGAAATTTCCTTCTCTCATAGGCTTCATAATTCCAGAAAACATGGATGAATATCTCGAAATGAAAGCAAGACAAGCAAGGATAAGAGCTAAACTCGAATGCAAAGATCAAGGTGATGAAGCCATTGCTGAAAAACTGGAATTTTTTATCACAAAAGTCAAGCTGATGGAAGAATATATACAAGATCTACTCAAAGAAAAGGCAGATCAACGAAAAGAAATGAGAAAAAGTTATCTTGCTTACATCATGAAAGAAAAGTTCTATCAAGCTGAAGAAAACCAATTTGAAGAGTGGCCACTGTTTGCCTTAAAGCATGAAGCAAATAGGATTGAAAGGATTAAAAATGATTAAAGTAAGAAGAAGACAGCACCAAATTGGAATAAATACAAAAAGCTAATTGCTGATCTTACTTCTGAATACAAAAAGAAGAAACAGGAAATGATAGATGCTAAGGTGGATACTGCAAATTCCATAGCAAAATGGTCTAAGCAGCAAACAGATGAAGCTTATGAAAGACTTAAGAAAAGGAGGATGACAGTCTCTGACACTCCTAAAAGGTCTGATTACAAAAAAGCTACTGGAACAACAGCTTGATGATCTTAAAACACGGATCACATCAACATTTAACCCGAGTCTTGTGATAAACCAAGAGAAAGGAAAATTGTTGACAAGTGAAAAAGAAACAGAAAAGGAAGCTGAGTATTTCACAGATGCCATCAATAAAATGGGTCTAAAAGAAAATAGCTCAATAAAGCTTCAAAACCTTTTCAAAAGGGTATTAAACAAACCTGCATCACCAAACATGTCAACAGATATCTTAGACAGAGAGTTTGATCAACAAAAAGAACAAGAGTAAATTGACAAAGAAGTTGCAGAAGATATAGCTGCAGCAAATCAAGTCATAGAAGAGGCTCTCAAAAGAATGTCTGAAGCTCAAGATACTGCTTTACAATTTTTCTCAAGGCCAAAATCCTCAAGCTCATCAGCAAATAAACCTCTCCCAAGAAACCCATTGGGTTCAAAAGTACTAAAGTGGCTTTCTGATCAAAAGACCCATGTATTGACCCTGGTCAGATCCAATGGTGAAATAAAGTACATATCAAGGAAAGAAGCACTAGGCCTTAGTGTTGAAGATTTGCAGGATCTCCTTGAACTTTCATTGTGCAGGGATGAGGAGGACATAAGTTCCAAAGAATTTGAAGAAGAATTTAAAAGACAAGCTAAGGAACTTCTGATGAGGAATAAAGATCCAGAATAATGAAGGGTTTTGGCATTATCTGTTCCAGCGGGAGATTGTTGGGATTGAACCCTACCAGAGGAACAGATAATGAAAGCCAAAACTGGATCATGACAGTGGATTCACAATAAACAGCGGGTTACATTAGGCTTTCCCCTTGAAAGTGATTATAACATCTGATGATCTTATATCCACTGTCCGAATACAACTGCTGCTGTTCTGCATAAACTACTGATGAAGCCTAGAAGACTGATGGAAACTAAGCACTGCTGGTACAAACTGCTGATGACAAAGCACTGCCCAATCAAGGACTGATCAACCTTGAGGAAAACACTGATAAATAGAGAGAGCAGTAGTTTAGTATATCGTCTGTTTTATGTATTGTCAGTGGTTAGGTTTAGCAGTGTTTGTATGAGAACAGTAGATACAGGTTGTTAGGCTGTTAGACGTCGCTTTCATGGTGACGTCAGCTGAGATGCCTCAGTGGTTTGGTTTGTCTATAAATGGAACAGTACCCTGTACTGTTACATTAGATTCGTCTTGAGAGAGTTCTTCTCCTCAATTCAATCCTTTCATCTTGTGCAAACCAACCTTGGGGTATCAGGCTGAGGGGGAGCTTATTTTGTAAGCATGCTTGTAATCTTTTGAATTACTTTTTAATCTTTTGACTGATGAAAAGCATTTGTTTATCAAAACTATTTCTTCTTTGATTGTGTTCACAAAGTTTGTTGTTCATTTCCGCTGCACTTAATGTTTAAATCAAGCAAACGAACACAATTATGAGAGCCCCAGATCCCAACATTATAAAGTTGAAATTTCGACAATGACAATCTTACATGGTTCAGAATTATGTCATGCAAACACAACCACTTTTCAACATTTCAAATCCTTATTATACACTTTACCCATCTCTACTTTTCTTTATTCCAAAAAGTCATTATTCTTTACTCAACCATCTCATCATTCAATACAACTCCCAACCACAAAACCAACTGATTTCATCCCAACCCTTCTCTATTTAGACTAAAGGGTATGGTGAGGCCCATCCCCACGAGGATGGGCCGCCACGTAGGCGCCACATCACCGGCTCGTGTACGATGGGCCTCCTTAACTTTTTAGGGGGGGGGGGGGGGTGGAGGATGGGGCTACCCCACGTTAATATTTTATAATTTTCTAAGTTTTTTTTAACTTAATAAAAACTTTATAAAAATAATAAAATACAACATAAAACAACATAAATAAATTCATTTCATAACATAAAAAAATTACATTTCCTAAAAATAAAAAACATTTCCGAAAAAAAAATTACATTTCCTAAAAACTAAAAATAAAAAACCTACGACGTCCATTTTTTCTTCACCTCTTCCTTCATCCTTCGATACACCTCTCGTTTATCCTCCAGAACCGAGGCGAGATCCAACCTCATTATCCTAAAATCCTCCGCTCGAGCATAGTCGGCCGACACGTTTTTCTTGTGACTATATTTTTCGGCCGCAAAGTCTTTAAACGAACGGAATTCGGAAATCAAGTCGTCCATTTTCGAAGACGCCTTCGAGCCGCCACCTCCACCCGAGCCGCCCCCCTCCATTCGAGCCGGCCCCTTTGCGCTTTCCGGCCGCCTCTTTTTTTGCTTTATCCCTTCCGCCGGGACGTTCTGATCTCGTGATATTCCGGTTCGTCATATTCCGGTTCGTCGTTTATGTCGATTTGACAACGAGCGGTGGAGCCTCCCGCACTATAACTTCCGGACTCGGAAGTTTTAGTCCGTTTGGCGGTTGCGACCTCATTTGGAACCGGGGACCATTTAGGTTCTTTCTTTAAAATGTTCCATGCTCGGATGTGCGGGAAAGGCATATTTTTTGCTTCCCATTTAGCGGTCGCAAGGTTAAGAACGTCCTCGTCGCTACTCCCACTAGGACGATTGATGTAAAGTGGGTTATAAATCCCGATAAAATCATTCACCAACTTCTTCATTTTCCGCCACTTGGCCGATACGGATTCGAGATCACGGTAGGGGCCTTCCCCATATGGTTATTAAATCTTTCCGTACATGCCTTCAAAAAACTAGAACCCGTTTGATTATTCCCTAAAATTAAAAAAAAAACTGCATTAGTAAAACTAAAAAATAAATATTTTTAAATTTAAATTAAAAAAAAATTAACTTTGGTTCATACCGACAATCGGGCAAGTTGAGGCCTTAACATACGCAATTGCTAGCGCCTCCTCCTCTACTTTTGTCCATTGTCTCGGCTTTGCTCTCGAACCACTTTTTTTTGGTGTCGGGTTCGGTTTCAACCTCCTTCCCTTTCCCCGTGTTTTTTTTTTCGCTTGAGTTCTTTAGGTGGCGATTCGGGGACGACTTCATTTATCATCGTCAAGCTCCACCGAGGGTTGCGGTTGGGAAATTGGCGGTTGCGATTGGAATTGATCAAGTTGAACCGAGTTGCGTTGCATGAATTGTTGGAGTGCTTGGTATTGTTGCATTTGTTGAAGTTGGGACATTTGGGAGAAGGCGTTAGGTGATTGTTGGAAACCCGAAAACGTAAATTGTGGATTCCCCCACGAAGGATCCATAGCCGGAGTGTAAGCGGGACTCGAAAAAAAGTTAGGATTGTTCGGGTTGGGATTGTTTGGGTTGGGGTTGTTTGGGTTGAAGGGATTCATGATTGTATAAAAAATTGGATTGTTTTTTTATAAAAAAAGGATGAGAGAGTTGGAGAAGAATGGAAGAAATGGGAGAATAATGGTATAAAATGGATGAGAAAGATGGTATATATTTAAATTTGAAAAGGTAATTTTTTTATTAAAGTATCCGTTGTTAAACGGATATAAAATTCAAAACAGGCACGTCGAGTTCGAGCAGGAGTAGCCGGTCAAGCCGGGATGGGGCGAGGGGGGCGGTGTGGGGGACCGGCGCCGGGCCTCGCCGGGCCTAAGTCGGCCCCCATACCGCTTAGTCTTACACCCATCTCTAATTTAGTGTGCTTAACCATGAATCAGTGTGAGTTCTATTTTCTTTTAGTTGTTGATTTATTTATTTTTATATTAGAAGGCAAAGACTTACATCAAGAAGCTGTGAGCCTAGCAGACAAAATTACACAGAAAAATTAATAAATTTAAAGGAACCCATTTTAACCATTAGAGAGTAAGAAGTGGTTAAACATTTTGGAGTGGCAAACCAAAAAACCGACCAATCAGAGCGCGTCATGTCAATCAGTCAAAAGTGTTTAAACTTTGATGAAAAGTGTTGGCAATGGTTTAGACACTTGGTGAAGTGGTAAACTATTTTTTTTTTAAATGAAAAAGTTGTGAATGGTTGAGATAGGAATGGACCTCACCCACAATACCCCCTCTCTCTCTCATTCCTCCCTTCCCCAAATCGGCTAACCTTCACCGAATTGGTGAAATTTGGTGACTAAAGTTTTGTTGGTGGTGGTGTTACCGAGTGGCAAACTCACTTTGTCGAGTGAGTTTGTCGCCCACTCCTTACACCCTTATAATGTGAGTTCTTTATTTCTTACTGGTCTCTGTTCAATAAAATTGTGATATTCTTCAAGACCAACATGTTATATTTTTCAATTTTTGATTTTAAGGTATGAAAAGAAATTGATAGCATGCTTATTACTTACATAGTTTCCACTCTCCATTAAATAAAACTATACTTAATTCAAATTTGTTTGTCACTTATCCTTAAAGATACAAACTTTTCTGTTCGTGTGTTTCGGTGAGATAACAAACATGGTGAATGGTTCACCCCAATGGATTTCACTTTTAATTTCATCAACTTCATTCACAGATTCAATCAATCCTCCTCATCATCAACGTTAGAAGACACGAAGTTGAAAATCGTTTATTGTTTGTTAGGAAGTTTTGTGAGCGTGTTGATCAGAAAATCACACAAAGGAATGAAAATCAAAACAGAAAAATTAGGCTCAGAGTTTGCGAAAGAAGTGGTTGCAAGGGGGTTGCAGGTTCAAAACCTACCATCCAAGACCCATGCCATGCCAACTTCATGAATACTCATGTAGATGCGCAACTCATCATAGCCAGATTCACCGGCATCGGCACCTCAAAACCATCATGAACACAAACCACAATACCAAAACGAAAAAGGCAGCAAACGATGTAAAGATGGCGGTGAGTCACCGACACCGTCACCTCAACACCACCAAGCAAAAACCACTATACCGACAATAACAGTACCGTAGGAGGCTGGTGTGAAAATGGCGACGATGCGTAAGACACATCCCAAGCATCATGTACAACACTAAGAAGCGTAAAATCCACAACACCAAACCGACATCGGTGGCGGTGGAAGGTGTTAACACGGTGGTGATCCACCAACACACGCACCGTCGACGACACCTCAACACCATCAAAGACATCAGGGCCGTCCCCGAGAATAATAAAGAAAATTTGGGCCTTGTGCGAGATAAAATAATTGGGGCCCCTACCTATAATATAAACTTCATCTTTTAAAATGTGTTGAACATTATTAAAATATATATGTTGCATCAATATTGCTTCAACCTGCAAAAAGTTGAACGGTTGCAATGCTACTTCAATATTACTTAAGTTATGTGTGCAAAACTTTTGAACCGATGCTTGTCCTCCTCGCTAAAAGCGACCTCTAACACTTATTGAGGATATCTCAATCTCGGGATGTAAGTCATTTTTTTTTAATTTTGAATTACAAAACACAAACTCTACTATTCATCTAAAAACGTGAAAGTAAGTAGTAAACAAAAAGTATAACGAACATCAAAGAACATATGTGCAACAAAAATATTAACATTAGTTATGGGTCGGCATATTGTGGATTCTTAACATTGATGTTTTATTTTGAATTATCTATGTATTTTAATCGTAGTCAAATTAAATGTTAAAACTACTAATTTTGTTCAAAGCATTTAACTTTTGCTCCTTGAAAAGAAACCAACACCAAATGTCAAATCTACTTGTTTAATGGTTAGATCATAAAACAGTACCAAAGTAATGGTATTAAAGAAACTAAAATAATAAGTTTTATTAAAATAAAATAAATAATCTGGATCAATCTAGCAAGGTAATTGTATTAAAGAAATTAAAATATTAAGTTTTATTAAAATAAAATAAATATTCTGGATCAAACTTGGAGGTGGGGTGCCTTGTGAAGGCTTGTATTATGTATATTAAAGTTGGTTAGCCCAAGAGAGTTCAACAATATATATTAAAGTTGGCTAGCCCAAGAGAGTTCAGTTCAACAATAGACATAGGGAAAAAGAAAAACTGAAATGGAGGATGCTGGGACTAGGATCGAACTTGGGAAGGAGAACTCACCAAAGAGTATAGAAGCCACTGTAACACTTTTTACTTATGTTTTAACTTCTCTGTTATCTATATTTAATATATACATTTTTTTTTTAAACTTCGGGCCCTCTGGCGATTTGGGCCTTGTGCCGTCGCCCGACTTGCACAGGCCCAAAACCGGCCCTGAAAGACATGCACCGGCATAAACACCGGATGTCAAGAGCAACATCGGTTCCAGCAAGCTCACCAGAATCGGAGCCTTTTTCTAGAGAGAAAAACATGCACCGTCGACGACACCTCAACAACATCAAAGACATGCACCGGCTCCGGCAAGCTCAACATAATCGGAGCCTTTTTCTAGAGAGAGAAACATGAGAGAAGAGAGAGTGTCTGAATTAAAGAAGAGAGAGTGTATTTGGCTAAGCTTTTAAAAACAACTTATTGACTTATTGGTTTTTTGGAAAAGTCAGTATGGAGTGACTTATTGACTTATTAGCTTTTCCCCCTCACATACACCTTCATTGCCAAACATCATTTTGAAGCTAATGACTTTTCAAAAAGCCAATAAGTCAATAAGTTGTTTCAAAAAGCTTAGCCAAACATGCCCTAAATCAGGGAGAGTGAGATGTGGTTTTTATACCCAAAATGAGTACAACCTCCAAGCTTAGAGTACAAACCTTCTCATGCATAAAACACCTTTCAAGCATCATGTACAACACCAAGAAGCCAAAGTATGTTACTAATTAATAATAGTTAATTTTCAACCGTAACAAATTAAAATATGAGAAATTCAAGACTGGTTGGGAGGAGTGGTGGGTGGCCCGCCCTTATTGATGGCCCGATGTTTCTATACTTTTTAATATATATAGTGTGAGGTTCATTGGAGAACACTAAAAAAGTGGGGAACAGCGGGGAACCGACTCAAACGAACTCCGATTGAACTCATTCCAGCGGCGTTGGAACCGGCTCGTCGAACCCTAACTAGGATCTCTTAACCCTAAACCCTAAATCATAACCCCTAAACCCTAAATATATTAGGGTTTGGCTTTTAGGGTTTAGCTTTAGGGTTTAGTTTTAGGGTTTAGGGTTTAGCTTTAGGGTTTAACTTTAGGGTTTAGCTTTAGGTTTAGGCTTCAGAGTTTAGCTTTTAGGGTTTATAGTATAGATTTTACGGTTTAGCTTAGGTTTTAGCCTTATTTTTTAGTTTTAAGGTTTAGATTTTAGGAGTTAGGATTTAGGGTTTAGGGTTAAGAGATCTTAGTTAGGGTTCGACGAGCCGGTTCCAACGCCGCTAGAATGAGTTCAATCGGAGTTCGTTTGAGTCGGTTCCCCGTTGTTCCCCACTTTTTTAGTGTTCCCCAATGAACCTTCCCCTATATATATATATATATATATATAGGGCATGGATGTATAGAAAACTTATTTCTACTTAGAAAACCTAGGAAACCCAATCTAGACCATTGATCATGATCATCCAATGGCTCATAAAATTTGAAGCCTTTTTGAATTAAATTAAATAGAGTGGTAAAGTCAAAAAGGTACTACAAGGGCATATGGGTAAAATCAACCATAATTGTAGTACATTATATATATTATAATATTATGTGATTTGACATGCATTAAAGGAGGTGCACAAATACCTATAAGAACTAATCAAATACCCCCTCCTCATTTCAAACATTTCAAAATACTCAACCCAAATTCATCTCTTTCTCTCTCAAACAATCGATATTCCCAAAAACCCACCGGAGAAGAAAAGGGGCACCGGAGAAGATGATCTGACCGGAGAAGATAAGGGGCACCGGAAAAAGGTGTTTTGACCGGAGAAGATGATCTGACCGGAGAAGAATAGATATGAGATCTTGCTTTCAGTTGTTCTCGTCCGGTAGCCGGAAATGGAAGAAAGAAAGAACATGCAGAAGCAAGTAAGTTTGATTCGGTGTTTTATATTCTATGTTTTTTGAACGCCCGAAATGTTGGGTTTTCTGCTTTCTCTGATCGATCGGTGTTTTGGTCCGATCGGGGTGGGGGTTTTGTTTTGAAAGTGTTAATGTTGGTCCGATCGGGGTGGGGTTTTTGTTTTGAAAGTGTTAATGTTGGTCCGATCGGGATGGGTTTTTTTTTAAAGTGTTAATGTTGGTCCGATCGGTCTCAAAAGCATATAAAATATATTAGCATAACATGTGTTAAACCTGTCTGATATTAGGGTACAAGTCAACGGACTCAAAAGCATATAAACATATTAGCGTAACATGTGTTAAACCTTCTTATTAAGTTACCATGTGTTAAACCTCCCTGATTAGGTAAACATATTAGTGTAACATGTGTTAGACCTGTCTCATTTTTATCAAATGATGTAACATGTGTTAAACCTGTCTTATTACTATGTGTTAAACCTCTCCTATTAGGTAAACATGTTAGTGTAACATGTGTTACACATGTCTTATTTTTATCAAATTATGTAACATGTGTTAAACCTCCCTGATTAGGTAAACATATTAGTGTAACATGTGTTAAACCTGTCTCATTTTTATCAAATGATGTAAACGTGTGTTAAACCTGTCTGATTAGGTAAACATATTAGTGTAACATGTGTTAAACCTCTCCTATTAGGTAAACATGTTAGTGTAACATGTGTTACACCTGTCTTATTTTTATCAAATTATGTAACATGTGTTAAACCTGTATTATTTTTATCAGATTAGTTAACATGTGTTAAGCTCTCATATTTTTTCCAAGTTATGTAACAAGTGTTAAACTTGTCTTATTTTTATAAAAATAGGTAACATATGTTAAACCTGACTTTATTTTATCAAAAACATATTATGTAACCTGTTTTATTTTAATGAAATTAAGTAACATGTGTTAAACATGTTTTATTTGCAGCAACAAAGAGAGTAACAAGATCGCAAACTGGTAAGATACCGAAAAAGCGAAAGAAAGTAGACGAAGAAACGGACGATGAATGGGATGAAGAAAGAGAAGAAACGGATGATGAATGGGATAAATTATGGCCATAACCCAAAATACAATATGACCATTCTGGGATGCAACAACTATATGTAACATGTGTAACCTTGACGGATCGCAAACTGAATACGGATGCTGATGTGACGGCAATTTTTTTGGGATGCAACAACTATATGTAACATGTGTAACCTTGACGTTGTAACAGTCACTATTACATGAATGAACAACATGTTGACAAATGTAACAGTCACTATCCATTTCCGGTTGTTTTATCACCCTTTTGTGGTCATCATAACTATATGATGTTTGTAACCTTAAAAGCCTTGGTAGGCTGCCACTTTTAATGATGTTAAGGGTTACAGTTAATGTTATATTACCCTTTTCTGACATTATGGTTTACGTTTAATGTAGTAGTTTACAACAACTTTTAATGATGTTATTGTTTATTTTTAATGATGTTATGTGTTACATGTAATGTTATATTATGTTTGATGTAATGGTTTGAAGAACTAGATCATACCCTACATTCAACAAATACTCCTCTTTACGAGATGTAATACTTCTTCTGATTTTAAGAGAATCTCTTTATGTTAACATATGTAACACCTCTAGGGTTTTGGTTCCTGGAAGTTGTAATTAGCTACATATGTAGTAACAATGTTACACATGTTACTTACGGTAAGAGCGGCCCTTTATTGGACAAAACAGGGCTGCGTATATGTAACACATATTTGTAACATGTGTTACACTAGATGGTAACACATGTATAGCCATGTTGCACATGTTATATAGTTGTTACATGTGTTACACTAGATGGTAACACATGTATATATAGTTGTAACACATGTTATATAGTTTTAACATGTGTTACACTAGATGGTAACACATGTTATATAGTTGTAACATGTGTTACACTAGATGGTAACACATGTATAGCCATGTTGCACATGTTATATAGTTGTTACGCATGTTATACAGAACCTGTACCATTTGTAACAGTCACTATTACATGAATGAACAGCATGTTGACAAATGTAACAGTCACTATCCATTTCCGGTTGTTTTATCACCCTTTTGTGGTCATCATAACTATATGATGTTTGTAACCTTAAAAGCCTTGGTAGGCTGCCACTTTTAGGGTTTTGATTTTAAGAGAATCTCTTTATGTTAACATATGTAACATCTCTCATATGTAACACCTCTAGGGTTTTGATTTTAAGAGAATCTCTTTATGTTAACATATGTAACACATATTTGTAACATGTGTTACACTAGATGGTAACACATGTATAGCCATGTTGCACATGTTATATAGTTGTTACATGTGTTACACTATATGGTAACACATGTATATATAGTTGTAACACATGTTATATAGTTTTAACATGTGTTACACCAGATGGTAACACATGTTATATAGTTGTAACATGTGTTACACTAGATGGTAACACATGTATAGCCATGTTGCACATGTTATATAGTTGTTAGTCCCCTTTTAATGATGTTATTGTTTATTTTTAATGATGTTATGTGTTACATGTAATGTTATATTATGTTTGATGTAATGGTATGACCAACATCAAACAAAGGAATGTTAAGGGTTACAGTTAATGTTATATTACCCTTTTAACGTATGTAACACATGTGTACCATGTTACGTCCAACACCAGTTACAGTTAATGTTATATTACCCTTTTAACGTATGTAACACATGTGTATCAGGTCATTCTTTGCTATTAGTTAGTTACCTCTCACATAGGTTACACATGTTACGTCCAACACCAGTTGCAAATGTTAATCAAAACAAAACTCACTTGTCATCATGGGTTGTTAGTAATTGCACACATTACAATCATACTTAAAGGTAACAAAAATCTTTATAAAAACTTAAACATATAAAAATGATCCAAAACTATCATAAAGGTTACAAAAATCTAGCTACGCTTTGCGTCTTGATAACCATCTTTATCTTGAACATAAACATCCATTCACCTGTGAACAAAACAAGTACATCAGTGTTAATCCCCTAAAGTTAAACTTATTAACACAAATGTAACTACAGGTATGTAACATGTGTTACGTGTTATACACGTGTAAAATTTTATTGTAACACATGTAACATGTGTTACCTCCAAGTATAACACACAACAACAGTTACTATTCATATCAAAAGCCCAAACAAGCAACCAACCCAACAAAAAAACAGTTACTATTCAGATCAAAAGCCTCAAACAAGCAACCAAACCAAACACAACTTTTTACCACAAAAATGATTTTAACACAAAAATAAAAACCTTCAAATTACATAAACATTTATCCATTTTTAGAACCATTTTAACAAAAGAATCATGTTCATCTATAAAACATCCATTACACAAAAACCTATAAACAACCATTCACCTGTGAACAAAGCAAGTACATCAGTGTTAATCCCCTAAAGTTAAACTTATTAACACAAATGTAACTACAGGTATGTAACATGTGTTACGTGTTATACACGTGTAAAATTTTATTGTAACACATGTAACATGTGTTACCTCCTAGTATAACACACAATAACAGTTACTATTCAGATCAAAAGCCCAAACAAGCAACCAACCCAACAAAAAAACAGTTACTATTCAGATCAAAAGCCTCAAACAAGCAACCAAACCAAACACAACTTTTTACCACAAAAATGATTTTAACACAAAAATAAAAACCTGCAAATTACATAAACATTTACCCATTTTTAGAACCATTTTAACTAAAGAATCATGTTCATCTCTAAAACATCCATTACACAAAAACCTATAAACAACCATTTTAACTAAAACATCAAGTGTGAAATGATTTTTCAAAATAAAATACTCAAGAGATTGTTGTTTCTCTCTCTAAAATAGCAACTTTCTCTCTCTAAAAACACTTACCGAATCTAGAAACCGTGTGATGAACACGATGAAGATCTTCAAACTTGCTTCTCTCTATGTGTTCTTGGTGTTCTTGATGAAGATTGTTGTTTCTCACTCTAGAAATCAGCTTTCAACAAGCATCAGCACACCCGAGATGAAGATGACGACGTGAGATGAAGCATGAACACACCCGAAATCAGCTTTCAACAAGCATGAACACATCCGAAATAAACAAGATGAATATTGTTGTTTCTCTCTAAAAAAACATTAGCTTTCTCTCTCTAGGAGAACAAGCCTGAAAATCAGCCATGGAAGATGGGAGAAAGCAAAGGAATTTAGGGTTTTGGAAGAAGAAACGAATGGGGGGAAATAAGAAAGAAAGAGATGCAAGTTCTATATATTGGTTTTAAAAAAGTGATGAAATGATGGGTAATAAATGACTTGATGGGATGGGGAGAGATGGTGAAATGATGGCTTGAACAAATGACTATTTTGCCCTTTTAACATGTGTTTAAAGATATGATGTGGATCAATCTTGACCACACAATTAAGGTTTCCCAAGTTTTCTAGATTAAATGGGTTTTCCATAGATACTTACACTATATATATATATATATATATATATATATATATATATATAGTGTAAGTATCTATGGAAAACTCATTTAATCTAGAAAACTTAGGAAACCTGAATTGTGTGGTCAAGATTGATCCACATCATATCTTTAAACACATGTTAAAAGGGCAAATTAGTCATTTGTTCAAGCCATCATTTCACTCTCTCCCCCATCCCATCATGTTATTTATTACCCATCATTTCATCAATTCTCTCTCATTCTTCTTTCTTCTTCTTTTAGAATTCAAAATATATCATTCTATCTCTTTCTTCTTCTTCTTCTGTAAATTCACCATCATCATCATCATCATTCATTCTCTCTCTCCATGTTTCAAAATAAACACCAAGAACACACACAAGTGTGTGTGAGAGAGTTCAGGAGGTAGAGAGAGAGATTTAAGAGAGAGAAGAAGACGACGATGGACGACGGACAAGCCGTCGTCTACAGCGGTGGAGGTTCTCCGACGAACCGTCGGTGCCGACGACGGTGTTACAGGTAACCGGAGTAGGGATTCTGATTACAAGCCGTCGTCTACAGCGATGGAGGTTCTCCGACGAACTGTCGGTGCCGACGACGGTGTTACAGGCAACCGGAGTGGGGATTCTGATTTTAGCTTAGTTCAGATTCGAGTCAGCCGCAGATCGGGACTCGGTTCAGGTTTCCGGTTAGTGATCTAGTCCAAGTATGGTTCAGTCTTTTTGGATTCTCTTGTTTTATTTTGGTTTAGATTCTCTGGTTTTATACTCGGTTAGGTGTCATTTTGTTTGGATTCTTTGGTTTTTTTTTCAGTCTTTTTTAATTTGTGATTATTGTTTGTTTAGGACTGTTCAAATGTTATTTTTTCTCTGTTTAAGCGGTTTGGTTTGGTAATGTTGTTAGATTTAGTATTGAGATTGTGTTTTTAGTGTCGGATTAGCTGAATGTGGGCATTTATTGTTAAAATGTGAAGGCGTAGGGTGGAAAGGTGTGTGCAGAAAAAATGCAACGTCCCGAGTGCATCAGAGAGTGTGATTGTGTAGTTTCGGTGCAGAATACAGTTTCAGGTAACACTTTGTAGTGAGGGCGTTGCTTGACGAAAAGAAGATAGTTGTTGACGATTGTGTAGTTTCGGTGCAGAATACAGTTTCAGGTAACATGTGTTACCTATCTCATACCTGTTTGTTGTGTTAAATAACTCCGGAAATATTACTTGTGCTATTATGTATTTACTATGGCTGTTGTATTTGCAGGAGTGAGGAGAATGACCAGGTCCGTGACGGGTAGGCTGGCTAATAAGCGAAAGCAGAACGATAAAGAAACAGAACGACAACGAAAGAAGGTAGATGGAGAAACTGATGAAGAATGGGAACAAGAAGTCGATGAAGGGCAAGTGGTGGGTACCTTTGATGTTGTACAGAAGTTACCCTCCAGTGTAACACATGTTACAAACATGTGTTACATATGTTCAACCTCTTTGTTACCAAAAATCGGGGCTGCACATATGTAACACGTGTTACAACAGGTTTTTACCTACTTGCACGTCTCTATTACAAATGGATGAAAACAGTTTTTTTAAAACATCCACGGTGTAACACTTGTTTATTTGAAAGTTCTTAAAACAACCGTTGTAACACGTGTTACATCTTTTTACTCAGTTGTGCATTTTCCTTTTTATAATCCCATCCTCAACGTAAAGATACATCCAATGTAACACGTGTTACAAAAGGAAATTACCTACTTACACATCTCTATTACGTTGATTTAAACAGTTATTTAAAAACATCCACTTTGCAACACTTGTTTATTTGAAAGTTCTTAAAACAACCGTTGTAACACGTGTTACAACTTTTTTAGTGTTGTGCATTTTCCTTTTATAATCCCATCTTCAGCTTGAAGATACATCCAATGCAACACGTGTTAGGTTTTTTACGTGTTACAAAAGGTTTTTACTTAATGTAATAGTAAGTTTAAATGTTTAAATGTTTTTTTAAGATTGGTTGTTAAATGTTAAAATGTATAAACTTCATAATTTATTCGGAATATCTCGTTTATTTTACAAATAAAAAGTCGTGTTTTTTTGGTGGGATAATTAGCTACATATGTAGTAAACGTTACCCAAGTTACTTGTAGTTACCCCAACCCTTTTTTGGACACAAAGGGGGGTTGCACATATGTAACACATGTTTGTAACATGTGTTACACTAGAGAGGTAACACATGTATAGCCACGTTACACATGTTACATAGGAGATTAATAAGTTTTAACTATAGAAGATTAATATTGATGTACTTATTTTGTTCACAGGTGAAAAGATGTTTTGTGTTCAAGATGAAGATGGTTATCAAGAAGCGAAGCCCGCCGAAGGATTACAACACATCATCAGGTTTTCGTGGTGACGATGGTGTGTTTTTTGGTTGGCTGCTATGTGTTGTTAAGATGGATGTTGTTGTGAAGACCATTTTTTAGAAGCATTACAACTATTGATATAAAATTCATTTTTATTTTCATTGTTAGTATGCCCATTTTTTGGATGAATACGGATGTTGATGTGACGGCAATTTTTTTTGGGATGCAACAACTATATGTAACATGTGTAACCTTGACGTTTGTAACACATGTAACACCTATATGTAACATGTGTAAGATGGCTATACATGTGTTACATTTGTTGCCCCATAGTGTAACATATGTTACATATGTCAGTCCCTTTGGTGTCAATTTAAACTTAGTAAAATTACATATGTAACAACATTACGTCATCCAAAATGTCATATCAATGAACAAACAAGTAATATATGTAACTATAAGTATATGAGACTAGCGTAACGAATTAAAGGGACAAACGAAACACTTCATGTTACATATGTACCTAGAGTTGTTATTAACAATGTTATTAGTAGATAAAAAAACTGCATTAACGTATATTTTTTACATTGAACCCAGCTTATTGGTCATAAGTCTTATACATGGCAAGAAGTTCTTTCAGTGTGACATATGATTTAACATTAATAGGATGATATTGCTCGTTGACATTCGGTGTCCACAATTTAGTGCCATTAGAAGACTCGTAAAGATGGTAATGTGGAGTATGTTCTAGATCATCTGTGGACATAGGGATGGATGTTAGTATAAGTTTACGTGCGTTATGAACGTTGTAATACGTTTAGCACCCTAGGGTAACAAAAAAAGATCACACATGACACTTGTCGCCATGTTACACATGTTAATTGTGTGTGCACATGTAACATCTTATCTACAACGTTTGTAACATCCTTAAAAGTTGTGTTCCTACTATGCTTTATATTTTTTAAGTACTTATAGGTAAACATATTTTTTAAGATACAACATGTAACATGTGTTACACCGAAATGTTACACAAGTGTTTCCAGTTTACACATGTTACATCTTGTGTAACTCTGCTTTATATTTTGTAAGTGTTTCCAGTTTCCAGTTTAAACATGTTTTAAAGATACAACCTGTAACATGTAAGTATTTATAGGTAAACATGTTTTAAAGATACAACCGTATCACCTTACAAGTTATTTGTTTTGCTGACAAACGCCATGTCACACATGTTACACACTATAGAGTGAAACAACAGTATTGAACGCTGCTACACATTTCCCATTCTGTCATAACATGTGTAACCTTTTTGGGGGTTTCGATGTTGTAGGTTTATACAGAGTTAAATATATACAAATGATCCAAAAGTGATCAATCATGTGTTACCCTCTAGTGTAACATAAGTTACAAACATGTCTTACATATGTGCAGCCCCGATTTTTGGTAACAAAGGGGTTGAACATGCGTAACACATGTTTGTAACATATGTTACACTAGAGGGTAACTTCTGTGCAACGTCAAAGGTACCCACCACCTGCCCTTCATCGACTTCTTGTTCCCATTCTTCACTGGTTTCTCCATCTAACATATGTAACACATGTATAGCCATTTTACATGTGTTACAACGTCAAGGTTACACATGTTACATATAGTTGTTGCATCCCAAAAAAATTGCCGTCACATCAGCATCCGTATTCATCCAAAAATGGGCATACTAACAATGAAAATAAAAATGAATTTTATATCAATAGTTGTAATGCTTCTAAAAAATGGTCTTCACAACAACATCTATCTTCACAACACATAGCAGCCAACCAAAAAACACACCATCGTCACCACGAAAACCTGATGATGCGTTGTAATCCTTCGGCGGGCTTCGCTTCTTGATAACCATCTTCATCTTGAACACAAAACATCTTTTCACCTATGAACAAAACAAGTACATCAATATTAATCTTCTATAGTTAAAACTTATTAATCTCCTATGTAACATGTGTAACGTGGCTATACATGTGTTACTTCTCTAGTGTAACACATGTTACAAACATGTGTTACATATGTGCAACCCCCCTTTGTGTCCAAAAAAGGGTTGGGGTAACTACAAGTAACTTGTGTAAAAAGATGTAACACGTGTTACAACAGTTGTTTTAAGAACTTTCAAATAAACAAGTGTAACATGTGTTACATATGTGCAACCCCTCTCTTTACGTTGAGGATGAGATTATAAAAAGGAAAATGCACAGCTGAGTAAAAAGATGTAACACGTGTTACAACGGTTGTTTTAAGAACTTTCAAATAAACAAGTGTTACACCGTGGATGTTTTAAAAAAACTGTTTTCATCCATTTTTAATAGAGACGTGCAAGTAGGTAAAAACCTGTTGTAACATGTGTTACATATGTGCAGCCCTGATTTTTGGTAACAAAGAGGTTGAACATATGTAACACATGTTTATAACATGTGTTACACTGGAGGGTAACTTCTGTACAACATCAAAGGTACCCACCACTTGCCCTTCATCGACTTCTTGTTCCCATTCTTCATCGGTTTCTCCATCTACCTTCTTTCGTTATCGTTCTGTTTCTTTATTGTTCTGCTTTCGCTTATTAGCCAGCCTACCGTCACGGACCTGGTCATTCTCCTCACTCCTGCAAATACAACCGCCATAGTAAATACATGTTTTTGATAAAACAATATGTTGACCACCCAATGCTCGTCTACTACTTTTCTTACAATTGGTAATGAATAAAACATGTTAACTAATAACACATGTAACTGATAACTGGTAACCAAATACATTTCCCACCATAATTATTTAACATCCAGACACCAACATATTACAGAGAAGACCAGAATGGTCATATTGTATTTTGGGTTATGGCCATAATTTATCCCATTCATCGTCCATTTCTTCTCTTTCTTCATCCCATTCATCGTCCGTTTCTTCGTCTACTTTCTTTCACTTTTTCGGTATCTTACCAGTTTACGATCTTGTTACTCTCTTTGTTGCTGCAAATAAAACAGGTTTAACACATGTTACTTAATTTCATTAAAATAAAACAGGTTACATAATATGTTTTTGATAAAATAAAGTCAGGTTTAACATATGTTATCTATTTTTATAAAAATAAGACAAGTTTAACACTTGTTACATAACTTGGAAAAAATATGAGAGCTTAACACATGTTAACTAATCTGATAAAAATAATACAGGTTTAACACATGTTACATAATTTGATAAAAATAAGACAGGTGTAACACATGTTACACTAACATGTTTACCTAATAGGAGAGGTTTAACACATGGTAATAAGACAGGTTTAACACACGTTTACATCATTTGATAAAAATGAGACAGGTTTAACACATGTTACACTAATATGTTTACCTAATCAAGGAGGTTTAACACATGGTACCCTAATAAGAAGGTTTAACATATGTTACGCTAATATATTTATATGCTTTTGAGCCCTTGGACTTGTACCCTAATATCAGAGGTTTACCTAATTTGTTCTCCGGTGGGTTTTGGATAACTTGGGAAAAATATGAGAGCTTAACACATGTTAACTAATCTGATAAAAATAATACAGGTTTAACACATGTTACATAATTTGATAAAAATAAGACAGGTGTAACACATGTTACACTAACATGTTTACCTAATAGGAGAGGTTTAACACATAGTAATAAGACAGGTTTAACACATGTTACATCATTTGATAAAAATGAGACAGGTTTAACACATGTTACACTAATATGTTTACCTAATCAGGGAGGTTTAACACATGGTAACTTAATAAGAAGGTTTAACACATGTTACGCTAATATGTTTATATGCTTTTGAGTCCGTTGACTTGTACCCTAATATCAGACAGGTTTAACACATGTTATGCTAATATATTTTATATGCTTTTGAGACCGATCGGACCAACATTAACACTTTAAAAAAAAAACCCATCCCGATCGGACCAACATTAACACTTTCAAAACAAAAACCCCACCCCGATCGGACCAACATTAACACTTTCAAAACAAAAACCCCACCCCGATCGGACCAAAACACCAATCGATCAGAGAAAGCAGAAAACCCAACATTTCGGGCGTTAAAAAAAAACATGTTTTAAACCTACATTTCGGGCGTTCAAAAAACATAAGAATATAAAACACCGAATCAAACTTACTTACTTCTGCATGTTCTTTCTTTCTTCAATTTCCGGCTACCGGACGATAACAACTGAAAGCAAGATCTCATATCTATTCTTCTCCTTTGGGTTTCCGCACCTTCTTTTCCGGCGATTTCGATTCACCGCCGTACCTTCTCAGCCGCACCTTCTTTCTTCTCCGGCTTCTTATAGTTCTTGTCCGGCTTCTTTCTTCTCCGGCGAATCAAACTTATAGTTCTTTCCCCGGCTTCTTTCTTCTCCGGCTTATAGTTCTTCTCCGGCGAATCAAACTTATAGTTCTTTCTTCTCCGGCTTCTTTCTTCTCCAGCTTTTTTACCGGTCAGATCATCTTCTCCGGTGCCCCTTTTCTTCTCCGGTCAGATCTTCTCCGGCCAGATCATCTTCTCCGGTGGGTTTTGGGGTAGAAGGAAGGTCTGAGAGAGAAAGAGAGAAATGGTTGGATGAGATTTTTGAAATGAGTTGGGGAGTATTGGTTATAGGTAATTGTGCTTCTCTCTCCTTTTCATATCATGCATGTCTAATCAATATGAATATAATATATAATATCATAGGTAATTTTACCCATATGCCCTTGAAGTAACTTTATTGACTTTGTCTCTCTATTTAATTTAATTCAAAAAGGCTTTAAATTATGTGAGCCATTGGATGATGTTGATCAATGATCTAGATTGGGTTTCCTAGGTTTTCTAAGTAGAAATAAGTTTTCTATACATCCATGCCCTATATATATATATATATATATATTAGGGGTGTGCAGAATTCGAAAAATTCGAAATTTGTTTAAATTCGATTCGATTATCAAGAATTCGTTTCGATTATAAGAATTCAAATTCGATTCAATTCGAGTCAAGTAAATCGAATACGAATTTATAATTTCAAATTCGATTCGATTCGAAATTCGAATAAAAATTATACATTTTTATTTATTATTTTTATATATAATACATATAACTTGTATTAGGCTATACTATAAATTATTTACAAGTTTTTTCCCAAGTATTAAAATTACCCATTACCAAACCCACTGCATGGCCCATAACTAAACCTAAGTAACAAATCTATCAATAGATTTCTAAGCGTAAAAATATTAACTTGTAATGTGGAGCGGTTATTCCCGACTTCTCATTTTGAATTTTAGACTTGCGGTACTTTATTTGGAACTTTTTAATGTGATATCATGGCTGCCTTAAAATTTATGTTTCATTTTGAAAGTTTTTTACATGTTTTTTAAGAATCTGAATTAAATCGAACTTATTCGAATTCGAAATTTTAATCGAATACGAATTGGGTTTTTTATTCGAATACGAATTCGGTAGGTTTTAATCGAATTCGGATTGAATACGAATTCAAGGAAAAATAAAAATTATTAGAACAATTCGATTCGAATAATTCGAAAATTCGATATTCGATTCGATGAACACCCCTAATATATATATATATATATATATATATATATATAGAAAGTATAATGTACTTCAGGGCTTAACCTACATTAACATACATGACAAAAAATATAACGTGCGTTATTATCATAGAACGTGCGTGATTATAGTCCCATGCGTGATTATGTGGTCCCAATGTGGTCCCATGCGTGATTATACCCCTGATTCAACGGTTCCCATTGTCTCCTACGTGATGTATGATAAGGCTTTTTGTATGTTGACCTTACTATATATATATATATGGGGGCATTTTTCTAGTCGCCCCGGGTTCTTAGATTTTTTGGATTCTCGGGGACAGCCCTTGAGAAATTACACACGTACATCATTATCATATTAAAATGTTCCTTTTAGATGTTTTTTTCACAAAATGAAGCTACCATAATGAAACATTTCTAGATAAGAATAAATAATATTTTAAAAAATGAAATTCTTCGGGTATACTATGTAGGTAAACAGGTATTTGGTTTCAAGTAATCTAATCGGGTTGGATATCACTTAACCCCATAGCCGTATGGGAACCCACAAGTTTTTTGGTTGATTCCATACCCAACTAAGTGTCTCATGGGTATTCTCGTATGATTAGGGTTTTTGCCATCCCTACTTTTGGTTAGTGATTTGGATGTATTGGCTTTGAAGTACCAAAGGCCATGGATAGTTTCAACTGCGTTATGCTATTGGTAGAAACTACAAGATCAACGGAAACTCGATGTCCAACTAGCCAGATTAAAAGCAAGTTCCTTGGACCATTCTAGGGGCTTCGTCCCTTGAACCAACACGGTTTCTTGGTTCTAGATATTTGATTAGTTTTGAACGAGTGTGCAATTCACACCTTCTAGCTTGTATTGTTGTTTAACTAATTTTCTCTTTGGTGTTAAGTAAACCTGAATTAACTAAAGTGATACACGAAAATCACCAATACGTAGTGCATTGATCAGGGGCGGATCTATAGAGGACCAAGGGGTAGCCTCCGCTACCGCTTGGTCGGAAAATTTTTTACATTTTTAGTGTAAATTTTGGAAAAATTTGACGTTTTTTCGATTTCGTTACCGCTTATTTATAAAACGTTCCCGCTTGGTCGGAATCCAAGATCCGCCACTGGCATTGATGTGAAACGGGGTTATGAAACTTGTAATGTGAAAGTAATAATGGGACTAGGATGGCTAATCATTATGACTCGTATGAAATGAATTAAATAGGCTTACTCTGATTTATTTGTATGACATTGTATGTTTTCTTTTATGTGTGATGAACATGTTAGTATCGGTGTCATGGGTATTGGGCATTATATAAACTGTCAAAGGCATAGGTGCATGTCATTTGTAGTAGGACGTGATAAGGTTATTAACTAAGGGAGAATGTGCATTATGTGTGTTTACACGTTATGTGTCAATGTGTTGGCTGTGTGTTTGGATAAATTTGCATGGGTTTGGTTGTATAAATAAAGTTGTACAAGTATCATGTTATAGCAAGGTTACGTGGATAAATTTAGGTAAGTAGGTTGATGGATTTGTTTCAAAAACAAACTTATGTGTAAAGGAGTCTATATGATTGAGTTGGGTGAACACACTTATATACTTATATGATAATGTTTAGGTGACTGGGGTCATGCAGATGGAATCCTGGTGGCTGGTGTGGTTGGTGTTTGGTTCGAGAAGTGATTTGGTCCCAGATTTACTAAGGAATGTTTAAAATGTTTTATGTGGAATTAGAAATCAACCTTAGACAACCAGAGTACAGAACTTTATGTTTGCTATTCACATGTAAATAGTGACAAATGAATAATAAGAATGCTAGCTAATTATGATACAAAATAAATTCTACCCGATGGAACGTTGAAGTTAATAGGATTTGAATGAATGATTTTATTGAACAAATACAACACCTAAATATACACCAATAAGAGGGACTAAACAACAATAAAAAATAACTATTAGATACAAAAATAAATACTATAATTATGATGACTTAATATCCCCCCTCAAGCGAACAGGTGGCGGCCCAATGCGAAGCTGATGCCGGAAGTCAAGATACTGAGGTGTTGGAAGACTCTTGGTAAAGATGTCAGCCACTTGGAGCTTGGTAGGAACAAACATGGTGGATAGTTTACCAGAGGAAACAAGCTCACGAAGAAAATGGTAGTCCAGGTCAATGTGTTTAGATCGCTTACTAGAGACCGGATTTTGCGTCATAAAGAGAGCACTATGATTGTCACAAAGAAGAGTTGGACGATCAGGTGGTAATGCATGTAATTCCCGTAATAGATGTGTGATCCAAACAATTTCAGCTACAGTATTAGCCATTGCACGGTATTCTGACTCACAACTTGATCTTGCCACAGTTTGTTGTTTCTTTGCACTCCACGAGATCAAATTTCCTCCTAAGAAAATTGAGTAACCATAAGTGGATCTCCTAGTTTCCAAGCAACGGGCCCAATCAGCATCCGAAAACCCAACGAGAGCAGTGCGCAGAGGTCTAGAATAATGAAGCCCATAAGCGACCGTGCCTTTCAAGTAGCGAAGAATCCTCTTGACCTCTCGAAAATGATCAGTTGTTGGAGCCTTTAAGAACTGACTGACCTGATTGACAGCATAAGCGATATCTGGTCGAGTGATGGTTAAATACTGAAGCGCCCCAACCAAAGATCGATAGAATGTCACATCCTCAAATGGGGTACCTGTAGACACAAACGAAACATGTGTGCTTAAGGGTGTTGGCGCTGGTTTGGCGTCAAGCATCTTAGCACGTGTTAGAATATCCAAAGTGTATTTTGATTGATTCAGAAACAACCCGGAATCAGTGTAGGTAACCTCAAGGCCCAGGAAGTAACTGAGTTTTCCCAAATCGTTGACTGCAAATTCAGCATTAAGAGTCCGAATAAATGAAGATATTCGATCTGGTTGATTACCGGTCAGGATGAGATCATCGACATAGACCAAAAGAAATAGGACACATGATCCCTGATGGAAAATAAACAGGGAGGGATCAGCACGACTGCAGGTGAAGCTGGCGGTAAGAAGAAAGGTGCTAAGACGCTAAAACCAAGCACGAGGTGCTTGCTTAAGGCCTTGTGCAAACGACATACATGATCAGGAAAGCGAGGATCCACAAATCCTTTAGGTTGTTCCATGAACACACATTCGGATAACGTACCATGTAAAAAAGCATTATTAACATCCATTTGATGTAGATCCCAACCATTAATGACAGCCAAGGCTAAGACGGTACGAACCGTGGTGGCCTTAACCACGGGACTAAACGTGTAAGAATAATCGAGACCCTCAACCTGTGAAAACCCCTGAGCAACCAACCGAGCCTTGTAACGTTCGATAGAACCATCAGACCGATACTTAGTTCTATACAACCATTTAGATCCAACTACATTTCCGGTCGAGGGACGAGGAACCAATGACCAAGTTCGATTCTTGAGCAAGGCCCGAAATTCCTCTTCCATAGCATTGACCCAATGTGGTTCCAAAGATGCTTGGCTAAACGTCTTAGGGTCCGAAGATGCAAACATGGAGTAATGTAAAGGAAGAGCCTCAAGAGAAGCTAGGTCGGTTCTGTGTTTAGGTTTAAAGATCCCGGCACGAGACCGAGTCACCATCGGATGTTGGGGTATCAGTGGGGCTGGTGGTGGAGTGGGTACCGAGGACCCAGTAGTGGTAGCCGAGCCCGAACCGGGAGTACTAGGTTGGAGAGGATAATGAATCCTCAGAGGACGAGGGTGAGGTCGGAGGGGAAACGGGTTCAGATGGGGACAAACCCGGATCTGGAGACAAAATTGGTGGAGTAATGACGGTATCAAGGGGAACAGGGAAGGTAGTCGGCTGCGAGGGTGAGGAAGGTGGAGAGGATGTGTGTGAGGGCAAAGGGGTGGTCTGTATATCAGAGGGAACATCAAGAAATGTGGTTAAGGGTAGGTGATGAGTAGGTTGTGGTGAGGTGGTCAATGAGAACGGATAGTGGTTTTCATCAAACCGAGCATGTCGAGTGATGTAAACCCGTGAACTAGACGGCTCAAGGCAAAGATAGCCTTTGTATTTAGTACTATAGCCAATGAAAACACAAGGGAGGCTGCGGGGTTCAAGCTTATGTTTGGTGTAATCCCGAAGACACGGGTAGACCTGGCAACCGAAAGCCCGAAAAGTCGAGTAATTAGGTGTGCGGTGATATAATAACTCAAAGGGAGATTTATTGTCTAGCAAGGGTGTAGGAAGCCGATTGATAATAAACACCGCAGACGAGAAAGCCTCCACCCAATAGGTGGGTGGCACACATGATTGAAAAAGCATTGCCAAACCCATTTCAACAACCTGTCGATGTTTCCGTTCTACTCAACCATTTTGTTGTGGTGTATGCGGGCAAGAAAGACGATGAAAGGTACCATTTGCTTCAAGTAGATTTCGTACCTTATGACTCATAAACTCACCACCTCCATCACTTTGGAACACCTTAACCTTCCTAGAAAATTGGGTTTGCACAAATGGAAAAAAAATAGCCAAGGCATCATAAAACTCGGATTTGGCACGAAGAGGATAAAGCCAGGTGAACCGAGAGTAGTCATCGACAAACGCAACATAATACAAAAAATTGTTAACTGAGGGAACCGGTGAGTGGCCCCACAAATCACAGTGAACTAAGTCAAGCGGAGCACACGCACGTTTGTCATTGAGGGTAAATGGTAATCTTTTAGATTTGGCAAGTTCACATGAGGAACAAACAACAGGTTTCGGTAATAAAGAAGTAAACGACAAGCAACCATTATTTTTAAGTAAAACCATAGTGTCAAAATTAACATGTCCCAAACGGGAATGCCACACTTCAAACGAAGCCCTAGGGCATACAAAAGAGGTAAGACAAGCCTCATGTTTATTATGTAATACGTATAAACCGTCTTCACGATGACCCTGAGCCAGGACCTGCTTGGTGGCCCGATCCTGAATATAAAAGAACGGATGTGAGAAAACAACATCAACAAAATTATCCTCAGTTAATTTGCCAACCGAGAGTAACGGTTTGGTCAGTTGAGGAACAACCAGAATGTTATTAAGTTTCAAAGAACCAAAAAGTGTAGAGTTACCCGTGTGAGAAATTGGTAGCGACTGGCCATTACCAAAAAAAACACGAGGGTTACCTTTAGTAGGAGCGGAATGAGGCATGGCATTGACTTGGGGAATCATGTGATCGGTAGCACCCGTATCACATGTCCAATCTGGAATAGTGGGAGCAATATTGCAGGAGGAGTGAAACGCTTGTGCCAACTGATCGGGAGACTGAGAGACGGGAGATGCAAAGGACTGGAACTTGGGACAATGATTTGCATAGTGCCCAAGATCACGGCAGAGTTGGCATGTGGGGGAACGCCTACCACGGCCAAACTGAGAACCACCACGATTATAGGAACCCCGAGAAGATGATCGGCCACGACCATACGAGCCACCAGAGGGTCCGTCACGACGCAGAGAGCGGTCGGAGTTGACAGAAAAAGCCACAGCCGGAGATGCGGAACCATGAAGAGACCGCATAAAAGACTCGTGATCCTCAGTTCGAATGATAAGATCAGTAAGAGACGGAGGCTGAGGCATGGCCCGAACTGTTGTGGAAAACCCCTCAAAAGCAGCCCCGAGACCACATAAATACCAGTGATTACGTTCAAGAGGATCAATAGGGTGTCCGATTGCTTGCAATTGATCACAGATGGTCTTAAAAGCGCGACCATAATCAGCCACTTTCTTGTCTCCGCGCTGGAGAAGACGAAGAGAATCACGTAAGTGTTGAACACGTTCTTGAGAAGCATTGCAAAATGCCGATTCGAGAGCAAGCCACATGGCACGGGCTGTGGTAAGACCAACAACCACAGCCAATGCCTCTTCTGTTAAGGAAGTAGTAATAAGAACAATGGCCTTTTGATCCAAGGCACGCCAAGCAGGAAACGACGAGTTTTCAACGGATTTGCCGTCAACAACAGAGGTGGCTGCGGGGGCATTCACAGTGCCGTTAACATGATCAAGAAGCCCGTGAATGCTAAGAAGTGGTTCCATTTGAGTACGCCAGTAAAGATAATTATTGGGTGATAACTTAATAGCAAGAACGGTAGGAAGAGATGGAGATGCAGGTTGATCAGATGGGGAAGCCATGGAAGATGAAGTGAAAAAGAAGAAGAGGAGGAGAAAGGGAAGCAGACAAGGAGATGGGGAAAACTCAATGGGCGTATGATACCATAATAGGATTTGAATGAATGATTTTATTGAACAAATACAACACCTAAATATACACCAATAAGAGGGACTAAACAACAATAAAAAATAACTATTAGATACAAAAATAAATACTATAATTATGATGACTTAATAGAAGTTTCAAGTGTTTTAGTGATGGGTGAGAGGAAAAGATATGTGAACTGATGAATACTCTCTTTCAAACACTCCCATTCAATACGTTGGTTTCTACCTTCGGTGGTATTGCTATTTATAGAGATGGCATGGGATCGGTAAAAAATAATTTACGGATTCATGTGTCAAATTGGTTTAAATGCATGCCTATTTCCTCGATATTGGTGTTCAGCTTGTTCACTTATGTTGACATCATCAAGCTTCTTGAAATCTACACTTTTTATCTTTAATCACAATTGAGACACCTCAGGCCTTTCGGTATGGGGCACGTGAAAGGCCCGTCTCCCCCCCCCTTAGGCCAGTCCCACACCGCCCCCTTGGGGCCGTCCTCGGCACTTCCGTCGGATAAGTGACGCCGGAGACGGGGCAAGCTGGTGGGTCCCCCATCTTTGTTCTCTCTCATCCTTTATATATATATATTAATATATTATTAATGGTGGGGTAGTCTTGGCTAGTCCCCACACCCTTGGGTAGTCCCCAAAGAGACTATCCTCCTCCCGTGATTACGTGGCGCCTACGTGGCGGGTAGTCCTTTGGAGACTATCCTCCCCCATACCCAATGGTCTTGGTGTTGGAGTAGCTTACTTGCTGAAGATAGCTTTACACTTATTGTTTTTTTAGCTGAAGTTAGCTCTGTAAAGTAAGAGATCTGTTGTACCTTGTGATGGCTACAAGATGCTTGTTGTATTTTTCATCATTTGTTTTAAGTTGTTGTAGTCTCATCATCATCTTGTTACAGTTACAACTGTATCTTGTGGTACTCAGTTGTACCATGCTAAAATCTATCTTAGGGTGAAGGGAGTGGTGCGGGAAACCAAACGGCAAAGGTGTTTGCCGCCCGGCAACACCGCCGCCGGCCACCTTTGCCGCTCGGCAAACCAAACAACTTGGTAAAGGTTCACCGATCCGGCAAACCAAACAACTTGACTGTTGGAGCATGTTTTTCCGTGCATCTCTGCATGGTGGTGTTGCTACGGCGACTGGTGGCGGTGGTTTCCGGTGGCGGTGGTGGTGTTGCTACGGCGGTGGTGGTTCCGTGCATCTCTACGTTGGGGGAGGGTGGTGGTGAACAGGAGGTGGTGGAACCGGTGGTGGTGGTGGCGAGTGGTGATGGAGGTGGAACCGGTGGTGGTGGAGGTGATAAGGGTGGGTTGATTTTGAGGGTGGTGGTGGTGGTGGAACCGGTGGTGGTGGTGGTGAAGGGGTGTTTAAAGATAAAAAAAGAATAAAGAATAAAAAAAGTTTGCCACTTTCAAGTGTCTAAACCACTGCCAACACTTTTCACCAAAGTTTAAACTCTTCACACTTGCTGACATGGCACACTCTGATTGGTCTATTTTAAAGTTTGCCACTTTCACCTGTTTAACCACTCCCTTAACCCTTAGCTTGTTGCAGTCAGCTGCAAAATATTTCGGCTATCTTTTTCTTTTCAACACTTGTTAATTTAGGACTAACAATGATCATCAATAATGAGAAGATTTAGGCTATTAGGAAGGGGTTGTAGATTGTTAGTTACATCTAGACCTAAAGTATAGAAGTGACCTAAATTTATGATAACTGGTTTTAAGTGATTATAAGTTTGAACTATTAATGCAAGTTTTTTACTTTAAAAATTTTTATTATTAATTCATCAGCATAAACATAAACTGACTCATTGCGGTACGTGTTTTATGGAAATTTAGATGAATGGTATTGGTGTCGTGGCATCCAGTGGCGGATCTAGAAAACCATCAACGTTCCAAAAAAAATTCCAAATGGGTAACAAAATAAAAAAAAACATCAAATTTTTCCAAAATTTACACTACCGCCAGAGCATCAAGGGGCAACGGGGGTTACCCCTTGTTACACTCTATATCTGCCACTGGTGGATCTCAGGCTATCCAACAAGAACATGCACACCCTAGGATAGTTATTATATTTATGTTATAATTGTGATTTTATTGTATATAAGTATATTAATAAAAGAAAAAATTATACAAATCAACCTTTATCTTATACCTAAACTGCACTTCATATATTTCACTATGAAATCGGTAAAACCCAACCTTTATGTTCATGTTTTGTTACATCCTATAACCTTTACAACTAACACCGTCTAAAAACTCAGTTAAACACCCCTTACATGCTAAGCATGTGAGGGTATTATTGTCATTTCACACTTGTTTATTATTTTCGTTTGTTTTTTTTTTTTTTTGTCACACCCTCAAATTCCACTGGCGTAGTTTACCGCGAGGCGTGTGAAAAACCAGGATCCAACCACTAGCCATATTGATCATTTATAATAAAAGTAAATAACCAAATACCACACTCAACATGAATAGTAATAGGGTTTTGACAGTTGTAAAAACAAATAAACAAAGTCTAAGTTAAACAGCAGAAGCAAAAGTACTAAGTGCCAAACATGGAAAATCCCAACAATTTTTAGCATATTAAAGAGATAGTTTAAATAACCAAAATGTCACTCCAATGTGCAGAGCAACGCAACAATGCAAGTTAACAAACTTAGCGACGTGTCTTAGAACATACTAAAGTGTGTCAACATAAAGTTGGTGAGTTCACTAGTTTTAAATAATCAAGTTCTGTTTTTAGAAAATGCACAATTCATTTATATCAATTAGGTAGCTGGCCTGTTTTCAAGTTACTAAACAAGGGAATCGAAGCTGACTGTTGTGTTTTGGTGCCTTCCACCACGTCTATCACAAACGTGACAATTGAGCTTGGTCAATGTTTAACGCCCGCCTCCCAGCACGATATGGGGTTTGTCAAACCAAGTAGTACTACCAAATATTACCTCGCTATCCCATATTAACAGTTTAGTGTGTAAGGACTTTAGTGATATCGAGTGTGTTTAGTAGACAAGTGATATAAAGGAACTATATTAACTAAGAGTGTTTGTGTTTCGTCCCAGAAACATAAGGTTTAAGTAATAGTGAAACTCACTGTTTGCGAAGAAATCTGAGATGTGCAAAGACACAAAATAGATGCCCAGCTAAGCGCTACCTATTACATGCAATGCCTATGAGTGTATATTCATGTTGGTTCTCAAAACCCAAGAAATCCAAACAACTCAATTGTTTTAGCAAAGACTGTCATATTTTACTACTTAGCACAAGTTGACCCGACGACTCGTTGGTGACTAATTTGTTGACTTAACAATGATACACATTCATGAAATCAAATAAACCATAGTACGCAACACATAACATGTATAATGACATCTATTTAGGTTTCACCTCCTAAATACACTTTTCATGGCCAAAGGGAAGTAATCTTTAAAGTTATCAACAAGTTTATGCATTTTATTTAAAATACTAAACAATGCAGAAAAATTATGAATATTTTATGAGATATGCCAAATAGTCCATATGAGTTTGTGTAATTTTATTGAGGTCTGATTGTTCATAGAAAATTCATGAAAAATCTTGCCTGACATAAAGGTCAAAAACACCGTTTTATAATGAAAGTTTACCATTTAAATTATAGAAAAATGTACATTGATGCAATTGACAAAATTCCGATTGAAGTGTCTCAAAAACTCCTATGAGCATCTATTGTAAAATTGTAGGTACTAACTCTAAACATTGATCAAGTTGTAGTTCTCGTCATGGACCATCTTTTATGATCAAAAAAATATGTTTTACCCATCCACGTTAAAAATTTGAAAAAACACAGTTAGGGTTCATGAAAAATTATGAAAGTTTTTATGGATCATCTACATTCCAGTATACGGTCCTAGGCTCAAGAATTATTATATTTGGCATCAATAAGACCAGGTTATGATCAAAACAATTTCAGGAAATGTTGCAGTAACATTCCTACGTATTCATGCAATGTCTAACATACAAGTTTTCATCAAGATTGCTTATATTCATCATTCTAACACAATACAAAACCCTAGACACTAGTTTGAATAATCAACAACATGTGTAACTCAATTAGGGTGTAACACCCTTATTATTATTTAACGGTTTTCGTATAAATTACGAAAATAAACGGGTAGTTATGATTTCAAATACATTGAAAATACGGGTTCATTAAACTTTTTACAGAATTAAAACTATACAACATATCATGTGTGAGTTCGTCATTTAACATAACAACGATACATAGTGCGGAAGCTTATTTCTTGATCGTGTTCGGTTCTTCGTTGTGCTTGATCGTCCGCCGGTGCTAAAATTTTACCTGAAACTCATAAAACATGAGTTGGATTAGTCATACGTAACTTAGAACGTATTTAAACGAGTCCGGGAAGTGAAACTGATTAAAATAAAAAAATTTCGCCAAAACAGGGCTTTTCGCGCCACGCAAAGGAACCAGCTTGCTCCCTCGAGCCACGCGAGGGAGACAGTTTTCCAGCAGCTCTGCAGCTCAGTTCAGTTATGCCAGTTTTCACGGAAACGGCCATAACTTCTTCGTTATTGATCCGTTTTACCCGATTCTTTTTCCTACGCGTCCGTAATTTAATCCTCCATCTTATGGAGTTAAAATCCTACATCCAACATTAGAAATTTTGAGACTTCTAAGCCTTCGACTCGTTACCTTTTTACCGAATTTTAACCCGTTTATGCATTTTATCAACCAAACGTATTTGTTTGATTCCTGTATCTCATACACTTCTTCAAATTAATGTTACCTACCATATTAGGTTCTAATCATAGGTTTATTACACAATTTAGACCAGTTTTCGCTCGTATGCTTATTTTGACCCGTTAAGGGTACTTAAGCACTTTCGAGCCTAAAATAGCTTTCGATTGCTTCTAGCATTCCATTACCACACTTCTTATCCTTTAATCTCCCACCACAACTGTATTTAAGGTAGATTTAATGTGGTGATCAATATAAACCAAGTTTTACCTCTCAAATCGTCATTTTACGGCAAAAACTCAAATAGTGCTATATGGCTAATATAATACCTCTTTCAGCTTCTATACTTATTCTAAGTATTTACCTTGTCATAAAAATCGTTTCCAAACAACCTTTAAGGGTTGTTTGTCCCATTTAGCCTACAAGGGCGTTTTGGTTGATTTTAGTCCTTTTATGACGAAGGACTCTCTCGCAAATTATTTGACCAAAATAGCACTTTTAACTACAACATAACTATGCGTACCTGGCCCGGATCAACAAGTAGACCCGATTTATACCTCGTTTTCATTATCACACCATCAATGGTGACGCAATTATCCGATTTGCTAATCGGTCCTGTTAACATAAGACTTGACAACCACATTAGTCGATATTATCAAATGGTGTTATCACCACCATTCGACCCGTTTGGACTATATTCCTAACATTATCTATTTAATCAAAAACATCGTTTTTGATCTCCAATTCATACATCCATCCCATCCCGGATTTTATTACCATACCCCTTTTTCTTTTACACTCTTTTCTTACAAATTTCAACCCATTTCGGCTTACGCCATGGGTATTCTTTTAACTTCGATTTACATTAGTCAACACTTGACCAATTTCCATTTTATCCTTTTTATCATTATTAGATTACACTACAAGGTAATCTTAACGGGAATTCATAATTTCTTAAATCATTACATGATTTATTTACCGCTTTGCCCTTTTTGCCATAAACCAAGGTTTTTATCATCTCTATATGTTCCGACTCGTATCGATCGCGTCGGAAATTCATGTTTTCTATATTATCGTTATCGCATTTATATCGTATAGAATAAACAAGTATTCTACATAATTGTGTAAGTTTCACTTACCTTGCATCCCGAATACGCTTTTCCTTTATGCTTGACTCGTTTGACCCGCTTCCATCCCAAGCTTCACCTAGCTTGTTAAGCGCCAACTATCATTCATCATTCACAAGGTTGTTAGATTAGTCATTCTAAATCATGACTTTCACACCTTATGAATCTTTGACTACTTTTCTTATTGAACTAAATCATAAATCATGAGTTTAATTCTTGTATCAAGACCCACTTCAAATCAAGTATGAACTCTTAACAATTCCCCATTTTGTTCAAGTAGTTCATTCATACAAGTTAGTATGGTGTTTATAAACACCAATACCACATCAATTTCATTAAATCATCCAAAAACCCATTTTTCAAGTCATGTATGATCAACACTCAAACTTGGAAATTGTTCAAGTATCTTGCATCAACTATCAACTATGATGATTTCTAGCATAAACATATCATCATATTCACTACACAATCAAAACCCACTTAGCACATAAGAGGGTAATTATCAAATTCCTAGTTATAGTACTAATTCTTCACGTTTTCAACTAGGGTTTGTTTCTAAGCATGAATTTCATCCTAGTTTCACCCAAACATCAATCATTCAAGCTTGAATTTCGATTTTCACAAGTTCATCAAAAATCTCAACTTCATAAACATCAAAAATTTGACATACCTTACGATCCCCACGACTAGGTGATCGTTTCTATGCATTCATGCATCGATTTTGACCTTGAATCAGGCTTCAATTTGATGATTTGTTGAGTTCTAGGGTTTGAGCTATTGGGAGCACCCTCCTGGTCGATCTCCAGACACGCACACACACACCTTAGGTGTGTGTTATGTTATTTTTTTTTTGTTTATAAAACCCTTTTTCAAGTTATCCAACTTCGGTCCCTCATGTTTTGGTTTGTTATTAAGTAGGCTACAACCCACTTATTTCTAGTAAAAGTCTCTCTTATTAACTAGGTTAATTATCCCAAGTTAACTTAATGGGTTCGGGAAGTCATAACCCGTTTTATTTTAAGTCCCGTTAACTCGGGCTTCTTATAACATTGTTTTCTCAAGCATTTATTAAATTTTATAACTAATATTAGGATTGTTTGTCTAAGTCCTAATATTCACCGGGTAAATTTTACCACTAACGCTATTTTACCCGTTCATTATTATTAACGTGGTTTAATTACCAAGCCCGTTTTTCGGGGTGTTACAAGTCTACCCCCCTTAAAGAGGTTTCGTCCTCGAAACATTTTCTTACATAATTCATTCAGTTTAAGCTCAATGTATTTGAGCCGAGAAATCTTTTAAACATTACTTATACTTTTTAACCAATTGTTAGTATTACTCGAAAAGTACGGTAACATCTTTTTGGTTACTAATTGTCTACATATCTCATACGACATAGTGTAACTTCGAAATAACGTAATCTCGTTATTTCCACTAGTTTAGTTAACTTAGCGATATCCATCGCTTTCATATACTATCGAATTTCCTTATGAATCCGTTACTTTGACCCGTTTAAAGGTCTTTAGTGAAATCTTTCACCTTTAGCAACAATTTCTTTTGTTTTCAAATTCATTCATTCGGTTCAGTTATACCGAATCCACCGCTTACAAGCAACCAACTTACTTAAATGACCTTAACTGGTCTCACTAACTAGACTTATTAGTCCAGTTGCTTTTTACCGCTCGCTTGGTGATAATGTGATTCCACTTCACATTGCATTTCTTGACCGTAATCGTGTCACGTCATATTTAATTTATATCATCCTTTCATTTTCGAAAATACCACTTTTTCGAATATATCGTCTTGCACCTATCGATGTTAAGACCCATACTCTTTGATATTTGTTATTTCCAAATTCGTCTTATAGTATTCATATTTGTTAAAACGTTGTTTCTTACTAAAACTGAATTTTAGTCTAACGTTTTTTTTTTCCTTTTAACTATGTCAATTACTCATATTAAGGAAATTGACAACCCATAATTTATTCTTTTCCGTTCTCATTTTACGCGGGGAATCATAACTAGTTCCCTTGCTTTACTCTATTGACCCGTAGGTTCTTTCACTTAGCCTCATAGGCTATTTCTTTAAATTTTTCACCTTTTTAAGGTGAAACATTAACAACTCGTTTCCTTCTCTTTATGACCCGAGGGTCTTTTTGGTCCCGTAGACCTTAACACTGTGTTTAATCCCGTAGGTTATGATGATCCCGTAGATCATCTTTTATTCTTGTCTATATTCAAATGTATATATATATATAGCTTCAAGGCATCTCTTATTATGTTTGGAATCGTTTATTTTCGCTCTTGAACTTCAATTGACCTTGACCGTAGTCTAAGGCTTCATTTGTTTACTTCCGGACTAATCCTCCGACTTTATGACTTCTGACGTTATTTACGCGTCAGTTTGTTCTACGCTTACCGTTTCCCGGTTCATACTTATACTTCTATACAACCCATTACCCGGGTTCTTTTATCTGAACGTTCTTAACGCCCATAACCCTTTACATAGGTTAGTTAACATCTCACATTATTACTTATTCAGTCCGCGCCTACTTACATTAGCAAGCGTCATCATTTATTTAATTCGTTTGACTTGTTCGTGTGAAATTTCATCACCGGTGAACGTCAAATTTCATTCTTTGTTCGACCCGTTCGACTTTTAACTAGTCAAACGTAAATTTTTTTTTTTATCAAAATTTATGTTTGCGAAAATTCTTGTCATCTTTTAGTCATGACTCATATTCCGAGTCTTTTGACTTTCTATTTCGCGTTCCTGTTTCTCAGTCTACGCATGCGTTTAAATCCTTACTGACCAACCGGGTGTTTTACCGAAGTCGTTATTATTGCAACCCTTACGGTATGCATTATGACTTCGTTTCGCTTTTATATTCCTACTTTGTTCTCAAATTTGGTGTTTTACTAAATCGGCCCGTTAAGAGTCATATTTGCATTCTCCGGGTTCGAGTGTAAGCACACCCCTCCCAATTGCATACCTTAATCCTTTTACATTAATCTTTGTCCCTTCACTCGGGCTCATCATCCTAATGTAATACGCTTCCGTCACCCGGCTGTGCGTTTACATTATTATCAAATATTTTGCTCATTTGACTCATTTGGGTACTTTTAGGTTAGTCCCATTCACCCCGCCCTTACTACATCGGATGTAAACGTGTCCGCCATAAGAAGTTCATGGTATCATATGCCACTACTTACTTGGCCAGAGTAAGCGATTAACACATGACACACATGACCTTTTTATAGTTTTCACATCACGCCCTATGTAAGTAACGCCTCTATTTGTTTCTCTTGGAAACAATATCCCGAATACATTTTCTATTCGGGTTTTTCCAAGTTTTTAATCTACATATGCAACTTTCAATTTCTACTTATTTGTTGCATATTACTATTTGTGCGATTATTTAAAATGTGCACCTGGTAATGTTTGCCCCGACGGGCGTTCCTTGCCATTAACCTTGTTCGCGGTCGTTACGCGATTTAGTCCTCGGTGAGCATGCTCCTCTTGTCATACTTCGGATCGTTCCATCATCATATCCACAATTCGTTTGACTCTCGTCGTCTTCAAACGCGAGTGTCCTTCAATTAAAACATTCACAAAAGTTAGTAACATCAACTTCAATAATCGTCCGTATTATAATACAAGGCTTTTTCTACAATACGCGTCAACGCGCGTATTTTCGTCAACTATATCAATCATTTTAATTGGGGTAACGTGTATCGCACGATACCCCTATGTGTTGTTTACAACACTTTAGCATGCTAAACTATTAAGATACATGTACATACCGGATTTGCGATGAAGCCTCGAACCGAACACCAATCTTTATTAAGAGCATAAGGTTTAAGTCCAAGCATAGTTTTCCCACCATACTTGAATCTCTTAAACCAAGGCTCTGATACCAACTTGTAACACCCTTATTATTATTTAACGGTTTTCGTGTAAATTACGAAAATAAACGGGTAGTTATGATTTCAAATACATTGAAAATACGGGTTCATTAAACTTTTTACAGAATTAAAACTATACAACATATCATGTGTGAGTTCGTCATTTAACATAACAACGATACATAGTGCGGAAGCTTATTTCTGGATCGTGTTCGGTTCTTCGTTGTGCTTGATCGTCCGCCGGTGCTAAAATTTTACCTGAAACTCATAAAACATGAGTTGGATTAGTCATACGTAACTTAGAACGTATTTAAACGAGTCCGGGAAGTGAAACTGATTAAAATAAATTTTTTTCGCCAAAACAGGGCTTTTCGCGCCACGCGAAGGAACCAAGTTGCTCCCTCGCGCCACGCGAGGGAGACAGTTTTCCAGCAGCTCTGCAGCTCAGTTCAGCTATGCCAGTTTTCACGGAAACGGCCATAACTTCTTCGTTATTGATCCGTTTTACCCGATTCTTTTTCCTACGCGTCCGTAATTTAATCCTCCATCTTATGGAGTTAAAATCCTACATCCAACATAAGAAATTTTGAGACTTCTAAGCCTTCGACTCGTTACCTTTTTACCGAATTTTAACCCGTTTATGTATTTTATCAACCAAACGTATTTGTTTGATTCCTGTATCTCATACACTTCTTCAAATTAATGTTACCTACCATATTAGGTTCTAATCATAGGTTTATTACACAATTTAAACCCGTTTTCGCTCGTATGCTTATTTTGACCCGTTAAGGGTATTTAAGCACTTTCTAGCCTAAAATAGCTTTCGATTGCTTCTAGCATTCCATTACCACACTTCTTATCCTATAATCTCCCACCACAACTGTATTTAAGGTAGATTTAATGTGGTGATCAATATAAACCAAGTTTTACCTCTCAAATCGTCATTTTACGGCAAAAACTCAAATAGTGCTATATGGCTAATATAATACCTCTTTCAGCTTCTATACTTATTCTAAGTATTTACCTTGTCATAAAACTCGTTTCCAAACAACCTTTAAGGGTTGTTTGTCCCATTTAGCCTACAAGGGCGTTTTGGTCGATTTTAGTCCTTTTATGACGAAGGACTCTCTCTCAAATTATTTGACCAAAATAGCACTTTTAACTACAACATAATTATGCGTACCTGGCCCGGATCAACAAGTAGACCCGATTTATACCTCGTTTTCATTATCACACCATCAATGGTGACGCAATTATCCGATTTGCTAATCGGTCCTGTTAACATAAGACTTGACAACCACATTTGTCGATATTATCAAATGGTGTTATCACCACCATTCGACCCGTTTGGACTATATGCCCAACATTATCTATTTAATCAAAAACATCGTTTTTGATCTCCAATTCATACATCCATCCTATCCCGGATTTTATTACCATACCCCTTTTTCTTTTACACTCTTTTCTTACAAATTTCAACCCATTTCGGCTTACGCCATGGGTATTCTTTTAACTTCGATTTACATTAGTCAACACTTGACCAATTTCCATTTTATCCTTTTTATCATTATTAGATTACACTACAAGGTAATCTTAACGGGAATTCATAATTTCTTAAATCATTACATGATTTATTTACCGATTTGCCCTTTTTGCCATAAACCAAGGTTTTTATCATCTCTATATGTTCCGACTCGTATCGATCGCGTCGGAAATTCATGTTTTCTATATTATCGTTATCGCATTTATATCGTATAGAATAAACAAGTATTCTACATAATTGTGTAAGTTTCACTTACCTTGCATCCCGAATACGCTTTTCCTTTATGCTTGACTCGTTTGACCCGCTTCCATCCCAAGCTTCACCTAGCTTGTTAAGCGCCAACTATCATTCATCATTCACAAGGTTGTTAGATTAGTCATTCTAAATCATGACTTTCACACCTTATGAATCTTTGACTACTTTTCTTATTGAACTAAATCATAAATCATGAGTTTAATTCTTGTATCAAGACCCACTTCAAATCAAGTATGAACTCTTAACAATTCCCCATTTTGTTCAAGTAGTTCATTCATACAAGTTAGTATGGTGTTTATAAACACCAATACCACATCAATTTCATTAAATCATCCAAAAACCCATTTTTCAAGTCATGTATGATCAACACTCAAACTTGGAAATTGTTCAAGTATCTTGCATCAACTATCAACTATGATGATTTCTAGCATAAACATATCATCATATTCACTACACAATCAAAACCCACTTAGCACATAAGAGGGTAATTATCAAATTCCTAGTTATAGTACTAATTCTTCACGTTTTCAACTAGGGTTTGTTTCTAAGCATGAATTTCATCCTAGTTTCACCCAAACATCAATCATTCAAGCTTGAATTTCGATTTTCACAAGTTCATCAAAAATCTCAACTTCATAAACATCAAAAATTTGACATACCTTACGATCCCCACGACTAGGTGATCGTTTCTATGCATTCATGCATCGATTTTAACCTTGAATCAGGCTTCAATTTGATGATTTGTTGAGTTCTAGGGTTTGAGCTCTTGGGAGCACCCTCCTGGTCGATCTCCAGACACGCACACACACACCCCTTAGGTGTGTGTTATGTAATTTTTTTTTTGTTTATAAAACTCTTTTTCAAGTTATCCAACTTCGGTCCCTCATGTTTTGGTTTGTTATTAAGTAGGCTACAACCCACTTATTTCTAGTAAAAGTCTCTCTTATTAACTAGGTTAATTATCCCTAGTTAACTTAATGGGTTCGGGAAGTCATAACCCGTTTTATTTTAAGTCCCGTTAACTCGGGCTTCTTATAACATTGTTTTCTCAAGCATTTATTAAATTTTATAACTAATATTAGGATTGTTTGTCTAAGTCCTAATATTCACCGGGTAAATTTTACCACTAACGCTATTTTACCCGTTCATTATTATTAACGTGGTTTAATTACCAAACCCGTTTTTTGGGGTGTTATAAGGGTTTCAATCAAAATCACCAAAAACACATAAAAGATGAATTGATGGACAAGACTTACTAGTATGCGTTAGGGATGGGCTTTTTTTCCCAAATACCCGTACCCGTACCTGTACCCGTGCCGATTTTAGGTATTTGGTACATGTATTGGTACCCGGTTTTATTAATTTTGGTATTCGGTACTTTCGGTATTGGTACGGGTATGTGTACCGAATTTTATGTAGAGCTTTAAAAAAAATTTTGTATTATGTTTTATTTCGTATTATGGTATTTATAGTACTCGTATTGATTTTACATATATGGTACCCGTATCGTCTTGGTACTCGTACCAATTTTACCTATTTGGTGCTCATACTATATTGGTACTCATGTCAATTTTACCTATTTAACTCGTACAAGTGCTCAAAAACTAAATAAAAACAAAATGGTACCAAAGCGTGTACCGTACCCAAAATACCCGTACTCGTACTTGTACCGTACCTATATATTTGGTATGGCATTTGGTACCCAATTTTGTTCAAATTCGGTACCGGTATTTTCGGCACTGGTATTTTCGGCACTGGTATTTTCGATACCGATATGGGTACGAGTACTGTACCAATCACATCCCTAGTATGCATTTAGATTGCCTAGGATTGATTAAGAATCCAAAGAAATGCAAGATTCAAGCTCCAAAGATGGTGATTAGGGTTCGTATGGGGCACAGTTTCGTGATAAGGAGGGGGAGGGGTTGCCGTTGCACAAAGGGGAGGGTAGAGTTTGGTTTATGTTTATTTTTATTTTTTTATAAAAATCTAACTTATTAAAACCATGGGTGGGCCTTTGGTGGGTTTTTTCACTTTTTATGGACTTTTTAAATAACACCACCAAATCATTTTTCTTCTAAAATCAATAGTACAAGTCTATAAATATAACCCGTTAATTTTTTTATAAAAATATTTTCATAAATGCTAGATTACACAAAAACGCACATTTTTACAAAATTACGAGAAACAACTAACAATTAATCCATATAGTCAAATAACATATAATTCAACACAATTATATTAATATTTCTATGTTTGCAATACTATATCCATGTTTCACCAACGTCCGTGGTCAGACTCGTGTGTGGTTCGGTAATTCGATTATTTCGCCGAATTATTGTTATGTGAGTGTTTGTGTACTAACTGACACACTTTGTTATATCTTTTTTGTGGATGTGTCACTTTGTTGTTTCATCCGACTGACACTACGACTACAGCGTCAGCCTCATGCTATTCAAAGAAGAAAGAAAAATAAATAGAGAGAAAGAGGAGAGACGCCGTGAGAAAGTGACTGTAGAAGCTAGGGTTCAAACGAAGGTGAGGTAGCTCAAGGGTCAGATCTGAGACACAGATGGTCAAATGGTGTCCACCATGGCAGCTCCCGGCAGCAAAGAGAGAGAACGAGTGAGAGAAAGATGAGAGCTGAGACGTAGAGGGTTCATGCACGTTGTGGCAAATCAGTTGCGATAGTGTAACGATTTACCGGATGACCAGATCCAAGATGCTAAGCCTCCCTTTAGCCGGATTCACATCGTAATCGACGGACTTTGCCGGATATAAAAAGCTAACCCGCGTCTTTGTGGATCTGGAAGAGAAACTAGGTTGTGAGGATGTTTGTTAAGGACTTGAGGTCCGACGTCCGGAGAGAACTTCAAAACCAGGGAAATGAGTTCGAAAAATGAAAAGTAAATTTTTGAATAGATAAAAACAAGTTTGCAAAGATTGATTTGCAGATGGTTACTTTACAGTTTTTTTTTATAGGTAACAAACTAGAGGTATGTTTAGTCCATAATCTTCTACATAAATTTTTAAGATGGGGTTGGCTAAATGCACCCCCATTTTTACTAGTCATACCCCCCTTCTAAAAATATAATTTAAAAGTTGTTACATTTCACCCATCTAAACAATTTAAATATTGTTTTTGAAAACTATTGTGTTTCTATAATTTGAAGACACTTTCTCTTACTAGTATTTTATTATATTTCTATAAAACGTCATTAAAATTAATAAAAAAGACATTTTTTATACAATAAAAAAGTTTCAAAACTTAAAAAAAAAACAGTTGCTTTTATATTTTTTATTTATTTCATATTTTAGTTCTCTCATCTTTCTGTTTCTATTTTTATTAGTATTATTATTATATTAAAATGTTTTTAATATAATTAACATTTAACAACTTTTATTTATTAAAAGTAATAAGACGTAAAAAGAAAATAAAACGTTAGTTAAGTTGGTTGGCTTTAAAGCTTCATTTAATTTTTTGTGTATCATTGTTTATACAAACCGAATTCACATATCCACTTCAAGCCGCTATGAACAAAAAATCCATTTCAAAATTAAAATGACTCGCTTTAGTTTAAAACGTAAGAAAACGATTATTTTTCAAATAATCAAAAAAAGTTTCTTTTTAAATAAAATAACGTTTTAAAAACAAATACTAGTAATAATAATAATTAAAGATAAAAAAATGAAAGAAAAACAAAAGGGTTTGAATTATATTAATGTAAAAGTTGAAAGAGGGGGTGCATTCAGTAGATAAGGGGGTACATTTAGTAACACCCTTTTAAGATTATGACCTTGAATCAAATCAGGAAATTGATGGCGGTTAAAACTTGAAATGTGTTGATGTTATGAGTGGATGATAAATCCAAGTGGGGGAAAGTGACAATAAAGCAAACTAAATTAATAAGTAAGAGTGAAACACAATAATACTCTCACATCCAAAGCGTAAAGCATCTGAGGGGCGTTTAATTGAGTTTTTAGAAGATGTTAATTGTAAGGGGAGGGGGGCACTCCCGTTATTTTTCCGTGATACAAACGATAACGCGTTGAACTTCCATATTCCCACCCCCACCTAATAGTATAACGCGTTATAGTATAACGAAAACATGATTTCGTTATTTTTTTCACGGCCGTGATGGTTTTATTTGTGAGGGTAGTTATTGGTTGAGGGGAAATTGTTGAGTGTGGTGGTGAGTGATGACCACCCCCACTAAAAAAGGTTGTGAGTGATGGAAAAATGGTTGCTGTCATGGCGGAACATGATTGGATATTATGAGTGATGGAAAAATGGTCACTAGTGACCACCCCCCCTCCTCTAAAGGTTATAGGATGTAACAAAAGATGAATATAAAGGTTGGGTTTGACCTATTTCATAGTAAGAAGTATGAAGTATAGTTTAGATATAACATAAAAGTTGAATTGTGCAATTTTGTCTTAATAGAAGCTTTAATACTTCAAACAATAAATCTATAGAGTTGAATTTGATTATAAAAAAGGTTGCATTCGTTGTAACTAAAATCATTAATAAAAAGTTTCATTCGGTGTAAAAAAAGGTTACATTTTTCTACTAAACATATAATAATAGTTGCATTTTAGTGTAATAAAGATTACTTTTTAGTTTAGCAAATGTTGTATTTGAGTGTTATAAAATTGTATTAGCATATAAAAAGGTTGCACCTTAAAAATGTTGCATTATAATTGTAAATGTAACCCTTTATAAAATATTGTGTTAGGTCTAATGTAACTTTACCTAATGCATATCTTGATAAAAGGTGGCATTAGTCTTAATGCAATGGTTTCAATAACAAACGCTAACATTTTACCTAGTTGGATAAGTTTCATTTTCTTAAAGTAATATTATGTGGTATTAATATTATTGTACTATAACTAATAGATGTACCGTATACTGTAAAGAAACAATTATGTTGGTCAAGTGGCGGTTGCTTATAAGTATGTATGTAATGCAAATACAAGTTAATTAATATAATTCTCGTGCAAAGTAATTATATCATAATCTCAACCTTAACTTTATGAAGGATCTACTAGTTGAATAACTCGCAAATGTGGTACATATTTAAGAGTTTGTGATGAGTTCACAAACATTATTGGCTTTTCAGCTATAAACACTATTCACATCTAGGACATCAACTAGCTAACAGATCACCTAGGATCAAAATAACTTTCAAAAATTGACCAAACGAAAACTTCTGCTGTCCACTTAAAGATATATTTTGTTCAGAAAATGAATAGATCTTGACTTATAAACTTGTTCCAAGTAGACGACAAAAATATAAATTTAATTAGTTGACCATAAAGGCAAGTCATCGATGATGTAGTCTTGCAAAGTAGCATGGGAGATGAGATCATCAGCTATGCCAAACGATGAGAACATGATATCACTTGATGATATGATGCTACCATCATCTGGTAAAAAAGGTTCTATCCAAAAATTTCCGGCTGTATCTGAAATTTGTGCTGTAACATCACTAGGAACTCCATAATCTGAGACACTCAGTGAACATGGTGAAGATTCACATGCGGAAGAAGATGATGTCACATCAGATGACAATACAGCCACTAAGATTTCAACTTCCTGTTGAGTCTTTAAGTTGGGGTTTAGTACTAGCGGACATCGATTAAGGTTAGCAGCACTGTGTTTAAGACTTTCAGATGGGTCATTCTTTAACACAGTCTGATCTTTTCGAACTCGGTTCCTTAAATGTGTGTGCCAGTGATTCTTTATTTCATTATCACTTCTTCCCGGCAATAGTGCAGCCATCTTTGACCATCTATGAACATAACAACAGAACTTTATTAGACAACAGCAACCTCAGAATTAAATGAGCTTTTTGGTAGTTTAGGATCTTTAAGAGTCTTTACAGGTGGTTTATGAGAATATAAGTGTTTCTAGCTAGTCCGCTAGTGGTACAAGCGGACTTAACCAATTTATTTTCAGAGATTCCCGCGTCCAAACAGGCTTAACAAAGTCCGTTGGTACCAAAAGGAGCAGGCTATCTATAAACATTTATATTCCCGTAAACCAGCTACAAACATTTCTCAAGAGCTAAACCACCTAAAGGGCCAAAATATTCAAATCAAATAGATAATTTGGACTTACTTATTGCCAAACTTGTTATGAACACCAATAATCACATCTTCTTCTTCTTTTGTGAAATTCCCATGTTTGACATTTGGGCGCAAATAATTCATCCATCGTAGCCTACAACTCTTTCCGCATCTAGACAACCCTAAATTAGATCAAGAAACCAAACAACATAAGTAAGAAAGTGTGTAAATCAACTTGAAACTTTCTACATAAGTTGGGTAGTAGATGATACCAGCAAGCTTAGGAAGTTCTCGCCAGTTAGGGTGACCGTATCTCTGGATATAAGCTCTTAGTTTGTTGTCTTCATCTTCACTCCATGCACCTTTCTTGATTCCGTTTTTGTCAAAGCATGGTGCGTGCCCTAACCATCTTCTCTAGCCACTAGGGTATCTTTCTGTAAATGTTTTTTTTTTTTTCTGGACAAGGAAGACCTTTTTAGTTTCTGTATCTAATTATGACGTATATATATACATACAACCAAAACGTGTACAGAAAATAAATCAAGAGTAAACTGCCATTTTGGTCCCTCAGGTTTGGGCACTTTTGCCATTTTAGTCCAAATCTCAAACTTTTTACATTTGGGTCCCTGTGGTTTGCATTTTGTTGCCATTTTAGTCCAAAACCCAAAAACCCTCCATTTTGACTGTTGAAAACTGGTTATTTTGTCCTTTAGTGCAGGGGCATTTTGGTCATTTTTTAAATTTCATTTGTTTTAGTTTTTTTAGCAATAATATATATTGAGATGATGATGTTGGGGATGATGATGATCATAATCAGCTCTCTCTCTCTCTCTCTCTTTCTCTCTTCTCTCTCTCTCTATAGCACCACCACCGCCACCTCCTCCCTCTCTCTCTCTCTTCTCTCTCTCTATAGCACCACCACCACCTCCTCCCCCTTCCCACCACCGCCACCTCCTCCCCCTTCTCTCTCTCTCTCTCTCTCCCTTCTCTCTCTCTCTTTTCCGGTGACAGCCGACACTCCGAAACCCTAAAGCGCCACCACCGCTGTCACCATCAAAGCCGATACTGAAACCCTAAACCGCGGGAAGTTTAGCAGATCTGGAACCTTCGACGTTCGATCTACGATGGTGTAGCAAAAGTATTGTTGAAAACCAGGTAAATAATCTGCTTTTTTATTTAAAAACGAGAGATTTGAATGGTTAGGATGGATATTATAGTGTGGTCAGAGACTGTAAAGTCGAAAACCAAGAAGGAACATCCGATTGCTCAAAAGTATTGTTGCTTAAATCCCTGGAACGCGACATTGTGAACTCAGTAACTCAGTATCTGTAATCAACAATAAGTTTGTTGAATTTGAAATGGCGGTTTGTGGTGCTGGTGGTGTGGTGGTGGTGACGGTGGTGGAGTTCACGGTGGTGGTGGTGGTGGTGGTGGTGGTGGTGGTGGTGGTGTTCGACAGAGAGGAGAGAGAGAGAAGAGAGAGATGGGTTTGGCCAGAATACTCCTCTGGTGCTGAAGATTATGGGGTTAATGTACAGTTGAGTGTGAGATTGGAGTTGGAGATTTTGTATTTTTGTTAGATGATTAGTGTTGCAGACAATTGGGGGTGTTGCAGACAATTGGTGGTGGTGCTCTAGAGAGAGAGAAGAGAGAGAGAGGGAGGAGGTGGCGGTTGTGGTGGTGGTGCTATATAGAGAGAGAGAGAGGGAGAGAAACGGGAGATCTGGGATTAATTTCTCCGTCCAAGATGTTGTTTGATCTGGGTTTTATTGCAAAAAATGCTGTTTGTTCTGGGTTTTTATGATGATGATTGTTTGATCTGGGTTTTATTGCAAAAAAATGACCAAAATGCCATTGCACTGAAGGACAAAATAACCAGTTTTCAACAGTCAAAATGGAGGGTTTTTGGATTTTGGACTAAAATGACAACAAAATGCAAACCACAGAGACCTAGATGTAAAAAGTTTGAAATTTAGACTAAAATGGCAAAAGTGCCCAAACCACAGGGACCAAAATGGTTGTTTACTCATAAATCAATATAAAAAGACGACCATAAATAATTGACTATTTTGTGTCTGGTTTACACAATTCAAGGAATCATCCCAAGTATACTCATAGTTGATCTTTGATTAAGCATATTTTAGCATTGATATCCTTGTAGTGATAATATAAACTTTTTGAGAACTTGTACTTTAGTTGTTTTAACCATTTTCGTCCAAAATCAAAATGTTTAACGCCCTGATTCCGAGATGCATTTTTTATAACCTTTGGAGTCCTTTTGAGACTCCAATATTTTTAACAAAAACGGAATAAAAACGTTATAAAAGGAGCGGTCATGAATTCAGGGTATTAAACTTTTTGATTTTGAGCTCAAGTGATTAAAACCATTAAAACACATGATGGTTCAAATAAAAACCACTTTTATTGCGAAAACTCGAAAACTAACTAAAAAAAGCCTAAAAAACACATCAAAATTTTTTTTTACAATTTTTTATTAAAAGTCGCTAGTTTTTATATATAAAAAAACTTTTTTTCAAAAAAAAAAATTGTAGTACACATACACATGTGTACTATTACACATGTGCACTACAATATTTTTTTTAAAAAAAGGGTTTTTTTTATATAATTTAAATAGCGAAAATTGGTATGTAAAAAAAAATTTTGATATGTTTTTTAGGCTTTTTTAGTTAGTTTTCGAGTTTTCGCGATAACTAATGGTTTTCATTTGAATCTTCCCCGTATATATATATAGGTAGAGGATCCTGTAAAAAGTGCTCAAAGTGTGAGAAGTGTGAGAAATGTATTATAACACTATATATAATACTATATAACACCATATAAACACCGTATAACAATATGTAACACCATATAATATCATATAACACTTTGTAACACTATATATCATTATATAACAAATATAACACTATAAGTTGTCTGATAGCATGTCTATGATAGATGTATAGTGATATATTTATTATATAATGATATATAGTGTTACATAGTGTTATATGGTATTATATGGTGTTACATATTGTTATACGGTGTTTATAAGGTGTTATATAGTATCATATATAGTGTTATAATACACTTCTCACACTTTAGGCCCTTTTTACACTATCCTTACCCTATATATATATATATATATATGATAAGGATCATTACAGAACACTTATTATTGCGAGAACAAAAAGAACAACTCTAAATTGCTAAATTTTGGGATTTAATATTCATATTTCTTAAATTTTATGCTTCTTACATTCATATGTGTATTATATATACATAAAAAATCATATATTTTTACCTACACATAGTCTACATACATGTAGGTAATTTAGCCTACACATAACCTACATGTGTATAGGTTATTTAAAAAGTGAAGATTTTTCATTTTTTGTTTTAAATTCTAGTGTGAGAAACTATAAATCTTACATTTATAACATTTTCATTTACTTTTTAGGTTTTTAGGATTGAAAAAATGAGTGATTCATTTTGTTCTGCGTGTTCTCGCAATATTTAGTGTTCTGCATAGAACTTTCCCCTATATATATATATATAGTGGAGGGTTCAAATGAGAAGAAATTTTTTGTAAGAATAAAAAAGAACAAACTTCAACCAATAAGAATGCTTCATTTTACTTCATTTAATTTTTGTATTTAATATGGGTGTAAGGGTATATTGGTAAAATTAGATAGATCATTAATTGTTAGTCTTCCTTTTTAATAGCTAACTAAATTAAATTTGTAACTTATTTTCAAAAAAATATATTTTTTCAAAGGACATAACTTGATTGGTTTTTCAAACATTAAGGATGTTTTCTGAGGTTATTAAAGACAAAGGACATACTTTGATATATTTGTAGGTCCCTAAATCGGAGGATCGATTTTCACTACGGAATCCTTGTTTATAACAAACAAAGTTAAGTGTGCGGAATCCACTTAACTTAGCCAACCAAACATAGAACAAGATAAACACAAGGTTAACCAAAGAAACACAATTGTTTGATTAACAAGATGAGAAATGCAAACTGATACAAACACAGTTCTTACAAGCACCAAGGGTAAACTCACATCTCTCATCTCATCCTAGTTTCACACAGAAACTATGAGACCTATTTATACTAAAACAGAGACACAGACTTGACGAAACTGAAAAGGAACTCGGCGAAACACCTTTGGGCCAGAGATTGGGCCTGAATAAGCCCAGCAGGCGACGAAACAGGGACAAGCAATACAAGGTTGACGAAACACATTTTTGTTTCGTCATTTGATTCACAAAGTCAACATTTGCATGCATTTTCAACACTATGACATCATCATGACATCACAGAGATGATGTCATGGTGATGTGTCACCTGGTCTTGGTTCGCGGCGCTCCGTGCTTCGCGTGTCGAACTCTGGGGCGCACGACGGAGGAATGTCGTGACGTCGGGCTTGAGCCGGACCTAACCGAGTCGACCCGAACCGAATCGAACCGAGTCGAGTCACGTCCACATAAAGTGTACCAACAAACTCCCCCTTGGACGCTACTCGTGAGGTTCGTCTTCTGTGATGGTTCGTCTTCTGTGATTGTTCGTCTTCTGTGTCTTTCATGTCGGAGGATCTTCAAAGTCTTCACGCGTCGTAAGCAGAAAGTGTATCAACAAACTCCCCATTTAATTTAGGAAGTGTGTTAACAAACTCCCCCTTAGAATGAACTCTCCATTGAGTCATGCTTGTGAATCTTTTGAACTTCAATTCTTTAGATCCTTGTGGTGTTGATGAGAGGTCAGCGGCAACTCGATCATGTTTATCTTTTCAGTGCCTTCACGTCGTGTCTTCATTCCGAAGCTTGTCATCGAACATGTTCTCCTCGCCTTTAGCATCTGAACAGGAAAGAAAGCTAAACGCATAATGAGAACAACCGCTTGGAATATATTTAACATTTAAACAAAAGACACATATGAGATCAAATCTCAATCAACACCGACCGACAACAGTTTGAAAGTTTAGAAAAATGATCAATTTTAATCCTTTAACTTTCAAAACTTGTTAACTTCGACCATTTATGAAGGTTCAATTGTTTTCCGGCTTACGATCAGGATTTTTGGGTAGGATAGACTCGAGTTCCAACATCGGTCAATCAAAAATAAACTAGAAGCAAAATCTTTTTGGATTTTATAAAGTTTATATTAAAACACACCTAAAATCTTTTTGGAATTTTTCTTTTTTTAAATTTAAAGACGGAAAACAATAAATTAATATATACAAACATTCTTTTAGCGAGTTTCGAGGGTAAGGGAATCATATCAGTGTACGGTCATGTCAAAACGCTCTTGTTGTTCAATTAATTAACATTTAGATAAGCATCCTATAACAATTATCGGTATTGTTGTCCACTTAAGCTCAACTTATCAGATGTAATCATGTTTAGAGGATACGTTAAGGTATGATTTATACTTACCGACCGGTGTTCATCCACACACGACACATTCCCGTATCAAGGTATGCACGAGGGTTCATCTTACCGGTGAGTATACCGATTATCATCTGTTTGACCGTATATGATGTGAGAAACTCACTTATTTTGATTTGAAAACCAAGCCCTATGTGATAGAATCACTTATTGATGAGGAACTTGATTTTCGATGCATGAGGGCACAGGAGCAAGTCCGTGAACAGGTCAGTACTTTCGTACAGCAGAGAGACGAACTTGACTCCCGGATAAATGTGATATTTTATCACTTATTTGTTTGGACATGTGATTGTTGATCACTTATTGAGGTCGAATGCAATATGTACACGTATGTATGGTATCATGGAAGATCTAGACTTGCGTCCCCGTTATTTTTCGGTACAAGATACAACCATGATACCCAGATGATAAGACAACATAAAGACCGAATATCTCAGAACCTCGGCAATCTCTCAAACGAAATTTCGGTACCAAGACCATATGCCAATGTATGGTTCCCACCTAGTCTTCAGTCGATTAAGGTTTATATCACCCTGCACACTTTAAAATGATTGTGAGCCTACCGATACATCTTATATAGAGCTGCTTATCGTTTTTCATTTTAGGTTTAAAGAGGTTTAGACAGACCACTGATGTACTATCATATTCTCTTTTTCTCGCCAGGAAACTCATTTTTGTTTTTCTATTGTTTTTGTGTTTTTAAAATTTTCGATGTTTTTGGATTTTTCAAATTTGGATTTACTCCCCCTAAAATCAACAAACTATGATAAATTTAAAAGACACAAATATATTTACAAAAACGATTTCCCGATGTCGGTTAACTCATGTTTTAACTCAATGCCGTTTACCAAAATTAATTTGAATCAGAAATGATTTAATCGAATTTTGGAAAAATCAGTTGGTATGCCGGTAAGCGGTGCGGACCATGACAACATTGTCTGGCCAAAGAGTGCTGTACGAGATAATAATTCAACAAGCAGCTTAAATATCGACAAGTATAGGAGAGATTAGAAATTTAAAACCGTATTCTGCAACTGCTTCGTGCATTGCCAGGAATTTGAGTGCTCTCCCAAACTGGATATCCACCCGGTGTGGATTTCAAGGTCGATTCCTTGTAGCTACTTCAATTTACCGAGAAATCTCTTCACAGCAACAAGATCAGAAACCTTTGGTTCCGGCTGGTCTTCCACATTGCACCAGCGAAGGTCTTTGTCTTTCTCCTTCAGAAGTAGTGTGCGGTTGTTCAATCCACGCCAAGGCATCCGCACACCCGGTTGATTTGTTCAACAACACATTTTCTTCAATCACACGGCGAAGAAATGTACACTGCACGTTCATCTTGTCGATTGTGAACTTCAGACGTGCTGCAGGTGCGTACATTTTGATTTGAATCTACCCTGGGGACCCGATCAAAGCCTTTAACAACCACACTTTGAAATGATTTTCATTTTGTCGAAGTTATCAATTTCTTTCAACAGACAACTCTGTTTCCCCTTTCTTTTTCTCTCCATCAAAGGCAACAATTTCTTATGTCGCCTATCTTGTGCAAGGACGCTCCACTATCAACAATCTTACGACTATCGAAAGTTCCTCCTGGAACATCCTACACACTCACTCAGAGATTAGTTGGAGAGGGGTACCCAAGCCTTCATAGACTTAGGTTGCCCCTGAGAATCAAGAAATGTAATTTCAATTTCCTGATGATTTTCAAACACAGCACCTCCCCCTGAACTTCCACCCGTTTTAGGTTTCCAAGTTTGTTTTTGTTTACCAGATTGTGTATTATGTACAGTTTCTGGTTTTAATGGTTGTGACAAACTAGGTTTCCTTTTAACCGTTTTGACTTCAGATTTTAAAGCCTTTTCAACAGCTTTGATGTTATGACGTCGTTGTTTCGTTTCGTGTTCCTTAACAGTTCTTTTATCATGTTTTGGAGAAACAGGACGACGTTGTGAGTGACCTTGTTCAGAAGGGGCTCTTTCTACAAAATTTGGTTTGGGCGAGTTTATGCAGTCTTTAATGATGTGCCCAAACTTCCCACATTTGAAACATTTTCTCCTTTCAACAAACTTAGGAGATCCTGTTCGACTTTCACGTGTTGAACCTGTAGACCCAGAGGTACTTGTTCTTTCATCACACCCGTTTGTGTGTTGGGTGTAATTGTTTTGAGCGTTACGCTTTAAAATTCTGACTTTTTGAACAAAATCGGTGTTTGATTTATTTTCAAAAGTCTCAATTTTATCAGTACCATTGGATGCTACAAATTTAACATCATTGTTTTTCTTCTTGAAACGAGCTCCTGCGGTCTCAACCTTCGGTTGTGAACCTTTAGAATTTTGAGCTCGCTGCTGTTGTTGTTTACCCTTAAAAGCGATAGGTTGTTGCTTCGTTGGTGATTTTTGATTTCCAAATTTTCTTCTAACTTCAGCTTTTGGAATCGGATCACACTGAGTTACTGAAACTCTCGGGATCCCCTTTTCCAAAAACTTACTGGTAGTATCTTCAAACACTTTATCAATCAAAGATTGATTGACATTTTTAATTGGAAAAGCTGTGTTTGAATAAATTTTGTCATCACCGACTAAAGTGTACAACACGTTATCACTTTTAACAGTAGACACTGTCTCAGTGATAGGATCTATCTCTTGTTTAGCATAAGTTGATTGCACATTAGGAGTAGGAGGATCACACAGAATGTGATTCTCAGTAGGCACTTCTACTCCTTTTCTATCGTCAAGAGATTTATCCTCATCACTCACATCTGATTCATCATCCGAAGAATCGTAGTCCTCAATGGTTGGAGGACTTTGATTTGAAGCACATGATGACTTTTCTTTCTGATCAGATGAGCCCTCCGATGAATTGTCCGGTTTGAACCCTAGGCCAGTAGTAACTTCCTCATAATCAAGAGGCACACTGGGTTCATACCGAGGCATATCCTCTTCATCGGGCATTTTGGTATAGTTGTGTCTCAAAGGGGGTGGACACGCCTTATACCCAACGCCTTTCACATTTCCTTTCAGTTTTTGAACGTCTATGATGTGATCGAGCACAAATCGGGAGTTAGAATAACTCTCCAATTTTTGCTTGATAGCATCATGCTCGCATCTGGCAATGGCTAGTTCCCTTTTGGTTTCCTCAACAATGTTAATGTATTCGTTAATACTAATTTGTTTATGATAAACAACTTTGTTTACTTCGGAAACGTTTTTCTTTAAGGTTTCAATTACAGATTTAAATTCCTTTTCGTTTCGAACTAAAGCCATGTTTGCCTCTTTGCACTTTGACAGTTCAATAACCAAACTCTGATTGTGACTATGAACTGTTTCAGATTCACGTTTCAAATCAGCACATTTAAGTTTCATATCAGCACAATCACTACATATGCTAGGAGTTTCAGATTGTACCTGACTTGTAGAAGCTGTGACATTAGCCATAAAGGCAGTCTGAGAAGAGAAAGATCCATCTTCAGATAGGAACTTCTCCATTTCTTTTGAATTAGCAGCAGCTTTCTTGATTAAGTCAGATTTCTTGTTAGCATCATTCGACAAATTATTAGCTTCAGAATCAGTTCTTTCATTCAAATTCGATTCTTCATCCGAACTGCTACTGTATCCCGAATTATCATCATTTCCCGAAGATTCACCATCATTGACATTCTTGACAATTTCAGCAAGAAACGCAGTTCCTGTTTGATCACCGTTTCCCAACTGTATGGTCGGACCACAATCGACACTTGGATCAAATTGAGGTTGTGTTGTGGAAACTTGGGCTTGTGGTGTGGGTATTGATTGTGAAAGATATGCACTTTGATCGAACTGTGGTTGAGTAGTGGTAACTTGAGGTGGAGGTACGGATTGTGAAAGATAAGCACTTTGATCCCACTGTGGTTGGGCTTGATTGAACTGTGGAAACGGAGAAGAGCTTGTATTGGATACAAACGTCGTTTGAAGCTTCGGTTGCTGAACGGAACTAGAACTAGCTGAAGGACCAAAACCAGGCAAATACATTTCTGTGTTTTGAGTGAGCGCAACCCTTTTAGCTTTCCGAATTTCCTCTTCGTTTTTGTGCTCCAACTTCTGAATGAATTCATAGATATTAACATTGACAGCATCTAAAACGCCCGTATGCTTTAAAAGCTCAATGAATGGGCTCCACTTTGGAGGTAGAGCATCAGCAAACCGTGCTACCATTTCCTGTTGAGATGCAAGAACACCAAAATAATACATTTCACACATCAAATGATAATAACGAGTAGTTATATCATTTAGGGTTTCATTCTCTAAGAAATGAAATGATTCGAATTTCTTCTTCAACAGATCATGGCATGTCTTTCTAGTAGCTGCATATCCTTCTCCTCTCGCTACCAAAAGATTTTGTATGTTTTGATTTTGATTCGACAACAAAGCCCATTGACTTGCGCTTATGGATGGTTGAGGAAACATATTTCTTGCCCACGCGGCTGCGGAAGTTTGATCTTGACCTGGTTGTGGGTCCATACTCCAATCCCACGGACTTGTGCAACTCATGATTGGTGTATAGAGGTGAATATATATTTTTTTTTTAATTGGACCGATAAGGAGTTTTTTTTTTTTTTTTAGTTAGTCACTTTATCAAATATTAACATGATTGGACCTCATAGGAAATTTCATATGCAATCTTGAAAATACTAATCCACTAAACTAAAATATAATTGGACCACACATAAAATCACATGTAAACTGACATGCCATTTAATTTGTTGACTTTGTGAACTTGTAAAAAATTAAAACAAACAAATTTCTATCGGTTCAATCAAGTTCACATGTGACTATCGGTTATGAGCTTGGCAAAACAAAGGCCCAAGGTTAATTTTTTTTTTTTTTTTTTTTTTTAACCAAAAGATGCTTGGCCTTTATAATGCAAAGTCAACGAAACGGAATGATAGTTGGTCAACCAAACAAAAGTTTCTTTTGACCTTTCTTTTTGTGCTAAACAATTTACGAAACAAGGATTTTTGTTTGGGCTTTAAATGACGAAACTGAATTTACTTTGTTGCTTTTGAAAGTTGACGAAACACAGGATTGCTTATGATATTTACGAATCAAAACGATGGCCCAAAAATAAATTAAGAGGCCCAAAGAATTACGAATCAAAAACAGAAGCCCATGATGTTGACGAAAGTGAAATTTTGTTTTTGTTTCGTCGTCTATGTTTGACGAAATGAAATTATGTTTCGCCAAATCTCGTTTCGTTGAAAAGCAAGTCAGTGAGTTGGTGAAAAGTTGGTACGCTTGACCTTATCTACCTGACACACCAGACGACTTTCGGCTACACCATTCCCAAACTCACCAACCAATAAAGTTTATCAATATTTTAATCCTTTTTCACAGTTCTCAACAACAAACAACTTTCACAAATTACTTTTAAAGATCAAAAAGTGAAATATGAAGAACCCTTTGAATATAACTGAAGAACACGATGAAGATTTGAACTTTCCAGTGACCGAACAATTTTCCGAAAACCCGAAAATGCACAAAACTTTTACTAAAAACCCGGTGTATCACAAGAACAATCAATTTAACAAGGTTTTTGATAAAACTTTTGGCAAAACAACAAGGTTTTCACTGATTTTAGCTACTTTTTCAGAAAATATATGGGTTTTTCAAGAACAACTCGATAAAAACCGAAACTTGTTTGGTTTTAAACAAGGATTAGAGCCAAAGCTCTGATACCAATTGTAGGTCCCTAAATCGGAGGATCGATTTTCACTACGGAATCCTTGTTTATAACAAACAAAGTTAAGTGTGCGGAATCCACTTAACTTAGCCAACCAAACATAGAACAAGATAAACACAAGGTTAACCAAAGAAACACAATCGTTTGATTAACAAGATGAGAAATGCAAACTGATACAAACACAGTTCTTACAAGCACCAAGGGTAAACTCACATCTCTCATCTCATCCTAGTTTCACACAGAAACTATGAGACCTATTTATACTAAAACAGAGACACAGACTTGACGAAACTGAAAAGGAACTCGGCGAAACACCTTTGGGCCAGAGATTGGGCCTGAATAAGCCCAGCAGGCGACGAAATAGGGACAAGCAATACAAGGTTGACGAAACACATTTTTGTTTGGTCATTTGATTCACAAAGTCAACATTTGCATGCATTTTCAACACTATGACATCATCATGACATCACAGAGATGATGTCATGGTGATGTGTCACCTGGTCTTGGTTCGCGGCGCTCCGTGCTTCGCGTGTCGAACTCTGGGGCGCACGACGGAGGAATGTCGTGACGTCGGGCTTGAGCCGGACTTAACCGAGTCGACCCGAACCGAATCGAACCGAGTCGAGTCACGTCCACATAAAGTGTACCAACAATATTAGACATACATAAAGGACGAACTTTGAAATTTACTCTTTAATTTAAAGTATATGATAAATTACGAGGTGTGTAGGATAAATTTCAGTATGTGTAGGATAAATTTCAAAGACGTGTAGGATAAATTTTGATGTTTCTAGGCAAAGATTTTATTGTGGAGGATAATAGTCTTTATGACTAATTAATTAGTCAAAAATAATAATAAATGAGATGAAAGAAAAACTATTTAATGTTTTACAATTGTACCCTTTGTTCTTTTTATTCTCAATTTAATTTTCTTCTCAAATGAACCCCCCATATATATATAGGGGATCGCTAGAATGAGAACCACCCCGAGTTATGAGAACCGCGAGAACCACACCCAACGGGGGGGCGTTGACCACGATTTTTTTTTACAACTAGATGTGTATATTTTAAACACATTCGTAAAAAAAAAATTTAAACGGCGCGGCCGAGGGGGTAGTTTTTTACACCACAAGTTTGTGTAAAAAAAAAGAAAAAACAAAAAAAAAATAAAAACACCAAACTTGTGGTGTAAAAAACTACCCCATCGGCCGCGCCGTTTAAATTTTTTTTTTACGAATGTGTTTAAAATATACACATCTAGTTGTAAAAAAAATCGTGGTCAACGCCCCCCCGTGGGGTGTGGTTCTCGCGGTTCTCATAACTCGGGGTGGTTCTCATTCTAGCGGCTCCCTATATATATATATATATATATATATATATATATAAGTATCCGCTAAAATGAGAACCACCTCGAGTTGTAAGAACCGCGAGAACTTTTTGATCCGGGGCGAGGTGGACCAATTTTTTTTAGAAACGTAGATGCATGTATAAAAACAACATTTGAAAAAAAAATGTCGTGGGTGTAGTTTTGAGCACCACAAGTTTGTGTTTACGGGACCCGTAAATTTTCCGGCCAGATTTACGGGTCCCGTAAACACAAACTTGTGGCGCTCAAAACTACACACACGACATTTTTTTTTACAAATGTTGTTTTTATACATGCATCTACGTTTATGAAAAAAAAAATTAGTCCACCGCGCCCCCTACTGTGTAGTTCTTACGGTTCTTACAACTCGAGGTGGTTCTCATTTTAGTATTCCCCTATATATATATATATATATATATATATATATATATGGGTGTGTGTGTTTTTTCTTGTTTGTTTGTATTTAATTAGCCAGAACTCAGGAGTAAGAGTCAAGTCTGCGTTATCACACTAGGTGAAAGTGATAACTTTGGCAACCGCGTATTACATTCGCTATCTGTAGACATTTTTTTCTTCAGATATTCAATAGTTTGGAACATATATAATTACATATTCAAAGTCAAGACCTATGTAACATTTTTTTTAGAACAGACAAGACCAATGTAACTACCAAACACATTATCATAGCATATTTTATGTACTTGTATGGGATATATCTTTTTAAGTATTTGGGTTGCCTGCAATTTGTTTACTCTTAGGGCTATAAACGAACCGAACGTTCAGCAAACAGTTCGTGAACCGTTCGGCGGAAAGTTCGTTTATGTTCGTTCGATTAGCTTAACGAACGAACACAAACAAAAAATTTCATTCGGTTAGCTTAGCGAACGAACTCAGGTTTCGTTCGTTCGACTGCGTTCGTGAACGTTCGGTAATATGTTTGTTTACGTTTGTTTATGTTCGTTCGTGTTCGTTTGATTATATTAAAAATAATAAATAATAAATCTTTTATCTAAACATATTGAAAACTTGAAACCCTGTCTTTTTCTAAGTTAGCTAAAATTTGGACACTCGAAATCATTTTTTGGGATAATTATGTCTAGGTTAGTTAACCTTGATTTATCATTTAGTGGTGTAGTAGACTTCTTGGATTTTGATTTTTCATTTGTTGGTTTATTTACCTACTTATATCCAATGTTTAAGGATAACAATGTTTTTATTTTTTATTTTCAAGTTAAATGTTCGTTTAGATTCGTTGTTATTTGCTTGCGTTCGTTGGTGTTCGAGACCAGTGTTCACGAAGTGTTCGTGAACAACTGAATTTCCTTAACGAACGAACACGAACATAAACATATGTTTGGTATGCGTTCGTAAACAGTTCGCGAACATGTTAATTAGCTTAATGAACGAACACGAACAAGGGTTTGTTCGTGTTCGTTCGGTTCGTTTACAGCCCTATTTACTCTTATAGAGAAGGCTAGCAAATAGAAATACGAGTGTATATATCTAATGATGAGTTTCTCAACACCATGAATGAGCTTGGGCCATAATACCGTTGCCATCCTTAAGAGTAGGCTTGACGGGTATGTTCTCCGGGTTACACAACCCGTGTGCTGGTAATGTCGTTGAGGTCAAGTAAGACCGTTGTAAACGGTCCTTTTTACCGCTATACATTAAAAAAATCAATTTTAATATGTGTATATATATATATATATATTCCACTCACAATTAAAATCACAGCACAATTTAAATCACAGTGCTGGTGATGTTGTCGAGGTCAAATAAGACCGTTGCATACGGTCCTTTTGACCACTAAACATCAAAAAAATCAATTTTAAAATCTATATATATTTATCTTCCACTCACAATTTAAATCACACTCATTCTCATATCCACTCATTAATTCAAATCAAAACCCTTCAGTCTAACTCACCCTCATTTCAATGGATTCACAAAAAAAAATCCCAAGGGGCCGATTCGAGCAAACGGGACGTCAATTCTAGCAAGCGAAGCATCGTTCGACCAAACGAGGCATCGGTTCTATATACATGGCTGTTGGGGCTTAGATTTTATAACTATGGATCCTGTATCCAGAAGCATTTCCTGGATCACTTATCCTTAGCGGATGGTGCAGGGACTCGGAGGATCAAGGATCCTTAACAATACTTATGATTTCTAACAATTGTCACGTTTTTAATGCTTATACACAGGTAATGGACGACATGGACTTAGTCTTTGCTGGAATCTCGTCGAATATGCTTCATATAGGCATGTGCTTGATGAAAAATAACCGGTTTGGAGAACATGGGTGACTTGCATATTTTTCGAAAAGTTAGTTACTTGATATTTTCTATCTTTAAAGGGGAAAATGAGCTCATTTTAGGCAGAATTCGAATACAACACACAAAAACATATAACTCTCTGATACTCGTTGGCGAAATACACACACTCACACTAGCAATCCATTGTATTGAGCTTGCTTTCTTCCGAAGTTGTACAAGGATCATTATTATTGTTTTTGCAATACATTTGGTGATCGGTAGTTTCCATCACCCGAGGTTTTTTATGCCGGAGATCATTCATTGATCAAGGGTTTTTTTCTCGTATAAATCTCGGTGTTCATCGTTGATTTCATTTTCTATTTGTTCATACATTTGATCAACACAATAAGCACTTAACCTCACAAAAATCAGATATGGTTACATTATCCTTGTGTGATTTTTTACCAAAACAGTTTGGTGCCCACCGTGGGGCAATTGGTGCTTCATTCCTGAAAATTCTATTCATCTCATTCATTTTTTGTTCATTACCTTCAACCACATGGCTTCTCAAGGGAAAAACACTTTGAGCTCCATGTCAACGATCACCTCATCACAGGACATTCCACTTTTGCCTCTTGTTTCTTCTGGATCCCAGAAGAATGCTGATCAGAATGCTGCGAAGAAGACAACCCTCGTTTTCACAAAAGCAACTACTGCTGTTTCTTCTGCTCCTACTAACAATGATCTTTATTCTTTGATTTTGTAGATGAAGAATTACATGCAATAGCAGGATGAAACTAATGGCAGGATCCTTCGTGAAATTGATGAAATAAAGAAATTGAAGAAATCAGCGGAGGATCACTCTCCATTGGTGCCCATGTCATTGGACTTCACTACTCCAGTAACAACCATTCAGCATTCTAAGACATCAGGTATCCAGTATCATGGAGGATCATCGAGTATGCAATATGGATCATCAGCTTTAACCCAGGCTCAAGGATCCTACTTCCAGCCTTCAGGGTCCTTCCTTCAGCCTCAAGGATCCTCTTTCCAGCATCAAGAATCCTTCTCTAGTTCGGAAGGATATATGGGGATGCTGTCAGGTCAAGGATCCTACCCTCATCATCAAGGATCCTCATCCCAGGTTCAAGGATCCTCATGGCAAGTTCAAGGATCCATGGAGTATCCTCCAAGACCTTTAGGTCCGATGCATACTGAACCCAATATCTTCCAGGATCAAGGATCCTTAGGGAGTCAACAACCCAGAAGTTCTGAGATTCATGTGGGAGACTTTATTCCTATGCAGACTATTGCTTCATCCGGTCACACAATTGCACCAGAGCTTCGATAATTTGGATACACATCTGGAATCCCAAACTCAAACCAGTCAGGAGGTAATACTTTCAATACATCTTACAATACCAACAATGGTTTTGTGATGGAACCAGGGATCAACCAGGCTATGGCAAGGGAGTTGCAAAAACTCAAGGATATGATATCCAGTGTCCCAAGAGTGATTAAACCCATTCCTGAGATCCTGGATGGGGATTTTGCTCCGCCTTAGTCGCTTGATTCCTTGGTCCATGATTTCAACCGGTTTCCCCACAATGTGCAAAGCCTTGTTTATTTGCAAATCTCCGAGGGGTACCTGCAGTTCATCATTGGCTAGGCATTTCCTGAGATTAGGTATGTGGAACACCGGATGTACATTGTTAAGTTCCTGTGGTAGGTCAAGTTGGTACGCCACCTTGCCAATCCTTTCGAGTATCGTGAAAGGACCCACATAGCGAGGGGCGAGCTTTCCCTTCTTACCAAAACGAACTACTCCCTTCCAGGGAGATACCTTGAGCAACACTCGATCCCCAACATCAAATTCCAGAGGCTTACCCCTTTTATCAGCATAGCTCTTTTGTCTGCTCCTAGCCTTGATCAAGTTATCACGGATCTGAAGAATCTTATCCATCGTCTCTTGAATGATCTCAGGGCCAGTAAATTGCTTGTCAAAAATCTCATGCCAACTGAGAGGAGATCGGCACTTGCGACCGTATAAAGCTTCGAAAGGAGCCATTTGAATAATGGAATGATAGTTGTTGTTGTACGAGAACACTACAGGTGCGTTGGTCAAGCCAAAAGGCATAACTACGAACTCGTAGTGTCCATAACGAGTGCGAAACGCAGTTTTGGGGATATCATCTTCGAGAATACGGAGCTAATGATAACCAGATCGAAGGTCGATTTTAGAGAAACAGGGCGCACCTTGTAGTTGGTCGAATAGATCATCGATACGAGGGAGAGGATAACGATTCTTAATGGTGAGTTTATTAAGTTCTCGGTAATCTATACACATACGGAACGAACCATCTTTCTTCTTGACGAATAGTACGGGAGCACCCCACGGAGAGGTACTTGGGCGAATGAATCCCTTGTCGAGCAGTTCTTGTAGTTGACTGGATAATTCTTGCATCTCGGAAGGTGCAAGTCGGTAAGGAGATTTAGCAATAGGGGTTGCACCAGGTATGATGTCAATACGAAAGTCAACAGACCGATGAGGAGGTAGACCAGGAAGAACTTTGGGAAAGACGTCAGGGAAGTCACTCACTACTAGAACATCGCTTACGTTCTTTCCCTTGCCCTTTTGTTCCACTACGTGAGCCAAGAAGGCAAGGTAAGCACCTGTTCGCCTGAGTGCAGGACATCAACTTCAGTCCTCTAGAAGGTCGGTCTCCATCAATGTGCAAGGTTTCACCGGACGGAAGAGGAAGGTGAACGTACTTCTCATGACAAGCAATCTCGGCATGATTCTTACGCAACCAATCCAGGCCGATTATGACATCAAAGCTACCCAATTGCATGGGTATTAGATCAATAGTAAAGACGAGGTCGTTAAGAGTCAGGGAACAACCACAGAGGATAGAATCAACTAGAATCGATTTACCATTGGCAATCTCAACCGAAAACGACTTAGGTAGTTTCGAGTGTGTACAGTTTAACAAAGATTCAAATTCCACGGACACAAAGCTTCTGTCGGCACCAGTATCAAATAGTATCGAAGCGTAAAGGTTATTAATAAGGAACGTACCATTAACGACGTCATTGTCGTTACGAGCATGGTTTGCATTGAGGTTGAATACTCGTCCACGAGTGGCTGGCTGTTGCTCCTGGTTTAGCTGAGGGCACTGATTACGGAGGTGAGTAGTGTCTCCACACTTATAGCATGCACGAACAACGTTGATTGGCCTTGGATTCTGCGGAGGAGCTGGAAGTGCTGGTAAAGCTGCCTGAGCTGGCGCTTGCTAGGCTTAGTTGGCTTGGCGGCAGTATGGAGTTGTGTGGCCATAGCGGTTGCAATTGGCACACAGACGACAAGCAGAAGCAACAGGATGATGAAAATTACAAGTAGCACACTTGGGATGAGGTTCAGTGTACTGTTTTTTGTTCTCCGGAGCAGGAGGTTTAGCGGCAGCAGTAGTTGTAGCATGCATAACAGCTTTGCCTGTGGGGTTTGCATTTGCAGCAGGGACGATGGCATTACAGCCTGAACCCTGAGACTTTCGCTTATTGTTTCGGTTGCCACTAGGCTGCTGGGTAACTTGGTTTGTTGACTTTGAGGGAGCAGAGTTTCCAAATTGTTTGTCACGAACCCGGTTGTTGTTTAAAATTACAAGAACCCGGAAGAAGCTGACTAAGGTTAACAATTAGATGCTTGATAAGTAGAAACCACTTATTTTTGAAGAATCCTTTTGGTTTTTATTTATGTCTGTTAACTGTTGTTTTAACAAATTGTGGTTAAAAGTTTGGTTTGCAAGGGCTATGATGATGAAAATGATATGTAATGTTTATGGTTTGAATATCAAGTAAGGTTAACCTTTTGTTTGTTATATAATATAATATTGTTATTATACATTATATACATTTTTGGTGATATTGATGGACTGAATAAATAGTAGGGTTGTATATTATTGTTAGATTGATGAATGAAAATTTAATCAATTGGTTAGTCGGAAAACTGTTGGGGTCTGAGATACATTAACATCTGTAAGAGGCTAAGCACTGTTATAGTGTGCAAACATCTGTTAACCCCTAAGCACTGTTAAAAGATCTGTTAAAGGCTAAGCGCTGATATATCATGCTTCAACAGACCTTATGAGCTGTTGATCATCATCTGTTAAAGATCTTATATATATTAGATCTTCCGTTGCATTGTGTAATATCTGTTGGTGGACAGCAGGACTTAGGTTCATCATACATTTTACTTCATCAACAGAGGTTCTCTTTAGCAGACCTTTGCTTCAGCATTGTTTGTCTTAACAGACCTTTTGGTTCATCAGCATAGTTTGTTTGGCTATTGATGTACTGGATAAGTAGTAAGGTTGTATATTATTGTTAGATTGATGAATGAAAATTTAATCAATTGGTTAGTCGGAAAACTATTGGGGTCTGAGATACATTAACATCTGTTAGAGGCTAAGCATTGTTATAGCGTGCTAACATCTGTTAACCCCTAAGCACTGTTAAAGATCTGTTAAAGGCTTAGCACTGTTATAGCGTGCTTCAACAGACCTTATGAGCTGTTGATCATCATCTGTTAAAGATCTTATATTATAGATCTTCTTTTAAATTGTGTAATATCTGTTGGTGAACAGCAGGACTTAGGTTCATGATACATTTTACTTCATCAGCAGAGGTTCTCTTTAGCAGACCTTTGCTTCAACAGCCTTTGTCTTAACAGACCTTTTGGTTTATCAGCAGAGTTTGTTTAGCTATTGATGTACTGGATAAGTAGTATGGTTGTATATTATTGTTAGATTGATGAATGAAAATTTATTCAATTGGTTAGTCGGAAAACTGTTGGGGTTTAAGTACATTAACATATGTTAGAGGCTAAGCACTGTTATAGCGTGCTAACATCTGTTAACCCCTAAGCACTGTTATAGATATGTTAAAGGCTAAGCACTGTTATAGCGTGCTTCAACAGACCTTATGAGCTGTTGATCATCATCTGTTAAAGATCTTATATTATAGATCTTCTGTTGAATTGTGTAATATCTGGTCATGTACAGCAGAACTTAGGTTCATCATACATTTTGCTTCATCAGCAGAGGTAAAACCACAAAGTTTTGAAAGTATATACTAAGACTACATAACTTCATTCTTAAGTTAGTGTCCAAACAAGAAATTTGTCCATCAAACATGTCAACTAAAACATAAATTATACAAGGCTGAAAAGGTGTTCAAAGATCATGTTAACAAACTTCAATGTGTATTTTTTTTTCTCCTCTTACACTTTTTTCTTCGACTATCTCAAACCTCAGCTTTTTCCCCACAGATATTCCCGTTTGATCCATGATACTGCCAGTCTGTATGCATCACTAGATGCTTGTTGTCGTCAGTTCTTCTAGGATCTCTCCTAACAACCAGTTGTACCAAAAACTTCACATGACCAAATGACAGCACAACTCTACGGTAATCATTTAGCTAGTGTTCTCGAACAAAGTTCCTCGATATTGCCTGTAAAGGAAAATTATTTCTTTAGTTATTCATTCAAAACAGCATATACTTTAAGTAATAACAGATAGATCCAAGATTATAAGTAAAATCAACCATATTAAAAGTAGATATGTAAATACCAAGCTATGTGTCTCTAAAACATGGTATTCAAACTGTTTTTTATAATGTGGACGCCTTTTGCGGTGTTGGTGATTGGTACGGCTGCAGTGATGTTTTGTCTCCCCGTGAAGTGCAATCCCATTTTTGTTAAAAACCTTCACAGTGAAGTTAAAGTCGTATTCAGGAGTACTTCCCATCCATTGAAACAGCAGTTGTCAGCTTTCCTCAATGTCATTTTCGAAGCAAAAAGTTGTCCATCCTGGTCTCATAAAACCAGCAGCTAATCCCTTTTTGTTTTTAGGAGAGAAAACATAATGCACATGAACTTTACTACTCTGCTTTGGTCCATGTACTTTGGCAACCAAGTTATCAATTTTTAATCTCCTTTGCGATAACAGCTTTAGCAAATCGTGTGGTAAATGCTATAATTTCATATATTTTAGAAATGTCATTAGATTTTATATAGGATACAAAATATAAATTAGAAGTTTTTCTAACAGTCCAAAAGATACACTGGTAATATATAAAAATAAGTAGCAATTTTTAACCTGCTTGCAATATGTTTCTTCGTCAGCCTATATCAAGCATCCATGAACATAATCTCTGTTCGAGCCATCTTTTCTAATCTCCAATCCCTCATTGTTCAAAACATTTAACTCAAATTTTGCTTCCTTCAATTTTTTTAAACACAACTTGTCTATTTTGTTATTTCTATAAGTTTCAACAAACCGGGTCTATTCTTGCCCGTTTACCCTCTTACTTTTATGACCGATGCTCTGTACTGCAATCTTAAAAACCCGTATAATCAACCAACTTTATCACTTCACATTTTCTTGGTAATTTGTTAGCCATTATCTTCGGAAGTACCTATGTATATAAAATACACAACATTTAATATATCTTTAATTTTATAAATACAGTTTTTAGCATACAATTGTGATTTGAGCTAATTTGTTCTAAGAATATAGCTTACCAATCCCTCATTTAGGTCTGCCAATTGAGAGACGTTGATATTATCATAAACTCCATCAGAAAGTAAAAGATACAATAACAGTTAAATACTTAAATATAAAATCAATTGTATCTGAAAGGCATTCTATTTAAGGTATAAAAAAATATCCAACACTCTGTAAGAGCAAACTTATATGTTGTGTATTTCAATATGGTCCCTACAACCAACAATATGAATATAACACTGTGTACTTAAATGGAATGAATCAAAATGTAACTAAATAGGTTGATATAAATCTTATTATAAAATAAAGAAAATAAGTTCATATAAGTTTATATATTTTAACATCAGTAGATTATGATTTTAATGTTTATATAATTTGAAATGAGGAAACTGAAAGGAACATGTTAAAGCGTACCTATAAAATACACAGAGAACAAAAAAATACCTGATCTAAAACTTCAAACTTCTGATCGTCACGTCTAAGGAAGAAGAAAATGTAGAGTTTTTTCGCCGGAGAAGAAGAGGTGAGATTGTATTGGGATTGTTGAAAATAAGATATTTATCTATTAACTTGTAATTGTTTATTTATTTAACTTATAATAATCTTTAATATCGGGATTTAAAAATTATTTTTAATTATATAAATATAAATATATTAAATTAATAAATAAGTTTTTCGTATTTACCATTTTAAATTTATATTCAAACAGTGGTTATTGCTGTCTAAAAATTGCGATGTTTTAATGTAAAAGGGAGTAAAGTATAAATTTTACAAAATTTAATTTCAACCAACCAGTGTAAATGTAACATCTGTATTAACTCCATTTAATATACTTTTTATCTCTATTATTGAATATAAGCTCCAGAAAAGACATTCGGAAGTTTTCTCAAATAACTTTCTTATTAAAATCGGTAAGGTTCTATTGCATATTATAGATTACACGCTATAAAATCAAGTATTATTTTTTTTGAATTTATTGTTTGTATTATATATGTTAGATTAATCATTATTTGATGTTATGAGTATGTGTTTGTCACTGACGGCGTTTCATATTCTCTCTTGAAGCAAATAATAGTTGCTGTAATCCTGTGTATTTTTATTGATTAAGTACTGCATTAATTTAAATGAAGTTACTGATAGCATTCTCTGTCACAATTTGTGCATGCATCTTCGTGATGTTGTCTTCTACATTACGATTGATAAATCAACTATATAATTTTTAGTTGATGCTCATTTGCTTAATTGTTGTGAGAGATGCTGATTTTCGTTTTGTGCTTTGTTTTTATAATACCTTAAGTGTGTGAATATACCCCACTTGATTTTTATAATAACTTGTAAGTTTAAATTGTTTATTTGCATATATGAATGTATCCAATCAAACACCATCCATTTAACAATTCCCTAATGAATGTGATATTATATTTTTGGTATGTTTTTTTAACTTTCTTGCTACTATTAGGATTCTACGTTAATTTTTGATGTAAGATGTTTGTTAACTACTGTTGCAGAATATACCACTTGATTTTCAGCCTCTGTTGTGGGGCAAGGAGGTCCCGTATGGGCGAATCGTAGAGTTACTTGATGGTAACAAATCATGGTTAGTACGAGTAAAGAAGAGAGATGATCATTGTATATTTACGGATGGATGGACAAAGTTTGTTAGAAATTGTTGTTTGAAAACGAAAGATGTTGTATTGGTGAAAGCTATTGGACGTTTGTCGTTCATTGTCTCATATTTTAAAGAAAAAGTGTACAAGAACTCTTACATTTCAGCAAATATTAGCCCTGAAGTTGGCATGACTGTAAGTAACGATATATTATTTCGTTACTTACTCTAAATATTTTATGCTATCTCAACAGCTTGCTAACATCTATTTGCCCTTTTAACGTCTGTTTCCTTATAATCTTAACATCTGTTGACTAACCTTTTTAACTTCTGTTGACTAAGTCTTTTAACATCGGTTGACTAACATCTGATATTTAAGATATGTTCACGTTGCAACCTCTGCTGGACATAATGGATGACAGTTGTTACGAAACCTCTGTTAGATAGCAACAGAGTTATGTAATAGTTGATAGCCAAACAGTGGTTAGGTTGTGTGTAAATATTGTAACTACTGTTGACTAACCCTGTTGAGTAATTCTCATTTTAACTTTTGTTGACTAATTCGTGGTAACTTCTGTTGCTCATTAGTTCATATCAAATTTGCAAGTCTGCGCTAAATATTCATTTGCTTATTCTATAGATAATTGCTGACAAATTTTGGAAACAATTCTATGGTAAAAATTACGAGTATGGGATGGCAACTATCTATGTTGGCGATAGGTTTTGGAATGTGATGATGAAAGGATGGACTGATGGATGCGGATTTACTGATGGATGGTCAAAGTTAATTGAAGAAGTCCCCATACCAGTTGAATCTTGGTTGGTTTTCACCATGATTGCATCTAAAACATTTGAGCTTTCCATTTTCCATTTTCCATTCCGAGACTGGAACTGAGGTTTCTTTCAAGAAGGCTGATGTAGTTGTTTTGGATGATTCAGTTTATGGAGATGATGGATTTGATTTATTGGCTACGGTATAAAATTTTGATGATATAATACATTGTTTGATAACATGACGGTGATAAGTAACTTTTATTATATTATGCTAATAACTTTTGAAACCTCATTTTGTAGGCTAAACACAAACAGCTTCTGGATTCCGGGGAAGTTGCTTTGGATGATGAGGATGCCGAAGCTTCGGTTGGTAATTCTAAGCAGCTTACGAGTTTTGAGGATATTTTTAATATATATATACACATGTAATATTTATATATTATTATGATTTAAAATATGGTTTCTTATATATGATTCTTCTTATAAATATAGTTTGTTGATGATGGGCTATTTGATTCAAAGATTGCGTGTTTGGTTGATGAGTCAGTTGTTAAAAATGCTGTAAATTTATAATTTTCTACGCATATATTTTATTGTATTATAAGTATAAGAAGGTTTTTTTAAATTTTGTTGTAGCCTGAAGATCATTCTGTAAAAATAGTTGATGATGTTAACGATCGTCAACTACAGTCTAAAGATTTTCCTGTTCGTGACATTTCTGCCTCTTCAAGTGGTATATCTAATGTAAGTGTTTATTAGTGTTATACTGTTTATTTTATTATTGTCTCAATATATTGATATTCTTCTGTATGATTGAGTCTTAAACTTTAAAGCTGAGTTGAGAAGATAGTTTGTGTTGATAAAGAAAGTTATAAAATTTCAAGAATTTAGAGTTGTTATATTCTAAATTAATTTACTTAGGTGGAAAAGATGCGCAAACTTCGTGGCAAGACAATTGTAGAGGATAATAAAGCTGTTGATAGACCATGTAAAGTTCGAAAGGTTCGTTTAGTATCATCCACTTCAGAATCAGTCTTACACTTCACCACACATGCTGAAGACAGACTTGTAAGCTTTTGCAGTCGTTGCTTTGTTTCGTTATTTCAATAACTTTAGTTATATATCAATATTTTATAAAATTCATGGTTCAATTTTCTGTTTTTCAGCAACTGCCATCAGATGTATCTTCTGCGTTGGATCTGCATACTGATAATCCTAAGCCTATTAAGATCTAGAATCTTAAATGTGAAGTCCAGGAACTGTTTACAACATCTCAAAAAACCAATACTAGATTCAACTATGCTGTTGTTGGATGGTCTTCTTATCTGAGATCTTGCAATATTGCTTTTGGTGATGAACTTTCGTTAGAGTTTCACAAGTCTACTCGATTGTTGAAGTTAAAAAAAAGTTGTGCATATCGTGACAAAGATAAAGTCCTCTTAGTTTCATGTCATGATTGTTTGTGGTTGTACATTTGGTTCGTTGCTGGAACTAATTTTGCTTCTTAGACATGTTCTATATGTAGTTATGTCTATAAACAAGTTTCATTGTCAATGGGTGGGTGCTACTTTTTTTTTGTGGATAGTACAATGGAAATACTCATATGTATCTTATATATTAACTGATGATGCATGTCTATAGTTGTCTTTTAGCTATAATAGATAACACGTTTTGGTACAATATCTACACATATGTATATGTTCTATCTATATGTGTTATGCATGGTTTTCTAACACATGTTGTTAATAACAATATTCTGTTAATATATGTTTACTAACCTTTATAGTTTCTGTTGACTGACCTTTTTAACATGGGCTGACTAACATCTGATAGTTACTATCTATCCATCTGGCAAACTCTGTTGGAGATAATGGATGACAGTTCTTATTAAAGTCTGTTGGAAAGCGACAGAAGTTTTTAACAGTTAATAGATAACAGTAGTTTGCTATCAACATAATGGAATTGCTGTTGAATAAACCTATTGACCATTAGTGTTTATCAATTTTATAAGTCTGTACTAATTATTTTTTTACTCTCTGTCAATATGGGCTATGCATGGTTTTCTAAGAAACGACCCGTGTTTGCACACGGGTCTTACCGCTAGTACTATATAATAAAAGAAACCAATTTGGGGACACTTGTCATCATACTAGCTAGGCCATGTCTTATAGATAATTATTATTTTAGTTTAATCTTTTCTAATTAATTATAGATAATCCTCCTACTAAATATTATTTAGTTTAATTATTACTTTTATATTTATCTATTTACTTCAAATTCAAACTTAGTTATCTAATTTGATATTAGAGTAAATTACGATTTTGGCCCATATGGTTATATCACCTTTAACTTTTTAGCTCAAAAAGAATTTTTTTAACATCTGAGACCTCAACGTCTTTTTTTCTAACCCTTTGGGACCCCAACGTCTTTTTTTCTAACGGCTAAAAAGGTAAAAGTGATATAACCACAGGGGCCAAAATCGTAATTTACTCTTGATATTAACTATCGCGTATCGAGTATTATCCATTAGTATATTGAAAGATACGATTTTTTTATTATTGGTATATAAAATTAGATTTATTAAACCCGCGTAATACACGTGGTTTTTTAAATATATACCTTTTTTATTATTTACTATACAAATTTACATTTATTCGACCCGTGTAATACATGAGGTTTTTTAATATATAACTTTTTATTATTTGATATATAAAATTAGATTTATTCAATTCGTATAATAAACGGGGTTTTTAAGGATATATATTTTTTATTTTTTAGTATAGAAAATTACACTTATTCAACCCGTGTAATACACATATTTTTAAAGATAATTTTTTTATTATTTCGTATATAAAATTACATTTCTTCAACCCGTGTAATAAATGATGTTTTTTTAAAGATGTATTGTTTTATTATTTGGTAAACAATATTACATTTATTCAACCCGTGTAATACACGTGATTTTAAAGATGTAACTTTTTTATTTGGTATATAAAATTATATTTATTCAACCCATACAATATGGTTCTTATATATATAACTTTTTATTATTTAATATATAAAATTATATTTATTCAACCCGTGCAATAAAAAGGTTTTTAAAGATATATTATTTTATTATTTAGTATATAAAATTCATTTATTCGACCCGTGTAATATACGGGGTTATAACCTAGTATACTCTAAAGAAACAATTATGTTGATCAAGTGGCGGTTACCTATAAGTATGTATGTAATGCAAATACAAGTTAATTAATATAATTCTCGTGCAAAGTAATTATATCATAATCTCAACCTTAACTTTATGATCTACTAGTTGAATAACTCGCAAATGTGGTACATATTTAAGAGTTTGTGATGAGTTCACAAACATTATTGGCTTTTCAGCTATAAACACTATTCACATCTAGGACATCAACTAGCTAACAGATCACCTAGGATCAAAATAACTTTCAAAAATTGACCAAACGAAAACTTCTGCTGTCCGCTTAAAGATATATTTTGTTCAGAAAATGAATAGATCTTGACTTATAAACTTGTTCCAAGTAGACGACAAAAATATAAATTTAATTAGTTGACCATAAAGGCAAGTCATCGATGATGTAGTCTTGCAAAGTAGCATGGGAGATGAGATCATCAGCTATGCCAAACGATGAGAACATGATATCACTTAATGATATGATGCTACCATCATCTGGTAAAAAAGGTTCTATCCAAAAATTTCCGGCTGTATCTGAAATTTGTGCTGTAACATCACTAGGAACTCCATAATCTGAGACACTCAGTGAACATGGTGAAGATTCACATGCGGAAGAAGATGATGTCACATCAGATGACAATACAGCCACTAAGATTTCAACTTCCTGTTGAGTCTTTAAGTTGGGGTTTAGTACTAGCGGACATCGATTAAGGTTAGCAGCACTGTGTTTAAGACTTTCAGATGGGTCATTCTTTAACACAGTCTGATCTTTTCGAACTCGGTTCCTTAAATGTGTGTGCCAGTGATTCTTTATTTCATTATCACTTCTTCCCGGCAATAGTGCAGCCATCTTTGACCATCTACGAACATAACAACAGAACTTTATTAGACAACAGCAACCTCAGAATTAAATGAGCTTTTTGGTAGTTTAGGATCTTTAAGAGTCTTTACAGGTGGTTTATGAGAATATAAGTGTTTCTAGCTAGTCCGCTAGTGGTACAAGCGGACTTAACCAATTTATTTTCAGAGATTCCCGTGTCCAAACAGGCTTAACAAAGTCCGTTGGTACCAAAAGGAGCAGGCTATCTAGAAACATTTATATTCCCGTAAACCAGCTACAAACATTTCTCAAGAGCTAAACCACCTAAAGGGCCAAAATATTCAAATCAAATAGATAATTTGGACTTACTTATTGCCAAACTTGTTATGAACACCAATAATCACATCTTCTTCTTCTTTTGTGAAATTCCCATGTTTGACATTTGGGCGCAAATAATTCATCCATCGTAGCCTACAACTCTTTCCGCATCTAGACAACCCTAAATTAGATCAAGAAACCAAACAACATAAGTAAGAAAGTGTGTAAATCAACTTGAAACTTTCTACATAAGTTGGGTAGTAGATGATACCAGCAAGCTTAGGAAGTTCTCGCCAGTTAGGGTGACCGTATCTCTGGATATAAGCTCTTAGTTTGTTGTCTTCATCTTCACTCCATGCACCTTTCTTGATTCCGTTTTTGTCAAAGCATGGTGCCCTAACCATCTTCTCTAGCCACTAGGGTATCTTTCTGTAAATGTTTTTTTTTCTTTTTTTGGTGGCTAAAGGAAGACCTTTTTAGTTTCTGGATCTAAAAATAACCAGTATATAAATACACAACCAAAACGTGTTCAGTAAATAAATCAATTTAAAAAGATGACCATAAATAATTGACTATTTTTGTCTGGCTTACATAATTCAAGGAATCATCCCAAGTATACTCATAGTTGATCTTTGATTAAACATATTTTAGCATTGATTTCTTTGTAGTGATAATATAATCATAGGGGATGGTTCAAATGAAAACCACTTTTAACGCGAAAACTCGAAAACTAACTAAAAAACGCCTAAAAAACACACTAATTTTTTTTCAATTTTTTTATAAAAAATCGCAGGTTTTTTTATATAAAAAAAACTTTAAAAAAAATTTGTATTACACATGTGCACTACAAAATTTTATTTTTTTTTTGAAATTTTTTTATATACTAAAAGTGGCGAAAATTGGTATGCAAAAAAAAAAAAAATGGTATGTTTTTTTTTTGTCTTTTTTAGTTAGTTTTCGAGTTTTCGCGATAACTATTGGTTTTCATTTGAACATTCCCCTGTAATCATATATATATATATATATATATATATATATAATGTGTGTGTGTTCTTGTTTGTTTGTTTGTATTTAATTAGCCAGAACTCAGGAGTAAGAAGTCAAGTCTGCGTTATCACACTAGGTGAAAGTCATAACTTTGGTAACCCGCGTATTACATTCGCTATCGGTAGACATATTTTTTTCTTCAAATATTTAATACTTTGGAACATAAATAATTACTTTACAGATTCAAAGTCAAGACCTGTGTAACTTTTTTTTTTTAGAACAGACAAGACCAATGTAACTACCAAACACATCATCATAGTAGATTTTATGTACGTGTATGGGATATATTTTTTATGTGTTTGAATTGCCTGCCATTTGTTTACTCTTACATAGAAGGCTAGCAAATAGAAATATGAGTGTATATATGTAATGACTAGGTTAATGCCCGCGCGATGCGCGGCTTCATCCAAAACCATATTATTTACTTTGAAATATAATATTTTGTACAAACGCATTAAAACCTATTAAAATCCACATATAATCTCATATTCTATAACACGTCTGTAAAGTTTAGTAATACGTAGTCTTGTACTGTTTATTAAAAAATTCTGTTGATCAATATACACCGGTCGAGTAAAAAAGAAAATATCAAAATATGAACCAGATGTAATAAAATGTGAATGTATTATATGGTTGAAAATAAAGAACATTATATAAAAAAGATAAAGTCATTTATTCATGTATAACAACTAATTATAGAAATTTTATCTTAAATATTTTTTCAAATCAAGTAGTAAAAGGGACTAATCATTCATCACAAATTTGAATCAAGTAATTTTAGAGAATCAATACACAAATCATATTAACTAATAATTGTTATAGAAAGTGCTTAAGAGCATGAATATCATCCAAACACTTGCTAGTTGCTTGAACATCTTGACAATTTGAGATCATTCGGCTTCTTCTTTGTACCTAATATGAACAAAATAAATGTCACACATAATGAATCTAGTCATATAAAAGAATTGAATTTATAATTCTAAGAAATCTATGAAATGAAACTTAAATGAATAAAAAAAATTAAATGTTCCAAGGACTTACATATCATTTTCCAAAACTCGCAGCTGAAACCTAAATGTCGATTAAGATGGCTACACAACTGAATTAATCCTGAAACTTAAAAGAAATAATAAAAGGGAAAAAATGATATTCAAGAGCAAGTAATCAATTCAGAAGAACAATAAATCAAACCCGAAAGTTGCAGTGTAATATAACCAGCCCGACCCGACCCAGATGACCACTTGTACACATCAAGCATCAACTTGAATGATCCAATCATATACCCGAGCCGACCCAAATGACCAGTTGTCCTCATCAAGCATCAACCCAAAAGATCCAGCGTGATATATAACCAACCCGACCAGGATGACCAGTTGTATCCATTAAGCATCAAACAGTCAATCTTGGCCCGTTTAGTACAAACAATCTTTAACAGAATAATCCAAACATAAAAACATATAAAAAAGATGCCAAAAAGAATATACCTTCTTTAATCTTTTTGTAAGGCTTCAAAATTTAGCAAATCATGTGAATAGTCAAGGTATAAAATAAAGTGTATGGTCATTTGTCAAGTATAGGGGTGCCTCTGGTGCAGTCAAGCAACCCAACCCATTTTGACCTCCCAAAATTACCCATTTGACCTGTATGATGTATCAAATCACTCTGAAAAGGATATCGCATTTTAAATGACAAAAAAAACTTACAAAATAAGAACAACTCACAACAAATATCTATATCAAAATGCAGTTGAAGGTACCTGAGAGAAGGATAGATAATCAAAATACATGTTGGTGGCTGCTTCTTGAACACACAAACAGAAAACAAAAATCGTGATCAAAACATGTGGGAATGACCAAAACCAAAACTTTGACAGAAGCGTCAAAAATCTTCTTTCGATAAGACGTTTGCCATCTGTTAATGCAATCAGCAAAGTTAAAAACAAACTCAAACTGAAACTATTTTTTTTTTGTAATAAATAAGACACATGTAAAAACCATTTCCATTTTTATACTACTATTTTCATTCTCTCATTTGTTTACTTTCCATATAATACACCTCAAATCTTCGCCTTACATGTCAGTTTAAAAAAATAATGAAATTGTGATTAATCTTCATTAACACCTACACCTGAGGCCTTGCAACAAAAAATACTCCTTAATAACATTTTCGTGATGCTCCTTAATAACATTTTCATGATACTCATGGTTTTTATTTGATTTTCTAAACTTTATTTTTAATTTTGAGTTTAAATTTTATAATATATATTTCCTTGGTCGGTTGGACCAATCCAACCAACCCATTTAAACCTGAGCAAAATAATTTTTCACCACATTTCAAACTCAATTAACTTGGTAAAATAATATTAATGGCAAAGGTTTGTAATCTGCAAATATGTGGTGATTATGTTACGGATAGCGTTACTATTCAATTCTTCTATATATTCTTCTACACACCATACATATTGCATACATATTGCTTATGTGTGTATATAGCATGGCCCGTTCTTATTTAGTCAAGCAGTCATTACCTATTCGTATTTGACTATTTAAGCCATTACACCAGCATGTAACTAAACTAAATATCTAGATGCATACGATATGCTGTAGTACAAAGTGGTTATTATGTGTTTATGACAATAATGATATAAGCATTAAAGTTCTATAAACAAATTCCTATTCAATAACATAAATGGTAAAGTAGATATAATATGCTACATTGTCTATGCTCACAAATTAAAATGCTGACGTAGAATTGTACCAAAATAACATTCCTCATATCCTTATAATACCTATATGGACTTGGTTATTTAATTATATATTTGTTAGGTGTAATATGTTGACCGTTGAATTGGCATCTTAAAGTATACACCTCTTTCATTATGAAACTTCATGATCCTTATTTTCTATTTGTATTTTTTCCATATATTTTGTGTTACGATAATTTTTATTTTATCTATTAAGTCTATACAACTAATGTAAGCTTTCGATCTATGTGTTATATTATTACAAATTTTACAAAAAATAAATAATAATTACCATAATAATATGTGGTATAATTCAAGGAAATTAGGTGAGTTAAAATATCATAAATTGTTAATTGTTGTTGACTTTACAAAATAAAAACTTTCCTAAATATTATATGAAATGAAATAAGTTACATGTCAAATTTTTGTTGACAAAAAAAAGTTTGATTTTCATTGAATTTGGAATTTAAAGATTGTAATTGGAATTAAATGATTATAATTTTAGTCAAAAGGTTATTTTGATAAAAATATAAGTAATTAACTAAAATATCAAAAGTACAATAACTGAAATTACATACCATATATATGGAAAATATTAAATCATCCTAAACATACGTAATGAAATAAATTATTTAGTAAAGTCTTAACATATGTTAACAGAAATAGAAGCAAGTTAAGCCGAAGATCTATTAAATTTGGAAATAAATGATTATAATTTTAGTCAAAACCGTTATTTCAACAAAAAAAATATTAAAAGTACAATAACAAATGAAAATGTATACCATACATGAAAACATAAAATTCAGTAAAAGATACTTTTGAATTAAAATTATTAGCAACTTTGAAAAATCAAATACATTCTAGTAGAAACCAACGAAAACATAACATATTGAGCAAGGGATCAAAGAAAACCCTAACGAAACAGTTAGAATTGAAATAAATATTAACAAAATTAGCAATAAATATTACTTAAGGGTTAGAACCGTACCTCAAATTTCATGAACAAATCGGAGTGAAAGATTCGGTGATGGAGGAAAGGATGACGATCGTATACCGTGTTGGTAAGTTTAAGAAACTGGAAAGAAAAAAAATCAAGAATTATGCTTACTGACAGATTAGGATTCATAGCTTGCAACTTTTGGTTGTTAGCAAACAAATTTAGCTAATTAGATAATCCATAAACTTGATACAAATTGTCTAACAAATTACATAATTAAAAGTGACCTAATTTAGAACATATTACAATACCTGGCTTGAAAAAAAAAAGAAAAAAAAAAGAACTCAAAATGTGCCATTTTAGCAAAAATTAAAGATGCTATCACAATATCAAATCAAGAACAATATGGATACAAAACCATCAAAATAGCAATCAAACCAGCAAAAATACAATCAAGATCCTTATAATACCTATATGACCACTAAGCAACTTCAATTTCAATTTCAATTTTGTTTAGGTTTTTATATGGATGAATGATCAATGATAATACCTATATAATCAATTTCAATTTTGTTTAGTAAATAAAGGTGCATCACGGTCGGAGACTAAATCCTAGTTGTTCACATTCACGTGTAACTGGTTGTGAATGATACTCTTACTCCAATTGCTCAATAGTCGAAGAAAAATAATAAAACCTACAAAAATGATACACTCACAAATTACTACAAAAATGATCTAATGATATTTTGGTTACCTCTACGTGTGGAATTTCTTTCATTGGCCTATCAGCAAAATAGGCATATAAATCTCTTTGAACAGCCTGCAATGCACAAATCCATTAAAATTCATGTTTGCATAGAACAAATATTTCAATGAATGAGTTAGCAAGCGTCATTTACATATGAGTCAGGTCAGATCTACCACAAAAAAAACTCTTTATTTCCAATTTCTTTTAAGATGTTAATAAAGAGGGTGTCCAACCAACTCGGGCATGCAATAATTAAGTAAGTTACCGATAGCAATAGTGCAAATTCAAGAGCTTCTAGATCTTTAAAAAGGATTAAAAAGTAAGTTACCGATAGCAATACTGCAAATTCAAGAGCTTCTGGATCTTTAAAAGTCAGAAATGCAGTCTTCTTTCTTCCAGAATCACTAAATCAAAACAAACAAAATCAATTAATCACACCCTGAAAGAAATAAATTGTCTAGTGAAGGTTTATTTTTTGGGTGCTTTTAATCTTATAAATTGCTTAACTACTGATTTTCAATTCACTAAAGGGTATCAATCGTTTATTGAATTATTCAGAAAAAATAAGTGAAAGATTACTTTTTTGCTGACCTTGTTCATGTATCCTTTCAAAGTGAGAATGGCCACAAGCCTTGTGTTCTTAACCATAATCAATCTACCACCCTTTCAAGTAATAAAACATTTCTCTATCCCTATAAGAAACGCAATAATCTATCATCAAAACCCAAGAATTATTCATGACCATAACACAACACGATTACACCAAGAAAACAACAATTTGGATGCAAGTTAAGAGCAAACCTATCGTAGATACCGGTTAAATAACCCAGATCAGGCACCAGATGCTTCTCATCTTTCTTCTCTGCCACAACAAAATTAGGTATTCCACTAACAATATGCAAAAACAGATTTACAAATCGAAAAACAAAAGATGAAAATCTTATCAGTTGGATCCTAAACGAATGTTTATTCAAGAAATCGTATGAAATTGAACCTGCATTATATGAAATCGAAACCTAAACACATGGTAAAATATGAAATCATACGAAATCGAACCCAAAATTATACGAAGATCCTAATTAAAACCCTAAAAATCACCTTAAACACCCTTAAACTCAAAGAATTATCCGTCAATTTCGATAGAATGATGGATTGAAATATCCGATTGAATGTTGTCGCCGATGGTACTAAGAGAGAGACGCAGAGGATTCTTATTCGCCAGAGAGAGATTAGGGTTTTCGTGTAGATAAGGAACGATTAATGAGAGAGAGAGAGAGTATAATTGAAGCGTACATGAGAAACTTTGTTCAATCCTCAACTATGAGATGTGCCACATGGATGATGACATGGCTGCTTAGTTGGCATAAACCATTGGGTGACATGTGTCCCCCAATGGTTTGCTTTATTAGATATATAGATGAGTTTCTAAACACCATAAGATCTTTTTATTTTTTTTGGAAGGTGACTTTCTATGTACATGACCTATTGGTCACCGGGTTCATGTCGAAGACATTCCCCCGTCAGCCCCGCTCTTCCGGACGCGATGTTCGATCGGGCCCCGGCCGTTGCGCAAGCTGACTTCCGCCCGGAAACCATACTGCCCCCACACGAGAGACTCGCTGAGGTAACAGTTGGGTAAAACCGGGTTGCCCTCAAGACCGCACCATAAGATCTTCTTATAAAATCTATAAAGTTAATTTGTTTTTTTATTTAGTTTACATTACATATTTTTAAGAGTTACTTACACATATATAACTTGTGGTTTATCAAAAGTAACACAATCAAGTTTTAACGTTTTCGAGTAACAGATTAAAGTTCTACGATTTGAATTATGTAACAAATTTAGGTATTAACATGTATCATTTGTGTGGTTAACTCTATTCTTAAATACTAAAATTATAAATCCCTAATGGACTTAACCGTTTCATATTATAATTTAAAACCCAACTATCACTACAAGAAATCGGACCATTAGGGGCGGCACCAATAGATGCGACACGGAGCAATAGCGGCGATATCGCCTTAGGTCACTGCCATTGCTCCATGTCGCCCCTAATGCCTCGTGTTGCCGCTAGTTTTTGTAATAAATATAATTGCATATATTATATATGAAAAACAGAAAAACAATGATTTTTATACAAGGCTTTACGGGCTCACTTAACTAAAGAGGGTTTTCATCTTGTGTGTATATATGTGTGTTTAAATAATAAGTTTTTTTTATAAAATGATCAATTAACAATAGATTTGGAAGCCAATTAGTTACAATGAATAATTCATATTCACGATATCTAATTTACTTACTACAACAAAACCAATGGTCGGCGGAAATAGTTTTGTTACGTGGTTGGCCAAAAGTGACGGTCACTTTGGTTTTTTTTCTTTTTTTTTCATATAACAGTTATTTATAGGTACTGCCAAATTACAATTTTATCCTAAGTTTAAAATTATGATTTTGTCCGTGGTTCAAAATAATATTTTGGTTTTGCCCCTGCTTAAATTTACGATTTTGCCCTCAGTTAAAAAATACGATTTTGCCCCAAGTTCAAATAAAATTATGGTTTTGCCCCAAGCTAGAGTCCTGCCAAATTACGATTTGGTTCCCAGTTTAAAATTACGATTTATCCCATGTTCAAAATAAAACTTTGGTTTTGCCCCAAGCTAAAAATTACGATTTTGCCCGAGGTTAAAAAATTACGATTTTACCTCCAATTCAAAATAAAAAAATGGTTTTGCCCTCGGTTAAAAATATTATTTTACCTCCATTATAAAATTACGATTTTACCTCAGCTAAAAATTGCAATATTGCCATCGGTTTTTTTTTTTTGGGCAAAACCATGGTAGTATTATATTTTACTTGGTTGACTCAATTTTGTTTTTATTCGTGCCAACAGCTGCCTAGCACTCGCTAATTGGTTCTGACAAATTATTCTTTTGCCCCCAACTCTAAATTACATGCTTGCCATCGTTTTAGTTATTTTTTTTTATCATAACTGTGGTACTGTTTTTCTTTAATTGGTTAACTTGATGTATCTTTTTTGATATCGTGTTATAAGTAGCATGTATAACTAACAGACATAAAGGCGTACATGTTATTAAACTAAGAAATATGAGGTTTAGCGCCCCGCAACGCGGGCAGCGCATAACTCTAGTGAATGTACATTTTCATAAAAAGTAAATTTTTCCGGTACAACAACAATAATCGGTATGCGTACCAAGTAAATATTACTCATAACCAAGTTAATAGTATGGTCTATGGATGATAAGATGTAGTCATGTAAACATATCTACTTTTATCCTAAAGGATTAAGAAGCTGCTTCTAGTAAGACACACAACTCTAAAACATATTCGAAGATAAGAGTTAAATGAAAACATACATATAGATTACTATCAAAACAAAAAAACTTGGTGAACCAATTCTTTTGTTCCCAATAAAATTAAAAATATGGTTTACCAACCATAACCCAAAATAACACGCTTTATTAAATTTTTTATTTTGTGTAAATAAACATTTACAACTGATAACTAAAACCTTTAGAAATCTTTAAGTTGTTAAACGGAAACTGTGGCGATGGAGAGGAGAGGGAGGGGAGGGCAAGAGACACGGCGATGGAAGGTGAAAGAGAGGCCGCCGGAGACCAGAGATCAATCAAAGGAGGATGAAGAATGGGAGAAGGTGAGCAGAAAGAAAGGCGAAGAGGAGATCCATGAAGAGCCGAGTACCACAATATTCATCACAAACCTACCGGAGGGGATTTCCAGGAAGGAGATCTGGTTGGAATGTAGGAGATGTGGCAATATTACGGACGTGTTTCTTCCGTTCAAAAGGGACATGATGGGCAAAAGATTCGCTTTTGTCAGATTCAACAAGTATCAAGATCTTGACAAATTAGTTCAAGCCCTAAATAATATATGGATAGTGGACAGAAAGGTGAAAGTGAATGTGTCTAAGTTTGATAGGGAGGAGGATAAGGAAAGAAGATGTATCAATAGACAGAACGGATGGACATGGAGCAAGTGGCCGACATACAAAGATGGACCAACCAGAGAGATGGGGAAACCAAGAAGACATGATTGGGGAAGCATGCCGGAGGAAGGCCAAGGAGCAGTGAACAGGGGGGACAATGCCGGTAACGGTAAGTCACATCTGGAAGCGGTAACAGGTGGTCAGGGAAAGGAAGTCGGGGAAACAATCGTATTGCCAGACGAATATGAAGAGAATATGGAGGAGTGGGGTAAGAGAACAATTAGCATGGAAGCCAAGTCCATGGAAGCCCTGTGCAGATCAAAAAACATTCTTCGAGAGGTATGTTCCCACTCAATGGAGGTAAGATATGCAGGTGGTATGAGAATCCTGGTCACTGTGGGATCGCAGATGGTTATGGAAGAGATTTTGAAGGACCACAAGCACAAATGTGAGGAGCATTTCACAGACGTTAGAAAGTGGAAGAACGAGAAGAACTGGTATGAAAGATTGGCTTGGGTAAGGATATGTCGAATTTCGATTAGCCTCAGGAACAAGGAGACATTCAACATGGTCGGGGAAAGATTGGGCAGGGGATAAGAGAGGCAGACGTTAGTAAGGAGGACGGTAATCTGACAAGTGCTCACCTTGGTTTTATAGTCAAAACAGGTCAAGTAATCAATACTAAGATGGTTTTACGTCATAAACATACGCATTTTAAGTGCTGGATATCAAAAGTATAAGGTAACTGGGCGCCGGAGTTCGTTGAAGATGACTCTGTTTTTATCAACATTCCGAAAGATATAGTCTCATCAAATGACGAAGCAGGAGAAGCGATACCGATACATGATAGTCAAAAAACTAATGAGGTCATTGGGACAGTACCACATGAAAACAACGATGGAAACGAAGTTCCGACGACCGTATATGGACCAGAAAAGATTAACGTAACCGGAGAAGACGAACGAACAGGAAATTGGAGAGACAGGTGGGGACACCGGTAGGACTGCAAACAGTAACAAATTTGGTGGGAATTGGAAAGAATTATTTGCAGATTGCGTTGGAAACGAAGAGTCGCAAGAAGCACATAGATCGATGCAAAAGGGGAATTTTGACTTTAATGCCAACACAGGTGGGACCAGGGGTTTGTTCACCTTTCAATCGGAGCCAAGAATAGAGGACGAAGATACTGATAGTGGGCCATGTGAAATTTCTGAAGGAGTGAGTAAGGATAATAGGCCCAGCCCAAATAAGGAACGAAATGATCATGGGCTGGACGATGATCCATTTAATTTAAATGAGATAATTTGGGGTAAACGACAGGCTGCGAATAAAAGAAAGAAAAGGAGTACATCTTTCAGGTTTACTAGACAAGGGAGTTCTGTTAATAAGAGAATTAGGACAGAGGATGGTGCTTCACACATTGGTCAATCTTTTAACGACGATGCTTTGGATACAATCGATTTAACTTTTGATCTAAATAAAGAACCCAATATGGACATGTATGAAGAAACTGAGGCTACGATTGTGATTGGGAAGATGATTGGAATAAGGGTTTCTAAAAACAGGCAAGAAGTGCAGTGAGGGAGGAATTGGAGTCCAGTGGTGCGTCATGAATTACTTGGCCATAAACAAAAGAGGAATAGGGGCTTTGGAGAAGCCAAATTGGATAAGTAAGTTAATTAAAGAAAATAAAATTTCATTTTTGTGCATACAAGAAGTGCAGGTATCAAACGTGGATCAGATAACGGTTGGAAGGTACTGGGGAAAAGCGGACATGGAATGGGAGGCAGTAGACGCGAGAGGAAGGTCCGGGGGATTGATCTCGGTATGGGATCCAGGGGATTTCTCAAAGCAGGAGGTTGTAAAACACGACTCGTTTCTACTAACCAGCGGGGTTTTGGCCGGAACAAGTATATATATTAATATAGTGAATGTATATGCTCCATGTGATGTCATGAGAAGAAGAGCACTATGGGAAGACCTAAAGGGAATAAAAGAAGCAAGAAGTGAAGGCATTTGGATTATGGCGGGTGATTTTAATGAAGTAAGAGAAGAGCAAGAAAGGATGAACTCTAGATTTAATAATCAAGGAGCACTAATATAAATTTAATAAAAGTCAAAAAGATTTTATTTCTGCTTTAGTTTTGATTAACCAATGTTGGAACTCAAGTCTTCGTTGCCTGAAATCTGATGAAAACCAAAACGACTAAATCTTCATAAACGGTCAGAGTTTGCAAGTTTTGAAAGTTAATAATCAAAATTGAATAATCTGTTAACTTTTCAAACAAATTTTCGGACGATAGTTGATAAGAATTGCTCTCATATGTGTCATTTATTAATGTTAACTATATTCCAAGCGTTTGTTCTCATTACGCGTTTAGCTTTCTTGCATGTGCAGATGCTGAAGGTGAAGAGAACATGTTCGATGATAAGCTTCGGAATGAAGACACGACGTGAAGGCACTCAAATGATAAAGATGATCGAGTTGCCGCTGATCAATCATCAACACCACAAGGATCTCAAGTTTTGAAAATCAAAAGATTCACGAGCATAATCAAAGGGGGAGTTTATTGATACACTTCCTAGATAAAAGCGGGAGTTTGTTAATACACTTTCTATTTACAACACGTGAAGTCTTTGAAGATCCTTTCCGAGAATGAATGAACCATCAAGAGAAGGAGAACGAGATTACGAACCTCACGAGCAGCATCCAAGGGGGAGTTTGTTGATACATATTATGTGGATACGGCTCGGCTCGGTTCGACTCGGCTACGAAGTGAAGGCCGTAGTCAAGACATCATCCTGTCTCGACTCGGTATGCAATTAACTTTGTAACGTTTGATGTAAATGCAACTGCGTGTGTGCAGTTTGCATTTAGTATAGCTTATGTGGTGATTCTGTTTGTTGTTTGGTCCAATCCATGATGAAGCCCAGTTGACAAAGTCAAGGCCCAAGCCCAACATGTGACAGAATGGTGTTGGCGAAATCCCTATTGTTGGCGAAATCCCTTTTAGGCGAAATCCCTTGTGGTGAAATCCATTGTGACGAAATCCCCATATGTGACGAAATCCCATATGACGAAAACTCACCAGGTGATGAAATCCCCTGATTTCATTGAAGACCTTAGGTGTTCATCGATGAGATTTCGTCCAGAACATGATTTCGTCATTTATGTTAGTATAAATACCCAGACAACATATTTCATCCAGAACATGATTTCGTCATTTATGTTAGTATAAATACCCAGACAACAGACAGAAACACTCAGGGCACAGAGAGCACAGAAAGAGAGAAGTCTGAATAGATTTCTGAGTAAACACACTGTAAACACACACACACTGAGAGTTTATGAGAGCATCTTGTAAACATTGCTTTGTAACCGTTTTCTAGATTAATACATTGGAGTGTTAATCGGTGAATCTTGTGTTTTACGTGTTCGTAACTTGGTTTAACTTACCCGTTTGGATTCCTCACTCTCGGGTTTCTCGGAAAACAGGAATAGAGGTTGACTCGATCCTCCGGGTGGACCTACAATTGGTATCAGAGCATTGGCTCGATTCCTTATTAAAACCAAGTAGATTTTCATGTGTTTCCAGATTTGTTCTTGATTTTTGAAACAAAAAGTTTGTATTTTCAGAAAAATCAAGTTTAAATCTTTGAAAATCTTATGTTTTTGTTGATTGTTCTTATAAAAATCTTGCTATCTTTCATCTATACATGTTAAGAAAGGATTTTTATTGAACATTTGTGCAAAAACTGTGATCGGAAATCTTTCCGGTGGCTGGTAAACTCATAAACTTCATCCAGTTCATAAGAGTATTCAAAGTTTTCTTGCATATTGACTGAGTTTGATCTTTATTTGTGTTTAGATTATTGTGTTTGTTATTATAATACAATTGTTTGAATATTGTGTCATACAAATGATGGCTATTGTTGAAAACCAGGTTCTTTAGCTTGACTTATTTGACAAAAGAAATTTGTGTGTCAGTGGATAAGATTTTGTCTTGCTTTGAAAATATCTCTTTGTCTTTTCATTTGTCAACGAAATCACTTGTGCAACTTGATTTGGACGAAATCACATTAGTCAACAAAATCATTTTGGACGAAATCTAATTAGTCAACAAAATCAAGCTGGACAAAAACACCCAATTTCGTCAATACTTATCCTGGACGGAAACCCTATTTTCGTCAACACAAGATTAGCGACGAAATCACATTTCAGCGACGATATCCCTCAAACACAATATCAGCGACGAAATCAACACATCAGCGATGAAAACCTTGATTTCGTCATCATTGTTCAGCGATGAAATCACCCTGATTTAATCACATTTGATCTTGACGAAATCTCTTGTTTTCATCATTGTTGTCTTGGACGAACACCTTTAGATTTCGTCGCATACACTTGTAATTTTCAAACAGAAGCTTTCAAATTCATATTTAACTGTTTGTTTTGAGTATTTTAACCCAGTACTCTTCATTATATATTAAAAATGAATCCTATTTGGTGGGGTACTCCGTCTAATGCTGAAAGCAAGTATAGAAGTACGGGTTTATCTCCCTCATGGGCTGAATCTCCCGCACCCGCGTTAAATACGAAGAGTAAGTATAGAAACACGAGATTAACTCCGTCATGGGCCGAATCTCCCACACCGTCAAATAAAACATATACGAGAAAGGACTTAGCAACCGATTTGTATGGAAATCCAATACAATCAGTTCCCAAACCAGAAAGAACTTGGAAAGACACTTTGAAAGATAACTCTTGGGTTGAAGCAATGCAGGAAGAACTGCAACAATTCTAGAAACTTGGTGTCTGGAAGCTCGTAGAGAAACCTGCTGATTATAAGAAGATCGGTACCCGTTGGGTTTATAAATGCAAAAAGGACAACCGTGGAATCGTTATTCGCAACAAAGCAAGATTGGTCGTTCAAGGTTTTTATCAGATTGAAGGTATAGACTACAACGAAGTGTATGCACCTGTTGCACGTCTGGAAGCAATTCGGATCTTTCTGGCTTATGCCTCATTCAAAGGATTCAAGGTTTACCAGATGGACATCAAAAGTGCATTCTTACATGGTCTAGTCGAAGAAGAGATGTATGTCGAACAGCCTCCAGATTTTGAAGATCCTATCCATACCGATCGGGTTTGGTTGCTGAACAAAGCTCTCTATTGTCTACATCAAGCACTGCGAGCTTGGTACGCAACTTTATCCAATTATCTGCTGGAGAATGGATTTCGCAGAGGTCTTATCAATTGCACTCTCTTCATAAAAGAACAAGATGGAGATATTCTACTGGTACAGGTATATGTGGATGATATTATATTTGGTTCTACTAACAATGTTATGTGTAGGGATTTCGAGCGTGTAATGCAGGATAAATTCGAGATGAGCGCTATGGGGGAGATGACTTTCTTTTTGGGCTTGCAAGTGCAACAAACGAAGTCTGGGATTTTCATCCATCAAACTAAGTATGTCCAAGACATCTTGAGCCGATTCCAGATGTCCGACACATCGCCCATTGGTACCCCACTGCAGCAAAATCATGGAATCAATCCAGATTTGAAGGGTGAACTCGTTAGCTCTTCATACTACCGCGCGATGAATGGATCCCTTATGTACCTCACAGCATCAAGACCAGATATAATGTATCCAACATGCCTGCTAGCCAGATATCAAGTGAACCCGAAGGCCTCACATCTTGCAGCTGTAAAAAGGATTTTTCATTATTTGAAGGGTTGCCCAGACACCGGTCTATGGTACCCTAAAGATAATAACTTTGATTTAGTCGCTTTCAGTGATTCTGATTTTGGCGGAAGCAAAATCGACGGTAAATCCACAACGGCTGGATGCCAGTTTTTTTGGAAATCGCCTCGTAACATGGCAGTGCAAGAAGCAGACTTGTGTCTCTAGATCAACTTGTGAAGCTGAATACATTGCTGCCTCAAGTTGTTGCTCCCAAGTCCTGTGGATTCAACAGCAAATGCTTGATTACGATTTTGAATTCCTAACTACTCCTATTTTAGTAGATAATTCTGCTGCCTTATCTATCACTAGAAATCCTGTACAGCATTCAAAGACCAAACACATCAAAATTAAGTATCACTTCATACGTGATTGCTTTGATAAAAGGCTAATCGATGTTGTTAAGGTCCATACTGATGACCAACGTGCCGACCTTTTTACCAAAGCATTTGATAAATCAAGATTTCACTTTTTATTATTGGTAAACGGCATTAAGGTCAAGCAAGAGTAATCCGCATCGAAAAATCGTTTTTGTAAATATCTTTGTCTTTTTAAAATTATTGTAAGTTTGTTGATTTTAGGGGGAGTAATTCCAATATTTGAAAATTCAAAAACATCGAAAAATTTCAAAACTAAAAAACAATAGAAAAACAAAAATGAGTTTCCTGGCGAGCAAAAGAGAAAATGATAGTACATCAGTGGTCTGTTGAAACCTCTTTTAAACTGAAATGCAAAATGAAAAATGTTAAGTAGCTCTATATAAGATGTATCGGTAGGCTAACAATAATCTTAAAGTGTGCAAGGTGATATAAACCTAAATCGACTAAAGACCAGGTGGGAACCACTCATTGGCATATGGTCTTAGTACCGAAATTTCGTTTGAGAGATTGCCGAGGTTCTGAGATATGTGGTCTTTATGCTGTTTATCATCTGGGTATCATGGTTGTTTCTTTTACCGAAACAAAACGGAAACAAAGTCTAGATCTTCCATGATATCATACAAACGTGTACATACTGCATACGACCTCAATAAGTGATCAACAATCACATGTCCACAAAACAAGTGATAATATATCACATTTATCCGGGAGTCAAGTTCGTCTCTTTGCTGTACGAAAGTACTGACCTGTTCACGGACTTGCTCTTGTGCCCTCATGCATCTGAAAATCAAGTTTCTCATCAATAAGTGATTCTATCACATAGGACTTGTTTTCAATCAAAATAAGTGAGTTACTCACATCTTTTCATATACGGCAAAACAGATGATATATGGTATACTCACCAGTAAGATGAACACTCGTGCATACCTTGATACGGGAATGTGTTGTGATGTGGATGAACACCGGTCGGTAAGTATAAATCATACCTTAATGTATCCCCTCGCCATGATTACATCTGATAAGTTGACTTATGTGGATAACAATACCGATAATCGTTATATGATGTTTATCTAAATGTTAACAAAAAGAACAACAAGAGCGTTTTGACATGACCGTACACTGATATGATTCTCTTACCCTCGAAACTTGCAAAAAGAATGTTTGTATATATTTACTTTTCTTAGTTTCTGCAACTCCGTATATATTTATTTACTGCTTTCAATCTTTAAGTTTGTAATATTCAAAATACCAAAAAGATTTTAGGTGTGTTTTAATATAAACTTTCTAAAAAAGCCAAAAAGATTTTATTTCTATCTTATTTTCGATTGAACGATGTTGGATCTCGAGTCTTCGTTACCTGAAACCTGATGAAAACCAAAATGACTGAATCTTCATAAACGGTCAGTGTTTGCAAGTTTTGAAAGTTAATAATCAAAATTGAAAAATCTGTTAACTTTTCAAACAAATTGTCGGACGGTAGTTGAATGAAAATTGGTCTCATAGGCGTCGTTTGTTTATGATTAACTATATTCTAAGCAGTTGTTCTCATTACGCATTTAGCTTTCTTGCATGTGCAGATGCTAAAGGTGAAGAGAACATGTTCGATGATAAGCTTCGGAATGAAGACACGACGTGAAGGCACTCAAATGATAAAGATGATCGAGTTGCCGCTGATCAATCATCAACACCACAAGGATCTCAAGGATCGAAAATCAAAAGATTCACGAGCATAATCAAAGGGGGAGTTTATTGATACACTTTCTAGATAAAAGCGGGAGTTTGTTAATACACTTTCTACTAACAACACGTGAAGACTTTGAAGATCCTTTCCAAAAATGAAAGAACCATCAAGAGATGGAGAACGAGATTACGGACCTCGCGAGCAGCATCCAAGGGGGAGTTTGTTGATACATATTATGTGGATACGGCTCGGCTCGGTTCGACTCGGCTACGAAGTGAAGGCCGTAGTCAAGACATCTTCCTGTCTTGACTCGGTATGCTAATTACTTTGTATCGAACGATGTACATGTAACTGCGTGTGTGCAGTATACATGTTAGTTTGTGTTTAATGAGTTGTCTGTTTAGTGTTTGGCCCAACATTGAAGAAGCCCAAGCCAAGTGATGAAATCCAAAGCCCAAGCCCAAACACTGTTGGTGAAATCCCTTGTGGTGAAATCCCCTTGTGATGAAAACCCCTTGTGACGAAATCAGACACCAGGTGACGAAATCCCCTGATTTCGTCGAGACCTTGGGTGTTCGTAAATGGGATTTCGTCCAGTACTTGATTTCGTCGATGTTTCAGTATAAATACACAACAAACAGACAGAAACACTAGGAGAACACAAAGAAACGAGTCTGCATAGACTTTGAGAGCGAACACACTGTAAACACACACACACTGAGAGTTTATGAGAGCATCTTGTAAACATTGTTTTGTAACCGTTTTCTAGATTAATACATTGGAGTGTTAATCGGTGAATCTTGTGTTTTACGTGTTCGTAACTTGGTTTAACTTACCCGTTTGGATTCCGCACTCATGGGTTTGTCGGAAAACAGGGAATAGAGGTTACTCGATCCTCTGAGTGGACCTACAAACACTTTCATAGCCGAAGCAGGTATAGTGGAATACCAGATGGCAGGACATAAATTCACATATATGTCGGATGACGGGTCGAGTCTCAGTAAAATAGATCGGATCCTAGTATGTGATTCTTTTATGAGCAAGTGGCCGGCGGCAAGATTTGAAGCTTTAGCAAAAAGATTGGTCGGATCATTGCCCGCTTGTACTATCTTGTGCAATAGCGGACTTTGGACCGATACCGTTCAGGTTTTATAATAGTTGGCTGGAGGATGATGGTATAAGCGAAGTAATAAAGAGAGTCATGGAGGAGTCAGTTAATGGGGGTAACAATATGAGAGAAATGGCTAACATCCAAAAGAATCTCAAGACAGGCATAAAAGAGTGGAGGCGGACTGCGAAATCACAAGAGGAACAAGAGGTTCAGGGCGTGACAAATGAAGTGGAAAACATCGAGAAGATAGCGGAACCTGGAGACTCACGGAAACGGAGAAGGAGAATTGGGTAATCGGAAAATGGAAAATAAAGAAATATGAAAGAAAGAGACTAAAAGACTTGAAACAAAAAGCAAAACTCAAATGGGCTAAGCTTGGGGATAAAAATTCAAATTTCTTTCACAGGCTTATAAATTGTAGGAAAGCACGAAATCGTATTAGCACAATGAAGATTAATAGAATCATGGTGACAGAACCAAAAGCAATCAAGGAGGAAGTAAAAGCAAAATTCATGGCACGTTTTTCGGAACGAATAAAAAATAGACCTAATCTTGATGGAGGGGGCTTTAAGAAGATCATAAAGGAGCAAGCAACATTCTTAGCCGAAATATTTTCAAAAGAAAAGATAAAAAAAAGGCAGTGTGGGCGTGTGGTAGTGATAGGGCACCGTGCCCTGACGGATTTCCTTTCAAGTTCATCAAAAGATTCTGGGAACAGTTAAAATACAAATTCGGGGGTGTTCTAAACGATTTTTATGAAAGAGCTTTCATAGAAAGAGGCTGCAATGCTTCGTTCATCGCATTAATCCCCAAAGTTAGAGACCCACAGGCAGTTAAGGAATTCAGACCAATTTCCTTGATCAGTGTGATATATAAAATTATCGCAAAAATCTTAGCGTTCAGACTGAAGAAGGTGATCCCGAGCATAGTGGCACCAGTGCAGACGGCTTTCGTTGAAGGCAGATCTATCTTCGACGGACCACTAATTACAAGTGAGATCATATCTTGAGCGAAGAAGAGCAAGAAAATGATGTTTATATTCAAAGTAGACTTTGAGAAAGCATATGACTCGGTCAACTAGAAGCTCCTTCTTTCAAATTTAAAAGCAATGGGATTCCCAAGTAGATGGAGGAAATGGGTTGGTGCGTGTCTGAAGTCAAGCTGGGCATAGGTTCTCGTAAGTGGGTCGCCTACGTCAGAATTTAAACTTCAAAGAGGATTACGTCAAGGAGATCCGTTATCGCCATTCCTCTTCATTTTAGCAATGGAGAATTTAGACGTCATTATGAAGAGGGCAATATCGAGAGATGTTTTCAGAGGAATAAACATACCAAATGACGGCCCGTGTATAACACATCTATGCTATGCAGACGATGTGTTATTCATGGGAGAATGGTCCGAGACTAATATCCTGAATCTTAACCGTATTTTGAGGTGTTTTTCATTATGTACAGGTCTTAAAGTAAACCTAAACAAGTCAAGCTTATACGGAGTTGGAGTAGAAGATGCGGAGATCGAAAGAATGGCTAGAAATCTGAAATATAAGATAGGATCAGTGCCGTTCACTTTCCTCGGGCTAACGATTGGAGAAAGCATGAAAAGAGAGAAATATTGGAAGATGATTATGGATAAATTTAACAAAAAATTATCGGGATGGAAAGCTAAATGTTTATCGTTTGCGGGCAGAATGGTGTTAGCAAAAGCGGTGATGGGTGCCCTTCCAAATTACTTATTTTCTATGTATTTAGCCCCAAAGAAGGTTATAAAAGCTTTAGATTCAATTCGAAGAGACTTTATATGGGGAAGGAAAGCTGGAAAATATAAAATACGATGGATAGCTTGGGGAAAGATGACAAGACCTAAACAACAAAGCGGATTTGGACTGGGAGATTTAAGAAGTGCAAATCTCGCTCTTATGCTAAAATGGTGGTGGAAATATAAAACGAAACCGGAGGAATTATGGGAAAAAGTGATAAAATCAATACACAATAGTAAAAGATGTTATAAAATTATTAAGATTAACAATAATTATACAGGTATGTGGAAAGATATTGTGGCTGCAGGTAAAGAGCTTGGAGGCATAGGAATTTCGATATCAGAAGAGATCGTAGCAGAAGTGGGATCAGGGAGTACAGTGAAGTTCTGGATGGATAATTGGTGTGGAGGCAAGATATTTAAAGAAAGCTACCCAGCGCTTTTCAAGATTGCTACGAACAGACAAGCGAAAGTGGTAGATTGTGTTATCAAGTTAGAGAACGAAAACCAGTGGAGATTAGGATGGACAAGACCACCAAATACCGAAGAGGAATGGGCTTAACGGACCAGCATCCTGCAACAACTAAACAACGTTAAACTCAAATCTGGAGAGGATCGGTGGAAGTGGAAAATGGACGATAAAGGTGAGTTCTCGGTTGCGGCTGTCAGGAAACAGATAATAAAACAAGATGGAGTCGGAACAGAGGAGCAATGGAAGCATTGGAACAAGTGGTTACCACCGAGAGTTAATTACTTTACGTGGAGATCAACAATCGGAAGAATACCAGTCAAAGATGAATTAATTAGGAGAAGGATATCGGTTAACAGTGTGGCATCCACTTTTCTATAACGATCAAACATAGAAGATTTTTAACAAAAAATTGGGCATGACCCATTCATAACATAAACGTTTCCCTGTTTTTACATCATAATTCAAAAATCAACCCAAGGGATTCAAACGTTCTGAAAACACTTACTACTATTCTAGACATACGGTTAACATTTACATTAACAAAATGATTTCGACCCATAAGTAAAAGATAACATAGCCCAGAAACGCAAAAAGGGCAATTTAGTGTGTTCGTCCGAGCTTGCCAACTTCAAACATGAGATTTACCTAACATGCACAACATCAAACATTAGTTAATTCACAATGCTAAAACAAAATCCTTAACATACCTTACATACATTTAATCAACCCATTAACAAATTACCAAATCATTGACAAATCTTGTTTATAACATTCTTTTCATTAAACAACTCTTTCATTAACTTTCTTTCATTTCTACATCCCGATACATTCATACATCCATATCATTCGACCCATTCATAATGAGCCCATATTCAAACGTCCACATTAATCGTTGTGCTTGTCCTAATTTACCCATTTCTAACGGGTAACCCTTATCATACATGCTTAGCGTAACATATCATTATGAGCCGTTTACAACAAGTCATTACTTAACCATTTCATAATCCTACTTTCCATACAACTTTATCCCACTTGAGTGGTCATTATACATCCGACACTATTGTGACGCTTATTTCATTTTCTAACATATAACATATCATCATTTGAACCAATAACAACACACAACTCAACATTTAGGATTTATAACTAAACCTTCATCCGAAGAACAACATAAAAGGGGAATTAAGTTCATAAGAACTTACCGTGATCCCGAGCTCCTTGTGCCTTGGAGTGACTTGCTCCTTCTTCCTTCTTATTTCCTGAACATCATAACTTTATTCACTTAGCTCCCATTACTTTCACATTCTTTATTATCGAGTACGATATTTATAATTTACATACATTCCCACCATGATTACATCTCATCAAATTTGCGTATTTTCATACAAAATCATATCTAAATTCATTTCGACATTTCATCAAACACATGGTGTGCATACTATCTACAAGGCATGATGTACAAGTAGTTATAACATGTCCATCCTATCTCATCAATGGTTAATCTTAATCTTTCATAAATAATAATCATTACCCTAATCCATAACTTACTATTTTGACTATGAACAAATGGTTCCAAATCAATTATTCATAACAATTTCTTCAATCAACAATCAAATTAACATATAAAACTTCACAATTGCTAAACATTACTTGACATGCAAGTGGGTTTTGCCCTAATCATGCTCATATTCGAAATTTAGCATCTAATGGTGTCTAGACCTTCATAGCAACCATTAATCATACTGAATTTTGTATTACATTAACGAATTACACAAAACCCACATAATCAAACATCATCAAATCACGAAATTTCACTTACCTGAGATCAAGAACACTTAGATAATCAGGATTCTTAGCTCATGCATTCGATTCTTCAATAATCTGGCTTTCAATTGATGGAATTTAGTGATTTAGGGTTTTGTGAGGGAAGGAGTCCCCCTCCTGGCTTCTCACGATCGCACCCCCACTAGACTTGTCTGGTTTCTTTTTTTTTATCATTTTATAACATTATTTACACATCTAGTCCCTCATCATTTAATCCCCATTCAGTTTAGTACTTTACCTTCTAACTTAACCATCTTTCTTTACTAACTTTTTTTTGACATAATCCTATATATATTTTTATTAAAACATTACTACACATTATACTTTTAGGTCATGTGAGAATTTGGGGTGTTACAAGTCTACCCCATTTAAAGAAGGTTTCGTCCCCAAAACCTGAATACGTACCGAATAATTCTGGGTAATGTTCTCGCATTTCATCCTCCGCTTCCCATGTAAGATCCGATCCTTTTCGGTGTTGCCATTGGACCAACACTTGCCGAATGGATTTGTTGCGGAGTTTCTTTATTTTAAAATCCTTTATTGCGACGGGCTTTTCAACATAATTTAAATTCTCATCCACTTCAATATCATCCAAAGGTACGTATGCGGACTCATCCGCGAGGCACTTTCGCAATTTGCGACACATGAAAGGTGTTATGAATCCCATCCAATGCGGGTGGTAATTCTAACTTATACGCCACCGCCCCGACCCGAGAGAGTATCCTGAATGGTCCAATGTATCGAGGACCTAGCTTCCCGCGTTTATGAAAACGAATTATCCCTTTCCATGGAGAGACTTTTAGTAACACATGATCTCCTACTTGAAACTCAATTGGTCGCCTTCGTCGATCTGCATAAGACTTTTGTCTATCTTGCGCCGCCTTAATTCTCGATCTAACCATATCAATCTTTTCATTCGTTTCGGCTACTAGATCCTTTGACGCGAGTTCGCGCTGACCCACTTCCCCCCAGCAAACCGGGGTTTTACATTTCCTTCCATAGAGCATTTCATAGGGGGCCATTTTTATGCTGTTATGATAACTATTGTTATATGAAAATTCTACCAAGGGTAGATTATCATCCCAGCTTCCCGCAAAATCCATGACACACGCCCTCAACATATCAACTAATGTTTGTATAGTTCGTTCCGATTGACCATCGGTTTGAGGATGGTAGGCGGTGCTAATATGTAACCGGGTTCCCAATTCTTCATGAAACTTCCTCCAGTAACGGGACGTGAACCGGGTGTCCCGGTCGGATACTATAGACACCGGAACCCCATGTCGGGATATAATCTCGTTCATATAAACTTCCGCCATCTTTTCTGAATTATAAGTTTCCCGAATGGGTAAGAAATGTGCACTTTTGGTCAGTCGATCAATGACCACCCATATTGCATTGTGCCCTTTTCTTGTCTTGGGAAGCTTAGTCACCAAATCCATCGTTACATGCTCCCACTTCCACACCGGTATCTCCAATGGTTGCAATTTCCCATACGGTCTTTGGTGTTCGGCCTTTACTTGGGAACATGTCAAACACTTAGCCACATACTTGACAATATCTCTTTTCATTCCCAGCAACCAATAATTCATCCTCAAGTCTCGATACATTTTTGTAGCTTCTGGATGGACGGAGTATCGAGACTTATGTGCCTCATTCAAAAGTATTTCTTTCGCATCACATTCCCGAGGTATCCAGATTCGACCATACCTCGTTTTCATGCCATTCACATTCTCAATCAACTCGTGCATAAATCCTTTCGTCCTTTCTTTCTTTGAGTCCTTGGCATCCAAGGACTTAATTTGAGCCTCTTGTATTTCTTCAAGGAGTTTGGAAGTGACTACCATTTTCATTGATCTTACCCGAATCGGGGGCGGGTACTCCTTTCGACTTAGAGCATCCGCCACTACGTTAGCCTTCCCGGGGTGATAGTGGATATCACAATCGTAATCCTTGATAAGTTCCAACCATCTTCGTTGCCTCATATTAAGATCTTTTTGTTCAAAAAAATATTTGAGGCTCTTGTGATCCGAGAAGATTGTACACTTCACCCCGTATAGGTAATGTCTCCATATCTTCAAGGCGAACACGACCGCCGCCAACTCAAGATCGTGGGTTGGGTAATTATTTTCGTGTTGCTTAAGTTGCCTTGAAGCATAGGCAACGACTTTACCCCTTTGCATTAGTACACACCCAAGACCCTGATGGGAGGCATCGGTATATACCACCAAATCATCTGTTCCATCCGGTTATGTCAATACAGGAGAACTTGAGAGTTTTTCTTTCAGTGCCTGAAACGCCTTTTCTTGTTCTTCACCCCATAAAAACTTCTCACTTTTCTTCGTTAACTTTGTCATAGGCGAGGCTATTTTGGAGAAATCCTGAATAAATCTCCTGTGATAACCAGCCAAGCCCAAAAAGCTTCTTATCTCGCTTGGATTCTTCGGGGGTACCCAACTCATTATTGCCTATACTTTGGATGGGTCCACATGAACGCCGTCCGCATTGATTACATGACCCAAAAATTGTACTTCTCTAAGCCAAAAGGCGCATTTTGAGAACTTTGCATATAACCTTTCCTTGCGGAGCGTCTCCAGCACATCACGTAAGTGTGAAGCATGCTCTGATTCACTTCGGGAGTACACTAGTATATCATCAATAAAAACGATTACATACATATCAAGCATAGGCTGGCACACCCGATTCATTATATCCATAAATGTAGCTGGCGCGTTTGTTAAGTCGAAGGACATCACTAAGAACTCGTAATGTCCATACCGCGTTCGAAATGCAGTTTTCGGCACATCCTTTTCTCGTACCCGCAGTTGGTGATACCCTGATCGCAAATCAATCTTTGAAAACCAGCTCGCCCCTTGTAGGTGGTCGAACAAATCTTCAATTTTGGGTAAGGGGTAACGATTCTTCACTGTTAACTTGTTTAACTCCCGATAGTCGATGCACATTCGCATCGAACCATCTTTCTTCCTTACGAATAATACGGGTGCTCCCCATGGCGAAACGCTTGGTCGAATAAAATCTTTGTCAAGCAGTTCTTGAAGTTGGGTCATCAATTCTTTCATTTCGGTTGGGGCCAACCGATAAGGAGCTTTAGCTACCGGTGCGGCTCCCGGGGTAAGCTCTATTTTAAACTCCACTTCACGTTCGGGCGGAAGCCCCGGTAAATCCTCTGGAAATACAACCGGATATTCATTCACTACTTTTTCATCTTTCAGCTTTGGTACAACTTGATTAGTATCGATCATGTAAGACATATACGCTTTTCCCCCATTCTTTACATACTTGACGACTTCAATAATAGAACAAAATTTCGACTCATCGACCCTATCCCCTTGAATACTTACCCGCTTTCCCTCCGAGGTTACTAATTGGATGACTGTCTTTTCACATTGTATTTCAGCATGATTTTGGGCTAGCCAATCCATTCCCACAACTACTATAAATTCCCCCATAAACATTGGAACAAGGTCTATGCTAAATTCCTCATCTTCAATCAAGATCTTACAGCTTCTACATACGTTATGCAATAGGTAACTTTTGTTATCCGCTACTTCCACTTCTAAAGGTACTAACATCTTTTCAAGCTTAAAGGAAGGATGACATAAAAGTTCATTTGAAACAAATGACCTACTAGCCCCGGAATCAAATAAAACATTTACAGGTATTGACTTTACTAGGAATATACCTGAAGCTACTTCCGGGTGAGACTTTGCTTCTTCAGACGTTATTTGAAACATCCTTCCACAAGCCCTTGATGGCTCCTCTTTCTTTCCTTCTTTCCTAGGCATTTGTTGGAGCTTTGGACATTCAAATTTCATGTGCCCCACTTGATGACAATTGTAACACGTTTTCTGATTGTCGGGACATCTGTAGTACGAATGTCCCTCTTGTCCACACTTGTAGCACCCTTTCTTTCCAAGCAAACATTCACCTGAGTGGTGTTTCCCGCACGTCTTACAAGTTGGAATCCCACTAGTTGTCTTCCCTTTCCTATTTTGGTCTTGATATTTTGCCTTTTTCGATGGGTTTGTGTTGGTAAGCCTCTCAGCCACCCTTTTCTCTCCCCGTTCAACCTGCCTTCTTAACTCGATCTCCCTATCTCTTGCCCAGTCGATTAATTCATTCAATGTTGCACACTTGGAGGGGTTTACGAACTCCCGATATTCAGCCTTTAACATAGCATGATAACGTATGATCTTCAACCTCTCAGTTCCCGCTATCTCCCCACAAAATTTCACCTTCTCAAGGAACTTATTCGTTATTTCATCAATCGTTTCATCTTTTAGTCGAAGACGTAAGAAGTCTTCTTGAATCTTATCAAGTGCGGATTGTGGGCTATGATATTTCAGAAATGGCTCCTTGAACTCTTGCCATGTTAACGTTTGTACTTTGTCATCCCCTAATTCCTTCGAATTTGCGTCCCACCAATCCTTTGCTTGGAGTTGTAGGAGACCCGTTGCAAACATTACTTGATCCTCCACTTCACATCTACTTCTTACAAACACTGCCTCGGTGCTTGAAATCCATCTTTGACAAGCTATCGGGTCAATTTCCCCTTTGTACGGCAAAGGGTTACATGCCATGAATTCCTTGTACGTGCACCTTCGAGTACTTTTCTTTGTTTGTAGTTCACTAATCATCTCCTTTAGTTCTTCCACCTTGGTCGTTAGTAGATTATCGACTACTCCCAATACTTGACCTTCCACCTCTTGAGCTAGTCGGGAAATACTAGCTTCAATTGCTTTCTCAACTTCTTCCACAATCATTGTTCTCATTTCATTTCGGCGTGCTTCATCGTCATCATTTACATTCACCGTATCAGCCATCTACATAAAACATTCATTACATTCATTAGACTTCATTTCATATTTCCCATCATCATGTTTTAACATCATTTTATCATGACACATTCCATTCATCATTCATACTTCATGCTTTATCGTCATTGACGATTGCATCGTATCATACCGATCGAATCCTTTAGTCATAACAAATTTCTTTCTCATCATTCACATGTACCTTTCTTTCATCATTTGATTATCGTATTTGCTTTAAATATTATTCACAAGGCCTTTAAAATCAATTGGAACAAGTCCCGTACACAAACTCATCAAACAAAAAAAATTTCGGAAACATAGGGGTGCTCGCGTGGCGCGAGGGTCTGCTTGCCCTTCCGATGCCAGCAACGTCGCGCTACGCGACGAACTTGGGTCACGGGGGTGGCGCGACGCGAGCAGCGAATTTCGACAGAATGTTTGTTGTTTGCTGCTGTTGATGCCCAGCTCTAAAAAAAATTCTCAACATAAGTCTTAAAAACATCATATCTCAAGTTCTACAAGTTCGTTTTGCCCGATTCTTTTCCTACGCGTCCGTAATTTAATTGCGGACCCGTTTAGCATATTCATTAGCAATATGACTCGGTTTAAGAACAAATAACCTATAAATCCCATTCTATTTCTAACTACAACATAATGAATTTTACAATTTACTTACTTGCGTAGCGCTTCGGAACAAACACACCTTATACGAGCTTCTAGTTTGAGTTCAAGCATTTGACCCAAATACTTGAATCCCTCAAACTTCGGCTCTGATACCAACTTGTGGCATCCACTTTTCTATAACGATCAAACATAGAAGATTTTTAACAAAAATTGGGCATGACCCATTCGTAATATAAACGTTTCCCTGTTTTTACATTATAATTCAAAAATCAACCCAAGAGATTCAAACGTTCTGAAAACACTTACTACTATTCTAGACATACGGTTAACATTTACATTAACAAAATGATTTTCGACCCATAAGTAAAAGATAACATAGCCCGGAAGCGCAAAAAGGGCAATTTAGTGTGTTCGTCCGAGCTCGCCAACTTCAAACATGAGATTTACCTAACATGCACAACATTAAACATTAGTTAATTCACAATGCTAAAACAAAATCCATAACATACCTTACATACATTTAATAAACCCATTAACAAATTACCAAATCATTGACAAATCTTGTTTATAACATTCTTTTTATTAAACAACTCTTCCATTAACTTTCTTTCATTTCTACATCCCGATACATTCATACATCCATATCATTCGACCCATTCATAATGAGCCCATATTCAAAAGTCCACATTAATCGTCGTGCTTGTCCTAATTTACCCATTTCTAGCGGGTAACCCTTATCATACATGCTTAGAGTAACATATCATTATGGCCCGTTTACAACATGTCATTACTTAACCATTTCATAATCCTACTTTCCATACAACTTTATATCCCACTTGAGTGGTCATTATACATCCGACACTATTGTGACGCTTATTTCGTTTTCTAACATATAACATATCATCATTTGAACCAATAACAACACATAACTCAACATTTAGGATTTATAACTAAACCTTCATCCGAAGAACAACATAAAAGGGGAATTAAGTTCATAAGAACTTACCGTGATCCTGAGCTCCTTATGCCTTGGAGTGACTTGCTCGTTCTTCCTTCTTATTTCCTGAACATCATAACTTTATTCACTTAGCTCCCATTACTTTCACATTCTTTATTATCGAGTACGATATTTATAATTTACGTACATTCCCACCATGATTACATCTCATCAAATTAGCCAATTTTCATACAAAATCATATCTAAATTCATTTAAACATTTCATCAAACACATGGTGTGCATACTATCTACAAGGCATGATGTACAAGTAGTTATAACATGTCCATCCTATCTCATCAATGGTTAATCTTAATCTTTCATAAATAATAATCATTACCCTAATCCATAACGTACTATTTTGACTATGAACAAATGGTTCCAAATCAATTATTCATAACAATTTCATCAATCAACAATCAAATTAACATATAAAACTTCACAAATGCTAAACATTACTTGACATGCAAGTGGGTTTTGCCCTAATCATGCTCATATTCGAAATTTAGCATCTAATGATGTCTAGACCTTCATAGCAACCATTAATCATACTGAATTTTGTATTACATTCACGAATTACACAAAACCCACATAATCAAACATCATCAAATCATGAAATTTCACTTACTTGAGATCAAGAACACTTAGATAATCAGGATTCTTAGCTCCTGCATTCGATTCTTCAATAATCTGGCATTCAATTGATGGAATTTAGTGATTTAGGGTTTTGTGAGGGAAGGAGTCCCCCTCCTGGCTTCTCACGATCGCACCCCCACCAGACTTGTCTAGTTTCTTTTTTTTTTTATCATTTTACAACATTATTTACACATCTAGTCCCTCATCATTTAATCCCCATTCTCTTTAGTACTTTACCTTCTAACTTAACCATCTTTCTTTACTAATTTTTTTTGACATAATCCTATATATATTTTTATTAAAACATCACTACACATTATACTTTTAAGTCATGTGAGAATTTGGGGTGTTACAAACAGCCAACTATGTTCACGATGCGAGATACAACATGAATCGGTAGACCACCTTATTTGCGGCTGTGCATCATCAAATGCAGTTTGGAAAAATATATTCGTCTGGTTGAAGCTATCAACGGCAACTGAATTCCTAGGCTGCAGAGAGGCTCTAGAATACGTCAATGGTTTAGTAGGATCGAACGAATGGAAGAAAATCATTAGCGTAGTGTTTCAGACGACTATGTGGAATATTTGGAAGGCTCGGAACGAAAAGGAGTTTGAAGGCAACTTACGAACCAGCAATGATATAGTGGAAACGATAATGGCGGACAGCTTCATTTGGCTAAAAAGTAGATCAAAATTCCAGGATATTGTATGGGAACGATGGGCGGATTTCAATATTCGAGATATAGTGAGATAGTGTAATAGCGGTGGGCGTTGTACGTTTTATTTTGCTTGTTTTTTCTGTTTTGTACTTTTGGTTTTTATAGCATATGCTGGCCCTGTTCTATTAATCATAGAATCTTACCGTTCAAAAAAAAACTAAAACCTTTATAATTATATGAAAAGGACTATATATAAGTACTAGATAGACTCGTGTGTTGAATAAATAAAATATATCAGGTAAATAAAAGCTGATAAATACCATATAAAATTTATTAAATTCACCCATAATAAAAAAAAATATCAATTTCTTTCTTCATAACTTAAAAGAAAAACATAATAGCTTTGAAATAAATTGACATAAAAAAGAACCCGGCCAATCTATACCTTATAATAAAACAAAACAAACTTAAGCCACATGGCATTTGTTTAAGCCATTACTTGCCACGTGGCATATGATGAATCCCTCTTTTTCACAATTGACCGCCAATTCCAATTGCTCCTCACGCATCTCTTCTTTTCCTCAATGTTTCTTTAACCTATATAAAGCAAGACGTCTTCTCTCATACTCTTTGTGGATTAGGGTTTTTTTGTTTCCATTGTTCCTCTTCATCAGATAATCCCTCATTCGCATTCTGTTTGGAGAAAACCTAGCCGCAGACCATGGATTCTCATCTTCATCTTCAAGGTATTCGATTTAGGGTTCCGATTGGGATTATGACGGTGACTCGGTTTATACTTAATATTATGATGGTGATCTCTTGATCTAAATCGACTGATATGGTAAATCAAATTTGTTTTTTGTAGATTTATATCTTAAATTTTGCAATACTTATTGAAGAATCTTGATGTTATAATCAGACGAACTATGGTTTCTCTTCATCTCTCTGCTCTACTTCTTCACTCATTCAATCCAACCTTCTTCATCAAAAAGGTTTGATTTATCATTTTTATATCTCAAAATCATTGCTGATTTACTTTTATTTAGTAACTAATCTTTGGTATCTCTCTGTCGTTCATTAAGTCATCGCTACCTTCGCCGTATTTTTGTCTGGATTTGTCCCCCGATTGTAGGTACGACTCCTTTTACCTATACTAAATCTGATGCTTGATTATTCTACTTTTCTTTTTTTGATTGTAATACCTTTTTGATTTAGGGTTTTAAACCAAAAGTTGTCGGGTTCTATGAAAAAGTTGTATGATTAGCTGTATGAAAAATTTGTAGGGTTTTAGTAATGGCTGACTTGGAATTAAGTAGTTTTCATTATATGTGAATGTACTACAATAACATGAAACTATGATTGGAGGTTGGCGGAGCGAATTGTTGGTACTTCATTCCAAGCCGCAACCGACAACCACTCATCTTGGCATGGTGCTGATGCACAAGGTCAATTTTGAGTCATTTCATTGTTTATGTGATTATACTCTATTTAAATCTGTTTTAACTTTTGAGTCATTTCTCCTAATTTACATTGAAGTGGAAATAGCCATGGCACATCATGCTTTGTGCTTCTACAGTCTAGAAACCACAAGGCATATATCAATGATTAGTGTGAGTTGTTTTAACTTTTGAGTCATTTCTCCTAATTTACATAGGAGTAGTTTTTAGTAATGATTTTATTCAAAATTATATGTATCCTTGATAAATTGAATACCTGTAGTGTTTTAATGTCAAATGGGTCATATAAAAATGTTTGTGAAAAGGGAAACAAGTAGGCTGGTGAAATTGGTTAAGGTGGTTCAAAGCCATTTTTTTGTCTCAAGCGGGTGAAATAATAATATTTGAAAAGGGGATTTGTTGAAATGGGTTGAACGAGTTGAAAGTACTTCAAATTCTATTTAAAATGTTTGCAAACGTTTGTGTTGTTTGATTTAAAGATATAGATGATCATTGTACTTGTATTGTTTCTTTAATTGTACTAATTATGTTAATTTTTTTAGATATCAACCACCATTGCTAGCACGTCAGGTGGTGGTGGCAACTGAATTTGAGTTTGAAGGAGGTATGTCATCTGTTTCATCCATTACGGTAAATTGTTGATTTGGTTTTATGACTTTTAATGCTAAATTGAAATAAATCAAGCCACTTTCATATATATATATATATTATTTAAAAGTTACTACAACTTTATGCTAACATAAAGGAAGGGGATACGTAGAGAGCAAAATAAAAAAAAGTGATGTTGCTGCTCTTACCAACATACTAATTTCCCATGATTCTATGATATAAGTGATTTTAATATTTATCTTTTATAAATTTATAAATTTTAGGGTAAGGCCTTCCAAAGAAATACGCTGCTCAAGAATTTAAGGTTAGGAAATTGCTGGCACGGGTATGCAATACAAATACAACTAGGATATTCTTAAAAATAAAATGTAAAAATATAGATAGTATCGTTTATTATGTTTAATATCTAAAATCGTTCCTTTACATATGATACAGAACTCATTTGTGTGAAAGTTTTGATTAGGGAGGTAGAAGAAGAGAAGGAAGGGTTTATGGCCAAACTACAGGTGAATTACTCCAGCTTAGTGGTTAACTTATTATTAGAGGTGGCAAAATAGAAGGATGGGATAATGGGTCAAGACATGTTTTAGGGGATTTCAATAAGCATGAAATGTAGCTAAAGATACTGACGCATTAGCTAAGGCCGAGTAGAAAGGGACACATTAGCTAAGTATTAATAGGATCCAGATGCTTTATAAGTCTCTTTATATCTCACACGTTAATATCTCAATTTCTTTATATGATTTTAATTAAAGATTAGTCATTAATAATTAATCTTTAGAACTAACGTGCATTTGGCTAAGATCACTGGGTATTATAACATGTACAAGAGGAATATTTAGATGATCTTAAATTGGTGAATGTAATAATTTTTGCTGGGGAGGAAAACAATGGGTTGGATCAAATTTGAATTGACCAGATCCGGGTCGGGTTTGTAATAGGCAAGAATTAATCAACTAAATAAAAATAAATAAAATCCAGAAAAAAAAATGATGAAACAAAATAAATATTATAAAAAATGTAGCAATTTGGTTGAGGTAAAAACATCTGATTGCTCAAAACTTTCATCTAACGATTGGGCAACTCATTCTACTCACAACAGGTTTGCTTGGGTTTGAAATTCAATAAAAAATAGTGTTGCAGCCGAGTTTATTTATAAAGCTTTACAACAAGATCCTGCTACTAAAGGTGTCCAAAAAGTTGCAATAAATGACTCATGAATTCACCTCATTTATAAATCAAATTGTTCAGCATGTAAGTTTTACACGAAATAGTTGATACAATATAACCAGAATCATTATTACAATGCGAATAATTTGGTGTGTTGTTTAGAAATGAATGTTGTGCGATATTGATTGATTGATCTCTACTATGTCCATAAGTGATTATTGGCTGTAGAGATGGATATTTTTTATTCATACGCTGATGTGAAATTAGAATATATATTGATCATTTTTATTTATGATCTATGTGCAAACAGTTTATCTACTTAGAGGTAGACATTGGGCGATACAAGTGACAAGAAGATTAAGCGAGCATAATCTATAATGGATAGCGGAAGTATGCAACATCGGACGAGCTTGAAGGAGAAGAATTGGTGTTGAGAGTGACAAGTGGTGATTAGATACGAATGAAGCTGCTTAAGATGATTGATCGAGTATTGCAAGGATCTGTGTGCTTAGATTGGAGGCTGCTGGCATGTTGAGGTTATCCTCTTCTGTTTTCGTTTTAAACTTTAGCACTCTTCAACTTATATTCTTTTTTTAGGTATGTAATCTCATAATGGCATGCGTCTATAGTGCGGCTACGAGCCAGACGAGACGCTGGAATTTTTTATGTACAATGGATATTTTATAATGTACATCAAAGTTGTAAATTACATTACATTTTATAGACATTTGTTAACTGTAGCCATGAAGATATGATGGAGCAATGTTCATTGGTGTTTATATATATATGACAACCGGCTAAAAAATATTTATAAAATGCAGAGATACTGAATTATCACAACCAACTAACATTTGGCATGTATGGAGGATGAGAAATAATGTGGTCTTTAATTAAACCCAGGTGTCCATGGCTAAGGTTGTCGAAGAAGTGAAGATCATGGGGTTTTTGTGGATAATGAATTGCTCAAGTAAAAGCATAATATAATATAATTTAAGAACATACAATATAACATTTTGTATCGGTTTATGAAACATTTTTTAACTGAGATCTCATTAAGAATTAAAAGGTAATAAGCTTTACACGAAAACTATGAATACACATGGAGACAAAGTTAGGATACTGATGAAACGGAACAAATAAATTATTGTGGGAAGTGAAAGAAGATACTAACGAGTTTCAAAATGTTGTTTATGTACCTTTTATTATTGAAAACTAAATTTTCCTAACCCGGGATGTTCCCGGCTTGAATTGGACAGGTTTGGAATGGACGCAAAATGCCAAATAATTTTTTTTCAGCTTACATTATAAGGCGGGGTCCATCATAATAATTCTAATAATTTTTGAAAATGTAGGCTGCGTTGGAAAATGGCAGAACTTCAGACGATGGCAGAACTTCATGCTGCAAGCTGGGTTGGAAAATGGAGCTGAGTTCTTGCTGCGATATTATAGGGTTCAAAACACGTTGCGAATTCTTAATCCGAACCCCTAGGGGATGTATCTATTGACAGATGGCGTCAGAAGTAAACAATTAATATCGTTACCAAGCATGTCGTATGTGTGGTAACAGTTCTGGAACAACTATTACTATATATGTTTTGTTTACAAAAACTTAATGTGTAACGAACATTATGTCGATGTACTTTTGGGACGTGCTCAAGTGTCTCAAAATATTAGGCTTAACAAATCAAAGTTTAACGGTTCTACGTTTAAATTATTTTATGTGTTTAGTTGGTGTTTAGCCACCCGCGAAAGTCGCGGGGTCTAGAGTTGGTCTGTACTTCAAACAACAAGTTTTCACCCACGGTTAGGTGTATGTTGCTTTATCCAGAGTAAAAACCAGACAAAGAGTTAAACTTTTGATTTTGGATAACGACGGCAAACCTACTAATAAAACGACAAATATAGTTTATAAAGAAGTATTTAGTGATTTGTGATTTTCATGTACTCATTTATCTATAATTTTTCATTTCAGTATCATTTTTATACGTTTATGTTGAAAAGTTCTTTCAGCACAAAGTTCATCTCAATGTCAGTAGATATTATATGTTTGTGTTAAGCCACCCGCGAAACTCGCGGGTTCTTAGACTAGTATATCATAGATAATAATTGTTAATTATCATTATATACATGAGTTAAAACTTACATTTTACACAACTTTATACTATAAAGTTTAACGACTTCATTTCATTAGTTTTTTTTCTTTCGATTGCTATACCAAAAGCCGATACCATAACAAACCAAAATAATATCGATCGTAGCTCAATTCCCGCCACATCTTCCATTAGTTATTACTTTGAATTATATTTGTTATTGTTGATGATTAAAGAGGCTAATATTTATTGTTTCAGAAATAATCTTTTTTAAAACAACTCATAATCCTAATCTACTCTTATTAATCATCTATAAATCATGACAAACATAGGATTTAACTATGAAAAACGTTAGTCTTGAAACAATAAATATTATATCTTTATCTTTATCTACTAGAATCCTAAGGCTATCGTAATTGTATACTATTATTGTATACTATTAATAGAGAAAGTAAATGAATAGAGAAAGTAAATGAATAATGAAACTAAATGAATAGTAATTATTTGTTTTAAAAGATTTTTTTATATGTATTGTTTAATGGTTTTTTATATGTATTATGTGGTTTTTTATATATCTTATAAAACTTGCGTTTGTTTTTTATCCATGTAAATCACGTGTCAGTATTTTTCGGTTATATCTAGATTTTTTCTTTATGGGTTGTTATAACGAGTGTAGGTGGCATAACAAAACAAACCAATACCGATCAAATTCCCGCTGTGTTGGTATAATTTTGATCATATCATTATTTTTTTTAGTTTTTTCTCTATAAGTTGTTATAACAAGTGTCAGTACCGAAGTTAAACGAACTAATACCCACCTACGGCGTAACGCGAGAATTTAAGGCGCAACGCGCGGATTTCATAGCACTAGTTGGTGTTTATTTCACCCATTTCTATAAACCATATGTAGTTAAATAACACTCGTACATAATTAAGCAAAAGATGCTACATATGTTATCAAAAGATGCGGTCCCCTTCTTTAACCGCATCTTATAGGTGTTTGAAAAAAGATTTATGTATGTTTTGAAAAAAAGAAAAGAATGAGCCAAAAGATACGGTTCTTATATAACCGCATCTTATGCCTGTTTTGAAAAAAAAAAATCATTAACACTATCATATATTAATCCAATAATTTTTAGTAGAGATTAATAAGATGCAGCAATTAGCCATTGAGGCTTTGGCTTAGCGGTAGAGGAAAAACACTTTAGGTGTGTAAATAGAAGAAGGTCATGGGTGCAATACCTGAGAAGTGTAACATTTAGTCGTTCAAAAAATACATTAATTAATAATAGAGTAAATTGCAAAAATCGTCCCTAAGGTGAGGGCATGTTTGCGATTTTCATCCAAAACAACTTTTTTGTACAATACAGTCCTTCACTTTTGGTATTTTTTTTGTCATTTTCATCCAAATGTCTAATTTGTTTTATTTTTTCTATCAAACATTTGGATGAAAAAGGTAAAAAATCACAAACCTCAAGGACGATTTTAGCAAAAAAGCCATACTTTTGGATGAAAATGACAAAAAATCCCAAAAGTGAAGTACTATATGGTACAAAAATGTTGTTTTGGATGAAAATGATAAACATGCCCAGACCTTAGGGACAATTTTGGCAATTTACTCTTAATAATATTAATAATAAATTTAGGGTAAATTACACTTTTCGTCCTTTATGTTTGCATCAGATTGCAATGGATAACCTTTAACTTCAATAATTGCAGGTACAGTTCTTTATTTGCAAAACTTATTACACTCTAGGTCCTTTAATCCTAACTTGGTTACTTTTCATGGTTAAATCTAGTCATGTGCGATGCACATGAGGGTATAATCGTCTTTTTATCTATTTATTAAAAAAATAATAACAAAACATTAATCCATATATGTGTGTTAACCCTCTTCAAATCACCCCATTTATACACTACTAGAAAACATGGTTTTTGTCATGTAATTTTTAGTTACAAAATGTTAGCAATTTCCTTATTGTCACGAGTTTGCCATCGAAAATACCGTGACAAAAACACCCGTGTCAATTGCCCTAATGCCACCAAATTGCCACCATCTTTATATTTTGCTACCTTATTTTTCCACCACAAAATCGGTCAAAATTATTTGCCACCGCTTCATGTTTGCTACGCTCCGCCTTGTTTGCCACTGTAACACCTCGAAAATTCACGTCCTTTAAGGTATTGACACGTGTCATAAGCTTGAACGTGGGAAAGTATACTTTAGAGGGACTAAAGTTGACAAACATAGAAAGTACGTGAAAATAAGGGTTCAAAATGTCAACAATGGATAAATATACTTTACAATAACCCTACATGATGTTTATACCCTTAGACGGATAAATTATGGATCATACGAAGCCAAAAGTGAGAGATTACAAACGACAGGGGTTAAATGTGTCAACATGTTTAAGTTATGCCACTGAGTGACCTGTTGACAAACCCGAAGCTTTGTAACGGTTAATTATGCTCACTAGAATGCACGATATAAATTTCATAAAGTTTCGTTATCGTATGAGCAAGTTGTGATCAAATTCGTTTACAAGGGTTAAAAGCGTTAACGTTGAAAGTTTGGACTTTTCGGGTGACAATAAAGTTAACGGGGGACTAAACAAAATAGGTAAATGTCTTGGAGCCCTTATATGTCAAATTAGAGGGTCCAATGTGCAAAATAAAGGTTACTTGACCTTTCGGAAGGGCCAAGAGACACTTATGCAACAAATGGAAGATGTGAGGGCTGATCATAAGCCCTGCGCATCGTAGGCATACATGCCCTACGATGCGCAGGCATGTGCCAGCGACCAGAATTGTTGCTGTTGGCTGTTATGCGCGTGGGAGTGACTTTTAAACGTTTTTCCTCATCTCTCTTGACCCCTAAACACCCCCTAGAACACTAGGACACATGTTGGGATGTTGTGGTAAATGCTAGACTTTGTTGTCAACACCTTATGGTGATTGAATTCACTATAAATAGAGTCTTAAGTTGCAACACATTCTTCACACTTCACTTGTGCAATTGAGGAGCCTTTCTGGAACTTCAAAGCAGGCACAAGACCTTCCTAATCAAGCTTAGGACTTCAGTAAGTTTTCTAATCTTTCCTTAGTTTAAGTTTTATCTTAGTTTAGCTTAAAAGTCAACCGTCGTAATTAAAGGTTGACTTAACGATTAATCACTAATGGTCCAGTGATTAGTCGAATCAAAGGTAGTTATAAGTTGGTAATTATGTGGGCTTTAAACCCTTAAAAGGGCATCCACTGATTCCCATCCTAACTAGGTCATTTGTCGAGTCAAAGATGATTAGAAAAAGTCAACAGAAATGTAATCTTTCGTTTAACGCATAATTAACAAGGTAAAAGGCGTGTAGCCTATTTTATCATTCATATAACTTGATAATAAGCATAAGAACTTGTCTAAGCTTGTTTGATTCGACAACTTTCCATTGTGAACCGATTCGGAACCGAAAGTCGCAAAGCTTTGACTTTTGCTTTGACTTCAGTTCTGACCCGCTTTAGTATGATTTGGAAATGCCTTAGAGTTTCCTTAGGACCAGGCTACATGTTAGCATAACCTTCTGTGGTTGGTTCATTGTTTGACCCATTCGTTTACGCGTTTCCGTTAATTGCTCATATGTTGACCATTATGCCCTTATTACCTTAAAACGTGATTTATGAAAATGTAAAAGTGTAGAAACCTTAATTAATGATATATAGACTTGTATGCAAAGTTTGACATCAGTTCGAATCGTAGAATAAGAGTTATGCTCATTAGCGTAATTACGGTGCTTTATGTTAATAAAATGGCGTAATTAGCGTATAGCCTAGTTAAACATACTTTTTGATACCAAATCTTTTACCCACTGATGTATTATATTATTTTGGGATTTTTAAAGATTTTTAATTAATTTTAGGCTGAGCGTAACTCATAGTCGTAGGCTTAATTCGGTAATTGTCGGTTTTGCCCTTACGGGCCATAAAATGAGTTTTACACATCTAAACGACTCCAAACCTTTTGCTACTGATTAGTTATGATAAATAAATTATTTTAAGCCTTCTGGAAATATAAAAATATCAGATTTAAGTATCGAACCCGGTAATGGCCTTTAATCGCCTAAATTAGCGTTTTTAACGCATGGTATGTTTTAAAATCATATTGGACATACCCGGGTTGATACCTACTGATATAAGGGGAAAATTATAATATTTCAACAGTAAGCAAAGGTTGATAAACTCAGACTTCAGTTTTGAGCTTTTCGGCTTATGTGAAATTACCAAAATACCCCTACGGGGCCTAGTATGGTTAAAAATGATAAGTTTCACATACATGCTTTAACCTACTGATGTAACTTAGCAAATTGAGTATATTTGCTTATTACATCAGACCTGTAACTCAGTTGAACATCTAAACGCTTTTACAAACTTTAAAATGACCAAACTACCCCTACGGGGCATAGTTTGTGTTTAAATTAGTTCGGGGCATAATGAAAGACATCCTACTGATGTCCCAACATATTTGAAGCATATTAACTTAGGAAACCTGTATATGGCTCTTACGGATACCCGTTATGCTTATTACGCGTTCGGTTCGGTTTATGTAACAAGTTTACATAAATTAGCCGAAACGGGTCAAACCTTATCGGTTTTATCTCAAAATCCAGAATGTGTTTAGTTTACCCATATTATACAAGTCTCCAGACTTGTCGGGTCTAAATCACATCCTATTCCGGTCTTCTCTTAATCATGTGTTTTGAACCGTAAACCTTTCCTTAAAACTAACCGGTCTAAGTTACGACTTAAATAAGACCCGTTAGGAATTTAATAGGTTAATAAAACCTTCGTTCCAGATTAAGAGCCCAAGTAGAAGTACTTGTGCTTGCTGATTAAGATATACGGCTGAGTGTAAATTGCATTGCTAGCTCAGGTAAATACTTTTAACTTATTTTCCCTTATACGGGCTTGGGATACGATATTATAAAAATACCGCTTGGTCGGGTGTAGAAACCTTTTAATCGGAGATGATTAAATTGCATAATCCCGTTTTAATCTGTATTGATTGATAACAAATAACATTGGGGGTTAATGACCGTGTCCTGGATATCCTTGGCTCATTTTAAAAAGTGAATGGCCACGACGTAAGCACAAGGTGTAGGCAAAACACCTCCTGTTGCATATGTATAACGTATACTCACTCGTAAGGGTATCTTCTTGTGAGATTATATTTGTGGTGTGTTGATTAATCTTGTCCGGCTTGTATTGTATAATCACCGGCCCTAAATGTTGGACAAGCATGTAAATCGGATACAAGATTTTTATTAATAAAATTGTCCCAAGTATAAAAGATTAATTTTGCCTCTGTGCATTTTAATCAATGTGTCAAGATATTTTGTGCCGTTTGCACTCGAATCACTTTTCAAACTCTTTTTCCAAAATGAGTCAGTTAATTGTATTTATCAGTGTAAACTGACGTATTTTCCAAAAGGTTAAGTGACAGGTACTATGCGTAATTGGCTGGGAGCTCAGGGCGTCACTAGGGAATCTTGCAAGTTCTAGATGCCTAAAGTCTGTTGAACAGTTTTCTTTTATTGATCCGCCTGTGGACCCTTTACCTTCCGTTGTAATACTTTGACGTTACTTATATTCGGAATGTAATATATTTATCTTTTGCTTCCGCTGTGCATTATTATATTGTGTTGTTTGACCATGATGTTGCCAACCACGTCACGATACTCCCCCACCGGGCCCACCGGTGACACGTGGAAAATCGGGGTGTGACAGGTTGGTATCAGAGCCAACATTGAGTGAATTAAACACTAGCCTTATGTGTTTAATCTCAATGACACAGTAGCACATTCCTTGATCTTCTGAGTCTAGACTTAACATAGGAATACTTTCAATTCTAATCTGGAAATTTTTACTTCCAAATTTTTATATATATTGGATACGTCGCCAAGCGAAGAAGCTGTATTAGAAATTCTCCACAATCTGGAGCCCTGAAATGCTGAGCTTCGTAGCGCGGCTGGAATGAAATGAGCATCCAAGGAGAGAGCATTCAGAAATAACTCGAAGAAGAAACTCCTTTTGCTGAAGATCGTTTCCTTAATAGTCCTTACAAGGACATATTTATCTTTCAGTCCCTTCAAGGACACATTATCCCTTCAAAGACCCGCTTAGGGAAACTTTGTACTTTTATTTTCATATAATGGATTGATTAAATTAAGTTTTCATTCTAAACATGAAATATGAAATGAATGGAAAATAACATCCCTTAGAAGGGAAGTGCCTACGGGCTATAATTAACGTCCTCTGAGACTAAAGACGGTGGTAGCCTACAGCTCCCTGTCAAGAAAAGTTGATGAACTTTGATTCACACCTAAATGCCTCGATCCCAGACGATCATGGCTTATAAATTAAACTTGTCCACGTGACTAAGCCTTTTGTGCTATTACTAAATGCCTCGATCCCAGACGATCATGGCTTATAAATTAAACTTGTCCACGTGACTAAGCCTTTTGTGCTATTACTAAATGCCTCGATCCCAGACGATCATGGCTTATAAATTAAACTTGTCTACGCGACTAAGCCATTTGTGCTATTATTAACTTATAAATCAGGATTTATGATAAAAATCCTGAATAAAATAAATATCCTTCCTTCCCTGCCAGTAGGCATTTTAAAAAGAATCTTAAAGGTGAAACCTAGCCTACGCGGCCAAGATGGTGAAACCTACTCAAGAGATTCAAATCCTTGTTAACACCTAAGAACGTGTTAGCACTCTTGACAAATGTGACTCGAGAAAATCACAACAGTCATCCTTATATTAGATTCTTCCAATTTTCTTATCTCGCCTAGTGATTTAGAAATCATGGCTTGTGTCATCCTATAAGTTGCTCACATTATAAACCTCCGATAGTGATGAAGTGCCTACGGGCTAAACTTGTGGTCCGATAAGACAACGACAGTGGTGGTCTTTGACCTCCTGTCTAAAAGTGTTGGACCAGGTCCAAGCCTAATAGTCGGTAGGATCCATACGATCTCGACTAATAGCATCTGAGAAGATGATCATATTATAACCATCCCTCTGAAGGGAAATGCCCACGGGCTATATCTATTGTCCTAAAAGACAAAAGACAGTTGAAGTCTACAACTCCCTGTCAAGAGAAGGTAATGAACGTGATTCAAACCTTAATGCCTCGATTCTCTGAAATCATGGCTTACAAAAATTTAGAACTGTCCTTGTGACTAGGCCTTATGCGCCACTTTAATATCCTTAATGTTTTATAACCAGGATAAATTATAATGGAAAATACTAATTAATTATAACTAACAAGTTAACCAATATGGTTTATATTACCATGGTTGATAAATCGTCAAAGATGATGATTCAATAATAATCTCTGAATAAATCATTGTTAATATTTATGTAGCAATCAAGCTACATGGCTGGATTAGATGAAGTTAACAGTCACTTGATGGAGAGCAATGATACTACCAGAATTAATGTAACTGGAGCAGAACTACAGGCAATAATAGATTATGCTGTTACTCGAGCACTTGATCTGCAGTATGATGAGTCAAACGATACCCCTCTAAGACTCTATCTGCGGCTAGTTGTAAGCCCCCTCTTAAAACACATGAGTCAAGGGAGGACGATGTTCATAACTTGTCAAATCAAAGGAGTATTCCGTCTAGACAAGTTGTGTTTCATCAAGAGGCACCAATTAAGACCTGTTCATATAAATATTTTGTCTCCTGCAAGCCCAGAGACTTTACAGGAGAAGAAAGAGCCATCGATTGCATGACATGGCTCGATGAGATGGACGCTGTTGTTGACATCAGCGGTTGTTCTGAGCAAGATGTTGTGAAATTTGTTTCACAATCATTTAAAGGAGAAGCGTTGGCATGGTGGAGATCATTGCTCCAAGCCACGGGGAAAGTTCTACTCTACAACTTATCTTGGGGTCAATTTGTTGCATTAGTCAAGGAAAACTATTGCCCTCAGCATGAAGTAGAAAAGATAGAATCGGACTTCTTGACTTTGGTCATGGAAAATTTGAATTGTCAGGCATATGTGACAAGTTTCAACACTATGTCCCGCCTAGTTCCTTATCTAGTCACCCCTGAACCTAAACGCATAGCGCGTTTCATTGGAGGCCTAGCACCAGAGATAAAAGGGAATGTTAAAGCATCTAGGCCAACCACATATAGGTCCGCGGTGGACTTATCCTTATCTCTCACCTTAGACGCAATCAGAATTAAGTCTGTTAAGGCTTCTGGCGAGAGAAGAAGAGAAAGAAAGGAGGAAAACTCTCATCAAACTAACAAGAAGAAGAAGGGAAGCTCGGGGCGCGGGAAGGATTCCGAGTTTAGAAAGAACTCGAGTCAGTCTGATAACAGACCCAAATGCAATAACTGCAAAAAGCAGCATTTTGGAAAATGTACAATAGACCCACGCGCTAAATTGAGTGGAATTTGCAAGACCAAGGGTCACAAAACCTTAGATTGCAAGGGGTTAAAGAACGCCACATGTTACAATTGTAACGGGGAAGGACACATCAAAACCAACTGCCCAAAGCTTATAAAGAAGCCTGGAGAGGCCAGGAAAACAAACGCATGAGTCTTCCGGGTGAACGCCAGGAAGGATAACTATATAGCAGGTACTTTTCCTTATCAAGCAGTTTATGCAGAAATTTATTTGATGCTGACACATGTGATTCAATAATGAACAATCACTGTTGAGAACTGTTGTCTCCGTCTTAGTAGGACTTCGGTCATTTTATACGAAGTAGAAATTGGCCGATGATACTTTAGAAAACGCTCCAACAAACCTTAGATGGATATTTTATATCTAAATAGGAATCACTCTTTTGGCAAGCTTTCAAGCTACCTAAATTCTTTAATATAATAAAGACAGATGTGTCGTTTCGATCCTCTGTCAGAAAAGTGATGGACTAGGTCCAAATCTTTAATGCCACTGATGGTCTTTTACGACCTAGGCTAAGTAATATTAATATATTATAAATAACGTTCATTAAGAATGTTAGTGCTAAAATAGCCTGTATAGGTTATTGACACCATGGTTAGTATATATTAAGGCCATCAGAATAAAAAAAAATAGTAGTTGTTGGATTTCAACTAAGAAATTGTTTTATTGGTATTAGGAACCAATATCGAGTATGGCAAACTCGGATAAGACAACAGTCAATCGCGCCATTAATGACGCGACGCAGACTAATGATGCTGAAATTGTAAACCTTAAAATTTCCAAAGATGTTCTTCAAACTATGATAGACGCAGCCGTTGGAAAAGCTGTGAAGAGAGCTGTGAAAAAGTTAAAGGAGCCCCATGCTGCTCGGTCCAAATTTTATTTAGGACCACATTTCCTCACTCGTAAGAAGGATCTCGTTCATGCCTCTGATGCAAAGGATGAACTAAAAAGGAAAAGGGAGGTAGATAACTCCCAGAGTTCTAAGAAAAAGAACAAACAAAAGTCCAACGAGAAACCTGTATGCAAGACATGCAAGAAGCGCCATTATGGGAAGTGCAGGTTCGAATCAACATCCCAGTCGCAGCCTAGGGCTTGTGGGATCTGCAAGGCTAAGGGACATAAAACGATGGACTGTAAGGACATGATGAATGCGGTCTGCTTCGGCTGTAATGAGAAGGGCCACATCAAGACTACGTGCCCTAAATTTGTCAAAGGAAATGCGGCTGAGGAAGTAAAGCCTAAAATTGAAAGCGCCTAAAATGCCTAAGCTAGTCCATAAATAATGTCAACAGGTACATTCCTTGATACTTTATCAGTGATTTAGACGCTAAGAGTTTTTATTTTGGTTCGGATACCAGTAAATCCTTCGTAAACTATAAATATAACAAGTTTTTAAAACTTTTCACAAGGACCCTATATATATTAAGTGTAAGGTAAAACTTACAAGTAAAAAAAAAAATTTACCAGAACTAGTTTTCTGTTCCCTTAAGAAATTGATAAGTCGCAAAAATGGTGATATTGGCCGTCCCCGGAATCGAACCTGGGTCTAGGCCGCACCCTTTCGCGCGCCTAGCCAACTGAGCTAGGTGCCTAGTTTGTGAAACTTCCATTATTAATTAAATATAAGCACTTGTACAATAAACTTCCTTATCATTTATCAATGATAATTTCCGCTAAGTGTCCTGTTTTTAATACAGGCAATAATAAATCTTCATGAACCATAAACTTAGCAAATTTTTTTTTATCATCCACAAGGTATAACTACCAAGGAAACCATGGTAACCGATTCTTATAAATCGGCAAGGAATCCTTTCGAAAATCTAAGAGCACTCTTTCTTTGCATAGAGTACGACAACATATGTTACTTTAATTATTTTTCTCATTGTTTTCTATCGCCTGTGAATGCCAAACTAGGTTTGATTAAAGTGTCATATGAGGATTGGCGTATCCTAGTGTGTCCCATAGATTATTTCCATGTCTGATCAGCATGGAGGTTTAATACATGGAACCCCTAAGATATCCCAAGGATCATATTGTACTAAAGTCGACTAGTAGTATTCAAGGAAGATATCCCAAAATGGAAATTTTTTTTTCCAAGTAAATGTTCCCGATTAAGAAATTCGAGGACTTATAACATAAAGGTGTCACTCATTTGGCACGGACAATGATGGATGAACTGGAGCCTGAGATATGGAAAATCTCTGTAGCCTCCTTGAATCTTGAGTATCTTCTCATAAGTTTTCCCTACTTACCTCCTGGAAGGCATAGTAGAATTAGATTTGTATCGCGCCGTGGTCTGGAGTATTGTGAAAACTCCATATTGACTATGGAATAAACGAAACCTTGATTAAGTAGGTTTTAAGACATAGGCTCATATAGCCTGACTCAATATTCTGAGGGTTTTATGTTATTAAATAAGAAAGACGGTTCATTTTGATTATGCATACATTACCGCAATCCTAATTAGGCAACGATTAAGAATTTGCCATCAGCTACACAGGATCGTCGAATTGTTCGACTAACTGTAAGAATTAGCTATTCCGTAAGATTAATTTTGAGCAATGGTTGGAATAACCATCTGACCTTAAGATAAGCTTTTCTATAATAGTTGATATAGAAGTATCAAGGCTGCTCCTTTAGAGACCTTGTATAAATGAAATGTTAAACATCTGTTGTTAGGACAATAGATTGGTAAGTCCAATATTCAGGATCTGAAAGTTGCATTGGAAACAACAAATAAGATCATACAAATTCCTAATCATCTGTAAGCTGCCATTATTAGGCAGAGGATATTCCCTTTATTTCGTAAATCTCGGGTCGAGATTTCTTTTAAGGGGGTGAGGATGTAACACCTCGAAAATTCACGTCCTTTAAGGTATTGACACGTGTCATAAGCTTGAACGTGGGAAAGTATACTTTAGAGGGACTAAAGTTGACAAACATAGAAAGTACGTGAAAATAAGGGTTCAAAATGTCAACAATGGATAAATATACTTTACAATAACCCTACATGATGTTTATACCCTTAGACGGATAAATTATGGATCATACAAAGCCAAAAGTGAGAGATTAAAAACGACAGGGGTTAAATGTGTCAACATGTTTAAGTTTAGCTTAAAAGTCAACCGTCGTAATTAAAGGTTGACTTAACGATTAATCACTAATGGTCCAGTGATTAGTCGAATCAAAGGTAGTTATAAGTTGGTAATTATGTGGGCTTTAAACCCTTAAAAGGGCATCCACTGATTCCCATCCTAACTAGGTCATTTGTCGAGTCAAAGATGATTAGAAAAAGTCAACAGAAATGTAATCTTTCGTTTAACGCATAATTAACAAGGTAAAAGGCGTGTAGCCTATTTTATCATTCATATAACTTGATAATAAGCATAAGAACTTGTCTAAGCTTGTTTGATTCGACAACTTTCCATTGTGAACCGATTCGGAACCGAAAGTCGCAAAGCTTTGACTTTTGCTTTGACTTCAGTTCTGACCCGCTTTAGTATGATTTGGAAATGCCTTAGAGTTTCCTTAGGACCAGGCTACATGTTAGCATAACCTTCTGTGGTTGGTTCATTGTTTGACCCATTCGTTTACGTGTTTCCGTTAATTGCTCATATGTTGACCATTATGCCCTTATTACCTTAAAACGTGATTTATGAAAATGTAAAAGTGTAGAAACCTTAATTAATGATATATAGACTTGTATGCAAAGTTTGACATCAGTTCGAATCGTAGAATAAGAGTTATGCTCATTAGCGTAATTACGGTGCTTTATGTTAATAAAATGGCGTAATTAGCGTATAGCCTAGTTAAACATACTTTTTGATACCAAATCTTTTACCCACTGATGTATTATATTATTTTGGGATTTTTAAAGATTTTTAATTAATTTTAGGCTGAGCGTAACTCATAGTCGTAGGCTTAATTCGGTAATTGTCGGTTTTGCCCTTACGGGCCATAAAATGAGTTTTACACATCTAAACGACTCCAAACCTTTTGCTACTGATTAGTTATGATAAATAAATTATTTTAAGCCTTCTGGAAATATAAAAATATCAGATTTAAGTATCGAACCCGGTAATGGCCTTTAATCGCCTAAATTAGCGTTTTTAACGCATGGTATGTTTTAAAATCATATTGGACATACCCGGGTTGATACCTACTGATATAAGGGGAAAATTATAATATTTCAACAGTAAGCAAAGGTTGATAAACTCAGACTTCAGTTTTGAGCTTTTCGGCTTATGTGAAATTACCAAAATACCCCTACGGGGCCTAGTATGGTTAAAAATGATAAGTTTCACATACATGCTTTAACCTACTGATGTAACTTAGAAAATTGAGTATATTTGCTGATTACATCAGACCTGTAACTCAGTTGAACATCTAAACGCTTTTACAAACTTTAAAATGACCAAACTACCCCTACGGGGCATAGTTTGTGTTTAAATTAGTTCGGGGCATAATGAAAGACATCCTACTGATGTCCCAACATATTTGAAGCATATTAACTTAGGAAACCTGTATATGGCTCTTACGGATACCCGTTATGCTTATTACGCGTTCGGTTCGGTTTATGTAACAAGTTTACATAAATTAGCCGAAACGGGTCAAACCTTATCGGTTTTATCTCAAAATCCAGAATGTGTTTAGTTTACCCATATTATACAAGTCTCCAGACTTGTCGGGTCTAAATCACATCCTATTCCGGTCTTCGCTTAATCATGTGTTTTGAACCGTAAACCTTTCCTTAAAACTAACCGGTCTAAGTTACGACTTAAATAAGACCCGTTAGGAATTTAATAGGTTAATAAAACCTTCGTTCCAGATTAAGAGCCCCAGTAGAAGTACTTGTGCTTGCTGATTAAGATATACGGCTGAGTGTAAATTGCATTGCTAGCTCAGGTAAATACTTTTAACTTATTTTCCCTTATACGGGCTTGGGATACGGTATTATAAAAATACCGCTTGGTCGGGTGTAGAAACCTTTTAATCGGAGATGATTAAATTGCGTAATCCCGTTTTAATCTGTATTGATTGATAACAAATAACATTGGGGGTTAATGACCGTGTCCTGGATATCCTTGGCTCGTTTTAAAAAGTGAATGGCCACGCCGTAAGCACAAGGTGTAGGCAAAACACCTCCTGTTGCATATGTATAACGTATACTCACTCGTAAGGGTATCTTCTTGTGAGATTATATTTGTGGTGTGTCGATTAATCTTGTCCGGCTTGTATTGTATAATCACCGGCCCTAAATGTTGGACAACCATGTAAATCGGATACAAGATTTTTATTAATAAAATTGTCCCAAGTATAAAAGATTAATTTTGCCTCTGTGCATTTTAATCAATGTGTCAAGATATTTTGTGCCGTTTGCACTCGAATCACTTTTCAAACTCTTTTTCCAAAATGAGTCAGTTAATTGTATTTATCAGTGTAAACTGACGTATTTTCCAAAAGGTTAAGTGACAGGCACTATGCGTAATTGGCTGGGAGCTCAGGGCGTCACTAGGGAATCTTGCAAGTTCTAGATGCCTAAAGTCTGTTGAACAGTTTTCTTTTATTAATCCGCCTGTGGACCCTTTACCTTCCGTTGTAATACTTTGACGTTACTTATATTCGGAATGTAATATATTTATCTTTTGCTTCCGCTGTGCATTATTATACTGTGTTGTTTGACCATGATGTTGCCAACCACGTCACGATACTCCCCCACCGGGCCCACCGGTGACACGTGGAAAATCGGGGTGTGACAGTCACCGAGTTGTGACGCATTTTCATACCATTTAGCCACTGATTTGCCACCATTTAACCATCAGTTTTTTCACGTTTTGATACCATTTAGCCACCAATATTGCTACCATTTAGCCATCGGTTTTTGCACATTTTGATACCATTTAGCCACCATTTAGCACCGATATTGCCACCATTTAGCCATCATTTAGCCACTGATATTGCCACCATTTAGCCACCATTTTTTACACAATTGCAACCATTTGCTACCATACAGATAGATTACTACAATATTGGTTTTTAATTCAGGTTTCTTTTCTCCCTGCTATTTTCATCAAAATTACATATCAATAAAACTACAAATAATATGAAAAAAGTCTAATAAAATCCCAAAATTATATAAAACAACTTGTTTTCAAAAGCATATAAAAATACCAACTAAAATATAAACTAACTAAAATTATCCTAATATTCAAAACCAAGTGTTCTAAACATTCAAAACCAAGTGTTTATAGCCTATTTTCGAACCGTAGCTGTTAACATAGCTTCAATTTGTGACATCCTATCAAGCAACGCATCTTTATCCACCTTATCTTTTTACCCCGCAATAATTCCATTTAACCTTTCTTTGTCTTCATATTTTTCCTTAACGAGCTCCTTGATAACTAAGTTCAACTTTTCAATCTACAAAATAACCAATGAATAGAATCAAGAAATCAAAATTACCAAAAACTAATAATGGGTCAAGTTGGTTGCAAAGAAAACAAAATACAACTGTGAGCTACAATTCAAGTGCTAGAAGCTAAATAGCATGTTCCAGTTTGTTTACATATTAAGAAGGAAATTATACCTAATTTTAAAAACATTTTTTTTTGTATGAAACAACCCGTAAAGAAGGTGTAATCAAATCATTATGAAATTCCTTAACATTCTCACTAATTTAAGAGCATCAAACCTAACAATAAAAAAACAACCATCTCAAACCAAACAAACATAATAACAGTGGAAAACGATACAAATGCATAAAAGTTATTAGTTTAAAAGGATTAAAAATACCTCAGGGTCTTCTCTGCTATGTACACACGGGTCACTATCATTGCCTAACCCGTACCATTTTCCTTTATTCTTGCCCTCAGCTCGTGACCACAAGTCTTTGTCAAATTTTGGATGTTTATTACATTCTTTCCCATACTTCTCCTCAAGAAAACCTTCATATTTAACTTAATGGGACAAACACATAATTATATTTTACAAATTTCATTGTAATAAACTTCGTGTTTTTAATTTCAAAATACTTTGTTTAGATTTACTAATCAATTGACTTACCCAAGTCTCCTCTGCCCTAGCATCAACCCATACAAGATTTTCTTCTTGAGCGTCCCCTTCTGAATCAACGTCCAAAAGTAGTGAATTGCTACAAGTTAGATCTTTATCCAATGGTCGACTTCCTTTCCTGCAGTGTGATTGCTTAAACGCTTCACGAATCGTCAATTCACGCCCAAGTTTCCTTTCCTGTAGAATTTGGAAGTTAATAAAAATGATAATATTGACATGATATATATATATATATATATATATATATATATATATATATATAAGGTAAGGTTCATGCGAGAACCACCTTTATTGCGAGAACCGCGAGAACCAATGTGAACACAACCTAAAATAGCTAAAAAAACCTAACCCCCACCACCCTCCCCCAAAAACCTAAACCCCCCACCCCCCCCCCCCCCCAAGCTAAAATGCTAAAAACTAAATCCACAAAAAACCTAAAAAAAAATCTATAAAAAAAAAAAAAACACAAATTTTTTTTAATATTTTTTAAGTTAAATTTTTTTTGCTACTAAAAGTAACGATTTTTTTATAAAAAAAAATTAAGTGTTTTTTTAGCTATTTTTAGGTATTTTTTGTTGTGTTCACATTGGTTCTCGCAATAAAGGGTGGTTCCTAACGGATCTTTGTCCTATATAAATAGGGTAAGATTCCAGCGTGAATAACCTCCCAAGAGTGAACTGTGTGAACAAATCTTGACCGCTGATTAATATGATCTTGATTATTTAAAGGGGTGGCATGATTGTAATTAATAGGTTAGATTTTATTGTTTTATTAAAATTAAAAGGGTAGAAGTGTAATTATATTATTTTGCTTATTTAAAACTAGGAAAGAAAATTATTTCCAATAATAAGAGAGTAAATCCCGTAAATATACCATGTATTATACACATGTGTACTACGGAGCTAAGACAACAATGTTGCGGGTCACATGTGTACTATACCATGTATTATACACATGTGTACTATCGTGTTGGAATGTATAAAACACAGCAGTACACATGTGTACTACGGAGCTAAGAGTTATACACAATAAAAAAGATGACTGAAAACTCTAGTTCAACCAAAAAAAGACTAAAATTATAATTCGAATCTTGCTACTATGACCAAAAACAATGATGTAACACCCCGTGTTTTCACGAGTGAAAGTCAAAGTCAAGGTCAAAGTCAACGACCGATTTCGCGCGACTTGACTCGTAGAAATGTTTTTATTTTATTTATATTATGTGGAGTAAATGTCGTTCATTACAATGATCGAATCATATCAATCGTACTTCAATCGACGCGCGACTGTGAATGATAGGAAGTAACAATGCGATAAAGTTAATCAACCGAGAATCAAGCTATGCTAATCAAATCGACATCGAACCGTAACTCGAACTATGTATTTTACTTATCATTTATACGTGTGTGTGTGCCTTACGTGTTACCTGTGCATGTTTATTTTAAGTTATGTCGTGATAATCAAGCGAACTCAATCGAACTCGAAGTCTAACCCAAATGTAAACGAACCCGAACCCGAATTCCAAGTCGAACCATATAAGAAGTAGTTGGGACTGAAAGTAATTTGACTAGGAAACCCTATCGAATCGCTCGCAAATCGAAACCGAAGCAACATCGCACCGAACGCACCAAAGCAGGCGGCATCTGCACGGATGGCCAATCCGCACGGATTGCCAATCCGCACGGATGACCTATCCGCGCGGATAGCCTATCCGGGTACGTGCCATCCGCACGGTTCACCCTTTCCCTTTTTGGCATCCTATAAATACACGGGTCACTCTCCAACTTTTCCACTTTTGGCAAGTGACGTCCGAACCGCACGCATTCTCCATTTTTCCCAGATTTCTCTCAATCCAGGTAAGATCTTGCACTAATTCTTGTACATCTTTGATCACTACACAATTCTACACATTTCCATCTTTCAAATCTTCACTTTTAACCATGAAATCATCCGGATTTGAGGTATTCTCGGGTGACGTCATCATGAAGTTCTTATGAACTTCAAGCTTGACCTCATTCCACCAAGAATAACTCAGATCTAAACGATTTCTACAAGATTTCACAATAACTTCACCTAGATCTAAACTTTTCTAAGGATAAAAGAGTTGAAAGAAATAAACCTAAGTTCTCTCCTTCTTTTTCCCTTAGAATCGGTACGAATCTGATCGGTTCTAGTCTTCTACTCGATAATAGTGAAGCACTAGTCCTGGATCTGGATTCTACCCACAGACACCTGATTTCGGGGTCAACCGGAATGCCCGTTCTGAGTCGCTGACAGGCCGAGTTAGGGTGGTTCCTGACCGGTCTAGTCACGCGGGTGAGAATACAGCTCCAAGTGGTTGCCACGTAATCAGAATGTCTCGATAAACGACAACAGAAACCAAGAGTAGGCGAACGGAACAACCAGGACGAGAGACCGTCCGCACGGACAAGCTGTCCGCACGGACAGGCTATCCGGACGGGTTGTCACCCGGACGAGCTACCCTTGGGACCCACTTTCCAAACAAGGTTTGAGTATCGACGAACGAGCAATCCGGACGGACGACCTCTGAATGGATTACTCTTCGGATCATGAGATACTAAGGCCTTAAGACAAATTCCAACATGATCATCCGCACGGACAGGCTGCCCGTACGTACAGACTATCCGGACGGATTGTCACTGTCCGCACGAGTAAGCTATCCGGACGGATTGATACTATCCGCACGGATTACCATCCGGGCGGATTACCTAGTCCACTTAGTGATTCAGCCTTAAAGACGTTGTCCGCACGGACTGCCATCCGTACGGATTGTTGTCCGCACGACCGGCTTGAAAGGTAGAAACACTTAGTTGTTTTCTAAATGCTACAACGAAAACTTCAAAGCACAAGCCATCATACACAAACACATCCTTAGGAAGAAACAATCCACTTGAACGTTTATCCGCATGGATAAGCAATCCGCACGGATCACCATCCGCACGGATTACCATCCGCACGGACAGCCACACGCACGGATAGCTTATCCGGATGGATCATCATCCGCACGGATCACCATCCGCATGGATCACCATCCACACGGATAGTTGATCCGCATGATCAGCCATTCTAACCACTCTCACTTCGTACTGTTTTACGCGCCACTTATCGTTGTTATCAAATCTATTCAGGCTAACCGTACTCGCTGAAAAGCGCTCCCTTCAATCCACAATCGCTGTGAGTATACTCGAACCCTTTTGCTTTTAGCACTTTTGGGTGTTACATACGTTACAACTATTCAAACTACAACTATCAGACTACTCAAGCTATTTTAACGCTAAACCATTTATGCATGTTATACGTGGCTTATGAATGCTTGTTTGTTATGTTTATACATGGAATGCTGTCTACCTGCCTTAGCAACGATAGTACTATAGTTTGGACTCAGCACCCGTTCACACGGGGGTTGTTAAGGATCTTTTACTTGCATGGATTACGGTGGTAATCATGTATTGCGAACTGCCTCGGGCAGTCAACCCGCAGTCATTGGTATCGATGGATCTATGTCGATAACTAACGTGCTTCATTTCACTATGTGTACGTGCTGGTTATGCGTAAACGAATTCGAACTCTATATGCTATTATCAAACTTGTATGCTCACCTTTACATTTTATGTATTGACTTATTTTAACGTATGTGACAGGTGCTTAGGATGCATGTGTGGTAGGGAATGGAAGCTAGAATAAAGCTTTAGAGCCCAACAAATAGTTGTCTGTAGATAACGTACTAAGGGTCTCTAGAAGCAGATAAACAATTGCTACTTATTTAAATCTGAGTTGTCGGAACAGAATATTTGCTTTGATGCTATCTGTAATAACTTGTTTGACTATTTATGATACGGTATGGGACGTATTGTTTTAATTAAATGGTAATGATAGTTGTTATGGAAACTTCTGGACAATCTGTTTCGCTCAGTGCCACGCCCCGATGATTCCACCATCGGTTGGGGTGTGACAAATGACAATATTTAAATAAGTTAAGATTATCCTAACATATTTAAAATAAGTAATTGTTTTGTAGGTGTCGAAAATGTTGGTAACTGATGATGATTTAAATATGTTAGGATTTTGAAATTAATAAGACAATAATTTAAATTCAATATTTATATAAAGTTACAATCTTACCCTTGTTAAATGTATATGGAATCAATGGTTCAGATCTGTTCACGCGGTTCACTCTTGGAAATTTGTTCACGTTTGAACCTAATCCTATATATATATATATATATAATAAAAGAGGGAAATTAACAATTTTTACCGCTTTTCTTTTCATGGTCACATAGGATTGAGATCCTAGCGTATGTTTGCCGCCGGTTGCCCTACTTCTAATTTCTTTGTTTCTTAAAGACTTTGCTTTCCACTTAGGTGTGTTCCAGTGGTCAAGCATTTGTTTCCATATCTCAGATCTTATCCATGTTGGTTTAAAGTCAATAAGATCGGTCATATCATCTCCAACATTTTTACAAAAAAAGGTTGTTTTGGTTCAGGTCGAAACGGGTTCGGGTTGAAACGAGTCCGGGTCAGAATGGGTTTTTTTTTAATTTTTTTATTTTTTTTTAATTTTTTTGATTTTTTGATTTTTTGATTTTTTGATTTTTTTTATTTATATATATTTTTAGCCTATCATGCCCAAATCCATCTTGACAAAAACCCATCTTGACCTTAAATCCCTTATAAGTTTAGGAGCCTCATCACATAAGGAATTAATTCTTGGAATAAAGAAGATTTGTAACAGCTAGTTGGAGTTCCTATTATACCCCTGGTCACCGGCTGGGATCATCAAGAGGGTAAAAAGAATCTGCAAGTTAGCGCAGCTGATATAATTTCAATACAGCCGAGACTGGGTGGGTATAAAAGATGGCTGATCGTTGTTAAGCTGTACATGGATCTGTTGTTTTCGTTGCTGAACACCCAAAGCTGGGACTTTTGGAGCTGCTGTACATGGGTTGCCTATTACCGGATCTTGATTCCGAGTTTGGCTTGTTTCTTTTGGCTCTGGGGTTGGTATTCTGTCCCTGTTCTTCGGTTAACGAAACAACACCATCGCTGAAAACTTCAATAATCTGATAACTTTTCGCTCAAAAAAATCGCCTACGCTCCAAAAGCGCGCGCTTTTGATAACTATGACTATTTTGACCCATATCGACCCAAACTCGTTTGATCCGTTATCAAACACATCCGATCTGCGCTTTAGCTAAACGGGTTCGCGGGTTCAACCTGAAACTGACCCGAACCCGTTTAGACTAAACCCAAACCCACCCTTTTATAAACAAGATCAGGTGCGACAGTGGTGTGTTAAACACCTATGTTACAGCTGCGTTACTGCTGATCATACAGCTGATCACACAACCTACAGCATCCAGCTGAACATCCATTGATCCCTCTTCCTCTTGCTGAATAAAAATATATGTACTAATATAATTTAACTATAATAAAAATAAGGTGTGTAAACAATAAAATGGAAAAAAAAGAATATGAGGCAGTGAGTGAATTATATAGTTTTTAAATTTTTTGTGATCGTATCACCTCTGAAGAACATAAGATTAAATCAATGCTATACAAGCAAATCAAATTGCAGCTATTGAATTTGATTATCTAATGACCGCAGGTGTTCGGCTGGAGCAGCCGCTGCTGTGTTTCTACAGCCGGCGCTGCTGCGTTAAAACAGTAAGACAACCTCAAATATATTTTACACATATATGTAATATATTATTGAAAAATTAAACAAACATTCGGCGTGTTTAGGCTCGCGAGTCGGCTCGAGCTCGATAAGTGAAGCTCGGGCTCGGGCTTGGATCGATCCATATAAAAAAATATAATAAAAAACCTCTAAAATAAAAAAAAATCACAAAAAATAAAAAAAAATCAAAAAATCTAAAAAAATAATTAAAATAAAAAAATCTAAAAAATAAAAAAATAATGAAAATTAAAATCACACACAGTGGCGGACCCATGATTTTTTTCAATGGGGTCCGCTTTTTCCAGGTCTTAAGATTTTTCACAACCGAATGTTAGAATTTTCGAGTCGGTCGTCATTCGGGTCGGGTCAGACGAGAAGTGTAATAAAGAGGGATCAAAACATTATACCAGGTGTGGCTTTAGAGGGATCAAAACGGATGCTTCCGATCGAGGATGCCGATACCTCATCTGAGTCAAAGGATTTGGCTGGCTGTTTAAATAGGAATGGTGGACCGACTCCCGCTATTGGAAAAGACCAGAAAGATAAGCAGAGCGGTTCTTTAGCAACCGCGACTAATGAGCAAAAAGAACAAGAAAAGAGGTAACAAGCTGGTTTTTAGTAGGCTTGATGTATTTATCTCACAAAATCTCACGATTTGTATATCATTGTCACAAATGACATTGTGGAGCTAGGAGTTTGTTGCATTGTGTAAATTGTTAATTACTTCGGGTTTTTCTCCCATGATCATGGAGCTGGAACCTGATCCGTTCGAACTAACATTGATAAGTACAAAGTATTTCAACCAGAAAACAAAATGTACTTCACGTGTTTAGTTTCGATCTGTAACTTAACGTGTTAACCAATAACTCATAACCGAACCCATTATTGAACCGGGTTAACTGATGGTTTTGATGGACTTAACAGAACTGGTTATATTGTTGGTTCGCAGTTTGACTTATTTCCAAATAATATGGCTACATATAAACATAAATCGTACAAGTATATATCTCAAAATCCCTATCTGATCAATCACAAACCCTATCATCATCTGAACATTCAATAATCCATTATAAAAATATGCACATCTAAATCCATTATAATCCATAAAACAAACACTCAAAAAAATGAAATAAAAGTTACCTGTTTGTCAAATAGAAGCACAAACAGAACCTTAATCCTACGGCAGCAACTGGAAAATAAATAAAACGATTGTTAACCATCTATTGAAAAGAAAAAAAAAACTCAATTACACATGAAGAAGGTCGTACAAACCAGAACTCTAAAATAATTGATATTCCAATACTATGTAGATGATTAATTCCACATCAATTGATATTTTGAAGAAAAGAATTCCATCAAGGAGAAAAGGAAATTGCATTCAATTAGGGTTCTAAGGTCTCATAGGAACAAGAATCATACCTTCTACAGAAGCTCCAGTTCTTCGATTTAGAGGTTGATGGAAACGATGTATAAGGGTACGTGGTATTATGTTTCTTGTTTTAATATTCAATCAAAACCCTAATTAGTGGAGAGGCTGGTTATGTGAGTTAATTGTGCATAATATACGGCGCCCTAAAAATAAAAATAATCCCGCTCAAATTTTATCGTGACTAATACGGTGGCAATTCAATCCTCAAATTAAATTTTAATGTTGCTACCACTCTCCCGGTCACAATTACGAAAATCTGGCCCACGAATTTCGTTAGGCACGATTTTAAAACACAATATAAATCTGTTTCCCACGAATTTGTGATGGGGAATAAATGGTGGCAAAATTTGCCACCGCTTAGCTACCGTATCCTATAAGCACGCTTAATTTGCTAGATTGCTACCTTCTTTTTTTTCGGTAGCAAAACTTTGGTGACAATTGCCTAATTTTCTAGTAGTGATATGTCTCCCTACCTGGAGTCATACACCCACCACCACCAAGCCACCTCCTACAACCACCAGTAACAAGCTTGAGCACAGAAGTTTTCAGATTCCAATCAATGAAAACTCAACAAATATAAACAAAAACAAATGAAATGTTACAAGAACTTACCCCATTCTTACTACAAATGATACACTACCAAATCATCAAATTCAATGTACCATCAGAGAGATTCTCTGACTTTGCCACAGAACCCTAGTTAACAAAATTTAAATCAAACCCAAGTCCCCCATATTTCATAATCGAACCCAGATCTGTAAATCGAACCCAGATCTGTAAATCGAACAAAAATTAAAAAGTATAATAAAGTAGAAAGAGATGTTTATTATTAACACATATAACTGCTTATACAATATAAGTTTACAATAGACTCTAGAAATAATCAAACTAAAGAATCTGACTGCTAACAAGCTCCTACTAACATTCTGGTTTATTCAAACTTAAACAAAGGACTCAATAAACTTGATAACAACTATTGACTCAGCGTCTGTTTAATGGCACTTGAATTAATATCAACACAGGAGGATTATGAAATATGGGGGCATAAATTGCCCAAAGACTATGAGGAAATATTGAAGTTGTCGAAATCTTCAAGAACCAACTACTTCACCACAAATAAAAATGATCTTTACAGCCTGTTCTCCAAAGGAATTCTTCTTCTAGATGACAAAGTGGTAACTAACTGGCTCATCCTCATATCTAATGTATTCTTCTTTAAATAAATCAAACCCAAATCGAACCCAGATCTGTAAATCGCACATCTGTCAAGAGGGTGGAGGAAAGGTGTTGTTGCGGCAGTTGGATATTGGGTGGGGGAATAAAGCAATGGTAGAGAGACAACAAGATCTTCTTCTTGGGCGTCTTCTGCAGCTTCCTTTTGGTAATCTTTCTCCAGAGCAGGAATTCACAGGTTTATGAGAATAGACAAGTTTTGTGCTTTCTTTGAATGGATTATTTGAACGAAATGTGTGTGGGTTTGACAGTGGTGGTGGTGCTTATGGCAGTGATTATGGTGGTGGAACATGGTGGGTGGTGGTGGAACTTGGTGGCAGTGGCTAGGATACAGGGGAGAGAGAGACTTTAGAGAGAGAAAGAGTAGTTTGGGGGAGAGAAAAAAAGTCTTTAAATAAATAGACAAGTAAAATTACCAATGTACCCTCATGTGCAAGTCACATGTCACACTTAACCAAAAATTTTAACCTAGTTAGTGCTAAAGGACGTAAGGTGTAATTGGTTTTTCAAATAAAGGATTGTGACTGTAATTATTAAAGTTAAAGGCTATCCATTGTAATTTGATACAAACATAAAGGATAAAACGTGTAATTTACCCATAAATTTATGAATCATAATAATATTAAAAAACATTAACACAATGATATACTAATCTGATAATTTTTACTAGAGATTTGTGAGATACCTTAATAAATAATATGGCTTCCACTATTTTCACACCCTTAAATCTTATTCAAAGATCATTTTTTTACTCTAGCTCTCTAGATATATATCTATGTATGTATAGAGAGATAGAAGAGAGGGATGTATGAAAATTAACTCCCTATAATATTAATAAGTTTATGGATTACTAGAGATTTGTAAGATACATTAATTAATAAATTTTTGGAGACAATACCATATCACATTTAGTATAATCATTTATTAGAATAGATTTAGTATTGTTAAATCAAATGTTATAAATAAATAAAAGATTTTTTTGGTTTATGTATAAACCATGACTAAACACTTTTTATTTTATAATTATTCACCTTGGAAGTCAGGCTTCGGAGTAAGCACTAAAGCACACCCACGTATACGATACCAGTACATGCAGCTAGGGTCGAGGGATCTTTAGGAAAGAGTCAACACAACGTCACATCACATGCAACCAGACGTACCTTTAGTGATGTCATGTATTATTCTGCTTAAGCGTCATATTTAAAAGGTACAAATGGACGCGTCTTCCGGATCTTGTTCTTCGTTGCTTCTTCTGGTCTTCGTCTTAATGGTCAACTTATGAATCATCGGTTTCTTCATTTTATATATTTGAACAACAGTTTTAAAATCTATTTTTTTTAAAAGCAAACTATTTTAAATGGTAAAGAGAGGCTCGTATGAAGCTGGAAATATCGAAAAAAGAGCAATTAAACGGTTACAAAAAAATCTAAAAAAATTAGGACTTGGGCGACAAAAAAAAAAAATTGGGTCCAAAATTATAGTTAGGGAAATGAATTAAAAAAAAAAGCCCTTGTTGGTGGGGTCAAAAATTGAAACTTGAGACCTTTATATCATTTTAAGATGGTTTTTTCACTCCACCAACAACACTTTTTTAGTTTTTTCCAGTGTTGCAAAAATCGCGATTAATCGGCGACTAGTCGCTAGTCGGACCTCTACTGAGTAATTTTTCACTAATCAGTGAAAAAATCGCTAGTCGGCCTAGTCGGCCCTAATCGGCCCTAGTCGGCCCTAATCGCGACTAGTCGGTCGGGAAAACTCGGAAAAAATCGGGAAAAAACAAAAAAAATCGGAAAAAAACACATATTCCGGCCAAAACCTCCCAGATTCCGGTCAAAACTTGTCCACTTAAAAAAATTACGTATAAAAATATATGTATATATGTATAAAAACTTAAAATTATACATAAAAAGTCCGATCCGATTAATCCCGATTAATCCCGAGTAATCCCGAGTAGTCGCTAGTCCCTACCTCACCGACCCGCTAGCGACTAGCGAGTTCTCCAACCTTGGTTTTTTCATGATAAGGAGATGCATATATTAAATATATAATTAAGAATGTATATAAAAGCTCATAGAAACCTTTCGAGTCCTTTAAAAATTTAGGCTTCGAGCGACGGCACGAGTTGGCCGGCCCAAGAGCCGACCCTGCCAATTAAGGTTACGAAGACGAGACCTATTAACTCACAAAAAAACTACGCCTCCTTAATTATCTCAACTAATTTAACCATGGGAATAGACACTTTTAACAACTAATAAAATATCACTTAATCTTACACTTGTAAAAATTTAAACTCCTTATATGAGTGGCAATATCATACCACTAGATATGGATAAATTTGTTTGTGTACATACACCATATATGGATAAGGATCATGTGAGAACTAGTAGGCTATTTGAGAAACTTGAGAAGCATTCTGGACCACACATTTTCCCTAAGCAAAAAAATGCAAAAAAAATGTAAAAAAAATGCAAATTTTTTTTTTTTTTAAATCGCAGCTTTTTCTTTAAGAATTTAATTTTTTTATTTTTTTTATTTTTTAAAATTTTTTTTTGGGATTTATACATATGTTTATATTTTTAATTTTCTAACTATACATATATGTATATTGTCAATTATACATATATGTACATACATGTTTAAAGTTGAAAAATAAGTGTTATTTAGGGTTTAGCATTAGTATTTAGGGTTTAGCATTAGGGTTTAGGGTTTAGCTTTATGGTTTAGGGTTTAGCTTTAGGGTTTAGCATTATGGTTTAACATTAGTGTTTAGTAATAGTATTTAGGGTTTAGCATTAGGGTTTAGCTTTTGGGTTTAGCATTAGGGTTTAGCTTTAACTTTTGGGTTTAGCTTTATCTTTAGGGTTTGCATTAGGGTTTAGCATTAAGGGTTTAGCTTTAGGGTTTAGTTTTAGCTTTAGGGTTTAGCATTAGGGTTTAGCTTTAGGGTTTAGAATTAGGGTTTAGCATTAGGGTTTAGAATTAGTGTTTAGCTTTAGGGTTTAGGGTTTAGCATTAAGGTTTAACTTTAGTGTTTATGGTATAAGGTTTAGGATTTATAACACATATTTTTTCAATTTTAAACATGTATATACATATATGTATAATTGACAATATACATATATGTATAGTTAAAAGATTAACAATATACACATATGTATAAATCAAAAAAAAAAAAAATTTAAAAAATTAATCCTTAAAGAAAAAGCTGCGATTTTTCCAAAAAAAAAAAATGCATTTTTTTTACCTTTTTTTTGCATTTTTTGCTTAGTGAAAATATGTGGTCCAGATTGCTTCTCAAGTTTCTCAAATAGGGTGGACTTCTCTTATGATCCCTACCCCACCATATATTATATTATAATATATATATATATATATATATATTATAACATTACATTGCTACAGTAAGATTATTTCTATTTAGCTTGGGCGTCAAAAGTTTACATTTTTCCACCTTAGACATTTTATTTTATTTAGTTTATAATCTAGTAGATACACATTATGTTATATTATATGTTATACTATATTATAATATAATATATATGAAATCTACACCTTTTTTGTTTTATTTTATAAACCAAATTGGAAATATAACTAAATATCAATTTTATAATCAGATACTTTTTTCCTATGTTTTTTAATAAAGGGTTATTGGATTTTATCACACTTAACTATTGGCTATTAGCCGTTGCCATCCCCAACTATTACTTTGACGCCCACCACCCCCAACTTACCACTTACTTTGTTCTGTCACCACGTCGTTAACTGATCACTAACTTTTAAGCTTGTTACTATACTTTGGTGGTGTCCAAACTTTCCTAAAACCTCCCTAAGATCTCTATGACACCCCCCAAATGTATAAAAACAACTCAAAAGTTAATGATCAGTTAACGATGTGGTGACAGAACACACTAAGTGTTAAGTTAGAGGTGACGGGCGTCAAAGTGATAGTTAAGGGTGACAGCAGCCAATAGCCAATAGTTAGGGGGTGATTAAATCCAATAAACCTTTAATAAATGTGGTAAACAAATTGTGTGTTGTATTTTCTATACTTTTTAAAATTTAGAATAGTTATAGTTTTAGTTGATTCATCGTCATCATACTTAGTAAATCTCACGAACATCAAAGTACGTAATCATCTCAATTAGAAATGCAAAAAATATTTAGTTAATTCATACAATATGCCTAATCGTACATTATGTACGCTATAACCACAATTGTCAGATCATCTCAATTAATCTCCGTGCTTAACTATTAAATTACTCAAATTAATATATATATATATATATATATATATATATGAAACCGCCAAGGTTAAAATCGTCCATTACGAAATCAAAATCCCCTGATAATCAGCAAACAAAAACTCACAGTCATACCGTAAGATTCTTGTTCAAAATCGTATTCGAAAAGCAAACAAGTAATCAAAAGTCGATCGATTGTTATTCACCCACTCCTTCTGCAATTTCAATTTCTGCTGAATTTGGAAGTTCAGAACTGAAACAAATCTATAGACAGTCTATCGAAGAAGATGATGCAGAATGAAAATCAAATAAAATATGCGAAATACATATCAAACGTGCGAAAAAACATTGCAGACAAAAAGAAAGATTGTGTTTTTTTGTAAAGTTTGCGAAATCATATAATATAACATGCGATTTAAAAAAAGAGGTAATAATGTTTAAGATGTCTTATGATGTGCGAATTCATGATTTTGAATTATGTGCCTAATCGTACATTATGTACGCTATAATATTACATTTCTAAATTACTGAGTATGTCCATATGCGATTTTGAATAAAATGCTTCTAACACTTTCATGTAACTTTGTCCTAAAAATGCAAAAAAAAAAATTACGAATTAATAACTAAAATAAATAAAAATTAACTATTTTATATAAAAAATGAATTTATTACCGATGTGACTGTAATTTAACATAGAATGATCAATTTTACCATAAATAATACTGAACTTACCACCCTACCTACATAAGACCATGTCTTGTGGTTTAGTGAATAATGCCCCTACCCTTGGGCGTTTTGCGCCACGTGACAGTCCAGTCAGCATGGGGGCATTATTGGGCGTTATTGCAAAAGTGACGTAGTGGGAATAATGCCCAATAACGCCCCTTCCAATCATTAAACAATTATTTTTTTAATTAAAAACTTAAAATACTTCATTAAATTAAAAAAATACAATACTAGAAATTAAAAAAAAAATCCGACTAAATTTAAAAAAAAATATATATTAGTTTTCGTCTTCGCTTTCTTCACCCTCGCCAACTTCGTCTTCCTCGTCCTCCGTTTCTTCTTCACCCTCAGGTGGTACATACCGAACTGACCATGCGTGTTGTACCAAATCAACCGTTAACGTGGAATGGTACGGTTTGTAACGCAACTCTGGCGCATTATTCACTCTTTCTTCCATTAACGCCTGTGGATGCTCCTCTTGAACGGCTTCTGGCACATAATTCTGGCATATCGCATTTCCTTCGTCTTCCAAAATCATGTTGTGCATGATTATACAAGCGTACGTATCATCTCTCATTTTTTGCTTGGTCCATGCACGACAAGAAATTCTCAAATGTTGCCATCGTTGTTTAAGAACCCCAAAGCATCTCTCAATGTCTTTTTGTGAAAACTGTTGAACCTTTTTAAAGTATACTCTTTTTTCATCAATAGGATCACTAAACGTCTTCACGACAATCGAATACCTAGGATAAATTCCGTCGCACAAATAATATCCATGAGGGTAGTAGTTTTCATTTGCGTAAAACGACGCTTTTAGAGCTCTGTCAGAAATCCAGTCCTCTAACTACGAAGATTGTTCAAAAACATTTATATCATTGCATGACCCAACCACGCCAAAGTAAGCCCACCAAACCCAAAGGTCCTGTGAGGCAACCGCCTGAAGAATAACAGTGGGTCCTTTTTGGTCACCCCGTGTGTGTTAGCCTCGCCATGCGGCCGGGCAGTTATCCCAATGCCAATGCATGCAATCCAAGCTCCCGATCATACCAGGCAAACCATGCTCCGCCGAATGTACCTCGTAGATCTTTTGAAGGTCGTCCCATGTGGGCGTTCTAAGATAACGCGCACCATACAAATCAATAATACATTTATAAAAAAATATACACAAACATAAGCTTCAAAAAAAATTGTAAACATTATAGTAAAGTATAGGAATTGTACGGCGACAAAAATTCTCCAAGGTGTCTCGCGTTGTTTTCTCGACCATTTTTAAATACTCGTCGTTGATGTCGGTTGTGTTTCCATAAGCAAGGATTCGTAGCGCCGACATACACTTTTGGATACCGGTAAATCTAAGTGCCCCTCTCGCATCCGCTTTTTGTTTAAAATAATCGTAGTTGGCTTCCAAGTCGTCGACTATGCGTAGAAACAACCGCTTACACATTCGGAAACGACGCCTAAAAATGTCTGGGTTCGAAAATGTCGGCGCCTCATCAAAATAATCTTTCATCAAACGATCGTGTGTCGCGCGTCGGTCTCATTCAATATAACCTCTTTTTTTAATTTCTGGTTCGGGGCGGCAACAATGCTTCACATATCTCACTGCTAGTTGACAAGCACTCGTAACCGCCTCTTGCTCGACCTCCTTATCGGTGGAATCATCGCCATCCGCGAAAAACTCTTTGTAGTAAAAATTTACCATGGATGAAGAACTAGGGGAATCCATCAATTTTTATAAAATGGTAGTGTTTTTGAGAGAATTTGAAGGAATTTTGAGGTTTAAATTTGAAGGAGTTTATATATATATATAGGTAAAAGGTTTAAAAAAATAAAAACTTGAAACTAGCCGTTACTAGGCGTTGCTAGTTTGTGATTGGCAGGTCAACCCCCATCGAAGCGTTATTTAAAAAACGCCAAATACAAATTTTTCAAAAATAATGCATCGAAGCGTGATTGGGCATTTTCGTCGAAATTTTTTTATAAAACACGCCCCATTACGGGCGGTCTAATAAATTTACTATTTTAATATAAAATACTCAAGGATAACTACCTTCCATATTAAGACTTCCATATTAAGACATAGAACACAAAAACACACACAACACACCAACAAAAAATGGCATCAGAAGATTCAGAAAAATAAAAAACTTTGCAATAAAGGAACTATTGTCAACTCGCACGTTGACAGAAATAAGCACAGATGTCACCTCTTTTCATTTGATTCTTGATGTGCAGGGGAAGATTCTTGAAGAAATCAAGAGAAATCAAGAGATGTGGAAGAGACTACTTGAAGAACCACCATCAAACTTCAGAGACACAGCTTTGAATCACATAAAGGAACAGTCTCGAGCTGATGACTTAGCCTTCTCTTTCCTGAAAGATGCTCTAAACACTGTGAAGGAGAAGATGGAGTTTAGCTCGGCTGAACATGAAAAAATCTTTGGTTCAAGTAACTAAATTTATGTTTAATCGTTTTATGGTTTTAGCTATGATATACAATAACAACTACTTTATATTTATGTTTTGGGTATATGTTTTGAATACATCTTATGCTTAGTTATAATATAAAATAGCATGAATGATTTAGTCATCTTTGTCACAAAAAAAAAAAAAAAAACAAGATAACTCAAAATCGCATTTTTACAAACTAAATCGCATAGTTGTATGAACTAAACTCATATGTATGAAATATCATGTTTTCCTGTAAAATCGCATGTACATTAAAAAAAATTAATCTTCCTCATCTGAAACCTCTTCCCACTGATCTTCTTCTTCAGAGCCATCATCACTACATCCACTGTAATCTTCAAACTCATCTTCCTCTTCATCGTCTTTCTCTCTGGGATCTTTTTCAATCTGGACTCCCTTCATCTTCTTTTGTTGTTTACCTTGTTGTTTGCCTTTCAGTATCTCGCAAGTCCGAATATCATGACCTTTTTCATTGCATGCACTACATGTCCTTGACCTTTTTCCTTTGCGGCTGATCATTTGTTCCTTCTTGGATTTAATCCTTTATGCGAGCCACAACCTTTGTTTCTTATACCAGCCGGCACACGAACAGTAGGAGGTGCATTAGTTACTGGTTGTTGGTAACCAATCAACTTTGAAAATAGGTCAAAATTTGGATCAAGCTGCTTGGTTATACGACTCTGGTCAACTCTATCTTTAAGCTGTCTCATTTGATCCCTCACCAAAACAAGTTGTTGATCAAGGTCGGAAATCAAATTGCTAACCAAATACTCCCCTGTGTAGATGATTTCACGAGCAATCTGTTTAGCCTTGTGTTGCACATCCTTGTCACCCACCTTTATATCGAACTTCACGTTTAATTCATTCGACACAACATCCTTTGTCCATCTCTTCATAACATATTTTTTTGGTATTTCTTTAACACAAAATATCTTGAAAAGAAAATAGATATGTTTACATAGCAGCCCATACTACTCAAAACGTAAACAGCTACACTGTGCAGTTACATCATTTTCAAGATTCTTGAAACACACCTAAGAAAACCAAAAAATATATATATTAAAAATTAAAATCGCATGTGTAAATTAACAATTTCGCATGTCTAAAAAAATCATATAATTGTATTAATTTAAAATCGCATGCCTTTGTCAAAATCGCATATTGCAAAATCATATCCTGAAATGAAATTCGCATGTAGGTTTTCAAAATCGCATGTTTTAAAAATATATGCTATAATACCTCTAATAAACCATCTCCATGAGCTTTAAAGTATTTCAACGATATCCTGATCTGTGGACCCTCGATTTCGGTGTCCATTGGCAGACAATCGGTAATAGTTCCATATATCTCTATTTGCTGATCAAAGAATATAGACCTGGTGTATATCTTAGCAGCATCTTTTTCCAAAGTAGTTTGGCTCCAATCATTAGGCTCAGTATAACTCGAAATATGATCATTTTTTCTGTGATTGAACCTTTGAACATCCATTGCACCGTCAAAATGATTCATAAACTCTACAAGAGTGAGTTGTGAATTTGCCACCTGGCAAAAAAAAAGATTCTCGCTCTCTGATCTCGAAGTTGTTCGCATGAGTCCAGACATGGGCTCATGCCGGTAAAAAGCCGGAATCCACATGTATCTCATTGAAAACATATCATCAATCCATTTGTTTTCAGTGAGACCGTACTCAATCATCACCAACTTCCACTGTCTCTCGAATTCTTCAGGCTCAATGGAATCAGTCAATACAATGTCGCACATCCTCCTTTTAAACTCATCATTATTGCACAACTCGTGTCCAACCTATACCGATAAATGCTTTTTATATCAGCCCATAACAAAATCTATATTATAAAAAAACGCTAACGAAAAACAATATAACACGCTATACCTTATCTGCCACTTTTTTCATTATGTGCCACATGCACAATCTGTGTCTGCTGGTAAGGAAAACCTCCTCAATAGCCTGTTTCATAGCAGGATCTTGGTCCGTCACTACAACCTTTGGCTGCCGACCAAATGACTTTACGAATGAATTCAGAAGCCATTTGTAGGATTCAATGCTCTCCGATGCCAACAACCCAGCTCCAAGGGTTACATTTGGATAGTGGTTGTCAATGCCAGTGAACGGAACAAACACCATCTTGTACCTGAACAAACACATGCGAAGTACATTGAAAATGTGCGAAATAGACAGATATCACATGCGAAAATATACAGTATAACATGCGATATATTCAACACCTACTGTTCAAAATATAATAACATGCGATATTGCAAGTTTAGGAAATCATATAACATGCGAAAAATAAATAAAAAACATTTTATGTAACACTTACATGTTTGTCTTGAAAGTTGCATCGAACGATATCACATCCCCGAACTCCATAAAGTTACGCTTGCATAACCCATCAGTGTGACAACCCGAACTTCCAAGGTTAGTCTCGTAATCTTGATTCTCATTATTCTTCGTTCATATTATTGACTATGTTAAACTTGTTGTATGTAAACTTGCTCGTGTATGCTTGAGTGTGTAATTAGGCTACTCTAAGGGTGTAGTTATTACGTTGGGCTGCCTGTATATTTGGGCCTAATGGTTGGGTCACACACACATATCTTCTCTAGTTGCACCTCACCCTTTTCGATTACCATTTAACCAACTCGGCCCACATCAATGATTGACTTCGGCCCACTATTAGCCTCAACCGGTCTGCAACACATGAGCCCACTATTTTATGGGTTGCTAAATTGTATATTAAGAAGTCTGGAGTTACGTAAACTAGGAGGTGATAACATAAGAAAACCCTAACTACCTCTCTTCCCTTCTCCCTTAAACCTGACGGCAGCCTCTCTCACCCTCTCGAAGACCCTTGTGATTTTTCACATCGTTCCTCTCGGTTAGTGTTCTATTACCTTTGCTTGGTTCGAGTTCTTTTGGTATATATTATGAGATTGATACATGATGTTATGTGTTGTATATGTGAATGTAATTGTGATAAATACTAGTAACATGCATGATTAGAGTTTGTTTTAGAGTTATTTACAAGTTGGATTAAGTTGAATGATAGAGTGGGGAGCATTGGCTAGGGGGAGGGGTTAAACACGAAACTAGGGGCTGCGATGGTGTCCAGTTGATGATACAAATTCCATGTTGGGGCCGATTAACATGATGAAGTGATGATAGTGATTAAACAAGGAATCAATAAATTATACTTTATGGCATAACCTTGATAACCTAGGGTATTTGGGGTCGATGTGTATAGGTTGTGTTAAATCACTGTTAGAGTTATTGGATAACTAGGGTTTCTGTGTGCAATATGAATTGGTATGTGACGAAACTGCATGATGACGAAACATGTGGAGTTTCACCACCCTCATGATGACGAAACATGTGAAGTTTCATCACTCTCTTGATCGACGAAACATGGCTCTCGACGAAACTATGGTATTTCGTCACATAATGATGGTTCGTCGCGTGTCTTTCGCCATGAATTGAACTGTAGGACAATAGGATCAGTGGATGTGTTCATGACATAGAGTTTCGAATGATCCTTGTTGCCCATGATGGTGATTGTGCTGGTTATACAATTGATGCATGCTAACAACTACAGTTAGAAATGAAGAACTTGAATTAACTTCCATGAATAACTAATGTACTTGTTAATGCCACTAAGTGACATGCACATGAGTATGGTTATGAATAACTGTGTGATGAAACTATGTTATAACCTGTTAATGTTATTAATGTTGATTGGGGGAAACATAATTTGGCTTTAATGTATAAGCACACCTAACTATTAAGAACTGTTGTGAATCTTATATGTGAAGTGTGGAGTTGAATGAGTTTGAATAGCTACCACGTATTATTCAGTGATCATTGTTTCGAATGCACACTACGATTATAATGTATACAGGAATTATGTGAATGTAAACTGATTTCATGTACATGAATACATAGGCTTTGAATGATTAAGTGTGAACGAATAGCTAGTCATACTGAGCAAACCAAGGTGAGTTCACTTCTCTCAAAACAAGCATGCGTCCAGTGGGGACAATCAAACTGGTAAAACTTGTAAACGGATTTTCGTAAACCCATATCCTTGTAGGGGATATGAGGTGGTTTTCAAATACCTACATCCTTGTAGGGGATGTGAGGAGGATTTCACAATTCTATCCTTGCAGGGGATATGCATCGGTTTTCAGTAAACGTTATGGTTGGATAATACACTCACTCTCTATCACTTAAGTCCCATCATACTACCGGGTTGTTGCTTGTAGGGCAACGAGGTTATTAGTTGATAGCGCTATAAGGTTTGGCACCCTCACGACGTACCTGGATAGGTTGGGCGTGAACTAATAACTTTAAATCATGACCAATGTTTGATAGAGCATTAGGGAAGGGCAAAAAGGGTCGTCTGCGGTATCGAGTTATTATCAACATAACATAACATGAATCAGTAATCGGTAACAAATGGTTTAACAAATCAGTGAACTCACCAGCGTTGTCTGATACACGTTTTTCTGCATGCTTGCAGCTCTATAGGTACATGTCATGGGAACTTGCTGTCTGGGATGCTGGAGTGGTAATGGGTGGAGATACAAGGAAACACGAGACGAGTCTAATGGTTTTCACACACTTGGTTTATGAATTTCTTAACTAATGTATTATGCTTCCGCTGAACTTTAAATAATGTTTTGTAACACTCCTTTTAATATTAAATGAAAGTTCTATTTGGAATAATTGTTATAAGTTCAACATGATTGGTGGCTAGATCCTGGTACGTCACACGCCTCGCGGGGGTTTCCGCATGTGGTATTTTGGTGGTGTGACAATCAGCCCAGAACAAACCAGTTAACCGTTTGTCATCATCAACATAATATTCAAACGAATAATCAACTAAATACTGTTTTTTGTCGGTCATCCTATTAATCACCATGTCAGCATCATATTCTCCTATATAGCTGTTAATTCGATTCCTAATTTTTTTTCAATCATCAACCGTGGCGCAAACATTCTCAAAACCACCGTACCATTTCCTCATTATATGGAAACCTTTGACAGGACCAAGGTTTAATCTGCCTAGTTCCCATATCATCTCCTCCTGGACATCTGACAATTGTCTGTACGCTGGCAGCATATGAATATCATGTGGACATACAAACTTATGATTATGGCCATCAACAAATCTCTTTACTGTATATAATCTACCATCCATCGTGCAAATCATAAGTTGAGCTTTGCATCCAGTTCTAATGGCCCCCATGTTCCTTGATTTGAATTGCTTTTTTGACTTAGAATAACGATCTTCAATACACAATGGCTTATGACCCTTTTTAGAACAAACAAAATACTTAGTTTTGATTGTACCACCACTGTGTACTTAACCACCCTTCCGAGTAGAAAAACCAGCTAACTTAGCATATGATTTGTAAAACACATATGCTTGATCAATAGAGGTAAATTTCATTCCAACCACAGGTGTAGCTGATGCTTCAACCTCCGGAGTGTAAACCCTTTCATATACATAAATCAAATCAAAAGAAAAAAAACACATGCGAATTATCGGACTCCCTACATGCGATATATTAATAACTGCATAATTTCATCGTAAGAACAACAAACACGTGCGAATTGTATGAACCATAACATGCGAAAATGATGATTCTGATGAATAGGTTTTACACATGCGATTTATTAAGCCATAACATGCGAAAATCCGTATTTAGAATAAACAACACATGCGAATTGAAAGACTCATAACATGCGAACTTATACATGTTGCTTTCATACCAAAATATACTCAACATTCAAACTTCAAAAAATAGATACAACAATGCAAAATCATTTGCTAGGATTAAACAAAACAAGTCTACGAACAATTTAAATATCTGAATTAACATAATTACCATTAGAACACTCGTTTACACCACTTGTACTTGCATTTGCATTTGGATTTGCAGGTTGCGGATTTAAAACATGCTCAATCGAAACTCTCTGATACGCAGATAATTGAGCATGGTCACCGATCGGTCGAGCTTCTTCAAAATCAACATCTGTGTTTCGTCCGGTGCTGCTCTGAGGATCCATCGAAAAAAAACAATTGAATCAAACCCTAACACAGAAGAACGAAAACTGCAATTTGAGAATTATGAAAAATTTGAAACTGATTCGAATAATAATTACCGGGATATTAGTGTAACGAACTTCTCGCTTATTGAATGAAGAGACGAATTTGCCCTCAGATGATTGAATTAATAGTCTGATTTAACCTACTCACATAAAAACGAATCAGGACACGTGTACGGCCACTACAGTTGCGTATGTAATGTACGATTAGGAAATTTGTATCCTACACTTTGCCTATATATATATAGGATTAGGTTCAAACGTGAACAAAATCCCAAGAGTGAACTGCGTGAACTGATCTGGGCCCTTGATTTTTATGATCTTGAGATTAAAGTGAGTGGCATGATGGTAATTATTTGGTTAATTTTTTCCATTTAATTAAATACAAAAAGGGTATATGTGTAATTTCCATCTTAAATTGATTGCATAAATCCCTTTTCTCTCTCACAAATCAAGTAATCAACATATTTAACCCTAGATCTGGAAAAAAAGTATAGGGTCCGCCGCCGGACTCCGGAGACAAATCTGGCCGGTTCAGGTCGTTTTTCCGGCAAGCCACTCCACTCCACACAACCCCCAACCCTCCTTCTTCCTATACTGCACAGACACAACTCATAACCACGATGAGAGAGAGATCGAGCGGCAGGAGAACGGGAGAGAGAAACAGAACAGCGGGAGAGATGAGAGGGAGAAAGGGAGGGCCGCGCGGCGACAGCGGCGACTGACGGCGAAGCCGTTAGTTCGGTGAGAATCAACATCAACGGCATATAATGAAAGCATCAAGTAGGTGTTAATGTTTGTATGTTTGTATTACCCCTTCACGATGAACTTCCTAAAGGGTCTATTTCAGATCTAACGTACAGACTGAAACCTGATGATTATAAAATGTTTTTTTTTATTAATCTGAAAAAAAAAATCTTGAAAGTCAAAACTGTGGTGCATGTGAGAGGGGACAGTGGAAAACTTTCTGGGTTCAGACCGTACGTCACCGTTTCGATTTTTGGGATGCTTTCCAAAGTAGTTGACTCAACTAGACAGTGACCACACATGACCATTTTTCCCTTATCTTTATATAATATTATCTAATGTTTACAAATATAACTTGTACGTGCAGATCAAAATATATATTATGGTTTATCATATTAATATTTTTCTTTTGATTATAGGTAATGCTAACCTAATAATAGTTTCGAATATTCATTAGCATGCCCATTAACCAGTCCTAGTGGAAGAATGGTGAGTATATATTCTACTTTTCTGCATCTATGTAGTCATTATGTTGTTTTTCTCATTTAAGCATCTCATGTTTTTTTTTAATTTAATTACTAGGTGACTATGAAATGAAGCATATTGATAAGGTAGGGTCAAAGACGTTTAACGTGGAAGGTGACTATGAAATTATTATTGTTATTGTTTGATTGAGGTTCTGAAGATTGTTATGAGTTTGATTATTGAAAATAAAAGTTTGCAATTTATCATTGTTTGATGTTGAAAATTATTATTGTTTTGATTGAGGTTCTGAAGATTGTTATAAGGTTCTGAAGATTGTTATTATTGTTAAGTTGTTTAGCGTTTTTTGGTGTTCAATTTTTTTGATGTTGCTATATTTTAAATGTGATGTACACATGTGTATTCCTATTTTGTTCTGTTTTTAGTGCGATATACACATGTGTATCGCGTCTGTTTTTTGTGATATCTCAGATTTTTTTGTGTATTGAATGTGTAAAGTTGTTGATATACACTTGTGAATTATGCAAAGTATTAGCTGCTGAGTTTTTTTTGTTCAATTTTTTGATTTTTCTCTGTTTTTAACGCGATGTACACATGTGTATTTGATTTTGCCCTGTTTTTAATGCGATGTACACATGTGTATTCTGATTTTGCTTTGATTTTAATGCGATATACACATGTGTATAGCGTTTGTTTTTGTAATATGTCATAATTTTTTGTGTATTGAATGTGTAAAGTTGTTGATGTACACTTGTGAATTTTGCAAAGTATTAGTTGTTGAGTTTTTTTTGCTATTATAGGAGATGTCCTTAACGAGAAAAGTGGAGATGGAAGTTCGAAAAGGATGATTTACGTATGAGGTCGATAAGGATGATTCACGTATGCTTGTTTGCTTGGTCGATAAGGATGATTCAGCATACAACAGCATACAACGTGTCGAATAGTTGTAAAAGACTATGTATTTTGTTTTTCCGATTATGTTGCGTTTATTGTTTTTACGAAACTGGAATTTGTAATTGTATGTTTTTTTGCTTGGTTTGGCAAACATTATGGAACTTGTAATTTGTTAAGTATAAAATAGTTGTACAGGTTTGGTTTCGATTTATGTCTTATGTAGCCAATTATACATATGTACGATGCTGAGTACACATGCGTACTGTTCTATTCATATCCAAGTACACATGTCTATACCGTTGAAATATGAAGGTTACGTGAATCTTAAAAATCACAATTTGAATTCTGATGATGAAATCTAAAAAATAAAATTGAAATAAAATATATTGTGGATAATGAATTTAAAATAGGAAAGATGTAACTTAATTCAATTATTAAAAAAATGAATTAAATCTAATTTTTCATATAATTACAATCATACCCTTAACAACTAAAAAGGAAATCAAGGGTCCAGATCTGTTCACGCAGTTCTGGAACCCTACCCTATATATATATATATATGATTAGGTTCAAGAATGAACACTAGTGTAGCTTGTGAACTAAGTGAACTAATCCTGGCCATACACGTGTGTCGATCAATGGCCAGGATTTGAAGTTGAAATACACTAGTGTATTTTACGATTTGATGATTAGATCCTGGCCATACACGTGTGTAGATCAAAGGCCAGGATTTGTTCACTTAGTTTGCAATTACACTAATGTTCACTCTAGAACCTCACCCTACCATATATATATATATATATATATATATATGGTAGCGTTCAAGAGTGGACCGTATTGTTTTTGTGAATAAAATGAACAAATCTTGTCCATTGATTTAGGAGATCTTAGTATTTATAATAATGACAATTTTCTAATTATTTATGTGTAGAAAATAAATGAAAAGTGTATAAGGGTAAATTGTTAACTGGTTCTCTTTCCAATTATATATTTAATTACATTCTCTCTCTTCATTTTCTCTCACCAATTAACTAATTTATTAAATTAAAAATAAACACAATTACTATTCAGCCAACCTGTTTTATACACATACGTATATCCATTTTATACACATGCGTACATATGTAATTTGAATAATACATATGTGTACTTTGAGTATCCAATACAAGTACATATGTGTATGAACCATTTATTAGTTCTGTTTGTATTTATACACAGTTTCTATTCAGCCAAATTGTTTTATACACATATGTATATCTTTTTTATACACATGTAAATTAAAAAGTACATATATGTATAACAACACTACGAATGGAATGTATTGAACAAAAGATGAAAAAAAATTTGGGAAAAGACACATTATTACATATAACCATCTTCATACTTGATGTCAAATATTCGAACTATTTATACAAAAAGAATTAAAAAAGTGAGAATTAGTAATTATTGATGATAAACAAATTTAAAAAAAATACAATCTTATTAAAAAGAAACAAGTTTTAGTGTATTACCAAATGGTGCTTGTATACGGTATGACATTTATCTTTTTTTATTAAAAAGAAACAGATGACAAAATCTTTACAATCTTATCAGTAAACTAAACTGAACTCAATTGAAAATCTTATTGATGATTTCTTCATTTTAATTAATTTAAATTTAAATTTATACCCCTTGTATTATAAACAATATAATAAAAAAATACGAATGCTATTGATGCGAAATTTTTTTATATTCTTATTACAAGACAAGGTCTAGTGTTAAAGATTAGTTTAGGTTACTTCCCATATTTACTTGAGAGGCCATCGGGACAAAATAAAAAAAAAAAATCGTTGCTTTTTTTCAAACTCTGCATGCACTACTAATTTTTAATAGCAGAATCATCACCCAAGGAAGTTGGAAAATGAGAAATTGTAAATATGTTATGAGAAAATGTATAATCTCTACAAAATAGGTAACATGTAACTGAAATCAAGAATTAAAAGAAAATGATTTAAATCTAATTAATGAAAATTAAAGGTAAAATTACAATGCTATCCTTTTAATAAAAAAACAAATGAATGGTTGAGATTAGTTCACTCTGTTCACAAACAAGGATGTTGTTCACTCATGAACCTAACCCTATATATATAGGAGCAGAATGTAGAGAAAACGTCCTAAAGTGTGAAAACAATTGCCAATGCTTGGATTAAATCAATCTATGGACTAAAATGAAGCCATGTCTTTTTTGTAAATATATATAACTTTCATGAAGGCGCGGGGTTCATTAAGTATAAAAAGGTAATTATGCTTCTACATAAAGCATTTAAACAACACCGAAATCTATAACTTCCTACAAAAACCTCCCCAACTTCTACGGAAAACGCGAAAACCCTAATTTTTTTATGATATCTGAAGATTAATCACGATCCAATAGTAGAAATCAAAGTGAGTTAAATGTGTTGTAATTTATCAAAGTTATATGATGTTATTGGCGTTTTAATTTCAATAATTTATGTACGTGTTCTGGTAGAAAGAAGCCTGGATATAAACGACATAAAACTTACGAAGAAATGAGGAAGAGAATATCGAAACAAGGTTATATTCTTTAAAGTTTGTGTGAAAAGTGTATAGTGTAACTTGTGAAATGTAATGTTTGTGTAATCTAAACCTTGTAGATGTATACTTTTAGTGTATCTATGAAAACACCAAATAAATGCTAACTTTGAAATTTATAGATGTAAACTATGAAGGCATCGGTATAATTGTTAAACAAATTCTTGGAATTGGGGGTAGAAAGAATTACAGAACTATACAAAACTGGTATGGCAAGGGTCCAAGAAAGGATGGCCAATGAAGTAGACTAGTTTGTCAAACGTCATATTTTGTATGTTGTTCTGGTTACACTTTGCATGTTTGTATTAAAACACCTCTAAAATATATGCTGGTATGCATGTTTCAAAACACCATTTTTTATATATAACACAATATAAGCCAAAAGCTGAAAATGCAAAGAACATAAAAATACTATCATGTTGTCACATAAAACGCCAAAAGCTGAAAATGCTATATTATTAAAACGCCATGATTACAAGACAAATAAAAATATAGATACATCATATCTTCTGGTTTTTCAGTGTCACAACTATGAAAAAAGGAATCTTCGTAGCATACAATACTATTAAAAAAAGAGAATTCAGAAGGTCTATTGCAACTATTTTCGTTTTGGCGCCAAAAAATATAACAAGTTACTTATTAAAACAACATTTATTGTTCATATAAATCGTGCCAAAATACCATTATATAAGTAGAAACACCACAATAAAAATTTTCATTGTTACCACTACAAAAAATACATAAGTATTGCATAAAATGACGTACATTAATCAAAACAAATGACCCAAGTTGTTTCATGGAGGTTCCAAAGGCCAGATAAGCTGGTGTGCGTTAAGCGTGATATGATTTTATTATTATTTTAAGCCCATTTTATGCATTAGTCAAGTTTTATATTTATAAAACACGATATTATACTAACACTAAACACACACTTGGGCAAGTGCACCCATCGCAAACGTAGTATAGTGTTGGTAAGATACCGAGGTCATCCAAGGACACAAGAGCTTTTAATACCGGTTTAGCGTCAATGTCTAATCGATCCAAATTTTGAGAAAAGAGTTTTTAAACATGAAAATAAAATCTAAAAATTAAAAGACAAATACAATGAAAAACAAATAGACAAGATAGAATCACTTGGATCCAACTCATCTTTAATGTATCCATTGATGATTTTCGCACTTTCAGACTTTTTAAGAGATTATCTTAGTTATTGTAGTAGGTCCCTCGTTTGAAGGTGACGTTACCCTCAACCTAGTGGTTTGAGTCAGCATGGACACAATCCCAAAGGTTCGGAATATTGAAAGACAATTAAGTTAGTTATTAATACGAAAAGTGGTAGGCCCCTCTTTTGAAGGTGACGTTACCCTCGGCTAAGTGGTTTGAGTCAGCAAGGATACAATCCCAAGAAGCTGGTTTAATGTTTTAATAGTAGTTTACATATGAGGGGTTCAAGCTATTCGCACCCCCGCCATCCAATATCGTTAGGCATTGAAGGAGATCCTAGTAAGCTTGAACCAAGTCCTCACAGGATCTATACACTAAACGAGACAAGAACTTTACCAAACCACCCTTCTAAACCCTTCCAAGTAGTTAACACGCTTTATATAGATCGTAAAGACACGAATGGGCAAATCAATGACACCATGAAGAAATGGTAAGGAAAATTCACTTTCAACATAAGAAACTAGTTATTAAAGTCATTAATACAAACCCAATTAAAAAGTGCCGAAAGATTAAAAATCAAAAGTAATACATTAAAGATTTGTCTTCACCAAGTGATGTAAGAGATTAGCCAAACATGGCTTTGATTGACAAGAACTCTTACGATCAATCTTGGATCCCAAGACTACTACACACTCTAAAGATGATAGATGGATGATGGTAGTGGGTGTTGGTGTTGTAGTGGTAGTGGAATGATGGCAAAGTGGGAGAGAAGTGGTTTGCCAAGGGATGCCTTTGAAGTGAACCAAGCACCTCTATTTATAGCCTGAATAGAGCCCTGGCCATGGCCCCGTGTCCATCCTTTTCTCTTCCTTTATTAATTGCAGCTGTCAGCAAAGGGCCCCACACGACCTCGTGTCTTCTGGGCACGGCCCCGTGGTCAACTCTTTGTTTTACTATCAAGATTCTGCAAATCTAAGAGTTGACCACGCCCCATGGTGAGCTGGGCACGGCCCCGTGGTGGGCGTAGAAGCTTCTGCAGAGTTTGTCTTGTTGTGCAGGGTCTGACCACGGCCCATGCCTGGCAGGGCACAGCCCCGTGGTCAGCTTCTGTCTTTTTGTTTTTGATTTGGGAGATGCTGCCGAGGGGTCGGACATGTCACGTTATTCCTTCTTCTTATATTTATGTTGGTTTTGGCTGCTTATTTGTTCCTTTCGATCTTTTAATCTCATTTGGTCCTGTAAATTCAAAAGGAAGAAAGAAACGTGCTTTTTCCAACATTAGTATTAAAAAGGGTTAGTTTTATGTCTCAATTAATGTAATTTATATGTTGCATTTTGTACACATCATAAACGTTTCGTTATCAAGTTCTCTAATAGGAGAAGAGTGAAATTCAAGATCGTCGCCGCCATACTTCGTATAGATAAGGCAGTTCAGAGGGGGATACTCGCCCTTGGTGTTCCAATGGCCAACCTATGTGAGCGGGCTCAAACAGTAATTCGAAGATTAAATAGAAGATTTCCAGCAGAAAATGATGAAATTTTTTGAACAACCAATCGTTATAGGTTGGCGTTTGAATGAACAATTGAAGACGGTGATAGTTACTTATAGCAACGGAGAAGAGGATCACTTCACGATGAACCAAATCATGAACACAAAGAATGTTGACAACCTTCAAAAGCTCTGTGGTTTAAGGGCTTCAAACCCTATAAGAAACATGATTGTGCTTATGTTTGAAGGAAGGATGAGAGGGAGGCTGAAAGAGTTGATGACGTTGAACTCCAATGTGGTTGATGATGATGAGTCTAACGAAAGTGATGGGTACATCTCTAATGTGATTTCATCAGATGAAGAATATTAAGTTGTTTTGTTTTATTTCAATTAAATTGAAATGTTTTTCTGTTATTAATGAATTATGATGTTTTGAAATGAACACCATGATCTTTAGACTTTGAATAGGGAGATTAATTGTTATAGATCTAAAACACAAAACGAACGCCGAAAAAGGAATGATCGAAAACATTAAACAAACACAAAAAACGCGTGATCTAAAACAATAAACAAACACCAAAAAAGGTGTGATTCAATAGATGATGATGATAAGTAATATGCCACACATGTGCGCGAGGGAAAAAAAGAAAAAACTGAAAGTATAAAAAGGAAAGGAAAAATCCAAAAACGTCCCTCCGCTTGAATTATAGTGCGCGTCACGTGTCATTCCAGAAACCGTTTTCATCGTTTTCACATTTTTGATTGTTTTCTCCAGAACTAGTTTCTATAAATATATGGGAACAAAAAAGTTTAGTCAAAACACGCGTATTTGCGTATAAAAAGTAAAAAAAAAAAAGTACGAGTCACTGATAATATAGAGTTATACGATTTAGGTTTGCTCACGTAATAATTCAACGTTTTGCACGCACGCAAACAGGCTCATATGTGGGGTAAAATCTTTTAAAGTAGTGCGAGAAAAAAACACACTAACAAATCTAAAGTGTTTAATTTCTATATGTGGTTCATAAAGTTTAAATTATGAAAATAACTTGTTCATATGTTTTGTTTTGTTTTATTTTATTTATCGACCTTAACCGAAATTAAAACCGAAAATGATATTTAGTTTTGGGTTCTAGTAAGAGAAAAGTAACAGCTTGTTTTTTCTTGTTTTTTGAACTTGTTTTATTTGGTAATCTTTATTATATGCCAAATTCCGAAAAAGTTAAAAAGTTATATGCACGTAGAATCTTTTTAGAGTAAAATGCACGGATAGTCCTTGTGGTTTTGCAAAATAACACCTATAGTCCCTAACTTTTGGAAATTACACTGGTGCTCCCTGTGGTTTGACAGTTTGTTACTCGGATAGTACCTGGAGTGGATGACGGTTAGTTTTCTCCGTTAAATGGATGTGAAATGACAAATTTACCCTTCATCTTCTCCATTCTATAAAAATAAAAGAACCCCACCCACCCCCACCATTAACCACCACCCACCTCCCACCTACACCACAACTAACCACCTGATCTTTGCACCTGTTAATTTGGAATTCCAACCATTTCTTTGCAAGTTTTGTGAAGAGAAAACAGGAAATGAAAGCTAATGTCACAGGATTGGTAGATGAGCGATGGCGATGGAAATCGAAATTCACTAGGAAAGGGTGTTGATTCAATCTAATATGGAAATATAAATGTTAGTTGAAATTCATTGCATCGCGGATAATATTAGATTGGTCTTCAATTTATTGTTAAAGTGTATAATAGCATCAGAACATAAACAAACCCCCAACAAGACTAATCAATGAATGCGCAAAATTATCTGCACAGACAAATTGACTAAACAATTGGACAAATAATTTTCAGAATACTTACTATTGAATTCACTCAGACACTGCTTAATACAATCAAAAGTAGAACGCCGACGATATCGTAAACGTAAGTGCACCAACGGTGCTGCAATAATAGGCGCTCCAAATTTACAAAAAAAACACAAGTTCAATACTTTCAAAACACAAAATTAAGTCAGGTAAACATGTACCGGACAGAGAGATGAACTGCCATGATGAAAAGTTGCTCGATTATTTTCAAACAAGTTTGATTTGAATTTGATGAAAAAATCCGAGACATAAACAACAGAGAAGAGGCAAAATACTTACCTTAATCATGACAGATGATGAAATCTGTAACCTTAATTTACCAAAAAAGAAGATAAATTTGAAGGAATTTTCTGTCTTGCCGAATTTGTAAGAAGACGGATGATGAAGATGATGACACTCCATTCAAAACCCTCGTTCTTATGGTGGGAGAGAACAAAAAGGCAGATGAGAGCGATAACACAATCTAGTGGAAGGAGGAGAAGATGAAGGGTAAATTTGTCATTTCACATCCACTTAACAGAGAAAACTAACTGTCATCCACTCCAGGGACTATCTGAGTAACAAACTGTCAAACCACAAGGAGCACCGGTGTAATTTCCAAAAGTTGGGGACTATAGGTGTTATTTTGCAAAACCACAGGGACTATCCGTACATTTTACTCATCTTTTTAATAAAACCTTGATGGCTACAAAATAACGTTCAAGAAAGAAAGTTTAAAAGTCAACTCGTCCTTTTCCATGACTTCACTCATTTATTTTAGACAAGTCTGAACTTTCTTTTGTGTTCATACTACTATTTTAATTTGAAATATATATGTTGTGTTGTTTATCTGTTAGAAAATGGTTCATTTAATATATAATTATATTAGTATATACGTAAAAGACATGGACCTATTATTGCACATGATTTTGATTAAAAAAAATCCTTGTTGTGTTCGATTATATGTTTCAAATGATTATTATTGTGACCATTAAATAAACTATAATATATGTTACTAAAGGTGATATTGTTTATAGTTTTAATAATGAGATTTATAAATATTAATCTGTTGTAAAATGTAAGAAGAAGCTTGAAACCATCATTACTATTTTTATTTAAAACAATAAAGTAATATACTCTTAAATACTTCATTTTGTCCTCAATGAGACTTTAACTTTCATTATTTCGAAGGAGTTATACCTTCACAAACATCTTGATACCATTATGCTGCAAATCCTTTTTAGTTGTCATTACTACACGTACACAATTGTCATTTACATTAGGGCGCTAAAATTAGAGCCTCTAAATCCTATTTTCTCCACAAATATAAAGAAAAAACAGAAAAAAACAACTAAAAGGTCTATCAATTAGAATCTCTGTAACATAGAAACATTTGATAAAAATAATAGTGACCCTCTATATTTAGAGGGTTAATATTCATCAGTTTATATATTTTTTGAGTATATAAAACCGACACAAAACAATAAATTAAGTGTTTGTGAGTAATATAGAGATAGAGATAGAGACTCAGATGTGGGCTAGGGAATATGTTTTTAGTTAAATTATATGCAAGAATATAGAGATTCGGATGAGAATACTCTTATATATCTAACCACTTGGGGTGTCCCAGTGGCCAGCCTCACCCACCTCTTCCCAGAGGACCCCGGTTCGAATCCTGGCAGGCACACTCTCCAGGCTTTCAGTTCCGGTTGGATAGTAACCGCCAGGCAGCTATGTGGCTATGCTAGCTTGTGGAGTAGGATCACTCCAGCGGTTAGGAGGACCGTGCAATATCCCCCCCCCCCCCCCCCCCTCCTCTTATATATCCACCAATATAATAAGTATATATACGTATATGTTTTAATTATTATATTAAAAGCTATAGAATACTAAATAGGAATAAATAATGATAAAAAAAGTGTGAGCTTTAAAAAAGCACCTATTATACATTATTACCAAGATATTTCATAATAATATTTAGTTATTACATCGAGAACTATAAAATACCTCATTAAATACCTTAATAAGAACAGTTTTTTTTAAATACCTTAATAAGAACAGTTGGTCAAAGAAAAAAAATAGTACTAAGGGTGAAGGGGGTGCACCCCTCGTAAGATAAGAGAAATTTTCACCCACTAAATCATGATGTGTCATGTTAATTCTTCTTTCATAAATCACTCTTGCCTCAAAAAGATAAAGGGTGGTTTCACCCAAACTATTTAAAAAAAATGTATGATTGGTTAAAAGAGAGAGAAACCCACCATTACCCTCTTTCCCTCCTCTTCCCCGCATGTGGCCACAACTTGCCGACAACACACCCCACTGCGCGACAAATTAGGGACGGCAGCACATTCACCTCGCGGCAATATCATTCCCCGCATGCCTCCCCGCTTCCACCTTTCACCCTAAGTGCATAATGTTTCCCTCAAATTAATTCATGTCTTTTAGTATCTAGTCTATGAACTGTGACAAGCGTTTGGCTTTATCCACCTAAAATCAATTTTGCTTCTTTATTGGCGTATCATACGTTGTGAAAAACTCTGACTAGATATGTTCTTTTTTGTCCCAATTTATGTAGCCTCATGTGACATGAACAATACAAGTCGCATTATCTTCGTCTCTTGGGTACATCTTGTTTATTCTTACTTGCATGTTGCTTGTATGTGTTGGGTCATCAATCTTAGTGTAAACAACCCAAATAATTTTGTCAAAATCCTAAAGTGACATGTGTCCAAAAACTCTCTAAAAAATTCAGATATGTTGAAGGAGATGAACAAAAGTTATTAAAAAGGGTGTTTGACTAAAGTTGACTGAAAATGCCAAAAAGGGCAAAATTTTGATTTTTGGCAACCCATTGCGGACCGCAAGGACTAAGCTCTTACGGTCCGCAAGAGCTTTCAAGAACTTCTGTGTGCCAGGTCCCTTACGGACCGGAAGACGTGACCTCATACGGTTCGTGTAACACCCGCATCCCAGGATAAGCTCTAGGGAGTGTTACGCATCGGATATACAGAACACATAGTAACTAGAGAATTCACAACGAAAGTTTCTGAACTTTTATTAAAGAGTATTATGCATCTCTCAATAATATCAGTTTAACTATTATAGAGATCTAAACCTTCAACAGCCCTCTAGACCTCTTTTTTTCGTATGCTAGTCTCAATGTCTGCAATTCTACAATCACATGGCACCTAGGATGTGTGCCCGAAAAATATTTGGGACTCAGCATAAACTGGTGAGTTCATGAACATAAATGATTTTATTTAAAACATATATTTATCGACTATAACATCAATCAGATATAATCATGGCAAACAGATAAAACAGAGTAAGCACAGTATGTTCACATAACCAGGCTATGTATACAAACTCAACTGGCTAAATCAGATACATACAATCAACCCTCAATCATCCTATCAATCATTGCTACATATCACAGATGCTACACATAGTCGATTCCATAGTTATTACCAATCAGACAGAACATCACATCCCATTTTAGAAACGGTTCAGAGGAACTCACCTTGCTAACTTGTAGTTCTTAAGTCTTCAGATAATTAAGCTTCTTGTAAGTCTATAGTCCTGGTTCTATGCCTTCTGATAACTAATCATCTTATTTAACAGAGTACAATACGCATAAGTGTAAAAACCGAATCAAACTTAACGACAATCACGAGATCAAATCCTCAACGTAGATGACAAAGTATAGCCTTATTCAGGCAGCAGTTAAACATTCATTGATTTGGTTTCAGATCGATCGAACAGGGTATCGTTTCATTGATCAGGGTTTAGTATACTTTCTATGGAGCAGAGTTTCGAGGGTTTAGAGTTCTTGGGTATTAGGACAGTAAGTCGAGAGAGAAAGAAAAGAAATGAACAAATTGAATTGTCCAATTCTCGCTCAATTTGTAGTCGCAATTCAGTCTTGTCACGTCACGCGACCATTCTTCACCATCACTGTCGCCTAGCGCGACGGGGTAGACTAGGGTATACGTGGCATGAGTCACTACATAGGCCTGCCACGTGGCGGCATGTGTCTTCTGTCGAAAATAGAGACGTCGCGTCACGCGACTGTCTTCTACCATTATCGTCGCGTAGCGCGACGAGACCCAAAACTAGGTTTTCTCATTTTTGTGCTGGTTTTGTTTGTACGTGTTCGGGGTTTCGATTACGGGTTTATTCGGGACATTTGGATTTTGTTGACTTGAAGACTCGGGATGTTACAGTTCGTAAGGGTTCGCTGACATCAGAATGTTACTTGTCAGCTGCAGATTCAACTTTGTGACACCTAGTCGCGATTTTTGCCACCCTTCTCCTCATTTAAACATCTGGAAGGACACAAATCATTCTCCTATCACTCCTGATCACACTTGTCATGAGTTGGGGACTTGAAGATTAGTATAAATAAGCACCCATGTTGCAGATTTCATTCACACCTCATATTTCACTTCTTAATTCTGCTTTGGAGCTTGCTTCCTGACTAAAGAAGCCTCCTCTCCTTAGTTCAAGTGTTCCTTCTAACACTAGTAAGTGGTTCCTTTAAGTTAAATTCAGTTTAGCATTCAATTTCTAGTCGAAAGTCAAGCAGTTTGATTTTTTGCTTTGACTTTCAATTTTGGCCCGTTTGGTCAACCAAAAATTTGATTAAAACTTGCCACATGATCATAATATCATAAGGATTAATTCACTGCGATTATAACTTCTGATCATCACGTCTAAACGGGTCAAATGATGTAACATCCCAAAAACGAATTTGGTAATTCAACCAAGTTAATAGGGGATGAGCGGGTAAAAAATCATTAGTGGTAAAGGTTAACCTGATGAACATTAGGATTTAAATAAAGGAACCTAATGATTAAATAAAAGATGAATAAACGTATTTATAAAATAAAGTTTATAATACGCCCGTGATATCGGGACTTAATCTAAGTCGGGTTGTAACGTCCCCAACCTTGGTAAAGCGAATTGTCATGTTCATTTGATAAGTGACATGAAGTTTACAACTATGAATATTTAAATTAGTTAGTATACTTGGTTATTTAAAAGAAAAAGAGTTGTAACATGAAAATACATAATAAAACATGAAGGGGCTAAATGGCACACTCTTGAAAGTTGAATATATTAAAGGGTGAGAAAACAAAAACACACACACATATGTGCTTGTGTGTGTGTCGAGCCAGGAGAAGAAAAGAGGGGGTAAACCCTAGTTCATATTGTTCTAACAAATTGAAAGGTGAATTGGCGCCAAATCACATGCATGAAAGTCACACCCCGATTCTCGGTGGGCCTGGATGGGTCATGACGGTTGAATAACAATTATCACAATATAATAATATGCAGCCGAAGTATCAGAAAAAAAATATTAAATTCAATAAAGCTTGAATATATATAAAAGTATTACAAGCGTTTCAGTACAAGCCCACATGCGAGATCTAATAAGCAGAGCTTTAGACATCATAGTCCTTAAACTTCAGGAGTTGCAAATTTCTTAGCCTTCATTCTAGATGACCCGGATTCCCAGCCTATAATAAGGTTCAGTGCCTGCCGTTCAATCTTTTGAAAATACGTCAGCTTTCGCTGGTAAATACAATTAACTGACTCGTTTTGAAAACAGTTTTTCAAAAAAGAGTTTTATGCATAGAGAAAACCCATAGGTAATCTTTTAATATTTCTTGGGATTTATTCTTGTCACCAGATTTACTTACTTGTCATACAACCGGGAACCAGAGATCAGAGCCGGTCATTTTCAGTGCTATAATGATTAAAGGTGCACACCAAAGTTGAATAAAACATGTCTTACAGTCGGTATGCCTACCCCGCTATTTCGTATGGCCATAATAGTTAATGAGTCGGGACACCCGGACACGGTACCATTAACCCCCAATCGTTTCAGTTATCAAGTAAAACGGATTAAACCAGATTCTTACATTTATGAGCAATCATAGGCGGCTCACTTATGTAATACCCGCTCCAAGTGGCTTATTCGCCATCCCAAGTTTAAAAACTAAAATAAGTTAAGAGTATTTACCTTTTTGCCAGCTTCCAATCAATATGATTATAGTTTAACAAAAAGCCACAGGTCTAAGTATTATTGACCCAAGTCCGATTATCTTGGGGGTTCTATAGTCTGGAATGAACAGATTTATTATCTGTTAGAATGCATACGGGTCAAAGGTTAGTCCCTTTAGATATGACTCGTTACTTAAAAATAGGTTCGCTAGATTAAGCGTAAATCGAATAGAATGTGGTTTATACCTATCCGAGTGCAATGACTCATTGGATAAAGGTTATTTAACCAAGCATTCTGATTTGGAGAGATTTAATAAGGTTTTGACCTGTTACGCCTAGTTTACGCAAACTAGGTTCGCATAACTAGTTATGCGCATAAAGACGGGTTCGAAAGGTCGGAAGGGCATATGACAAGTCTAAGCAGTAAATTACATTTCTAGTTGAAGTATTTACTGACTTAAAGTCAGATTATAAGTTTAATTTAGTTTAAAATCATTCAATTAGCTACTTTGACCATACAAGGGCATTGTAGTCATTTTCGATAATAATTTCAAGACTTATCGTTTAACCCATCAAACGGGGTGACCGTGTGGCATAACTTTAGAGAGTTATACTCAACAATATCATGGTCCTAAAACAAGTTTAAAACATTGACCAAACGGGTCAGAATCGAAAATCAAAACAAACGTTAAACAGCTTGACTTTCGATATAGAATTAAGCTCTAAACAAGAAATGACGAGTTAGACATGTCCTAATATGTTTTATAAACTAATATAATGTTAAAACTTCAAGTTTTAATAGTTAGAAGCTTGATTAACGTAATTTGTAAAGTTTACGTTTTTTGACCGTTTATTTAATATAAAGTTGACTCGTCATTTTGCCTACTTAACGTGATCTTTAGAAGGTATGATCCCAGAGGATTATAACCTTCATTATTATGATCACGTAGCCATGTTCGGATCGAACATTGGCTTGACCATAATGGTCATAATCGAAAGTCAAACAGAAAGTCAAAATGTTTGACTTTTGGCTAAAAACTAGCCTATAAAATGAAATAGACTATGAAAGAACACTTACTTGTGTTCTAGAAGAAGATGAACTTCAGTAGGAGACTTCCTTGAATCAGGAAACAACTCCAAGAAGGATTTAGAGAGAAAGAAGAGAAAATGAGCAAGTTGGAAGTTCAACTGTGCTTGCTATTTATAGTTGTAGAGGATGAACAAGATCAAAACAAGTGTCCAGGGTTATTCTAGGATGTTAGCAAGTGTAAATGAGGTGTCAAGACCAGGTGAGAGTGTGTCAATTCGAGCTAGGTGTCAATTGAAGAAGATATGGTTGGGCTGCAAGAATAAATTTGCCAGAGCGGCCCCTTACGGACCGTAAGGGTTCACCGCTTACGGTCCGTAAGGACCTTCCACACACAATTTTTGGTTCATAAGGGACCTCCAAAACATAATTTTAAGATTTTTACACTTTTAGTCCTTGGACTTTACATATTTGGCCATTTGGCACTTTTAGTCGGCCTCATTCCTCGTAGTTGGGGATTAGTTGGAGATACGGGACACGTTTTAGTTAACGCATAATAATAATTTCTCCCCTTCCCAGAATCGGGATCAGTCGGAGATACAGAACATGTTTCAATGAACGTAGAATATAATTCCTTCCTTCTTCCACATAGTCGGGATTAATTAGAGGTTTGAATATGCATCGTTACATAGTTGAACGATAAATTCCCTTTCCTTAGTTAGAAATTTGGAATACGTGTCGCCTCACAATTGGACGAAAATTTACGGGTTTTACAATGAACATAAATTAGTGATCATCTAAGCTTGGAGATCATAAGGTATGTTGTAATTTATGTTTTGGTGATGAGAAGTATGTGGAGAAACTTGAAGGTGGTAACCTTGAGTTTAATATTTTTGTTAGTATGGTGAAATTGATAATAAAATTATGTGTATGATCATCATACTTGCAAGTATATGTGAAATGCTTGAATAATTTAGAGATTTAAGTATATGTTCATACATAACATGAAATGGGTTTTTATGATATAATGAATTTTGATGTTGTTTTAATGCTTATGATCACCATACTTGCTTGTATATGTAAATTACTTAATCATTTTAGAGGTTTGATTAAGTGTTCATATATTTCTAGAAATGAGTCTTGACATGAAAGATGAAGCCATTGTTATTTGGTCAAAAGGATGAATTAGCTTATGGTAATTGAAAGTTTATGTTAACTTTATGTTGAGAAATGCATGAACTTGTTGAACTAAAAGAAACATGGTAATTTTTGTATGACAAAGTTAGCTAAATGATAGCCTAAAAATGATGTTCACCAAGTGTTCGATAAATGCCTAAATTAGTTTTTATTAAACTTGTTAGTGAATTTTATAAGTCAAACTGGCCTATGATAGAATTGGATGAAAAATGTAGTATAAACGTCCATGAGGTGTAACGATCATGATGTTGGATGACTAATCTAACCATCTTGTGGATGTTATATGATAGTTTAACTCTTGACAAGCTAGGTGTGAGCTTGGAAAGGAATGGGTTAAGCAGGTCAAAGACGCGAGAAAGCATAGTCAGATACAAGGTAAGTAAAACTTACACCTCTTATATGATTACTATATAAGAAATGTGAAGTAGTTGGAAATAAACAATGACTTGTTAAAGTCGAGACCCATGATGAAGACCAAATGAGTCAAAATAGGTAAGATTATGTTAGATCACACTTTGGTGATCAAATAAAGAATTTTAGAATTAGGACCCTAAGGTGTAAACCTAAAACGGGTCAAACAAGTAAAAATAAGTTTTTGGTGGTAAATACTTGCTAACACAAACCAAAACATGTCAAACAAGTAAAAACAAGTTTTTGGTGGTAAACATTTGCTGACACGAACCAAAAAGGGCCAACCAAGTAAAAAAATGAGTTTTTGGTGTAAACTACTTATTGACGCGAACCAAAACAGGTCAAACAAGTAAAATACGAGTTTTTGGTGTAAACACTGGCTAACGCAAACCAAAATGAGTTAAACAAATAAAAATGAGTTTTTGATGGCAAACACTTGCTGACATGAACCAAAATGGGTCGAGCGAGTAAAAATAAGTCTTTGGTGGTAAACACTTCACGACGCGAACCAAAACGGGTCAAACAAGTAAAATGATTTTTTGGTGTAAACACTTGCTGATGCGGATGCTTCAGTTAGAGCTCTTATTACTACTCTTTCTCTGGGTGGTCTGATCGTCCACTGCCTTCCAATAGGTACTTCAACCCCTTGAGTTGGTATAGCCCTGATGCTTGATGAGGCTATGTAACTTATAACATTTTCAATATTATAATTAAACCCGACATTGCTGGTATTTGTCAATCTTCCTACTAGTGCTCGTGTAACAATCAAGTTTGACTCACCGCTAAACTCTTCATAGCCATGAGTTTGTATTACTATCTGAATATTTCGGAAATCAGATAATGATACCATCATGTTTGGTGCTATGTATACCATTTGTGCTCCTGATGATAGGTCAACTTCCATAGATCCAATTATAGACACGTTATTTTCCCATCTATAGTAATGTGTATAAAGTTATTTTCCTCATAAATTGTTTACCAGAAACAATTATAAAAGTATTAAATTAATTCAAGATCATAAAATTGAATTAGATTATTCCCAGCCCTTTCACTATTAAGCCGTCTTCTAGGCTTAGGCTGCCATACCGGAGCTTTTTACAGCTCTGATACCAAGAAAATTCTCAAGTAAAATGGATCAAAGTAAGAGTAACAAAAAGCTAGAAAACAATTTACTCAAACTTTATACAGAGATTTTATTCAAACATGCGGAAGCTTAAAAACTTAGAACACTTACAAGGAAAACTTCAAGCTATTTAGAGGATTACACAACCTAGAATACCTAACTTGTGTAATCCTCTAAATAGCTTGAAGTTTTCCTTGTAAGTGTTCTAAGTTTTTAAGCTTCCGCATGTTTGAATAAAATCTCTGTATAAAGTTTGAGTAAATTGTTTTCTAGCTTTTTGTTAGCCAAAATGGGTCGAGTGAGTAAAAATGAGTTTTTGGGGGTAAACACTTGCTGAGCGAACCAAAACGGGTCAAACAAGTAAAAATGAGCTTTTGGTGTAAACACTTGCTGACGCGAACCAAAACGGGACAAATAAGTAAAAATGAGTTTTTGGTGGTAAACACTTGCTAACGCGAACCAAAATGGGTCGAACAAGTAAAAATGGATTTTTGGTGGTAACCCGATGAATTTTGAAAATATGTACCTATGGTGTAAACTATAATGGGTCAAATGACTAAGATTGTAAGTATGAACTTTGTTGGCAACAAACATTATGTGGTTAGTTGAATCGCTAAAAGGGTAAGCTATAAACGGGCCAAATGGACTAACAGGTCAAATGGGATGTTATCACCATTTGAATATGATATTTAGTGACTTGGTGTTAAGCCTCATGCTTATAGGTAAGCATAATGTATGGGCATGCATTGCCATGAATTAGCGATTAGAATCGCAAGGTATTGATAGCGGGTCATCGCTTTGACCCGCACCTGGTATGTGTAAAGGATTATACTTTCGGTAAGGGCTTATGGCCCGACGAAAGATGTGTGGGCCAGATGTGGCAAATAGATTAACTCAAATGATATATATCTAGTATTTGGGTAAAACGACCTTTAGAGCCAATAACATATCTATGATCGATGTGAAATTACGGTTAAATGGGTTTTAAACTACTAAACCATTGGAAACCTTTATGTCCTTAGGGACATAATAAATCTAGATGAGATAACGAGTTAAAAGTGCCATTAGTTTTCATCTAACCTTTAAAACTTATTTGGTTTGGAAAAAGAGATTAAATTTGACTAAAACGTCATCAGATAATGGGTTTTGGGTAAATTACCTCCAAGGGTAGATTTGATAATGAATCCTTAGACCGAGTTGATCATTCCGGTAACTAAAAATGGGAGATAAACTAAAAGGCTTAAAGTCTCATAACGGGTCGATTTGGGTAAAACACCATACCGGAAGATTATAGTGAAAAGTTAAGGTTTTATCTAAAGTAACCACCCAACCATAATTTGAGTTGTGGTTGATAGAAACGATGAGAAGATTGATAAGAAATTAAGTGGCATGAACTAAGTGCATAATGCCTCCTAACGGGTCAAACAAATAATAAACACAAACCGAATAGTGGAAGTGATAAACACATGGAATATGAACCCGAGCGTACCATCATACTAATTCTAATTATTATTTATCCACATAATAATAGTTGACATGTGGGTTGTAACCCACTGGTAAGAAGAAAGTTTCTTTAGGGAAGACCCGGGTTCTAATTTTAGGCATGATGTAATTTAGGAGTAGTGTGATAAGTGTGTGTAGCATAATAATAATAATAATAATAATAATAATAATAATAATAATAATAATAATAATAATAATAATAATAATAGTTCGTATTTATGGGATTATAGGTAACTCTTACTCTTCGTAATTATTCACACTCGCAGTTTTGTTTGGTGTAGATGTATTAAAGTCTTTTAATCCCATTGGCTGACTATCATTTTTCGTTGTGTGATGCTTTAGAATCAAAAAATCATCGACAATGTTGTTATATGTACCATTACATATATATATACTCAAGTTGTAAGCCACGACATAATTTCAATGTACTAATGCTTATCATTACAATTTTTCATTTTAGTTGTTGGACAATTTTTCTTATATATTTATTGTTTATATTTTTTCTGTACATCCGTTGGTGTTCAAATCATCGAGATAATCAATTATTGTAGTAAATATTGAGAATGATCTTTTCTTAATTTCAAGAAATATACTAAGTCAGTTGTATCACATACGCCTAGATTTGTTAAGAACATATAAAGATATTTTGAACTTTATAGCATATGGGGTATTGATTTTAATGTTTCAACAATTTTTAGCCTTTAGGTATTGTCATGTAAATGTCATTTATTAGTGCCCGTCCACGTGTTGTGTTTGATGACAACAACCATAAGAACATTAAAGTGGTGGTTGTGGAATTTAAGGCGGTGTTTGTTTTTTGGCCAGAAGCATATGTTTGCGTCGCGCAGACGCGCGCATACGTTTGAGGTCTGCAGCTCGTTTGTTTTCCGGAAGAGCTTCTCACCAAAAACGTCTGCCTAACCTCTTCCCCACACAGACTTGGGTTCATGTCTGCACACCTCTACAGACCTCTTCTCCCTCTTCTCCCTCCAGCCGACACCACCTCCTCTGCCACCACCTCCACCTCCGACACCCATCTCCTCCGACACACCACCTCCTCCAACACCCATCGACCTCCACCTCCGCCGCAATCATCATCGTCATCATCTGTTATCATCATCATCATCGATCGCAAACAAAACCCCCACCAAAAAACACACAGACCTGAGCAAATCGAAACCCTAAATCGAAACCCAAATCGAAACCCTAAATCGCGACGGCGGCGGTGAACGTGGTGGTCGTCTCGTTTCAGTTCAGGGTTGGGTTCGGGACGGTTTGGTTCGGTGATGATGATTGATGACGGTAGTGGCAGTGGGCTCAGGCGAAATCGACGGTGAAGGAGGTGGAAGTGAGGTGGTGGTGGTAAGTGTTAGGTGGTGGTGGTGGAGGTTGCGACGGGGGTGGTGGTTGTGACGGTGGACGGTGGACGGTGGATGGTGGTCGTCTGAGGTGGTGGTGGATGGTTGTGGTGGTGGTGGTAAATCAGCAGAGAGAGAGAGAGACAGAAGTGTGGTGTGTGTTGTGTGTGTGTTTAGAAGAGGTTTTGTAGAAGTAAAAAAAACAAACTCGCTCCTCCTTGCAGACTGCAGACCTTTGGTCCACCTCTTCTCCTGTAGATGTCTGCAGATGTGCTCCGCAGACTGCAGACCTTTTCCTGCAGAAAAAACAAACACCACCTAAGAGATTGTACGTACAATAAGTCAGTTTTTTTTTTTTGTCATCGATACCTACCGTGGTATAAACAATATTGCCATACTAGATAAATTAGCTAGGAAAAAAGTGACATAAGTTTAGATATGTTAATGATTTAAATGATGGTTGTGTAGGCTAGGAGATTGTTGAATAAGGTGCTGTTTGTTTTTGCAGACATAAATTGTCTGCAAGCTGATTTCATCTGTTTTTATGTCTGCAACTGAAGATGTGGTCTGAAGATCTGCAAGCTGAAAATATAAGACTGTTTGTTTTTATAAGTTGATACCGGTCTGAAGTGCATCAAACAATGACGAAACATTCACATTCCGCTTCGATCCAGCAGAAGAGAAGAGGGAGGTCGGAGAAGGAGCTGGTCACCGGAGGAGGAGGAGGAGGAGGAGGGAGGTCGTCGGAGAAAGAGGTAGGTCGCCGGAGGAGGAGGGAGGTCGGAGAAGAGGTAAGTCGCCGGAGGAGGTAGGTCACCGGAGGAGAAGAGGGAGGTCGCCGGAGGAGAAGAGGGATGTCGGAGAAGGAGGAGGAGCGGCGGTGGGAGGGGTTGATGTTTGAGGGAGGAGAAGAGGGAGGTGTGAAGATGTTTTAAGAAAGGGTTCCATAGCTTATTTTTTAAGATGAAAAAAGATGAGTTCAGATCTGTTTGAAAAAAAAAATCAAACAATCTTCAAGGGTAACGTCGGTGCGCCTGCAGACATCAGCCCCCTTGAAGATGTTTGAAGAAAAAACAAACACCCCCTAAGTGACGCTTTCTTTGGCTTTTTAGATTAAAAGAGTCACTAGTACAAAACCATTTTTTGATGGTGTCAAATTCAATTTTTTGTAGTGTTTTAAAATACAAAGCAACAAATAACAAAATTATCACTATGAAGAAAATAGATTACAATGCACCATTAACACCAATAAATTGATTTTTTAAGGGTGAGGTTGTTAATACTATATAATTGATTTTTTGAGGGTGAAGTTTTTAATAGTACCAACAAAGTGAACCATTTAAAACATTTTGTTAGGCATCACATAGATCATAATCCTACGGTTTTCAATTGCTCTCATCATATTCAATCAATAGATCAAATCAAGCCTCCAAAACCACAACATTTATACCCACATTTATACAGACACAATGTTAAAATTAAAATATTTTTTAGAGAGAGAAAAATGTTAAGGAGGAGCAAGGCATCACTGGAAAGTTTTCCGGAACGGCTTCCACAGTATCAAGAAACCGCCGATGTGGCGTAAAGCGTATCAATGGTCCTATCTATGAAGAGACACGAGATTTTTGAAGATCTTTCTTGTTGATTTTATGCGTGATCCCATCAAATACACCGAAGATACTCGCCGGAAAACTATTACGGCGATGGACGTCATTTATGCTTTGAAGTGCCAAGGATGTACAGTTATACACTATGTTGATTTGGTTTGATTGTATATCTTTAAATTGTTATTTTAGGAAATGGCTTTATAGAAATCATGTTTGTATCTCATTATTTGTATCTTCCCATGAACATGTAATTTTATATATATTTTTTGTTTGTATAGTTTTTTTGTTTTATTTGCCTTTGTATTAGATCTTGAATGTTTTATAAATAAAATAAAACTAAAAACATTTGTTCAGAAAATCCATCGCTAATAATATTTTTATATTTTATTTTTAAAAAGTATAAAGATAACTCAAGAGAACCAATCAAAGCAATGTCAATTTTTTTTTATATTTTTTGGTGGTAAATGCATATTGACACGTGTTAGAGACTTATGGTTTCTATCATTGATTTTTTGGTGGTGTGTTTAGAGATTTAATGGTGTACTAAGTTGGTTTCTATCATTAATTTTTTGGTGGTGTTTAGTGATTTAATGGTGGACAATTTGGTTTCTATTATTGATTTTTTGGTGGTGCGTTTAGAGATTTAATGGTGCTCTTATTAAGCAGCACAAACAAATCTCATTATTTAGTGGTATATTTGTTGGTGCTCTCTCAAAAAGCTCTAAAAAATGCATAAATCCTAACACCAAAAAACTGGTTTTGTACTAATGAGTGGGTATATCATATATGTGTTAGGGAGGCAAGTAGTCCTTTGGCCGGCTTTGTTTGGAAAGGAAGCCAATGTCCTTAATTAGTCAGACGAGTTATGATGTTGTTCTGACTTCTGATAGTGAGTAGTGCTCAGTGACCACAAATTCTAGAGAAGTTCTAATATCATAAATTAGACCAAGTACAAACAGTTGTATATATAGGAAGCTACATAACCCGAATCCATGGTTCCACTATGCATTTAGGCCGTTATATAAACATGGCTGGGAGTTTGGTATTGAACCTATCCAAACCGGTTAGACTAAAATCAAACTTAAAGATTTTAATGTTTGGTTCGTGTTTTATCATACATAGATTAATGTAAACTAAAACGAAAAAAAATCCATTTATTTTAATGGTAGGTTCGTGTTTTATCATAAATAGATTAATGTAAACTAAAAAAAAAATCCATTTAATTAGAAGGGAGTTTTATATAATAAAATCTCATATATCTCGATGTTCTAAGTTGTAACTTGTAAACAAAGAACGTTGCCTCCTTTATTTTAGTTTGACTAATATATATTATACTATTATGACTACCCGTATAAATAAACAAAGAACGTTGTCTCCTTTTATTTTAGTTTTGACTAATATTATGACTACCCGTATAAGTAGATAGAACACCTTTTATTTCAATTTCTTGGTTACAGGTTACTGTAATTAAATGTTGAACTACACCTAAAATAACAATATTCAGCACTAGCACTGCTAGATTTTACAAATATCGTTTTGACAAAATCAGTTCATAGTTTTTTTCTAACATAATCAATTTCTTAGGTATATGTATAAAATTTGAAGTATTTATCCAGTTCATGATTCAGTTCTTAACTGTTAACTTTTGTCGGTTCAAACCCAAGAACACAAGTATAAATGTGTGAATTTTACTTTTCAGTATCTAAACGCCTAAACTCGAGGTGCACAAACCAGACATTTTTAATAATTGGTTCCGGTTATGAAACTGGTTCCAGTTTATCGTTTTAAGGATTGGAACTGGTTATTCTTATAACCAGTCTACTTCCGGTTCCCGTTATTTGATCCAAAGACCATACCCTATGGCCTATGTGCCCAGTTCTTGGTAAGGTTAAGAAATCGGGTATTAAAATACCCCATTTTTCGGTTTTTCTATACCCTATTTCCGAGTTCTTTAGCATCTTATTTTCAAGTTTTTCAATACTCTATTATGTTTTTATTACCCAATTTCCTAGTCTTTTTGTTTATTATTATTATTATTATTGTTATTATTATTATTATTATTATTATTATAAAATATGCATTATATAATGAAAAAAATAAAGAAATGCACTAACAAAAATTTGAAAGATAGATATTAGAATCACGTATAGCCGGGTTTATTCAGTTCCGGTTCCGTTTCTTTTCCGAATTCGGGTATTAATAGTTTATAATCGGTTCCGGTTCTAGGTATTGAGATCAAAATGCATACCTTATCTATATCCTACGAGTAGGGTCGGTTTCGTTTTAGGGTATAGAATATATGGGTATTAAAAAACCGATTTTGGGTCGGTCCGGTTTCAGGTACGGTTTTTTTGCACCTCTGGCCTAAACTAATAAAACTAAAAACCTAATACCTTAAATGGGCCTTTTTAAGTCTTGGAAAATTTGTGGGTCATATCCTAATAAAAAACCTGGGCTCATCCAGAAATAAGGTGAGCTCTAAATCTTTAATAGCCCCCCTGCCGTATAACAAACAAACGGCTCAAGCCCAACGGCCCAAAACCAACCAAACTGAAATTATAATACCAATTACCAAAGGGCAAAGGGTAACAAAAAATAGGGATAGAAATAGAATGCTCAGAAACTAATTTACTTTTTTTTTTTACTTGTATGAGAAAAAATTAAATAAGACATTGGTGATTGTCTATAAGTTATTTTGGTTGGTTGCTTTAATGTGATATTTTGGTAATATATACATGTTTTTTTTTCAGGTTGTTCGGCTCCTTAAGTCACCTTGTCTGCTTGTCGATGATACCAGCTTACCAGGCTTAATTTAAATCGCCTCCTTTTGTATGCGTTCGGCTGGTTTCTTTATGTAATATCAATATGTAAACAAATAAATTAATCGGACTATAAGTAAAATCCAACTTATATATATTTATTTACTATTTTAATACACGAAAATATTATATATCACAAAAGCCTTGTTACGAACTTTTTATAAGTGGTAGTAGATTATAGACCCGAGTATTATACGGATTTAAAGATATAAATTATGTAGTTCTATAACAAGGTGTACACAAATTTACATAACTAAATTATTATTATTTAATACATTAAACCATAGTGATTTAACTTACATATTTAAATCTATAAATAGTTTCTCATGCTTATTTCTTAAAAATTATAAACGGTTAATGATTCCAAAACAATCGGTATTAATAAACATAATAATTAAAATAAAATTCTTATTTTAGTGATTTAGAATTCTTGATAAACGTTACTTTTATAATGTTGTTACATAAATATATATAATAATCCGATGTAAATAAAATACATAAGATATATATTTGTTTTAATCACGATGATAAATATCCTTTTTCAGGATCCTCAGAATATATATATATATATATATATATATATATAGAGAGAGAGAGAGAGAGAGACCAGTTAACGTATAATACGGCTTAACGTACGACAGATAATTATGCACGTTCATTTGAAAATCACGCACGTTATAAACTAAAAAAACCCAAATAACGCATGTTGGAAAACATTAATCACGCACGTTATACACATAATCACGCACGTTGTCGTACGTGATGTATGTTAAGCCATAATGAATTTTACACTTTTCCTATATATATATGTGTGTGTGTGTGTGAACTTTTTTTTCTACATCTTGAGTTTTGAAAGATTATTAATGTTATGATGCATAATGGTTATATATGTATTTATTTAAATTTAAATTATTATGATACATAAAGATTATATATTTATTTAGATATATAATCAAAAAATCTAAATATCTTGAATTAAGAAAAAAAGTTGAATTGTGAATGATTCATGAGAAGATATTACACCTATATATGAATTACGTAAAGTTTATTGATGTAAATAATTGTGAATAAAAATAATATATTGCAATAAAGATAAAGTATAAATTAATTTAATATGGAATTATATTTTTGAGGGAGAAGGAGAAATTGACATATGACATTAAGTGAAATAATTATATTGATAGGTCCGAACGATCCGGTTTCAGTCTCGATTCGGTATAAAATATGATGAGACGGATAGTTCAAGCCATGAATAAACAAATAAAAGATATATGAACAATAAGGATTGAACAAAGAAACTTTCATTAATTCGATAAGAATATACAAGATAATAATCCACCCTGGGTGAGCTCCCCCGGGGTGGTAGCTCCAAAATGCGCACACTAAAAGTGATGACTAATATTATATTTATAGCCCCTGAGCATTGTCCTCCAAGCAAGCCGCCTCTTAAATTTCATCAATATTCGAATTCCTCCGCCCGATATGGCGATAAATTTTACAAACATAAAGATACAAGTTAAAAAGTTACATTACAGTATGGCAACGCTTCATTACCGGTAGTGAAAAAAAATACCAAAATAATCCATAAAAGACTCGTGTCGATACCGACTAATATTGAAACCGAAAACCATAAAAGTAGATATCGATAAAGGTATCAATGTTGTTCACTCAGTTGGTTCGGTACAGTAGGACACCAGTACCATACCGGTATGGCGCCATTACTTGATATGGTGTACAATACCAAAAAATACTTTATTTTAAATACAACTCCATTCTTAATAATATTTATTATTGGAGCCCATAATAAAATTGACGAACACAAGTTATTAGCAAAGAAGGAAATTAAACAATAAATGAAATTTCATCAAAACTGGAAACCATACAAATACATATTGATACCCGTGCTGATCTTGTTCGGATATAGTTTGCTTTATTATAATATCGTACTCTATATACATTACATACCTAGAAATAAATTATTTTCATTATATAACAGTGTTTCAACAAAATTTTATGTGAATGTTAAGAATAAAAATGAAACACAACTGCCTATTTTTCTTTTTTAGAGTTAATGAATGCGGTTAGTAGTGAAAAATGAAATTAAATGATAAATAAATTATTATTAAAAATTAAATTAAAATAAGGTAAAGATGTATATTATTTATAGTATAAGGGGTATAATATACCTAATAAAGAAGTAACTAATTGCGTGATATGTTATAATTCTATAAATTTAAGTTTCTTTATATTATTTTGAGATAGGTTCATTTCCTATCATAACTAGTTTAATACTCGTCTGGTGGACGGGTTACGCTAACAGCGTAACAATGCCCCACATGTGTCATCCACTCCACCAGTATCCATTTTTAGGGTATCCACTCAGCTTACTACCACAAATCACCGTCGCTCTTCCCCAAACCTGTGTCACCTACCAACATCGACCACCACCGCTTTGCCCCAAATCGATGTCGGCGACCCGCGTAGCTTTATCTGCTCATCAACCAAAACTCAAGCGATGTTTTCCGTTTGAAATCTGGGCTCCAACACCTACACTTGAACTTGGTTTTCATAGCTTCTCTTTTTCTTTTAATTGAGGTGTCTTCTTTAGCTGGAGAAATGAAAAGACTATGGTATTAATATAAGATTCAGAACCACGAAACAAAATCAATACTTGGATAAAAATGTTTTAACAAACACAGAGTACCATTTATGAACCAGAGATTTAAGTTACTAACCAGAGATTAACAATCTAGATGTCAACTTCACTGTCAAATGCTCGCTCCAACTGCAATTTGGGAATTACGAATCAAGTGCTCTTTAAATTTCAATATAGCAAATATATAAATATATACACACGTATAAAATCCAAATGGTAAAAGATTAAAAGCACTTGGTAATAATCAATATAGCCAATTCGCCGGTACTCACATTCAACTTGTAAGGCATGGTCTCAACAGATATGGATACCATAGATATTTTTTGTATCAATCTAGATTAATCAACTTCACATGCATGCAGTGGCGGACCCAGGAAATTTTTCCTGGGGGTGCGGAATTTTTTTAAAGATTTTAGATCCCTAGCTATATAAAAAAAATTCGGTTCATAGCGGGTCGAATCGGGTCGGGTCGGGTCGGGTCATGTAAACATAAACAAACAAAGTTTCATATCGGGTCGGGTCAATTTCAATTGTCAAACAATCAAACCTTAGTTCCTAACTCCCTATTGAAAAAACCCAATAAAACATCAAAACAAATCGACTTACCTATTTAAGTTCAAGATTTCGTTGTAGTTGACGACTGGTGGCCGGATTTTTTGCGTTTCCGGCGGATTTTTTGCCTGATCAGCCAGGGAAGTGGGGCTGGGACGCTGGGTGGGGGTGTGATGTTCGCTGGGCAGAGAGAGGAGAGCGAGCGGGAGTTGTAGGGACGATTGGGTTGTTTTCTTTAATTGTTTTAGTTAGTTGGGTTGGGCTTAATGCATACTTCATAAGTGAGTTTGTTGAGTAGTTGGGTTACAAGTGTACAAGGTTTTTAAAGAGATTAGTGGGCTAACTTGTTTACCGAATTGGGTTGGGTTTAAATCAGTGTTTACAATTTTTTTTAATAAATTCCTAACATTTTTTTCCAAGGGGTGCGGCTGAAAATTTCCAAGGGGTGCGGTCGGGATTTTACGGGAAAAATAACACTAAAAATTTTTTGTTCAAGGGGTGCGGCCGCCCACCCACCATGAAGGGTAGGTCCGCCCCTGCATGCATGATGAGTAACAATCTAGATTAATCAACTTCACTGTCAAATGCTCGCTCCAACTGCAATTTGGGAATTACGAATCAAGTGCTCTTTAAATTTCAATATAGCAAATATATAAATATATACACACGTATAAAATCCAAATGGTAAAAGATTAAAAGCACCTGGTCATAATCAATATAGCCAATTCGCCGGTACTCACATTCAACTTGTAAGGCATGGTCTCAACAGATATGGATACCATAGATATTTTTTTGTATCAATCTAAAATGAAAAAAGCATAAAAAACAGATTATAGTAGAATTGGCATTGTGTTAGATGAGAATGAGATGAAATTTTAGAGACCCGTCCGTAGGCCGGGTACTTTAACTGCATAAGGACACAAGTGTTTTTTCTTTGCATTAAATGAAAACATTATTTATTTAAAAACACTAAAATATGTGAGATTTTTAATCAAAAGGTGCATTCAAATGTATATCATGACTAAAAATCTGGCAAAGCAAGGTTGGAGGCACTTTCATTGAATCGAATTGCCTTGAGCCTTTAAGTGCGTCATGGACTACTAAAACAAAACATAAATAGTTGGGTGAAATGAAAATGTCAATTACTATCTGATAATAATAGAACGAAATGAACAGTGAGAGACTTCCTGGCACTCTCTTATTTGAACACATGGCTGTTTCTATTACTGCCACCAGTGTTTTAATCCAGACCTTTTACATGACTCAGAGATTGACTTTAGCCTTTTACCCATCTCACCGCCTTCCCTCTTGAAAACCCCTTTTTGATTCTCAGGATCACAGGCAGAAGAGAGTACCGGCGACCGATCACCATCACCAAGCCGCCCCGCCAATGTAGATAGAAAGAGAAGAAACTGTCAGAGAGACAAAAAACCCCGTCCAACCCTCCATCTCAGTCCTTCTTCGTCGTTTGTGGTGGCTGTCGGCGACGATGGCTAGGGTTCCGGCACACAACGGTGGTATTTACCGGTACAACAGATGACCTAGGTTTTCTTTCATCGACAAGGTGGCTATCGGCGACGATGGCCAGGGTTCCGATAATCCGGCGCACAACGGTGGTCTTTCCCAGTACAACAAATGACCTGGGTTTTCTTTCATCGACAGGATGGTTGGAGTCGATTCCGGTAGGTACCCAACTCTGATTTGCTTCTGTAGATCGTATACATGCAACATCTTTTTTTTTTTGTAGGCCAACTTAGATCTGGATCTCAACCCACCGTCAACTCATCATATGGATTCCTAGCTTGAAACCACCGCCATTTTTCTAGCCTGCAATCACCACCACCATAACAGTCTAGCAGGAGGTTCTGATCTTGATATGATAATATTCTAAGATTCATTCTGTATCTTTATTGTTATTCGGATTGAGTTTTGGACCATTAAAATCTTAAATAGACGGGAACTTAGCTTGAGTTTGTCTGTTTATTTGTTTTGCTGTTTGCTTCTGTTAGCAATTTTAGTATAGGCCTTTCTTAGTTTAATTAAAATTGAGAGGGCTATATGATAACTATTGAAAATTATAAAGTAATTTTTGCTAGATACGTGTTTTCATTGTTAATTTGTTTGATGTATGCTATTTAAATTTGAATTTGATCATAAGAGTTGATTGTGTGTTTGCAGGATAGAAAATGACAGAAACACTTACTCCATGGAACTCTCCATGCATGATTCTTTCGTTGTTGGATGCAGCATGGTTTGTTATAACTTATAACTATGTTTTTGCTGTCGGTATTTGTCTTGAGAGTATTCACAACTGCCCAATTATTGTTGTTTTTATGACATGGGGAGCAAGAGTGACTGTGGCTTGAATGTGTTGTCAGTTACAAATACTTATAAGGTTTAAATTTACGGTTTTGTGTAAAATTAAGTGTTCACTAAATTGTTTAGTGACTGAGATGGTTGGTGTGCTTTGCTTTTTATAGGTTCATTGATTGTTTCGTGTGGTTTTTGTTTATTTTCCAAAACACAATAGCAAACACCTTGTAAGTTTCCTTATTAAATCTTACTGACATTAGTTTCAAAGATGTAACTCACTGGATTTGACATTTCAAATTTAGAAATTAGAATTTGTGATCTTTATTTTGAGTGTTCTTTATTGTTACTTTCTTTTGAGTGCAGGTGTGCAAGTATATCATACAGGTTTGTTCCTTTAAACTCCAGTCCTTTGTCTCGCAAACACTGACAAGTTTCGGCGGCGATGGATGTTCAGACTTCATAACTAGGTGCGATTCATGAGGTTAAAGGCAATGGTAGCAGAGCCAACTCTTGCGGCGCGGTTAAGATTTTGTCGCGAACCCTAACAGCGATGGTGGTGGCGTTTACACAAGCTTGAACGGTGGCGGCGACCACCACAACGGTTATTTTCTCTACTGCCGCACGGTTGTTTAAATTGATTGAATTCTTCTTCTCTTGGCAGGACTAGCTGGAAGGACTAAATTCAAGCATATAACTGGAAGTTTTTAAGGTAATACCATATTTTGAATTGGGGTTCTTGACATTATTAGGTCAGTCTAATGATAATTATGACAACTATAAATTCGTACCAGTTAAAAATATCTCCTATATGAATTATCTTTTTTTTTTCCACTCAAAATTTAGATTTGTGATTTTTCATATTTACAGTTACATTTCCAACATGATTAATGACGGCTTTTTTTTTTTAATTTAGATTTGAGGGAGAGACTCGGTTATTTGCTTGCAAATGAGATGGTTCCGTAGGGCAATAGAAAAGTCGTATAGTGTAAAAAAATGGCATTTGAATTCTGGATATAGAGTTAAACAAAAATGTTCTAGCCAATCGGATATGGTTGAGATATGTGTGACGCCTGCTATAGATCTTCATCATGAATGTTTTAACCATAAGAAGATAAGTTTTTGTGGACATTCTTACATGAATTCATATATGAACAACGATGCAATCTGATGTCCTTTTTCTGGTCATCTTCTTTACTGCCCAGAATGCTAGAGTCAGTCTTCGCTCGACCAATAGCTGTAGACAAGCAATACCAGAGTACAATTCCCGATAAAATAAATATCGTGTGTATGGACGTTCGTGTGTATGGACGTGGAAGGAGTTTACTATCGAAATACTCATATGTAAGATCACCTTTTCCAGTTTTAAAATTTTAATCTAATGTGTTCATTGTTTGAGTATTTCCTAACTGCCTCAGATTTTTATATTTTTGTATCAGCCTTGCAGCGTAAGTGTCGTTCATGCGGGAAGAGAGGCAAATCCCACCTAAATGGGATTAACATATTGGTTCCAAAGCAAAAAAAAGTGAAAAAGTCATCATTAAAGTGAGATTCGATGTTACTGCTCAAAAATTGGTTTGTCCCTCCTGATTCTACTTTGAATAAAGTATGTTATATATGTTACTACTATTTTTAACAAGCAGTTGTAGATTATAAAATTTAGTTATATTAGGGCTGCTTTGACTAAATTATGAACTGTTTTCAGACCGGTAATGGACCGCTATTGCAACAAATCAGAACCGATGCAAACCGGATTCCCGCCGACATCGCATCTCTGGGTTTTCTTCCCAGGCGCCAAGTCTTGGTTCACTAGGCTTGCCACCGTACTACCACTAAAAGCCGGAGCTTTCAGAAATGACCATTAGTATGCTATATTGAAACGTGTAATGCAGCTACACAATTTATATCTTGCAACGAAAAGTATGATTGTAACAAAAGTAGTTGCAAATCCGCGTTGTCTAACAAAGCTTATAGAATTTGGTTTCGCGCCGCAACGCGCGTGGGGTTAAAACCTAGTTAAAAATCATGTATGGTATAATAATCTTGGTCACAATTATGGGTGTCTATCTTCGTCATGTCCACGTGTCTTTAGACTTTGGAGACTCCCTGCAAAATAAATAAATATTCAAAGACTACTGAGAGTGATCAAGAAGAATCAATAACTTGATCTGTAAGTAGTTCATGAAATGTAATACAAATAAACAAAACTAAATTGTTTACATAAAAGAATCTGGCTAAGTATAACTAATTTAAGAAAATTCTCAAATTTCAATTCCATCGAATTATATATGTTCTTCTAACTACCAAACAACTTTTAATGCATTAACGGACTTGTCTTCTTCATTTCCCATTTTCAAACCCCAACCAAGTGAGCATGCAAGGCTCTATGTACATCACGTCGGTTGAGGTAGTTAACGGTTTCAACTTCCATACAAACATCAACCCTCCCAGTTACTTGTGGAAAACACAACATACATTCAAAATCTTTATGATTTCTCTATGTGTGAGATGGTGAACATGTGTAAAGATTATTTTTCAACAAACAAATTTCTAAATCAAATTGGTATTTTTATTAGGAAAACCACTTTTTAAACAAAACCAATTTTATATAATTGTTTTTCTTTTTTTAATTTTTTTAACAGGTTCATGGAGAGCAATGACCTGGACTCTTAAGAGTAAAGGTGGTATGCAAACATAGAGTAACAACATATTAACCCTTGAGTTTAAAATTGTTGCACAAGTATGAAAATAAAAAACGTAAGACAACAATTTGCTTCAAATTATAAAATGAAAAACAAAGACTTCAACTTTTATGTTGGTGAAACTAAATTGATGAAGTACAAAGACGTAAGCACTCATCAACAATCAACACAAGTTCAATGCTTGTATATAACAAATACTTCCTAAAACTTGTAATCAACATGGGTAGATTAATAAAAAACATTGCTCCTTCGAATATGTTGATAGATAAATATAAAAGTGCTCCTTGATTAACAAAATGAATCCCAACCAAGTCTAATATCTTATATTCCATTTTATTGAGCTTCACGTAAACTTCCAAATGTAACTCTCTCATTCCATATATGCTTGACTGTGCTACAAAAGTATCAACACAACAAACAAATTTTAAAAACATAAAAATAAATGTTATATGATACCACTCTCTGGGTTTAATCACGGATGTGGTATCGTCTCTTTGAAACCAATTCAAACCATTTGAAAACTGAATATGGAAATATGAATTGTGTGTAGGTCGAGAAAAAAACATCACTGACAACTAACTTGTGAGGATAATTTTATTAAAGGAACCCAAAGAAAAAGATAACGTCTTTAAAGCATCTATTTCAATTGTAAATAAGCACAAATCATGCTTATCCCTTCCTATGGAGTTTTCCCCTTCTCATACTCACTCTAAACCAATACAACAGACTATCAATTCAAAAGCCAATACTTACTATTAAAGTAGTATATGATTATTCATATAAACTATGATGTCTAGTCGGAACCCTAGTCAAGGATATTTTTTACCTTCCATACAAAAAGGAGTAAACTTCCGTTTTGCTCCCTGTGGTTTGGTCACTTTAACGGTTTTGCCCCAAATCTTTCAATCTAGTCATTTTACTCCCTGATCTTTGAAGGCCTTCATGATTTTGCTCCCCGCCCCTAAATGTCATCCACTTTAACAACTTGGTTCATTAGTTATTCGATTCATGTGCATGTTTTCGTTATATGCCTAAATGTTGACCATAATGCCCATTTGACCTTAAAATGAGATTTTTGAAAATGTGAGAGGACAAAAACCTTTGTTACTGATTTATAAACTTTTCCTAAAAATTTGACATCAGTTTGAGGTCTAGATTAGGTGTTATGCTCAATATCGTAATTAAGAAGCTTTTTATTAATTAAACGGCGTAATTAACATAAAGCCTATCTAAAACCAAATTTTGCAACCAAACGTTTTACCCACTGATGTAATATAATATTTTGGGATTTTTTAAGATTTTTATTTATTTTTAAGCTGAGCATAACATAGGGTTCTTGCTTTAGTTCGATAATTGTCGGTTTTGCCCTTTTCTTAAATAAAATGAGTTTTATATAATATTTGACACCAAACTTTTTGCTACTGATTTTATATAATAAATAAAACATTTTGAACTTTACAAACTAATCAAAAACTCAGATTTCCTATTTAAACCCGAAAATCGCTTAAAACCGACTTTTACGCATTTTAAGCGCATAGTATGAGTTAAAACTATTTTTGGCATATGAAACTTAATACCTACTGATATTTTAAGTAAATTTTTATATTTAATACCCGAAAATCACATATATGCAATACCCTACTTTTATGACTTATAAAAATAAATATTTTTACTGATTATATCAGACCTGAAACTCATATTAGTATTTAAACTCTTTTATAACCTTTAAAATGACCAAAATACCCCTTACGGGGCATAATTTGAGTTTAAATCCATTTTGGGCATAATGGATGGTATCTTACTGATATCACAACATATTTAAGGCATACTAACTTAGGAAACATGTTCATGATTCATTTGGTTACCCGTTACGCATTATTTCGCGTCCGGTGCGGTTTAGGTAACTAGTTTGCATAAATTAGCCGAAACGGGTCAAACCTTATCGTTTTTATCTCAAATTCCGGAATGTGTTTAGTTTACCCATATTATACAAGTCTTCAAACTTGTCGGGTCTAAACCACATTTTAATCCGGTCTTCGCTTAATCGTGCGTTTGAACCGTATATCTTCCTTTAAAACTAACCGGTCTAAGTTTAGGCTTAATTAAGACCCGTTAGGATTCTAATAGGTTACTCAAACCTTCGTTCCAGATTAGGGGACCGGTAAAAGATACATGCACTCGCTGATTGTGATATATACTTGCCCAGGTAAATACTTTTAACTTATTTTCCCTTATACTGGCTTGGGGTACGGTATATAAAATACCGCTTGGTCGGGCATTGAATTTTTAATCATATAAAGGTTAATTTATTGAGATGACCCGTTTAAACTGAAAGCCTTTGGGGGGTTAATGACCATGTCCCGAATATCCTTGTCATCATTCAATGAAATGGCCATGACCTAAGCACGGGGTGTAGGCATACACCTGCCAGTGCATATATATATATATATAAAGGTATAACAGACGGATTGAGAATAACTCGCCATGGGATTATATCATGTGGTGTGTCTATTAATCTTTAACCCGGTATTCAGCCCGGGCTACTAAACGTATAATGAACATGTAATTCTTTTACAAGTTTATATATAAATAATTATCCCAAGTTATAAAAGATTATTTTGTGCCATGTGCATTCAAATCAATTTTCTTAAACATTTTCAAAATGAGTCGGTTAATTGTATTTACCAGTGTAAACTGACGTATTTTCCCAAAAGGCTAAGTGCAGGTACTAAACGGAATAGGCTGGCTACTCCTAGCATCAATAAAGAGTCTTGCAAGCTTAGATGTTAATAAATATGTTGAAAAATGATCTTTTGAACTTTGATCCGCCTGTGGATACTTACAACCGTTTCGTAATACACTTGATATTACTTTTTATTCGGTTTGTAATGATTTTACCTTTCGACTTTCGTTGTGTATTAAACTGTGATAATTCAAATTGTCTATGATATCAACTACGTCATGATACTCCCACCGGGCCCACCGGTAATACGTGGAAATATCGGGGTGTGACAATGTTTTAGACCATAACATCAGTTTATGTTTAAACTTCTTTTGTAAATCTTAAAATGACCACAATGCCCTTGCGGGACTTAATTTAGTTTTAAAATCCGTTTGGGCATAATTGTTGATATCCTACTGATATCATAACATATTTAAAGCATAATAACTTATGGAACTTGTAAATGACTCATCCGGCTACCCGTTATGCATATACGCGTTCGGTACGGTTTATGTAAATAGTTTGCACAAATTAGCCGAAACGGGTCAAAGCTTATCATTTTAACTTCAAAATCCAGAATGTATTTAGTTTACCCATTTTATACAAGTCTCCATACTTGTTGGGTCTAAATCACATTCCAATCTAGTCATCGCTTAATCTCGTGTTTCGTACCGTAAACCTTTCTTTAAACTAACCGATCTAAGTTTGTAACTTAAATAAGACCCGTTAGTAATCTAATATGTTAATTAAACCTTCGTTCCAAATTAGGAGCCCCGGTAAAAGCTACTTGCACTAGTTTGAATAGATTATACGGCTGAGTAATCAAATCTTGCATTTTAAGCTCAGGTAAATACTTTTAACTTATTTTCCCTTATACGGGCTTGGGATACGGTAAAATATTACCTCTTGGTCGGGTGTAAAAATCATTTAATCGAATATGGTTATATGGTATAATCATGTTTTAATCAGCGTTGCTTGATAACAAATAAACATTGGGGGTTAACGACCGTGTCCTGGATATCCTCCGCTCATTTAAAATTGTAAATGGCCATGACTTAAGCACGGGGTGTAGGCATACACATGACAATTCGTATGTAAAAGATATACTCATTTGTTGGGGTAACCCGCCGTGGGATTATATTAGTGGTGTGTTGGTTAATCTTGACCCTGCGTTTATCCCGGGCACTAAATGTATGACAACCATGTAAATCTGATACAAGATTATCATTATATAATGGAAAAATTACAAGTTTTTTACTTTATCTTTATAACACTTTTTAGGCGGTGTCCTTTTTAACGAATGTTGACAGGCGGTGTCCTTTATTTTGTTGCAAGTTTAGTCCTTTGCACCCAACCCAGTTAAAAAACCCTGTTAATTGTTGGGTTTAAAGGACTAAACTTGCAACAAAATACCTAGGTAAAGGACTAAACTTGCAACATAATACCTAGTAAAGGACACCGCCTGTCAACAATTAACAGGGTTTTTTAACTGGGTTGGGTGTAAAGGACCAAACTTGCAACAAAATACCTAGTAAAGGATGCCGCCTGTCAACATTCGTTAAAAAGGACACCACCTGAAAAGTGGTATAAAGATAAAGGACAAAACTTGTAATTTTTCCTTATATAATTGTCCCAAGTTTTAAAAGAGATATTTTGTGCCTGGTGACCTTAAACCAATTTTCATAAACATTTTCAAATGAGGCAGTTAATTGTATTTACTAGTGTAAACTGACGTATTTTCAAAAGGCTAAGTGACATGTACTACTCGTAATTAGCTGGGAGCTGCTTGGTGTTAATAAAGGATGTTGCAAATCCTTAGGATGCCCTAAAGTCTACTAAACTTCGTTTTGTACATTTTATTATGATCCGCCTGTGGATTTAATATTGCAAGTTCGTATGTATTTATCCTTTCGGTATTTTCTGACATTTGGGTTTGTAATAATATTTTATATTCCAATACTTCTGTTGTGCTATTCTGTGTATGTTTGACTATGACAATACCAATCTTACGTCACAATACTCCCCACCGGGCTGAGCTGTAAATATCGGGGTGTGACAGGTTGGTATCAGAGCCAACATTTGAGTGAATTAAATACTTGCCTTTAGTGTTTAATCTCAAATGACAAAGTAGCATATTCCTTAGACCTTCCGAGTTTAGACTTAACGTAGGAATGCTCTCATCCCTATTAAGTAAACATTGTTTTCGATTTTATGTGTTTTGAATATGTCACCAGGCAAAGAAGCCGGTGATGGAAATTCTCCACATCCGAAGCCTAGAAATGCAAAGCTTCGTACCACGGCTAGGATAAACGTGCAACCAGTTGGAGGAAAGACCTTTATAGACCTATTCTTAAAACCAAACCTATTGAAACTTTTAACCAGACTTCGGAGTCCATACCAGAAGGTCCCTGAGGCTCCCGTATTGAAGATGATACCAGTGGATGCTAGTGATCCCCATTTCCTATCTCCAAGTTTTGGAATTCCGAACTTGGGCTACGTTTGTCAAATTTCAACCCGTGATCCAATTTTAAATTTTTTAATCATTAAATCCTTGGATTCTACTTTGGCAACAGATCCTGAATTGAATTGTTTACTTTATTCACTAAGATCTTCAGTGTCGCTACTGCATAAGATAAATAAAGAAGAGAAACAATCGGAATAAAACAAGGAAGACATTAGAAAACCCTTCTTCCATTATATTTCATTTTTCCCTTTAAGTCCCTGTATGGGCAATTTATTATTGTAGTCCTTTGTGGACATATTATTTCATCATAGTCCTTGTGGACCTACCTCTTCTGATAAGACTCCGTATATACGTTTGTTTATCATAGTCCCTTTGAGGACATTATATTTCACTAAAGTCCCTTCGAGGATACTATATTTCAATAATAGTCCCTTCATGGGCATCATACTTCAAAATAGTCCTTTCATGGACATTATACTCCATTATAGCCCTTACATGGACATGTTATTTCAATAAAATCTTTTTATAAACAAGTTATTTCATTAAAATCTTTTGTAGACATGTCATTTCATCAAAATCCCCTGGCAAATATAATAATTCGTAATAGTCCTTTCAAGGACATATCGTTTCACTATAGTCCCAGTGTTGACATATCTTATAGTCCCTATATGGACTTATATTTTCCTTTCCGTTCCCGCGTGGACTAGTATTACATTAAAGTCCCTATAAGGACCTATCTCTTCTGTATAGTCCATGTGTAGACATTTGTTTATCATAATCCTTAATGGACATATTTTTTGACTTAAGTCCCTGAGAGGACATCTGTTCAGCAAGGTCCCATTTGTGGACATGACATTTTAATATAGTCCTTTCATGGACGCGTTATTTCATTAAAATCCCTTTATGGATAAGCTATTTCGAAATAGTCCCTTCATGGACATAAGATTTCATTATAGTCCCTTAGCGGACATGACATTTCATTATAGTCCCTTCATGGGCAAACTGTTTTAATATAGTCCCTATACGGACTTATGATATTTTATAGTCCCTATACGGACTTATAATATTTTATAGTCCCCATACGGACTTATAATTTCCTTTTAAGTCCTCTATGGACAAATATGATACTAAAAGTCCTGATTAAGGCACTGTTGTAAATTTCCTAATGAAAATGGGAAGCTTCAAAAATTTTATATAGGTATTCATTTCGTCCTTTATCAAACAATAGTATCAATTTTATTCGAACTTTATCGATGTGCTAAATAATTTCAAAAGATCTTCTTAATGGTATAACCTAGCCAATATGTCTATACAGACATGCTATGATGGTAAAACCCTCTTAAGAAAATTAATCCTTGTTAACATCTAAGAACATGTTAACACTCCTGGCAGTGTGACTTGAGAAACCACACCAGCCGTCAAGGTATTTTGGAATACGTCCAAGCCTTAAAGCTTATATGATCGAATTAGATCATGGCAAGTATCATCAATGTGATGATCATAATATAAACATCCGTTAAGTGATGAAGTGCCTACGGGCTAAACTTGTTGTCCAATAAGACAACAGTTGTGGTCTACGACCCCCCGTCTATTAATGATGGACTATGTCCAAGCCTCATAGTCTAAAAGATCAATATGAGCATGACTAATATCATCTAGACGATGATTATATTATTTAACATCCTTTAGTGATGTTTCGCCTACGGGCTATATATATTATATTGTCCATTAATGACATTGACAAATGGAACCGTTATGGTTTACCGTCCAAGGTGATGGGCAATGCCCAAGCCTTATAGTCTATAAGATCGATAAGATCATGACTAATATCCTCAATTACGATATATATATATATATATATATATATATATATATGTATATGTATGTATAAACATCCATTAGTGATGTTCATTGATTTGCCAATATGGCAAAATAAATCGTCTTTCAAAGCAATGACAGATGTAGTCTATGACTCTCTGCCCAAAGGTGAAGAACTATGTTTAAACCTTAAAGTCCCTGATCAAATAAGATTGCGACTTGTATATTAATGACCTCTGTGACAGGCCTTTTATGTCATATCCTATATGTCCTTTGCGACAAGGCCTTCGTGCCATATGACTATTAATGTCCTTCATGACAAGTCTATGTGCCACATTATAAGTCCTTTGTGACAAGCCTAAGTGCTACATTTATATGTCATTCGTTACGGACTTATGTTCCATATTTAAAAAGTCCTTGTGATGAGCCACCAAGCTATATAAAATTGTCAAAATGACAAGTACAACTTTAACATCGATCCTTGTCAAAAAGGTAATGGACTAGGTCCAAACCCTAAATGCCATTGATTGTCCTTTTGTGGCCTAGGCTAAATGTAATTGATATATATTCAAATAAACATTCATTAGGAATGTTCATAACCTATTTAGCCTATATGGTTTAATGATGCCATGGCTAATGAATGTTAGGTCGTCAGGGTGATGACATGCTATTGTAATGAAACTAAGCAATTGTTTAATTTGATGTTTAGTACCAAGCTTCGAGTATGACAAACTCGGATCAGATAAACAACAGTCGCGATACTAATGATGCGACAAATGCTAATGATGCAACAAATGTGAACCTCAATATTAATGGAGTTAATCTCCAAGTTGTGATTGACGCATCTGTTGAAAAAGCTATGAGAAAGATCATGAAAAAGTTTAAAGAGCTGAATGCTACTTGCTCTAAACCACATTCTTCTGTTCATGAGAAGAGCTTTGTTCAAGCTTCGAATGAATCAAATAGATAATATATAATGAGGAGCCCCGTTACTCTAAAAGATGTATTTACGAGTACTTTGTCTCTTGCAACCCAAGAGACTTCAATGGCGAAAAGGGAGCCATTGACTCCATGAAATGGTTGGACGAAATGGAAACCATCATGAATATCAGCGGTTGTGCTAAGGAAGACATTGTGAAGTATGTATCACAGTAAATCAAGGGCGATGCCCTTACTTGGTGGAATACATTAATAAAGTCCATAGGGAAGATACCCCTATACAAATGGGATGGTCCAAGTTTATGGACCTTATCAGAAGAACCTACAGTCTGAGACATGAAATGGAAAAGGTGGAATCGGATTTTCTGACTCTCGCCATGAAAAATCTAGACTGACGACAGTATGTTACAGATTTCAATTCATTGTCTAGAATAGCGCCCTATTCGGTTAACCCGGGATCTAAGCGTAATGCACAATATTGATGGTTTAGCACCGAAGATAAACGGGCATGTTAAGGCTTCAAGCCTGCTTCTGATAAATCCACTGGGGATCTATCTCAGCCACTCACACTAGATGGGTTAAGAAGTAAGTCAGTCAAAACTGAGACTAACGGAAAAAGGAAAAGAAAGGAGGATAACTCCTAAAAAAATCTAAGAAAAAGGGTAAGTTTGAGCTTAATGAGAACCAACAAAAATCCAATAAGAAGCCTATATGCAAGACCTGTAGGAAAAGGCACTGGGGACAGTATCGAATGTACCAAAGGCCAAAGCAATGTGGCATTTGTAAAAGGGCTGGTCATCGGTCCCATGAATGTAGAAACATAAAGAATGCAGTCTGTTTCGGCTATGGCGTTAAGGGCCACATCAGAACTAACGACCCTAAAATTTGTCAAGGGGGTATAGCTTAGTATAGAAAATCTAAAAATGGAAGCGCCTAAACTCTCCTGATGAATGCCAAAGGCAGTTCATATCAATAATGACACCAAGTGCATCCCTTATCGTGAATCAATGGTATTGTTGTTAAGAATTCTGTCTGATCCAGGTACTACTAAGTCTTTCATAGATCATAAGCTTAGCAAACTTTTAGAATTTTCCCATAAGAACTCCAGATATTAAGTATAAGGTAAAACTTACCGACGAAAATCATAGGAACCATTTCTTCTATTCTCGTCGAATAATCCTCATTCATGAAATCTAGAGTACTCTTTCTCCCGATGGAGTACGACAATACATGTTATTTTATTTTATTGTCTCATTGATTTCTATCAACTGTGAATGCTAAACTGTATTGATAAAAGCACCATATGAGGATTGGCGTATCCTAGTGTGTCCCATAGAATGCTTCCATGCCTGATAAGTATGGAGGTTTAATGCATGGAACCACTAAGATATCCCAATGGTCATATTGTACTAAAGTCAGCTAATGGTATTCAAAGAAGATATCCAGTATAGAAATGTCTGAGTAAGTGTCTTTACTTAAGGCATCCATGCATTCGTAAGGAAAAATATGTCATTTATATGACACATATAACGATAGATGAACTGAAGCCTAATATTTAGAATGTCTCTGTCATCTCAATGTGTCTTAATCATCCTCTCCAAGGAACTACCTCGTTTACCTCCTGAAAGGCGAGTAGAGTTAAGATTAACATCCCACCTAGGGCTACAATTATTATAAGAGTTCCATATCGGTTAGTACCGACAGTAATGGAAGGATTGAAACCCCAATCAAATGAGTTTTAAGATAATGGTTCATAAAGCCTAACTCATAATTCTAAGAGCTCCGGTATTATTATTTAAGAAAGACGGATCATTATGCTTATGCATGGATTACCACAACCCTATATATGTAACAATGGAGAATCGCTATCAGTTGCCCAGGATCGTCCATTTGTTCGGCTAACCATAAGGGTAGCTTTTCCCTTAAGATTTAAATGGGTAATAGTTAGAATGACTATCTTACCCCAATTAAGTTCTCTTATAACTAATAGTTAGTATATAAGCATCAAGGCTGCTCCTTTGGAGACCTTGTATAGGAAAGAGTGTTAAAACGCCCGTTTAATGGGCAGGAGTTTGGTAAGTCTAATTATCCGGATCTGAAGTTACCCTGGAGACGACTGATAAGATCAAACAAATCTGTGATCGTCTAAAAGCTGCCAGTAATCGGCAGAAAATCAATATTGACGAGAGTCGCAAACCTCTTGATTTCTCAATAAGGAACAAGATTCAGCAGAAAGTACCACCCTAGAAAGGTGTGTTGCATTTTGATGTAACGGACAAGTTAAACTCTAAATATAAAGAGTCCATTCGAGAAAATCAGGATATGTCAAGATCGGTAGCCTATAAGCTAAAACTTACCTAAGGAACTTAATGGTATCCACAATGTGTGCCACACTTGTGATTTCAGGATATGGCTAGCCGTTAAGTCAATATCATTATCACAAAATGATGTGTAAATTAATGAAAAATTGTGGGTTGTTGAGAAACCAGTATCGATTAAGGATCGACAGGTTAAGAAGCTCCAAAAGAAAGCATGTACCTATTGTATAAGTCAATTTGGATGCCCGTAGAGGCCCCTAATATACCGTGGAGGTTAAGTCCATTATACGACAGAAAGTACTTCCATCTTTTTGAGCAAATCTCTAGGTCGAGATTTCTTTTAAGGGAGTGAGGATGTAACACCTCATAAAATCACGTCCAATGATGTGTTGACACATGTACTAAACCCTAATGAAATCAAACGTTGACTATTAGGGACTAATTTTGCGAAAAATCAAAAACTTTGAATATGAAAGGACTGAAAGTGTCAACATGCTTAAACTAAGCCTCTGAATAACCTTACACGGTATTCATATTCACAAATGAGCCACATGTTGGTCGAGAGGAGCCGTTTGTATAATTATTTGAAAGTTTGCGCGTTGAAGGGTTAAAAGCGTCAACATGTTAATTCTTACCTCTGAGTGACCTTTTAACAAACCGAGAGCTTCATGATGTTTGATTATACTTTCGGGAATGCCTAATATTGGCTATCTAAGGCTTTTACGCTAATAAGTGATGTTACGCTCAAGTTTGCAAGTTAAAGGGGTTAAAAGCATCAACATATTTAATTAAACCTCTGAATGACCTTTTAACGAACCCAAAACATCATAACATGCCTATTATGGGCTACATAGGGCTTTGATGCTATTAAAAGATAATACGCGCAAGTTTACGCGTTAAAGGGACCAAAAGCGTCCACTTCTAAAACTACACCTTTGAGTGACCATTTAAGGTAACTAGAAACTCTGCTATGTTCGTTCATACCCTCAGGAGTATTTAATACTGGCCATGTAAAACTTTTATGCCGTTTCGCGATAATGCGCATGATTTCGTAAATTAAGGGGTTAAAAGCGTCAACGCGCAAAAATACACTTTAGGGTGACCTTTTAAAAGAACCGGAAACTCCGTTAAGCTCAGTCATACCCTTGGATGTGCCTAATATGAGTCGTTTAAGGCTTAGACGCCATAGAAAAATGATACGCATAAATTTGTGTGCCAAAAGGACTAAAAGCGACAATTAGCGAAACTACGCCTTTGAGAGGCCTTTTGAACGAACCAGGAACTTCGTGACATTCGGTCGTCCTCCCGGGTATGCCGGAGTTGGGCCACTAACACTTTTGTAACTTATATTAGCATAACATATTAAATATACCAAGTCTTGTGCCAAAAATGCAAACATTAAAAGTATAAAAGTGTGTAAAAAAAGGACAGGGACCAAAACAGCACTTCGGCCAAACTTATGAGCTGGACTGGAGTGAGTGGCAAGCCGCGACCGCCGGGCCTGAGGCCTAAGCGGGCCGCAGACGAGCAGAACAGTAGCAAACAACTTTCATTTTGATGGTTTTGTTAATTCTTGATGCCCACACTACACACAAACCATTTTTTAACAAACTATGGACTGTATACTGATTGTTAACAGCTGTAAAGACACTTGTTATGATCCTAAAGACTCCCTAAATACATGGCATCATCCAAACAAATCACAAAAACTATAAATAGGCATTGAATTTCACTTAAATCACTTGCACCGTTTCTTGTTCTTTCTACAACTTCTCATATTGGGAGTTCCTGAGATTATGGGAAGCACCCTATGAGTTTATTTCAGTCCCTAGGACCATATGTAAGTGTCCTTTCGTAACTAGTTCATTTTATTTGGCTTAAAAAGCCGAAAAGTCAAGCGTTTACGATAAACGCTTTGACTTTTGTTAAGACCGTAAATGGTCAAGCCATTGTTCGCAACGAACATGGCCACGTGATCGTAATTAGGTAGGTGTTAAACCCTCAAAAGGGCACCTCCTAAGAATCACGTTTGCTTGGTTAATTGACGGGTCAACGTAATATTGTTTTAAAAATTCAACGGGTCAGTTTTTGAAATTGCGATATGAGTTTAGAAATGTTCTAAAATACGTTTTATCATTTAAACAACTTGGTAATAATTATTAGAACATGTGTAAACATGTTCGGCTCGTCAATTCCTGTTTTAGGGTCGGTTCGCAACCGAAAGTCGTGAAGTTTGACTTCTGCGTTGACTTTCGATTATGAACCGAATTAAATTAGTTTATTACTGATTTTAGGTTCGTTATGATCGTAATATAATGTAGCATAACCCTATAGGGTTATATTACAAGATCATGCTAGAAAACTGAGTTTTTGCTTGTTTCCGTTATTATGCTTGATTTTGACTATTATGCCCTTATAGCTTAAAAATGAGATTTTTGAATATATTGTCATATAAATAACTTAGTTACTGATATATAAACATGTCTAAATTATTTTGACATAATTTTCTGGTCTCAAATTAATGTTATGCAAGATATCGTAAAATTTAACTTTTTATAATTAAATTACGCTTTTGTGCATAAATCATGTTTAAACCTAAATTTTGGCACCAATCTCATTACATACTGTTATGATATTATTTTTAGGGATTTTTGGAATGTTGGGTCAGATTAGATACTGACCATATCATTGAGTTCTCGTATAAATTGTATAATTGACGATAATGCCCCTTTTGCTAATAAAATGTGATTTGCATATAATTGACATGCCAAACCTTTTCCTACTGATCTAAAATGTAAAATAAAATATTTTAACCATCCAAGGCAGGTCAAAATCTCAGAATCACATAAACATTGCAAATATCGTCAATGATCGATTTTTACGCTAATTAGGTACATAGTATGGTTTAAAACCATATTTAACACCTAAGACTAGTTACCTACCGGTTTTATAAATAAATTTTAATACTTTTACAGTAGGTATAAGTCATGAACTCAGACTTCCAATTTTGTCCTTAAAAACATATGTGAAATGACCAAAATGCCCCTACGGTGCATAGTTTAGCCATAAATGGTAAACCACACATATGTATGATATCCTACTGTTATAACATCATAAAATAAATATTTTTACAGAATATTTTAGACCAGAACATCAGTTTATGTTTAAACTTCTTTTATAAATCTTAAAATAACCAAAATACCCTTGCGGGACTTAATTTAGTTTTAAAAAACCTTTTAGGCATAAATGTTGATATCCTACTGATATCATAACATATTCAAAGCATAATAACTTATGGAACTTGTAAATGACTCATCTGACTACCCGTTATGCATATACGCGTTCGGTACGGTTTATGTAACTAGTTTGCATAAATTAGCCGAAACGGGTCAAAGGTTATCATTTTAACTTCAAAATCCAGAATGTATTTAGTTTACCCTTTTTATACAAGTCTCCATACTTGTTGGGTCTAAATCACATTCCAATCCGGTTATCGCTTAATCTCGCGTTTCGTACCGTAAACCTTTCTTTGAACTAACCAGTCTAAGTTTGTAACTTAAATAAGACCCGTTAGTAATCTAATAGGTTAATTAAACCTTTGTTCCAGATTACGAGTCCCGGTAAAAGCTAGTTGCACTAGTTTGAATAGATTATACGGCTGAGTAATCAAATCTTGCATTTTAAGCCCAGGTAAATACTTTTAAATTATTTTCACTTATACGGGCTAGGGACGCGGTAAAATATTACCGCTTGGTCGGGTTTAAAAATCATTTAATCGAATATGGATATGTGGCATAATCCCGTTTTAATCAGTGTTGCTTGATAACAAATAAACATTGGGGGTTAACGACCGTGTCCTGGATATCCTCGGCTCATTTAAAATTGTAAATGGCCACGACTTAAGCACGTGGTGTAGGCATACACCTGACAGTTGCGTATGTAAAAGATATACTCACTTGTTGGGGTAACCCGCCGTGGGATTATATTAGTGGTGTGTTGGTTAACCTTGACGCGTTTATCCCGGGCCCTAAATGTATGACAACCATGTAAATCTGACACAAGATTATCATTATATAATTGTCCCAAGTTATAAAAGAGATATTTTGTGCCATGTGCCCTTAAACCAATTTTCATAACATTTTCAAATGAGTTAGTTAATTGTATTTACCAGTGTAAACTGACGTATTTTCAAAAGGCTAAGTAACAGGTACTACTCGTAATTAGCTGGGAGCTGCTTGGTGTTAATAAAGGATCTTGTAAATCCTTAGGATGACCTAAAGTCTGCTGAACTTCATTTTGTATATTTTATTATGATCCGCCTGTGGATTTAATATTGCAAGCTCGTATGTATTTATCCTTTCGGTATTTCCAGACATTCGTGTTTGTAATAATATTTTATAATCCAAGACTTCCGCTGTGCTATTCTGTGTATGTTTGACTATGACAATACTAATCATACGTCATAATACTCCCCACCGGGCCGAGCTGTAAATATCGAGGTGTGACACGCGCGCACACACACATATTGCTCTCTTCGGACTTACAGTGAGCACACTCTTTGAACTCTCCGGTGAAAACAGGAAGAACATGTTCCCCTGGCTGTAGATCATTCACTCCTTCCTCAACACTCTCCACAACCCTGTGTTCATATTAATCAAATCAATCAGGTTATGTGTTTCAAAATAATAAAAAGTACAAACCCTTTTGACTTTGATACAAGAATGGAACATACCCTCTAGCTTCATGTCCTAAAATTTTTGGAAATACAGGATTTTGCCCCTGTAGTAATTAAAGATTAGATATTTGATCTAAAAATAGTAATAATAAATAAAGTTTGAATTTAAAATGCTTACTTTGGCTTCCCAGAAGTAAACATCAGTGTGGCAAAGGGAAGTGAAGAGGCTCTTAATTCAGACTTCCATTTTATGCGGTGGCGCCACTTCCACTTCTTCGATCACCAGCGGCTTTCCGGCTTCCCATCCCACGCGGCTGTTACATCAGTTAAACTTACATGTTTACATCCTTGATTAGGTTATAAAAAGACTTGAAAGATTGAAGAAAAGTAGAAAACACTTACCTTTGCATCGAATCACTTGACCATTGGTGCTCGACATAATTGTAACTTAATCACTGTAAAGAATCTGATAAAAGTAGTAATTGTTTTTCCAATAGATGCATCCCACCAAAGAAGACCCAAAATTCACATGAATGCCCTTCTGTATATGGTTTTCCAGCATAGCATCTGTAGCGCATAAAAAAATGAAAAAAAGAGAATAATAAAAATGAAAACATCAGATGTAATATATGTTTTTAGGGAGTGATTCAGTAAACTCATCATCAGAATTTATATTTGTTCTTTCAATCCATGTATATTCTTTATCTTATTTCTATTATTAATAAATGAGGTAGACTACTGTCAACCTCAAAATATAAAAATAATTAAAAATTTATAGTATAATGTAAAACTCGTTTTTTTGAACGGCCAACAAAGACATTATTAAAATCCTAATAGCAGTCCAATAAAACGTTTAGCCGGCATGATTACAGCCACCAAATATATCAGATCGAAACAGAGTTATACACCCATTGCTATTAAATCGAAATTACACCAATCTATCCACAAAAGCGACCCGCACTTTGCCCTATGCTTTATCCAAAGATAACTATAAATCTCGATCTCCTCCTTAAGTCTATCGATATTCGCCAGCTTATTGTTAAAAACTACCTTGTTCTGATTTTTCCACAACGCCCAAATAGTCACCTGAAAAATCGACAAAATGAGTGTATTCCACTTCGCTGAGCCACTATATGAATTCTGGACAACCACCAAATCTTTTAGTTCAAGGATAAAAAGGGGTCCAAGCGGGCACCTACCCACTACAAAATCCCAAACCTTATGAGAAAAATTACATGCCACAAACTGACAAACAGATGTGATGCCGACTCGTCTTCTTCATTACATACGTTGCACCTTATGTTTGGAAGATTAATGTTTCTTTGGACCAAATTCACAGAAGTTGGCAATCTATTTAAGATGTCTCCACACCACATAATTATACCTTAATAGGAACCCACCCATTCCATTATATCCAATCCCTATATCAGAAAAAGTCAATATATCACTAACACATTAAAACCCCAATCAAAATTAGTACAAAAAATCAACCTGATTAGCCATTAGAGAAGAAGATGAATTCCACCGTTTAGAAGACAGTTTGTACTCACCAGTCTAATTGTGGTACACTGGAATCTCTTCCCCTGAAACTGTAAAGGGAAAGTAGAATTAGTAAAAAATTCATTGCAAATCCAAATCACAATATGATTTTGGTTTGAGAAGCAATGAACAATCTGATGGCTTTAGTGATAAAGAAGACGCGAATTAAGGGGGGGGGGGGGGACCCTAAGACGAACCTCAAATATGCTTTGTCATGATGTGCTTCAAAAAATTCTACTTTAATTGCAGTGGGGGAGAAACCATAAGAGACCAGAGAAGGTTGATTTGTGTATGTATAGCATAGAGAGCTGCGACGTGTGGAAGGGGATCCAAAGAAATAAAGAAACCCTTGATAACCGATGCAAAATAGGAAAGATCGAGGCCTTGATGATGCTAGGTAGGGGAGGATTTATAGTGGGTGACCTGGTGCGATTGGGGATGAGAAAGTGGGAAACGTGGGTGGGGAGGACGGAAACCGCCTGAAACTGCATGATTTTTGGAGAGAGATTGTAAAACTGCCCTGAACCGTTGCTTCTAGAAGGTTTTCAAGGACTTTCAATGGCGGTCTGGATTCTAATACAAAGGGGACACACCATAACTGCTCAGAAGACGTGGGAAGAAAAACATTGTCTTCAACCTCTCCTTCTAGAAGCATTTCTTTATTATTACGCTCAAGATTTCATCTCAGGTCAATCCATGGGCTAATATGCATTTAGTAGGCGGTTATATTTAATGGGAACAATAGAATATGTAATACCAAAAACGGTTAAAGGTAATATTTTAGGCGGTTGAGTCGTGGAGTGGAGTGGAGATAGTGGGCAACAAAAGGTGGAGGTAACCACCAGCTGCAAAAACCGACCATAACCTCCGGGAACCGCCATTAGAGCGGTTATTTTTAGGAGTTTAAACGGCTGAGATTTCATCTCAGCATGATCCGATGGTGAATATTGATTTGCAAAGCGGTTAGACTTAATGGGTTTAATATATATATATAGGGGACCGCTAAAATGAGAACCACTTCTAGTTGTAAGAACCTTGAGAACTACATCGTACGGGGCGAGGTGGACCAAATTTTTTTTTCATAAACGTAGATGCATGTATTATAAACACATTTGTAAAAAAAAATTCAAAAAAAAATTGTCGGGTGTGTAGTTTTGAGCACCCAAAGTTTGCTTTTACGTGACCCGTAAATTTTATTTAAAATTTACGGTACCCGTAAACACAAACTTGTGGTGTTCAAAACTACACACACGACATTTTTTTTTGAAATTTTTTTACAAATGTGTTTATAATACAAGCATCTACGTTTATGATATATATATATATATAGTAGGAGTTGGGTAGAAAGCCTTATTTTCCTAGAAAGTCTAGGAAGCAATCAGAACGTGACATGTGGCATTGAAGGATTTTAACTAAAAGGGCAATTGTGTAATTTGACATTTTATTTTAATTTTGGAATTTATATCTCATTAACTAACAGTGCACGATTTTATGGTAACTGATTCTCCATGATTTGCGAATTACTACCAGATGTAAATATCAATCAAATTCTCATTCGTTCCTTTCACAATCTTGATCAACTTTATTCGTAAATCATTTTTTACGTCAGACATAGTTATGGCTTCAAACACAATTCTTGATTGCGGATATGGCAAATACACTTCTTTTTCTGTTTACTATTATCTGGTCTGTATCGATTTTTAATTATGTCTGGAAACCACCAGAATGTTCTTGCGTTGTGTTTTAACATCAAGCAGATTCATACAGTTGTGTTTTAGCATTCAGATTCATACAGTTGTATTTTAACAGCAAGCAGATTCATACAGTTGTGTTTTAGCATTCAGATTCATACCGTTGTGTTTTAACAGCAAGCAGATTCATACAGTTGTGTTTTAGCATTCAGATTCATACAGTTGTGTTTTAGCATTTAGATTCATACAGTTGTGTTTTAACAGCAAGCAGATTCATACAGTTGTGTTTTAGCATTCAGATTCATACAGTTGTGTTTTAGCATTCAGATTCATACAGTTGTGTTTTAACAGCAGAAACAGATTCATACGCTGTGTTTTACCATCCATGCTGGTAATGCTGGAGGATTTCTTGACGCTGTGTTTTAACAGCAAGCAGATTAATACGATGTGTTTTCTTGATGTGTTTCTTCATGAAGGATAGAAGGAAGAGAGAGAGAGAAAGGGAGAGAGAGAGAAATCGCAAGAAATGTGGGGTGGTTATGGAATGACAATTATTTCCATATTTAAAACAAGCTAAATGACATATCTACCCCTGATTAATTAAATAGTCCTATTTTTAAGAAACACATATTACAAAAATGCCACCAAGATGATCTCAACCATTAAACACACCCATTGGATGACCCAGATCGCTTCCTAGACTTTCTAGGAAAAACACACTTTCCGTATGATCCCCACTCTCTCTCTCTCTATATATCCCATATATTTAAGCTTTCAATTAGGGGGGTCGGGGCACCACCATATGCGGCCCCCGTGATATCGTGACCACTATGGTCACACCTGTGCAACCTGTGTGATCATGTTAAATTTGTTTCTCATCGTGGTAATGGTCATGTGCGTGGTGGGTGTTTGAGTGTGGTGTAATGTGATGGTGTGATGGGTGTTGCAAGTGTTTAGTGATGATGTGATGAAACTGGAGGGAATGAGATGTCATATTGTGATTAGGTGTGATTGTGTGATGGTGTACGTGATGGGTACCCCTCCCCACCTTAGCTTCCAGTAATATCATCACTTTGATTTATGAATTTTTCCCATCATAAACGTTTGATTTATGGACTTGTTAACGTGTTGGATCTTTTTACCAAAAATAAAAATAAAAAATGATTCGTTGATTTGATAGTTTTCAGTAGACAATTGTGTTGAATAGGTGAATGTGATTGTAGATAGAGCGTAGTTTGAATTTTTCGGAGAGGTGATCGGAGAAGATGACCACAAAAAGTTGATCAGAAGTGTTTCTGGTGGCAGAAGTGTTTCTGGTGGCTGGAGAATTCACAAGCATGGTTTATTCTTTTTAATTATTTGTTTTTATATATACGATTATTTTGGTTTCGTACATTTCCAGACATTCAAATATCGACGAAAGATCAGGAGATTGGATCTAGAAAGCACTTCCGCAGGGTTGACATCTATAGCAGGAGACTAAATGAGTGTCTTTTTTTCAATTTCACTTGTCTAAAAGTGTAATTTAATAAAAAAATATGTATCATTTAAAACTATGAACATAGCTTAGAAATGTACTTAATTCCAAATACTATCTCAAAGTACCATTTTGTAAATGAGTGAAGCATGGGAATGTACTTAATTCCATATATTATCTCAAAGTACCGTTTTGTAATTTCATATACTTTCTTTATTCTAAAAGTGTAAACACCACTTCCTAACCTAGTATATAAATAATAAAAATCATTTAGATAGATAACCAAAGTTCTCGTAATAACTTTAGGGTAAATTACACTTTTTGTCTTTTATATTTGTATCGTATTGCAATAGATGTGTTTTAACATCGATAATTACAGTCACAGTCTTTTATTTGCTAAAACCATTACACCTTAGTTCCTTTAACACAAACCTAGTTTGTTTTAGACATTAAGTCCTGTCACGTGCACCTCATGTGAGGACAATTTAGTCATTTTGCCTATATAAAAAGTATATTGAAAATAAAACATAAAACAAAAAAATATAAAAAATAAACATCCATTATTTATTTAACACATAACTCTCTCTCTAAAAACCTAAATCCTTTAACATCTCTTTATCCCGACCACCAATAACCACTACCACTTAGTTGCCACCACCGGTCTACCACCTCCAACCACCAGCAACCAACGCACCAGCATCTCTGAAAGCATCACCACCATCATCTCCTAAACCACCACTCACCACCAACTACTCTCACTAAACAAAAAAATCACCACCGTTTGTTGCCAACACCGCCGGATCTATATCACCACTGCACTCTCGTTACACCACCGCCATGTACTACAGCCACCACCACCACAAAGTCGTCGCTGCCACGAACAACCGATCGGCTGCCATTCTTTCAGATTTGTTCAACCACCACCTACAATCTCTTGTCAACTTTTAAATCGTTCATGTCTATTCAACCACCACCACCACTACCACCACCACAAACAACCGATTTAGATACCTATTCGGAGTTGAAAAGGGAAAAGATTGGAGTTTGAAAAGGGGGCATAGCTAATCTCGGATCTAAACCGAATATTATTTAGGACTTTTGTATTTACTTCAAACAAACTTATCTATAGCTGACGGCTAACTATCGCCGTAATCGGCGACAATCTAATAAGATCCTTAGCTGCAGAGTCCATCAAGATCCTTTGCAACTCTCTTTCTAATACCACGAAACCTAGATCTGGACAGGTCTTGACTTTTAAAAGATAGGAGATTTTGACTTTGATTTGTAGTGTATGATTTTGAGGTGGCTGGATTGGGGTTCAGCAGGAAGATGCTCTGAATTGGGTGGCTGGATTGTGGTTAAGGATGGTAATGGGTCGGGTTCGGGTATCGGTAATCTCATACTCATACCTGGTTGTAAAATCGTATCCCATACCCGACTCAATACCCGTCGGGTATTTGTCGGGTAATTACTCGTCGAGTACCAGGTATACCCGCGGGTATCGGGTATACCCATTAGTTTGTTAAAAGAAATACGTTGGGATTTCCAAATACATTTTTTACTTTTATAATTATTATATAATTTTATTTATGCAACAACTATTATGAATTAAAATGTATATTACATACCTATAAGTTTTATCATAAATTAATAATAACTTTATAATACTTATACACTTATATGTATATACTTCATAACATACAAAATATAAATACTATTATCAAATACATATTCTAAAAGAAAATTTATTTTTTTCAAATTATAAACATATTAAAATAAATTACTAATAGATAAGGGTTAATGGGAAATAAAAATATAAATTAAAAAATTCAGGTATATGATCGGGTATATAGTTTGGGTAAACGGGTATGTGGTTTCGGGTAATTGGGTCGGGTATCACCTAATCTCATACCTGACCCATGCCCGCAATTTTTTTTAAAGCTAATCACATACCGGGCCCAATACTCGTCGGGTATCGGGAATACCCGTCCCAGTTGTGTCGGGTTTCAGGTATACCCGTTGGGCTCGGACATTTTTGCCATCCCTAATTGCGGTGTAATTTTAGATGAGAGAAAGAGATAGAACGAGAAAAAGATATATATTATATATTTATATAGGGTGGAGTTACAATAGGAAGTTTATTTGGCTAAGAAGGCTATGAAGTGATCTTGACCATCCATTTAGTTAATCAAGGGCTAAGATTAAATGATGGAAATTGAAGGGAAGAAAAGAGGCGCGTGAGTTTGTTAGGGGCATTCTAGTCAATCCAAGCCAATAGTTTCTCTCTCCTCCAATTCCCCCCTCCCATTTTTTAAACGTTAATAACTCTTTCATACGACATTATTTTTTTATAAAAATTGCACAAAAAAAACGAGCATTTTTTTATCTTTAAAACGAGTATACTATTGCTATATTTAAAAAAAAAATTAAAACCCAGTTGCGTAAAACGCAATAGAAAAAACCCCAGTTACGTAAAACGCAATGAAAAAAAAAACCTAAAAAATGATATTTCCCTAAAACGCAATGCACAAAAAACACAAAGAAATGACTTATTTGTAAAACGCAATGGCCAGAAAACACAAAGAAATGTCTTATTTCTAAAACGCAATAGCCTAAAAACTCAAAAGAAAATATACTTTCTAAAACGCAATGGACTAAAAACACATAAAAATGTGTTTTACCTAAAACGCAATGCACAAAAAACACAAAGAAATGTCTTATTTGTAAAACGCAATGGCCAGAAAACACTTAAAAATAACTCATTCTAAAACGCAATGGACTGAAAACACCTAAAAAATGTGTTTTACCTAAAACGCAATGACTAAACACACTTCAAAAATGTGTTTTACCTAAAACGCAATGACTAAAAACACTTAAAAATGTGTTTTTTTTTTTTTTCTAAAACGCAATAGCCAGAAAACACATAAAACTCTCTTATTTCTAAAACGCAATGGACATATTTCTAAAACGCAATAGCCTAAAAGCTCAACCCCAGCCAGGGGCTCTGCCCCTTGGACCCCGCCAGGGGCTGCCAGTAACAACCCTCGGTAAAACCAACACCCTCATAATATTCTGACACTCTAGTATATTATAGAATGTCTCAATATGTCTTATATTACACTTCGTATGTAAAAACCGAGCTCGAATTATGTTATAGCATTTAAAATAAATTAAAACAAGAAAAATTGAGTTGAGGCGGGCCGCGTAGACCCACCCCAACTATTCACGCGGGCGGTATCAAGGTGGATACCTGATTTCGTTTGATTACTTAAGTTCAGGCGAGCCGCGTGAGAACACCCCATTAGGTTACGCGGGCCGCGAGTGTCCTGAAGTGTGGCGCAGCCCGGTGCGGCCACGTGGCCCAACACCCGGACAAGCTAGTTGATGACCCAGCTAAGCTACGCAGTTGACCAGAGTCAACGCGGGCCGCGTAGCCCTATGTCTTCCCTTAAGCGGGCCGCATGGAGACCAAATATCAGCACTATATAAAGGAGGCCTCGGGTTTCAATTCAGTTCGTCCCAAATTTCATTCTCAATCTCAAATTTCTGTAGTAGGCATATTATAGTCGGGTATTATACCACCCTAATTAGCGAGGTTCTGCTCCGTTGTAAGTATTATAATCCTAGTTTCGTAATAGTTACGCTGCCCGATTGATTTAGGGTTCCGTAACAACTGTCGTGGTTCTGCCCGACGTAGTTGTTGGAATACCGTCTCGGGGATGGTATCATTAATAATTTCAAAGGGTTATGATACTAACCAATGTACATTTGTATAAATTATAGATTATATCCAGGAAACCCTTACGCGAAGTCTAAGATAGCAATGTGAGTTTATCCTCTTTTTGTTAACCTTTTTGTAATGTTTTACAAAACCTTAAATGTTTTACAATGTGATTAAGCGGTGATTGAGTCTTTGTAATTCTTCAATTACTGCCGGTATTATGGGGTTTTGTATACAAAATTTGTTACTTGCGAGTAGTAAGTCGGAATGACAGTACGTTACCATTGGACAACGAGTTAGCCAATGTGTAATATGACCCACAAGTCAAGGATTGACAGTACTGAATGAGTAATTGTGTAGAAATAAACAATGTGATCGCTCTCAATACTGTGTTAATTGATAAAATGTTTCTTGATTAAACTGGGATTCACTCACCAGTATTTCCCGCTGACAAAATATTTTTAAAACATGTTTCAGGTAACACAATGTGAAAGCCAACTGGGAAAAAGCCAGCTCGAGAGCACTGACGGCTTGGAAAATAAGTGGCTATAAAAGTTACCTAATAAACGATGTTTTAAATTCAATAAAATAGGGTTTGTCCCTATAAATGTATTGTAATAAGAAACTTGGGTTTTCCCATGTGATTACTAATAAAAAATATGGTGGTTTTACTCTGATAAACATTTCCTAACTACGGTCCTGATGTAAGTTCCGCTGCAAGATTAAATAACCTGATACCACCACCACTGAGTTCGCGTCCGCCCGTTCCAGGGACCGATAAGGGATCGGGGGTTGCGACAGAAGGTGGTATCAGAGCCTAGCCACTGGTCTGAGCCAAAGAAGTGTTCTGCTGACACTTAAATTCTATATTTTGTGTTAGGAAATAAATTATGAAAATACGTGCATAACTGTATTTATCTGTTATGTGTTATTTGACTATTCGTTAGTTTACAATATGAGTGATCAAGGACCCTTAGACATGAGTCGTTAGTTGTCTGATTCACCTAAGAGTGAAGGTACCTCTTCACAGCCTGCCCTTTCTGGGTATTCTGCTGATCAGGAAGAATGGATATTTGCTTTTAAAGCTCAGTCAGAAGAGCCATTCCCTCATAAGAAACGAGGATGGTTCAGTAAGGAAGCTTTTGCTCGTAAGAAGAGAATGCGAAAGTTGCAACAGCTAAGAGTTTTAGCAGCCTCTAAGCGTAGAACAGATGCCAATACACAGGATATGCTTAATAGAAGCCTAGCTAATTTCCATATCCTAGCTACAACTGCTGCTGACCCAAGTCTGGAACAATTAGTAGCCCCACAACCACAAAACCCAGACCAACCCATGGAGATAGAAAATCCTGAAAACCAGGTGGAAATGCATGACTTTAACCCAGAAGAAATCCCTAGGGTACCTGCACCAAACCCCCTAGACCCAAATTACGACCCCTGATGGGACAATAATAGGGACTTTGTGCAACGTTACCCTATCCATGAAGATACACCCATACAGAACATAAGAGCCTCCCCAGGTATGGACCCTTTAGATCCCTATTACCACGATGATTATATTAGGGAGATCTTAGAAGATCCTTACCGATTTTAGGCACTATCACCCCCATATCAGGAACCCGCACCCCAGATTCCAAACCCAGTCCTAGAACCTTCACCCCCAATGAGTGCAGAAAACGTCCTAGAACTTAGGACTTTTGGGGAGGAAGTTTTAGAAAGCAGTGAGTGAATGCGTCAGGTGGGAGAGCGTCTCGTATGGAAATACGATGAGCGCAATATGGATTTTTGGATAAATCCATATCCGTGAATGAGATGGTGAAACGATGGTAGTAATAAAAATATAATAAAATAAAAATAAAATAAAATATGTGTGTACGGATGCATATTACTAATAGTGTGATTCTATATCTGTTAGTATTGTAATTTTTATTTCAGTACTAGTGTGTAATAGACGCATAGTATATGAAAAGAGTATAGTCGCAATGATCGACGCTTTTGGCAAAAATGCGTGTCATGCGATTAACTATATTAAGATATTAATTGTGATATTAATATGGGATAAATGTTTAAAATTCAGATGGCCGACGAAGGAAATCAAGGAAATCTGAATAATGATAACCAGAGTAACATTAACGTGGTTAATGAAAATCCGAGCATCAATAACAATGGAAATCAAGTGGATAATAGTGCTATCCATCACATAGTGGCACAGGGAATTATAGATGCAATGCCATTTATTTTTCAAACTGTTAAAGATGCTGATAATAAAAGTAAGCATAGCAGTAAGCGACCCGTTGAACCAGAAAACAGCGTAAACAATGGACCTGTACTTCAAATGCCTATTCCCAAAAGAAGAAGAACCGTGTCTTACAGTTGTTCATATAAAGATTCTGGTCTTCTAAACCAATGGAATTCTCAGGCAACGAAGGGGCCATTGCAACCTTACGCTGGATAGAAAAGACTGAGGCAGTCTTAAGAATAAGTAAGTGTGCTGAAGAAGATAAGATACTGTTTGCTTCTAATTTGTTTAAGAATTCAGTGCTAGAATGGTGGAACACTATCCTCCAAACAAGAGGAAGTGATAGAACCTATAATATGGAATGGGAAGAATTTAAGGACGAGATAGAAAGGAAATTATGCCCACCCAATGAAAAGGAACAGATAGCAAAGAAATTCCTAAACCTTAGGATGACTGGTGTGGATAGTAAGGGATACACTAAAATATTCTTCGAATTTGCTAGAATAGTGCCAACCCTTGCTTCACCAGAACCAGTGTTAATCTCCCGTTATATTTGGGGATTAATTGGAGAGATTAGACACGTAGTCAAGGAAGCTAGACCTCAAACTATAGAAGAAGCTGTAGAACTAGCAAATACCTTGACAGATGAATTAGTCCGTACCCGAGAAGAGGATCAAAGAAGGAACCTAACCCAAAAGCTCACACAAGAATTTCGTTCTGGAAATTTTAATCATGGGAAAAATATAGGTTCTACCTCTACACCTTACTGTAGGAATTGCAAAAGAAAGCATTCAGGAAGATGCTCTATATACTGTAACTTTTGCAAAATATCGGGACATAAGGAAGAAGACTGCAGGAAGAAAAACAGCAGGATATGCTACAACTGCGGAGAACAAGGTCACATCAAGCCAAACTGTCCAAAATTAGCTCAAGCTACGAACAACAAGAACACTAAAAATGCTAGAGCATTTGTTCTGACTGCAGATGAAGCCAAGATGATCCCAGATGTCATAGCTGGTACGTTTTTAGTTAATGATATCTTTGCTAAAGTATTATTTGACTCTGGTGCCAACCAAAGTTTTATCAATACATCATTTTGCAAATTTCTAAATCAATCGTTAACTAAACTACCACAAGAATGCTTAGTAGAGACAGCTAATGAAGAAACCGTTAGGATTTCTGAAATCTTGCAGGGAGCAAGAATAGAAATTTTAAACCAAAAGTTTATAGCAAATCTGTATCCCATGAATCTGGTAGGATTCGATGTTGTTTTAGGAATGGATTGGTTAATAGCCAATAAAGCCAGTATTTTATGTGATCAAAAGTTAATTCAAGTAAATTCACCAAAAGGTGAAACGGTCACAATTAAAGGAGATAAACCTTCTAGGTCCGCTAAATTCATCTCTGTGATGAAAACTGCAAGTTATATAAGAAAAGGTTCTATAGTGTATTTGATTTCTATAATCACTAACACTAAAGGAAAGGATTTAAAAGATATTCCAGTAATATCTCAGTTTTCAGATGTATTTCCAGAAGAATTGCCAGGGCAACCTCCGAATAGAGAAGTTGAATTCAGAATCCATTTGATACCTGGAACAACACCGATTGCCAAAGCACCTTACCGTTTGGGACCTGCAGAAATGCAAGAATTAAAGAAACAATTAGATGAATTGTTGGAGAAAGGATTCATACAACCAAGTTCGTCGCCATGGGGAGCGCCGATATTGTTTGTTAAAAAGAAGGACGGATCAATGCGTATGTGCATTGACAATCGTGAATTAAACAAGGTCACGATTAAGAATCGGTATCTATTACCAAGAATCGATGATTTGTTTGATCAACTGCAAGAGCTCGATTTTTCTCTAAAATCGATTTAAGGTCAGGATATCATCAATTAAAGGTACAGGAAGAGGACATTCCTAAGACCGCTTTCAGAACAAGGTATGGTCATTATGAATTTACTGTCATGCCATTTGGTTTAACCAATGCCCCAGCTGCATTTATGGACATGATGAACCAAATATGTAAGCCATATTTGGATAAATTCATAATTGTTTTCATAGATGATATTCTAATTTATTTTAAGAATAAAGAGGATCATGCAAGACATTTGCATGCACTTTTAAGTTTACTACGAAAGGAAAAGCTTTATGCTAAGTTTTCAAAGTGCGAATTTTGGTTAGAACAGGTACAATTCCTTGGACATTTAGTTAATAATGAAGGAATTCATGTAGATCCAACAAAGATCGAGACGATTACTAAATGGAAAACCCCTGAGTCACCAACCGAGGTTAGAAGTTTCTTAGGATTGGCCGGTTATTATAGAAGATTTATTAAAGATTTTTCTAGAATAGCCATTCCCTTAACTAAGCTAACCTGTAAATCTGTTAAGTTTGAATGGGGAGTAAAACAAGAAGAAGCCTTTAGAATCCTTAAGCAAAGATTAACCCATACACCCATACTAGCATTGCCAGAAGGAACTGAAGACTTTGTAGTCTATTGTGATGCTTCTAGATTAGGTTATGGATGTGTATTGATGCAACGACAAAAGGTTATAGCTTACGCATCTAGACAACTTAAGAATCATGAAGAAAATTATTCAACTCATGATCTAGAATTAGGAGCTATAATTTTTGCTCTTAAAATTTGGAGACATTACCTTTATGGTAGTAAGTTTACCATTTTCACCGATCATAAGAGTTTAAGGTATATTTTCAAACAAAAGGAATTGAATATGAGACAAAGACGCTGGATGGAATTGCTTAGTGATTATGATTGTGATATCCAGTATGCTAAAAATTAAAAGGTATGCTAAAAGATTCCGAAAAATTAAAAGGTATGCTAAAAGAATTAGAACAAGGAACAGATGGAATTCGGAGATTCCATAAAAAGAGAATGTGGATACCTAAATTAGGAAATTTACGTCATCGTATATTAGAAGAAGCCCATAAGTCTAAGTATACGATGCATCCGGGAAGTGATAAAATGTACCAGGATTTAAGGAAAAATTTCTGGTGGATAGGAATGAAAAATGACATAGCAGCCTATGTTTCTAAATGTTTAACTTGGTCACAAGTTAAAGCTGAACACCAGAAACCCTCAGGTTTGTTACAGCAATTAGAAATGCCAGTTTGGAAATGAGAATTGATAACAATGGATTTTGTTACTAAATTACCCAAAACAAGGAAAGGAAATGATACAATCTGGGTGATTGTAGATAGACTAACCAAGTCAGCTCATTTTCTACCAATGAAGGAAACAATTAGTATGGAACAATTATCTAAATTTTATGTAAATGAAATTGTTTCTTTACATGGCATTCTGTTATCAATTGTTTCTGATAGGGATAGCCGCTTTACATCTCATTTCTGGTTAAGTTTCCAAAAGGCAATGAGAACCAAGTTAAAACTAAGCACAACTTATCATCCACAAACGGACGGACAAAGTGAAAGGACAATTCAGACAATGGAGGACATGCTTAGAGCTTGTGTAATTGATTTTGGAGGTAATTGGGACGATCACTTACCTTTAATAGAATTTTCTTATAATAATAGTTATCACACAAGTATCAATGCTACACCATTCGAAGCACTTTATGGACGAAAGTGCCGAACCCCAGTCTGTTGGGCAGAAATTGGGGAAAAGCAACTATCTGGACCTGAGATAGTGCAAGAAACAACCGACAAGATTATTCAAGTCAAGGAACGACTGAAAGCAGCACGTGATCGACAAAAGAGTTACGCTGATAACCGACGCAAGCCATTGGAATTTCAAGTAGGAGATAAAGTATTATTGAAAGTCTCTCCTTGGAAAGGAGTGGTAAGATTCATCAAAGTGTTTAACTGATGAATCACTGATAGTACCTCTTAAGGATATAGAGGTAAATGAACAACTCAAATTTGTAGAAAGGCCTCTACAGATTGAACACAGGAAAGTCAAAAACCTCAAGCACAAGAGACTAGTTCTAGTCAAAGTGAAGTGGGACTCCAAAAGAGGACCTGAGTATACATGGGAGCTTGAATCTGAAATGCAAAGGAAATATCCGTATTTATTCCAGTAGATCTCGAGGACGAGCTCTAAAATAAGGTGGGGAGAATGTAAAAACCCTCGGTAAAACCAACACCCTCATAATATTCTGACACTCTAGTATATTATAGAATGTCTTAATATGTCTTATATTACACCTCGTATGTAAAAGCCGAGCTCGAATTATGTTATAGCATTTAAAATAAATTAAAAACAAGAAAAATTGAGTTGAGGCGGGCCGCGTAGACCCACCCCAACTATTCACGCGGGCGGTATCAAGGTGGATACCTGATTTCGTTTGATTACTTAAGTTCAGGCGGGCCGCGTGAGAACACCCCATTAGGTTACGCGGGCCGCGAGTGTCCTGAAGTGTGGCGCAGCCCGGTGCGGCCACATGGCCCAACACCCGGACAAGCTAGTTGATGACCCAGCTAAGCTACGCAGTTGACCGGAGTCAACGCGGGCCGCGTAGCCCTATGTCTTCCCTTACGCGGGCCGCGTAGCCCTATGTTTTCCCTTACGCGGGCCGCGTGGAGACCAAATATCAGCACTATATAAAGGAGGCCTCGGGTTTCAATTCAGTTCGTCCCAAATTTCATTCTCAATCTCAAATTTCTTTAGTAGGCATATTATAGTCGGGTATTATACCACCCTAATTAGCGAGGTTCTGCTCCGTTGTAAGTATTATAACCCTAGTTTCGTAATAGTTACGCTGCCCGATTGATTTAGGGTTCCGTAACAACTGTCGTGGTTCTGCCCGACGTAGTTGTTAGAATACCGTCTCGGGGAGGGTATCATTAATAATTTCAAAGGGTTATGATACTAACCAATGTACATTTGTATAAATTATAGATTATATCCAGGAAACCCTTACGCGAAGTCTAAGATAGCAATGTGAGTTTATCCTCTTTTTGTTAACCCTTTTGTAATGTTTTACAAAACCTTAAATGTTTTACAATGTGATTAAGCGGTGATTGAGTCTTTGTAGTTCTTCAATTACTGTCGGTATTATGGGGTTTTGTATACAAAATATATTACTTGCGAGTAGTAAGTCGGAATGACAGTACGTTACCATTGGACAACGAGTTAGCCAATGTGTAATATGACTCACAAGTCCAGGATTGACAGTACTGAATGAGTAATTGTGTAGAAATAAACAATGTGATCGCTCTCAATACTGTGTTAATTGATAAAATGTTTCTTGATTAAACTGGGATTCACTCACCAGTATTTCCCGCTGACAAAATATTTTTAAAACATGTTTCAGGTAACACAATGTGAAAGCCAACTGGGGAAAAGCCAGCTCGAGAGCACTGACGGCTTGGAAAATAAGTGGCTATAAAAGTTACCTAATAAACGATGTTTTAAATTCAATAAAATAGGGTTTGTCCCTATAAATGTATTGTAATAAGAAACTTGGGTTTGGCCCATGTGATTACTAATAACAAATATGGTGGTTTTACTCTGATAAACATTTCCTAACTACGGTCCTGATGTAAGTTCCGCTGCAAGATTAAATAACCTGATACCACCACCACTGAGTTCGCGTCCGCCCGTTCCCGGGACAGATAAGAGATCGGGGGTTGCGACACTGCCGCCCCTGGGACCCCGCTACCAGGGGCGCTGCCCCCGGACCCCCGCCATGTTCGTAAAACGCAATGAGTAAATAAAAAACTCAGATCGTAAAAATGAAATTAAAGAATTTCTTACATGGATCGAAGTGATTTCTTCAACAATTGACGAATTTTAAATGATTGAAACACTTATCAGCGCTCGAAACGAACGAATCGAGTGATTATCTCCAAAATCACCGGAAAAAACGAGATTTTTTATGAAATTAAACTGGGTTTTCTTCAAAAAAGCTGAAGAACACGTTGATCGGGTGTTTGAATCATTGATTGATGATGAAAATCGCACTATAATGTAGTGATTATTGAGATAGAAAGTGAAGAAATGGTTGAAGATGGTATGTTTTGAAAATGGTGGGTTTTGAAGTTACTGGGTTTTGAAAAGTAAGAAGAAAGGGTTGGATTGACTAAAATACCCTTTTTCTTTATTTTAAATGTTGCCACATGTCCTAATCCTATTGCTTCCTACACTTATTAGCCAAAATAAACTTCATATTTGATCTTTTCCCTATTTATATATTATAAGTTTTTAATTTTGTTTTATTTATAAAAATTTTAATTAGGTTGGTAAAAAGATAAAATTATCCTTATTTGAATAGACTTAACTAAAAATTTTAATCTGTTAAGTGCTAAAGAACCTATGTGTAATTATTTTAACAAAAAGAAGATTACAAGTGTAATTATTGAAGTTAAACAGCATTTTAAGGAGCATTTATTACAATTCGATAAAAAATATAAGACCATGTGTAGTGGTTTACCCCAGTAATGCCCTCAACATGGGGCGTTTGCGACACGTGTCAGTGTAGTCAGCATGGGGCATTATTGGGGGGTTTTTGCAAAAGTGCCGTAGTGGGAATAATGCCTAATAACGCCCCTTCCAATTATTATTTTTTTAATTAAATTGGGGGTTAGCTCAAAAGTTGTCAGACCATCCTCCAATATTATATTTAATTTATTTCAAAAGTGGGGGTTAGCTCAAAGTTGTCAGACCATGCTCAAAAGTGATTGGTGGGTCAAATATGTACATAGGGTTTTAATTAAAACGCCAAACTTTTTTTTTTTTCAAAAAACATGCCCAATAACGCCCCATGTAATGGGGGTCCGGCGTTTTGAGGCGTTTTTTTCAATTTTTTTTTAAAATATCGCCCCACTACAGATGGTCTAACAGAGAACTTTATTATTTTACCGGCAAAGATATAATTGCAATATAAAATACATTGGTCATGAAAGACACGAGTGGACTGAGTATCTAAAGTTTAAGTAGTCAAGTACAAAAAATGAAACCATTTATTACTCCAGTGGTCTACCTCATCTTCAACCTCCCCTCCAAACCGCCGGCAGTCGCCGCCATCTGCCGGCCCCCTCTCTCTCTCTCCTCCCTCTCCCATTTCCCTACAAATCTCTGACACAACACTTGTCAAGATTCTTGAAACACAAACATGAAAACTAAGTTCTTTCTCTGTATGCGACCACCAGTCATCGAAACTGACGATGGAGACTACATAAAACTACCAACAACAATCGGATCATCATACACAACGGTCTCCGGTAAGACCTCCGGTCGTCGTAACCGAGATCCACGACAGAGAAAAACGGTTGCTCCTGAGAAATACATAGGTCAACTGTCCATCAAGTCAAACAACAACACATCAGAAAACCCGGTTCAAAAACTCTCTAAAAAAGATCCAACAACCACCAGCCCAGTTCCCGAAACACATGTTTTAAAATCTTTGTTCAACGAGGAATCAGTTTGTTTGAAACAACTGAATACAACGATATCAAATAATAATGTCAACTGTGGTACGAAGTCAAACTCTGGGGCGTATATGATGGTCAGTAGTTTATTTTTCACAATGTTTTTTGGGAAACTTTTTGGGATTTTGTGCACATTGGTATTGGTTTGTTCTCTTTATCCTCACCGGAAGAATGATGTCATTGGTGTTCGGATGACGGAAAACGTGGTGGTGAAGTGGCCGGAGGAGGGTTCGCCGGAAGAGTATAAGAAGAGGGTCATAATGGCAGGATTGCTGGAAAGGAAAAGCCACTATAGATAAGACATTTTTTTTCTTTAGTTGATGGCTTTAATGCATGTCAACTTTCACCAATCTGAATCACACACTTGCTTTTTGAGGTTTTTGTTAAAGGAAGTGTATATTATCAAACTTTTATTGGTGTTTACTTATTTTAGGCTTTCATTATTCTTACATTCTAAAATCTTATTTTCACATCGATTTTCACTCTATCTCTCTATATATATCTATATATGTATAGAGAGATAGAGGAAAAAGTGTGTGAATATTAACTCCCTTTTACTAACGCAAGATAGGTGATTAGAATTTATGTCACATAATTAAGACTCACTAAATTAAGTAGCCTTAGTATCATAGTATGTCAAGTGGGTATGTAGCCTAATGGTAAGACCATTGGGTATGGGGTTCGGCAAGGGTCCGCACCCCCCCCCCCCCCCCTCTTTAGCCCCGTAGCACACCGGCCCCCTTAGGGGCGTCGCGTCACTTGCGTCGGAATCCAGACGGAGGAGACGAGGCACATGTGGGTTTTTTTATTAAAGTGGTGGGCCCCTTTCATTGTTTCTCTCTCTCCTTGAATATATATTATTTTTTTTTATTAAAGTGGGTAGTCCTCACACCCTTGGGTAGTCCCCAAGAGGATGCTCCTCCTCCCGTGATTACGTGGCGCCTACATGGCGGGTAGTCTCCAAAGAGACTATCCTCCCCATACCCACCGGTCTAACAAAGTGTTAAAATGGTATCTCTCCTAACTGACGAGGGTTAAAGTATAGGGTTCAAGTTCTGTTGTGGTAAATAATATAGATTTAGGTTGCCATTGAAAAGAATTTGAAACGTAGGTTATGTTAGAGGAAGTGTATGTTATCAAACTTTTATTGGTGTTAACTAATGTACTTTTTACTAACGCAAGATGTGTGATTAGAATTTGAAACGTAGGTTATGTTAGATAATTAAGCCTCAATAAATAAATTAAGTAGCCTTAGGGGCTGTTTGGCTAAGCTTATTTTGGGCTACTTATAACTTATTTGCTTATTTGAAAAGCAAATAAGTCATAATGGAATGACTTATTTACTTATTCCTCTCACATAATAAGCTAACCCAAACACCTTTTAACTTTTCAAAAAGTCAATAAGTCACTAAAATAAGCTTAGCCAAACAACCCCTTAGTATCATAGTATGTCAAGTGGGTATGTAGTAGCTTAATGGTAACAAAGTGTTAAAATGGTATCCCTCCTAATTAAGTGATGAGGGGTTCAAGTTCTATTGTGGGTTAATAATATAGATTTAGGTTGCCATTGAAAAGAATTAGATGTTATGCATGGTTGATAAATGTGTAACTCCTTAGTTAAGATTCTCAAATTCAAAGGATAAGACGGATTTTCGAAGACTCAAACCGACCAGATTTTTTATAATAGGGATTTTGATCCCCGTTGAATTTTTAATTTTTTGATCTATGAATTATCATTGTTATAATAATACTTGAGTAAAAAGTTATATTTTGATCCATTTCTAGTAGTGCCACTATTACTTTGGCTGATGCTCTAACATCCTATATGGATTCCAGTTAGTTATTTTTAAGTTGGTCAAGCCAGACGATAATGAAAAATTATCATGTCGGTTCCTCACGAGATAGATCTGTAAGAACTAACTTATCCTAGAGAAAAAAAATTTGTAGGTACTATTGCATGTAACGCATGATGAGCGGCTCAAAAACCATCAATGATTGGTGAACTAGCGGATTCACTTTCATTTCATTTGGAAATATTACCTAAATGGTATTCTTTTCCGTATTTCAAGTACATCGTACCTAACGGTATTGCCTTGGTTCTAAAAAGGATATGAGATGCTCTAAGACACTTGGGGTTTTGGATCAAGTCGAGTCATGAGGAGGGACATGAATGCGCTAGCCTGACGTGTGTGAAGCAAACAAAATTCATAAAATACTTTTAAATTAATTATGAAGAATAGTTTCTATCTTGTTAATTCTTGAACACCGAAAGGATAAAGATAATACACACAAATAAGGTTTATGTACAATAAAAAAAATCTTTGTGTACATCTAAATATGTACATCTCAAGAAACTCTCTTTCCAACTGACTCAAAACACAATCACATATTATTTTTTTCTTATTCACATATATATGTACACAAACACACTTTTCCTTTCTATGTATGTACAATCAATCTTTCACCGAGTCTTCTTCCCTTCTTATTAAGGATGACCCAAATTTATTATATGAATCATAGTAGCTAAGGTTTTTTGTAATTTATCATTACCCTAATCAGAAAAAAGATATGATTATAGTAGATTTTCTTTGTAATTATTCTCATTGTACTTTTATAAATAGTATTATAATAATACATAAATATTAAGACATTTTCATAATTATTCTATTTAGCATCAGAGGCTTGACTTTTTGATTCTCTCCCTCACATTCCTCTATGCTCCCACTGCCATCAGACCTTGGTTTATTGTAGCCTCTTTCACTCCATTGGCGGACCCAGAATTTTTTTTTCTGGGGGTGCGGAAATTTTTTAAAGATTTTAGACCCCTAGCTATAGAAAAAAATGGTTCATAGCGGGTCGGATCGGGTCGGGTCATGTAACACAAGTAAAAACAAACAAACAAAGTTTCATAGAGGGTCGAATCAGATCGGGTCGGGTCCATTTCAATTCTCAAACAATCAAACCCTAGTTCCTAACTTCCTATCACATTAACAAACAAAAAAACATCAAAGTTCAAACCATCACTACTTTTATTTCTCTTAATCATTCAATAAAAGAACAAAAAAACTTATCTATAACATACCTTGGTCTTTAATTAGAATAATCCGGCGAAAAAAAGTGGTTCAACCCCATTGCTCTTGAGAAATCGCGGCATAACTTCCCTACTCATTGTTCATTCATAATCCTATCACATACAAAATAAACAAGGATCTTCAAGTGTTCAACCATAGCCCATGTTCCTTAATATTCAATTTAAAATTTTGAATTTCAAGCCCTAGTAATTATTATTTGCCAAACAACAATCATATAATCAACAAACATGTTTGCCAACCAAAATTTTGAATTTCGAGCCCTAGTAATTATTATAAGCCCTAGTAAAAAACATGTACCTATCAGGGGCTGAATTACCCAGTTTGGAGCCGAAATGTTGCAGTCGCCGGCAGGAATTATGCTGTCGCTGGGCGCTGAAGTGAGGCAGAGGGTGGGCGGGAGTCGCTGGCAAGTGGCAGCGATTTGGGGTTTTTTTTTTTTATTATGTGGACCGGTTTGTTTAACAAAACTAGTAGTTGGGTTGGGCTTGAATAAGTATTAAGTTATTGGGCTTGATGGATTGAATTTAAGTTTATTAAAGGGGGTGTAGGCTAACTTGTTTACATAATTTGATCAGGTTTCAATCCGTGTTCACAATTTTTTTTTACATAAATTCCTAACATTTTTTAAGGGGTGCGGACGAAAATTTCCAAGGGGTGCGGTCGGAATTTTTCAAGGGGTGCGGACGAAAATTTCCAAAAGGTGCGGTCTGGATTTTTCGCGAAAAATACCACTAAATTTTTTTTTTCAAGGGGTGCGGCCGCCCACCCACCCCATAACTTGGGTCCGCCCCTGTTTCACTCTCATTCCCTAGTGTGAACCCCCCCCCCCCCCCCCCCCCCCCCCACACACACAAGAATGTATTGTACAAATATATGGATTAGGTTTTATTTGTTTTTCTCTTAACATTGTTTTGTTGTCATGCTCATGGGGTTTGTCTATATAGCCCTGTACATGTGCCTCTTGCTCCCACTGTTATGGCTTTAGATCTCCCATTGCCCTTTGCGTTTTTGTTTGTTTTTTCAAATTGCATGGTTCTATTATACCGACTTCTTATTGTCTTTCGCTCTAATCTGAGCGTTTGATTTATTCCCAATCTGAATGTGTGGTAGTACGCATTAAATGAAATACAATGGTTATGGTATATTGTTATCATAGTTACCCTAGTTAGGAGATATGATTTGATTAGTTCCTTTATAGCCATGTCCATTCTACTTCCATAAACAATAACAATTCTTCATAGTACATGATAGCCTATGAGATTTTTAGTGAGGATATACATAATACTCTTCATTTCTATCTACATACGTGCACACAACCAATCCCTACATCGATCTTCTTTTTTATATCGAAGGACAATCCCAAAGTTCCTTAACATCAATATCTTTTACTGTTTTCTGGTGTTTTTTGAGGTCAATACTTGTGGCCTAATTAAGTGCACATTTGTAATAGTGCCATAGTGGTGATGTTCTCACGCAGAACTATGATCCCTATTATACAACTTGCATGAATCTGTTCCTTGTTCTTGTTCATATAAAATTACAGAGAACTTCTTGTTTCAAGTGTGCAAAGTTTTTAGAGGACTTCTCTTTCACTGTGATCAATAATTTACGGAAGATGGAAAAACAAAACTTACACATTGGATATCGCTCCTAAAAAATGTATATACCCTGCCAACAAAATTTTCACGTGATTTTAACCTTTGGGAAAAAAAGGACTTCGCCTGTCCAGTACATATGTTTTCATTTCACCGCTATGATGTACAAATGGAAAGTTTCATAGATCCTTCTCTGTTTTAATAAAATTTACCCCTTCTAAAAATATGCTAAACTTATTGACTGAACTTCTAGAAAAAACAAACAAATAGTTATGGCTATAAATAACACCTGGGTGATCACGGGAGTCGAAATCTGAAGAAAAATAATTCATGCATCCTCAGTTTTGAAAAAAAGTAGAAGAAAATGTTATATTTACTAGGTTCATCGAGAAACCTATTCTTTCATGATATTGCTAAGACTCGGGTGATCATATTCAAATAAAAATAAAACAAGAGATCCACTTGAGAATAGTCCAGTAGTATTCATGAGTTAAATAGAGTTTAGAATAGTAGGAGGTCAGGAGTTCATTCTATAGTGTGATAAAAAACAAGAGATCAGCATTTATCATATTTTGTAGATTAAAAGCTATCTTTATCCCATCAGTCTTTTCAAACTTGCTGTACACAATAAAATTATCAAGCATTTTAGCTTAAAGTATATATCACGTGAAAATCTTGCAACATGAGGGATGATGCGGTAACCACCATCGAATTCGGAAGGGCCATCACTTAAAAAAGAGAGGTGACAGACTGAACCGAAGACATTATTGTATTTGTACTGAGATAATTACATACTATATATAGAACCCAATAAGAGAAGGTTTATTATTCTTGAATACGTGTGAGTCTATCATATACCACTCATTATTTCTTTAATTTTAGATAGAAAATATATGAAACTAGTCATTTTTTTTGTGTTATACCTTTATCAAGCTGTGACTTACTTTATCATAGGCGACTTAAATCCGACTAATTTAGACAAAAATCATGTCATATGTGAAGTTTCACTCGTGTCTGCACTTTTCAAAACTCTAGAGTGTTATTGCAAATGTACGTTTAGCTAAGAAAAATTAATGAAGGATTAATCTTAAACATTGTTGCAAAAGTCGCTAGGAGGGGTTTCGAGGACCGACTACTCGCCGACTACAAGGCCCTGGAATCCAACTTTAATTTTAGAACTATGATCTTAAAATATTAAAGAATATTTAATTGTAAAGATAATTATTAGTTTGAAGTAACATAGTTATCTAGTTATTGTATTAATTGGTTGATTAAGTATTAGAGTTGGTATTAGTTTAGGATAAGTGATTTCATAGTTTAGACTGTGGGGTACGTGGCGGGGGTTGGGGCGTGGGTTGGCTGAAAACGCCCAAGCCATCACCCCGGGTGGGCTTGGGTTTGGGCGTGACCCAAGGGGCGGGAGTTTAAGGCCGGGCGTGGGGCGGGTCTATCAATATGACATGGCGGGCTCTCAATGGCCAAACCAAATTAGCCGTTGGCCAACGGCTATGTGTAAATTTTTTTTTTCACTATAAAACTCACACTTCTATTCCTTTTTTACCACATCCAACCACAATACACTCCACATCTTCTATAATCATCTCTATTCTCATTCTACAATACGAAAATGCATCCTCATAATCGTGGTTATGACCCGAACAACCCGTGGGCATTCCAAGAAAATCCGAGCCCACCACCCAATCGTCCAATGCCTCCTCCATTTTTAATACACTCCACTATGCCCGATGTGGCGGGTTACGCATCGTATCTCTCGAATCGTTTATATACTAAATTCCCACACACCGACGATTCTATACCTAGCCCGATTCCACAAACGCCCATCAACCTTTCACCAACCTCCATCAACCTTTCCCAAACCGAAACCGTCCCCGAAACTCAACCCCCTAACGATGGTCCTTCCGCATCCAAACCCATCAAAAAGAGAAGTCACAAGAAAAAAACCGAGGCCAAGAAAGCACTTGAAACCGCCAAACGAAAACAACAAAGATGGGTCGTTAATGAAGAACTTGCATTGGCGAGGGCTTGGCTTCAACGATCTCAACATCCAGTTTTAGGTATTTTTAAATATTTTGTAGCCCTTAATATTTATGTTTTTTTTATATAACTTTGTAATATATTAAAATTTGTTTTGATTAAAATAGGAAATTCTCAACATAGAAGCCATTTGTGGGAAGCGATTAGTAAAGCATTCTATGAAGAAATGTAAAGGGAGGTTTATCGTGAAAACGATAGCTTATCTCGAAGTGGACCGAGATAAGCGGTCAGCTTACCAAATTTAGTGCTTTTTTAAATAAAGCAAAGCAAAACCCAAAAAGTGGTGAAACCGAAGCCGACTTTGTGACAAATGCATTGGTTACATTCAAAACAAATGTGAGGAGCGACTTCCGTTTCATGCATTGGTGGGAGATTTGTAAGTTCCATCCCAAGTGGGCGAATATATATCCCCAGTGGTAGCGAAACTAACACGTCTTCCAAAAGGTCATGGACACCCTCGTCCCAAACCCAATCGGATGCACGAGATCAAGAGTTGGAGGACTTTTTGGATGATTCGCCATACCGGCCTGAATACGGAAGAGATGCCGCAAAAAGGCGCGCTAAAAAATCAAGATCGGGTACGGCATCGCCTTCAGTTGGGAGTTCGGGCTCGCGTAGGGGAGTATACAACGATCAGTTGGATGACATTGCATGCAAGTTAGATACATTCAACGTATTCCAACAACAAAGGGCCGAAATTCGGAAGAGCAAAGAAGCTAGGGATGCCCTGAAACAAAGATGAGATGATATGAAATTTCTAGCCCAGCCCATTGATCACCTATCAGGTGAAGAGTTGGAACTAATGTTGGAGGCGAGAGAAGAGATAAAGAAAAAATATAAGCACTAGGAATTTTTTTATGTAATTTTCTTTATTTAAAAATCATTAAAAAATTTAAATTTGTTGTTTTAAAAAATATTAAAATAGCCGTTTGGGCTGGCCACGCCCCAAACCCCCGCCCCACCATACCGTCTTCAATGTGGGTCAGCCCAGCGAAGCCCACCCAAGCCACGTGTCGGGCCACGACCCAAACCCCCGCCCCACCATACCCCACGGTCTTAAGTTTAATTAGGGGGTAGGGGTGGTTATCAATCACCACCCATTTATCACTCCTAACATCCAATCAAGTTCCGCCATGTTATCAACCATTATTCCATCATTCACAAATTTTTTTAATGGAAATGCCCATCACTCACCACCACACCCAATAATTTCCCCCCAACCAACAATTTCCCTCACAACCCTCAAATCATCACGCGTCAAAATATTAACGCCATTTAATGTTCACGCGTTAAAATTATGGGGTGGCGGTGGTTTCTTCCAATCTTCCACGCGTTGAAGTCGGCCATCACGTACAAAAAAGCCACCGCCCCGGGTGGCCTTAGGATAACTTGTTTAGGGGCTGTTTGGCTAAGCTTATTGGAATGACTTATTTACTTATTTGCTTATTTGAAAATCAAATAAGTCATAATGGAATGACTTATTTACTTATTCCTCTCACATAATAAGCTAACCCAAACACCTTTTAACTTTTCAAAAAGTAAATAAGTAAATAAGTCACTAAAATAAGCTTAGCCAAACAGCCCCTTAGTAAGGATAGTTTTTAGTAAAAATATAGGCGTAGGGATATTGTAATTCTTGGTTCAGTTTCTCATTTGTTTGATTAATATTAAAAGAGTCGTGAGATGTTCTCACAAATCTTGTGTGTTGATTGCTGCGTTTGAACTCTAATTTACCAACAACTGGTATCAAAGCTTGGCTCCTTAAACTGCACGTACCGAAGAAACGATTTGCAGAAAAAGGTTTGGTTACCCGTCGTTGAGGTTTTTTTCCTCATATTTACGTTTAATAATTCAAATTCTCTTTTCTTGTTGTTGCGTTGACCAAGAAAGGCGTGTTTCTTGTTTTGCGGTGAGCATAAAAATAAATCTCTTATTTGCTATTGGAGTTTGTGTTGATTAACGAAAAGAAAACATACTCCTTTTATACAATGCCCTCGAGCAACTTCGCATAACGGAGAAATCCACGATTAAAGAATATGTTGGTAAGTTAAGTGGGTTTTTCTCAACAATCTTGGGTCAAGTGTTGAAGTTGAAGTAATCTTTTGAAAGTTGTTGGAGTCAGTACCAAATAAGTATCTTCAGATTGTTTCCTCCAAGGAGCAGTATTCAGATATCAAGACCATGCCATTCGAAGAAGCATTAGGCATGTTGAAAGCCTTTGAGGAACACATCAAATTGCAAAACTAGAGAGCAAATGATAATGAAAGCAATCTATTATTAACTAAATCTGATGGAGAAGAGGGTTCAAAGAAAGATGAGGGCGTTTGCAAATGTTGTGGAAGGGGCTCGCCAAAATCAAAGTAACCATGGAAGGGGTTGCGGTAATAGAGGAGGTCGAGGTGGTCGATCTGGGAAACTGAGATAAAAGTAAATTAAGATGTTTTAATTGCAATGAGTATGGGCATTATACAAGCGAGTGTCCCAAGAATGAGTCAAAGGAAGAAGTAACAAACTTGGCTAAAGAGTATGATCCGTCACTATTTTGAAGAATAACATGTCCACATCAAGAGTAAGGGGGTGAATGAAGGATTAATCTTGATATCTGAAAGAAAATTTAATTGTTAGAGATAATTATTAGTTTGAAGTAATATAGTTATCTAGTTATTGTATTAATTGGTTAACTAAGTGTTAGAGTTGGTATTAGTTTAGGATAAGTGGTTTTATAATTTAAGTTTAATTAGGATAACTTGTTTAGCAAGGATAGTTTTTAGACACTTTTATGTTTTTTCGGTGTTTTATGCATTTGTTTTGGGCTTGTATTTGGCCCATGGCCTTTTTGTGGCCCATTTCGAATTTCAGTCTCTATTTATGTCTTTCTCTTATAAATTGGATGGTCAGAATTGAATTTTTAGTTTAATCACATTTCACTCCAAATTCTATGCTTTTTGAGTTGAATTTTGGGGGTTTGGGAAGATCATCACGGGTATTAACAGAATCAACGTGATCTGTTCTTCGTTATCTTGACACACGCTACATCTTTAAAGTTAGCTAACATTTTTTCTTTTAAATTCCTATTTACATTTTCCCTATTTTTTTCTTTTGGTTTACTTATTATTTTTATTATTTAACGCCAACTATATCTTGAGTTAGGTTTGTAGGCAGGAGAACTACAATTGTTAGGTATATGTTTGATAAAACCGTTTCTTAAATTAAGATGGGAAAATCAAATATACAATATATGCTTTATCGAGTTTCCTTTCACTTGTAAAAGAACTGAGTAGTTGCTAAAGTATTTATGTAGTACCAACAACAATCCCCCAAGGAGCTCGTGAAATTTGTTTTGCACTTTCATACACCTTTCATGCATCTTCATAACTTCAGATTCAACTCACCTTAAATGTCTCAAAATCAAAATAGGTGAATTGAAATAAAAACAAGTATATTACTGTAGTATTACAAGGATGAAGTTTCTCAATCTCCTAATACGTCATCAGGGGCGGCTCAACAATTTTGATTCCCAAAGCGAAGTTCAGAATCTTTAGACATTTTTCAAGTTTCATTGTTATAAATCTTCCTCCTTTATTCGGGCTTAGGAGTTAGGACCAGGATAACAAGCTGAAAATCTATATTTGCTAAGAATTAAGAACTAAAAAGTGGTATATATATTGTGAATTTTGACCCTCTCGAATTAACTACCTTCTTTAAACTTTTAACATCTATATATATGAATTTAGACCCACTTGAATTACCTCATGAACCTTCTTCAAACTTTTAACTTCTATCAATTTATTACTTCCTAATAACTGTCTCTAGGGATGCGAACGAACCAAACGTTTGACGAACAATTCGTGATCCGTTTGACGGGAAGTTTGTTTGTGTTATTAAACAAACGAACACGAACTAGAAATTTCGTTCGTTTAGTTAAAGGAACGAACATGAACATTGGCAACGTTCGTTCACGAATGTTCGTGAACGTTTGGTAACGTGTTTGATTGTATTCGATAGTTATTAGTGTTTTTGTTTTAATATTTTATTTATATCCTTCAAAATTCTGACAATTAAAATATTTAATAAGTGTCAGTGTATTATATATTCTATTCATGAACACTTATTTGTGTTCATTAACATTAGTTTGTGCTCATTTGTGTTCATTAATGTTCGTTGCCTAAAAATTAACAAACAAACAAACAAACAAACACGAACAAGTTCATTTCCTTAACAAACGAACACAAACATAAAATCTCCTTTGGTAAGTGTAATGAACAGTTTGTGAACACATATATTCCTTAACAAACGAACACGAACAAGGTCTTGTTTGTGTTAGTTCGGTTCATTTGCAACTGTAACCATCCCTCAAGTCCTTGCTCTCAGTTTCAGTCCAAAAACCAGGTTCTTCAAATTTACTAGGGTTGTATTCTGTCAGCTGAACTTGAGGAAAGATATTACAAATTCACCATTCACCAACACAAATAATAAGAAGATTTAAGGTTATATGACGATCCAAATTGCTTAACATGTTACAAGTCAGCTTAATAGAACACTTTTTTTATTGAAACTCATATAAAAACTGTATCAATTTGTCTGAACAGCAGTTCTTTTGACCCTAAAATCAGAATGTTAAATTACTAATGTTTTAGGATAAATTACATTTTTCGTCCTTTATGTTTGTACCAGATTGCAATTGATAACCTTTAACTTCAATAATTACAGACACGGTCCTTTTTTTGTAAAACTCATTACACGTTACGTCCTTTAACACTAACCAGATTAAAAATTTCAGTTAAGTTTATTTACTTAAGGGTATTTTGGTCAATTCATATTTTTATCTAAATGTTTAATAAATAAAACCAAAAAAAAATTACATATTCACTTCATCTTCCCCAATTTCCTAACCCTAAAACCCTAACCACCACAGTGAGTTTTGGACACCGGTAATTTCCTCTCCCTCGATTCACAAAATTTAGGGGGTAAAAGGACGAGAATACCCTCACGTGATGTGTACGTGAGGGGTTTTAACATAAAAAGTTAACTGGGTTTAGCTGAAAGGACACAACCCGTTAATGATTGCAAACATAAAGGACATATAGTGTAAATTTTTAAAGTTAAAGGATAGCGCCTGTCGAAACATTGAAACATAAAGGACAGAAAGTGCAATTTAGCCGCTTGGTCAAACACTCAAACTTCATATCTCCTAAATTTGTGGCTCAGCTGTTGATCATACTAGGTAACTTATATCGCAGAAAATGATGCTGTTGATATGGTGTTAAGTTCTAAACATGACACAAACATAACACATAATTCGTGGTTTTAGGTTTTGTCTAAACGGGTTTGGGTGAGTTTCAGGTCCTTACTATACAAACTATTTGTATGGATATTTGATCAAACGAGGTTTATAATCATCAAAAGTGTAGAAACAAGATTCACTTATTGAACATGAAGAATATGAAGAATAAAAGACTAGGAAATAAGTTTGAGGTCCCCAAGCAAGGTATCTAATAAAGAATTGAAGAAGAGCCGCGTGTGTTTTTCACACATCCATTAGAAACAATCAAATCTAATAGATAATTAAATTAGATGTTACAATTCATGAATCATGTACATAAATAGACGAAATATAATAATGATCCTACTCATTCACTAAGGTCATTTTTTGTACATAATTAGACGAACACAAATATAATAATGATCCTACACTAAGATCATTTTTTTATTAGTTTACCATGTTCATTGTTAACGTTCAGAACCAGTAAAATATTGAGAATTCAAATAGCCGCATAATACATTTGTTCGTAGTGCATAGAAGATAATCAAAATAGTGCGAGAAAAAAATGTGGTAGTTATGTAAAAGTCTTATATAAAACTTGATGTTTCTACGTAAAATTTGAAATAGAATTATATAATATCAAAATGCAACTATCTTAACAACAATAACAATAATTTTGAAGAACATTGAAACTTTATACACTTTATTAGTTGTATCTTGTGAGCAGGATCCTATTGGAAAATGACTTGGATATAGTGGGCCACACTTTTTTTCTAAAGATCCAAAAAGTTCATCTCCTCACATATAGGGTTTGTTTGGCAAAAGTAGCTGGTGGCTGGTAGCTGAAAGCTGGAAGCTGGTGGCTGGTGGCTGGTAGCTGGTAGCTGTAGCTTTTTAGATATATTTGGTGTTTGGTAGAGTAGCTGGAGCTTTTAATAAAATGTATAAAATGACAAAAATAGACATAACTAAAAATTTAGAAAGTTGGTGCATTAAAAAGTTTCTTATTTTTAGAGGTTAAAATAGTCATTTTTTTCCCTAAAAGCTTGTAGCTCCTTTTAAACGCTACTAGTAGTAGCGTTCAACCAAAAGCTTCAAGCTCCTAACCTAAAAGCATAAAGCTCCTTCAACCAAACAATACTTTTTATTGATTATGAGCTTTTTCTTAAAAGCTTAAAGCTAGAAGCTCCTAAAAGCTTCTAAAAGCTCCATACCAAACATACCCATAAACTTCTACCGGTTATTTGGGCCATACTCGGTTTTGGCTTAAATTCATTCCCCCTCCCCCCACTTGTTTTTTTATTCCATTCCCTCTATCACCTTTCATCACCATATCACCGACCACCCACTACCGCCACCCTCTACCACCGCCGACCACCTGCCACTACCACCCACCACCGCCGCCACTTAGCGAATGAATAATGAATATACATCGACAATCAAAGTGGGTAAAAATATGAATAACATGAATTCCATAAGGGTTGCTTGCTTTATTGTTCAAGTAATTCAACAGTGAGGCTCAACTCGACTTAAAGAGAGTTAAATTATATATTTTCGGAGAAGTAGCTCTTGATTTGGCTTTCACTCAATTATGCTCATTAGCTTGACCTCGTCACAACCATTTTTTTTTTACAAAATTATGCACCTGCTTGATGTTTTTTGGACGTAACTTATTGTACCTATTCTTAAATTTGAACCGGTATTATACATTACTGTTTTTTGTCGACAATGCATAAATCCGTATATTAATTTGTACTCATTCAGTAATCACTTGATTTGGATGAATAAGCGGTACACAAACATTTTGGGGCATACATCTTACCTCATATTCTAACAATTGGGAAAGTAAACCCTAGAGATTGCTTGAACGTGAGTTATTGGGTTGCAGTCTCCAGGAGGCAGAACAAAAGACCCCCTCTGGCAGCCCACAAACAAAGAACAGATTTAGCCCAAGTGAGAATTTTGGGCCTTTTGGGGTACATTTCTGATAAAAGGGGCCCATTTTGCACACCAGTAAAGTAATAAACAAAACATAATTTTAATAACTTCAAAAAAATTAAATTTGTTAAGTTTGTTAAATTTTGACTTCAACACTGATAAAAAGGGGCCCTTTTTGTACACCAGTAATAAACAAAACATAATTTTAATAACTTCCAAGAAATTAAATTTGTTAAGTTTGTTAAATTTTGACTTTAATACTTTTCTATAATATTATATAGTGTAAAGATCAAATACAAATGTGACTTAACATACAAATGAGTTTTGACATAAGAAATGAAGAAATTATTTATTTTTTCAGAATTATATTATACATCTACTTAAGCATAATGTTTAGTCGCATAACGTAAATTTTTTTTGGTATGTTCACTCTAGTAGAGTAAGTACGTAATTACTCTAGAGTATTTACATAGTTACTTTACTAGTGTAAACACATTATTTTTCTTAGATTCTAAGACAAAAATACGTGCTTGACAAGATGAGAAATAAATTTCCAAAAATTAAATAAAATTTCTCTTTTCACTTCTTATGTTAAGACTTATTTGTATCGAAACCTTACTCATATTATGTAATTATTTTTTTTGTTTATCTGGATGTTCAATATTATTTTATAATAATTTATGGTTCTTTTACCGGATCCAATTTTGATCTACCCAAATTATGCTCCCGTACTGAAAGTTACCATATTGGCTAGTTGCACTCAACTCATGACCTCACCCCTAATTAGCATAATGTCTCAGTCTTACACCAACTAGAACAATCTCAACTCATGACCTCACCCCTAAAGCTAATTAGCATATGTTAAGTTGCCAAAACAACTAGGACTATCTCTGTATGCTGCACAAGTAGACCTTATATTTGGTAACCTCAAGAGGAACCAACAACTACATTTGAACATAGTTTTAGCATGAAAGGATTTGATGCGTACAACAAACCATGTTATGACTCTACGATGATTTAAGATCATGATATCAACTACGCTTTACAATCCATGTTGTAATTAACAAGTATTTTTTATATAACAGCGGGTGAGTATATCTGGTCTAAATCTAACAGTGGGTGGGTACAATATGAAAAAAGCAACCTACCATCAAGATGAAGTAAAGAAGAGCAAATTGTTTGTTATTTTTTCCAACTTCCCTTTATCTTTTTCATTGTAATATTAAAGTTGAAAATACGGAAAATTACATAAGAATGGCAGGTAGACGGGCAACAAGCTGCGCCGCAACCCACTTTTGAATAGCAAATCCAATTCTACCGAAATAAGTAAAGACAAATCCTTTTCAAGAAGATGTACTCTTGAAATGGGAATCACCACTTAAATTGCTCTGTACTTGTGAACTCCTAGTTGAAGTAGACTCGTCAAAGATTGAGGAAGTCACGTTGAAGAATGGAACATTCACCGCGCCATCAACAAAAATCTTTACAGATTGCGGGATTGGAGGCATGTTCACATCCACAACCCCTTCAAGAATATGTTCCACCTGACTCATTGATGGCCTACTCTTTTCCTCATCTTGGATACACCAATATGCAACTTTAAAAACTTTTGTCACTTCTTCAACACTAGCTTCCCTATTTAACCTACTGTCTAATAAGCTAAGGATATCGCCTCCTCCCATAACAACATTTACAGCCAAACTAGGGAAGAACCTAAAACTCGAACCTTCATGAGATTGTTCTGAATTTCTTTTACCGCATACTAATTCAAAGAGCAGCATTCCGTAGCTAAAAACATCTGCTTTCGCAGTGACAGGCACCCCTGATAACCACTCTGGAGCTAGATACCCCCGTGTCCCTCTCATAGTTGTCAACACCCTACTAAAGTCTCGGCCCACGAGCTTAGCTAGACCAAAATCTGCAACTTTTGGGCAGAAATCAGCATCCAAAAGAATGTTTTCTGGCTTTATGTCACAGTGAATTATACAATCTCTGCACTTCTCATGAAGATAAACCAACCCTCTTGCAGTTCCAATTGCAATCTGATACCTAGTTTTCCAGTTTAGAACATTATCTTGTTTTCTGTGGAAAAGATGGAAATCTAGAGAACCATTTGGCATGTAATCATACACCAACAATTTGCGTTTACCTTCTCCACAAAACCCACGAAGACGTACAAGATTAACATGTTGGATGGTCCCAATTGTGCTGACTTCACTTCTAAATTGCTTCTCTCCTTGGCTAACACTTTCAAGTTTTTTAACTGCCACAACGGATGAATCACGCAGTACCCCCTTGAAAACAGAACCAAACCCACCTCCTCCAAGTTTGTCCGAGAAATTTTTGGTGGCTATTTGTAAATCTCTGTAGACAAACGCTACCAACAATCCATCCATTCTTGTTTTCCCAACCCATAACCACTTTTTTCTATAGATTATTAACATAATTAGACCCAGTACGAAAACCACGCCTGCAATGGACCCGACAACTTCACCAAGTTTATTCTTTTCATGAAACCGAGGCGGAAGATCTTTAGAAGCAACTTTGATGTAGATTGTTTTCCCATTAACATTGTCTTCCGAAAGATTCAAGAGCTCTACCTCCCAAACTAAGCACTCATTATCCGAAAAAGAGTAAGCATTGCACTGACAATTGTTTAAACAGTAGGTACGGCATTCTCCAACATCCCCAACCGCCACAGACACATAATTTGGAGGGAAACTAGCGACTTCAACCATTAAAAACCCGGACGATTCCTTGTTATCCTCACATTCCAAATCCGTTTTTCGCACACACCCACTAGAGAAATCACTCTGATTCCAATCATTTTCTGATTTTGGTTTAAAACCAGTCAAGCAATTACAGAATGGTAATAGAGTCAGTCTGCAAGTACCAAAAGCGCCACACAAAGCATATACCTCACACCTTCTTCTTGGCTGAACCCAAAACAAATTCAGTTGTTTTGTTAGTTGCTGAACTTGACCCGAAACATTGATTGCAAATCCAGGTATAATTGAAGAGTTATACACAGAATAAGTGAAGTAACTCTCGTTTTCGTTCGAAAAGAAGCTGAAATCATAAATGTAATTTATGTTATTCAACCTCATTTCAGGTATGAAGCTAAATATTTGTCCATTCCATGGACCACTTGTCCAGTATTGTTGGGACCCATTCCACTTGCTTACATACTCTTTAGTAGATGGAACAAGCTCCATAGAGAAGAGTCCTACACCAGGATCTTCATTGCTTCTCCATGAAGTAATACGTTGACTTTTCTTTGTTCTATTATCATAAGCAAGTTTAGCACCAGGTAACCAAGTATGAGCCGGGTGATCAAAACTTTGCCAAATGGGTTCATCTGGTTTTGAACCGTCTCTCAAAACTAAGTTACCGTCGTCAAGAAGAACCGCAGTTACATAATTTAAACCACTGGTGGTGATATTTGTGGACCAGATTGGTAGCTTGGACTCATTTAAGAGTATTAAGTTACCGCTTACAACTTTTAATTCTGAAATGAATCTATCAGAGATGGGTGTTTCTCTATTTGCTACCCAGACTATGGTAGGAGGATCCGAAGATACCTGTTTATACCAGATGCCTATGTAATAGTTGGAAGAATTACCTGCTCTAAAGAAGCCCAGCTCAAAGTTTCCACCTTTGGATATGATTGTTTGGTTTCCAGTTAAAGACTGGTTTGCATATATGGTATCAGCTCCCGATGAGAAAGAAATTATGAGAGAAAAACACAAAAGAAGCAAAAACCCCATTAATGATCAAACTGTTACTTTTTGTGAACCACTTGACTGAAATTGTATTACCAGCATTGGGTTTTATAGAACTGACATTTGAACAGCAATTACATTCTAACTGAAAAAGTCAATATAGATTGAAAGACTTGTTCCATTATAAGTCCTTTCTCCTCAAACAGTATAAGTTGCTATAATGGAAGACTGAGACTAAAGGGTATGGTGAGGCTCATCCCCACGAGGATGGGCCGCCACGTAGGCGCCACATCACCGGCTCGTGGGGATGAGCCTCCTTCACATTTGAGGGGGATGGAGGATGGAGCTCCACATAATTTATAAAAACAATTAAAAGTTTAATTTATTTGATTATTTAGAGAGAGAAAGAGATAGAGAGGAGAGAGAAAGAGAGAGAGAGGACAGAGAAAGAAGAGAGAGAGAGAGAAAGCAGGACCGTCTAACCCGGCTGTGGGGAGCCGCTTGTGCCGAGCCGAGCCTCAGGGGGGCGGTGTGGGGGACCGGCGCCGGTCCTAGCCGGGCCTAGCCGGCCCCATACCCTTTAGTCTAAGACTTTTATCGAATTTTGAAAAAGAAGCACAATTTGACAGTGGATGATTCAAAAACCAATTATATTCCACATTATGTTAGACAAGTCACATCCGTGTTTACCCCACTGATCCAAGCAAATTGACACCATCAACGAACGATTAACATCAAATGAGTGTTGTGACCCACTGTATTAATAGTGGAATATGTTAAAATTATACAATCTTTACAATTTCATTACTTATATATTTTGTGTTTTATAAAATTTAGTTTTATAAGTTTGCTTTTTTGTTTCATGTAATGGATCATGGGCCTGTGAGGATACTGGGTTAATGTCTGGACCAGTACAACGCCCGACGCATCCATCAATGCTATTGGGGTATTGTTGTGGAGTTGGGCTACACTTGCTAGACTTGGAGTTGTGTTAAAGAGTTGCAAATGGGCTCAAGACAAGACCTGGAGTTGTGTTAAAGAGTTACAGCTTAGTAATACCAAGATGTGTTAGAAAGATGTTTCTCTCAAGTAGAGTTAAAGCATTTTTAGTTCCATGGTAGACATTGATATATTATTATAAAATAATTTTATATAACAGAATGATAACATATTTCTTCTAATATTTTTTTTACAAAATCTAAATACTTGGTATTGTTTTTGTTTTTACCAACTATCTCAATGTAAACTATTATATTAATGAGCATGTTAGGATATAAATTTTTTTAAAAGCTAATTTGTGTACAAAAAAAGTATTTATCGATAATTTTTAGTAGAATCTTATGTAAAAAGTAATACAAAAATATATATTTTTAAATTTTAGAAAAAAGTTTAATATAAATATATTTTAAATGAAAATTGAATTAATAAAAAATATCAAAATCATACCATTAGACCATTTCTCAAACATTTCAAATTTGAACTCATGTTATCACCAATTATCAAACATCTTTCTCGTAAAGTTACCATCATGGAACACTTGTGAGACTTATATAACTTTGAAAAGAAGCATAATTTGACATCTGGAGAGTAAAGTTGTTCAAAAGAATTGCTTTTCACATGAAGGTAGACAAGTCGCATACGTGTCTTCTCGGGCACCTCCAACGGTGCTTCACACGGACACCCTTCCCTCTTGCTACTCTTCCACCCGTTTCTCTCTCATTCGAAATTTCAAACGCAACTACCTCTTTCTCTCTCTCTTCTGTCTCACCCCTCTCTCCTTTACTTGGCCGCCACCTTAGATGCAGACACCATTGAAGGTGTCCCAAGTCCGAAACAAATTTGTACAAAAGACATTTGCTGGCTAAAGTTGAACACCGAAAAGTCTATGTTGTGACTCACTCTGAATTAATTGTTAACCCACCCCTGTTTATTCTAGTCCTAACCACAAGAATAGTCATACGATGAAAGATAAGTCACAAGACAGACTTTTTTATATAAACTAGTTATAAAAACCGTCGCCGCGTTGCAACGAACTTATTTTGTTATTTAGTCTGTGTTTATATGTGTTTGAAATTACTACGAGCGCGTTGCACACGGAATCGCTGCACAAGAAAAAAAATATAGAAAAAAACACTAAAAAATAACCGAAAGAAAATCAACTAAAAAGTTGTATGGTAATGATGTTGTTCGGTGGAAACCGTAGTCAGAGATGAGCAAATAGTAATGGGTACCGGTTTCGAATTTCATGAACCGAAAGATCCTAAGTACCAGTTCGGTACTGACGTATGGCGTTCCTGGTACCGGTTCGTTACCGGTTTTTACCTTCATATACCGATACCGTAACCTTAACCGGTATTTTCTGTACCAATACCGATTCGGTATCAGTTGGCACCGAGCTCATCACTACCCTTGAGGTTTTTACCTTCATGTACCGATAACGAACCGGTATTTTTGATAGAAGCAACGGTTAACACCAAGCTTATCAAACTTAAAAAGTAAAGAAAATAACAATTACTATAATTATAATATTAAAATAATAAAACTATTAAAATTATTTTATTATATTATAATATAACTTACTGTTCATTTTCTTCACTTATTAATATACAGGGCAATTTTAGAGTAAATTACAAAAATCGTCCTTTATATATGTCACTTATTTCAAATTGTATCCTTTATCTTCAATAATTACAGAAAACGTACTCGATGTTTGCAAACCCTTGCAAGTTATGTCATTTAGCCCTAACTCAATTAATTTTTTGTGGTTAAATCTGACCACATAGACCCCACATGAAGATATTATGGTCATTTTACTCTCATTTGAGTTCCATTTGGTCAGATTTAACCACAAAAATACCCTCATGTGAGGTCCATTTGGTCAGATTTAACCACAAAAATTAACTGAGTTAGGGCTAAAGAGCATAACTTGCAAGGGTTTGCAAACATCGAGTACGTTTTCTGTAATTATTGAAGACAAAGGACACGGTTTGCAATAAGTGACATACATAAAGGACGATTTTTGTAATTTACTCTAAATTTTATTATAGAATTGAAACACATAATTCCATGGGCATGCAGCTCGGGTGTATTTCAGCTCTAGTACCATATTTGAATTCATGCTTATAGCTTTTCATGATTTTACTAATTAATCACTTGCACGATAGAGGTGTAACATGGTAACACACTTAAATTAGTGTAAATGGGAACTTATGACATTGTATTAACAATATTTGCCCATATGTTCATCAACCTTTTTTCTGATACATTTAACAATATTTTCAAAACTCTAAGAGATTCATATACTTAATTGATAAAATGTAAGGAGAATTGGGATGTTAAAAGAGGTGACTAGAATGGCGGGTTGGGTAACAGAACAAAATAAGTTTGGATTGAAATGAGCCATGCATTTTTTGTAGGGGTTTACCCCTAAACACCTTTTATCTTTCTTATTTGTAATTAACACATTAATTATGATTATGAGGTTATATTTTAAGAATAGTTATCTAACTCTTTAGATAAAAATATTTAAGAGGTAATATGCCAATAAACATCGGTGATTTTCAACCCATTCCTCTTGTAGCTAGTTTATTTTATCCGTTGGAGAAGAAAAAAATAGCATAAAATCAACTTATTTATAAGTATATGGTGATAATGATTGAATTTGAATGAACTCGAGATTGATTAACAATGGTCAAGTTCAATTAACGCTCAGGGAGCTCAATGATTGAATAAGCTCCGAAAGTTCGTTAATGGTGGTTGATAGAGAAGTTAGGAGGGAATTTGATTATTATTTCACAAGATACCCTATACTATTACAACCTTTCCCTTTTATATCCTCAGTTTACAACAACCCTTACAACTACTAACCAACTACCACTCTAACTGCCTAACTAACTAACAACCCAATCCCCCTGTTGCTAACCAACCCAATCCACTGTTGCTAACCCACAACCCAATCCACTGTTGACTAATCCCCTGTTGCTGTTGACTAATCCCCTGTTGCTAACCAATAACCCAATCCACTGTTGCTAACCAACAACTCAATCCACTGTTGACTGACCCACTGACTATTGATCCGTATCAATACCCCCCTGATAACCTGATCCTTGACCCCAAGGATCAAAATTTGGAAACTTTTGCATTAGTACTTTAGCATCTTCCCAGCTTGCATCTTCCACACCCACATGTTTCCACTTAATCAGCCACTGCACCATCATTCGATTGAACTTTTTAAGAATCTTAGTATCCACCACACTTTCCGGCTCCTTCGCAGCTATTTGCCGAATTCCCTCATTAATCACTGATGAAAAACTGGGCTCAGGACCATAATACTTTTTAAGTAATGATACATGTACTGTAGGATGAATAGAAGATCCAGCTGGTAATTGCAAAGTGTATGCCACCTCTCCTACCTTAGACAAGATCAAATATGGTCCAAAACATTTAGCTGCCAGCTTTTGATTAGGCCTCTGAGTTACTAACTGCTGTCTATAGTGTTGTAACTTCAAATATACCCAGTCCCCTACCATAAAGCTCCTTTCAGTTCTATGAGTATCTGCCAACTGCTTCATTCTTTGTTGAGATTTCATCAAATTTGCTTTCAAAATATTAATCACCTCCTCCCTGACTATTAAACTCCTATCCACTGCTTCATTATTACTTTCCCCCGGCAAGTATGGTAAATGTATGGGTGGTGGCTGACCATATATTACCTCAAATGGAGTACATTTGATAGCTGATTGATAGGTGGTATTATACTAGTATTCAACCAATGGTAACCAATTAGCCCACTCATGAGGTTTTTCAAAACACATGCATCCAAACATCTGTTCAGCACTTCTATTTGACCATCTGTTTGAGGATGGTATGAACTAGACATTTTCTACTCCACCCCTTGCAGTAGCATCAGTTCTTTCCAAAAATTGCTAACAAACACCTTATCTCTGTCAGATACAATTGATTTAGGAGGGCCATGTAGCCTATATATGTGATCCAAGTATAACTGAGCCACATCAACTGCAGTAAAAGGATGGTGCAAAGCAATAAAATGGGCACCCTTGCTCAGCTTGTCCACCACCACCAAAATGACATCTTTACCCTTGGACTTAGGCAAACCCTCAATAAAATCCATTGCTATATCTTCCCATACCCCTTGAGGAATTGGTAGAGGCTGTAACATACCAGGGTAAGCCACTGTTTCTGATTTACACTGCTGACAAACTGTACAATTCTTGACATAAGTCATCACATCTTTATTTAGCTTTGGCCAATAAAATAACCTAGCAATTCTGCTAGTAGTAGCATGAATGCCAGAATGCCCTCCTTGTACTGAAGCATGCATCCACTGCAGTATTTGCTGCCTTAAAGTTGTAGAACTACCAATGACCAACTTACCCTTCCTTCTTAATTCTCCATTGGAACAACTATAATGACTATGAGACATAGGATTCTGTTGGAGATCCTGAATGATTTTTGACAACTCCACATCACTAGTCCACCCTTCTTTAATTGCTGCCCATATGTTTGTGTGAATGGATGAGGCTGCCAACTGTAATACCTCCCCATGAGTCACTCTTGACAATGCATCAGCCACTTTATTATCTACACCTTTCTTGTACATAATTTCAAAGTTGAATCCCATCAACTTAGATAACCACCTTTGTTGGAAGGGTGTTGAAATTTTACTATCTAGCAAATATTTCAAACTATGCTGATATGTTTTGATCACAAAATGGGCATGAGCCAGATATGGTTGCCATTTTTGGACAGCATAAATGATGGCCAATAGTTCTCTCTCATAAGTGGACAAGGACATATGTCTTGGGGATAATGCCTTACTGATATAAGCAATAGGATGACCCTTTTGCATTAAAACAACACCTATTCCAAACGCTGATGCATCTATTTCCACCACAAATGTTTCTTTAAAGTCTGGCAGTGCCAATACAGGAGGTTGACTTATCCTTTCCTTCAAATGTTCAATAGCATGTTGAGCAGTTGATGACCATTGAAAAGAGTCTTTTTTAAGCAATTGAGTTAAGGGTTTGGTGATGCTACCATACCCTTTCACAAATCTTCTATAATATCCAGTGAGGCCCAAAAATCCCCTCAGCTCCTTGATGTTAGTTGGTACAGGCCATTGTTGTATTGCAGATACCTTTGCTGGATCAGTTGCAACTCCCTGTTGAGATATTATATGCCCCAAATACTCCAATTTAGTAGCTCCAAATTCACACTTGCTTCTTTTAGCTACCAACTGAGGTTGACTTAATACTGATAGGACATCTTTCAAATGAGATAAATGAGTATTCCAACAAGGACTATATACCAATATATCATCAAAGAAAACCAGTACATACTTCCTCAAATATTGTTTAAAAACCTGGTTCATTAAACCTTGAAAGGTAGATGGGGCATTAGTCAGCCCAAAAGGCATGACTAAAAACTCAAAATGACCATTATGAGTTTTAAATGTTGTTTTATGGATGTCTGCATCATCCATTCTAATCTGATGGTACCCAGATTTGAGATCCAATTTAGAGAAAAAATTTGTACCATATAATTCATCCATCAAATCCTCCACCAATGGAATAGGAAACCTGTCAGGAATTGTAGCTTGATTCAGTTTTCTATAGTCTATACACATCCTCCATGTACCATCTTTCTTTTTGACTAAAACCACTGGTGAAGCAAAAGAGCTGGTACTGGACCGAATTACCCCTTGTTCCAACAAGTCATTAGTCATCTTTTCTATCACATCCTTCTGCACCACAGGATATCTATAAGGCCTTAAATTCACCCCATCAGTTCCCTGTTTCAATGGAATTTTGTGGTTATACTGGCCCCTAGATGGTGGTAAAGACTTTAAGTTTTGGAAAACATCCCTGAAATCCTCTAACAGCCTTTGTAATTGCTGCTGTTGTTCATTGGATTACTGAGTTTTCTGCGGTACCATTGAAGTATTTGTAATATACCCCTCAATGGCATATACCTGTACCATAGACAATTCAGCCCTCTGCAGTTCCATTTTCTTCAAACTTCCCTTATTAAGTTGAGAAAATTTCTTATAGAATTGAAACACATAATTCCATGGGCATGCAGCTCGGGTGTATTTCAGCTCTAGTACCATATTTGAATTCATGCTTATAGCTGGAGCATTTGCTACTTTTACTAACATAGCTGGACCTTTAACCATCTTACACCCTAATTGTTTGGCTAATGCAGTATCCAAAAAATTATGTGAACTCCCAGTATCCATTAACAATTGTAATTTATATTTTCCATAATGACCCGTGACCCTAATGGACTTATACCTGTCATTTCCCTCCACTGCATTAACTGAGATTTGAGCACACTCCAACACCACTTCCTCTTCTTCACACTCAGCCTCTTCTTCTAACCACTCAACCTCTATGTGATACAGCTGAGGTTTCCTGTTACCTCTACATACATGCTCTTGTGAATACTTCTCATCACAATTGAAACACAAGCCCTTAGACCTTCTTTCATCCATTTCACTTTTGGTCAAGGTTTTCCTAATCACATTCCTTTTAGAGTCTAAACCCGCTGATTTACTAAAGGATACTAGCTGCTTATTGTTACTTTGGTTAGGTAAAATGGGTGGCTTGAACCCAACCCTTCCCCTCTTAGCCCTGTTAGTTGCTTCTTACAGTTTAGCCAAACAGAAAGCTTCTTGAATATTCTTAGGATTGAACATTCTTACCTGCAATTGTATCTCCTCTTCTAACCCTGCCATAAAACAACTTGAGGCATACTCCATTGGTAATTGAAGCCGGCTGATAATGGCATCAAACTTGTCATGATACTCTTAAACAGAATTGATTTGTTTCAAATTCTTCAAATCAGTCATAGGGTCATCAAACAACTTTCCAAATCTGACCTTCAAGGCTTCTACCAATTCAGTCCAAGTTAAAACTTCACCTTCAATTCTTTGGCTAGTAAAAGATTGATACCATTGTAATGCCTTTTCCTCAAAGTGAATGGCTGCCAGTCTGACCTTTGTTACATCAGTCACTCTATCCAACTGAAAGAATTGTTCCACCTTAAACAACCATGAAGTTAGATCATCACCTTTAAACCGAGGAAATTCAATTTTAGTCAATCTTGTTGCAAAATTGAACCCCTCTCCTTCATTTTGCTAATCCTACCTTTGATGACTCCTTCCATCGTTTTGATTATTGACCATTTGAGTCAACTGTAAAGATAATCCAGTCACCATATTCCTCATTTCCTCCAATGCTTTTGTGTTTTCTTCGATTCGGTGATTCATCTGCTGACTGCTTTCAGCATCGTCAGCATCATTATGACCATGTCTCTTCGTCATTTTGCTTTGGAATTGATCTGAACAAAGATCAATGGAAAATGGAATTGAACGGACGACAAATGAAGGAATTCAATCGAAACAATGATTGAATTCAGAAATTGAAATTGAACGCTGCTAATTCTTCCCCAATTGATTGAATTAGGGTTCGTGCTTAAATTGAATCGAGAGTGTCCAAGGATAGACAGCTCTGATACCAATGATAATGATTGAATTTGAATGAACTCGAGATTGATTAACAATGGTCAAGTTCAATTAACACTCAGGGAGCTCAATGATTGAATAAGCTCCGAAAGTTCGTTAATGGCGGTCGATAGAGAAGTTAGGAGGGAATTTGATTATTATTTCACAAGATACCCTATACTATTACAACCTCTCCCTTTTATATCCTCAATTTACAACAACCCTTACAACTACTAACCAACTACCACTCTAACTGCCTAACTAACTAATAACCCAATCCCCCTGTTGCTAACCAACCTGGCCAATCCACTGTTGCTAACCCACAACCCAATCCACTGTTGACTAATCCCCTGTTGCTGTTGATTAATCCCCTGTTGCTAACCAATAACCCAATCCACTGTTGCTAACCAACAACTCAATCCACCGTTGACTGACCCACTGACTATTGATCCGTATCATATGGATAAAAGAATTACTCTTTAATTTGCATTATATAAAGTAGGACGATAATTTCTAACGCAGTCGATTATAAAACAATGGTAATAAATACTCACTCATTTAGTGGTGTTGCTTTTTTAAAAGCACCTAACATTTTTAGGTTTCAACTTTCAACACACAATCCTTTCTTGAACTTCATACGTACAAGCCCAAAAACTACATAAACTTTTGGTGAGGAAGCATATAAGTTAAACACAAAAACTTTTAAAATGGAGAAACATTATTTCAAACTCTATTCATGAGCTTCGCGACTGAAAGAGATTTCACATGCTTAATCTCTATGCAAATCCACTACCTCAAATTTCGCCATAGGATTCTTCATGGGATATAAAATCATCCGTCTACAATTTTTTTTTGAACGACAAATCACTTTTATTCCTTTCGCCCATGGGACTTGAACCGAAGGTGTAGAATTAAAAAGGATTCAAAGACCCGCAAGTTTTAGTTTGAATATCAATGTCATTTATTCTCCTTCTTGAAATTTGGTGCATTATCACTTAGATTTTATTGTGAATTTATATAAGGATATCACCACCCACCATTAGTAATAAAAGTGATAAGTTTAGGTCAGCAATAGCATCAAAGAAAAAGGTTAAAGCCATATATGCGATTGTTTTAGTTACCTTTTGGAGAATTTGGAGAATGAGGAATGAGGTCATTTTTAGACAAGGCTCCCCGAATCCCGTTAAAGTTTTGGAGGAAATTAAGGCAACGGCATACTTATGGGTCAAAAATCGCTCAAAGGAGTTGCATTTGTCATGGGAAGATTGGTGCCGTTTTAGTTGCTTTGGGTAAAAATCTTTTTGTAATTTTATTTTGTTTGTCTGGTGAGTTGGTACATGTCTTGGCGTATATGTAACTTGGCTGTAATTATGGTGGTAGCACCTTGCTACAATGAATAAAATTTCTGTCGACCGTTCAAAAAAAAAAAATTATTGACACAAACATTATAACACTTGAGAATTACTTTGACCAATAACGGCTCTAACATAATCCATAGTTTTCCTAACTATATCTCATATATGAAACACAAAAACACATATCCATTATGAACATAATTAATACAGATTTTATCCTACACAATTACCTTGAAGAAGATGCACTCTTAGACAGAATCACAGCTGATGAATTGCCCAGTACTTGTGGACTCTCATTTGATGATGACTCGGTGAAGAAGACAATAGGCTCCATGTTATCAAGAAATAACTTGACAGTTCGTGGGACCGGGGGCATGTTAACGTCAGAAACTCCTTCAAGAATTTGCTCCACCAAACTCATAGAAGGCCTGCTATCTTCCTCGTCTTGGATACACCAACATGCAACTTTGCAAATTTTGGTAACTTCTTCAACACTGGCTTCCCTGTTTAACCTGCTGTCTAGTAGGCTAAGGATATCACCACCCACCATTAGTACATTAGCAACCAAACTAGGGAAGAATTTACTTGTTGAGTCATCAGATTGCGCAGCATTTCTTTTACCATAAACCAACTCGAAAAGCATCATTCCATAGCTAAAAACATCTGCTTTGGCTGTAACAGGCACCCCGGATAACCACTCGGGTGCTAGATACCCCTTTGTCCCTCTAAAAGTTGTCAAAACCCGACTAAACTCTCGACCCACAAGCTTTGCCAGACCAAAATCAGCTAACTTTGGGCAGAAATCAGCGTCTAAAAGAATGTTTTCCGGCTTTATGTCACAGTGGATTATACAATCTCTGCACTTCTCATGAAGATAAACCAACCCTCTTGCAATTCCAAGTGCAATTTCATACCTTGTTTTCCAGTTAAGCAGATTATCTTCTTTTTCGCTGAATAGATGAGAATCAAGAGAACCATTTGGCATGTAATCATACACCAACAGCTTACTGCTACCTTGTGCACAAAACCCACGAAGACGTACAAGATTAACATGTTGGATGGTGCCAATTGTGCTGACTTCGCTCCTGAATTGTTTCTCTCCTTGGCTAAGGCTTTCAAGTTTTTTCACAGCCACAATGGATGAATCTCGCAGTACCCCCTTGAAAACCGAACCAAACCCACCTCCTCCCAGTTTATCTGAGAAATTTTTGGTGGCTATTTGTAAATCTCTGTAGACAAATGCTACCAACGATCCCTCCATTCTCGTTTTTCCAACCCGAATGCACTTTTTCCTACAGATTATAAGAAAAATAAGACCGAAGAGAAAAACCACTCCTGCAATCGACCCAACAACAGTAGCCAGTTTGACCTTGTCATTCTTCTTATGAATATCATTGAGAGGATGTTGAATGTCTTTAGAAGCAACTTTGATGTTCAATTCAAATTTCCTTACAGTTGATTCGTCAGAAACAAACACAAATGATATGTTATTTAAGTTTTCATTATTCCATAGGCGACACCTTTCAAGGATGAAACTATATCCATCACAACTGCAGTCATCCAAGCAAGACCTTCTGCATGCCGATTCATCCAATGAAGGAATCTCATTTTCATGAGGTGCTGGAAGATATTTTACTGGGACATAACTTACAATGAACTCAGGTTTTTCTTCCTTAACTCTACAGTTCAACTTCGTTTTTCTGTCACATCCTCCAGAAAATTCACTCAGGTTCCAATCACTCTGCGATGTAGGTTCAAAACCAGTCAAGCAGTTACAGAATGGCGAGGTCTGTTGATTGCAAATGCTAAACGCCCCACACCTAGCATAAACATCGCAGATTAGTTTTGGTGTAGAAAAAAACAAATACCACTGCTCAGAACTCTCCTTCCATGTCTGCTGTTGCATCTGCCCTGAGACGTCTAGAAACATTCCAGATATAACAGAATGATTGGTTGACCAATATGTAAAATAACTCTCGTTTGCATTGTCTATGTAATTGAAATTGTATATATAAGGCACCGCCATATCAGGTAATGAGCTAAAAAACCGACCATTCCAAGGTCCACTGGTCCAATACTCTACAGACCTATTCCACTTGAGTGCATATCGCTTTGTGTTTTGGACAATCTCTAAAGAAAAGAGTCCCGCAGCGGGATCTTCCTTATTTTTCCATGACGTTATAACATGTGATGTATTTGTACGCTTATTGTATCCTAACTTAATACCAGGCAAAAAGGTATGAGTTGGATGATCAAAACTTTGCCAAATTGGTGTGCTTGAACTTGACCCATATAGTAAAACTAAATTACCATCATCATGAAGAACTACAGACGCAGGCGTTGCAGTAGAAATCATGTTTGTTGACCAAATCGGAGTGTTTGACTCGTTTAAAAGGACCAAGTTACCATCTTTTAATTTAAACTTAGAAGAGAATCTATCAGAGATGGGTGTTTCTCTATTTGCTACCCAGACTACAGTTGGAGGATTGACAGATACCTTTTTATACCAGATGCCTATGTAATAGTTTGAAGAATTACCTGCTTTGAAGAAGCCCAGCTCAAAGTTTCCATCTTTGGATATGATTGTTTGGTTTCCAGATAAAGACTGGTTTACATATATGGTATCAGCTCCAGATGAGAAAGAAATTATGAGAGAGAAACACAAAAGGAGCAAAATCCCCATATTAAACTGTTACTTTTTGTGAACCACTTGTATTACCAGCATTGGGCTTAATTTATAGAACTGACATTTGAACACAAATAACATTCTAACGTCCTAAATCAACTTGGAACAATAACCGAAGAATTCAAAGTTACTATCATGGAAGACTTGTGAAACTTGTATATAACTTTGAAAAAGAAGCACAATTTGACAGTGGAATGGTTTTAGAAAGTTTACTAGCCAACGTATTGAATGGGTCTATCTTTGGATTGAAAAAGAAGCACAATTTGACAGTGGAATGGTTTTAAAAAGTTTACTAGCCAACGTATTGAATGGGCCTATCTTTGGAGTTGAATCCCGTTTTAGTCCTTGTAGTCATTTTAAATGTTTCAGTCCAAAATAGTATTTTGCAACATCAACCACTCAACTTCACTTTTTTAACACCATATACGTCCCTAACATTGTAATACAAATAGGGTGTACCTATTGGCACACCAATGTGCCTATTGGCACAACCCTATACGCTGCGTATAGACCTATACGCTGCGTAGGTAAACCATGGATCTCAGTGCCTAATAACCAATCATTGCACAAAAACACAAGGTTTATATACGCTGCGTATAGTCTCTACGCAGCGTATATAAACCATCTGAAAATTTGGGGTCATTTTGGTAGGTTTGAAGCATCAGATTTTTACAAGGTTTATATACGCTGCATATAGAGCTATACGCAGCGTATATAACCTTTCAGAATTTTGTTTGATCATTCGGCCTATTTGTGGTATAATTTCTCACTCGGTTACAACGTTAACTCGCTTAAAATATATAACGAGTTAAAAATATATTATGTTTTTTATTATTTAGTCGACGTCGTCGTTAATTTATTTAGTCGATGTCGTCGAAAAGCGTATAATGTTAAAATTTTGAAAAGCGTATATACGGTTCGAATACTATAACGTTAAAATATTATAGCTTAAATAAGTGGAAATACCCGGGCACTGTTCGAATATGTTAAATCGTTTACAGCAAAAGTTTTATATGTACACCAAAATTTTTGATATATACAGCAAAAGTTTGTGCATACATAACAAAATGATAAAATGATAAAATACTATGGCTGCGGCTGCTCCTACTGCTGATGCTAATCCCATTTCGCATCCGTAATGAAGGGTCGTGGAGGTAACCCGTCACGCTGTCGGCGCTCCTGCAGCTCCGCAGCCACCCACTCCAACAGATAGTTGTTCCTTTCAACGTCGCGACGTAGGCGCTGATATGATGGGTCATGACCGGGCCAAACATGTCGTGGGAACTGAGGCGCCCCGGGTGGTCCACGCAGCTGTGGTGGCTCCGGAATGACGACGGCCGGCTCATGCTCCCCCGGCACCTCCGGATCGCGCGGGGGAAATACCGGATCGAACTGTGCCGGCAGCTGTGTAAGCTGGTATTGCTCGCTGTCCTGATTCTTAAACCGCTTCCTGCATGGGAATTCTTTGGTAACATGCATTCCGGATACTGTGTTCATCCCTATCCGCTTCGGCTGTTTCGCCGGGCCTACACGGTCGCGGTCATTCTCCGGATGATAGCCCAATGAAAGGGCTATCCTAGTCACGTAGGCGCCGCCGTATAACAGTCCGCGCTCCTGTCGATGATGCGCGGAGGCGAAGTACTGCGCCAACCCGTAGGCGAGAGCGCACGGCCTCTTTTATAAGAGACAATATAAGAAAAACAAGTCACCACTGGTACACCACTCCCAGCTCTTGTTTCGAGCAGTGATCGAAGTGGAAATCATCTTGTGCAAATACCTGCACAAAAGGAAACCGGTCAGTAAATAGTAATTAGACGACATCGACTAAATGAGGATAAAAAACAATATATTTTTTGCTCATTACGGATTTCGACGCGCGTAACGGACCTACGCGCCTTACGAGCGTCGAAACTAAGATCGTCGTTAAATTATATTTTTTTTATTATTTAGTCTACGTCGTCCGTAAGGCGTGTACGGGCCTAACGAGCGTCGAAACTAAGTTCGTCGTTAAAATATTTTTTTTTATTATTTAGTCGAAGTCGAACCGTAAGGCGCGTAGGTCCCTAACGAGCGTCGATACTAAGTTCGTCGTTAAAATATAAAACGACGATCTTAGTGTCGACGCTCGTTAGGGACCTACGCGCCTTACGGTTCGACTTCGACTAAATAATAAAAAAAATATTTTAACGACGAACTTAGTTTCGACGCTCGTTAGGCCCATACGCGCCAGAATACATCTACGTCGTCGAGTTGTATTTTACGCCCTGCACAGTTAAGTCAATACGGTGTGAGAAACAACTAAATCTTACCAAATAACAAAAGGTTTGTCGGTTTAATATTTTTTACCTGTACGTTTGTAGTTTTCCAGCCTACAAGCACACGGCAACCCACAGCTAAGCCACATATGGCAACCACATGATGCGTTAAGTTTCCGCAACACCTCCAGCTTTCTCAGTAGCTCTTTTCCCCGCAAATCAAGTGCTGTATGGGAAACCTTTCCACGTAGGTTGTCCAACAGTGGGTTTCTGTGGTGGTTCATTGTTTTTTCGATGCTCTCGGTGAAACTTTTTTGTATTTCATCGTACTGAGTTTCAACTATATCAATGATGCATCTTGCTATTCGCTCCAATGAACTCCCGCGTGTAACGTATCTTTTTATATTTGCGTGCTGGCTCTCAATTCTGTTGGTGGTGCGCTGACGAAAGTTGCGACACTTATTGGTCCACGCACAAATGAACATTTCTTTATAGTCTTTGAGTCAGTTTTCGTAGACGTAATTAAAGACACCTTCAAAAATAAAATAACGAAATGTAAAAGCGTGTGTAAAATATAATAGATTGGGTGAGTCATTTGTTGAAGGAACACTTACTTTCTCTGTTGGCAACCACGAGTCGTTTATACATTTTCTCCAAGTTGTACTTGTACATGGGCTCTGAAGCAGATTCGCACACTCTCCGCCAGTACGACAGAAATTTCTCCGAATCTAATTTATTGAACCCTTGCTTGCAATGTCTACATATATTTTGTTCGATGTGAAACTGGCATAGAAGCCTAGATGCGTTCGGGAATACTTTAGCACACGCGTTAATTAGGGCAAGCTCTCTATCAGTGACTATCACACGCGACATCATACATTCATGCAACATTGACTTGATCCGCTCAAGCACCCACACGTAGTTATCCCTTCGTTCTTTGCAAATAACGGCATGTGTGATACAAAAAGACTTGTTGGTCGACGTCAAACCCACAACCTGGACAAATGGCATGTTGTAGATGTTTATTTCGTAGGTCGCATCGATCAACATCACGTGCGGGAATGCACGCCACATAGTGATTGAATAAGGATGAACAAAGAAAATCTCTGTTACGACATCTGTTTTGGGTTCCTGTCGGGTGTCGTAAATGAATCGGTTGTCATGCAACACGCTTTCCAGTGCCTACAAAGGAGTCTTTCCGTCCATCAGCGTCGCTGTAATTTTTTGTACCGCATTTTGCACGTCTTTCTGAACATGCAGGCTGCCGGGGAACTGCTTTCTTAGGGTTTGAAATATGATACGTGGTTCCATGTTTTGAGCAGTTAGCTACTCCACTAGCTTGTATTCGACTTCAGTAAATCTTCGCACAAAAGTGTGGCCCAACAGACTCGTCGTAGGTTCGTGGTTATGGTTCGCGTTGTCCACTTTTAATTCCCACGTGTTATTCGTCACGTCCCGGATGGCGAGTAATGAAAATGGGCAACCGATTTTTTTGCTACCAGCTTTCCTAACTGTTGCTTTACTACGGTGCTCACCATTACGGTCGCACACAAGCCATACCATCCCAGTAGTACCGCCAATATTTTTCGATCAGCGGGTAATAATTACGTAACCATTCTCCTTTCCCATTTCTTGTACCCAATTCTTCAAATCAGTTAGAGACATGAAACGCTAAAAAAAAGTTACGTTAATAATAATAACAACAATAATAACAACAATAATAACAATAATAATAATAATAATAATAATATTTTTAACAATAATAATAACAACAATAATAATTATAATAATAATAATAATAAAATAATAATAATAATAATAATAACAACAACAATAATAATAATTATAATTATAATATTTTTAACAACAATAACAATAATAACAACAACAACAACAACAATAATAATAATAATAATAATAATAATAATAATAATAATAATAATAATAATAATAATAATAATATGTTTAACAACAACAACAACAACAACAACAACAACAACAATAATAATAATAACAATAACAATATAATTCTAACAATAATAATAATTATTATAAAAATAATACAAATATTAATGTGATACCTCCTTTATTTGAAACAGATTGCCGGAGGTAGATAGTTCATAATCATCATACACTGGTGTGTTACGGGGCTCATAACCGTATCCACCGTATTCTTCGCCGTATCCACCGTATCCACCTTCACCCCCATATCTATCGTATCCACTGTATCCACCTTCACCCCCGTATCCACCTTCACCCCCGTATCCACCGTAACCTCCGTATCCACCTTCACCCCCGTACCCGTAACCCAGATACGATTGCTGCGTCGGGTAATATGGTTCATCAACAGGTGCATTCTCAGCACCGTATCCACTTTGTTGAACGTACGGAGATTCATACCCGTATCTATAATCCGGATACACTTGATGCACCGTGTAATTTGGTTCATCAACAGGTGGAGTCAGAGCCTCGTTCAAGTTTGGCAATTGTATTTTTTGATCAACAGGGACTCCAAACACAACCTCCTCCTCATTCGCATCATTTACTCCCCATGCGTCGTTAGAATAGCGATTGTGGAAATAATTCTCGTCCCAAAATGATGACATTTAAACAATATTGTGTTTAATACAGAGAAATTGAAGATATACAGAACATATGAATTGAACAAAAAACAGAACAAATGATTTTGGTTTGGGTATAAATTGGTACTGAAGAAGATGAAAAGAATGCGCATATGACGTCGAAGGGAAGCAGAGATGCATGGATAAATAGACTTTTAAATTTACTGAAATACGCAGCGTATAGCTCTCTACTCCCCGTATTGCTTTATTCACGTGCCCGGACAACATCGTATCATTGTCAAATCAGTCTGACATACGCTGCGTATAGGTCTATACGCAGCGTCTTACTTTATGAACATACGCTGCGTATAGATCTATACGCATCGTATGTCAGACTGATTTGACATGGTACCAGGTTTGACTGTCTGGTCGTGTACCTGCCCTTTACATACGCTGCGTAGAGACCTATACGCATCGTATAGAGGTAACCCTATACGCTGTGTATAGGTCTCTATGCAGCATATGTAAACCCTAAGTGTGTAGATAGCCTGCAAGGTGTGCAAATAGTTAGAGCCTACAAATATTGTTGAACCTTTCTGTTAAATGGAAGGGTATTTCAGTCCTTTTATCCATAACAAACTTTTAAGTAAGTTTAATAGTTGGGAACACCGTTACAAGGGTTTATGTTTTTCGATTGAGGGTGCTTACAGTTGTCATTTGAAATTTCCTGTTTCAGGTGAGTCAATTCTGGAAATTCCATCTTCATATATAGTCGTCGCTTCCACTTTGATGTTGCAGACTCGGTCCTCACCGACTACTCCTTCGCCACATCAGACACACTTCACCTTCCCCTTTCCTCTTGATTTCTGGTTACTAACCACCACTTGCACCATTTTCGAAACCCACATCGGGATCCTGCTTACATCAAGATGGGTTTTTGATATTCTTTGGATGAAGGAATGGTGGTGACAGGCTGGACGAACGGTGGATAGTCATGATGAAGATCTTTGATTTCAAATCCACGTGTTCTTCAGTCGTGGTGGTGGTGTATGCAGGAAAAGCCTCAGAGAACGAATGGGTGCATATGTGTAAGGTCTGTTCCTTAATTTTTTTATTAGTTTGAGTAAACTATATAGCCCTCAGAATGTAATATTAGCGCATTAATATTTGGGCAGTTTCATCATTGTCTAGTCAATCTCTGTTTCCTTTCGTAGCCTCTCCACCTTCATGTCCCATGATGCCCGACTTTGCGTCACACCTCTACATTTTGTGGAATCACCTTCGCGAGTTGTACTTTCACCCTCTTCCAGTTAATCTGTTTAGGGTGACGAATCAACAAACATTAAACAAATGATTGGTTATTTTTCCTTAGGATACAATAATCAAATTATATAATTAGTGTACAGATTAAATACAAATGGGTCCTCGCATGAGGAGTGAAGAAAGATTTTAAATTTTTTTGGCCATCTACTTCATGATGTTTAGTTACAAAATGTAAAAAAAAATTGTGTATTTACTCTAGTAGAGTAATAATGTATAATTACTGAGTAATAATGTATAATTACTCTAGAGTGATTTTAATTATTGACATAATTAATCAACTAGTGTAAATACATGATTTTTTTAGATTCTGAGATTAAAATACATGCTTGACAAGATGGAAAAAAAAGTTCAATAAATAAATAAATAATTATCTCTTTCACTTCTTATGTTAAGACCCATTTATAGTTAAGACCAATTTGTACCGAAACCTTACTCTATATAATTATATAAAAATTATTGCATATCACTGGATGAGAACTAGAAGTGTGAGATCTCCCACAAACACTGACCAGACCTGGATTTACCCGTGCTGAGTACTCGTCGATTATCCGCCAGTTTCCCCGTTGCCTATTCCCTTATTAATACCTGTCGGATTAACAAAAAGAATATTTAATTCACCTTTTCCTTTTTTATTTGAATTTTCGTTAATTCTGTTTGTAGGTGAATTTCCGTCAGTATTAGACACAGTGTAATTATAGTGAGTTAGTGGTGGCATTATGTAAATATAGTTAAATGGGGTATTGTATAAATATCTTTAGTATATAACCCTCTCCTCATTGTAATCCTTATTGCAATCAATACAACTTTCACAGTTACACACAATTATAAAAGGTTTTATTGTATAAAATGTTTCATTGAAATTATAGTCAGTCGTGTTATTTAGTTGCTCAGCAAAGCTTTTTGTTAAAGCACCAGATCGATGACGGACATCAACATTGCACTTGATTCAAGACATAGAAGATATCAAAACCATAAAAGATAGAAAGATGTAGAAGATGAATCTCTTTATTAATGAATCAGTCATCATATATTACAAACCGAAAGAGTATACATCATCTACAAGCTGCTTTAGATCACAAAGATCTAAACCGAGCTTTCTCTCACAGACAAATAGTCACTCTCTCTCTAGAAATGTGCACATACTATTGAAGAATTCCTTAGGGTTTGTGAGAGGTTGCACAAAGCTGATCACCCAGATCCATTCTCACTGAGATGAATGAATGTGATGGATGCCCAATTCTAACCTATACACCCATATATATATATAGGTTGGGGCAAACCCTAAGTCCTGACCATACTTGACCACAAATTCGGACAACATAACACATAATACAGTCCGAATTTGTTAGGCTTTTAACATATATGAATTGGTGGATCACATATGTTTGTTATGTCCACTTGTGGAGTAGGTCTATTGATATGGACTGGTTGGGACTTAACATGTATGGAAAATACCAAGAAAAATGTGGTTCATATTGCTAGTGCTACATCGGGCAAAGTTTGGGATCAACTTCTTTCACGCCCTACTATATATAAGCTTTTACTTTATTTAGAAATCTAGGAATTTTCGATGTAACATCCTGGAATCAATCATTTAACAATATGTATTGATGGATTATCCACATTTTAACCAAATGGACCGGTAAACAGATGCTAGGGCATATATTTCGTTTTGATGGATTCGAAGGGGCCCGATGTTATTAATTTAAAGATTAAATTTAAGACAAGATGTGCGAAACGGAACTTCAGGTGCCCGAGTGCAGATGATTTTTATTAAAAGAAGTTAAGGGAATAACCTAACACTATATTCGGCCCTAGGCATGCAACGACAAGGAGAGGACGAGAGAGAGAGGGGGGGGGGGGGAGGAGGCGACGATGGTGGTGTTGAAGCAATTGGACCTTTAGTTTTGTAATCAAGGTTATATCTCATTCTATTTATTACCATTTTGTTCGTGTTTTGATGCATGAGTGCGATTACGGTTTGGTTTTGGTTTCAAGAGAGGTTAAGGACAAGGGGGTTAGTTGGGGAGGGTGACTGGCGATGGCGCGCGAAGGTGATGGTGGTGGTCGAGGGGGTAATGACTATGGTGGTATTTGGTGGTGGTGATCATAACGATGGGTGTGGTGATTGTTGGGATGCGACAATGGCGGTGGTGACGGGTGTGCGAAGGTGCCTGAGTGCAGATGATTTTTATTAAAACAAGTTAAGGGAATAACCTAACACTATATTCGGCCCTAGGCATGCAACGACAAGGAGAGGACGAGAGAGAGAGGGGGGGGGGGGGGAGGAGGCGACGATGGTGGTGTTGAAGCAATTGGACCTTTAGTTTTGTAATCAAGGTTATATCTCATTCTATTTATTACCATTTTGTTCGTGTTTTGATGCATGAGTGCGATTACGGTTTGGTTTTGGTTTCAAGAGAGGTTAAGGACAAGGGGGTTAGTTGGGGAGGGTGACTGGCGATGGCGCGCGAAGGTGATGGTGGTGGTCGAGGGGGTAATGACTATGGTGGTATTTGGTGGTGGTGATCATAACGATGGGTGTGGTGATTGTTGGGATGCGACAATGGCGGTGGTGACGGGTGTGCGAAGGTGCCTGAGTGCAGATGATTTTTATTAAAACAAGTTAAGGGAATAACCTAACACTATATTCGGCCCTAGGCATGCAATGACAAGGAGAGGACGAGAGAGAGAGGGGGGGGGGGGAGGCGACGATGGTGGTGTTGAAGCAATTGGACCTTTAGTTTTGTAATCAAGGTTATATCTCATTCTATTTATTACCATTTTGTTCGTGTTTTGATGCATGAGTGCGATTACGGTTTGGTTTTGGTTTCAAGAGAGGTCAAGGACAAGGGGGTTAGTTGGGGAGGGTGACTGGCGATGGCGCGCGAAGGTGATGGTGGTGGTCGAGGGGGTAATGACTATGGTGGTATTTGGTGGTGGTGATCATAACGATGGGTGTGGTGATTGTTGGGATGCGACAATGGCGGTGGTGACGGGTGTGCGAAGGTGCCTGAGTGCAGATGATTTTTATTAAAACAAGTTAAGGGAATAACCTAACACTATATTCGGCCCTAGGCATGCAACGACAAGGAGAGGACGAGAGAGAGAGGGGGGGGGGGAGGAGGCGACGATGGTGGTGTTGAAGCAATTGGACCTTTAGTTTTGTAATCAAGGTTATATCTCATTCTATTTATTACCATTTTGTTCGTGTTTTGATGCATGAGTGCGATTACGGTTTGGTTTTGGTTTCAAGAGAGGTTAAGGACATGGGGGTTAGTTGGGGAGGGTGACTGGCGATGGCGCGCGAAGGTGATGGTGGTGGTCGAGGGGGTAATGACTATGGTGGTATTTGGTGGTGGTGATCATAACGATGGGTGTGGTGATTGTTGCGATGCGACAATGGCGGTGGTGACGGGTGTGCGACGTTGTATGGTGGAGTGGATTGTGGTGATTTGTGGTTGTGGGTGGTGGTTAACGACAATGGTGGTGGTTTCTATTACGAAGGAAGGCTGATAGTGGTGATGTTGGACGGTGGTGACTAGATGGGACCATTTTGAATCGGTTAGCTTGTGGAGCTAGGGTTTGCATGGTAATGGTTATTGCACGTATGTGGTGTACGTTCATGCATGGATGTATTCAAATTGGATATTCGGGTTCCAAACAATTCAAGGACGATTCGATTTCTATTATTCGCGAGGTAGGGTTTCCAAGGTGATGGAGTCAACAAGAAGTTGGGATTGGATGTTTGAGGAACTATTTATGCGCTGTTTAACATATGATTTAGATGTATTCTGATCTTGGATCATGTGTTTGACAGGTTTGGATCTTAAGCATGGTTGGACAATTCGAAGCGTGGGATTTACTGTCTTCACATCTGTAAGGACCTGCACGAAAATGTCCTAAAACGCTCCGTAAGTAGAAACCCGGACCCCTAAAACCCTAATCCTTATGAAAAATCAAGAAATTCAATTTTAATGTTCTGTCGCGGGCCTCGTAAGACTCAAGGAAAGCTTACGCGGGGCGCGGCAGCTTGATGATGTTCTGGATAAGCGTTAGGCCACGTGTCAGACACGTGGCAAGCCTACACGTGACACGGTAGCCCTAGCTGTAGCTAGGGTGGCCCTCACGGGCCGCGTAGGTTGTTCTTCGAGTTTACGCGGGCCGCGTAAAACTCAAATTTCAGCTATATAATGAGCAGTGCATGGCCTTTCATCTTTGTTCGTAAAACTTCTTCAAAAACGAAACATTCTTCTCATTTTCGTAGAGTTAAGTAGGGAAACGCTGCTACGATTATAGGGTAATAACTCGATCACTGCTATGATACAATGTCCGATCGATTGAAACTGATCCGATGAATGTTTAAGTACTGCCCGGATTCGGGCTATACTTTGTCATTCGTCGTGAGGGTTTTGATTTCGTGAGCTTATCGTAAATGTTGTATTAAGTTACTAACCTAGTTTCGTGTGCATTGTTATTTAACTAGGTTACGAGACTAAATCAGTAGGCAAAACTCTGTCCCGTTATACTCGCAATGTGAGTCATTCTCTTTTTATCAAACTGCTTTACAAAACCCTAAATGTTTCCCAGTTATACTTTGCAGTGATTAAGTCTTTGCTAATCTTTAATTACTGGCAGTATGTGGGGGTTTTGTGCACATTACTACTAATGATTTATCACTTTAGGTGGGCGGGCCTAATTTAGTGATATGTCCACAGCCATAGATCCGGTCGAGTGACAACTGAACCACCTAATTAATAGATAGGGGCAAATGTGAAAGCTCTTAATGCTGTAAATGATACCAATGTGTCATTTTGTATAAATTGAATGACTCGCCAGTATTTCCCCGCTGATAAAATCTTTTTAAATATGTTTCAGGTAATTTACTGTGATCCCGGAAAAGTGCCCCGTAGCACTATAGCTTGAAGAAAGTGGCTCACTAAATAAATAAACATGTTTTTGTAACCAGGGAATTTCCCAGTGAAGTTCCTTTATTGTAAATTACGGGGTTTGTCCCGAAATTTGAAATAAAATAAAGAGGTGATTTCAGTTTAAACGATCCTGTTAAAATTTCCGCTGCCTAATTAAACACCAATACCACGGGTATCTGTCCCACGACTTCTGAACCGGGTAAAACCGGGTCGGGGGCCGTGACAGAAAAAGGTGGTATCAGAGCCACTGATTTAAGCCAATTAAGTATTTAGAAATACTTAGTTTCTCAATTTTCCATTCTGTGATTCTATGAAAATTTAATTTAACAAATAAGATTTTAACTTGAATTTTGTGTGTTTCTTCATGTATGCTAACAGCATGAATGAACTATCGGAGGCACCCTGAAACTTTACTATCCATACCACCGATATGGATACCACAGGAACTCAATCCGGCTATCAAGCGGATATTGAAGAGCCACTAATATTCCAGGCCCAACCCCAGGAGAAACCTAAGCCTAAAAAGAGGAGAAGAATCCTGGACTTGAAACGCGGCCGAAGGAAGAAGCCACCTACCCAAAAGGTGAAAAAGTCGGAGGACCCAAAAGACAAAGGGAAGGGAAAGGAGATAGGGGAAAGCTCGGGTCAGGCCCAGGAGATGCCGCCTTGGGAGGAACTAGATCGCAAACTTGCAAACTGTGACCTCATTGGACCTACCGATGAAAACCTTTTCAATTTCCCTGCCCAATTTGAACTTCCAATTAATTTGGAGCCTGCTATCCCAGACCCTATTGTCAACCCACAACCTGTTACAGGCCAGCTGGAGGAATGGTGAACGAGCGACTGGCATCTTCAGAATTTCATGAATAACCCCAATGTTTATTTTCCCCAGTTTGATCCTGAACCTGCACCATTTCCACCTATGAGCGCAGAAAACGTTGCTGAATTACACCACTACGGCGAGGAACTGGTGGATGCGGGAAATCGGATTCGGGACGTGGGAGAAAGGATCACGTGGAAATACGACGAGATGGAGCGTCGTTTCTGAAAGGCCAGCTACCTGTGGTTGTGTATTTGTATAATAATAATATGTAGAAAAAAATATAACAATAATAATAATATAATATTGTATAATAATAACTAAAAATAAAACTTTTGTAAAATACATGGTTTGTAGTGAAGCATAATATTATAAAAATATATGAATGTCGCAAGGTCGACGGTTTTGGCTATATGTGTTGACGTGATTATGTGTCATGATTTCTTTGTTGTGTTTGGTTGCTATCTATTCTGTGACAGTAATATATATTGTTAATGATTCAGATGGAAAACGCATAAAATCAACCAGTAAACCAAGTTACCAATCTGAACAAAATAATGAGGATCATTTTCTTAATAGGCAAGATATAGAAAATATCGTTGCCGTTAAGAATCATGCTGAACCTTCACAAGCCAACCACAACAAACGCACTCGGGATGATAATTAAAGTAATAGCGTAAATGGAGGCGGCAATAATAATAATAATGTGATTCAAGCCCCAATACTTAAGAAAATGAAAGTTGCAACACCTGGTTGAACTTATAAAGAATTTGTTGCCTGTAAGCCAGTTGAATTTGCAGGCAATGAAGGGGCAACTGCCGCACTACGTTGGTTGGAAAAAACCGAAGCAGTAATTAAAATAAGTAAATGCGCCGAGGAAGACAAGGTCATGTATGCATCCCACCTTTTCAAGGAAGAGGCATTAGGATGGTAGAATATGGTGTTGCAAGCCAAGGGAAGTGACATGGCTTATGCCATGAGTTAGGAGGAATTCAAGCAATTGGTGGAAAGGAAATTTTGTCCCGACTATGAAAAGGAACAAATGACAAATAAGTTCCTGAACCACCGGATGGTGGATGTTGACTGTCGAGGGTATACTTCGAAATTCTTCGAGTATGCAAGAATTGTACCAACTCTGGCTTCGCCAGAACCGGTACTTATTTCTCGCTATATTTGGGGTTTAATTAGCGAGATTCGTGATATCGTCAAAGCTGCGAGACCCCGCACAGTTGACGATGCGGTTGAATTGGCTAATACCTTAACCGACGGGCTGGTACGTACAAGAGAAGAAAACAGGAAAAAGGAATTGGCCCAAAAGATTACCCAAGGATTTCGTATGGGTAATAATAGTAATTTCAAAAGAAAAGGAACTGGGCAACCCTCCATACCGCCATTTTGCGGGAAGCGCAAAAAGAAACATTTTGGAAAATGTAAGGAAAATTGCAATTTTTGCAAGAAACCGGGCCACCAAGAGGAGACTTGCAGGAAGAAATCCCTGATTTGCTTCAATTGCGGATAAACAGGGCATTTCAAACCAGAATGCCCTAAACTGGTCAAGCCAGCTGATAACAAGGCCAAACCTGTTGAAGGAGCTAATAAGAAGAATGCAAGAGCCTTCCAGCTGACAACGCAAGAAGCATATATGATTCCAGATGTGATAGCTGGTACGTTTCATGTACATGACGTTCACGCAAAAGTATTATTTGACTCTGGTGCAAACCAAAGTTTTATAAATACTTCATTCTGCCAAGCTCTTAAGCAACCTTTAACCAAACTTAAGCAGATTTATACGGTAGAAACGACCGATGGAAATTCTGTTAACATAGATAAGGTTCTGCAAAAAGTAAAGATAGAACTCTCAGGTCATAAATTTTCTGCAAACCTTCTACCTATGAATTTAGCTGGATTCGATGTCGTGCTAGGAATGGATTGGGTAGTAGCCAACCATACTCGAATTCTCTGTGATAAGAATTCCATAGAAATTCATACACCCGTAGGAGAAATAATTATGGTCACATGAGATAAGCCACGTAAGCCAATGAAGTTCATTTCAGTAATGAAAGTTGCTAGTTATGAACGAAAACAAGGAATAGTGTATATGATTTCGGTGATCATTAACACTAAAAGCAAAGAACTTAAGGAAATCCCAGTAGTGTCAGAATACCCATATATATTCCCGGAAGAACTACCAGGATTACCACCCAATAGGGAAGTAGAATTTAGAATTCATCTAATTCCTGGAACTACCCCAATAGCTAAGGCACCTTATCGGTTAGCACCCACCGAAATGTTAGAACTGAAAAAGCAATTAGATGAATTATTAAGCAAAGGATTCATACAACCTAGTTCATCCCCTTGGGGAGCACCAGTGTTGTTTGTGAAAAAGAAAGATGGTTCAATGCGAATGTGTATCGATTATAGGGAACTGAATAAGGTTACAATTAAGAATCGATACCCATTACCTAGGATTGATGATCTTTTCGATCAACTTCAGGGAGCTAGATACTTCTCCAAGATAGACTTGCACTCCGGATACCATCAACTGAAGGTACAAGAAGAAGACATACCAAAAACTGCTTTCAGAACTAGGTATGGTCACTACGAGTTTACAGTCATGCCATTTGGATTAACAAATGCTCCTGCAGCATTTATGGACATGATGAATAGGATCTGTAAACCGTATTTAGATAAATTCGTAATTGTCTTTATCGACGATATACTTATTTATTCCAAAAGTCAAGACGAACATTATGAACACCTACATGCACTCTTAACTCTGTTAAGAAAGGAAAAGCTTTACGCCAAATTCTCGAAGTGTGAATTTTGGCTACAGGAGATGCAATTTTTAGGTCACATGGTGAATCACGAAGGTGTTCACGTAGATCCCTCCAAGATAGAAACAATCACAAATTGGAAGGTCCCACAATCAGCTACCGAAGTTAGAAGTTTTCTGGGATTAGCTGGATACTATAGGCGCTTCATTAAAGACTTCTCTAAGATAGCTGTTCCATTAACTAAGTTAACCTGTAAAACAGTTAAATTTGAATGGGGACCCAAGCAAGAAGAGGCCTTTAAGATTTTAAAGTAAAGGTTAACAAACGCCCCAATTCTTGCTTTACCAGAAGGGACAAAAAATTTTGAAGTTTACTGTGACGCTTCTAAGCTAGGATTAGGATGTGTGCTGATGCAACGCAAAAAGGTAATTGCGTATGCCTCAAGGCAATTGAAAAAGCACGAGGAAAATTATACGACCCATGACTTAGAGTTAGGAGCAATAATTTTTGCCCTTAAGATTTGGAGGCATTATCTGTACGGAAGTAACTTTACAGTCTATACAGATCATAAGAGTTTAAGGTACATATTTGGGCAAAAAGAATTAAACATGAGACAAAGAAGACGGATGGAAATTCTAAGTGACTACGACTGTGATATTCAATATCACGAAGGGAAGGCGAATGTAGTTGCAGATGCCCTAAGTCGTAAGTATCATGAAAAGCAACGGCGAGTTCGTGCTCTTAGATTAAATCTCCAATTAGATTTAATGGAACAACTAAAGAACGTTCAAGAAACAACAATCAAGGACGATGCTGAAAGAATGAAAGGACGGATAAAAGAATTGGAGCAAGGGACTGATGGAATTTGGAGATTTCATAAGGCCAGGATTTGAGTACCTAGGAAAGGAAATTTAAGAGATAAGATTTTAGAGGAAGCCCATAAATCTAGATATACAATACACCCTGGTAATAATAAGATGTACCAAGATTTAAAAAATAACTTCTGGTGGATAGGAATGAAAAAGGACATAGCTAGATACGTTTCTAAGTGTCTAACTTGTTCACAAGTTAAGGCAGAACACCAGAAACCTTCAGGGTTACTCCAACAATTAGAAATGCCTGTATGGAAATGAGAACTAATAACAATGGACTTTGTTACTAAGCTACCCAAAACTAGGAAAGGTAACGATGCAATCTGGGTGATCGTAGATCGATTAACCAAATCAGCTCATTTCCTGCCAATGAAGGAAACCTTTAGCATGGAAAGATTAGCAAAGTTGTACGTAGACGAGGTAGTATCCTTACATGGAGTTCCACTCTCCATTGTATCAGATAGAAATAGTCGTTTCACTTCACATTTTTGGATGAGTTTTCAAGAAGCAATGGGGACACGATTAAATTTAAGTACTGCATACCATCCCCAAACTGATAGACAAAGTGAAAGGACGATCCAAACCCTTGAAGACATGCTCAGAGCATGTGTCATTGACTTTGGTGGAAACTGGGATGACCACCTACCCTTAATCGAATTCTCCTATAACAATAGTTATCATGCAAGCATCGAGGCTGCCCCATGCGAAGCATTGTATGGACGAAAGTGTCGAACTCCCATATGCTGGGCGGAAATAGGAGAAAGTCAATTATCAGGCCCCGAAATTGTACAGGAAACCACCGACAAGATAACTCAGATCAAGGAAAGACTAAAAACGGCTCGAGATCGCCAGAAGAGTTATGCAGACAATCGACGTAAGCCATTAGAATTTCAAGTTGGAGACAAGGTACTCTTGAAAGTTTCTCCTTGGAAAGGGGTAGTACGGTTTGGTAAGAAGGGAAAGCTAAGTCCAAGGTACATAGGACCATTCCCAGTGATCCAGCGGATAGGACCAGTTGCCTATCGCTTACAACTACCAGAAGAGCTAGCCGGGGTACATGACGTGTTTCATATATCTAATCTCAAGAAATGTTTATCTGACGAATCCCTGGTAGTACCTCTTCAAGATATAGAGGTAAATGAAAAGTTAAAATTTGTAGAAAAACCGCTTCAAATAGAAGACAGAAAGGTCAAATTCCTCAAGCATAAGAGACTGGTGCTAATCAAAGTAAAATGGGATTTAAAAAGAGGACCAGAATATACATGGGAACTGGAATAAAAAATGAAGCGGAAGTACCCTTACCTGTTTCAGTAAATCTCGAGGACGAGATTTTAAATAAGGTGGGGAGGATGTAAGGACCTGCACGAAACTGTCCTAAAACGCTCCGTAAGTAGAAACACGGACCCCTAAAACCCTAATCCTTATGAAAAATAAGGAAATTCGATTTTATTGTTTTGTCGCGGGCCGCGTAAGACTCAAGGAAAGCTTACGCAGGGGGTGACAGCTTGATGATGTTCCGGATAAGATTTAGGCCACGTGTCAGACACGTGGCAAGCCTACACGTGATACGGTAGCCCTAGCCGTAGCTAGGGTGGCCCTCGCGGGCCGCGTAGGTTGTTCTTAGAGTTTACGCGGGCCGCGTAAAACTCAAATTTCAGCTATATAACGAGCAGTGCATGGCCTTTCATCTGTGTTCGTAAAACTTCTTCAAAAACGAAACATTCATCTCATTTTCGTAGATTTAAGTAGGGAAACGCTGCTATGATTACAGGGTAATAACTCGATCACTGCTACGATACAATGTCCGATCTATTGAAACCGATCCGATGGATGTTTAAGTGCTACCCGAATTCGGGCTATACTTTGTCATTCGTCGTGAGGGTTTTGATTTCGTGAGCTTATCGTAAATGTTATATTAAGTTACTAACCTAGTTTCGTGTGCATTGTTATTTAACTAGGTTACGAGGATAAATCAGTAGGCAAAACTCTGTCCCGTTATACTCGCAATGTGAGTCATTCTCTTTTTATCAAACTACTTTACAAAACCCTAAATGTTTTCCAGTTATACTTTGCAGTGATTAAGTCTTTTCTAATCTTTAATTACTGGAAGTATGTGGGGGTTTTGTGCACATTACTACTAATGATTTATCACTTTAGGTGGGTGAGCGTAATTTAGTGATATGTCCACAGCCATAGATCCGGTCGAGTGACAACTGAACCAGCTAATTAATAGATAGGGGCAAATGTGAAAACTCTTAATGCTGTAAATGATAACAATGTGTCATTTTGTATAAATTGAATGACTCGCCAGTATTTCCCCGCTGATAAAATCTTTTTAAACGTGTTTCTGGTAATTTACTATGAACCGGGAAAAGTGCCACGTAACACTACAGCTTGAAGAAAGTGGCTCAGTAAATAAATAAACATGTTTTTGTAACCAGGGAATTTCCCAGTGAAGTTCCTTTATTGTAAATTATGGGGTTTGTCCCGAAATTTGAAATAAAATAAAGAGGTGTTTTCAGTTTAAACAATCCTGTTAAAATTTCCGCTGCCTAATTAAACACCAATACCACGGGTTTCTGTCCCGCGACTTCTGAACCGGGTAAAACCGAGTCGGGGGCCGTGACAACATCCAATTTGGGGCTGGCTTACATGCTTTTATACGCGTTATGAATTTTATTCAAATAACAAGTTTTATGATCAAAACATTTATAATCTTTTTTCCCATGGTTAACGGTTTTTTTAGTCTTGCATAGGCTTGTGGTTGGTAGTTGTCATATTTTAGACCTTTTATATGTGTCTATGTGCTTTTATGTGATTTAGCAACCTTGAGGTGCTTGATGTTGTTTGATCGATGATATGAACCAACATTCCCCTTTGGGTACGATGAGATCAAACTATTGTTGTCCTTGTGACATGACACTTTATGTCACACCCTCAAATCCCACATGTGGAGTATTACCGCGAGGCGTGTGACTGACCAGGATCCAGCCACTAATCATATTGAACAAACACTATAATAGTAAAGCAGTTTCACCAAACCAATAACGATTAGTGACAGTTCAAGTTCAAAGCGTTTAAGTTCAAATTAATAGTTTAAGAGAAACAGCGGAAGCATAAGTGAAACAGGTCAACATAAGTTCGTAGTTTGTAATTATCAAAAGAACCCAACACGGGTTAGCGTGCCCACTACACTCCTAAGCTGCAAGTTCCAGCAATCACTGAGTACCTGCAAAGCATGCAGTAGGGTGTCAACATAAAGTTGACGAGTTCACTAATTGTCAAGTTTTAATTCCATAAAACTTGTTTAAGTAGTTTAATTACTCATTTATATCATGCCATGGGGAGCTACCCCATATGTAAGCTAATAAACTGCGTTATACCGAATACTCTACGACCTCATGTTTGTTTGCCCCGTTTAGTCAATGTCTATCATCATTGACGGTTTTGCCCGAGTCTATTAGTTCACGGCCGATCCTCTCTAGGCACGGCATGAGGTTGGTGAGACCTAAATAGCGCTATCAACTAATAACCGTTCTCCAGGCACCGACGACTAATCGGTATCATAAGTAGGGATTTCCGTGATAGAGTTTCGTTTAGTACACTTGTTGCATCTAATATATATAGTAATTAACTGAGCATGCCAGACAAGGGGAGAATGTACCCGTATCCCACACAAGGAGATAGTTTTTACCCGTAGCCCACACAAGGAGATAGTGTTTTTCGTTCCGTTTCCCAACCACTGGGAACACATGATTTTTAGAAAATTGTGTGAACTCGCCTTGGTTTGCTCGGCAGATAGTTTACTTGTTAAAATGACTTTGGTCAATCACGTCCTATTATTGTTATTATAACTAGTTAGGTTCGCATTTAATTAACGTCACACATTCATGTGTTTAACTCGTGGCACATAAGCACATATACATATCATCATGGCATATACATATTCGCACATTAAATTCAATTAGTCGTCCAACTAGTCCGTAGTGTGCAGCCCAATTAGTTAGTGGCCCAATACCAGTGTGCGGCCTGGATATAAGGATGCCCGAGTGTGCGCCCTAACATAGAGTGTACGGTCTACTAATGGATCAATCCAATAGTCGAGGTCCAATAATCACAAGTGTGCGGTTTGGCTAAAGTATGTTGTGTATAACCCCATTATATCATAAGCCCAATACTAGAAACCTATTGGCCCAACATGAGAGACTGGAAATATGACTGTGCGGCTAAAGCTGAGTGTGCGATTGAAGTATTATCAGAAATAGGATCAATTAGTGTGCGACTTATTCTAAAAACGTGGATTTTAACCACTGTGCGGCCTAATAGTGCTCATGTGGCCCAAACAGGTGAGGTCCATTAGGGCCTTGCATGTTTTAAAAATTAGTGTACGGTTGGACATGGTTTGTGTAACCCTTGTGCATAATTTCGGGCTTTCAAAAACCTTTTCTTTTGGAAGCGTTTCATTAACCGATACCTAAACGTAATCCATTTAACGCAACGTACACTCCGAAACGAGGACACAAGCTGCACATACCCTAAATACCCTTTACATAACTTAGAAATAAGTTTCGAAGGGTTAGGGATGACGAAAACACGCTTATTCAAGTGCAAGGACTATTTCTGACAAATTACGAAAGTCTGTCAATTCTCGTATTTCTAAATACGGACCTCATATACGAATCCGAATATTTTGTACTCAATAAAATCTTTTATTTTATTGATAAGAATGCAAAGATATCATTCGTTGCGTAATTTCGTCCGTTTTCGTGTTCGTTTGGGCGTTTGACGTAATTTAACGAAAAACGCGACTGTACAACCGAACGAACCGACATCCACGACACTTTTGGACAAAAACCAAGCTACATATGCTTTAACGTCCTTATATTACCTAAATATTAGGTTAACGGGGTTAAAAATGGCAAACAAGTGAAAATACAAGTCCAAGGGCCAAAAATGTGAAAAAAATAATAAAGATTTTGTTTCTTCACCAAGTTTTGATTATTTTAATGATCTTAGGGACCAAGTTATGTGTTCTCCAAGCACTAAATCTGACCCTAACACTTTTTCCAATCTTGTTAATCCTTGGAGAACACTCTAGCCACATGTCATGATCCTATGACTTCAAGACTAGTATAAATAACCACCTTCATTCACTTCAAAACTTGCTCATTTCACTTCTTTCTTCTCCCTACTTCTTGGAGCTTGCTTCCATCATTTGGAGGCCTCCCACTTGAGATCTTAAGTGTTTCCAAACACAAGTAAGTTCTCATCCTAGTCTATTTCATTTATTTTAGCTATTTTAAGCTAAAAGTCAAACAGTTTGACTTTTGGTTTTGACCATAATTGGTCAAGTCAAAGTTCAATTGAACTTTGCAACGTGATCATAATCACGGAGGTTATAATCCCTTGTGATTATACCTACTGATTACCACGTTTACTAGTCGAAGTGACGAGTCAAAGTTTCGGTCAAAAATGCGCATTTTGTGCATTTTACGACGGAACTATTTTCAGGTATCAAAACACCAAGTTTTGATACCAAATCAGTTTTATAACTTAGTTAGACATGTTTCGACATGTCTAACTTGTCACTTCTAGTTTAGTGCTTATTTAGGGTTGTAAGTCGAGCGGTTTGACCACCGTTTTGACTTTCGAATCCGACCCGTTTGGTTGATCTTAGGATCCGACCAAACACATATTTGTGACCATAGTTGTATAGGGAATAACCTCCTGAGGTTATACCTTATGGTCACGTCGTTTGGTTAGTGTTATGATAAGTCAATTTTTATATGCCTAAAAATGACCAAAATGCCCTTTTTGCGCATAAATCTATTTTAAGTATATGTAACCAACTTTTTGATATATAAACTGATATTGCAACTATATTAAACTTTTTTTGGCATATAAGACTTATCATAGGACTAGTTTGACCATCCAAAAGCGTATTTACGCAATTGACACGTTAAAGTAGCATAAACTACCTTAACGGGTCATAACGGGTCAAAAGCACTTAGGTTTCATTCCAAATCAGAATGTTAAGTTTAGTAAACCATTTCATATTAGTTCCAACACTCATTTGGTTTATAAAACCTCATTCTATCCGATTCCTCGATTTATGTCCCGTTACACTAACATAGTATCCGATACACTAGGAACTACTTCAGCACTTGAACTCTTGATCCTTTGAGCTTTGTTATATCTTTTGAACAAGACCTATATGCAACCATAAGTGAGTACCTAGCTCCCCTCTTTTACGTTTTTCAAATGTTTTGGGTGATTCATATGTGTAACCGATTTATTTTCAAATGTATGGCATATATGTGTTTAATAAGTGCTTTTTGTGTATTATTCCGATTATGCAAACATGACGATTGAGAACACGAACCAAATCCTTAAAAGATCTATCTATCTTCATAGTTAGATTCTTGTAGGATATTTGAAGTACAATCTTAGATCTTTCTATCTTCATAGTGAGATTTTTTAAGAAGTGCTTTACACGACGATGGTTATTTGTTTATGTGGAGAGATTGTTGGTGATTTAGATAACGAAACTAGAGTAATACAATAAGAACATGGTGGCTACGACGCTGGTACTTCCTATACATAAGTGTGCTTATTGTATTACCCTTCATAGCGTTATCCCGAATCACCATTAGGATTTAGCATGTTATGATTCAATAATTCAATGTGACCAAAACCACAGTATAGTTTGATATACTACCAAATCACAAACCAAAGTATATTTTGATATTCTACCAAAGCATAGTTTGATATGCTACAAATGTGATATTGTTTACCAAAGCATAGTTTGATATACTATCAATATGATATTGTTTACCAAAGTATAGTTTGATATACTACCAAATCTAAAACCAAAGTATATTTTGATATTCTACCAAAGCATAGTTTGATATACTACAAATGTGATATTGTTTACCAAAGCATAGTTTGATAGACTATCAATATGATATTGTTTACCAAAGTATAGTTTGATATACTACCAAATCACATTTGCCCCTATCTATTATAATATCTATTTATCTTCATAGATCGATTCTTGTAGGATGTTTAAAGTGCTAATTTGAAATCCTTGACTGGATTTAATTGTGTACTTTAATGCGTATATGACAAGACGATGTGACAAAACCGGATCCTTGTAGCATCTATCTATCTTCATAGTTAGATACTCGTGGGATGTTTAAAGTACAATTGAAGTCCTTGATTGGATTCTTTGTGTACTTTAATGCGTGTTTACAAGTTTATGATTATGTGTTTATGTGGTTAGTAGTGATTTAGATAACGAAACGAGTGTAATACCATAAGAACATGGTGGATACGTCGCTGGTACTTCCTATATATAAGTGTTCTAATTGTATTACTCTTGTAGCGTTATCAAATTACTTTAGGATTTATGTGTTAGTAGATTCAATGTACGATTATCCAAATCCTTGTAGAATCTTCCATATTTTCATATGTTAGAAGGATACCTAAAGTATTATTATAAATCATTGACTTGATTTCTAATAATACTCACTCGAGTTATGACCGATTTCATTATTGTTATTGTTGATCCTTGATTGGATTTCTAATAACATACTCACAAGTTTTATGACCGATTTCAATGTTATTACAAAGATCAAAGTACAATTTTCAATGGCATAAAAATTACCAAGTAATAATCATATTGCCATATACAAAACTCTTTGTCACAAGTTTTCACAATCAAACTAATGTATTGCAATACTAAACCTTTTTGCCATTCCTTGGCTTCAAAGATTCCATTTTCAAATAACAACTCTCGTAGTTGTTAAAGTATTGCAATACCAAACTTTTTTCCATTTATTTGGCTAACAAAACCTATGTACTCGCCAACTTTTATGCTGACTCTCATTTTCACATATGTTTCAGGATTTCGATTATTCAAGCAAGCAACGCATATGATTTCATCCTGGCCTTAGACTTCTTTAATCAAAAGACAAATACATGTATTCTTTGTTTGTAAAACAATGTTAACAGTAATGAAACAATTTAGTACCAGTTGTTATGAGCAATTTGTAACGTGAGCTCCCCTCTTTTACGTTTTTCAAATGTTTTGGGATGATTCATATGTGTAACCGATTTATTTTCAAATGTATGGCATATATGTGTTTAATAAGTGCTTTTTGTGTATTATTCCGATTATGCAAACATGACGATTGAGAACACGAACCAAATCCTTAAAAGATCTATCTATCTTCATAGTTAGATTCTAGTAGGATATTTGAAGTACAATCTTAGATCTTTCTATCTTCATAGTGAGATTTTTTAAGAAATGCTTTACACGACGATGGTTATTTGTTTATGTGTAGAGATAGTTGGTGATTTAGATAACGAAACTAGAGTAATACAACAAGAACATGGTGGCTACATTGCTGGTACTTCCTATATATAAGTGTGCTTATTGTATTACCCTTCGTAGCGTTATCCCGAATCACCATTAAGATTTAGCATGTTATGATTCAATGTGACCAAAACCAAAGTATAGTTTGATATACTACCAAATCACAAACCAAAGTATATTTTGATATTCTACCAAAGCATAGTTTGATATGCTACAAATGTGATATTGTTTACCAAAGCATAGTTTGATATACTATCAATATGATATTGTTTACCAAAGTATAGTTTGATATACTACCAAATCACAAACCAAAGTATATTTTGATATTCTACCAAAGCATAGTTTGATATGCTACAAATGTGATATTGTTAACCAAAGCATACTTTGATATACTATCAATATGATATTGTTTACTAAAGTATAGTTTGATATACTACCAAATCACATTTGCCCCAATCTATTATAGTTTCTATTTATCTTCATAGATTGATTCTTGTAGGATGTTTAAAGTGCTAATTTGAAATCCTTGACTGGATTTAATTGTGTACTTTAATGCGTATATGACAAGACGATGTGACAAAACCGGATCCTTGTAGCATCTATCTATCTTCATAGTTAGATACTCGTGGGATGTTTAAAGTACAAATGAAGTCCTTGATTGGATTCTTTGTGTACTTTAATGCGTGTTTACAAGTTGATGATTATGTGTTTATGTGGTTAGTAGTGATTTAGATAACGAAACGAGTGTAATACCATAAGAACATGGTGGATACATCGCTGGTACTTCCTATATATAAGTGTTCTTCTTGTATTACTCTTGTAGCGTTATCCAAATTACTTTAGGATTTATGTGTTAGTTATTTCAATGTACGATTATCCAAATCCTTGTAGAATCTTCCATATTTTCATATGTTAGAAGGATACCTAAAGTATTATTATAAATCATTGACTTGATTTCTAATAATACTCACTCGAGTTATGACCGATTTCAATATTGTTATTGTTGATCCTTGATTGGATTTCTAATAACATACTCACAAGTTTTATGACCGATTTCAATGTTATTCCAAAGATCAAAGTACAATTTTCAGTGGCATAAAAATTACCTAGTAATAATCATATTGTCGTATACAAAACTCTTTGTCACAAGTTTTCACAATCAAACTAATGTATTGCAATACTAAACCTTTTTGCCATTCCTTGGCTTCAAAGATTCCATTTTCAAATAACAACTCTCGTAGTTGTTAAAGTATTGCAATACCAAACTTTTTTCCATTTATTTGGCTAAGAAAACCTATGTACTCGCCAACTTTTATGCTGACTCTCAATTTCACATATGTTTCAGGATTTCGATTATTCAAGCAAGCAACGCATATGATTGCATCCGGGCCTTAGACTTCTTTAATCAAAAGACAAATACATGTATTCTTTGTTTGTAAGACAATGTTAACAGTAATGAAACAATTTAGTACCAGTTGTTATGAGCAATTTGTAACGTGAGCTCCCCTCTTTTACGTTTTTCAAATGTTTTGGGGTGATTCATATGTGTAACCGATTTATTTTCAAATGTATGGCATATATGTGTTTAATAAGTGCTTTTTGTGTATTATTCCGATTATGCAAACATGACGATTGAGAACACGAACCAAATCCTTAAAAGATCTATCTATCTTCATAGTTAGATTCTCGTAGGATATTTGAAGTACAATCTTAGATCTTTCTATCTTCATAGTGAGATTTTTTAAGAAGTGCTTTACATGACGATGGTTATTTGTTTATGTGTAGAGATTGTTGGTGATTTAGATAACGAAACTAGAGTAATACAATAAGAACATAGTGGCTACGATGCTGGTACTTCCTATATATAAGTGTGCTTATTGTATTACCCTTCGTAGCGTTATCCCGAATCACCGTTAGGATTTAGCATGTTATGATTCAATGATTCAATGTGACCAAAACCAAAGTATAGTTTGATATACTACCAAATCACAAACCAAAGTATATTTTGATATTCTACCAAAGCATAGTTTGATATGCTACAAATGTGATATTGTTTACCAAAGCATAGTTTGATATACTATCAATATGATATTGTTTACCAAATTATAGTTTGATATACTACCAAATCACAAACCAAAGTATATTTTGATATTCTACCAAAGCATAGTTTGATATGCTACCAATGTGATATTGTTTACCAAAGCATAGTTTGATATACTATCAATATGATATTGTTTACCAAAGTATAGTTTGATATACTACCAAATCACATTTGCCCCAATCTATTATAGTTTCTATTTATCTTCATAGATTGATTCTTGTAGAATGTTTAAAGTGCTAATTTGAAATCCTTGACTGGATTTAATTGTGTACTTTAATGCGTATATGACAAGACGATGTGACAAAACCGGATCCTTGTAGCATCTATCTATCTTCATAGTTAGATACTCGTGGGATGTTTAAAGTACAAATGAAGTCCTTGATTGGATTCTTTGTGTACTTTAATGCGTGTTTACAAGTTGATGATTATGTGTTTATGTGGTTAGTAGTGATTTAGATAACGAAACGTGTGTAATACCATAAGAACATGGTGGATACGTCGCTGGTACTTCCTATATATAAGTGTTCTTCTTGTATTACTCTTGTAGCGTTATCCAAATTACTTTAGGATTTATGTGTTAGTTCTTTCAATTTACGATTATCCAAATCGTTGTAGAATCTTCCATATTTTCATATGTTAGAAGGATACCTAAAGTATTATTATAAATAATTGACTTGATTTCTAATAATACTCACTCGAGTTATGACCGATTTCAATATTGTTATTGTTGATCCTTGATTGGATTTCTAATAACATACTCACAAGTTTTATGACTGATTTCAATGTTATTACAAAGATCAAAGTACAATTTTCAATGGCATAAAAATTACCTAGTAATAATCATATTGGCATATACAAAACTCTTTGTCACAAGTTTTCAATATCAAACTAATGTATTGCAATACTAAACCTTTTTGCCATTCCTTGGATTCAAAGATTCCATTTTCAAATAACAACTCTCGTAGTTGTTAAAGTATTGCAATACCAAACTTTTTGCCATTTATTTGGCTAACAAAACCTATGTACTCGCCAACTTTTATGCTGACTCTCATTTTCACATATGTTTCAGGATTTCTATTATTCAAGCAAGCAACACATATGATTGCATCCGGGCGTTAGACTTCTTTAATCAAAAGACAAATACATGTATTCTTTGTTTGTAAAACAATGTTAACAGTAATGAAACAATTTAGTACCAGTTGTTATGAGCAATTTGTAACGTGAGCTCCCCTCTTTTACGTTTTTCAAATGTTTTGGGGTGATTCATATGTGTAACCGATTTATTTTCAAATGTATGGCATATATGTGTTTAATAAATGCTTTTTGTGTATTATTCCGATTATGCAAACATGATGATTGAGAACACGAACCAAATCCTTAAAAGATCTATCTATCTTCATAGTTAGATTCTTGTAGGATGAAGTACAATCTTAGATCTTTTTATCTTCATAGTGAGATTTTTTAAGAAGTGCTTTACACGACGATGGTTATTTGTTTATGTGTAGAGATTGTTGGTGATTTAGATAACGAAACTAGAGTAATACAATAAGAACATGGTTGGTACGACGTTGGTACTTCCTATATATAAGTGTGCTTATTGTATTACCCTTCGTAGCGTTATCCCGAATCACCATTAGGATTTAGCATGTTATGATTCAATGATTCAATGTGACCAAAACCAAAGTATAGTTTGATATACTACCAAATCACAAACCAAAGTATATTTTGATATTCTACCAAAGCATAGTTTGATATGCTACAAATGTGATATTGTTTACCAAAGCATAGTTTGATATACTATCAATATGATATTGTTTACTAAAGTATAGTTTGATATACTACCAAATCACAGTTGCCCCTATCTATTATAGTATCTATTTATCTTCATAGATTGATTCTTGTAGGATGTTTAAAGTGCTAATTTGAAATCCCTGACTGGATTTAATTGTGTACTTTAATGCGTATATTACAAAACGATGTGACAAAACCGGATCCTTGTAGAATCTATCTATCTTCATAGTTAGATACTCGTGGGATGTTTAAAGTACAATTGAAGTCCTTGATTGGATTCTTTGTGTACTTTAATGCGTGTTTACAAGTTGATGATTATGTGTTTATGTGGTTAGTAGTGATTTAGATAACGAAATGAGTGTAATACCATAAGAACATGGTGGATACGTCGCTGGTACTTCCTATATATAAGTGTTCTTCTTGTATTACTCTTGTAGCGTTATCCAAATTACTTTAGGATTTATGTGTTAGTTGATTCAATGTACGATTATCCAAATCCTTGTAGAATTTTCCATATTTTCATATGTTAGATTCTTAGAAGGATACATAAAGTATTATTTTAAATCATTGACTTGATTTCTAATAATACTCACTCGACTTATGACCGATTTCAATATTGTTATTGTTGATCCTTGATTGGATTTCTAATAACATACTCACAAGTTTTATGACCGATTTCAATGTTATTACAAAGTTCAAAGTACAATTTTCAATGGGATAAAAATTACCTAGTAATAATCATATTGCCATATACAAAACTATTTGTCACAAGTTTTCACAATCAAACTAATGTATTGCAATACTAAACCTTTTTGCCATTCCTTGGCTTCAAAGATTCCATTTTCAAATAACAAATCTCGTAGTTGTTAAAGTATTGCAATACCAAACTTTTTGCCATTTATTTGGCTAACAAAACCTATGTACTCGCCAACTTTTATGCTGACTCTCATTTTCACATATGTTTCAGGATTTCGATTATTCAAGCAAGCAACGCATAGGATTGCATCCGGGCCTTAGACTTCTTTAATCAAAAGACAAATACATGTATTTTTTGGTTGTAAAATAATGTTAACAGTAATGAAACAATTTAGTACCAGTTGTTATGAGCAATTTGTAACGTGAGTCCCCGATATTTCCAACGCGTGTTACGCGATTGGGGTGTTACAGTTTGTGCGACCAAAACAACATGTATGGAAAGAAGCGGGGCCAAGGATTGAGTGTGCGATCAGGCTCCTTAACATATTAAACCACAGACTTTTCCAAATCAAAATAAATAAGACAAAAATTGATTTTTAATGTTCAATCAATCAAAACCCCGGTCCTTTAAATGCTTGCCTATAAATCTTATCAATTTCTTAAAACAATCAGCAAACATCGTCTCCTAGATCAACAAATCAGAAATCATCTTCCTTTATCACCCATATTCAAAACATGAAAACCTCCTAGTCGAAATCATCATCCTCGGTTTCTTAAAACATATAACAAACATCACACCTTATTTCTAAACATTCAAAACATGCATAACCAGGTTGTACCCATAGCATGTGCAGTTGTATATTTAAAGAAAAACCCAGCATCACACTTTTAAACTAACAGAGATTTAAAATCATCATGACCATTACTTACAAGAAATTAGTAGACATTAAAATCATCATCACTTTAGAACCATAAAACCGAAATCATCGGAAATCATTTTCATCATTTAAACTGGGTATCAAGAATCATCACCACTTTTACCATTCAAAACAGTGAACCAGAGGTCAGTCATTCTTCTAAGAACCATGATTTCTTATTTCTTATTCAAACAGGAAACCAGTCATTCTTCAAACAATCATGTGTAGAAACAGATTTTGACAAAGAGTAATGTTACACATTCAACAGTTAACAGGTTTAAACATCGAACATTCATGAACTTCATCATAACACTTAGAATTAAAATGAATACATTCTAACCTGGATCTTGAAAATGTAATAGGGTGTATGCTGATGTAAAAGTGAAACAGAGTTTCGGTGGAGGACGTGTGAGCCGCCGTCGGTGTGCTCGGAGTGAGCTGCCGACGATTTGATTGGGGTAGGATACCGTCGCCAAACAATCGAAGCGAATTAGTGACGCCGGATGTTTAATCGGAGTGAAATATTCCAGTGTGGTTGCAGGTTTTACTTTTGGGAGAGAAGGTTACTGACAGATAGTGGATAAGAGAATGTTCTTGGGATTTGAAATGGATGGCAGCCAATAAAATTCACCTACATGTCGGCTGAGGGTTTATATATCACCTCTAAAAATGGTCGCACACTTGAACAGTCTCCCTTTAACAATTGTGCGATGCATATTAGGGTAATTGAGTGTGTGTCTTGGGCTTCTACTGGGCCGATCAACAAGGGTGTGCAACCCTTATTACCACCGAGCATGCGGCCCAAAATAGAAGGAAATGGAGTGTGCATGTTATTAGTTTATTTACCACAATTAATAAAAACTATATTAATTACCATAACACACACATAATCACAAAAAAAGCACAATTGCATGGTAATTATAACACATATATCATTTAATAATTTCACATTAACGGTAACGTACAATATAGTTGTGCTGGGAAAACCCGAAGTGTCACACGTTATTATGTGGGTGATGGACCCTTCTTGGTTAATTTGCAGGTGACAAGTGTAACGCCTTGCTTTTTTTTTGGAACTTTCCTTATTTGTAAAGTTTGTCTTGTACTTCTATTTTTGGAAACTTGTATCTCTTGTAATCATATTTCGTTTCAAACCATTATAATCTGAGGCTTTGATCGTAATAAAATTGATCATGTAGGTCCACCCGGAGGATCGAGTAACCTCTATTCCTGTTTTCCGACAAACCCGAAAGTGCGGAATCCAAACGGGTAAGTTAAACCAAGTTACGAACACGAAAGACACAAAGATTCAACGATTAACACTCCATTGTATTAATGCGTATGAAATGGTTACAAATCAATGTTTACAAGATGCTCTCATAAACTCTCAGTGTGTGTGTGTGTGTTTACAGTGTGTTCGCTCTCTAAGTCTATGCAGACTCCTCTGGTGTTCTGTCTGTCGTGAGTGTTTATATAGTCACAGACACGACGAAACATAAACAGGATACGACGAAACTGTAGCAAGTCGACGAAACCTGTTGTTGTCGACGAAACACATGTCGAGTCTTCAAAGTCGACGAAACTCCATAAGGTTTCGTCGACATGCATTTGCAATTTATGAGGATTTGGCCCAACCAGAAAGTTTCGGCCCAAATGTAAAGGTTTCGGCCCCTAGAAGTTGTGTTTCGGCCCAAGTGAATTGTTTATGCACAATTAAGTCACCCGAAACATGTAAAGGTCACTAGAAACATGTATTTCCTTCTACATGACATCATCATGATGATGTCATGATGATGTGTCAGCGGGAATTGGTCCGCGGCTCTCCGTGCTTCGCGTGTCGAACTCTGGGGCGCACGACGGAGGAATGTTGTGACGTCGGGCTTGAGCCGAACCTAACCGGGTCGAACCGAACCGAGTCGAACTGAACCGAGTCGCGTCCACATAATATGTGTCAACAAACTCCCCCTTGGACGCTACTCGTGATGGTTCGTCTTCCATGTCTTTCATGTCGGAGGATCTTCAAAGACTTCTCGTGTTGTAAGTAGAAAGTGTATTAACAAACTCCCGCTTTTATCTAGGAAGTGTATCAATAAACTCCCCCTTTGATTATGCTCGTGAATCTTTTGATCTTCAATACTTGAGATCCTTGTGGTGTTGGTGATTGATCAGCGGCAACTCGATCATCTTTATCATTTGAGTGCCTTCACGTCGTGTCTTCATTCCAAAGCTTGTCATCGAACATGTTCTCTTCGCCTTTAGCATCTGCACATGCAAGAAATCTAAACGCGTAATGATAACAACTGCTTGGAATATAGTTAACATTAAACAGATGACACATATGAGATCAATTCTCATTCAACTACCGTCCGACAGTTAGTTTGAAAAGTTAACAGATTTTTCAATTTTGATTATTAACTTTCAAAAACTTGCAAACTCTGACCGTTTATGAAGATTCAGTCGTTTTGGTTTTCAATCAGATTTCCGGTAACGAAGACTTGAGTTCCAACAACGGTTAATCAAAACTAAAGCAGAAATAAAATCTTTTTGGCATTTAGAAAGTTTATATTAAAACACACCTAAAATCATTTTGGTATTTTGAATATTTCAAATGTAAAGACTGAAAGCAGTAAATAAATATATACAAAGATGCAGAAACTGAAAGCATTAAATAAATATTTAAACACATTCTTTTTGCGAGTTTCGAGGGTAAGAGAATCATATCAGTGTACGGCCACGCCAAAACGCTCTTGTTGTTCAATTAGTTAATATTTAGATAAGCCTCCTATAACGATTATCGGTATTGTTGTCCACATAAGCTCAGCTTATCAGATGTAATCATGGCGAGGGGATACGTTAAGGTATGATTTATACTTACCGACCGGTGTTCATCCACATCACGACACATTCCCGTATCAAGGTATGCACGAGGATTTCATCTTACTGGTGAGTGATACTTAATTTCGATTAGCCTTTTATCAAAGCAATCACGTATGAAGTGATACTTAATTTCGATGTGTTTGGTCTTTGAATGCTGCACAGGATTTCTAGTGATAGATAAAGCTGCAGAATTATCGACTAAAATAGGAGTAGTTAGGAATTCAAAACCGTAATCGCGCATTTGCTGTTGTATCCACAGGACTTGGGAGCAACAACTTGAGGCAGCAATGTATTCAGCTTCACAAGTTGATGTAGCGACACAAGTCTGCTTCTTGCACTGCCATGTTACGAGGCGATTTCCTAAAAACTGGCATCCAGCCGTTGTGGATTTGCCGTCGATTTTGCATCCGCCAAAATCAGAATCACTGAAAGCGACTAAATCAAAGTTATCATCCTTAGGGTACCGTAGACCGGTGTCTGGGCAACCCTTCAAATAACGAAAAATCCTTTTTACAGCTGCAAGATGTGAGGCCTTCGGGTTAACTTGATATTTAGCTAGCAGGCATGTTGGATACATTATATCTGGTCTTGATGTTGTGAGGTACATAAGAGATCCAATCATCGCGCGGTAGTATGAAGAGCTAACAACTTCACCCTTCAAGTCTGGATTGATTCCGTGATTTTGCTGTAGTGGGGTACTAATGGGCGATGTGTCGGACATCTGGAATCGGCTCAAGATGTCTTGGACATACTTAGTCTGATGGATGAAAATCCCAGACTTCGTTTGTTGCACTTGCAAGCCCAAAAAGAAAGTCATCTCCCCCATAGCGCTCATCTCGAATTTATCCTGCATTACACGCTTGAAATCCCTACACATAACATTGTTAGTAGATCCAAATATAATATCATCCACATATACCTGTACCAGTAGAAGATCTCCATCTTGTTCTTTTATGAAGAGAGTGCAATCGATAAGACCTCTGCGAAATCCATTCCCCAGCAGATAATTAGATAAGGTTGCGTACCAAGCTCGTGGTGCTTGATGTAGACCATAGAGAGCTTTGTTTAGCAACCAAACCCGATCGGGATGGATAGGATCTTCAAAACCTGGAGGCTGTTTGACATACACCTCTTCTTCCACTAGACCATGTAAGAATGCACTTTTGACGTCCATCTGGTAAACCTTGAATCCTTTGAATGAGGCATAAGCCAGAAAGATCCGAATTGCTTCCAGGCGTGCAACAGGTGCATACACTTCGTTGTAGTCTATACCTTCAATCTGACGAAAACCTTGAACGGCCAATCTTGCTTTGTTCCGAATAACGATTCCACGGTCGTCCTTTTTGCATTTATACACCCAACGGGTACCAATCTTCTTGTAATCAGCAGGTTTCTCTAGGAGCTTCCAGACACCAAGTTTCTGGAATTGTTGCAGTTCTTCCTGCATAGCTTCAACCCAAGAGTTATATTTCAAAGCGTCTTTCCAAGTTCTTGGCTCTGCTTCCTGTGAGACATAACACGCGAAAGACCAATCGTTTTGTTGACCAGATTCTTGAATCGCCGCATACAAGAATGCGTTGTTGTTGTTTCGCAACATGTTTCTTGTTTGAATGCCCCTCCGTACATTACCGATGATGTTTTGTTGAGGATGGGTATTGTGAATCCTTGTTTCTGGATTATCTGGAACCGGAATGTTTGTACCCAGATTGTTGAGATTGAGATCAACAACTAATTCAATACCCGGAACTGACGAAGAGGAAGATGCAGTAGCTTCAGCTGTTATAGGGGCGTCCACTGGAGGTGTAGCCTCTGAAGTACCATGTACTGCTGATGTTGGAGCTTCTTGATCTGCATCTAGAAATTCATCATCATCTGAAGATTCGTTCAGTTCGGTTGCATCATGAAAATCCTCATTGTCGAGAGCATTATTGTTCACTGAAGATGGTTCTTGATTGACAACAATTGGACGAACCAACGGTGAATCTGTTGCATTGTCACTCTCGAAAAACATCCTTGCCACAGCAGTTTCTTCAACTGCTTCAACATTGATCGAATTGAAAAAGTCATCGTACTCAAACATCCATGGTTGACCTGGATTTTTGACTGGCAAAGTGTGTCTTTGTACTCTGACTTCAGACCATTCCTCAACCCTTTTAGTCTCTAGATTCCAGACTCTTAAGTTCGGGGTGGCATAACCAAGAAAGTGACCTTCAATAGCTTTTGCCCCAAACTTTCGATTAGGATCGATCATTGTGCAAGGAGCTCCAAACGGTTCAAGATATGACAAATCTGGTTTCCGTTTGTGAAGAAGCTCAAAGCAGGTCTTGTTGTGCCTTTTGACTGTAAGGACTCGGTTCATCGTGTAACATGCGGAGGCCACAGCTTCACTCTAGAATGGAATGGGCAACTGCGACTCTACCAACATCGTCCTAGCAGTCTCGATCAATGTACGGTTTTTACGTTCAGCGACGCCGTTCTGTTGAGGAGTATAAGCCGCACTAAATTCGTGAAGAATACCTTTTGAAGTGCAAAACTCCGCCATGGCATGATTTTTAAATTCAGTACCATTGTCGCTGCGTATCCGTCTAACCTTCAACTTATACAAATTCTCAATCTGAATGATCAAGTTTTTGATAATACCGAAAGTTTCACTCTTGTGAGCCATAAACGCCACCCAAGAAAATCTTGAATAATCATCAGTTATTATGAGGCAGTATTGATCATTCCTGATTCTTTTGTGCTTGACATGACCAAATAAATCCATGTGCAAACGTTCAAGAGGAACTGCCACCGTGTTGATCTTCTTTGTCGGATGTCGCTTCTTGGTTTGCTTTTCTTTTTGGCATGAAACACAGACGTCTTGAAGATGGAAATTTTTAAGAAGAACACCATTCACTAATTCATTCGACACCAAATGATTCATTTTCCGTAAGTGAATGTGACCCATATGTCTGTGCCAAGAGATTGAGTCTTTTTCAGTGGCTTTGGTAATAAAACAAGTTGCTTGTGCAGTCGTTGTAATAGCTTGGCTCATATCAAGGACATATAAATCGTTTATCCTTGGAGCTGATAAGAGAATCCATTCTTTTGGAATCTTGAAGTCGGGTTTCAGCACATTACATCCATTTGCGTCAAAGTGTACTGAAAACTGTTTATCACAAATTTGTGAAACGCTGAGAAGATTGTGATCAAGTTGTTGTACAAAGTTGATCTTGTCAAAACTTACAACCCCGTTGGATACCATTCCTTCTCCATTTATATATCCGCCTTTATCTCCAGCAAAAGCAACATAACCTCCTCTAATAGATTTAACGTCGTAGAGAAGCTTCATGTTACCAGTCATGTGCCTGGATGCCCCACTATCAACAATCCAATGACTGCTGAAAGTTCCTCCTGGAACACCTTGCACATGTACTCACATGATTAGTTGGAGATGGGGACCCAAGCCTTTGTGGTCTTGGGTCTTTCATTTTCATCAACGTAAGTTACTTGAACTTCTCGATGTTGTGGAAATTGTGATGTTCCCCCTGATTCAGTAACCATTTTTGGTTTCCAAGTCTGTTTTGTTTTACCAGTGTTATTCTTTAAAATCTTAACTTCATGATTGTCTGAAGTTTTTGAATTGTCTGGTTTGACAGAAACAAATGTTTTGTTAACCACGTCGGTTTTAATCGCTTTTTTCAATTTTCTTGACCTGTTGGCGTTTCTGTTTCTTTTCCCTTTCTTTTACAAGACGGGGATCTGGTTTTGATGAAACAGGTCGCTTGCGGTCAATTTGGTCACGGGGATCATCAACTTTGGCTTTTTGTTTATGAAGATATGGATAATTGCGAATAATATGTCCAAATGTGCCACATGAAAAACGTGATCTTCGTTCTACAAACCCCGAAGCATCATGTGATTGTCTTGATGATGATGAACTTTGTGATCCCGAGGTACTTGGTTTTGAACTGTTTTGTTCATTTCTTTTCAAAATTTTCGCTTGATTAACAAAATTTAGGTTAGATTTGTTCTCAAATGTTTCAATTTTATCCATTCCTTTTGATTTCACAAAGTTCACCTTCTTTTCCTTTTTCTGAGTCTGTTTCTTTTGACCTTGAGTCGGTGATTTACCTTTTGGTTTGGTGCGATTTTGCTGAACTCTCTTAGTTGGTAATCTTTGATTGCCATTTTGTTTGCGAATCTCAGCTCTTGAAATCGGAGGACACTGTGTTACCACAACATGTGATCCTGTCTTTCCCAAGAACTTACTTGTTGAATCTTCAAAAATTTTACTAATTAAAGATTGTTTAACATTCTTAATAGGAAAATCTTTGTCAGAATAAATTTTATCATCACCAACAAGAGTGTACAGCAAATTCACACTCTCAGACTCTTGTGAGGAAGTAGACGTGGACTCGGTCAGAACAGTCGTAGCAGGTTTTGCGGGAGGATCACATAGAATATGATTCTCGAGAGGTATGTCCTCTTGTTTAATTACCGCATCTGACTGTGCTGAGTTAGTATCATTAGATTCATCATCTGAAGAATCAGCATCCTCAACAATAACTGGAGGATCCTGATTCTGTTCAGCAGAAGACACACTTGTATCTGCTGATACATCCGAATCTGATGATACTTCCGATTTGTATCCAAGTCCCGTCGCAAACTCCTCAAAGTTTAAAGGAACCGATGGCGCAAAATGAGTTCTATATTCTTCATCAGGCATTGCGTCATAATTGTGTTTAACCGGTGGTGGACATTTCTTATAGCTAATGCATGTGACATCAGATTTCTTTTTCTGAACATCAATGATGTGATCCAGCACATAGCTAGAGCTCAAATAACTATTTAGCTTAAGATTGATCGCCTCACTTTCAGTTTTTACACAAGCCATCTCTTTTTGCATTATCTCAAGCCTATTGATGTAACAGTTAATGGTTGTTTGTTTTCTTGAAACCATTTTCGTTAGCTCGGATTTGTTTTCTCTTAAATTTTCAATCATTGTTTTATACTCGTTTTCGTGGTTTGTATAAAACATGTTGGCTTCTGTGCATTTAGCAAGATCCACGATCAACTTTTGGTTGTGGATAAATGTCACATCATACTTGGTTTGCAAAGCCTCATGTTTGCTTTGCAAATCAGACATCTTAGCATTTAAAGAAACATGTTTGTTTTGCAAGTCAGACAATTCAGCATTTGAAGCATCATGTTTGCTTTGGAACTCAGATATATTAGCATCTAAATCAGCACATTTATCACTTAAGCTAGCACAATTATCACAAATAACGATAGTTGGTTCATCTACACATACCTGGCTTGATGAACTGCCGCCATTAGCCATAAAGGCTGAATGAAGAGAAGAAGAAGAATAAGCAGCTTGATCCACCAGAATAGATCTTCTATCATTCCTTGCTGCAGCTTCTCCTAACAATTCATCAATATCTGCATCGATTCTCCCACTAGATACATCATCAGAATAATCTTCGCCTGAGGTTGAGATTTCCTCATCTGAACTCCTTGAATCACCAGAACTCTCTTCATCTGAAGATTCACCACCACTGGCGGAAGATTCTCCACCACTGGCGTGTTTCAAATCTTTAGCAGTTTCAGCAAAACAAGCTGCTCCTCCCTGATCACCAATGCCTAATTGCATTGACCAGTCGCAACCTTCATCTATTTGCACCACAAGAGCTTGATTGGTGTTCGATGGTCCTGTTTGATTGTTTGCAGGGACCAAGGTGCGATCGTCATTTCTGGCTTGATTCTGATTTGCCTGGTTGCCTTGACCTCTGAAAGGATTCTGGTTCCCATGCTGAGCTGGCTTTGTGCATTCACGCTTGAAATGGCCACGTTCACCACAGTTAAAGCACTGAATAGACTGCTTATCAAACCCATACTTGGTGTCTTTCTTGCTTTCCAAGCTGGTTCTACCCGTCCGTTCCATGAAGTCTTTAGCCCGCCTAATAGCACCAGCGAAAGCCAATTTGATGTCCATCATATCCATCTCCTCTTTATCTATCTGCTGGTAATCTTCTTGAGTCAGATTGATGTTCCCGATCTGACCTGCTATCAACCCACAATATGTGCTCACCAATGTGTTCAATATCTCCATGTGATCCTTAGCTACTTCAATGCTAACTTTGGAGAAACTTGATGTGTCCAGTCGTACTGTATTAGAGGGCTGACCAGCTGATGACGTGCTACCATAACAGGCTTGCAGTTGCACAAGTAGTGAATTGCCGTACAAATCTGTGGTTGGTGCAACAACCGTTGGTCTTGAGGAAAGTGGAAGTGGATTTCCATACAGATCTGTTGGTCCGGTAGATCTAACAGGTAATGGATTTCCGAACATATCAGTTGCTACGAGAGATCGTTGGCTTGGCTGTTGGCTTGGCTGTTGTGGAGCTGGTTGTAGTAGATTTCCATACAAGTCTGTGGTTGGAGCTGGCTTAACAGGAACTTGTATCTGATTGCCATACAAATATGTGCTTATGACAAACGTCGTTTGAAGTTGAGCATGTTGAGCAGGTCTTGCAGAAGTGCTAGAAGTTCCATAACACATATCAGGATTTTGCTGTACTGGAACCTTTTTCGCCTTTAGAGTTTCTTCCTGATCTTTATTCTCCAACATCTGAACGAAATCATGAATTGATGTTGTAGCTAATGTGCCATTGTACATCAAAATTTCCAAGAAACCCTTCCATTGAAATGGCAGCGCATCGGCCAACTTTGTGACAACCTCTACAGGAGTTGTTACTACCCCATAATGATTCAACTCAGTCAACAAGTGATAAAATCGACTAGTCAAATCACTTAAAGGTTCTCTTTCCATACAAGTGAAACCATCAAACTCTTTCTTGAGTAAGTCATGTCGTAACTTGCGTGACGCTTCGTTTCCTTCTCCTCTCGTTTTCAATGCGTCCCATAACCGCTTTGTTGTTTTGAAACTTACAAACAGATGATAGATTTCTTTGTTTAACGCTTGAGTTAGAATAGCAAAAGCCTTCTTTTCTAAATCATAAATCTTCTTCTCATCTGGAGAAAGATCTGCAAAAGACGCGGCTGTTGAAGCGGCAACATCAAGTGCTTGATCGAAGTCTGTAATGAATCGTAACCACAACTCCGTGTTTTGCCCAAGAATATACGTATGAAATCTGTCTTCCCATCCCAGATATTCATTCATGTTCATTAGCTTCGGTGGACGATTATTGCTTCCGGTTTCATTTTCGCTTAAAAGTATACTTTGAATACTTTGATTTTGATTTGAAACAAACGCCCATTGAGTTGACGAAATTTGAGGTGACGACAATTGTGCAGGAGGTTCTGCCCATGAAGGAGATAATCCCGTGCTTCTATACTTATTTTCCGTATTAGACGGAGTACCCCACCAATCCGGATTCATTTCAAATATTTAATGACGAATACCTGATTGAATCACTCAAATCAAATAGTTAAATATGATTTGCAAAGCTTCTGTTAAAAAAAATTACAAGTTTTGACGAAACTATATTACTCGACGAAACCAAATATTCGACGAAACTTTTAATTGCGACGAAACCTGTATGTGGTGAAACTTAATGTGACGAAACCTTTTGATAAATGACAAGAATTTGATCAACGACGAAACTTTGATTGTTCCTTTGGCGAAACCTCCTGATCGACGAAAGTAGGGTATTTGGCGAATCTTCTTTGTGACAAATATTAGTGTATGACGAAACTTAGGGTGAGTTTCCTTGACTAAGAGCACTCACATTCAATCCATCAAATAATGAGAGGAGAGGTTTTTATATTATAAAGGGTATAAAAAGTGGTTGTGAGTGGAGGAGAGAGAAAATGTTACTGTTCATCTGTATATTTGGGGGGACACTGTTCATCCAGTATAATTTTTTTAATATATATTGAAAGTGGTTGTGAGTGAAGGAGAGAGAAAAATGTAATGATAATATTATTTAATTGAAAGGAGAGAGAAAAAGTATTTGTTTTTAGTGGAAATATATTGATATAGGAGTTGTTTTTTAGTGGAATGTATGTATAATTTGATGGATTGAATGTGAATGCTCTAAAGTGTCAACTAACTTCTAAGATATTTTCAAAATATTTTATACTTTTAAAAACTTATCCTGACACCAACCTTTCTTTTGTCAAACCCACCTTACTTTAGAACTCCTTTTTCAACTTTCATCATATCAAAGGACAAGCTTTTCAAACAATTATACATATGAATTTGAAGGCTTGATGAACAGTAACAAAATGTTGAATTTTTTTTATTATTATCGAAGGAAGCAAATAGATGTCAGTTGGGGAAAGTGGGGTATCCCCACTCACACACAAAGTATATTTGGGCTCTGCTCAAGTAATATTAGACTGTGGGGTATGGGGCTTGGGTTGGGGGAAAAAGCCCAAGCCACCACCCCAGGTGGACTTGGGTTTGGGCGGGGCCCTTGGGGCTTGGGTTTGAAGCCGGGCGTGGGGCGGGCTAGCAGTGCGATGTGGCGGCCTCCTATTCGCTTTGTTGGCCATGTCATAGCGGGGTGTTTGAGTTTGAATTTTAAATTGTAATTTTTTTTTTATTAATAAACTGCCAAGCCACGCCCCCAACCCAAGCCCCGCCATACCCCACGGACACGTCACTCACCGGTGGGGGGGCTCCAACTCCACGTGTCAACTCATGCCCCCAACCCAAGCCCCACCGTCTTAGTACATAATGTGATTAGTAATTAATTAGGTAATCCTAATACATAATGTGTTTTTTCGGAAATACTAATACATAATGTGATTTTGGTTTCCAATTATAACGAATCATCAAAAGATTATATACATCCTCATTACTTAATTAGGTAATTAACTAACATACATATACCAATAATGAAGGGACGGTATGGTAGCGATACGGTGTCATCTTATTGAAAGAAAAAAATAATAAAAATAAAAATAAATACTGGTACCCAAACTGATGTTGTTCGGCCGGGTTCGGTTTGATTCACTACGGTAGCGGCATAGTATCCATTATCAAATTTGAAACCATAAAATGAATACAGGTACTGATATTTAGCGATATCGGCGTTTTTTCGGTTCGGTACTGTATGCTTGCGACACAATGTCAGTTTATTGAAAGCAAGAACAATAACAACAAAAATAAATATCAGTACCGATATAGATTGTTGTTTAGTCGGTTACAATTCGATTTGGTAAGATAGCAACATAGTATTTGTTTTCAATAAAATTTATATCGCAATGTTGAATAAAATAAAGAAAGAACGCAAACGAACTGAAATATCAATCGAACAACACTGGTATCAATATCAATATTCATTTTCATTATTTTCGATTGATGTAAGATTTTCTTTTTTGATTATTATAGCGAGTTCCGGTACCATAATTAACCGAACTAATACCGATCAAATCCCGCCGCGAAGCGCGGGGAAAATTCACTAGTTATTATTATTTTGAAGGAGGCAACAAACAGAAGTCTTGGACGGCTGAAGAAAGCAACTAGAGAAAATTTTCAAAAAGGGGAAGAAGCTTGTGACTGAAGATTGATCGTAACGGTTTATAGCTTGTTCAGTTAGACTTGTTTATTTTAATTTGGTTTGTTAGACTAAAATATTATAGACATGTTTTCTTATTCGACTTGTTTTAAATTTATTTTTGTTTCGTTCTTGACTATGAGTAGCTAATTTTTTTATGGTTGCCTAGGATTGATGAACTAGACGAATTGTTTAATTAATTAACTTTTGGTTTTGAATGAATGTGATGATTTACATGATATAATTTTTGAACCCGATTCTAATTATTTGTATGTTGGTGTTGATTGACTTAATAATATATTTGTTGGTTCCATTGCTCTAGATACTTAGAAATATACTTTAGAGCCGGGAGTCAGTCTAGGCCTTGAAAGTGAGAAATCTAATTCAAGTTTAATAATTATTAAAACTAATTAATTAAAACGTGCAATCTTTTCTAGAGGTGAGAAATCTAATCTAGAATGCTAGGTTATTAGCTGGGCGTTGTTTGGCAGTTTGGGTGGCCGATAACTCGGGTTCATCTGTTTATTCGCGTCTAGAGTTTCCTAGGGTCTCGGTGTTCTTAGTTATTTCTGCTTCATAATTTGAGGGTTTTAGTAAATAAATTGCTTTATACCTGATAGTTGTGGGACTTGGTGATCGATAACTCGAGTCAGTCCATTTTAGCACTTCATCATTTGTCATACTGTCAGGTTCGGTTTACCTTCCAGAGGTTTATCGGGTTAAGCAGAGTCTTCATTCAGAACCAAGGTTAGGAGTTTATTCATGAGTCTAGGGATTCTTGCCTAGGTAGCCTATTTTTCTCATACTTGAGTTTCAGTCCAGTCTCTAGTTGTTTGCGCTTACTTCTGTTTGGTCGTCTATTTATTTAAATTTGTTTTTTTATTTAGTTTAAAAAAAATATTTTCTCTCAAAACAAAACTAAATTATTAGGCTAGGGGTCGATAGAGGTTTAGTATCAAGAGTCGCTAGATTGTGTCCACGGTTCGATACTCGGACTTACTTGTTTTACTACTTACGACCGGTACACTTGCCGGTAGTGTGTGGTTACGGGTTTTTTTCCAATTTTTAAAACTTGTTGAATTTAATTAACACATATTTCACACATCAAGTTTTTGGCGCCGTTACCGGGGACACAGTGCGCTTTTGAGGACTATCCGAGTCGGGGATTTAGCCATTTTACTGCTTTCTTAGATTAGTTGTTTGTTTTATTTCTTAGTTAAAAAAATAAAAATAAAAATAAAAAAAATAATAAAAACCAAAAATAAAAAAATAGTTGTTTGCTTTCTTAGGATACTTGCTAGTTAATATTATAATCAACTTCAATAATTCAACTAAATCAACAAAGCAGACTATAACTCAAAACCCAGATTATATGATGAACAATGAAGAACAACTTATGAACTCATATGAGTTTATGAGTTTACCGGTGACCGATAAATTTTCCGAACACAAATTTTGCAATAAAGTTCAATAAAAACCCAATCCTAACATATATGTATGAGTTTTAAACAAGGTTTTGTATGAACTAACAACAAAATAACGAGATTTTCACGGATTAAAGACCTGTTTTTCCAGAAAACAAGATTTTCGAACTTTAACTTTTAAGAACAAAAAACTAAAAATCTTTGAAAAATCAAGAAACACAACTTGGTTTTAACAAGGAATCGAGCCAATGCTCTGATACCAATTGTAGGTCCACCCGGAGGATCGAGTAACCTCTATTCCTGTTTTCTGACAAACCCAAAAGTGCGAAATCCAAACGGGTAAGTTAAACCAAGTTACGAACACGAAAGACACAAAGATTCAACGATTAACACTCCATTGTATTAATGCGTATGAAACGGTTACAAATCAATGTTTACAAGATGCTCTCATAAACTCTCAGTGTGTGTGTGTTTACAGTGTGTTCGCTTTCTAACTCTATGCAGACTCCCCTGGTGTTCTGTCTGTTGTGAGTGTTTATATAGTCACAGACACGACGAAACATAAACAGGATACGACGAAACTGTAGCAGGTCGACGAAACCTGTTGTTGTCGACGAAACACATGTCGAGTCTTCAAAGTCGACGAAACTCCATAAGGTTTCATCGACATGCATTTGCAATTTATGAGGATTTGGCCCAACCAGAAAGTTTTGGCCCAAATGTAAAGGTTTCGGCCCCTAAAAGTTGTGTTTCGGCCCAAGTGAATTGTTTATGCACAATTAAGTCACCCGAAACATGTAAAGGTCACTAGAAACATGTATTTCCTTCTACATGACATCATCATGATGATGTCATGATGACGTGTCAGCGGGAATTGGTCCGCGGCTCTCCGTGCTTCGCGTGTCGAACTCTGGGGCGCACGACGGAGGAATGTCGTGACGTCGGGCTTGAGCCGAACCTAACCGGGTCGAACCGAACCGAGTCGAACTGAACCGAGTCGCGTCCACCTAATATGTATCAACAGATCATTCATAAGAATTATACGTTGGTTATTCATACTTGATCATACATTCAATTCATATATATACTTGATACACGTTCGTCATTCTCATAAACACATACTTGTTTTACACACAATCAGTCGTAAATACTATTACGTGCATTCCCAATACTTGATTTATGATTCATACATACTTTATACTTAACAAATTGCCAAAATACACAAGTTTCAGCTTGAAGTACACTAAATATCAAACTTCAGGGGGTAATACGTAAAAAATGAAACTTGGCTGCCTACATGAGGCTTGGTGCTACGCCAAGCCTAATTGGATTTGCCGTGATGGGGCGCCAAGCCCCCTATCCGCATAAAGTTGTTTCTTTGATTCAGATTGGCCATTTCTCCCACATCCAAACTCACCCAATCACCTTCAAACTCGATTAAAACTCAAACCCTACTTGACCACTATATAACCAAGCTTCCATCACCACATTTGCACTTTTCCAACTCTTTTACACTCCAAAAACACTCTCAAATCAGTTGCAAATACAAGTTCTTGGCAGATTACAAACAAGTTCTAAAGTGAGCTCAAAACTCACTTTCTTCTACTTTTCTTCACCAAATCTTCTTCTACAAAGCTTGGAACACCTCTAGGAGTGTTTCCACAAGATTACCATGGTAATCTAAGGTGGAACATCACCATTTTGAGGTCCAAACTTTCTGTTTTGCAAGAATACTTGTTATGCTTTCTTAAAACTATGTTTTCTTGATGTTATCTTGTGCCTACTTGTTCTTGAACCTATCTAAGGTTATAAGACTTGTTAGGAATAGATTCTTATGAGTTTAAGAGGTGCAAACACCTCTAAACTTTCTGTTGTTGTTCAATGTTCATGTGCTTTTGTTTCTTTGCTAAAACTTGGTGGAATCTTGTACCCACCAAGCTCACAACTTAGTCTATAGTTGTGGATTTGTGTTGAGGGGATTTCCACCAAGTTATGAGTTCAAAAACTCATTGTTTTCAGTTTATACATATCATAATCCAAGTGTTGAAAGTAAGCATGATTCATCATCTTTCATATGATGAACTTGTGACTTGTGAAATGAGAACCATGGGAGCTTGGGCTTTCCAATCTAGTTTCACTCATTCACTTGTGAACTTGTGTATAAACACTCAACTGACTTCCTAGTATCAAAGTAACATAGCCCCGTCTAGCCTCCGACAGTTAGGATTATCTTTCCATGTCGTGTTGGCTCACCCGGGTTAGGATTTACTTGGTCACTTGAGCTTACATTAGTTAGTTCTTTATTTCTTGTTATTCATGACCCTCTGAATCATCCTTGTGATGATTTGTGTAGTGGTGAATCATACAAAGAGGTTAATCCTCCATGCTTGACTTACATGATAATCTATGATGGACTTAGTTTTAAGTTAAAATTATAACTATACTATAAAACATATAATTATAAACATAACCGAGTTCTTGATGTTAGTCGAATCATGATTATATGTCGCGAATATAACTTATATTATCTTTGTTCTTTATTCCTCGTTTGTGATTCTAATGGGCACGTTAGGACCCATCAAAACACTTTGAAAACTTTGTGTCCAAACGAGTGTCTAGACGGGATATACTTTTGCATACATCTACTTTTATACTTAATTCCAAATCCCAACATTCCATAAACTCCAAACACCGAACACATTCATTCTCCTATTCCCATTAACTCGTCAATACACGGATAATCAGAAAGCTTTGCAATATTGTGAGTATACTCGACGCCCTTTTTACCGTTTTTACACTTTTTGGGTGCAACATGTTTTCATATACAAAAACATATACATAATTTTATGCAATCATACATACAAACAATCCAATACATGCTTACTAATATGTTATGCTTGATTCATATTTTTTGGGTTTGTTCGTTTTGTGATAAACTTGTCATTAACTTCGTATGAGCCTATCCTTAACATGTATAGCTCTATAGGAGTAACGCACCGTCTGTAAACGTTGGGTTATGTTAAGGCATTATACTTGCGTTAAACTTTGGTTTGACTTGTTTGTTCACATGCCGGATTATATGTTAATCTTGATAACTAAGTTTTTCATGTGGATTGTTCATTTTTATACTTATATGCTAGTACACCAAACTTGTATACTCGGCAATACTTTTGTAGTGAACTACGCTTTAAAACATGTTGTAGGTTTATGTTGATGTTGATGATGCACAGAACTTAGTAGGAAGTCTAGAAACACATTTTTAAACTTTAGATACTTGTTGTATTGTAATTCATTAGTTTCAACTTGTTGTACTTGATTTCAAACAATGTAATTGATTCCTTTAGCAAAGAAATGAAATTTATTATTTAAATACTTGTTGCAAATTAGTGTTATGAGTAATGATCAATCTCGTTTTCGTCTCACTCCGATGTTTCCGCCATCGGTTGGGGTGTGACCGATTGGTATCAGAGCCATAACTATAGGGAATTAGGAAAATTGCTATGCTTTTGACCTAGTCTATAGTTAAGCACCATACTTGACCATACTTGATTTATGTACTAAATTCTTGAAATGCCTTTTATGTGCTCATACTTGTTTTAGTATTTCAAATACACGCCTTTCCTAAGGCCATTTTACATAATTATGTTAAACTCGAAAACACTCATATTATACAAACGAGACGACTTCACCAAAATAGGCGTGAAACCCACAATTTGGTGAACGACTCTCAATCCACTTATTCTTTTTACACAAAGTTCGCCATCAAGTTAGGAGTGAAATCCTTACCTTGATGGAGAATTTCCATTTTAAATCTAGTGGACCCTCGTCAACGTGTCGGAATTAACTTTCTTGACCCGACGAGTACTAACCAAACTTAGGGTACTATGTTGTCAAGTTAGGGGTGAAACCCGCATCTTGTCAACTAGTCCCGCTCCTTGATTAAAAAAAATCCCGCCAAGTCTTGAATTTTCAATCGATTTGGAACATGTAGTAACCGGAAGGGTGAATACCGTTAACCGAAATTTCGGTGAGAGTATTCCACCTATTAGGCCAAAGTATGCTTCCCAAACTCAAAAGAGCTTTCGACCACTTTGGGTTAGTCAAAAGTTCTGTTTTGGAACAATCCAAGTTTTAATCAAACCTCCATTTTACTAGTATCAATTTCATGCTTAACGCAATACAAACCTTTCCTTTTTCAAAATTCAAATTACTTTCACAATGATTACACACACATCATACTAAATCTTTTCATACTCTTATACGTTTTTCACATGCATGATCTCAAAAACGTCACCAACAAGATTTACATTACCCGTAATCCCAAAATGGAGGCATATCATCGAGATAGGAGTGATTTCCTTACCTTGATGATTAGCCCCGCTCCTTCCCTTTCTTAAAACGACCTCACAAATGAGTTAGGGGTGATTCCCTTACCTTGGTGATCGTTACCAAACTTTCTTTTTAAAGAGACTTTCTTATGCCAACCACACGATCAAGTTTTATACCTAAATTGTTTATCATTTTGTCGAAATCCCTACTTATGAAAAATTTCAAAACTTATGGTTTTATCAAATGTATTCTTACTCTACGATCTATTTTACATAGATCCCCTACACGAAATTCCTTACCATACCATAAACGTTTTATTACCCGATTTTCAAAACTTCATGAAATACTACCTATCAAGTTAATCGGTCTATTGAATATCTTGCCCACGAACTTCATACTCGACCTAATCACTAAAACACACTCACAAATATATCATTATACTAAAGACATTTATTCTCGATCGGAAACCAAACCAACTTTTCTCACATGCTTATGAAATCTTATAGATGTTATGAGACCATTTTGCTAAACTCTTTTCAAAATCAATAAATCATTTTGGTAGAATTTTTTTTAAAATCAATAAATCGTCTTGCTAAAACTCCTTTCAAAAGCACTAAGTTCATTTTGCTAAAACTCTTTTCAAAGACCAAAGTTTTCAAGAAAATTTTCGAATCACAACTTTTCTCATTTTAATACAAGATCCTTTAAACAATGCAAACTTACTGTTTTCAAAAAACCTTTTCAGACACTGCTCGATACACCATTCCAATTCCAAACACGTGGGCAAGGAGACTTCATAGGAACCGACAATCTCCGACATACGTAAATACCCTATTCCTTTTGAAACAATAATAGCATATCCTTATCTTTTCAAAATACATATGCATAACCAATAGATACTTTACATTCTTTTGACATTCACAAACTTGATTCTACATTTCCATCAAACTCGATCTATTTTGATTCAATAAACGCAACGAATTACTCAAACAACTATACATGCATACCAACGAACACGTTTTAGTCAACATTTCATGACAATCTCGTTTTCGTCTCACTCTGAACAGTAGAACACCGTATGATTTTCGTGCGCCTACCATTATAATCCCATGTGCACCCGCGATTATATTGGTCGTCGCATGATCTGCATAGTTTGTACTAGTTGTGTATGAGTCAGGGTATACAGTAACTTTGAAAATACGAATGTGTGCGTATGAGAATGTAGTATGTAAGCATGATTATGTTTAAGTATGTATGAGACCAACGTAAGTGAACCCCTCGGGTTACGCTCACGTATAGGCACGAATGTATGCCCCTACCATTATAATCTCGTGTGCACCCGCGAATATATTGGTCGTCGCATGATATGCGTAGTTTGTACTAGTTGTGTAAGAGTCAGGGTATACAATAACTTTGAAAATAAGAATGTGTGCGTATAAGAATGTAGTATATAAACATGATTATGTTTAAGTATGTATGAGACCAACGTAAGTGAACCCCTCAGGTTACGCTCACGTATAGGCACGAATGTATGAATATGAGTATGAATATAAGTAATCACGCATATCATTCGTTTTACATACTCAAAATTCTCGATCATTTTATATGCTTACATTCGTTGTGTTTCAACTTATACTATACATGCAATCGTTATCATTCATGCTTATACTTATACTCATCCTTATACTTATACTCATACGCATACTTATATTCATACCCATATTCATACATTCGTGCCTATACGTGAGCATAACCCGAGGGGTTCACTTACATTGGTCTCATACATACTTAAACATAATCATGCTTACATACTACATTCTTATACGTACGCATTCTTATTTTCAAAGTTACTGTATACCCTGACTCATACACAACTAGTACAAACTACGCAGATCATGCGACGACCAATATAATCGCGGGTGCACATGGGATTATAATGGTAGGCGCATGAAAATCATAGGGTGTTCTACTGTGTATGGTAAGACACGGAACGTAACATGACACCGAATAGCGAAACACACGTAACATGATTAAAACATGGTGGATACGCCACTGGTACTTCCTATATATAAGTGTTTTTACCATGTTACCAAACCTTCATAAAACGTGCCATGAGAAATTCGGTGTTTTGCAGACCTTGTTTATACACGATTACACAAACTTCTGCAACTCACAAACGCACTGCTAAACGCACGATATCCTATTATCCATGAAGATACCTCATTCTCAACACTCATATTCGCATTATATCCAATAATCATACCATTCTTATCCTTGTGTTCATCTACTAGATCTTTCCTTCTGTCGCAACCCCCGTCCCCTAATGTCCTGGGAACAGGCGGTCGCGAGATCAGATTTAGTGGTATCGGTGTTTATCATTATTTGGCAGCGGAAATTTCATTAGGACCGTAGTTAGGAAATATTTTATCAGAGTAAAACACCACATTTTATATTAATAAATATATTGGGATAAAACCCAAGTTTTCATTACAAACTGATTTATAGGGATAAACCGTATTTTATTGAAATAAAACATCTTCTTTATTTAGGTAACTTTTATAGCCACTTTTTCCAAGCCTTCAATGCTGTCCAGCTGGCTTCTATTTGGCTTTCACATTTTGTTACCTGAAACGCGTTTAAAAATATTTTGTCAGTGAAAATACTGGTGAGTGAATCCTAGTTTAATCAAGAAGAGTTTTATCATTTCACAGTTTTGAGAGCGATTACAATGTTTATATCTACACAATTACTCATTCAGTACTGTCAATCCTGACTTGTGGGTCATATTACACATTGGCTAACTCTTTGTCCAATGTTAACGTGTTCCACATTTTGTATACAAAACCCCAACATACCAGCAGTAATTGAAGAATTACAAAGACTCAATCACTGCTACTCACATTGTAAAATATTTAAGGTTTTGTAAAAACAGTTTACAAAAAGGAGATTACTCACATTGCAACTTTAGGGTTTTTCCTGTGACTTTCCTGGTTATAATCTATTAATTAAACAATGCACACGTGTTAGTATAATAACCCAACATTTACATTAGTTATACCCTCCCCGATACAAAACTCCAATGACTACGTCGGGCAGAACCTCGACAGCCATTACGGAGCACTCGATCAATCGGGCAGCGTATCTAATACGTAACCGGGGGTTATGATACTTACAAAGAGGCAAAACTTCGTTATTTAGGGGGGTATAATGCCCGAGTATCACTTTGGCTTTGTAGAAATTGAGAGAGAGAAGTGAATTTTGAACGATTTGTGAACTGTGCTCGTCGACTCAATTTATACGGCTGATCAGATAGGGCGTCGTTCCCCGCGACGGCAACATGGAGGGCTTTCGCGGCCCACGACGTAGGGGTGTAGGGTGTATGCTTGCTGATTCGTTGAACTAGGCTTGACACGGGGATGCCACGTGGCAGCTCAGGGTGCTGCCTCGTAGCCAGCGCTCGCGGCCCGCGAAGACTCAGGTTTAGTCTGTCGCGCCCCGCGACAGACCATTAGATTTTGTTTTTATTTTTATTTTAATTATATAAAGGTATTCGGGACCGATTTTCGTATACGGGGTGTATTTTAGGGCGTATTGGGGTGTTCTAAATATATTAGGGGTGTCAGGATTATTTTAGGAGGGTTGTTATATCCTCCCCACCTTGTTTTAGAACTCGTCCTCGAGGTCTACTGGAACAGGTGTGGATATTTCCTTTGCATCTCCGATTCAAGCTCACAAGTGTATTCTGGTCCTCTCTTGGAATCCCATTTTACCTTGACTAAAACTAATCTCTTGTGTTTGAGATTCTTGACTTTTCTGTCTTCAATTTGTAGAGGTTTTTCTACAAATTTAAACTTCTCATTTACCTCTATGTCCTTAAGAGGCACTACTAGTGATTCATCGGCTAAACATTTCTTGAGATTACATACATGAAATACATCATGTATACCTGCCATTTCCTCTGGCAGTTGTAGTTGATAGGCTACAGGTCCTATTCTTCTAATAATCTCAAAAGGTCCGACATACCTGGGACTTAGCTTTCCCCTTTTTATGAATCTTACCACTCCTTTCCAAGGAGAGACTTTTAACAATACATTATCTCCTACCTGAAACTCCAACGGTTTTCATCTGTTATCAGCATAACTTTTCTATCGATCGTGTGCTGCTTTCAGTCTTTCCTTGACTTGAACAATCTTGTCTGTTGTTTCCTGTACTATTTCTGGTCCAGATAATTGCTTTTCTCCAATCTCTGCCCAACAGACTGGAGTTCGACACTTTCGTCCATAAAGTGCTTCGAATGGTTCAGCATTGATGCTGGTATGATAGCTGTAATTGTAAGAAAATTCTATTAAGGGTAAGTGATCGTCCTAATTACCTCCGAAATCAATTACACAAACTCTAAGCATATCCTCCATCGTTTGAATTGTCCTTTCGCTTTATCCGTACGTTTGAGGATGATAAGCACTGCTTAGATTTAGCTTGGTTCCCATTGCTTTTAGGAAATTTGTCCAAAAATGAGAAGTAAAACGGCTACTCTGTCAGAAACAATTGATAAAGGAATTCCATGTAATGAAACTATTTCATTTACATACAACTTTGCTAATTGTTCCATAATGAAAGTTTCCTTCATTGGTAAGAAATGAGCTGACTTAGTTAGCCTGTCTACAATCACCCAGATTGTATCATTTCCTTTTCTTGTTTTGGGTAATTTGGTAATAAAATCCATTGTTTTCAATTCCCATTTCCAAATCGGCATTTCTAACTGATGTAATAATCCTGAGGGTTTCTGATGTTCAGCTTTAACCTGTGAATAGGTTAGACACTTGGCAACATAAGCTGCTATATCCTTTTTCATTCCTATCCACCAGAAGTTCTTTCTCAAGTCCTGATACATTTTATCATTTCCAGGATGCATCGTATACTTAGACTTATGGGCTTCTTCTAATATACGGTGGCGTAGGTTTCCTAATTTCGGTATCCACATTCTTTTCTTATGAAATCTCCAAATTCGATATGTTCCTTGTTCTAATTCCTTAATCAATTCTTTCAGTTTCTCAGTATCATCCTTGATTACTGATTCGTGTGCTTTTCTCATCTGTTCATTTAAATCTACTTGTAGATTTAATTTAAGAGAACGTACTCTTTTTGGCTTTTCGTGATACTTTCGACTTAAAACATCAGCTACTACATTAGCCTTTCCTATGTGATACTGGATATTACAATTGTAATCACTAAGATTTTCCATCCAGCGTCTCTGTTTCATATTTAACTCCTTTTGTTTGAAAACATACCTTAAACTCTTATGATCAGTGAAAATGGTAAACTTACTACCGTAAAGGTAATGTCTCCAAATTTTCAGGGCAAAAATTATCGCTCCTAATTCTAAATCATGGGTTGAGTAATTCTCTTCATGATTCTTAAGTTGTCTGGAGGCGTAGGCTATAACCTTTTGACGTTGCATCAACACACATCCATAACCTAACTTAGAAGCGTCACAATAGACTACAAAGTCTTCTGTTCCTTCTGGTAGAGCTAGTATGGGTGCGTTGGTTAATCTTTGCTTAAGGATTCTAAAGTCTTCTTCTTGTTTTGGTCCCCATTCAAACTTAACGGATTTACAAGTTAACTTAGTTAAAGGAATGACTATTCTAGAAAAATCTCGAATAAATCTTCTATAATAACCGGCTAATCCTAGGAAACTTCTAACCTCGGTTGGTGACTCAGGGGTTTTCCATTTAGTAATTGCCTCAATCTTTTGGGATCCACATGAATTCCTTCATGGTTAACTAAATGTCCAAGAAACTGTACCTCTTTTAAACAAAATTCGCATTTTGAAAATTTAGCGTAAAGCTTTTCTTTTCTAAGCAAATTTAGGAGTGCATGCAGATGCGCTGCATGTTCCTCTTTACTCTTAGAGTAAATGAGAATATCATCTATAAATAAAATTATGAATTTATCCAAATATGGCTTACATATTCGGTTCATCATGTCCATAAATGCGGCTGGGGCATTGGTTAGACCAAATGGCATGACAGTAAATTCATAATGGCCGTACCTTGTTCTAAATGCGGTCTTAGGAATGTCCTCTTCCTGTACCTTTAATTGATGATATCCTGAACGTAAATCGATCTTAGAGAAAAATCGAGCTCCTTGCAATTGATCGAACAGATCATCGATTCTTAGTAATAGATACCGATTTTTAATCGTGACCTTGTTCAATTCACGGTAATCAATGCACATACGCATTGACCCGTCTTTCTTCTTGACGAATGAGATCGGTTCTCCCCATGGCGATGAACTTGGCTGTATGAATCCTTTCTCCAAAAGCTCGTCCAGTTGTTTCTTTAACTCTTGCATTTCTGCTGGTGCCAAGCGGTAGGGTGCCTTGGCAATTGGTGCTGTCCCTGGTAGCAGGTGGATTCTGAATTCGACTTCTCTGTCTGGAGGTAGTCCTGGTAGCTCTTCGGGAAACACATCTGGAAATTGTGATACTACAGGAATATCTTTCAATTCCTTTCCTTTAGTGATAATGATAATAGAAATCATATACACTAGTGATCCTTTTCTTGCATAACTTGCTGTTTTCATCACAAAGATGAATTTTGTGGATCTAGATGGCTTATCTCCTTTAATTGTGATCTTTTCACCTTTTGGTGAATTTACTTGGATTGACTTTTGATCACATAGAATATTTGCTTTCTTGGCTACTAACCAATCTATTCTTAATACAACATCAAATCCTGCCAGATTCATTGGATAAAGATTTTCAATAAACTTTTGATTTAAGAATTCTTTTCTTGCTCCCTGCAAGATTTCAGAAATCTTAATGGTTTCCCCATTTGCTGTCTCTACTAGACATTCTTGTTGGAGTTTAGTTAATGATTGATTGAGAAGTTTGTAAAATGAAGTATTAATAAAACTTTGGTTCGCACCAGAGTCAAGTAATACTTTAGCAAAAACATCATTAACTAAAAACGTACCGGCGATCACGTCCGGGATCATCTTTGCTTCTTCTGCAGTCAGAACAAATGCTCTAGCATTTTTAGTAGTCTTGTTGTTCGTAGCTGGAGCTAGCTTTGGACAATTTGGCTTGATATGACCTTGTTCTCCACAGTCGTAGCATATCCTATTGTTAGCTTTCTTCCTACAGTCTTCTTCCTTATGTCCAGATATTTTGCAAAAATTGCAATATATAGAGCATCTTCCAGAATGCTTTCTTTTGCAATATTTGCAGTAAGGAGCAGAAGTAGAACCTACATTTTTCCCACGATTGGAATTTCCATAACGAAATTCTTGAGTAAGTTTCTGAGCAAGGTTCCTCCTCTGGTTCTCTTCTTGTGTACGCACTAATTTATCATTCAAGGTATTTGCTAATTCTACTGCTTCTTCTATGGTTTGTGGTCTAACTGCCTTGACTATATGCCTAATCTCACTGATTAATCCCAAGATGTAACGGGAGATTAGTACTGGTTCTGGTGATGCAAGGGTCGGCACTATCCTAGCATATTCGAAGAATAGCGTAGTATACCCTTTACTATCCACTCTAGTCATCCTAAGGTTTAAGAACTTATTTGCTATCTGTTCCTTTTCATTGGGAGGACAAAATTTCCTTTCCACCATATTCTTAAACTTATTCCATTCCATATTATAGACCATGTCACTTCCCCTGGACTAGAGGATAGTGTTTGTGACATCTGTGCTTGCGTAATCATCGTACAGACTCCAAACAATTCAATATCAATAAAACAATGTGTTTTGATCCCAATATTTGTTTATTTATGTTTGACATTTTACACGTTTTGATTTTTGATCGATTTTAAACTCTATATCGCTTTCTGGAAAGTTATACGCAAATTGATGTGTAAACGTAATAAGTTTAACGCGACAAACACTCCGGAACAGCAACATAATCTTAACATACCTTAAATAACCTTTACATAACTTAGAAATAAGTTTTAAAGGGTTTGGTATGACAAAAACAAGTTTATTCGCTCACAAGGACTATTTGCGTCAAACTGCAAAAGTCTGTCGTTTCGTATGGCAACGTACATTCTGGAATATGATGATAAGCTAAACATACCATAAATAACCTAAACATAGCTTAGAAATAAGCTTTGGGTGGTTCGGTGTCCGAAAATATGCTTATTTGATCATACAGGGACTAAAAGTGTAAAAAACAGCGTAAGTTTGCATTTACGCGCATATCTTACGTTCTGACCACCTCCGGACATCCAAAAATTTTTGTAGTCACTAAAATTTTTATTTTAGTGATTGGAAAGCAAAAATACCATTCGTCTCTTAATTTGGATCGTTTTCGCGTCCGTTCGAGTTTCGTCGTAATTAACCGAACAACGTGACCGTACGACCAAACGAACCAACATCCGTGATTATTCCTAGCATTTTTTGAGTCCCATATACTTTAACTTCACGGTAGAGCCTTGAAAATGGCCTAACGGGGGTTAAATGTGCCAAAAATCACCTTAAACACGTGCAGGGACCAAATGTGACAGAATCTGAAACTTATGCTGAACTGACTGGAGGTCGCGGGCCACGTAGCCCAGCCCTATTTCTTACGCGGGGCACGACAGCATGCCCAGTAACAGAAACTTGTTTTTCAGCTGCTGTTTTGCAAATCAGGCCCTTGTATGCAATTTCCATGTTTTGGGGAACAAGTTAACACCTCTCCAAGTATATTAGCTGTCCCTAAACACATGTATGGCTGAGATTTATTGCTTGGTGGCCAAATAAACACTTGTAATGATCTTACAAGTTCACCACAAGTATAAATAGCTTTGCCATTCATTTGTTTCATTGCTCATTCTCATTTTGGAACTCTAAGTGGAGGATTTCCTGCTAAGGAGCCACCTACCTGAGTTCTAAGATCATCCTTCTAGCCTTTGAACACCATGTAAGTGTTCTTTCATGGCTTAGTAGTGATTTTCACCTATTTAGAGCTGAAATTCAAACTGTTTGACCAACAGTTTGACTGTCGGTTTTGACCATCAATTGGTCAAGTCAAAGTTCAATTGAACTTTGCAACATGATTGTAATCACGATGGTTATAAACCTTAGCGATTAAACCTACTGATTACCACGTTGACTAGGTGTAGTGACGAGTCAAAGTTTCGGTCAAAATGCGTATTTACGCGCATTTTGCAACAGAACTACTTTTAGGTGTCAAAACACTTTGTTTTGATACAAAATCAGTTTTCTAAGTTAGTTAAACATATTTTGACATCTTTAACTCGTCACTACTAGTTTAGTGCTTGTTTAGGGTCGTAAGTTAAGCGGTCTCGACACCCGCTTAGACTTTCGAACCCGACCCGTTTGGTCGATCATTAGGATCCGACCAAGCATGTTTAGTGATCATAGTTGCATAGGGAATAACCTACTTAGGTTATACCTTATGATCACTTAGGTTGGTTAGTTATTTGTTAAGTAGTTTACATGCCCATAGAAAATGACGAAAATGCCTTTTTGAAGCATAAATTCATATTTTACATATGTGATCAAGTTAGTGACATATAAACTAATTTAGTAACATGTTTAGGTATAATTGGGCATGTAAGACTTGACATAGGACATAGATAACCATCCGACCTTAGTTTTACGCAAACGACACGTTATAGTAGCTTAAACTACCGTAACGGGTCGAAACGGGTCAAAAGCACTTAGGTAGACTTCCAAATTAGAATGTTAGCTCTATTAAATCATGCCATATGAGTTCAAATACTCATTTGATTTATAGAACATCATTCTATCCTATCTCCCGATTTAGGATCCGATTATTAACGTAGTTACCTATATTAGGTGCCGTTTAATTTCGTGATCCTTGAAGCTTTATTTGGTCTTATTCTCAAGACTAATAGGCAATCCCAAGTGAGTACATAGACCCCCTCTTTTTAAATGTTTTCAAGGTGATTATGTGAGTACATAGTCCCCTCTTTTACCGCTTTCAATTACTTTAGGGTGAAACACTTGTGCTTACATGTTACTTTCATGCTTTCATTGCTTTTATGACATATACATGCTATGTTCACCTAGTACACAAATAGTACATGATTTCAATTGTGTTTTGCTATGTATGTTGACTAAGCATGCTAGCACATTGATTTCATAAGACACTTTTGTTGGATATGTTTACTCAGCATATGGACACATTGATTTACATAACATTTCTGCTACATATGTTTACTCAGCATATGGGCACAATTGATTTCATGAACATTTCTACTATGTATGTTTACTTGGCATATTTAGTATTGGTTTTCACATGTTACTTTGGTTATGACATTTGGTATGTTTAATCGGGACAATAATACATTCATTAACATTGATCACGCCGCTCGGTAGTATGTAATGGTACCATAGGACTTGACAAATCCCGTTTCCGACTTCCTAGGTTTGTTTGGAAGTTGGAAATGACAGAATCCGATATACATAACTTGATAAACCTTTAATTCGTTTAAGGGTTTGTCCAAACAGTCATAAGGCTTGAATGTATGCGTTAAACATTACTGCATAAATGTTTGTATCCATAAAGCATTGTTTTCTGCAAAACATAACATTTGATTTAAACTTAGGTTTATTCAAAAAACATTGTTTTGTACATTTTCTTATGGGGTTGAGTAAATACTATTTATTCACCATACATGACATTGGTTTTCACATTGACATTATACATACTGTTTGAGTAGATACTTTCTACTTGCTACCCATTACATTTGATTATACATGACACAGTTTACACTTGACATTGAACATTGTTTATACATAAACATTTTAACATTGGTTTTAAACAAGACATTTTGGTTGATTATTGATAAGTGACTTATACAACGAGGCTCTGTGTAATTTGATAAAAGCATAGTGGATACGCCGCTGGTACTTCATATATATAAGTGCTTTTATTATATTACATATCGTAGTGTTATCTAAGCCACTTTGACAGGAACAAAGACATGATACATTTTATACAAAAACACGACATTGTTTTACAAATCACATATTTTATACAAATTCATTTCCTCTTGGTTATTTATTTAACCATGCATTGTTCTTTAATATCGTATGATTTTCTTATCTATTTTCACATGATTTTATAAAAGAAAACGTTTTACAAGGTTCATGACTACTTTTTTGTTAAACACTTCTTTTAACTATGAGTCATGAATCCTGCATAAACAAAACCTATGTATCTCACAGGCATTTTTATGCTGACGTACCTATTTTCGCATGTGTTTCAGGTGCTAATGCATGATGATGTTTGTGCTACACTTAGGCGGACTTGGGCCATAGTGATTTAAAAGACAATTAATTATGTTATGTTTCTGTTAAATTCCAAGACAATGTAAACTTTAATCCTAATAATACAAAACTTTAATTACCATGGTTGTTGAAACAATAATTTTGTCGCTCCACTCCCCGACGTTTCAACCGCGGTTTGTTGTTTTACGCGTTCGGGGTGTGACAGTGTTCCACCATTCTAGAGCTGAGTTCTTAAACAAATTAGAGGCAAACATTATTTTATCCTGTTCCGCGCACTTGCTTATTTTTAAGACTGCCTCAGTCTTTTCTATCCAGCGTAGAGCTGCAACGGCCCCTTCATTGCCCGAGAATTCTATTGGTTTACAGGACCAGAATTCCTTATAAGAACAACCATAAGACATGGTTCTTCTTCTTTTTGGAATGGGCACTTGAAGTATGGGTCCATTGTTTACGCTGTGTTCTGGTTCAGTAGGTGGTCGCTTACTGCCATTATTACTTTTATTATCTGCTTCCTTAACTGTTTTGATAATATATGGCATTGCGTCTATAATCCCTTGTGCCACTATGTGTTGGATGGCACTGTTATCCACTTGGTTTCCATTATTATTGTTATTCTGGTTATCGTTATTCTGGTTTTCCTGGTTCACTTCGTTGTCCATCTGGATTTGAAACATTTGCCACATATTAATATTACAAAATAATGTTTAATGCAAACAATCACACAACAAGCATATTGATCAAAATCATTGAACATTGCGACCGTTTACTCTATTTTATATATTATGCGTCTAGTACAAACTGGAATTGAAATCTAAAATTATAATACTAGTATGCATCCGTAACTATTTATCTATTTTTTTTCAAACACACACACATATATATATATATATATATATATTATTACTATTAATGGTACAGGTTAATCCAAAATTCCATATTACGCTCGTCATATTTCCAGACGAGCCTTTCACCTATTTGTCGCATCCTTTCACTTCCTTCTAAAATCTCCTCACCAAAGGTTCGGAGTTCTTGCAGATTCTCAGTGCTCATGGGTGGTGCAGGTGCAGGTGCTGGTACTGGGTCTGGGAACTGGGGCATGGGTTCTTCGTAAGGGTAAGGGTTCTCTAGAATTTCCCTGATGTATTGGTCATTATCATAATATGGGTCTAGAGGGTCCAGGTCTGGGTAGGGTCCTACAAGGTTTTGCATGGGTTCGTCTGGTATTGGGTAGCGTTGCTCATAATCCCTATGGTCGTCAAACCATGGGTCATATTCTGGGGGATGGGGTGCTGGTACTCTAGGAATCTTAGCTAGGTCAAAAGCAGGCATTGGGATTTGGTTTTCTGGGTTGGCTTCAATTTCCATTGGTTGTGTAGGAAACTGTGGTAACGGCTGGGGTGCTATGAGTTGTTCTAGATTCGGGTCGGCGGCTGTGGTTGCTAGAATGTGGAAGTTTGCCAGTCTCCTATTGATCATATCCTGAGAGTTCATTTCCCTATTAGCAGCTGCTAAGGCTCTCTTTTGCTGTAACTTTTTCATCATTTTTCTACGTTCGTGAGCTCCTCTGCTGAACCATCCTCTCTTCTTGGGAGGGAATGGCTCTTTAGATTGTGCCTTGAACACGAATATCCCGTCTTCGGTATCAGCCGAATACCCCGAGGGGGTAGGCTGTGATGAGGTGCCTTCGTTCCTAGGTGAGCTGGACAACTGACGGTAAGCGTCTGAAGGTCCTTGGTCGCTCATACTGTAAACTAACAAATTGTCAAACAACACAAAACAATAATATACAGATATGCACGTAGTTCCGTAGATAATTTCCTAACATAACCAAAATTTTGGTGACAGGAGAACGCTTATGTGGCTGAAATCAGTGGCTGTAGCTCTGATACCACCTTCTGTCGCAATCCCCATCCCCTAATGTCCCGGGAACAGGCGGCCGCGAGATCAGATTCAGTGGTATCGGTGTTTATCATTATTTGGCAGCGGAAATCTCATCAAGACCGTAGTTAGGAAATATTTTATCAGAGTAAAACACCACATTTTATATTAATAAATATATTGGGATAAAACCCAAGTTTTCATTAGAAACTGATTTATAGGGATAAACCCTATTTTATTGAAATAAAACATCTTCTTTATTTAGGTAACTTTTATAGCCACTTTTTCCAAGCCTTCAGTGTCGTCCAGCTGGCTTCTATTTGGCGTTCACATTTTGTTACCTGAAACGTGTTTAAAAATATATTGTCAGTGGGAAATACTGGTGAGTGAATCCTAGTTTAATCAAGAAGAGTTTTATCATTTCACAGTATTGAGAGCGATTACAATGTTTATATCTACACAGTTACTCATTCAGTACTGTCAATCCTGACTGGTGGGTCATATTACACATTGGCTAACTCTTTGTCCAATGGTAGCGTGTTCCACATTTTGTATACAAAACCCCAACATACCGGCAGTAATTGAAGAATTACAAAGACTCAATCACTGCTAATCACCTTGTAAAATATTTAAGGTTTTGAAAAAACAGTTTACAAAAAGGAGATGACTCACATTGCAACTTTAGGGTTTTTCCTGTGACTTTCCTGGTTATAATCTATTAATTAAACAATGCACACGTGTTAGTATAATAACCCAATATTTACATTAGTTATACCCTCCCCGAGACAGAACTCCAACGACTACGTCGGTCAGAACCTCGACAGCCGTTACGGAGCACTAGATCAATCGGGCAGCGTATCTAATACGTAACCAGGGGTTATGATACTTACAACGAGGCAGAACTTCGTTATTTATTTTAATTATATAAAGGTATTCGGGACTGATTTTCGTATACGAGGTGTATTTTAGGGCGTATTGGGATGTTCTAAATATATTAGGGGTGTCGGGATTATTTTAGGAGGGTTGTTATACGTTCACTCTCGAACCACATTTCGACGTTTATGCAAACCTTATTTACAATAAATCGGTTTAAACGTTCATATCTAGAATACCTCTTTACCTTTAAAACTATCTTCCATTCTTATTTACGCACAAACATATTTAGTCGGCTTGTTACCCCAAAAACCATTTTATTAAATACCTAACTTTCTAGTTTCTCATCAATAAACAATTTTCTACAAACATGTGATTTTAATGCTGCTCTTTAAAACCGATAAAACTTTTCTTACAACCTATGATACGGGCCGCACTTTTCATCAAAATACAACCTGTTTTATACGGAAAACTTTTCTTCTTAGGTAACATCTCTTTTAAAAACACTTCCCCATTGAGTTATTCAAACTTGGTTAAAAATTACTTTGCACGCACATGCACGATTTACTAATGATTAATGCCTCCAATCATCTTAGTCAAACGAATTCTTTTTACAAACTTATCCTTTCGTTCCTCAAAAATTGTATACATTTTCAACACGTCTCAAACCTCCAAATCTCGATTTTAGTCAATCATTTAGCCAAAACACTTTTCCAAAGTCTTCCTCTTGAATAAATTTTGGGACGAAATTTCCTAAAGGAGGGGAGACTGTAACGCCTCGCTTTTTTTGGAACTTTCCTTATTTGGAAAGTTTGTCTTGTACTTCTATTTTTGGAAACTTGTATCTCTTGTAATCATATTTCGTTTCAAACCATTATAATTCAAGGTTTTGATCGTAATAAAATTGATCATTCATAAGAATTATGCGTTGGTTATTCATACTTGTTCATACATTCAATTCATATACATACCTGATACACGTTCGTCATTCTCATAAACGCATACTTGTTTTACACACAATCAGTCGTAAATACGTATTTTAACACCATTTATACGTGTAAATACTATTACGTATATTCTTAATACTCGATTAATGATTCATACATACTTTATACTTAACAAAATGCCAAAATACACAAGTTTCAGCTTGAAATACACTAAATATCAAACTTCAGGGGTGTAATATGTAAAAAATTGAAACTTGGTTGCCTACATGAGGCTTGGCGCTACTCCAAGCCTAATTAGATTTGCCGTGGTGGGGCGCCAAGCCCCCTATCCGCAGAAAGTTGTTTCTTTGATTCAGATTGGCCATTTCTCCCACCTCCAAACTGACCCAATCACCTTCAAACTGCATTAAAACTCAAACCCTACTTCACCACTATATAACCAAGCTTCCATCACCACATTTTCACTTTTCCAACTCTTCTACACTCCAAAAACACTCTCAAATCAGTTGCAAATACAAGTTCTTGGCAGATTACAAACAAGTTCTAAAGTGAGCTCAAAACTCAATTTCTTATACTTTCCTTCACCAAATCTTCTTCTATAAAGCTTGGAACACCTCTAGGAGTGTTTCCACAAGACTACCATGGTAATATAAGGTGGAACATCACCATTTTGTGGTCTAAACTTTCTGTTTTGCAAGATTACTTGTTATGCTTTCATAATACTATGTTTTCTTGATGTTATCTTGTGCCTACTTGTTCTTGAACCTATCTAAGGTTATGAGACTTGTTAGGAATAGATTCTTATGACTTTAAGTGGTGCAAACACCTCTAACCTTTCTGTTGTTGTTCAATGTTCATGTTCTTTTGTTTCTTTGCTAAAACTTGGTAGAATCTTGTACCCACCAAGTTCACAACTTAGTCTATATTTGTGCGTTTGTGTTGAGGTGATTTCGACCAAGTTATGAGTTCAAAAACTCATTGTTTTTAGTTTATACATATCATAATCCAAGTGTTGAAAGCACGCATGATTCATCATCTTTCATATGATAAACTTGTGACTTGTGAAATGAGAACCACGGGAGCTTGGGCTTTCCAATCTAGTTCCATTCCTTCACTTATGAACTTTTGTATAAACACTCAAGTGACTTCCTAGTATCAAAGCAACATAGCCCCGTCTAGCCACTGACACTTAGGACTACCTTTCCATGTCGTGTTGGCTCACCCAGGTTAGGATTTACTTGGTCACTTGAGCATACATTAGTTAGTTCTTTATTTCTTATTATTCATGACCCTCCGAATCATCCTTGTGATGATTTGTGTAGTGGTGAATCATACAAAGAGGTTAATCCTCCATGCTTGACTTACATGATAATCTATGATATCTATGATGGACTTAGTTTTAGGTTAAAATTATAACTATACTTAGTTTTAGGTTAAAATTATAACTATACTATAAAACATATAATTATAAACATAATTTTATGCAATCATACATACAAACAATCCAATACATGCTTACTAATATGTTATGTTTGATTCGTATTTTCTGAGTTTGTTTGTTTTGTGATAAACTTATCATTAACTTCGTACGAGCCTACCCTTAACAGGTATAGCGCTATAGGAGTAGCGCTCTGCCTGTGAACATTAGGTTATGTTAAGGCATTCATTAATTCTTGCGTTAAACTTTGGTTTGACTTGTTTGTTCACATGCCGTATTATATGTTAATCTTGATAACTAGGTTTACCATGTGGATTGTTCATTTTTATACTTATATTATAGTACACCAAACTTGTATACTCGCCAATAATTTTGTATTGAACTACGCTTCAAAACATGTTGCAGGTTTATGATGATGTTGATGATGCACAGAACTTAGTAGGATGCCCAGAAACACATTTTTAAACTTTAAATACTTGTATTGTAATTCATTAGTTTCAACTTGTTGTACTTGATTTCAAACAATTTAATTTGATTCCTTTAGCAATGAAATGAAATTTATTATTTAAATACTTGTCCCAAATTAGTGTTATGAGTAGCAATCTCGTTTTCGTCTCACTCCTATATTTCCGCCATCGGTTGGGGTGTGACAACAAGGGTAACTATCAAAGTCCTACGGACAACAAAACAATGTCTTAGGTTCCAACCTTATGTGTTTAGTTGTTTTAGCTATAGTTAAATGATGGGTAAATCATGTTTATTTATGCAATTGTCGAATGATGTTTTTCTATGCAATTGACCAATGATGATAAATTATGTGGTTGCTGAAAGATGTTAAGTTATGCAGTTGTCTAACAATGTTAAGTTATGTAGTTGTGTTCGTATTAAGAGGTATTCTATACATTCTAGGACGGGTTTCAACGGGTCATGACAAACGAGTTTCATAGGCCAATAGGAAGTTATGTCTAAGGAATGGTAGTGTCCTAGATACGGGTCGATTTGGTTGGACATCCTATGTATTAAGATCTATTAAGGGTTATCCTTTGTTGCTTAGGTAACCTGATCCAAATCGGGAAGACGACTTGTTAGAGTTATTGATTAGGGAAGCAGTTCATATTGGGTGACAGGTTGGAGTAATTGAACTTTAAATTTATTTTAATGTATTTTATAAAATGTTGTGATTTTACAATGTTGGTGTTTTGGTATTAAAATAAAGTGTTTGCAATGTTTTTAAATGATTTAGTTATAACTATTAGAACTCAGGCATCGTCTGACTTTGCATGTATATTAGATTGTTTTTGTAGGTCTTTGCTTTGAGTAAGTGATCCTCTTGGCAAACTGATGGGATTACTCGCCATTTGAGATTTATTTAACGTATTGAGTATGCTAACGATAATGTACTATTGTTAATCTATTTCTATTTCGTGTGTTTGAGAAAAAAATACTTATTTTTAAATAGTACACTGTGATGTGACCCGACGGGGGCCTTGTACATTCACAGTTTGGATCGAAATTAAAGCTTATAGTGACGGATTTGATTACAAGATGGAAGTCTGAGATAATAACATCAATCGGTAGTCAAACAAACAACATTATGTTTAGATAATCATGATTGATTAGAATGATTGAATATACCAAAATATTTTACATTGTTCCCTAATCTGGGGATCATGTGTGACCTATCTCAAAGACTTGCAACACACATTCCAATGAACTATTTATTTAGGCTAACTCCCATTTGTTGAACCCATCCTAGCGAATGGGAGTCCATTCGCTAGACAAACCATAGCTAAAGACCTCATTCCTAGACACTTCTAGCGAACGACAGCCTTTTAATTCATATAACCCTAATCAAAAACACATATTCATCATATAACTCAACCTAGCCTATTTGCACAATGACATACACATTAATATGCACTAACAAATTACCTCTTGTCTGTTGCTGGCGAATGCTGATATCCTGTAATGTTTAGTCACAAATGTATGTTGATGACATCACATTTGCATCAACAATGAATAATGATTCAGGTGTGCAAGACTTTGACTCGAATCCTTGTAAATTACCAAATCCCCGAAGATTCTTATATCATATTTCCCCTCAGGGTAAGCATCTACAAATCTAGCAGCATGTCAGAAACATGCTTGATATTTTGATCACTAGTGGCATATGATAAAGATTTAATCTTTCAACGATCTACAACTGGTCATCAGTTTTGTCATGAAAACTCAAACCCATATCAAAGTCCACAACATTGGTAAAGACTTGATCCGCTGGTAATGGAATGAGATCTCCAGCCACATCATTATTCCTGATGGTTAGTCGTTGCATAAATCATTTAAACGAAGATCAATTATGTTGTCATTTCCATGAGAGTCATCACATTCAACCCCTATCACCAACTTGCCTATGATCAACATCGAGAGCTCCCACAAAAACTAGAACTTCAGTTTGATAAATAAACTGAACCTCTAATACACTATGCAACACCATATGATCGTTGTCGGTACCACCAAAATTTGCAGTATCACCCGAATTTTCCAAGAATATATAATTCCCATTTAATTTTTTATTCCCCTTTATTCTTGGTAAGTTCTTCAAACAATACTTCTTCATATGTGGAATCTTCACTTTAACCTACAATAGTTACACAACAAAGAGAAACACAGACCATCGGTTGACAGAATGATCCAAGAATACCATGGTATTCTCTGGTTCACGTGACTACCCCACAATTTAAAGAAACATGTATTTCATCATCACAAACTGATTTATAGTATCTTTAACAAGCACAATCATCAAATCAAATTATGATAAATCAACAACATTCTCATTTGCTAGAGCCATTTGGCGAATAGAAATAATGAGAGTTATTTGTCACATTCCAAATGAGCGAATGACTAATTGGTAGTGAATGAGACTCGTTATATAGTGAGTGAAAATTTCATATTAGCGAATAGGACTTCAAGTAGCGAATAAGAACCATTCACTAATATTCATCTAGCGAATGGAAGCATTGAAACTTTAGATAGCGAATGAGAGTGATTCGCTATATGCTAACTCGTGAATAGAGCTATTCGTTGCATGCCAACTAGCGAATGGGCTGCACTCGCCCGTACTGTTCATCGTGATAAACCTAGTTATTTCCAAAATCCCAAATTATGATGAATCATTGATGAAAATACAGTCAATAGGTGCGAAAACCAAATCCTAATGATTCTAGATCATCTTTTTTAATCTCTAATTCATGTTTTGATCATTAAATTTTGGATCCATGAAAACTTGTTCAAACCTCCGTTCTAAACAAAATTTCCAAATTAATCAACACCTGAATTTGATCCTAATCTCTTCAAAATCAATTGCTGTCACACCCCAAAAACGTCGCAGTGGAATATAAAGCGTAGTGGTGACGGAAGTTGGTGCCCATTTATACCTTGTCGGACGATGCATCCTTTTGTTGGACATTTTAACATGTTTTAAAACATAATTATTAAACATTACTTTTTTTTTAAAAGTCACGACACCACCACATAAGTTTAGTTGTTTTGATCCTTGCGGATCTTATTACAAACGTCCCAGAAAGTTTAAAAGATGTCCAACATATTTAAACGAAACAACATGCATCATCATACACAAGATACGCCATGATTTCCCGAAGCCGAACTCAGGTACCTGTAGAACACGTTAAAATCAAGTGTCAACACAAAGGAAGGTGAGTTCACTTATTCATTTACTAACAAATTTTATTCCAAGGAAAACTCTCTGATTAGGTGTTTATTTGAAAACATCCATGTAATTTTAGAAAGTCCATTTTACTTCCTTAATAAAAACCATGGGCCTTCCGTCGGTTCATTACTCCGACAACAGTAATACTGCCCAGGTTTTGTATATTAAATTATTGCGTCAACTTTCAGACTCGTATGTTAGCTAGACGATATGAACTATATATTAACCATGCAGGGATAATCAATGCTAGACAATAAACAGAATAATAATTCGTCGTTTGACATTGACACAGGGAGACCGGTCACGACGGGGTTGTCAACCCGATAGATCTACCAATAATTCCTCGCGTACATTACTTTACTGATTAAACGACATCATGGGCGCAAGGTTCTTTCTCGAAGAACAATATGATGTCTGCCTCACGTACAATATATATATATATCCTACTAATATGACAATTTAATATACTACGATTTACGAATTCCCCTGTCACTGAAATGTTGAGACTCAGTCCGGAATTCGTCCCAAATTCGTACGGTCTCGTTTCAGTTAAGAAATACCGCACATATAATATTCATTCATCAAAAACGTTTTACTTCGAAACGTATAACTTATCAAATTCATATATTTTCAGCGAAAATATATATTTTATATTAAAATGTATGTTTTATTTCGAAAACATTATTAAACCCTTTTAACGACGTGTTCCACCCCCAAAATATATACAAAACAGTAAAAAAAAAAAGAGGGTATTTTAATACCGCAATCCTAGAGATTGATTTTTATATACGTCCTAATATAGGAACAAAGTCTAAATCAATATATATTTAAGACAAAAATCCTAAGTTTCTCTGTTTCTTAGAATTATTACATAACTTTGAGATTTTCTTGAAAATTTGTCATTTTTTATTATGTTGGCACGTTAATATATATTTATATGAGTCCATATACATATATATATATATATATATATATATATATATATTTTATGATTCTTGCGATTCGAACGAATTTATTGGTGACCATTATTGTGTAAATCCGTTAGCTCTTCAGTTTATACGTAATATATATATATATAATTTACGCGTCGTAATTTATATATATATATATATATGTATATATATACATATATCTATACTATATATAATATACATATCCAAAGGATTTCTTAAGGTCATTGAAATTTCCTTAAAACACCCCTAAAGCATGCTGTACAACACTCTAAAGCATAATATTCATTTACCTTCCCATTATACTCTCACTCTCACAAAACAGGCGGCCAACAAAAACCCTAAAATTGATTTCAAATTTCAAATTGAGAGCCTTTTTCATTTTCGTTCTCTCTCTCTCAAAGATCTGGATTTGGATCTTTCAAACACAAATCACAATCGAAATTTCAACCTACACACAAACTAACAATCTGTACAGATGAACCAGTAATCATATCCAAATTCGTTGAATGCAATAACATCACATAGATTCAGAAACTTACAATAAACATTAAATTAAATTAGGTCAAAATTTAAACTGAATTTCGCGAAATTGGAGCTTATAGAAGTCGTCAACGAGGTCATAAACCCTACGCCGCCGACGAATAATAATCGCTCACCGAATAATTTTGCGTTTTTGACTGAAAATGGAGCCGGTAAGCGATAATCTTCGCTGCAATTACGAGTTTTAACGGATCTGTTACTTTCAATGGATTCCATGTATTTTGAGGGCTTCCAGTTGAATTTCAAGTTGAAATCCCATGTCTTGTTCTAAGTGCCAGGTGATGATTTTTGTTTCGTTTTCATTTGATTTTTTTTTTATTTATGGATCCAAAAATTTCAGTTTTTTTTTTTTTTTAAATATGGTTTACATGGATTTATTAAATGTACAGTGTTACAGATCTAGGGTTTTGAGGGCATGTTTGGCTAAGCTTTTCAAAACAACTTATTGGCTTATTGACTTATCAAAAAGCCAATAAGTTGTTTTTGTGTTTGGCTAAGCCAAAAGTCCTTTTAGAAATGACTTTTTGCAAAGAAGAAAAAAGAGGTTTCAAGAAGTCACAATATTGTGACTTCTTGGCCAGCTTTTAACTTTTCAAACTACAAATTACCAAATAACCCTTCTTTACCCCCTTATATCTAAAAGAATGCCCATTTTAGTCATTTTACATCAATAAGCTAATCCAAACACTTTTTTTAAAAACTCATTTTCAAAAAGTCATATTCCCAAAAGTCCTTTTTCAAAAGTCGTTTTCACCTATAATAAGTTTAGCCAAACATGCCCTGAGGGTTTGTTGATGATGAGAAAGATGTGAAGATGATTCTTAAACATATTTCTATTTCTATTTGTATTTACTTCTTACAATTGTTTGTCCAGGTAATAGCAACATTTTGATGGTAGTGTTGGATCTGCAAAACGAGAGCAATTGTTTGAAGGGATTTAATGCTGCTTTATGAAGGCTATGCTGAACAGGGTTCACCTGCCAAGACCCGACTGGTATGAGGAGTTTTATGCTGTAGCTATGGATGCATCAATGAAATCTTATGAGGACGAGGTTAGTATAATTATGTTGTTTATGTAAGTTAAAGACTGCCAAAACGGGTCGGGTCATGTAACTTAGTACTGGTCAAATGGTTGTTTCAAGAAATTGAATCAAGTTGGTTCGGGTCAAAATGGTCCGGGGTTGAACGGGCCGTTTTAGAGAAAAAGAAAAGAGTCTGAATGGGTTCATCTGCTATATGGCGACTGGTAGCTACAGTTAGCAGAGATGGTGGTGTGCATTCGTGCCACGTTGGTGAAGATGGCGGCAATGTGGTGCTAGCTCATTTGGACCGGTTCTAAGTTACCAATTTTATGATAGTGGCCCAATTTGACCCGTTGAGTAGACCCAAATTCATCCATTTAGCAAACACAAATTACCCAAACTAACTTTTTCTTGAAGAATGGGTCATTAATACACACAAATATTATACAAAACTTTGCTCTTTTTACTTGCTTTTGTTTATCTGTTTTGAGTAAATGACGGTTGTTATTTAATAAGATTGCAGGTTATAAGTCGGAGCTTTTTTGCAAATTTAACAACAGGGAAGGCTGCAAAAATATTAGAGATTGGGATCGGAACAGGTCCTAATATCAAATATTACGGCAATTTAGCTTCCGGTGCAAGTGTAGTTGGTGTAGACCCCAATAGAAAGATGGAAAAATACGCTCAAGCCACAGCCCAAGCTTCTGGTTTGCCTCCAACAAAATTCCAGTTCATTCATGCCGTATGTCGTCCTCTTCATGATCTTCACTTATTTTAAAATAAATGATTTACTTCCATCCGCTTAATAAACTTGTATTACTACTTTATAAACGTGTGAAGTTTATGCAGGTTGCAGAAGCATTGCCTGTAAGCGATGCTTCAATGGATGCAGTCATGGGTACGGGTTATGATAAAAAAATGGGTACGGGTCAAAACGGGTAATACTTTAATTAACTAGATTTATGAAGAAAAATCGCTATTTCTTTTTAGGAAGAACCTTGAAGATATCTCAACTATTTGGTTCAAGTGTCTGCATCGTGGTTCAGCAGGAAGTGAATCATCTAATTGATAAATTAGACACACTTTTGAGTCTCACTTGCCATTAAAAAGGTCCCTGTAGTTGGGGTTGTTTACAATTTAATCATGAATGAGGTTAGACTTGTTGTGCCACAACAATGTAAATAAAAACATTTTTGATAAGATAACTAATGAGTTTGTGACCTGTTTGCAGATTTTCACTGCCCCTGATGGAAATGGTGATTTCCTTGATGAAAATCTTATCAAAGGTAAGTATTTTTCTGATGGTTGCTTGCTTTCTTACCACATTGGTATTCTTATGTTAGAATTTGACGATGGAGAGATATTCCAGTGGAGCAAGGTATATATATGTATTAGGGGCAGCACTTCCTGACCGTCATGAACACGACATGAAAATTATCAGGTTTTGGGTCGGCTAATTTAACTTCTTATTAAGCCGGTCAACCAAACACGACTCGTTTAAAAATGGGTTAACCTGGACACGAACCATATAATAATTGTTGACATTAAATGTGTCTTCCCGAAACAGGACACAAATAAATATATGGGTCATGTTCGGGTTCATCTATTCAACCCACTAACCAAAAATCGTTGAACCCGCTAGGGGTGTTCTGTTCATAAAGCTGGTGGCTCGCTTGAAACTCGCTCGACAAAAGCTCGTTTTTTTTTCGAGCCAAGCCGAGGCAGCTTGTTTGGTAATTGAGCCGAGCCCGAGCCAGGGTGCTTGATTCGTGGCTCTGCTCTGTGCCTTGTATGTATGTATGTGTGTGTGTATATGTATAAAAAAGTCTCAGCTTGTTTTGTTAAAAGATCTCAGATTTTATAAAAAAATCTCCCCTTCTATGATTGTATTATATAAAGTATAATCTGGTTTTAATTTAGATTGTTTTGAATGCAGAGTTTGCGACTGCATGGCTTGTTAGTTCTCCCGCATTGTTTTTGGGGCTTTGACGGGTGGTTCGTGGTTGGGACTGCACATTCAGCCAATGTGGTGAGGTTTTAGTTACATTAAAAATTTAGTGGCTCTAATATATCTACCAAATTAACTACTAAAGTGAAACTTTCTTGTGTTTGTACCATTCCAGCTCCCCTATTTGAGACGGAAAAGGTTTCCTTTCACAACAATTTTTTACATGCTAATGGCTAGAGCACTGGTTGTTCCCGTTGGATATTACATGCATATGCAACTCTTTTTTCCTAATTATATTAGTGTTTCTATCATCTCGAGTGTAGATGATAGTTTATTTGTACTATAGAACCCGCTCATGGCAAATTAGATTCTGAAAGATCACCTGTGTTTTCAAGGCTAGGCACGAAATTGAAACAAATGCAAATGGAATACAGGTTTGTTGTTTTTTTTAAAAAGTATTACACTTAGTAAAAACGGGAGCCGATAAAAACGGAATATTTTAGAAGATGATCGAAAACAAAGAAACAGGTAAAAGGCACCTTAATGCGGTATCACTGCACGAAACGGGTTGGGGTTGAAACGGGTCATTTGTCTACACGGTCAAAAGGATCTGATGGTGTATTTCCATAATTTTTTGTGTCTACACGGTCAAAAGGATTTGGTGGTGTATTTCTATCATTTTTGTCTCATTTACAATTAGAAAACAATATTATTACATACACTTTTGTGTCTCACGGTCAAAAGGATTTGGTGGTGGCCTTAGGCTTTAACAAAATTGGGTATTGGGCTTATTAAAGGTCTAAACCTAATGCCAATAGACTACTAAGACCGTGGGGTATGGTGGGGCGGGGGTTTGGGGCATGGGTTGACACGTGGATATGGGGCACTCAATACACAAACCCAAGTTTCATAGGGGTATGGTAGGCGTGGCTGGGCTGGCGTGGCCAAGCCATATCATTTTTTTTAAATTTAAAATGGCCCGCTATGCCCTAACCAACAAACCAATAAGAGCCCAGCCTTAAACTCCCGCCCAAGGGGCCACGCTTGCCCAAGCCCACCTGGGGTGGTGACTTGGGCGTTTCTCTCCAACCCACGCCCAAACCCTCGCCCCATACCCCATAGTCTAATCTAAACCATAAAAATAGTTTTGTAAGTGGGCCTATGTTGATGTTTCTATGAGTATACCCTATTATTTTATTTTTTACATATGCATATCATATTTTTTTTAAATATCGTGCCCTTCAAATTATCGGGCCTTTGCTGGTGGTCCTCCCCGCACACCCCAGGGCCGGCCATGCTAAAATCAAATAAAGAAAGGTGGAAATGGACGAGTTAATATAATATGATGAAAATGATTAAAAAAATATACATAAGTAATTTTAAGTAGGTTGATAATTATTTGATGTTAGAATATGAAATGTTGAAAATCAACTAAATGTATATGAATTTTAGAAGGAAAAAGTTATAGAGTGATGAGATAAGATGTAAAAAACATGTGTTCATATAATAAATTTAATTTAAATTAATATGAAATGTGAAATCAATGCGAAACGACCGTAGACATGATTCCATGATAGTAATCTCACAATTGGTTCAATAAACTTACAAACATAGGTTCATAAATCCTCAAAAACTGTATTTCAGTAGCTAATATTCTCAAATTAGTTATTAACTTATAGTTTGCCATACAATATAATAGTTTAAAGTAAGCACACAACAAAAATTGAGAATATGAGCTAAAGCCTAAAAGCATGAACAATCTCAAGGTATTTTGTACGTTGATATTTGCTTATTAGTGTGTTCGATTATTGGTGTGTGGAAGCACACGATTTAATTGAGATATCTGTAAGGCTCATGTCATAGATAGACCACACCTATAAAAAATTAACAAGCGTACTATACAATGCATCACAAGAGTATTGATAAACCAACAAAAAACGAGTATGACAGGAACCACCAATAACCAAACCGAATGGTTTTACAATCCCCTTAATCGTTTTTTCAACGACAAATTTCTTTTTAATTCGTGTCATCTGTGATACTTGAACACAAGATCCCCCCAAGGTGTTTAAAGGCTTCACATTTGCCAATGGACCACCACCCCATTGGTTAAAATCCCCTTAACCGTAATTTTGGCTTCGGTGACAATGAAGACTCAAAACCCGATAAACTAACTTAAGTACTAGAAAATCTATCACGAGATTCTGATAAACTAACGGTAAACGAGTATCCTATTGTAAATCGCCACTCCCGCCGCATCGCGCGGGTAAACGACTAGTATATATATATATATATATATATATATAGGGGAAGGTTCAAATGAAAACCACTAGTTATTGTGAAAACTCGAAAACTAATTAAAAAAGCCAAAAAACATACCAAATTTTTTTTTTTTTTTGCAAACCAATTTTCGCAGGTTTTCTTATATATAAAAAAAAATTTCAAAAAAAAAAAAAAAATTTTGTGTAGTGCACATGTGTAATACTACACATGTGTATGTGTACTACACATGTGCACTACACAATCTTTTTTTTTTTTTTTTTTGAAAAAAAGTTTTTTTTATATATAAAAACCAGCGATTTTTATAAAAAAATTGAAAAAAAAAAATTTGTGTGTTTTTTAGGCTTTTTTTAGTTAGTTTTCGAGTTTTCACAATAAAAGTGGTTTTCATTTGAACCATCCCCTATATATATATATATATATATATACTAGGTTATCACCCGGGATTGCTTCCCGGGCTAGAGAAAGTTACTTATATTAATAAAATTGTTTTTGATTAATATATAAATAAAATTATACAAAAAGGATGACACATTAAATGTCTAAGTTGGTAACGGAGAGTACGCCTGACATTTTTTTAGCGTAACTGATTATTTTCAAATAAGTAGTAGTATCGATCAAACAAAGATCTACACCAATAGCTGATAAATGATGACCATTTGTGGTTTTTTTGGGTTTGAGTGGATGACACCCCAACGAAAGTTATTGATCAAAAAATAAAAATACACCTTAAAGCTAGGGTCCCCCAGGATATAACCCAAAGGAGAAAACCAACCCCAAAACAGCTAAGGCCTTACCAAACAGGATTTAAAAGCCTCGGCCGAAACACATCTAACCAAAAACCATGAACAACCCCTACACTTGAACCACAAGCGGTCCAAGTAAACAGTAAGAGAGAAAAACTATACATGAAAACCTACCAACCAACATAAACCACATCAAACAAATACTAAATAACAAAAGGAAAAAAATCATCAATCTTCAATACTTTAATCTTCCAGCTTCCAATATTCAAGCAATCCATCTTCCAATCACCAAACAACCAACTTCAGCCATACACCAATTAACACCCATATACTCAACAAAACAACCCTTAATATACTCAACACTTATCAGCAGCAATACAAACATTAACAACTCATTCATAGACAACAAAAATCTACCCTTCACTTTTCCAAACCTACCAAAACCTAGTAAAATACCCGGGTCAAACTGAAATCACCCCATTGATAACCATTCTAACCCACTCGGCAACAAACTCCAATAAAGGACAACAGCCAACCTGCCCATTAATTCAACCAGCATAGTCAGTAGCATCAATTTGACCCATTATCCTTGACCATAAACTTCGTAACTTCAGCAGACATTGATACACTACGAGGTTCATGAAAGGATAACCCCATAAGCCTCATTCTCAACATATCAAAGATAAGATTACATAAAACCTGCACCAGCCTTTCAAAACTATTAAACGACCTGTTATTTCGTTCCTGCCAAATGAAGCAAATCGAAACAGCTAATACCAGCCTTCTAATCACACACTAAATAGTTTTAGATACATTTCACTGTTTAACATACTCAACAATAGGTGGCCGAGAGTCCAAGGCATTAGTAAAATTCGTCAAAACTTTAATTTTACTTGAAACCACTCTACAAATAATGAAAATAGTATAATATAAAAAGCAACAAAGATAATGAAAACAACACAATAAAAATCAACAGATATAGTGAAAACACTCCAATAACAATTGAGATTACATAGAAAAAAAACACATAGTGTTGAAATTCTAGTGAGAGTACATTGCTGCAACTTAAAATTATTTCCACAAATCAATAGAAAATGGTACTTGCATGATTATTTTTATCTCCTTTGCGCCAACATGATTATGAACCCAAAAAACGCCAAAAAAAATCACAAAAGCATGTTTCGAAACCCGCCAAAATAACACAAGATAAATTGTACGCCATATATTGCAATCAATGCGACCAGTACTGATTTCTATGCGTAGACGTGCAAAAATTTCTTGAAGCTCGCCTTGCCTCTTAAAAGCAATCTCCTTCATTTTGCTGGATTTTAGCTTATCTAGCCTTTCCACTTCCACCTCAGCCTTAAAAAGATACAGATAAAAGATTTACAACTAAATAATCAATTTTATAATATGCTATATTATTTAAATAATCAAAATCAGGGTACTTGTTCGATCAAATCTTGAGCAAGAGCCCCTGGGACATTCAGTTCATCCACTGAAGCCGATATGCTACAAGTAACATGATCAAACAAATGTTGTTTTTCCTCAGATGTGTCCATTAAGTTCCAAAGATCTATTAGCTGGGTTGCTAATTCTTGAAGATGTAAAAAATATGAAAACAAAATCAGAGAGTGACGGGCTATTTAGATGTAGACAAATGACGATATTTTTGACAAATTTTTCATTGAAAACGGGTTTTAAATTCAAGTTAAGTTCTTTTAGAACTTATGTAAGCTTTGTGAGATGGGAAAAAATGGAGAATTCACAACTAAACGCATCCTAAACGTTATTTTTTTCTCTTAGGCCTAAAGTACTCTTAAAAGCCATAAAGGGCCATGAAAACGTTACTATAAGTGTAATTTCTTATTTACCATTTATCTTGCTCACTAAAAGCTAAGGATTTTTCTTTTATTAAAAATTTTTAGCCAATTATACTTGTTTTTTATTTTATTTCTATCACCTAGTTATCTTTTACACATTTCATGGTCTCCGTTTACATCTATTTTCTACTTGATGTTTGTATTATTCATAACATATGTTGTAGGTCCACCCGGTGGATCGAGTCAACCTCTATTCCCTGTTTTTCGGCGAACCCGAGAGTGCGGAATCCAAACGGGTAAGTTAAACCAAGTTACGAACACGTAAGACACAAGATTCAACGATTAACACTCAATGTATTAATGCTATGAAACGGTTACAATGCGGTGTTTACAAATGGTCTCTGTAAACTCTCAGTGTGTGTGTGTGTTACAGTGTGTTCGCTTACAAATCTATTCAGACTTCTCTACTTGTGTTATGTCTGTTCTGCTGTATATATAGTGAAACATGTCGACGAAATCAAGTCCCACGGCGAACTCTAAGTTCGCCATCCATCATCACAACGAACACAGGGTCTTCGTCACATAGTGTCTTCGTCGCACAGGGTCTTCATCGCACAGGGGGACTTCGTCGCATGTTGGGCCTATGGTTTGGGTTTGGGCTTGGGCTTGGTCACAGATAGGATTTCGTCACAGATGGGTTACAAACAACGAACAGACGACACCTAAACACAATCTAACATGTATACTGCACACACGCAGTTACATGTACATCATACAATACAAAGTTAGTAGCAAACCGAGTCAAGATAGGAGGATATCTTGACTACGGCCTTCACTTCGTAGCTGAGTCGAACCGAGCCGAGCCGTATCCACACAATATGTATCAACAAACTCCCCCTTGGATGCTGCTCGCGAGGTTCGTAATCTCGTTCTCCATCTCTTTATGGTTCTTTTATTCTTGTCGTAGGATCTTCAACGTCTTCACGTGTTGTAATTAGAAAGTGTATTAACAAACTCCCGCTTTTATCTAGGAAGTGTATCAATAAACTCCCCCTTTGATTATGCTCGTGAATCTTTTGATTTTCAAAACTTGAGATCCTTGTGGTGTTGATGATTGATCAGCGACAACTCGATCATCTTTATCATTTGAGTGCCTTCACGTCATGTCTTCATTCCGAAGCTTATCATCGAACATGTTCTTTTCGCCTTTAGCATATGCACATGCAAGAAAGCTAAACGCGTAATGAGAACAAACGCTTGGAATATAGTTAACATTAAACAAATGAGACACATGTGAGACCAATTCTTATTCAACTACCGTCTGGCAATTTAGTTTGAAAAGTTAACAAATTTTTGAATTTTGAATATTTACTTTCAAAACTTGCAAACTCTGACCATTTATGAAGATTCAGTCGTTTTGGGTTTCATCAGATTTCAGGCAACGAAGACTTGAGTTCCAACATCGGTTAATCAAAACTAAAGTATAAATAAAATCTTTTTGACTTTTATAAAGTTTATATTAAAACACACCTAAAATCTTTTTGGCAATTTGAATATTTCAAACTTAAAGACTGAAAGCAGTAAATAAATATATACAGAGTTGTAGAAACTAAGAAAAGTAAATATATACAAAAATTCTTTTTGCGAGTTTCGAGGGTAAGAGAATCATATCAGTGTACGGTCATGTCAAAACATTCTTGTTGTTCATTTTGTTAACAATTAGATAAACATCCTATAACGATTATCGGTATTGTTATCTACATAAGCTCAACTTATCAGATGTAATCATGGCGAGGGGATACGTTAAGGTATGATTTATACTTACTGACCGGTGTTCATCCACATCACGACACATTCCCATATCAAGGTATGCACGAGGGTTCATCTTACTGGTGAGTATACCATTTATCATCTGTTTTGACGTATATGAAAATGTGAGATACTCACCTATTTTGATTGAAAACAAACCCTATGTGATAGAATCACTTATTGATGAGGAACTTGATTTTCAGATGCATGAGGGCACAAGAGCAAGTCCGTGAACAGGTAAGTACAATGTACAGCAGAGAGACTGTTGGATCTGAGTTTCTTTTTTTATTGTATTTTCGTTTGAAATTAAGATGGAAATGAAAGAGTTGTGCAGCGGAATTAAGATAAAAACAAACTTTGCATACAATCAAACGAGAGTAATACTTTAATCAAACATCTTTACACAATGAATCGAAAGATTGAATTTGTTTCAACAACGATTACAATGATTGATGAATGAATGCAAACTCCCCCTCAGCCAGAGCTCAGTAGTTTGTTCGTGCAAAGAAGACGATGTGGTAAAAGAGCTAATAGAACAGTACAAAGTACTGAACTATTTATAGGCACTTGCAAACCACTGAGCATCTTAGCTGACGTCACCATGAAAGTGACATCTAACCTCCTAACAAACTCTAACCACTGATCTATACAAACGCTGATGTACTAACTACTGCTATTACATTTCTTTACATAAAAGACACTTAAACAGCTGCTGTAACCTTCCACTGCTGTGAACCCAGCAGTGTCTGTCCGGATCAGCAGTACTTGACTCAAGGCAGTAGATTGAGTCAGCAGAGCTTTGGTCTTCCATCAGTCTTTGACATTGGTCAGTAGATGCAAAGCAGCAGTTGTAGGTCAGCACTTAGTAAGATCAGCAGATAGGAGGTCAGTAGATACAAAACCACTTTCAAGGGAAGAGATTTGCATGAACTAACTGTAATCGTCTGCTTATTCTGGATCCACTGCTCTGATCCAGTTTTGGCTTTAATTATCTGTTCCTCTGATAGGGTTCAATCCCAACAATCTCCCCCTGGAACAGATAATGCCAAAACTCTTCATTATTTGTGGAATTCTTTATTGCCTCATCAACAGCTCCCTTATCTGACCTTTGAATTGTAATTCAAAGTCTAGGGCATCTGTATCTTCATCATCCCTGCTAAGTGGAAGATCAAGGAGATCCTGCAAATCTTCAAGACTCAGGCCTAGAGCTTGTTCCCTTGATATTTTCTCCACTTCTCCACCAGACCTGAGCAGAGTCAATACGCAGGTCTGTTTGTCAGTTTCCCACTTTTGTATTTTTGAGCCTGGTGGGTTTCTTGGGAGATGTTTATTTGCAGAAGTATTTGGTGAGGCTGGCCTGTTCATAGCTGGCTGAGCAGCACATGCAGATTGTTCCAATTCAAGATCTTCTTTTATCATTACTTCCGTGCCAGCTTTTACAATGGCATCTCTGGCTAAAAGATCTTGAATTGTTTCCATGCTAAACTGGTTTTTGCTCCTTCTTTTGTAGATGGCAGCACCAGCTGGAGCAGTGGTTCTTTTGACTTGCAGCTTTGGTGGTCTGTTAGAAACCTCTGCTTTGGAATAGTCAGGCTTTTGTGGAACTCTTGGATCTTTCTTTCTAAGTTCCTCTAATCTTTTATAAGTTGCCCTGACTCTATCTTCTCCCCACTTTGACACTGAATTCTTTGACCCATAATCTGCTGTAATCAGCTCCTCTTTCATTCTCCTCAACTCTAGCATCTTTTCAGCTTCAAATTGTTTGAATCTTTCAGGAGGAGTCTGCTTGACCTTATTTTTGATCATGTCTTGAATCCTGGCTGCTTCTTTTACAAGCTCAGGAATGGTCCAGGTCTTGTACATGTGTTTCTCCCCCTTGTATTTCTTGTAGGTCATGATGTTTCCAATTTAGTCTTTTCTTAAGGACTCATCTGCCCTTTCTGAAATTTTCTGACATACATTTTTAGCAAAACGCTCCATAGCATTGACCTGTGAGAGTAAAAACTGATAGTTTTGTTGAAATTCTCTATCAGATTTCCCTTTTCTGTTTTTGATTGCAATATCCTCTGCTTGTTTGGCTTTGAGTTTCAAGTATTCTTCAATATTTTTAGGCCTGGGATAATTTGCAATTGATGGCAAACTCCTTTTGGCTGGGTCATCTTCATAATAAAAGGATTTGATTTCTTCTCTGACTGCAATGAGTTCCAGAGGAAATGAGACACCAGCAGGAGGTAGTGATTGCACAATTTGAGCTGAAGAGAGAGGTATGGGTTTTGGAATAGTGACAGTTGACAGGGATTTTGAAGATTTTGGTGATGGAGATGTGTCATCATCTTTTAAAATTAGCCTTCTCCTTTTTGTAGGAGGGACTGATGATGGTTTGGATGGAACAGTGGTGGTAGATGTAGTGGCAGTGGATTGTGATTGACTAACAGCTGTTGAAACAACTGGTGTTTCAACCACTGTTGTCATTACAACAGATGTTATAACATCTGCGGTCTTCTGCTGTGTGTCAGCAGGTGTTGTTTTTGGTGGTGATGATGGTAAAGCAGTGGATGTTGTGTGTGTTGAAGTGGTGTGTGTTGATGGAACAACTGTTTGGCAAGCAGTAGTTTTTGTAACTCCTGTTGCATCAGCTGTTTTGTATGGTGGTTTTAGAGCAGACTTTGAACGTCTGGTTGGAATGGATTTGGGTTGCCTCACTTTTCTAGTAGGCTTCTTCTTTTCCTCAACAGGATTTTCATGATCCTTTGACCCAGAAGTACCCTGATCTGGATGATCCATTCTGTCTACCCTGGCTTTCCTTTTGGCCTCTCTATCCCTTTTTACACTTGCAACTGCTTCTGCTAGTGCATTTGTTGTCACATCAATTTTCTTGTTGCCATCTGGCAAAGGGATCTTTTTGGTCATGTTTGAATTTTCTGGTTCAAGATAGAGACCATCCTCTATACCCTTCTTTTTCCACTCCTTAATTTTCTCCCCCTTTTTGGCATTATCTTCTAGGAGTTGATAAATATAGCATACTTTTGGAGGAGCAGTGCCAGTGGTGTGCAAGATCTGAGTTTTGAGAGCCTTTAAATCAGCCTGAGTGTTCTTGAACCTTGACTCCATTGCATTTCTCAGCTGTTGAACATGTTTTTCATGTTGCTGATCTGCTAGTTTTGCTTGTTGATGGAGAAAAGGTTGAAATAACTTCCAGAGCTCATTTGGAGCAGATGCCCTTTGTGGAGCAGGTGCTTGAGATGGAACAGCTGTTGATTGTACCTTCTGAACTTGTAACACCTGTTGTAGCATATCTTTGAGTTCTGCAACAGAGTTATCAAGTTTTTCAATGCGATCCGTCAATTTCTGGTACTTTAAACCATCACCCAAGTTAATGGGATCATCTGATTTCCCACTAGCAGTGGTTTTATCAGTGGTAGATGTAGGGAGTATACTCCAAACATTAGCCACTGATGCCCCTTTGTCTTGGTACTGGGGTCTTCTTCCTTCAACACTTGACAACCGTTTGATGTTGCCAGTAGGATAAAGAAATCCACTGGTGGTTGACAGAGGTGCTATCAAAGGAATTGCCTCCAAGGAAGTCTGATGGATGTAACCACTGTCCAAATGTAAGCCAGTGGGTGTAACAGTTGTAGTGGCTGCTTCACTTGGATTACCACCAAGAGTTACTTGTAACTCAAGGGGTGTAGCCTCCTCAGGTTGTGTTGGTGGGTTAGCAAAGATTGATACAGCAGACCCAGTCAGTGGTTGAGTTATATTCTCATTGATAGGTGATTGAGAAGGACTGGTTAATGCCTGGTTCAAATCAATTGCATCCAACAACAGTTTTATTGGTGGGGGAATTGTGGATGTGAAGGATGGTGTAGAAAGTGGAGTTGCCCCGGGTATTGAGCTGTGAATGATAGAAACGAGTGTTTCTAGAGCATCATGATGTGGGGACCGTATTTGTACAACCTGTTCTTTTTGTGAAGAAGCAGGAGGAGTTGTGGTTATGGATTGAGATATTTGTACCAACTGCTGTGAGGAAGTAGCAGCAGTGGTTTCTTGTGACATTTGTGTTGTCACAGGCAGGAGCTCTGGTATCTCATCCTCCAGAGTTGCCTTTTTGATGGGTTTTGTGGGGTTTTGAGTTTTTCTTTTTGGCTTTTTGGAGATAATAGGTGTGGGTTTCAAAACAGTTGTGCTGCTGCTTTGATCACCTTGAGCAGTGGGCTCAGCAGCAGATACCTGAGGAGCAGTTGTAACTGCTAAAATCTGCTCAGGCACCTCTGCTTGTGTTTTGCAAGGTGTGGACATCCTTGTAAAAGTTTCAGCAGTTAAGCAATTTGTTTGAATGAAATCACCTTGTTTTATTGTAGCAGCATCCTTCTTTCCAAGTTTCATTTCAAAATAGTAACTTAAAAATCTTGGAAAAAGTAGGAATGCCTTTGTTTCAACATTTTTAACCAAATCATTAAAAATTTCCTGGGAGTAGTTAAAATTTTCATCTTGAAGAATTGCAAATCCTAGTTTTTGAATTTTTAATGGTATCTCATTGAAAGAAGTGGTTTTGTTTGAAACACATTTTAAGAGGGTGTGAAATAAAAATCTTGTTGCAGGAGGAAAGTAACCTTTTTGTAAGGTGTCCTTTTTGACCTCTGCATTGTACCCCCTTTCCAGAAAATCATTTTTTAACTCGTTTTTAGGGAAAGTAATTTTACCTTCTTGATCGTCGAGTTGAAAGACCTCTGAAATTGTTTGTGGTGTAATCTTGACTTCTTTTCCCTTTAAAGTAGAGTTAATGGCTATTACGGCTTCTCCTTGTGTTTCAAGGATTGCATTCTTCCAAAACTCCCTTTGGGTTGCCAAGTAAATTGGTGCATCCGCTGTCAACAAAGTTTTGTACTTTGAGGCGGTGATGATATCAATGATGGAATCGAACTCCTTTGTGGAACTGGGTTTTGTAAGAAGACCAAGAAGATTGTGAGATGGTTTGTGTGGAATTTCAGTGGAGATTGCCTTTTGAGAGGCTGTTTTCGATGAAGATTTGGATGAGGGTTTTGCAGATTTCTTTGATTTAGTCATTTTGAGGATGATTGATCGAAGAAATTTGTGGAAGATGAGATGAAAAACTGTTTTGAGAAGAGAATTTTTAAGAATTCAATTCGACAGTAAAACCCTGTTTTGGTGGTGAATGAGGGATTTTATAGGGGATAAAGTGAATGCTGAGGTGGCAGCCGTTACAAAAAGTCTGATCAATATGTACTGCCCACGTGACAACCCCTGGTGAAAGTGAAGGACAGTACTTTTGTGAAAGTGACTGATGAAGGCAGTGGTATGAAAGCAGTGGATGATTTTTACTATCAGCAGATAGCATATCAGTGGATAAGACACTGCTTTTGAACAACAGAGTTTATCAAAATAATGAGAGAGCAGGGGTTGACTTTCAGCAGTGGACAGACTTTTGAAGTAGAGCAGACTTTTGAACAATCAGTGGTTAATGGCAGACTTTTAAGGACTTTAATGAAAAATTTTCATTTTTAGCTATTTTTAAGGTTGGAGTTTTGATTTTCTGAAAACATTTTGTTGCTTTTATTCATAGAAAAACAAGATGTTGCTTGTTATTCCATGTTCAGCATCCCAATCCTAGAGACCAAACTTTCAAAAGTGGCTGTATCAAGTGCTTTTGTGAGCACATCAGCCAGCTGGTCTTTAGTTGGGACATGATGCAGAGAAATCAAACCTTTTTCATAGCAATCCCTCACAAAGTGATGTCTGATGTCGATGTGTTTGGTGGTTGAGTGGGAAACTGGATTTTTGATGATATTTTCTGCTGCCTGGCTGTCCAACATGAGTGGTGTCTTTAAGGCAGTGATACCAAAATCTAGCAACTGATTTTGAAGCCACAGGAGTTGGGCTGTACAGCTTGTAGCAGCAATGTATTCAGCTTCAGCAGTGGATGTTGAAACAGCTGCTTGCTTTTTGCTTTGCCATGAAACTAAGCAATCACCTAGAAACTGGCACCCTCCTGATGTGGACTTCCTTGTGGTGTGACATCCAGCAAAGTCACTGTCTGAGAAACCTGAAAGCTTGATGTTCCCATTAGCTGGATACCAGATACCAAGTGTGGGAGCACCTTTTATGTACCTGAAGATCCTTTTTACAGCAATGAGATTTGATTTTCTGGGAGCTGATTGACTTCTTGCACATACACATGTTGCAAACATGATGTCTGGTCTAGATGCAGTTAGGTACAATAAAGACCCAATCATGCTTCTATAAAGTGTTTGGTCAATCAACTCATCCTTTTCATCAGACATGACCAGCTTATTTGTTGCCATGGGTGTGCTGCATGGTTTACAATCATTCATATCAAATTTTGTCAAAAGTTCTTTAGCATATTTGCTTTGATGAATGAAAGTTCCATTTTGCATTTGCTGAACTTGGAGACCAAGAAAGCATTGCAGCTCACCCATTGCACTCATTTCAAACTCAGCTGTCATGAGTTCTCTAAACTCTTCACACATTGAATTACATGTGCTTCCAAAAATAATGTCATCCACATAAATCTGGACAATCATTAAATCCTTCCCTCTCCATTTTAAAAACAGTGTTTTATCAATGGTACCTCTTTTGAAACCATTTGAGAGTAGAAAGTTGGAAAGAGTTTCATACCAGGCCCTTGGTGCTTGTTTCAAGCCATACAAGGCTTTGTTTAGCCTGTAGACATGATCTGGATAAAATGGATCCTCAAAACCTGGAGGTTGACAAACATACACCTCTTCTTGAATTGTACCATAGAGGAAAGCACTTTTGATATCCATTTGAAACACCTTCATATTGTGGTTGACAGCAAAGGCCAGAAACAGTCTAATGGCTTCCAATCTTGCAACAGGGGCAAATGTTTCATCATAATCAATCACCTCTTCCTGTCTGTAACCTTGAACCACGAGCCTGGCTTTATTCTTGACAACAATACCCCTTTCATCTGTTTTGTTCTTGAAGACCCACTTTGTGCCAATGGGACTAACCTCTTCTGGCAGTGGTACAAGCTCCCATACTTGTTGTCTTTTAAACTGTTGGAGCTCCTCTTGCATGGCTTCTACCCAGCTGTTGTCTTTCAGTGCCTCTTGGTACTTGACTGGCTGATGGAGTGATAGAAAACCAGCAAAAAGACAAATGTTTTGGGTTTGGCTTCTTGTGAGCACCCCTTCATTTATGTTGCCAATGATTTGATCAGGTGGATGAGATCTCAAGAAGATTAAATCTCCTTGGTATGGTATGATGGCATTGGTTGGTGAAGGCTGCAAATGTGTATCATCTGAGCTAACCACTGCTGGGGACTTTGATGATCCAACAGTGGCTTCAAAAGGTGGTGGAATTGGAGGTAATGAAGTGGACAACTGCTGACTTTTATCCACTGTTTGAGGACTTTTGTCAGCAGTGTTTGAGGATGTGGAAGCAGTGGTTGATGGGCTACTTTGGTCAACAACTGTTGAGGTAGTAGTGGTTGAGCTTTGACAACTGTTTTGAACAGCTGGTGCTTTTCCCTTTGTGGCAGACCTTTGAGGGATGATGATTTCATACCCATAGTCTGGTGTTGTATCCTCTGATGGACCTGCACTGTTAGTCTTGACAACAGTATTTTCGAAAGTGAATTTTTCAAGATCAAACAGATCTGCAGGGTTTGCTGGGATTTTCATTGATGAGAGTTCATTAAACTTAACATTCAAAGTCTCCTCCACTGCCTTGGTCCGTGTATTGAACACTTTGTAGGCCTTGGCAGTGGTTGAGTATCCCAGATGATAACCACAATCAATTTTGGCTGCAAATTTTGAAATGGAATCTTTTAAGTTCAAAATAAAACATGGGCAGCCAAACACTTTGAAATATGAGATCAGTGGTTTAATTTTATACAGAATTTCATAGGCAGTCTTTTTGTGCCTGGGGTTTATTAAAACTCTGTTCTGAACATAGCAAGCAGTGTTTACTGCCTCTGCCCAGAAAGTTAATGGCAAACCTGAATCTGCAAGCATGGTTCTGGCAGCCTCAATCAGAGTTCTGTTCTTCCTTTCCACTACCCCATTCTGCTCTGGTGTTCTTGGGATGCTGTACTGCCTTACAATCCCTTTCTTCACACAGAAGGCATCCAACTCCCTATTTTTGAATTCTGTGCCATTGCCACTCCTGAAGCTTTTCACTGGAAGGTCAAATTGCTTTTCAACCTGTATTACAAAGTCTTGCAAAATGCCTGCAGTTTCATCTTTTGAGTGCAAAAAGAAAGTCCATGTGAACCTAGAAAAGTCATCAACAATAACCAAACAATATCTTTTCTTTTTGAGGCTCATGACTTGAACTGGGCCAAACAAATCCATGTGTAGCATTTGCAAACACTGGGTTGTTTTGGACTCTTCAATGGACTTGTAAGAACTTTTATGCTGTTTTCCTTTTAAACAGGAAATACAATGTTCAGGACATGAAAACAATTTTTGAGGTAGGCCTCTCACCAAACCATTTTTTGAAATTTCTGTGATTGTCTTAAGATTTGTGTGTCCTAACCTTCTGTGCCAAAGTTCTGTCTCTTTGTTAGAGGCAGCTGAGAACAGACAGGCATCAGCTCTGGGACACTCTTTTGACATGTCAACAACATAAACATTGCCACTTCTTTGAGCAACAAGTTTAGTTTGACCAGTTTTGATTATTGCTTCAATCTTTTTGACCATTTCTGGTCCAACAATCCTACAACAATCTTTTGTGAAGAATGACCCAAAACCCTTGTCACTCATTTGGGACACACTCAGAATGTTGAATTTTAGATTGTCTATTAGATTGACATTTTCAAATTTTACTTTTCCAGACTCCACTGTACCCGACCCCAGAACTTTTCCTTTACTATTATTCCCAAAGGATATATCACCCCCTCCATGGATTTTAAAGTCTTTGAGGAGGGCTTTACATCCTGTCATGTGCCTGGAGCCTCCACTATCTACATACCAAAGACTATCAAAGCATGCAGAAGCTCCCTGCACATGAAGTAAAAGGATTAGTTCATTAAGGTCTCCAAAGCCAACAAGGCTTTGGATGGGGTCTCAACAGTGTCTGGGATGGATGCAGAATGATGGATAGTGGTTAGGTCAGGGGTGAACTATTTTAGGACAGTTCTTCTCTAACCACTGTTGTGGGTCCTGACCAATCATCTGCTGATAACCAAAAGGATGTTTGTTCACTTTGGGTTTAGAGGGCCTTTTGTAGGCCTCATAAACGTGTGGAATCCTTTGGTAAGACTGTTTTTCTCTGCCTTTTCTGAACTGATTGGCAGGGGGTGCATCAGTAACCTGAACATCTCTTTTGACAGATGTTTGGTTCAGCTGTTTTGTAACAGCTGTTTGAACTGGCACAAACAGTGGTTGTTTCTTGGTGAACTTGACAGATGATGAGGATGATGATGATGGACTCAAGGATGTTTTAGCCATGTACTCATTCCTTTTCACATCAAAGTTTTTGAGGTACACACATGCTTGAGTTTTGTGGTTTGTTTTACCACAGACAATGCAGCTTTCTGCTGAAACAATGACACTTGTCTTGTTTAAATCATAAGCTTTCAAGTGGAAACAGTCTTTTGTTAGATGATTCCCTTTTTCACAGAATTCACAAAACAAGTTGTCAATTTTTTCTTTCTTCTTTCTCTTTTCAGACTCCTTTGCAGCAGAGGTTTTAACCACTGCTGGGATGTCATTGAGAGGTATGACTTTAGCTTTTGGAGCTTTAACACCATCAGTTGATGTAAAGTCCATTGGCTTGAAATTTTCAAGAATATCACACTCGTCAGACCAGGTAGGTTTAAACTGATATTTTTCAAGTTCTTCAAAAGTTGAGGAACTCCTTGTTCTGCCAAGTGTGATTTTGTTACCAAGTTTGTCAGTGATTTTCACTTCTTGGCCATTCTTGTTTGTGGGGATGAACTCAGTGGTTACATCAGTGTTTTGAACAGATTTTTCACAAGCAATGTGTTCATCATCATATTTTCTATACCCAACCCCAAATTTCACATTACTTTCAATCTGTTTAGCAAGCATCACCTCATATCCTCTGCAGGATTCTACCCATCGTTCACAAGTAATCTGGGTGGATTCCAACTCCTTTTTGCAACTTTGGTATTTTTCTACCATAGTTTGAAGTTGGGTTTTGGTGATGCTTTGCTCTTCTTTTAGACAGCTGATTTCTTTTTCCTTTTCAGTCAATTTGTTTTTAAGTTCTTTTAAAGACCTTTCAAATTTGACCTCATCAGACAAGATTTTATCCCGAAGGTTTTCATTCACCTCTTTGATGTTAGCAAAAGCAATTATGCAATTGTCAGAACACAGTTTTTCAAGAACTTGAGGAGATACCTTGGCAGCTGCCATCATTGCACAATCACATTGATGATCTTCATCATCATCAGCTTTTACCTTCTTTTCACCAGCCTTTTCTTTTTTCTCTTCTTCTTTGTCCTCTATGGACCATGGATCTGTCATTGGTTCAATCAGGGTACCTGAACTTTCTCCCAACAGTATTTCATCAGCCACTGCAGTAATCACTGCTTCAGTCACCTCTTCCACTGTTTCAAAGCACTGCTGTTCCTCCTCAGCTTCAACCCCCTCCTGTATTGACTCTAGTGCCATCAAACAAAACTCATCATGTGAAGAATCATTAGAAGCATAGAGTGCAAAATTTTCATCACTAAGATCATCAGGCATACTGCTCCAGTCAACAAACCCTTGAGTGAAAAAACTTTGTTGATCTGGTTGTGCTGCTGCTGGAGCAGTGGTTTGAGGTGCAACAGGTTGCACTTGTACCTGTGGACCAGGGGTTTGAACATATTGGATTTGTGGAACAGTAGTTTGGACATAATGTACTGGCACAGGAGCAGCAGCATAGTGAGCAGTGTTCACTTGAGCTGCTGGGGCATATTGGGCATAGTGCACAGTGCTTTGGTTTTGAGGTCTAGGATTTGAGCTAGGATGAGTAATTATGGGACCAGTAGTTTGACTCCTACATTCTCTAGCGAAATGTCCCAACCTATTACACTTGTAGCACTTGATTTTTGATTTATCCAACCCAACCCTTAGATTCCCATGCAAACCTGGGAATTTTCGCCCTGTTCTTTTGTAAAATTTGCTAGTTCTAACACTTAGCAGAGCCAGTTGGTGCAGAATGTCCATTTCCTCTAAGTCAGTGGGATCAAAATGTTGTAAATCATTGAGTTCAAAGCTTAGATTATCTGACCCAGAAGAGCAGTATTACCGAAAGTGTAATCATCGGTAACTTTTCCTGACTCTTGTAACCTCCTTTTCTGGTTCAACTCCCTTTCGTAGGTCAGGAGTCGACCATGGAGTTGGGTCAAGGTCAGATCCTTTAATTCATGTGAGTTTCGGGTGACAAAAGCTATAGTGTCCCATTTTTCTGGCAGTGACCTGAGGAACCTGCTATTTTGAGTTGAGTTTGTAAAAGTGGTGTTAACAAGCCTCAGTTCACTGATGAGACAACTAAAACGCTCAAATTGTTGCGTTAGTGATTCACCTTTAACGTAGCAAAATGTTTCATACTGTTGGTTCAGGATTTCCCTATTGTTTTCTATGACTTCTTCAGTTCCACCAAACTGTTCCTTAAGTGCGTCCCATAACTCTTTGGCACTGTTACAGTGTAACAGTCCAGCATATATCTCATTGGGCAACGCTGATGCTATGATGCTAAAAGCCTTAGCATCTAGTTCGATCTTTTGAAAGTCGGTTTCGGTATAATTTTCAACTGGTTTTGGAACGAACTTTTTAGCATCTTCAGCGCTTGGCACTGAAGGAACATGGGGACCATAAATGACAGACCTCCAACAACCTGTGCTTTGTTGAGCGAGGATGTGACCCATCCTCCTCTGCCAGATGTTGTACTCATTTCTCTTTAGCATAGGTGGTTTAAAAAGCGAGCCGATGTTGTTTTTATCATCCTGAGATTGTGACGTCATTCTTGTTGTTTTACAGACACTGAGAAATCAACTTTAATGGTGATTAATCCTTGCTCTGTTTTTCAACGGACGAACAAACGATCAGTATCAACTATTATGAGCTGAACTATTTACGTCAAAATGATTGTTAAATCAAATTTGACTGTCCAAGCTCTGATACCAATTGTTGGATCTGAGTTTCTTTTTTGATTGTATTTTCGTTTGAAATTAAGATGGAAATGAAAGAGTTGTGCAGCGGAATTAAGATGAAAACAAACTTTGCATACAATCAAACGAGAGTAATACTTTAATCAAACATCTTTACACAATGAATCGAAAGATTGAATTTGTTTCAACAACGATTACAATGATTGATGAATGAATGCAAACTCCCCCTCAGCCAGAGCTCGGTAGTTTGTTCGTGCAAAGAAGACGATGTGGTAAAAGAGCTAATAGAACAGTACAAAGTACTGAACTATTTATAGGCACTTGCAAACCACTGAGCATCTTAGCTGACGTCACCATGAAAGTGACATCTAACCTCCTAACAAACTCTAACCACTGATCTATACAAACGCTGATGTACTAACTACTGCTATTACATTTCTTTACATAAAAGACACTTAAACAGCTGCTGTAACCTTCCACTGCTCTGAACCCAGCAGTGTCTGTCCGGATCAGCAGTAGTTGACTCAAGGCAGTAGATTGAGTCAGCAGAGCTTTGGTCTTCCATCAGTCTTTGACATTGGTCAGTAGATGCAAAGCAGCAGTTGTAGGTCAGCACTTAGTAAGATCAGCAGATAGGAGGTCAGTAGATACAAAACCACTTTCAAGGGAAGAGATTTGCATGAACTAACTGTAATCGTCTGCTTATTCTGGATCCACTGCTCTGATCCAGTTTTGGCTTTAATTATCTGTTCCTCTGATAGGGTTCAATCCCAACAGAGACGAACTTGACTCCCGGATAAATGTGATATATTATCACTTATTTTGTGGACATGTGATTGTTGATCACTTATTGAGGTCGTATGCAGTATGTACACGTATGTATGATATCATGGAAGATCTAGACTTCGTCTCCGTTTGTTTCGGTAAAAGAAACAACCATGATACCCAGATGATAAACAGCATAAAGACCACATATCTCAGAACCTCGGCAATCTCTCAAACGAAATTTTGGTACTAAGACCATATGCCAATGTGTGGTTCCCACCTGGTATTTAGTCGATTTAAGTTTATATCACCCTGCACACTTTAAGATGATTGTGAGCCTACCGATACATCTTATATAGAGCTGCTTAACATTTTTCATTTTGCATTTCAGTTTAAAGAGGTTTGGACAGACCACTGATGTACTATCATTTTCTCTTTTGCTCGCCAGGAAACTCATTTTTGTTTTTCTATTGTTTTTGAGTTTTGAAATTTTTCGATTTTTTTTTAATTTTTCAAATTTGGATTTACTCCCCCTAAAATCAACAAACTTACAATAATTTTAAAAACACAAAGATATTTACAAAAACGATTTTCCGATGCGGATTACTCATGCTTGACCTTAATGCCATTTACCAATAATAAAAAGTCAAATCGTGATTTGTCAAAAGCTTTGGTAAAAAGGTCGGCACGTTGGTCATCAGTGTGGACTTTAACAACATCGATTAGCCTTTTATCAAAGCAATCACGTATGAAGTGATACTTAATTTCGATGTGTTTGGTCTTTGAATGCTGCACATGATTTCTAGTGATAGATAAGGCAGCAGAATTATCGACTAAAATAGGAGTAGTTAGGAATTCAAAACCGTAATCACGCATTTGCTGTTGTATCCACAGGACTTGGGAGCAACAACTTGAGGCAGCAATGTATTCAGCTTCACAAGTTGATGTAGCGACACAAGTCTGCTTCTTGCACTGCCATGTTACGAGGCGATTTCCTAAAAACTGGCATCCAGCCGTTTGTGGATTTGCCATCAATTTTGCATCTGCCAAAATCAGAATCACTGAAAGCGACTAAATCAAAGTTATCATCCTTAGGGTACCATAGACCGGTGTCTGGGCAACCCTTCAAATAACGAAAAATCCTTTTTACAGCTGCAAGATGTGATGCCTTCGGGTTCACTTGATATCTGGCTAGCAGGCATGTTGGATACATTATATATAGTCTTGATGCTGTGAGGTACATAAGGGATCCAATCATCGCGCGGTAGTATGAAGAGCTAACAACTTCACCCTTCAAGTCTGGATTGATTCCATGATTTTGCTGCAGTGGGGTACCAATGGGCAATGTGTCGGACATCTGGAATCGGTTCAGAATGTCTTGAACATAATTAGTCTGATGGATGAAAATCCAAGACTTCGTTTGTTGCACTTGCAAGCCCAAAAAGAAAGTCATCTCCCCCATAGCGCTCATCTCAAATTTATCCTGCATTACACGTTCGAAATCCCTACATATAACATTGTTAGTAGAACCAAATATAATATCATCCACATATACCTGTACCAGTAGAAGATCTCCATCTTGTTCTTTTATGAAGAGAGTGCAATCGATAAGACCTCTGCGAAATCCATTCTCCAGCAGATAATTTGATAAGGTTGCGTACCAAGCTCGCGGTGCTTGATGTAGACCATAGAGAGCTTTGTTCAGCAACCAAACCCGATCGGGATGAATAGGATCTTCAAAACCTGGAGGTTGTTCGACATACACCTCTTCTTCCACTAGACCATGTAAGAATGCACTTTTAGCGTCCATCTGGTAAACCTTGAATCCTTTGAATGAGGCATAAGCCAGAAAGATCCGAATTGCTTCCAGACGTGCAACAGTTGCATACACTTCGTTGTAGTCTATTCCTTCAATCTGACGAAAACCTTGAACGACCAATCTTGCTTTGTTTTGAATAACGATTCCACGGTCGTCCTTTTTGCATTTATACACCCAACGGGTACCAATCTTCTTGTAATCAACAGGTTTCTCTACGAGCTTCCAGACACCTAGCTTCTGGAATTGTTGCAGTTCTTCCTGCATTACTTCAACCCAAGAGTTATCTTTCAAAGCTTCTTTCCAAGTTCTTGGCTCTTCCTGTGAAACATAACACGCGAAAGACCAATCATTCTGTTGACCAGATTCTCGAATCGCCGCATACAAGCCTGCGTTATTGTTGTTTCGCAACATGTTTCTTGTTTCAATGCCACTCTGTACATTACCGATGATGTTTTGTTGAGGATGGGTATTGTGAATTCTTGTTTCTGGATTTTCCGGAACTGGAATGTTCGTACCCAGATTGTTGAGATTGAGATCAACAACCAATTCAATACCCGGAACTGGTGAAGAGGATGATGCAGTAGCTTCAGCTGTTTTGGGGTTATCAACTGGAGCTGTAGCTTCCCAAGTACCTTGAACAGCTGTTATTGGAGCTTCTTGATCTGCATCTAGAAATTCTTTATCCACTGAAGATTCGTTCAGTTCGGTTGCATCATGAAAATCATCATTGTCGAGAGCATTATTGTTCACTAAAGATGGTTCTTGATTGTTGACAATAATTGGACGAACCAACGGTGAATCTGTTGCGTTGTCACTCTCGAAAAACATCCTTGCCGCAACATTTTCTTCAACTGCTTCAACATTGATCGAATTGAAAAAGTCATCATACTCAAACATCCATGGTTGTCCTGGATTTTTGACTAGCAAAGTGTGCCTTTGTACTCTGACCTCAGACCATTCCTCAACCCTTTTAGTCTCTAGATTCCAGACTCTTAAGTTAGGGGTGGCATAACCAAGAAAGTAACCTTCAATAGCTTTTGCCCCAAACTTTCCATTAGGATCGATCATTGTGCAAGGAGCTCCAAACGGTTTAAGATATGACAAATCTAGTTTCCGTTTGTGAAGAAGCTCAAAGCAGGTCTTGTTGTGCCCATTGACTGTAAGGACTCGGTTCAATGTGTAACAAGCAGATGACACAGCTTCAGTCCAGAAGGGAATCGGCAATTGTGACTCTACCAACATCGTCCTAGCAGTCTTGATCAATGTATGGTTTTTACGTTCAGCGACGCCGTTCTGTTGAGGAGTGTAGCTTGCACTGAATTCATGAAGAATACCTTTTGATGTGCAAAACTCTGCCATGGCATGATTCTTAAATTCTGTACCATTGTCGCTGCGAATCCGTTTAACCTTCAAAGTATACAAATTCTCAATCTGAATGATCAAGTTTTTGATAATACCGAAAGTATCACTCTTGTGAGCCATAAACGCCACCCAAGAAAATCTTGAATAATCATCTGTTATCACGAGGCAGTATTGATCATTCATGATGCTTTTGTGCTTGACAGGACCGAACAAATCCATGTGCAAACGTTCAAGAGGAACTGCCACCGTGTTGATTTTCTTTGTCGGATGTCGCTTCTTAGTTTGCTTTCCTTTTTGGCATGAAACACAGACGTCTTGAAGATGGAAATTTTTAAGAAGAACACCATTCACTAATTCATTCGACACCAAATGATTCATTTTCTGTAAGTGAATGTGACCCATACGTCTGTGCCAAGAGATAGAGTCTTTTTCTATGGCTTTGGTAATAAAACAAGTTGCTTGTGCAGTCGTTGTTATTGCTTGGCTCATATCAAGTACATATAAATTGTTTATCCTTGGAGCTGATAAGAGAATCCATTCTTTTGGAATCTTGAAGCCGGGTTTCAGCATATAACATCCATTTGCATCAAAGTGTACTGAAAACTGTTCATCGCAGATTTGTGAAACGCTGAGAAGATTGTGATCAAGCTGTTGTACAAAGTTGATCTTGTCAAAACTTACAACCCCGTTAGATACCATTCCTTCTCCTGTTATATAACCACTTTAACTCCAGCAAAAGCAACATAACCTCCTCTAATAGATTTAACGTCGTAGAGAAGCTTCATGTCGCCTGTCATGTGCCTGGATGCCCCACTATCAACAATCCAATGACTGCTGAAAGTTCCTCCTGGAACACCCTGCACATGTACTCACATGATTAGTTGGAGATGGGGACCCAAGCGTTTGTGGTCTTGGTCTTCCATTTTCATTAACGTAAGTTACTTGAACTTCTCGATGTTGTGGAAATTGTGATGTTCCCCCTGATTCAGTAACCGTTTTTGGTTTCCAGGTCTGTATTATTTTACCAGTTTTATTCTTTAAAATCTTAACTTCATGATTGTCTGAAGTTTTTGAATTGTCTAGTTTGACAGAAACAGATGTTTTGTTAACCACGTCGGTTTTAATCGCTTTTTCAATTTTCTTAACCTGTTGGCATTTCTGTTTCTTTTCCTTTTTTTTATAAGACGGGGACCTGGTTTTGATGAAACAGATTGCTTTCGGTCATTTCGGTCATGGGGATCATCAACTTTGGCTTTTTGTTTATGAAGATATGGACAATTGCGAATAATATGTCCAAATGTACCACATGAAAAACATGATCTTCGTTCTACAAACCCCGAAGTATCATGTGATTGTCTTGTCGATGATGAACTTTGTGATCCCGAGGTACTTGGTTTTGAATTGTTTGGTTCATTTCTTTTCAACATTTTAACTTGATTAACATGATCTAAGTTAGATTTATTGGCAAATGTTTCAAGTTTATCCGTTCCCGTTGATTTCATAAAGTTCACTTTGTTGTTCTTCTTTTGATTCGGTTCCTTTCGACCTTGAGTCGTTGATTTACCTTTGGTTTCGTTTGATTTTGCTGCTTTTTCACTGTTGGCAATCGTTGATTTCCATATTGTTTTCGTACTTCAGCTTTTGAAATCGGAGGGCACTGTGTTACCACAACGTGTGAACCTGACTTTCCCAAAAACCTACTTGTCGAATCTTCAAAAACTTTACTGATTAAAGATTGATTTACATTCTTAATCGGAAAATCTTTGTCAGAATAGATTTTATCATCACCAACAAGAGTGTACAGCAAATTCACACTCTCTGACTCTTTTGCAGACGTGGACTCGACCAGAACAGTCTTAGCAGGTTTTGCGGGAGGTTCACATAGAATATGATTCTCAAGAGGTATGTCCTCTTCTTTGATTACCGCATCAGATTGTCCTGAGTCAGTATCATCAGATTCATCATCTGAAGAATCAGCATCCTCAACAATGACTGGAGGATCCTGATTTTGTTCTGCAGTTGACACACTTGAAACTGTTGAAACATCCGAATCTGATGATACTTCATTTTTGTATCCAAGTCCAGTTGCAAATTCCTCAATGTCTAAAGGAACAGATTCCTCATAATAAGTTCTATTCTCCTCATCAGGCATTGCATCATAATTTTGTCTAACAGGTGGTGGACATTTCTTATATCCATTGCACGTGACATCCTTTATCTCTTTTTGTGTGTCAATGATGTGATCCAGCACATATCTAGAGTTTGAATAACTGTCTAGCTTAAGCCGGATCACCTCACTTTCACACTTTGTACAGGCTAATTCTTTTTGCATGATCTCAAGACGATTGATATAACAGTTTATGTCAGTTTGTTTTCTTGAAACCATTTTTTTCAGCTCGGTTTAATCTTTTCTTAAATTTGCAACCACCATTTTAAACTCCTTTTCATGGTTTTCATAAAACATGTTAGCCTATTTGCATTTCGAAAGATCCACTATCAACTTTTGATTGTGGATATACGTCACTTCATATTTGTTTTGCAAAGCCTCATGTTTACTTTGCAAATCACACCACTTAGCATCAAAAGAAACATGTTTGTTTTGCAAGTCAGACAATTCAGCATTTAAAGCATCATGTTTGCTTTGCAACTCAGACATATTAGCAGCTAAATCAGCACTTTATCACTTAAGCTAGCACAATTATCACAATTAACGACAGTTGGTTCATCGACACATACCTGGCTTGATGAACTGCCGCCATTAGCCATAAAGGCTGAATGAAGAAAAGAAGAAGAATAAGCAGCTTGATCCACCAGAATAGATCTTCTATCATTCCCTACTGCAGCTTCTCCTAACAATTCATCAATATCTGCATCGATTCTCCCACTAGATAAATGGTCATCGCCTGACGTTGAGGTTTCCTCATCTGAACTCCTTGAATAACCAGAACTCTCTTCATCTGAAGATTCACCACCACTGGCGGAAGATTCTCCACCACTGGCGTGATTCAAATCCTTAGCAGTTTCAGCAAAACAAGCTGCTCCTCCCTGATCACTAATGCCTAATTGCATTGACCAGTCGCAACCCTCATCTATTTGCACCACAAGAGCTTGATTGGTGTTCGATGGTCCTGCTTGATTGTTTGCAGGGACCAAGGTGCGATTATCATTCCTGGCTTGATTCTGATTCGCCTGGTTGCCTTGACCTCTGAAAGGATTATGGTTCCCATGCTGAGCTGGATTTGTGCATTCCCTCTTGAAGTGACCCCGTTCGCCACAGTTAAAACACTTAACAGACTGCTTGTCGAACCCATACTTGGTATCTTTCTTGCTTTCCAAGCTGGTTCGACCAGTACTTTCCATGAAGTCCTTTGCTCGCCTTACAGCACTGGCGAAAGCCCATTTGATGTCCATCATATCCATCTCTTCTTTATCGATCTGCTGATAATCTTCTTGAGTTAGATTGATGTTTCCGATCTGCACTGCAATCAACCCACAATACGAGCTCACCAATGTGTTTAGTATCTCCATATGATCTTTAGCTACTTCAACGCTAACTTTGGAGAAGTTTGACGTGTCAAGCCGTACTGTATTTGAATTTGATGGCTAACCAGCAGATGATGTGCTTCCATAACAAGCTTGTTGTTGAGTAGGAAGTGGATTCCCATACAAATCAGTTACTACGGTAGATGGCCGGTAGCTTTGCTGTTGTGGAGCTGGTTGTAGTGTATTTCCATACAAGTCTGTGGTTGGAGCTGGCTTTACAGGAACTTGTATCGGATTGCCATATAAATCTATGCTTGTGACAAACGCCGTTTGAAGTGGAGCATGTGAAGCAGGTCTTGCAGAAGTGCTGGAAGCTCCATAATACATATCAGGATTTTGTCGCACTGGAACCCTTTTCGCCTTTAGGGTTTCTTCCTGATCTTTGTTCTCCAAGAGCTGAGCGAAGTCATTGATGTTTGTCGTAGCCAATGTGCCATTGTATTTCAGGATTTCCAAGAAACCATTCCATTGAGGTGGCAGTGCATCGGCAAACTTTGTGACAACCTCTGCTGGAGTTGTTTCTACCCCATAATTACTCAATTCAGTCAGCAAGTGATAAAATCGACGTGTCATATCTCCCAAAGATTCATTTTCCATACATGTGAACCCATCAAACTCCTTCTTGAGTAAATCATGTCGCAATTGGTGTGACTTTTCATTTCCTAGACCCCTTGTCTTCAATGCATCCCATAATCGCTTTGGCGTCTTAAAGCTGACAAACTGATGATATATATCCTTGCTCAACGCCTGAGTTAGAATAACATATGCTTTCTTTTCTAAATCATATGCCTTTTTCTCGTCTTCCGTAAGATCTGCAAATGTAGCGGCTGGTGAAGCGGCAACCTCAAGAGCTTGATCGAAATCTGTAGTAAAACATAACCACAATTCCGTGTTTTGCCCAAGGACATACGTATGGAATCTATCTACCCATCCAGGATATTCATTTATGTGCATCAGTTTCGGTGGGCGATTTAGACTTCCGGTCTCGCTTTCGCTTAGAAGTATACTTTGAATACTTGGAGTTTGATTTGAAACAAACGCCCATTGACCTATCGACATTGGATTCACTTGCGAAGATGCGGTTGTGGGAGATTCGGCCCATGATGGTGACAAACCCGTGCTTCTATACTTGCTCTCCGTATTAGATGCGGGTGCGGGAGATTCGGCCCATGATGGCGATAAACCCGTGCTTCTATATTTGCTTTCCGCATTAGACGGAGTACCCCACCAATCCGGATTTATTTTGGATGTCTATTGATGAAAACCTGCTTAAATCACTCAAGTCAAACAGTTTAGTGTGAAATGGAAAACTTTTGTTTAAAAATATCACAAGTATGCGACGAAAACTATAAGTGTTCGTCAAGATCAAATGTGACGAAATTAGGTGTGTTCGTCGATACACAAACTGACAAAGTATGAAGTTTTCGTCGATGCACAAGATGACAAAGTATAGAGTTTTCGTCGAGGACAAATGTGACGAAAACTGAAGAGTTTTCGTTAAACAACAAGGTGATGAAGATGGGGTTTTCGTCACTGGGTTTTCGTCTGAAACACGTGTGACGAAGACTGAGTGTTCGTCGAAGTCAGTTGATGACGAAGATAGGATGATTTCATCGCTGGATGATTTCGTTGACAATTGAGACCAAATACAGAAGATATTATCCAAACCAATCAAATCTACTTCCTGACACAGTATGTTCTTTGGCAAATAAGTCAAGTACACCTTACCCTTACACTCTGTTCAACAACTATCCATCATTTGTGTGTCACAAATTTCAAACAACCAGTATTTTAATCAATAACACTTTAAGAAAAATATCATCAAAGATCAAACACAGAACATTACGAAGAATAAATAAGAACAACTTGAAGATCTGATGATCTTGATGAATATTCCGGTCACCTGAAAATTTTCCAAACAACCATTTTGCACAATGTTTCAATAACAACCTTATCCTAACATGTATAACAAAGATTTAACAAGGTTTTTAGCAAAACAAACAACAAAATCACAAGATTTTCAAAGATTTAAACCTGATTTTTCTGAAAATATAAACTTTCTGTTTCAAAAATCAAGAACAAATCTGGAAACACATGAAAATCTACTTGGTTTTAACAAGGAATCGAGCCAAAGCTCTGATACCAATTGTAGGTCCACCCGGAGGATCGAGTCAACCTCTATTCCCTGTTTTTCGACAAACCCGAGAGTACGGAATCCAAACGGGTAAGTTAAACCAAGTTACGAACACGTAAGACATAAGATTCAACGACGAACACTCAATGTATTAATGCTATGTAATGGTTACAATGCGGTGTTTACAAATGGTCTCTGTAAACTCTCAGTGTGTGTGTGTTACAGTGTGTTCGCTTACAAATCTATTCAGACTTCTCTACTTGTGTTATGTCTGTTCTGCTGTATATATAGTGAAACATGTCGACGAAATCAAGTCCCACGGCGAACTCTAAGTTCGCCATCCATCATCACGACGAACACAGGGTCTTCGTCGCACAGGGGGACTTCGTCGCACAGGGTCTTCGTCGCACAGGGGGACTTCGTCGCATGTTGGGCCTGTGGTTTGGGCTTGGGCTTGGTCACAGATAGGATTTCGTCACAGATGGGTTACAAACAACGAACATACAACACCTAAACACAATCTAACATGTATACTGGACACACGCAGTTACATGTACATCATACAATACAAAGTTAGTAGCATACCGAGTCAAGATAGGAGGATATCTTGACTACGGCCTTCACTTCGTAGCTGAGTCGAACCGAGCCGAGCCGTATCCACACAATATGTATCAACATATGTTTGGTCTAATAAAACGTTAGAACACATTTGATGATAAAATTAGAAGTCGCCTAACTGTAGATTTTTATTGCACAAAGTAACTCATCATCATCATACTCAGTAAACCCCACCAATATCAAGGCTAAGGTAGGGTCTGAGGAGGGTAAGATGTAGACAGCCTTACCTCTACCCCGTAGGAATAGAGAGGCTGCTTCCAGTGAGACCCCCAGCTCGATAGTAGCTTTGCATCAAGCCATGGACATAAGGCACATATCACTCGGCTATCAACGCCACCACATGATGCATGATTAACCGTCCCCCCACATTTTTTGTTATTTTCACGAAATTAGTAAAAAAGTTAATTACATAGTTAGTCCCTGCGGTTTGCACAAATTAACATACTTATGTACTAATAGTTTAAAATCACATTCTAGGGTATTAATTTTTTTTGTAACGTTTGGAGGTATTAACGTTATTTGTAGGTTTAAAATCACATTCTATTAGTACCTAAGTATGTTATTTTGTACAAACCACAGGGACTAACTATGTTAATACATCTAAACGTTACAAAATGAAAAGTTAATACCCTAGAAGGTGATTTTAACTAAAGCTACAGCCATTGAATCACTAAAACAAATACAATGTATCAAAACATAAAATAAATATGCAAAAAAAAACATCTTCATTATCATCGAAACCAAACCCTAATTCAAATCCAGAAATAACACACACATACATATGTAAACACAAATATAAACTAATCAGAAGCTAAACAACACTACAATAACATCAAATCAAGTACCCAACAGACTTTGGAAGTCAATATTAACAACCTATAAAAAGAATGAATCTTTAATGGATAGTACCTACAATTCATCATATGGATTTTAATGAAGCGCTGATTAAAACAAAGTTACAAAGAATGTATAAATTGATAATTATGATATGAATTTTAGGTATAGATCATCTGAATAAAAAAAATCCTAGATAGATCATTTTTTTCTTTTTTATTTTTTGCAACCGATAAACCGATTCGATCAACTAATCACCATCCCATTAACCAACTATTAGAAATTTACCAATACATTTCCTTGATTAACAATAGACATATTAAATCAAGTTCTTACAAACATGTATTCTTATCATCAGACCGCTGCTGGAAGACCCCAAGTTTTAAGAATCACCTTTTTTGACTGGTTTGTCTTCTTTATTCAAATCACACATTTCTTCTGAATCTTTCTACAAATTCTTATGACCTTAAAAAAAAAACAATAAACACCCTAAAACGATTAGAACTGAGGATCTCACAGTAAATCATGAACAAAATTATATGAAAATAGAGAAATTACTACCTGATGTCGGTGCTCTAGGTTTGAGGGAATAATCAGATCAGTGAATATGCAACAAATCAAATCTGAATAAGAGGATTAAAAATGAAATCAAAAGATACCCATTTATGTGCACTACAAGAAAAAAGACTTTTAGCGACGAATCAAAATAGGCTTTTCGCGACTAAATTTCGTCGCGATAAGCTATGGCGACGACATTTTGTCGCAATAGGGTCGTTCCTATTGCTCGGTTGTATTAGGTTGTTTTTTCGTCGCTATACCCAGTTTCTTGTAGTGGTGTTGGTGAAACCCTAGCCGCCGCCCTTTCGTTGTTACGTTAAACCACAACCATCATAACACCACCACTGGGGAAACCCTAAATAAACCAATGTCGTTGTCATCGTTCCTCTTCAGGCCACCAACATCACCATCTTCCTCATACAATGAAACAGTCAAAATTTTAGAAAAAAATGAGACGATGAAACAAATAAAACGTATAAAATCAATATCGACTAAGAATCCACATACTTGTAAGTGAATCGGTTTGATTTTGGAATCCTTTATCAGTCGATTCAAAGCACATGCGACACCTATCTTTTCAGAGAAAATGAGATGTAGAAGCTTCAAGCCAAAGGAAAACAGAGGCTAGGGTTTCGGTGTGAAGCAGTGAAGGAAACGAATGAGGCTACAGGAAATTAGGTTTTTTTATGTAACTTATATATCTGGGTCATAAAACGGGTCGGATCACATCAAAATGGGTATCCGCGGATGATATATAACTCAGCTCATTTTCCCGCCAAAAATGAATCTCAGAGGCTCTAAGGTGATGCCACATCAGCCCAAATCTTCTCATTTATTATATATAATAGATTCCCAAAAATTTCACTTTTCATCTTATTCATCATAAATCACAAGACCATTTTTAGAACATTCTTATATGACAACTACCCTTACTTTAATCATCTATTTTTCAAGAAATCAAATAATCAAGAAATGTTTCATCAAAAATTCAAAATGCAATATACACATACTCACACATCATTCTCAGCCATGTATACATACATGCACACACTCATTTTTATTTTATTCAAGACTCATTTGTTTGAAAGTTTCAAGTTTATGTTTAGATTTCAAGAATCAAGAGAAACTTCTTACTAACTTCATTATCAATATGAATCAAGAACAATGTTTAAAGAAAATATTTTATACCTTCAAGAACTTAGTTGGGTTTTTGATAAAGATGATGTTTTAGGGTCTTGTTCTTGCTTGAATCCACTCGAAATCACCTCCAAAGCTTCTTATGAGCTAGAAATCACCTTGGAATGGACATGATCTTCAAGGTTTAAGTTTGAATAATGAGAATGGATTTGTACAAGAGGGTGTTCGGCCGTGAGCTTGAAGAGAGAGAGAGAGAGAGAGAGAGAGAGAGAGTGAGTGAATTTTTGAATTAAGATCTTGGAATTTGAGTATGTATGGTTGCATGTATCAAGCATCATCATCACTCATTTCTCTATGTATGGACAAGTGTTCAAAATGAGAGAATCAAGGGAATGTGGCTGCCCTATGTGCCGCCCACATATCCCCCCACTCACAAATATATACATACATACACATATTATATGTAATTAGACTCAAAACATGTATTTTACTGAATACCGGGTATTTTATCTAGCGTTTTAGCCCCGTTTTAGTGCGTTTTAAATTATTTTTATTGTTCTATAAAAATAATCACTCAAAATTATTACTGAAATAATTACCAGTTGCCCTGACTGGCTGCGTTGACAGTATTTTGTTTAATTCGTGTAGTATCGCGCTCAAACTCGAAAAATAGAGTTTCTTAGCATTTTAAATTATTTTTCCACACGGATATGATTAAAATTTTTATTTTAATCATAACAGACTATTTTTAGGATTTTAACACTGATCGGGTGGTCACCGACGTTCGTTTCGCATTTTAAACGTTACGCGATAAGCGTTAGTTTTATCGTTGTCAACATAATTTTTATACACATCTAAATTTATCAACACATTAAATATCATATATTATCATCACATTTAGTCACAAATAGTCATGTTACATGTCTACTACACAGATTACTAATGTCCGGTACGGCCTGAGAGGCCGGGTGTCACAATTGCTAAGTTTCATTCACTTGAATTAGATCAAATTCCACAAGATTGAACTTGAAATCTATAGTTTTGCACCGTATTTTATGTCTCGAACTTGAAACTTCAAGTCGATCATCTAATAATGAGCTACGGTGACCTACTTGACTGTTAAATTGATTATGTTAGATTACCATGGCTCTGATACCACTATAAAAATATTGTTCGGATCGAAATCAAAGCTCACAATGATAAAATTTGATACGAGACGGAAGTTTGAGATAATAACTACAATTATTAAAAAGTTACACAACATAACGTTTAGATAATCATGATTATATAATCGAATGATTGAATATACTCGGAATTTACATCATTCCTAATCTAGAGATCAAGTGTGATCTCTCTCAAAGACTTGCAACACACATACCAATGAACTATCTATATTGGCCAACTCCCATTCGATGAACCCATCTGGCGAATGGAAGTACATTCTCTACACAAACCATAGGGAAAGGCATCATTCACTAGACAGTTCTAGCGAATGACAACCTATTTCATCGTATAACCCTAATCACAAATACATATTCAGCATACGACTCGACCTAACCTATTCGCTTAGAGACAGACACACTAATATGCACTAACCGACCTTACATTCGAGTATTTAACAAGGAGACGTTTTCTAATTTTAGGATCATTGTAGGTCTGTTTTTCTCGGAGGATCCGATACGTAACCTATCCTTGTTTATCACAAACACGATCGCGGGTGCGGAATCCCCGTGACGGTGCAAACCAAACACAATGTAGAACACACACGCGTAACCAAAGATTCAATATCTATTGATTAGGGATGAGTACAACCACAAACATATACAAACAATGTTTTACAGACTCTCTCAAGTCTCTCTGTTCTCACTCATAACTAAACTGATTAACAACTGAGCTATTTATACTGTCCATCGACGAAAACCCACTTGACAAAATCCATGTGTGACGAAATCAGGGATTTCGCCACACACTCATACTGACGAAATCCAAGGAGTGTTCGTCATTTATAAATCATGACGAAATGGGACTTCGTCAACTTGAGTCTTCGTCATGTGCAGGCAATCTTCGTCATGACAAATATACGTTCACATGAAAACATAATAAAAGTTCAACAACTTCACGTAGAATCCATGCATTCATATGTATTCTACACACATGACATCGTCATGACATCATCATGGTGATGTCATGGTGATGTGTCGGCGGGAACGGTTCGCGGCTATCCGTGCTTCGCGTGTCGAACTCTGGGGCGCACGACGGAGGAATGTCGCTACGTCGGGCTTGAGCCGGACCTAACCCAGTCGAACCGAACCGAGTCGAACCGAACCGAGTCGCGTCCACATAAGGTGTACCAACAAACTCCCCCTTGGACGCTACTCGTGATGGTTCGTACTTCACATGTCTTTCATGTCGGAGGATCTTTAAAAGGTCTTCATGTGTCACATTCAGGGAGTGTATCAACAAACTCCCCCTTAAATGATGCTCGTGAATCTTTTGAACTTCAAAACTTTAGATCCTTGTGGTGTTGATGAGTGATCAATTGCAACCCTATCATCTTGATCTTCTTATTGCATCAACGTCGTGTCTTCACTTTACGGCTTGTCATCTGACACGTTCTCTTTGCTTTTAGTTGGTTCTGATTTTGCATCTGCATATACAAGAAAGCTAAACACGTAATGCGAACAACAGCTTAGAATATAGACAAATTAAACAAACGACACATATGAGATCAAATCTCAATCAAACACCGACCGACAACAGTTTGAAAGTTTAGAAAATGATCAATTTTAATCCCTTACTTTCAAAACTTGTTAACTTCGACTGTTTATGAAGATGCAATTGTTTTCCGGCTTACAATCAGGATTTTGGGTAGGATAGATTCGAGTTCCAACATCGGTCAATCAAAAATAAACTAGAAGCAAAATCTTTTTGGCTTTTATAAAGTTTATATTAAAAAACACCTAAAATCTTTTTGGAATTTTTCATTTTTCAAATGTAAAGACGGAAAGCAATAAATAAATATATACAAAGATGTAGAAACGAAAGCAGTAAACAAATATTTACAGACATTCTTTTTGCGAGTTTCGAGGGTAAGAGAATCATATCAGTGTACGGTCACGCCAAAACGCTCTTTTTGTTCAATTAGTTAACATTTAGATAAGCATCCTATAACAATTATCGGTATTGTTGTCCACATAAGCTCAACTTATCAGATGTAATCATGGCGAGGGGATACGATTAGTGTATGATTTATACTTACCGACCGGTGTTCATCCACACACGACACATTCCCGTATCAAGGTATGCACGAGAGTTCATCTTACCGGTGAGTATACCGTTTATCTTCTGTTTGACCGTATAAAAGATGTGAGAAACTCACTTATTTTGATTTGAAAACAAGCCCTATGTGATAGAATCACTTATTGATGAGGAACTTGATTTTCATATGCATGAGGGCACAGGAGCAAGTCCGTGAACAGGTCAGTACAAACGTACAGCAAAGAGACGAACTTGACTCCCTCAAGAAAGCTGTGATATATTATCACTTATTTTGTTTGGACATGTGATTGTTGATCACTTATTGAGGTCGTATGCAGTATGTACACGTATGTATAGTATCATGGAAGATCTAGACTTCGTCTCCGTTATTTTTACGGTTTGATACAACCATGATACCCAGATGATAAGACAGCATAAAGACCGAATATCTCAGAACCTCGGCAATCAATCAAACAAAATTTCGGTACTAAGACCATATGCCAATGTGCGGTTCCCACCTGGTCTTCAGTCGATTTAAGTTTATATCACCCTGCACACTTTAAAATGATTGTGAGCCTACCGATACATCTTATATAGAGCTGCTTAACATTTTTCATTTTAAGTTCATTTCAAGGAGGTTTTGACAGACAACTGATTTACTTTCATTTTCTTTTTTTCTCGCCAGGAAACTCATTTTTGTTTTTCTATGTTTTTGGGTTTTGAAATTTTTTGATGTTTTTGAATTTTTCAATTTTGGATTTACTCCCCTTAAAATCACAAACTATGATAAATTTTAAAAACACAAAGGTATTTACAAAAACGATTTTGGAAAAATGAGTTGGCACGTCGGAAAGTGGTGCGAACTATGACAACATTGACGAGTTTCATATTAAAAACAATCACGTGTGAGGTGATATTCGAGATCAACATGTCTGGCCAAAGAGTGCTGTATTCATAAAGAAACTTAAATATCGACAAGTATAGGAGATATTAGAAATTCAAAACCGTATCCTGCAACTGTTTCATGCATTGCAAGGAATCTGGGTGCTCTCCCAAACTGGATATCCACCCGGTGTGGATTTCAAAGTCGATTTTGTAGCTACTGAAAAATCTCTTCACAGCAACAAGATCATAAACCTCTGGGTCCGGCTGGTCTTCCACATTGCACCAGCGAAGGTCTTTGTCTTTCTCTTTCAAAAGTAGTGTGCGGTTGTTCAATCCACGCCATGGCATCCGCACACCCGGTTGGTTTGTTCAACAAACACATTTTCTTCAATCACACCGCGAAGAAATGTACACTGCACGTTCATCTTGTTGATTTTGAACATCAGACGTGCTGCAGGTGCATACATTTTGATTGAATCTATCCTGGGGACCCGATTAAAGCCTTGAACAATCAAACTTTGGTATGATTTTCATTTTGTCGAAGGTTTTCAATTTCTTTCAACATACAATTATGTCTTCTTTTCTTTTTCTCTCCACGAAAGGCAACAATTTATTTTGTCGCCGATCTTGTGCATGGACACTCCACTATCAACAATCCTATGACTATCGATAGTTCCTCCTGGAACATCCTGCACACTCACTCAGAGATTAGTTGGAGAAAGGGACCCAAGCCTTCATAGACTTGGGTTGCCCCTGAGAATCAAGAAATGTAATTTCAATTTCTTTAAGGTCCTTAAATTGCAAGCCTCCCCCTGAATCCTCACCTGTTTTTGGTTTCCAAGCCTGTTTCCGTTTACCGGATTCTGTATTATTTATAGATTTAAAATCTCCGGTTTTAATGGTTGTGACAAAATTGGTTTCCTTTTAACAGATTTTACTTCCATTTTTACAGCCTTTTCGATCACCTTCACATTTTTACGTCGTTGTTTTGTTTTCTGTTCTTTAACAGTGCGTTTGTCGGTTTTTGGTGACACAGGACGACGTTGTGAGTGACCGTGTCCAGAAGGGGCTCTTTCTACAAAATTTGGTTTTGGAGAGTTTGTGCAATTTCTGATAATGTGGCCAAACTCCCCGCATTTAAAGCATGATCTCCTTTCAACAAAATTAGGAGATTCTGTTCGATGACCTGACGTTGAATTTGTAGACCCCGAGGTACTAGCTTCACACCTGTTTATGTGTTGGGTGTAATTGTTATCACTATTACGTTTCAAAATGTTGACTTTTTGAACAAAATCGGTATTTGACTTATTTTCAAAAGTCTCTACTTATCAGTACCTTTGGAGGCCACAAACTTAACGTCTTTTGCTTTCTTCTTGTAACGAGCTCCTTTTGATTCAACCTTAGCCTTAGGCTTTGGAGCTCGTTGTTGTTGTTGTTTACCCTTAAAAGCGACATGTTGTTGCGTTGTCGGTAATGTTTGATTTCCATGTTGTTTCCTAACTTCAGCTTTTGGAATAGGATCACATTGAGTTACAGAAACTCTCGGGATCGCTTTACCCAAAAACTTAGTTGTATTATCTTCAAACACTTTATCAATCAAGGATTGATTGACGTTTTTAATGGGAAAATCTTGGTTTGAATAAATTTTACCATCACCGACCAAAGTGTACAACACGTTATCACTTTTAACGGTAGACACCGTCTCAGTGATAGGATCCATCTCTTGTTTAGCAGTTGAATGCACAGCAGGAGTAGGAGGATCACACAAAATGTGATTCTCAAAAGGCACTTCTACTCCTTTTCTATCGTCAAGAGATTTATCCTCATCACTCACATCTGATTCATCATCCGAAGAATCATAGTCCTCAACGGTTGGAGGACTTTGATTTGAAGCACATGATGACTTTTCCTTGCTATCAGATGAGCCCTCCAATGAATTGTCCGTTTTGAACCCTAAGCCAGTTGTAACTTCCTCATAATCAAAAGGTACAGTTGGCTCAAAACGCGGCATTTCCTCCTCATCGGGCATCTTGGTATAGTTGTGTCTCAAAGGAGGCGGACACGACTTATACCCAACGCCTTTCACGTTCCCTTTCAGTTGTTGAACGTCAATGATGTGATCAAGCACATATCGGGAGTTTGAGTAACTCTCCAATTTGAGCTTGATCGCTTCATGCTCACATTTCGCCTCTGCTAGCTCTTTCTTAGTTGCCTCAATGATATTAATGTAATTATTAATACCAGTTTGCTTATTAAAAACCGTTATTGATAACTCAGAAACACTTTTCTTGAGTGTTTCAATTACAGATTTAAAATCTTTTTCGTTGCGAGCTAAGGCCATGTTTGCTTCTTTGCACTTTGACAGTTCAATAACCAAACTCTGATTGTGACTGTGAATCTTTTCAGATTCTTGTTTCAATTCAGCACATTCATGTTTCATATCAGCACAATCACTACATATGCTAGGAGTTTCAGATTGTACCTGACTTGTAGAAGTTGTGACATTAGCCATAAAGGCAGTCTGAGAAGAGAAAGATCCATCTTCAGTGAGAATCTTCTCCATTTCTTCTGATGTAGCATCAGCTTTCTTGATCAAGACATATTTTTGACACTTGACCTTCTCAGTATCATTCAACAAACTATCACCTTCAGAACCAGTTCTCTCATTCACATCCGCTTCTTCATCCGAACTGCCACTGTATCCCGAACTATCATCATCTTCAGAGAATTCTTCTTTGTGCACATGCTTGATGTGACTGATGATCTTCGCATAACATGCAGTTCCTCCTCCCAACTGTACGGACCAATCACATCCCTCATCGGCTTGTACCACTAATGCTCGATTAGTATTAGATGGCCCTGACTGGTTTGTTTGGTTGTTATCAGCTACTATCCCTATTTCATTGTTAGCTTGATTTAGTACTTGTTTGATTTTGGAAGGGATTTTGGTTGCCTTGTTTGCTCGGTCGTGTGCATTCACGTTTGAAGTGACCTTTCTCACCGCAATTGAAACACGTCACGGCATCCTTATCAAAACCGTACTTCGTATCCCGCTTGCTTTCCAAGCTGGTCTTCCCGGTTCTCCTCATATAATCCTTGGCTCGTCTAACCGCGCTCGCAAATGCCCACTTGATATCCATTAACTCCATTTCATCCATGTCTATCTGCTGATAGTCTTCGTTTGTCAAATTAATGTTGCCAATTTGACTTGCGACTAGTCCGCAGTAGGCATTGACCATGGTGTTAAGAAGTTCCATAGTTTCCCTTGCAGTCTCCACATTGACTTTGGATAAGTTTGCTTGTGGCTGTTTGGATTGAGGTTGTGATTGGGCTTGTGACGATGTTGGAATATAGGCATTTGGATCAAATTGAGGTTGAGTGGGAGGAACTTGTGGTGGAGGTTGGGGTTTAGGTAGCCACGCACTTGCATCGAATTGAGGTTTTGAGAAAGCATGAGCTTGAGCAATCATATGCGCTGGAGGATGATAGGCACTCGGATCGAAAACCTCAGGTGGAGCTGATTGTGGAAACGGAAAAGAACTTGTATTCGACATAAATGCCGTCGGTAGCTTCAGTTGCTGAACTGAACTGGAACTGGAACTAGCTAAAGAGTTAAAACCTGCAAGATACATTTCGGTATTTTGAGGAACAGGAATTCGTTTAGCTTTCTGGATTTCTTCATCATTCTTCTGCTCCAGCTTCTAAATGAATTCATAGATATTGACAGTATCTAGAACGCCCGTATGCTTTAGAAGCTCAATGAATGGGCTCCACTTTGGAGGTAGAGCATCAGCAAACCTTGCAACCATTTCCTGTTGAGTTGCACGAACATTATAAGAATACATTTCACTAATCAAATGATAAAAAACGAGTAGTCATATCATTTAGGGTTTCATTCTCTAAGAAATGAAATGATTCGAATTCCTTCTTCAACAGATCATGACGTGTCTTTCTTGTCGTTGCATTTCATACACCTCTTGCTACCAAGGCATCCCATAGTGCTTTCGTGCTCGTACAATAAGAGAATTGATGATAGATGTTTTTGTGGAGTGCTTGCGTGAGAATAGCAAACGCCTTCTTCTCTAGATCATACGCTTTCTTGTCATCTTCTAGCATATTCGCCAATGTCGCCGCACTTGAACCTGCTTCTTCTAGATCTTGATTATACGGCGAAATGAAGCACGTCCATACTTCGGTATTTTGCCCTAGAACGGACGTGTGGAAACGACCTTTCCATGTTGGATATTCGTTCATGTGATTTAGCTTTGGCGGGCGGTTATTGCTACCCGTTTCACTTTCGCTCATGAGTATATTCTGGATACTTTGATTTTGATTTGCCACGCACGCCCATTGACTAGCCGAAATTCTTTCTTGTGGCATCAAAGACTTAACCCATGACATATCAAGGACCGTGCTAATGCTCCAATCTAATGGATTAGAACTCATATTTGATATTAGAACAATTGTACCTGAATAACAACTTGAAAACAGATGGTTAAGTATGATTTGCAAAGGTTCTGTTTAAAAAAATACAAGTATGTACGACGAAGTTCCTTTTGACGAAATTGAAGATTTCGTTCAAAACACCCTTTGACGAAGACCTGTTGATTGACGAAAACACCCTTTGATTGACGAAAACACAACACAACTGACGAAGACACTGGTGGCGAAGATAGCAGGTTGACGAAGATTGATTTTGTTTGACGAAGATGTAATGGTCAACGAAATCTGTTGTGTTTGGACGAAGATGTATAGGTCGACGAAAACACTATCAGCCGACGAAGATGTAATGGTGACGAAAATACCAGGTTGACGAAGATACCAGGTGACGAAGATATAATGGGTGTGACGAACACTGTTGGTGACCAAGACTAAATGTGCGACGAACACTCTTTAAGATATTTTCACACAAAAAACAAACAAATCCAAACTCTAAAATATTATGTGACGAAGGTTGTAGTTGATGTGTGGCGAAGGTTGACTAGATATTTTCACACAAAGTAAATCTTATCCTCTGAACCTTATCTTCCGACAAAAGACACCCATTTTCAAACTACACCTCACTGTAAGAGTTCACTCAACAACTAGTCATCATGTCTTTTGTACACAAAAGTCAAATTAATATATTTTAAGCACAAACACTTCAATCAATAAGCAGATCAAACACACAAGTATATTAAAAACAGTTTGAATATGATGAAGAACACTATGAATATATGAAGAACACTCTTGAATATTCCGGCAAAAAATTTCACCGGACAAACTTTCCGAACACGATTTTGCTAAAAACTTTCAACAAAAACCAAATGCTAACATGTAGACATGCAAAATAATAAGGTTTTCACTAAAACTTATAGCAAAAACAACGACTTAAACACTGATTTCCAGAAAACATTTTCAGAAAGTATGATTTTTCAAGAACCACCAAACTGAAAACAGTTAAAAATACTTGTTTCAAACAATCACAATGTTTGGTTTTAAACAAGGAAAAGGGCCAGAGCTCTGATACCACTTGTAGGTCCGTTTTTCTCGGAGGATCCGATACGTAACTTATCCTTGTTTATCACAAACATGATCGCGGGTGCGGAATCCCCATGACAGTGCAAATCAAACACAATGTAGAACACACACGCGTAACCAAAGATTCAATATCTATTGATTAGGGATGAGTACAATCACAAACATATACAAACAATGTTTTACAGACTCTCTGTTCTCACTCATAACTAAACTGATAAACAACTGAGCTATTTATACTGTCCATCGACGAAAACCCACTTGACGAAATCCATGTGTGACGAAATCAGGGATTTCGCCACACACTCATACTGACGAAATCCAAGGAGTGTTCGTCATTTATAAATCATGACGAAATGGGACTTCGTCAACTTGAGTCTTCGTTATGTGCAGGCAATCTTCGTCATGACAAATATATGTTCACATGAAAACATAATAAAAGTTCAACAACTTCACGTAGAATCCATGCATTCATATGTATTCTACACACATGACATCATCATGGTGATGTGTCGGCGGGAACGGTTCGCGGCTATCCGTGCTTCGCGTGTCGAACTCTGGGGCGCACGACGGAGGAATGTGCTACGTCGGGCTTGAGCCGGACCTAACCGAGTCGAACCGAACCGAGTCGAACCGAACCGAGTCGCGTCCACATAAAGTGTACCAACAATCATTTCAGAGATTAAAACATAGTTACTAGGGTGGTTTAAACATAAATGCATTATATTTGTTGGTCGAAGTGGTTTTGCTCTCTGACTACTTATTTCTAAGGTACCCTTAGTGTTGGTGTTTGTTTTGGAATTCTTTGATTAAGGCTCTCTTTGTTTTCTCTTGTGTCAACACTTTTGCATTGCCCAGCTACACGCGAGCGGTTGTTGTTTCATAAAATTAAGCAGAGTTTTTGCATGAAAGGATTGTTGACCCAGCTTTTCTTCTCTACTCGATCACAAAACACAAAAACAATAAACAAACAAGAGATTAATAGAAGATATTGAACAAAAAAATTGTTCGAACCATTCAGAACTCACACACTAAAACAATTGACCAAAACACCCTATTATACTAGGCAAACCTTAACATGCTAGGACTCGAACACTGACTCGATAATCATGCAGTTCAAAATTCAAACTAAGAAAACGATAATTCTAAACATTCAAACTAATAGTTAAATATTAATTACTTAAACTCTTTTATGAATCACCCCTTCAACTTTCACTTTCTTTCGAAACCAACCTGTTTCAAGATTCATATCTAACAACATCTATTAGCGTTACACTAAATGCACTTTACAATCCACGTGTAAAAATATGAAAGACGTAAAGACAAATCCTTTCAAGAGGATGTATTCTTTGTCTGGGGATCACTACTTAAACTGCTTTGTACTTGTGAACTCCCGATTGAGGTAGACTCGTTGAAGATTGAGGAAGACATGTCCAAGAATGGAACGTCTTCAGTGTCATCAACAAAGAACGTTACAGATTGCGGGATTGGAGGCATGTTCACTTCCACAACCCCTTCAAGAATATGTTCAACATGACTCATTGAAGGCCTACTATCTTCTTCATCTTGGATACACCAATATGCAACTTTGCAAATTTTTGTGACTTCTTCAACACTAGCTTCCCTATTTAACCTACTATCTAGTAGGCTAAGGATATCACCTCCCCCCATAACGACATTTGCAGCCATACTAGGAAAGTATGTAAAACTCGAGCCTTCATTAGATTGCTCTGAATTTCTTTTACCGTGTACTAATTCAAATAGTAGCATTCCATAGCTAAAAACATCCGCTTTGGCAGTGACAGGCACCCCTGATAGCCATTCTGGAGCAAGATAGCCCCGTGTCCCTCTCATAGATGTCAAAACCCTACTAAAGTCTCGACCCACGAGCTTGGCTAGACCAAAATCTGCAACTTTTGGGCAGAAATCAGAATCCAAAAGAATGTTTTCTGGCTTTATGTCACAGTGAATTATACAATCTCTACACTTCTCATGAAGATAAACCAACCCTCTTGCAGTTCCAAGTGCAATCTGATACCTAGTTTTCCAGTCTAGAACATTTTCTTGTTTTCTGTGGAAAAGATGGAAATCTAGAGAACCATTTGGCATGTAATCATACACCAATAATTTATGGTTACCTTCTGAACAAAACCCACGAAGACGTACAAGGTTAACATGTTGGATGGTCCCAATTGTGCTGACTTCGCTTCTAAATTGCTTCTCTCCTTGGCTAGCACTTTCAAGCTTTTTTACAGCCACAATACATGAATCACGCAGCACCCCCTTGAACACTGAACCAAACCCCCCTCCTCCCAGTTTCTCCGAGAAATTTTTGGTGGCTGTCTGTAAATCTCTGTAGACAAACACTACCAACGATCCCTCCATTGTCGTTTTTCCAACCCAAATCCACTTTTTTCTATAGATTATAAGAAAAATTAGACCTGAGACAAAAACCACGCCCGCAATGGACCCGACAACAGTACCCAGATTGACCTTACCATTCTGTTTATGAATATTCTTGACAGGATTACTAAGATCTCTGGAAGAAACTTTGACATTTAATTCAAATTTTTCCACACTTGAATCACCAGAAACAAACACAAGTGATATGTTATTCAAGTTTTCACTATTCCAAAGGCGACACTTTTCGAAGATAAAACTATATCCATAACAACTGCAGTCATCCAAGCAAGACCTTCTGCATTCTGTTTTATCCAACGACGGAGTCTCACTTTCATGAAATGTTGGAAAAGATTTAACTGGGACATAACTTAAAATGAACTCAGGTTTTTCTTCCAGAACTCCACATTTCAACTCGAATTTCCTGACACATCCTCCAGAAAATTCACTCAAGTTCCAGTCACTCTCCGATGTAGGCTCAAAACCAGTCAAGCAGTTACAGAATGGCGAGATCTGCTGATTGCAAACACTAAATGCCCCACACTTTGCATAAACATCACAAATTTGTCGAGGTTGAGACCAAAACATATACCACTGCTTGGAATTCTCGTCCAATGTAAGCTGCTGAACCTGTCCTGAGAAGTCTATAACCAATCTAGATATAACTGAAGCATTGTAGAATGAATACGTGAAATAGCTCTCATTTTCATTGTCTACGTAGCTGAAGTTAAAGATATAAGGCACCCCCATATCAGGTATTAAGCTAAAAAACTTACCATTCCAAGGTCCACTAGACCAATACTCTACAGATCTATTCCACTTGAGTACATACTGCTTCTTCTTTTGGACAATCTCTAAAGAAAAGAGTCCGGCCGCAGGATCTTCCATATTTTTCCATGACCTTAAAACCTGTGTCGTATTTGTACGCTTAACGTATCCTAACTTACTACCAGGCAAAAAAGTATGAGTTGGATGATCAAAACTTTGCCAAATTGGTGGGTTTGAACTTGACCCATATCTCAAAACTAAATTACCATTATCCAGAAGAGCTGCTGATGCATGCATAGCAGTAGAAATCATGTTTGTCGACCAAATTGGATCGTTCGCCTCATTTAAAAGCACCAAGTTACCATCTTTCATTATTAACTTAGAAGAGAATCTATCAGAGATGGGTGTTTCTCTATTTGCTACCCAGACTATTGTTAGTGTTTGGACTTTTTTGTACCAAATTCCTATGTAATAGTTGGGAGGCTTACCTGGTCTAAAGAAACCCATTTCAAAATTTCCAGCAAGGGAGACAAGTGTCTGGTTCCCAGAGAGAGATTGGTTCACAAGCAAAGTATCAGCTCCAGATATGAGAGGAGGAATGAAAAAGAAACACACAAAGAGATGAGAAACTATGAAATTCATGCTCAGTTGCTTCATGTGTTCAACTACTTGCCTGGTTTTCAATAAATAATGAGCATGACAATCAGACTTATTTAAAGGCAATCAACAGATGCCATGACAATTTCACTCGTGTTCAACTACTTGCCTGGTTTTCAATAAATAATGAGCATGACAACCAGACATATTTAAAGGCAATCAACAGATGCCATGACAATTTCACTCAATATGTTTGGACGATAGTAACTAAAACAGTATAGGACGATTTTGGTCCACGAACTAGTCATTGCAAGTTGCCGTTCAGAAAATGACTAGTCATTGTTTGACTAGATTATTCGTTAATTATAGAAAAAAATTATTATTATATGAATAATTATTATTACTATATATTAATAATAGAATTGAAATGAATAGTGATTTTAATATTATAATACTATATAGTTTTTTTAATACTTTTATTAATTTATATTATAATAATAGTTATTTTCATAAAGGTAAAAATCGGCACTAAAATAGAAAACGCCAAAAGTTGGTGCCGCATTGATATTGAAAATCTTTTGGTTCGAGAAATTCAGTGCTGCTACCTGATATCATTTGCTCATCCCTGATCACGGTTACCGTACGAACAACGGTATCGTACAACTTTTTTTTTGTTGATTTTCTTCAACTTTTAATTTTTTTCTTTTTTTTTTAGTTTCAAGGGTAGGGATGAGCTCGGTGCCAACCGATACAGAATCGGTAATGATACCGAAAATACCGGTTACGGTACCGGTATATATGAAGGTAAAAAACGGTAGTGAACCGGTACCAGGAACGCCAAAAGTCGGTACCGAATCGGTACTTAAGATCTTTCGGTTCGGCAAACTTGGTACTGGTACCCAGAGCAATTTGCTCATCTCTGATCACGGGTTTCATACGAACAACATCGTTACCATACAACTTTTTTTGTTGATTTTCTTTCGGTGTTTTTTCTACATTTTCTATTTTTCTTTTTATTCTTGTCAACAGTTACGTTCGCAACACTCTCATAGTAATTTCAAAACACATGTAAACATAGACTAAATAACAAAAGAAATTCGCCGCAACGCGGCGAACTTCTTTAAACCTAGTTCATTAAAATTATATATGAGAATTCCGTTATTACACCCTTGGTTTAAAATAATCCATAACAATTCCCATTTAAAATCAGGGGATATTGGATTAGTCAAAACCATATTTACATTTACATTTTATAAATTTTCAACATGTATATGTATTGTGGTGTTGTACACAAGGCTTAGGGGTATTTTTAAAAAAAAATGTTAATATTCCACTTTTAGCCCAAAATTTATTTGATTTTTCATTTTTAACCTAAAAGTTTTAATTTTTTTCAATTTAATCTCACAATTTTTTTTTGCTTTAAACTTTGGTCCCTATACTTATCATATTTCGCAATTTTTTTTTGTTTAACGTCGTATTCTAAATTTTCCGAATTAACAGGTGCAACGTGCGTGTGTGGTTCCACGTTATTATGTTTCGTTTAACACTTCGTTCTCATTTGCAAGTTAATACGACGCAACATACGTGTATGGTTCAACGTTTTTACGTTGTTGTTTTCCCTTTTAACATAACAGGTTGGTCGCAACGAGCGGGTACTAAGTCAACTTAGTTATTATTTTCTGTGTTTTACGTTACGATCTAAATTCTTCACATTAATACATGTTGGTTGGTGGCAGTGGTGTGACATTGGTCCTATTTGAAACAGTTTTACACCCCACCGCAACGCGGTGGGGCTTAATACTAGTTGTTTCATAAATTCCAAACAATAGTTCTTTGCAATCACGACACTCCCTCAATGCAAGCTCATGCGCTGTACCTAACGACCTGCAAAGCATGCACAAGTGTGTCAACATAAAGTTCGCGAGTTCACGGTTTTCAAAGTTGTTACCAAAACAGGTTGTTAAAATACTAAGTTAATATAACATGTCATTAGGAGCTACCCATCGTTAAGCTACTAAATTGTGTGGTACAGAAACTTGACTGTTGTAGTTGTTTGTGCCCCGTGTCAATGTATATCTTTATTAACCAGTTGCCAAGGCAAAGTTCACTCCCGTCCTCCTCGGCACGGTGTGAGGTTTGTCAAACCTAATAGCGCTATCAACGAATACCCCGTTCGCCAAACCCGACGACTAATTGGTATAATGTGTGGGGAGTTTGAGATATAGTTCGTTTAGTCCGCTAAAGACATGAAGTATAAAATACAGTACGAGGAATACTAGGCAATCCCAAACAAGGGAAAGTGTGGTTCCCATCAACCGGGAATATATGCTTTAAGTAAATGTGTGAACTCACCTTTGCTTAGCTCGGCAGATTAAATTACTCGAGCTAGTATGGTCAACCACGTCCTATTATGGTTACCAACATTATTAGGATCTGAGGGCAAATGTTTCACTTATATTCTACACATAACGGGCAAGTAGCATGCAACTTAAACTATCACGTAGCATGTAATTCATGCGAGGTCATACATGGATTTATAACAAAAGCCCAATGGTGTACAATTAGGGGTGTAAACAAGCCCAGAGGCTCGAGAGCTACTCGTGATCGGCTCGGTTAAAAGCTCGAACAAGCCGAGCCTTAACGAGCCCGAGCTCGAGCCTAAGATACAAAGCTTTTTTAGACTCGCGAGCCTAAACGAGCCCATACAAAATTTTAATTTTTTTATATATAATATATTAACAATGATGATAACATTGATGAGCTGAGCTCGAGCCGAGCTTTGGCTCGATTAAGCGATGTTGAACTGAGCTCGAGTCAAGCTTTTAGCTCGTTTAAGGTTGTTCTCAAAATAGTTGGTGTAACACTCTAGGTTTTCCCGAGCAACCTTCTTCTTGTATTAGCATTATGTGTACATATATATAAGTGTGTGTGTGAGTAAATGTGCCGTTAGGTATACCGAGACAACAAGGTCTCGACTCGAGACCACTAGGTCTCGAGTGACCCAAGATAGTTGGGCCGCACACCTGCCAAGCCCATTCGGAAACCCATTAGGGTGCACCGACCTAGAACGGGTATAAAACCCATGCTTTGAGCCGACTTACCTCTTTTGGACAACAAATCATCACCTCACAAATCCCTAAAACATTCCCTCACACTCACTCCCTCACTCTCCTACTTCCTCTTACTAAAACCCTAAACTAAGCACCATTTTCCTCTCTCTCGGATCCAACCGGAAGCATTGAAGGTCCTCGAATCGGCTCGTGTCCTTTACTCAAGAATCCCCTCTCGACATTCCTACTCACCTTCACACTCTCGGTCCTTAATCGGTTAGTGTCTTTTTGCATGTAGATGAAAATATTAAGTAAGTTGTTTGCTTGAAAACTATATGCATTTTGAATGTTGTTTATCTTGAATGGTTGATGATGTGCAAATTGTTTATATGATCACTCATGTTCTTCATTATTGAAAGATGCAAAATGATTGATGTTTTGGATAATAGTAGCTTAATATGTTCATGACTAATTGATTCATGATAGAAAATGAACGTCAAATGTTGTTTTGCAAGATTATATGTTTATGTGATAGAAGGCTAGTTATGATTCACAGTTTTTCACCTAAATGGATGTGAGATAGGATAGTTGGAGTTTGATGTGCGTAAAGTGTGATAGGTATTTAAGTATATTTTAAGCCCTTTTTACACGTTAGTCAAGTTTTAAATTTATAAAACACGATATTTTACTAACACCAAACACACATATGGGCAAGTGCACCCATCGTGAGCGTGGTATAGTGTTGGCAAGACACCGAGGTCGTCCAAGGACACAAGAGCTTTTAGTACTGGTTTATCCTCAACGTCTAAGCAAATCAAAAGTTAGAAAAAGGTTTTAAATAAGTAAAAATAAAAACTAACTAAAATGCTGAAAAATAAAATAAAAGTAAAAACAGATAGACAAGATGAATCACTTGGCTCCGACTCGTGTTTAGTGTAACCTTTGATTATTTTCGCACTTTTGCACTTTTTAAGAGATTATCTTAGTTATTGTAGTAGGCCCCTCTTTTGAAGGTGACGTTACCCTCAACCCAGTAGTTTGAGTCAGCAAGGATACAATCCTAAAGGGTCGGATTATTGAAAGATAATCAATTAAGTTATTAATGCATATTATGGTAGGCCCCCCTTTTGGAGGTGACGTTACCCTCGGCTAAGTAGTCTGAGTCAGCAGGAATACAGTCCTAAGTAGCCGGATTAATGTATTAATAGTAGCTTACATATGAGGGGATCCAAGAGTTTGGACCCCCGCCATCCAATACCGGTGGGTATTGAAGGAGGTCCTACTAAATTTGGCCAAGGTCCTTGCAGGATCTATACACTGAACAAGGCAAGACTCTTACCAAACCATTCCCTTAACCCCGACCAGGTAGCCAACATATCTCCATATAGACCGTGGAGATATGAATGGTGAAAATCTTTTATTTTATATAGACAGTAAAATAATGCCAAGACGCCACGGACAAACGATAAGGAAGAATCACCTTCAACATAAGAAACTAGTTATTAAAGTCATTAATACATAACCAAGTAAAAAGTGAGAAAAGATTAAAAATAAAAAGTATTACACTAGACACTTGTCTTCACCAAGTGATGTAAGAGACTTAGGCAAACATAGCCTTTGATTGTCAAGAATTCTTACGATCAATCTTGGATCTCGAGATGACTCACACACTCTATGATGGACAATGGATGATGGTGGTGGATGATGGCGTTGTGATGGTGGTGGGTGGTGGGTGAAGTGTGAGAGAGGTGCTGTGCCAAGGGATGCCTTTGAAGTGAACCAAGCACCCCTATTTATAGCCTGCACAGAAGCCTGGACATGGCCCTGTGTCCGCTGGACGCGGCCCCGTGTCCACCCTTTTTCTCTTTATTCATTAACTACAATTTCTCTTTATTAGCTCCACACGCCCCCGTGTCCGCTGGGCACGGCCCCGTGTGCAGAAGCGTATCTGTACTATCAAGATTTGCAAGATTCTGTGAATCTTAGCATTGACCACGGCCCTGTGTTGAGCTGGGCACGCCCCCGTGTCGGGAATAGAAGCTTCTATAGCTTTGTCTTTTCTGCAGAAGCCTGGACACGGCCCCGTGTCCGCTGGGCACGCCCCGTGTTCATCTGGGCACAGCCCCATGCTCAGCTTTCTTCTTGTTTTTTGCTTTGGGAGATGTTGTCGAGGGGTCGGGCATGTCACGTTTCTTCCTTTTCTTTGTATTTATGTTGGTTTTGGCCATATATTTGTTCCTTTTGTTCGTTTAAGCTCATTTGACCCTGTAAATTCAAAAGAAAGACAAAAACACACTTTTTCCAACATTAGTACTATAAAAGGGTTAGTTTTATGCCTTATTTGATGTAATTTATATGTTGCATTTTACACACATCAAATACCCCCACACTTGAATCTTTGCTTGTCCTCAAGCAAAGATCTTTATTATGTGGCTTACACACCCAAATGGAATGGGTAGAAGAGAAGGTTTGGGCTTGTCTTGAGTGTCGGGAATCCAAGATCTTTATTGAGTTTATTTTTATTTATTTACAATCCTATTCGTCATGATTTATTTAAAACATTACATAAGATAAATTACTTATTAGGGCATACCATGCCTTTTTAAAATTCCATTTATATACAAGTTCACTTACCTCACGGGAGATCACTCAACACTCGGCCGAAGATGTATTTTAGTGAATCCCTCGAGAGCGGCATGGAACTTACTCCTACCATAAGCTTGCCAAGCAATCAGTCCTTCTCCTTTTTAACTATAGACCTTTGTAAATATCAAGAGGACTTGTGGGGTGAAGGGTTAGGCTTGGGTTAAACGTAGGTGGTTGGGTTAGTGGTTAGTAAAACGGGGAAAGGCGTAAAAAGCGTCGGTTTTCGTAAGACTTTTTATTTTTGAAGTTTTTATTTTGATGAAGCCATTATTCAAACAAAGTTATTTTTGATAAACTTGTTTGTTTATTTCTCTTTTGCTTCATCATGATTTTTTTTAAGAAGATCATAAGAAAAACCGAGATTGTTACTAAAATAAAGTGTTAAAATAAAAAGGGTTTTGGTGGGTAAAAAGAGTGTTTGTGTTTGGGTTAAGAAATGAAAAAGTTTAGGCTCAAAGGGGTTAACTAGGGGGATTTTGGGTAGGTGGTAAAAAAAGAAAAATAATGGTGTAGAAATAAAAAAAGGGTTAGTCCTAATGCCTCCGTCATTTACTTACTCGGGTTTAAGTTGGTAAGGACCGGGAATGTATCGTTGTGGCAAGTTCTAGAGTCGTAAGAACCAAGCGGCTATTCACACAAGAAACGAAAAATGAGCATTTAGTTTAAAGATATATATTTGTATGCTCAATAAAGGCTCAAAACTCACTTTTTGTGGGAATGAGTTTTTATGTGATCAAGTATATATAATCAAATTTTAACTAAGCTTGTCATGCCGTTTCATAATTTTCTTATGTTGGTTCTTTTTATCACGACGCTATCGGTTGTAAATTTGTAAAATTATAACCGCTTTAGAACTTGAAATTCCCAAATTAAACCTAGACAAGTAAAAAAAATGAAAATTTTTTGAAAAACGTTTGGGGTGATTAGCGGTTCCAATAGAGTTTTGTGTAAAGCTTATATTTAGGACTTGCAAGATTCAAGGTTTTAGCATTCCCCCCATACTTAAATTACACATTGTCCTCAATGTGTCCCAAAAATAAGTTTTTAGGTTGATTGAATGTGTAAAAAGGTGTGAACAAGCAAAATTTTATGTTACTGGGTGTCTAGACACGGCCCCGTGGTGTCCGGGCACGGCCCCGTGTTCAGATCGCCAGTAACAGAAATTGTTAGAAAGAAACAGAAGCTGGACACGGGGGCGTGTTCAGTGAGCACGCCCCGTGTCCAGTTACCTGAACTAGGCATTTTCTGCAGATTGTGCAGCACGGGGCCGTGTTGGGCGGGCACGGCCCGTGCTGTAATGAAGAAAAATTTGTCGGGTGGTCCTGTTTTCGTGCATGGGGTGCTGGTTCAAGTTTCCCTTGTTATCCTTCACCATCCCGAGAATGTTTTATTCCTGAAAATTAAAACTAAACTAGAAAACATAAAAATTAATCTAAACTAAGCTAAGGATAGTTCCGCGGAATGCCTCCGTGGTGCGCCACGTTTATAAGGGTCCTTGGCTAGACCCAAAGCCTGGTCATATGTTACCTAAGTGCGATGTTTTGCATCCCATGCTACATCGTCGGAGAGCATCATCCAAACTTGAGTCGATGACCTTCATGTAGTTGACCTGGTCTTCGTCTTCTACTCTCTTTCCAACTCCAAACTTTACTTCCTCGTCCCCAACCCTCAATGTTAGTGTTCCATCATTCATATCTACCACTGCTTGGGCCGTAGCTAGGAATGGCCTCCCTAGGATGAGTGGTACTTCAGTATCTTCCTCCATATCTAGTATGACAAAGTCGGCCGGGAAGACAAATTCGCCAACTTTGACCAATAGATTTTCAGTGACACCTTGTGGATATTTGACGGATCTATCCACGAGTTGTATTCTTATTTTTGTAGGGCTTGTTTTCCCTAAGCAGAGTCGGTTAAACATTGATGAGGGCATGAGGTTGATGCTTGCCCCGAGATCTGCTAGTGCATTATGAATGTGGGATTCCCCAATCGAGCAAGGAATTGTGAAGCTTCCAGGGTCAAGCTTCTTTTGCGGAAGTTTGTTGAGCAGTAAGGCGGAGCATTCTTCGCCTAAGTTAACTAATTGCAATGATTCAATTTTCCTTTTATGAGTGAGGAAGTCCCTCATAAATTTTGATTATTTAGGCATTTGAGTTAGGACTTCGATAAATGGAATATTAACATGCAATTGTTTTAGTAAATTTTCGAACTTTGCGAATTGCTCATCGGTTTTTTGACGAATTAACCGACCGGGGTATGGAACCGGAGGAGTCTTAGTAGGCTCTTGAACTGGTGGAGAAGCCTTCTCTTGTTGGGGCGTGGGTGGAGTTGTGGTTTGGCTAGATTGGCTTCTTTCAGTTGGTGGTAGTGGAGCCTCTTCGGGACCCACGGTACGGTTTCTCAATGTTATGAGATGTACTTGCGCCTTTGGGTTGGTTAAGGTATTACTTGGTAACGCGCCTTGTGGTCTCTCGGAGAAATTTTGAGCTATTTGATTTAATTGTTTTTCAATGTTTTGAATGCTAGCTTGTTGATTTCTAAAATTCGATTCCAATTGCTGGAATCGATCCGAGTTTTTCTTTTCGGGGTCGGAGATGAGGCGAGATATAGTATCTTCAAGCCTTTCTCGTCCACCTTGTTGTTGAGAGAAATTTTGTGGTTGTTGAAAGTTTGTTCGTTGGTTTAGATTTTGTTGGTTACTACTATTGCCGGGTTCTCTCTAACCAAGGTTGGGGTGGTTACGCCATCCTTGGTTGTAGGTACCCGATGGAGGACCCGACGGCCTAGGCCTATTATCAATGTAGTTAACCGTTTCAGTTTGATCATCTGATTCTTTCATACAACTCCAATTTTCATGTGGCCCACCACACCCCTCACAAGCCATAACCGAGACCGTTTTTGCCATTTCTAACTTTTTGATTTTTGAAGAAAGGGCCTCGATTTGAGCTTGTAAAGAAGTGCTTTCATCAACCTTATGGGCGCCCGGGGCAATAGATTTATTGCCTCGGGGAGTGTGCCACTGAAAATTGGTTTGAGCAATTTCCTCAATTTGATTATATATTTCATTTGGGCGATGATTACCTAAAAGTCCCCCGGAGCTAGAATCAAGTGTTTGTCTTGTGTGTGGCAATAACCCATTGTAGAACGTGGATACTTGTTGCCATACCGCAAGACTGTGATAAGGACACTTTCTTAGTAGCTCCTTGAACCTTTCCCAAGTTTCATATAAGGATTCCCCATCTTCTTGTGAGTATGTATTAATTTCAGTCATTAGTTTTGCCGTTTTAGCAGGAGGAAAATACTTATATAGAAACTTTTGGGCTAGTTCATCCCAGGTGTTTACCGAGCCAACTGGGAGGGTGTTAAGCCAAGCCTTAGCTCGGTCTTTTAGTGAAAATGGAAACATTCGAAGGCGGATGGCGTCTTTTGATGCTCCATTGATCCGAAAGGTATCACATATTTCTAAAAAACTAGTAATATGTAGATGGGGATCCTCGTCCGCAAGCCCATGAAAGGTTGCGGAGTTTTGAAGCATTTGTATCAAATGCGGTCAAAGTTCGAAGTTGTTGGCTTCAACATTCGGTGCATTGATAGCGGCCCCGAGATTACCTACGGTGGGTCGTAGGTAATCCATGAGGGTATGCTAGTCCGCCATTGGAAGTGGGTCCCCTGAAACTTTCTCTTGGTTTTTAGCTTTAAGTCTTTTTCTGAGAAAGCGTTCGGGTTCTTCAAGAGGTTCTTTTATGTCTCTACTAGAACTGGAGGTCATACACTATGTAGAAAGTTCAGATGTGGCGCTTGGGTTCCAAGTCCTGCAATAAAAACAGAAAAGAACGTTGGTCAGAAGCTTCACCACGACCCCATGCTCAGATGAACACTGCTCGTGGTCAGAGATACAGTTATTGTTTTCCGGATCCCTGTTACTAGGGAGTTGGACACGGCCCCGTGTTGCACCTAAACGGCCCCGTGCTCAGCTCTCTGTAACTCGGAAAATAAAAACTGCCAGTAACAATGCTGGACACGGCCCGTGTCCGACCAGGCACGGCCCGTGCTGAGCTCTGCAGAAACTGAAAACTTAAGAACAATCCTAAAAAAACAAAAAAAAAATAGAAAAAACGATTTGGCCGTTGATTCCTAACTTTCTTAAAATCCTTGTGTCCCCGGCAACGGTGCAAAAAACTTCATGTGCGTAAAGTGTGATAGGTATTTAAGTATATTTTAAGCCCTTTTTACACGTTAGTCAAGTTTTAAATTTATAAAACACGACATTTTACTAACACCAAACACACATATTGGAGAGTGCACCCATCGTGAGCGTAGTATAGTGTTGGCAAGATACCAAGGTCGTCCAAGGACACAAGAGCTTTTAGTACCGGTTTATCCTCAACGTCTAATCAAATCAAAAGTTAGAAAAAGGTTTTAAACAAGTAAAAATAAAAACTAAGTAAAATGCTGAAAAATAAAATAAAAGTAAAAACAGATAGACAAGATGAATCACTTGGCTCCGACTCGTGTTTAGTGTAACATTTGATTATTTTCGCACTTTTCCACTTTTTAAGAGATTATCTTAGTTATTGTAGTAGGCCCCTCTTTTGAAGGTGACGTTACCCTCAACCCAGTAGTTTGAGTCAGCAAGGATACAATCCTAAAGGGTCGGATTATTGAAAGATAATTAATTAAGTTATTAATGTATATTATGGTAGGCCCCTCTTTTGGAGGTGACGTTACCCTCGGCTAAGTAGTCTGAGTCAGCAGGGATACAGTCCTAAGTAGCCGGATTAAATTATTAACAGTAGCTAACATATGAGGGGATCAAAGAGTTTGGACCCCCGCCATCCAATACTGGTGGGTATTGAAGGAGGTCCTACTAAATTTGACCCAGGTCCTTGTAGGATCTATACACTGAACAAGGCAAGACTCTTACCAAACCGTTCCCTTAACCCCCGACCAGGTAGCCAACATATCTCCATATAGACCGTGGAGATATGAATGGTGAAAATCTTTTATTTTATATAGACAGTAAAATAATGCCAAGACACCACGGACAAACGATAAGGAAGAATCACCTTCAACATAAGAAACTAGTTATTAAAGTTATTAATACATAACCAAGTAAAACGTGCGAAAAGATTAAAAATAAAAAGTATTACACTAGACACTTGTCTTCACCAAGTGATGTAAGAGACTTAGGCAAACATGGCCTTTGATTGTCAAGAACTCTTACGATCAATCTTGGATCCCGAGACGACTCACACACTCTATGATGGATAATGGATGGTGGTGGTGGATGATGGTGTTGTGATGGTGGTGGGTGAAGTGTGAGAGAGGTGGTGTGCCAACGGATGCCTTTGAAGTGAACCAAGCACACCTATTTATAGCCTGCACAGAAGCCTGGACACAGCCCCTTGTCCACCCTTTTTCTCTTTCTTCATTAACTACAATTTGTCTTTATTAGCTCCACACGCCCTTGTGTCCGCTGGGCACGGCCTCGTGTGCAGAAGCGTATCTGTACTATCAAGATTTGCAAGATTCTGTGAATCTTAGCGTTGACCACGGCTCCGTGTTGAGCTGGGCACGCCCCCGTGTCAGGAATAGAAGCTTCTATAGGTTTATCTTTTCTTCAGAAGCCTGGACACGGCCCCATGTCCGCTGGACACGGCCCCGTGTCCGCTGGGCACGCCCTGTGTTCAGCTGGGCACAGCCCCATGCTCAGCTTTCTTCTTGTTTTTTGCTTTGGGAGATGTTGTCGAGGGGTCGGGCATGTCACGTTTATTCCTTTTCTTTGTATTTATGTTGGTTTTGGCCGTATTTTTGTTCCTTTTGTTCGTTTAAGCTCATTTGACCCTGTAAATTCAAAAGGAAGACAAAAACACACTTTTTCCAACATTAGTACTAAAAAGGGTTAGTTTTATGCCTTATTTGATGTAATTTATATGTTGCATTTTACACACATCAAGTTCATTTGTTGTAAGAATCTGGAAAATCCTAAGGATGAACATATGATGAATGTATGTTGAATGTGTTTTGAATATTTGAAATTGTTGGGTTTGATCCGTTTTGGTTAGGATAGAATATTTGGAACATGTTGGTGTATTTTGATTGGTGAGTACAAGAAATCATGTTGACGATTTTTGATTGGATAGTACAGAAAGCTGGCAAAGGTTCTAGAAGGATCCCTTCATCAGATGTGCGAGTCGAGACCCCCGGTTGCGTCTCGAGACCATTTAGGCGATAACTCGACACTAACCAGCACATCTCAAGGATTCGAGACCTATGGGGTTGCGACTCGAGATCCCATGATCTCGACTTGAGACCAGACTCGAGACCGCATAGGCGGCGACTCAGATGTTCACTTCTCGAGACCTCCTGTTTGCAACCCGAGACCCCTTGGTTGCAACTCGAGACCCCTTGATCTCGAGTCGAGACCACCTGGTCTCGACTGGGCTGATTACCTTTGTTATTGGGCCGCGTTTTTTAATGACATGTTTGAACTGTTTAACCTAGACTTTGAGATACCTGCTGCTGTTAACTGTTAGTATGAGAGGACAGGCCCAATAGCATTTTGTAATATGTATGCTACGTGTTAGATACGTGTAGGACTGTAGGGTATATGTGACTTATTTGTACCCAAGCCTGACCTATACTGGTAACCATATTAGGACGAGGTTGACTAGCACACTTGACTAAGTAACCATATTAGGACGAGGTTGACCAACAAACTCTACCTCCTTGTGTGGAGTACAAACCTACATTTCTCCCCTTGTGCGGGATGCTTAGTTAATTACTATTTATATTAGATGCACCAAGCCTACTAAACGACTCTCTATCACAAGTCCCACTTTATTATACCGATTAGTCGCCGGGGCCAGGCGAACGAGATATTAGTTAAATAGTGCTATTTAGGTCTCACTAACCTCACACCGTGCCTTGAGTGGACGGGCATGAACTAATAGTCCTCGGTAACCGTCAATGATGATAGACATTGACAAACGGGGCAACAACAACTGAAGTGCGATAGTTTCGGTATGCTTATGGAGTTTAGTAGCTTACATATGGGGTAGCTCCCCATGGCATGCTATAAATGAGTAAATTAACTATCGAAACAAGTTTTTAATTTAAAATTGGACCAACTCGTGAACTCGCCAACTTTATGTTGAGACCCTACTGCATGCTTTGCAGGTACCCAGTGACTCAGGAGCTTGTAGCTTGGGAATGTGTAGTGGTCGTCTAAACCCGTGTGTTGGGTTCTATAATAAACTTAAACTATGAACTTTGTTTGACATGTTTTGCCTATTCTTCGGCTACTTACTTAAACTGCCATTTTGAACCTTAAAACATTAGAACTTCAACTATGCTGATCGCTAATCCTCATGATTGGTGAACCTTATTACTGGTATCTTAATTGTTCAGTATGATTAGTGGCTAGATCCTGGTCAGTCACACGTCTCGCGGTAGTACTCCGCATGTGGATTTTGAGGGTGTGACAGATTGGTATCAGAGCTATTGCTTATAGTGAACTCGGTTTTAGAAAGATAGTCCTTTGAGGAAAACCAGACTATAACCCGTGACTCGCGATGACACTACACTCCAAGTGCAAGGCTCAACGTATTAGACCTCATGGCTTGGACTTGTGTTTACTTGCTTGTTTGATTAATATGTATGATCTACTATACGTACTAGTGTGCCTAGTCAGATATATGCACATCCCTCTTCTTTCTCATTCTCGCTACACAACGACATCGCACTCATACTGTGTTTTCTGGTTGTGAAGATAATGAGTGGACGCGGAAGAGGAAACGTTAACATGACTCAGGCTCAGTTCACTAACCTGATCAACACGGTGGCTGCAGATTTCGCAGCTCACCCTGGAGGTAAACTCGTTATTTTGGGATGTTTAGATCCTACCCCCGCATCATCTTTTCACCCTTAAACCTATTCGCTTCGTTTTCCACGACAGGTCAGCCTACACCTGCGCACCCACGCGTTTGTACTTTTAAAACCTTCATGGATTGCAAACCTCTCCCCTTTAATGGCACTGAGGGTGCCATAGGTCTTCTGCACTGGATTGAGAAGGCCGAATCTGTGTTTGCTATTTGTGAGTGTCCCACTGTTAGTTGGGTGAAGTTTGCTGCTGGTACGCTTGAAGGAAACACGCCTTCATGGTAGAAGGCACAAATTTAGATGCTTAGATTGGAGACTGCCAACGCCACTACTTGGGAAGACTTCACGAACATGATCAAAGAAAAGTACTGCCACAGAGATGACATCCACAAGCTCGAGAACGAGTACTATGAGCTTAAGATAGTTGGATCAGAGATTGAGACCTACACTAAGTTGTCCAACGATTATGTTGCTCTCTGTCCGAACATGTCTCAGCCTGCCTATCGAAGGATTGAATTGTACATCAAGGGTTTGGTCCCTGAAATCCAGAGTTTGGTCACTTCGGCCAATCTCACCATGATTAAACCAGTCATTCGTCTCGCTCACCGACTCACTGATCAGGCTGTGGAACAGGGCAAGCTGCCCAAAAGAATCAGTGCTACTAGTGGAGCTTCTGGTGATAACTAGCGCAAATGGTTTGTAAATCAGCAAAAGGATACTAACCCCACTCAAGCCCCAGCTCAGCAAAGGAAGACTGAAAACAACAAGGGCCCTCAGCAACAGGGTGGTTACCAAGGCAACCACCCCAAGTGTAACAAGTGTGGTCACCCTCACAGCGTGCCATGCGAGAAGAACCGCTGCCAGCGATGCAACAAGCTAGGGCATGAAGCTAGGGAATGCAGGAGCCAGTACCCAGCAAGGCAAAACCGACCACGATAGCAGCAACAAGAAAATAACCGTGGGTGCCACCAGTGTGGGGCAGAAGGGCATATTAAGAAAAACTGCCCACAGTTGAATCAGAACAACAACAACCAGGGTGCTGGGGACAACAATAACAACAATGGCGGGAATGGCGAAAGAGGAAGGGCTTTTGTGATTGGAGCTGATGAAGCGAGGAATGATCCCAACGTCGTAGCGGGTAAGTTCCTACTTGATGACCGTTATGTTTCTGTATTGTTTGATTCTGGAGCCGATGCTAGCTATGTATCCCTACGTATTAGTAAGAAGCTTAAGCGTACGCCTACATTGTTGAACGCTAAGCGAGTCGTTGAACTAGCCAATGGTAGAAACATCGAGGCCTCACATGTTATCAGTGACTGCAAACTCATATTGTCTGGTTGGACCTTTTGCATCGATATCTTCCGTACCGTTCTTGGAAGTTTCGACGTCGTCATTGGCATGGATTGGTTATCCAAACATTGGGCTGAAATCCTCTGTCAAGAGAAAGTCGTTCGTATTCCCCGTCCTTCTGGCGAACCCCTTGTCGTTCAAGGTGATAAAGGTGGAGCAGTCACAGGCATCATTTCATTCTTAAAAGCCTAGAAGTGTTTACGAAAGGGACACAGCGCTATCCTAGCACTCGTCACTAACACACAGGAGAAGGAAAAGAGGATCGAAGATTTTCCTGTCGTACGCGACTATCCCGAGGTATTCCCTGAGGAATTACCTAGACTCCCTCCTCATCGTCAGGTCGAATTCCAAATCGAGCCAACTTCCGGAGCGGCACCCATAGCTCGCTCACCCTATCGACTAGCTCCTGCTGAACTAAAGGAACTTTCTACGTAGCTGCAAGAACTATTGGACAAAGGATTTATCTGTCCTAGTTCGTCACCCTGGGGAGCACCAGTACTCTTTGTCAAGAAGAAGAATGGAACATTTCACATGTGTATTGATTACCGCGAGCTGAACAAGGTTACCATCAAGAACCGTTACCCACTCCCGCGTATCGATGATCTGTTCGACCAGTTGCAAGGTTCGAGTTACTACTCTAAGATTGACCTGCGATCGGGTTATCATCAGTTGAGAGTCCGCGACGAGGACATCTCCAAAACTACGTTCAGAACTCGTTATGGTCACTACGAGTTCCTCGCCATGCCTTTTGGAATGACCAACACACCTACGGTTTTCATGGATCTCATAAACCGAGTGTGCAAACCTTACCTCGACAAGTTTGTGATCGTGTTTATCAACGACATCCTGATCTAGTTGAAGAGTCAGGAGGAGCACGAACAACACCTGTGTCTTATTCTCGAGCTCCTTCGTAACGAGAAACTGTACGCCAAGTTCTCGAAATGTGACTTCTGGCTTTGAGAAGTACATTTCCTTGGGCACATAGTCAACCAGAATGGGATTCACGTCGATCCCGCTAAGATCGACTCCATAAGGAATTGGCCCACACCGAAGACTCCGACCGAAGTTCGCCAATTCTTGGTATTGGCAGGGTACTATCGTAGATTCATCAAGGGATTTTCGAAGACCGCTCAACCTCTCACGACCCTCACCCAGAAAGGTTGTTGATGCAAGGAATAATAGACCAAGGATAGTAGCTGGGCTGGTTAGGAAAAAGGGTTGAAGGGTTCAACTTTTCCTAACGCATGTCGTGGGGTCCCCCCACGTTTGCAAGACGTGGAGAGAGGTTCACTAGATTGATTTTGAAGTTTTGCTAAAGATCCTCCTCTGAAGTGTGTTCAGATTCGGATGAATGAGCAAAAGGAATGTGAAAGAAAGTAACTTGCATGAAGCAAGTATTCGAGGAGAATGACCAGAGATTTCAGGAATCAGAGCTGGCCTTGGAATGTTTTTCACACTTAATGAAGTGTCACTCTTATAGGAAGAGCCTTAGCTCAAAGAGGAATGTGTTGACTAGTGAATATGCTTGTAGTGTGGGTTTTGCCCTCTTTGGGGGTTGAAGCCTTTGACCTGCGGGTAAAAGAGTGTATTATGTGGATCCGTGTTACTTTTGCGGCTAGTGAGTTGGTGAAGCAATCCAGAGATGTGACCCTTTACTGTTCCCGTATTGCTTTACTTCGTCTCCCCAGCTTTTCAACCTTTGAACCGTTTAACCTTTTGAGCATCAATGTATTTAAGTCATTTTTATTTGGTCTTGGGCTACCCCCGTCATCAGCCCCCCAAGTCAGAGGTTTTTGGGAAATGAGCTCAAAGACTTTTATACATGTATTTTAAGCATCAATGTATTTAAGTCATTTTTATTCTGACGTTTATACATGTATTTTACTGTCTAAAGGTTTCAAGGGTTCCAAGCTTGAAGGCTTAAAGGGTTGGAGTCGGTTAATTTTTTGAATTTTAAAAAACTGACAACTGATTTGATTGATGTGTGGCAGTTCATAGGGCGGCGGTTTTTGCAGAGAGTAGGAGAATAACTGTTTGCAATTATAACCTCTACTTTGGGTTTTATCTTCTTTTATTATTGAAGATAAACATTCAATCTTTTCATTATCTTTCAAGTTTTCTCTGCATTACCTTTCCTCTCTTCAAGGTTAGTTCCGGTTCCTTCTTATTTCCTTACTTTCTTCGTATTTTTCTATAAAGATGGGTGCTCGTAAGGATTTGGCAAAATCCTTTTCTCGGTTAACCCAAGAAGAGGCAGAACTGTTTTGTATGGAAAATGGTATTGGGAAGAAATTTAAACCGACTGCTCCTGCTTGCGATGTTCCGATTGATAAATGTCCGGCCGGTTCGATTACTCTTTATTGTCATCATTTTGAGTTTTCGAACCTCCGTCATCCCTTTTCCCTCTTTGTTTTAAATTTGCTGGAGTATTACCGAGTCTCCTTTGGTCAGATTCACCCAAAGGGCATGGCTAGGGTTTTGCACTTTGAGGTTTTGTGCCGTGCCCTTGGTTATGATCCTTCATTGTTACTTTTTCATCGGTTTTTTCGTTTGGGCAAAAACGGTGACTGGTTCACCTTTAAAACGTCCAAGGTTGATGCTTGTCTTATTTCCTCTATGGTAACCACACTTGGTACTTGGAAGGATCGTTTTTTCTGGGTCTCTAATTCTATTGTTCCATTCAAAATGGTGTGGAGGCACCCGGATGCTGTTCTCAATGAACCGGAACCCTCTGAATCCGATTTGAATGACACTTTTCTTAAAGCCATCTGAGAGTGCCCTTCAAGGGTTCGTCCCTTCCCTGAACATTTGCTAGTTCTGTTAGGGGTTAGTAAATTGTGGGAAAAGGCCAATCGGGATTCGGTTCTTATGAGGAATGGCACGGGTATGCATTTTTTCTTTTTTACTCCTTTTCTGTTTCCTTGATTTATGTCTTATGTGTTTTTGTTTTATGATTATTTACAGTCATGTCTGCTATTAACTTCATCAAAAGCGATGATACTTCTGATGTTGCATTTGAGGATGTTTCGTCTGTCCCTGGTGAAAATGTGCGTTTGAGGATGTTCCGTCTGTCCCTGGTGAAAATGTTGTGGTTAGAAGTTCTAAGTCTCATGTTCCCAAGGCTTTAACCCATCGATCTACTCGTCATTTACTCAAAGGTGCTCCTCAATCTACTTCCATGGAACCAGTTGAGTGATGATATTGAGGCTTCTGGAGATCAAGGTGTTGAAGTTGGTGCTGAGAAGAAGTTGGTTATTCATGGGAAGAAGACTCCAGCCAAGAAGGTTATGGCTACTCCTGTTCAGGGTTCTTCAAGCAGGGACGTTGAAGGGTTGGATCTTGATGAGGTTTATGTGCCTGGTTGGTCGGTGAAAGTTGATGACAGTTTCAAGGATGCTGCTGTTTGTGAAGATGCGCTGAGCCACATTGCTCCCCCTTCTGTTCATAACACCATTCCAGATATGGATGATGACATGATGCTGTCCCGCATGATGTTGAGTACCTGCAACCTTGCTGCCATGCTTCCTCAAGGGATTGCTCGTTTTCGTAAGAGGATGCATGAGTATGAAGAATTTTCTAAGAAGAGAGATAAAATGAAATCTTCAATAGCTGCAATGAAGAAGGAGATAGGTGGGTTTGCTGAGAAGGAGGAAGCGTGGGTCAAAAAGGTTGGTGAATTGACTAGAAGGCACGAGATTGAGCTGAGTGACCTTAAGAAAAGTTTTGAGGCTGATAGGTTGAAACTAAAGGCTGATAGGGAAGCTTTGTCTATTCAGCAGATAGCTTTTGATGCAGAGAAGGAGGGCCTGAAAGCTTTGGTTGCCCAAGCCACCAGTGATTACCAATGGCTGATTGAGCAAGGTTTCCAGCAAGTTGTTACTTACCTTCTTCATTCCAAGGAGTTCAATTCTGCCCTTGGTGAAGTTTACACTAAATTGCTCAACTTGGGGAAACATCAAGGTCTCATCGCTGGTTACAAGCTTCATGAGTCTGGCCAACTTTTAGAAAAGTCTCCCTTGTTTCGTCCTGAAGCTTCTGAGGTCTTCAAGAGTTCTGTTGAACAGATGGAGAGGCTATCCTACCCGTATATCCATCAAGTTTCTACTTGTTTTGGTAAGCCTCTTACTATCTTGCAGGAGCTAAAACCGGAGGGCCTTAATGAGAAAGTATGTGCTGAAGTCTTGGGTTCTCTTTCAAGAAAGAGATATTACTCGAGAGATAGTGATGACACCCTTTCATGAGGACCAGATGCTTCAAAGGATGCAATCTTGGAAGCTTCAGCAGTAGGTGGTGGTGGTGGCATGAAAGCTAATAAATCAAAGAAAGCAAAGAAGGTCAAAGGTGAAGGTTCTGGGGCTTCCAAGCCTCCTGCTGATACTTAATGGATATTCGTAGCTTTCTTAGCACTCTTTGAAAACAATTTGTGGTATGTATGTTAACTAAAACAATGTTAGGTTTCACAAGGACCCTTAAGGTTCTTGTTATGTGGTCGTGGTGGGGCCTGTATGGCCATTTGGACAATTTCTCAACTTGCAAGTTGTTACAGGTAGCTTTTAACTTTGTTTTGGAAGTCTGTTAAGACTTTGCTATGCTATTATGTTTAACTATTTGTCTTGTGTTGTGTTTTTATACTTGTGCCTATTTCATTAAGGCAGCTTGGTTGGCTTCAAGCCTTCAAGCATTCTGGCTAACATGCATGTAGGTTGAAGCCTTTAAGGCTTTGAGTTGTCACGTATGTAGCTTGGAGCCTTGAAGGCTTCTTAGTTTTGTGACTTGGCTTGATTTGTATCTTTGAATTTTTTATAACTTTTTGTTCAAGTTGTTGCATTATTCCTTAGGTTATTTCTTTTTCTTGTAACTTTGTCATTGTCAAGTTTGTGTTGCCTTTATGTTTTTTATACCTTAAAGGGTTCAGTGCTGCAGTCACTTAGCCTTGGTATTTTTAACAAGAAGAAATAGCACCTATCCTATTTATTTTCTTGTTTTTATTTGATTTCGTAAGCCTGTTTGTTTATTATTTTTCTAAGGTTTAAGGAACATTTGGTGTAGGTTGTTCAAACCCGTCTATGAGACAACTTTGTTTTCAATAATAAGTCTCATGGAGTTGTATTGATTTAGGAACTCACCCCTTATATAGGTTCATTCAACCCTTGAACCTATTGAGCGATGTGGCCTGGGAGCTCATCCCCTTACATGGCCCTTGCCATGGAGTTTTTTGCTAGGTTCTCAACCTGATCTTAGGATAGAAAGACAAATTTGATAAAACAACTTCATTCATTCAAGAGATACTTGTTTTTACAAAAGGTATTCATAGTGCCACTCTTGAAATACAATTTGTGAAATACAAACCAATCTTTCCTATTTAGACATGGAACCTTTTCAGGGTTTTTCCATTCCAGTGTCTTGGAAGCTTTTTACCTTCTGAGTCTACCAGCTTGTAAGATCCACCCTTATATGTTTCAAGGATGGTATACGGGCCTTCTCATTTTGGGCCAAGCTTTCCTTGATTCTCTTTTTTGCTAGCTTCATTGTTTCTAAGCACCAGGTCTCCTGGCTTGAAGCGTTCATTCTTGACTCTCTTGTTGTAGTAGACTTCCATTCGTTGTTTGCACTTGGCCTCTTGAATTGCGGCTTGGTCTCGTGCTTCCTCTAGGAGTTGTAAGTTCAACATGGTCTCTTTTTGGTTTGTTTCGGGATTCGGGTTGACAATTCGTTGTGTTACAACTCCTACTTCAGCTGGGATCACAACTTCGGATCCAAATACCAAGCTGTAGGGTGTTCTTTTGTGGCTTGTTTTTTCGGTTGTTCTTATGGCCCATAGAACACTTGGTAATTCCTTAAGCCAGTTGCTTTCATACCTTCCTAATCTTGTTTTGATACCTTCCACTATGCTTTGATTCGTCCTTTCAACTTGACCATTTGATTGTGGGTATGCCACTGAGCTGAAAACCTGATTGATTCTGTATTCTTTGCACCAAACGTTGAAAGGCTTCTCAGCAAATTGCTTTCCATTGTCAGTGACAAGTACTACTGGCAATCCATAGCGGAAAATAATGTTTTCCCAAACGAAGTCGATGACCTGTTTGCCTGTGATTTTTGCAAGTGGTTTAACTTCAGGCCACTTGGTGAAATAATCTATGGCCACCAACAAGAACTTTACTCCACCTTTGCTTGGTGGAAATGGACCGACAATGTCCATCCCCCATTTATAGAATGGCCATGCTGGGGTTATTGTGACAAGATCATGCTTGGGACTTTTTGGGATTGGTGCATGAATTTGGTAGGCATCACATTTCCTTAATTGCTCAGTGGTATCCCGGTACATTGAGGGCCAAAAATACCCAAGGTTCATAAGTTTGGCAACCACCGACCTAGCTCCAAAATGAGCTACGCATATACCTTCGTGAATCTCTTTGATCAAATACTTACTTTGCTCGGGACCAACACATCTTAGCAAGGGTTCAAGATAACCCTTTTTGTAGAGGGCTTCACCTTGTAGTACATACTGCCTTGCCTTGATCTTAACCCTTTCAGCTTCTGTTTGATCACTAGGTAATTCACCGTTTTTAAGGAATTTCTTGATTGGAGTCATCCAATTTGGCTCTTCTTCGGTGATTACATCTTGAACTTCCAACTCATCGATTGATGGAGCCTTTAACACTTCTACCAATACCTTCTTGGTAAGGTGGGCAAAAGTGAGAGATGCAAGCTTACTCAAGGCATCTGCTTTCTTGTTTTGGGAACTGGGAATTTGCTTGATGGTACATGTTTGGAAGGTGTTCATCAATTCTTTGGATTTTTCTTTGTATCTTTTCATGTTAGGCTCCTTTGCGATGTAGCTATCATTCACTTGGCTTGAGACCAGCAACGAATCTGTGAACACTTCAAGCTTTTGGACCTTCATTTCTTTAGCCAGTCTTAAGCCGGCTATCAGTGCTTCGTATTCAGCTTCGTTGTTGGTGGTCTGAAAATCAAAACGGAGAGCATATGTGAATTCTAACCCTTCTGGGTTGATCAGAATGAGCCCCGCCCCTAACCCTTCAACGCTTGAAGCCCCATCAGCAAAAAGCTTCCAGGCTTCAAGGTCTGAGGGTTCAGTGGCAGCTGTGTTCACTTCGGTGACTCTTTGCTTTGGGACTTCTACAATGAAATCAGCCAAGACTTGGGCCTTGATGGCTTTTCTTGGGACGTAGGTGATATTATGCTCACCTAGTTCCACTGCCCATTTGGCTAGTCATCCCGAGTTTCCTGGTTTTTCAAGCACACTCTTAATAGGTTGGTCAGTGACCACTTATATAGGGTGTGCTTGGAAATACCTTCGAAGCCTTCTAGCTGTTTGGACTAGGGCTAGGGCAAGTTTTTCTAGGGGAGGATATTTGATTTCAGCCAATTTTAGAGTTGTGCTGAAGAAATAAACGGGTACCTGAACCTTGTTTCGTTCAATGGTGAGGACCGCACTTATTGCTTTTTCAGCAACTGAAAGGTATACCGAGATCAACTCTCCCGTTTCTGGGGCTGTAATGTTAGGTAGGGAAGTTAGGTGTTGCTTCATCTAGTTGAAGGCTTCTTCGGCCTCCTCATTCCATTTGATGTCCTTCTTATCGGAACAACCTTTGAGCGTTTTGAAGAAAGGTAAAGACCTTTCAGCCAATTTGGAGGTAAAACGCTTCAAGGCTGCAAGCTTCCCGTCTAAACTTTCAACCTCCTTCTTGCTTCTTGGTGGTTTGGTTTCTAGAACAGCTTTCACCCTGTTTGGATTAGCTTTAATGCTTTGTTTTCCCACAATATGCCCAAGGAATTTACCTTCCTCAAACCCAAAGGAGCATTTCTCGGGGTTGAGCTTCATGTTGACCTTCCTTAGGTTCTTGAAGGTTTCTTGGATGTCATCGAGCATTTGATATTCCGTTTTGCTTTTAATCACCAAGTCGTCGACATATGCCTCCATGTTCCTACCAATTTGACTTGAAAAGGCCTTGTCAACTAAGCGTTGGTAGGTTGCTCCAGCGTTTTTGAGGCCAAAAGGCATCTTTTGGTAACAAAAGATCCATTTGTCCGTGTGGAAGGCGGTCTTTTCTTCATCCTCTTCCTTCATGAGGATTTGATGATAACCTTTGTAGGCATCAATAAAGCATTTGAACGGGTAACCGGTGAGGGAGTCAACCTTGAGATCAATCTCTGGCAACGGGTAACAATCTTTAGGACAAGCCTTGTTAAGATCCTTGAAATCTATGCACATTCTCCAAGAATTATCTAACTTTTGAACCATCACCGGGTTTGCAACCCATGATTGGTATTTGACCTCTCGTAGAATGCCAGCTGACATAAGCTTTTCAACCTCTTGGAACGCAACCAAGCTTCTTTCGGGTGCTAAGCTTCATTTCTTTTGGACAACAGGCTTAACACCGGGTGGTATTTTCAATTCATGTTCAGCAATGCTTCGAGGGATGCCTGTCATATCCTCCGGGCACCAGGCAAAAACATCGCTATAATGTGCCAATAATTTTTCAAGATATGAGAGGGTTTCTTGTGAAAGACTTGGATTGACCCTTATCTTTTGCTCAGGGTATTTAGGATTTATGATTAGCCTCTGCTTGTCTTTTTCACTTTTGGAACTTCCTCCTTCAACCATGTAGGCCTCCTGAAAGGGTTGATGGGTTGCTATTCCCCTCTCGGTGGGAAACTTGACAGTGCCATGGCCGACAGACACAACCATATAAAATGCACACTGTCCCGGCCTTCCGATGATCACATCATAGCTTGAAGGTATATTGATAAACACAAAGGTGAGTGATTGGACTCTCTCCTTCTGACCTTCACTGAAATGAACATCAAGTGTCAGTTGCCCTAAACGCTTGAGGGGTATATCGGCAATACCTTTTATGGAGGTTCCGGAGGGTTGAAGCCTTGAACGTTCTTCATTGCTCAAACGGTTGAAGAACTTCTCAAACATGATTTCGGTGGCAGCACCAGTGTCTATGTATGCTCTACTTGTTTGTAATGTTCCCACAGTAGCCTCAACCACAAGAGGGTTTGAGAGAGGGTCTTCCTCTGTTGGAGGAAAGCAAACACATTGGAGCTCCCAAGCTTCCAACCGTTGCCTTTTGTGTGGGACCCTTTCATCAAAATCTACCATATTGACTTCCTTGCCCTTTCCTTCAGCCATTTTGTCCCTTACTCCCTTTACGAAGTGAGCAAGTTCCCCAGACTTAACATCTTCTTCAATTCTCTTTTTAAGCTGGAAGCAATCATTGGTATGGTGTCCCTTTTCTTCGTGAAATTCACAGTATTGTGTGGAATTTTCGTTCTTTCTGCTTTTGGGGAGATGCCTAGGAGGCCGAAAGTTTTGCTTGACTTCTTCCGTTGCGAGGATTTCTTGAGGAGTCTTGGTGAGGGGTGTGAAACTGATGTCTTTCTCCCTGCTGGAAGGGTTTCGGCCTTTAGGCCTTCGGTGGTCTGAACCCTTTTGGCGTCTGTCATAGGAGTTAAAGTTCCCCCTTTTTCTAACTGGGTTGTTGCCTCGCCAGCTGGGTCCTCTTTTCCTTTGCTCTTTAATGTCTACTGCCTCCTCTCCCTGGATGTAGGCCTCAGCCCTTTCGAGAGCTTCTTCCAAGGTCTTGGGCAGAGATTTGTTGAAATCTCTTGTGAGATATTTGGAGGTAATGGCGTTCATAAAACCAGCCGCCCTCATCTTTTCGTCTACCCCTACATATGTTAGACCTTCCTTCTTGTACCTTTCTATGAACTCTCGAAGACTTGCATCGTCTCTTTGTTTTATTTGAAAGATTACTGTTGCATCTTTAACGTACAACCTTTGTTGGGAGAAATTGGCCAGGAATCCCTTGCTGAGGTCATCGAAGCTTCGAACTCTTAGAGCAAGTAAATCATTGAACCAGATTCTGGCTGATCCGACAAGGGTTTGCATGAAAATTAGACAACATTTAGCGTTTGACCATTTCTCAATCCTCACAGCACCAATAAAGATCTGAAGATGGTCTTCAGGATCTTCAGTCCCATCATATGTTTTGATGTGGGATGGCATCTTGATCTTCATTTGAAAATCATAATTGGCTATTTGTTGTGAAAAGCATGAGAGGTTACTCGGTTTGTAAGGCTTGGCCAAATCTTCCTCAGCCCTTGCACCCGTGTTGTTGCTGTTACTGTTGTTCCGTTGAGTGACCAGCACCTGATTAATAAAATGCTGCCACGGGAAGCTGACCATCATCTGGGCCATCATCTGGGGCATAAGGTTGAAGCCTTGAAGGCTTCCGGGTGCAACTGGGCAACTAACTCCCAAAGGGGTGCTCATAGCAGCACTTCGTGCCAAGGGGAGCTCGGACAAAGCTTGCTCCCATGAAGTTGTTGTTGAGGGTGGAAGGCTTGTCACTGGGGACTGTAGGAGCTGGTCAAGAGTCAGCTCATGGCCCAGGGGAGCACCATTTGTAGCTGGTTGGGATGAGAAGAGAGGATGTGTTGTAGGATTCGGCCTTGCGGATAGATATGGGTTTGGGTTTGGAGGATTACGGGGACCAACCTCATCCCTGGATACAAAAGGTTGGGACCTTCCAAAAGGAGGGATAGGAGGTCCAGGAGATAGTGTTGGCTCTGGCTCGTCATAGTCTAAACGAATCCTTACTCCCTTGTCCCTTTCCCTACTCACGTATTGGTTGAGGAGAGACCTCAACTCAAGGAAATTGTTGGCGACCCCCTCAGGGTAAGTTCAACACGCGAGGGGGTGCCAGAGACACCAACATTAGGGGAAAGGACCCCGGATCTGGACGGGGTTGGAGTGTTGAAAGTAAGAAACTCGGGAGTGCTTCCCGGAGTTGAGAAAGAAGTTGGTATAGCCACATGAGTTTGGCTAGTACCTGGGGCAGAGGTGTTTGGAACCTGATTCACTTCTCCCGGGGATCCACTTTCTGACATGGTAGTTTCAAGAGAAAGGAGCTACACTACTAGGTCTTTTGAGGAAAAATAGCGGCGTAGCCCCACGGTGGGCGCCAACTTGTTGATGCAAGGAATAATAGACCAAGGATAGTAGCTGGGCTGGTTAGGAAAAAGGGTTGAAGGGTTCAACTCTGCCAAACGCAGGTCGTGGGGTCCCCCCCCCCCACGTTTGCAAGACGTGGAGAGAGGTTCACTAGATTGATTTTGTAGTTTTGCAAAAGATCCTCCTCTGAAGTGTGTTCAGATTCGGATGAATGAGCAAAAGGAATGTGTGTATTGAGTGTGAAAGAAAGTAACTCGCATGAAGCAAGTACTCGAGGAGAATGACCAGAGATTTTAGGAATCAGAGCTGGCCTTGGAATGTTTTTCACACTTAATGAAGTGTCACTCTTATAGGGAGAGCCTTAGCTCAAAGAGGAATGTGTTGACTAGTGAATATGCTTGCAGTGGGGGTTTTGCCCTTTTTGGGGCTTGAAGCCTTTGACCAGCGGGTAAAAGAGTGTATACTGTGGATCCGTGTTACTTTTGCGGCTGGTGAGTTGGTGAAGCAATCCAGAGATGTGACCCTTTACTGTTCCCGTATTGCTTTACTTCATCTCCCCAGCTTTTCAACCTTTGAACCGTTTAACCTTTTCAGCATCAATGTATTTAAGTTATTTTTATTTAGTCTTGGGCTACCCCGTCATCAAAGGTATTGCCTACAAGTGGAATGAGGCTCAGGAGTCTGTTTTTCAAAAGCTAAAGGAGAATCTTTGTAGTGCTCCTATTCTTTCGTTACCTGAAGGTACCGACGACTTTGTGGTTTACTGCGACACGTCTATTCATGAGCTCGGTTGCGTGTTGATACAACGCGAGAAAGTTATCCCCTACGCCTCTCGAAAACTTAAGATTCATGAACGGAACTACACGACGCATGACTTAGAAATCGGAGCAATTGTCTTCGCACTCAAGTTTTGGAGACGTTACTTGTACGGTACCAAGTGCACAATTTACACCGATCACAAGAGTCTCCAGCATATTCTTGACCAGAAGGAATTGAACATGAGGCAACGTAGATGGGTCGAACTCCTTAACGACTATGAGTGCGCGATCAAGTATCATCCAGGCAAGGCTAATGTTGTGGCTGATGCCCTTAACAGTAAGGAAACCAAGCCTAAGTGTGTTCGTGCATTGCCGCTCACTATCCACTCGAACCTCCCTGATCAGATCCGCAACGCTCAAGTTGAAGCACTAAAGACAGAAAATCTCCTTGCTGAGTCTCTACGGGGCATGGAGAAACAACTGGAACTCAAGGATGATGGTATTCACTACGTTGCGGGCCGCATCTGGATTCCATCTTACGGAAATCTTTGAGAACTTGTGATGGACGAAGCGCACAAATCACGTTACTCGATACATCCTGGCGTCGATAAAATGTATCACGATCTCAAAATTCTGTATTGGTGGCCTAACATGAAAGTCAGTATCGCTTAGTACGTTAGCAAATGCTTGACCTGCGCTAGGGTCAAGGTCGAATACCAGAAGCCGTCAGGCTTGCTGCAACAGCCAGAGCTACCAACATGGAAATGGGAGTAAATTTCCATGGGTTTCGTTACAGGCTTACCAAGGTCCCAAAGCGGGAACGATACCATTTGGGTGATCGTGGACCGCTTAACCAAGTCTGCACACTTCCTTGCGATAAAAGAAACAGACAAGTATTCGAAGCTTGCTGCTATCTACCTGAAGGAAATAGTTGCTAGGCACGGGGTGCCAATCTCTATCATTTCAGATCGTGACCCACGTTTTACATCCGAGTTTTGGCAAGCCACGCATAGATCTTTTGGCACACGTCTGGATATGAGCACTGCTTACCACCCACAAACCGATGGTCAAACTGAACGTACCATCCAAACACTTGAAGACAAGCTGAGAGAATGTGTCATTGATTTTGGAAACGGGTGGGAACGACACCTACCTCTGGTAGAGTTCTCCTACAACAACAACTACCACACAAGCATTCAGGCAGCACCCTTCCAGGCATTGTACGGTCGTAAATGCCGATCACCTCTATGTTGGGCGGAAGTTGGGGAAAGCCAAATTACTGGCCCAGAACTTGTGATCGAGACGACGGATAAGGTTGCCTAGATCAGACAACGCATGGCGGCGGCTCGTGATCGTCAGAAAGCTACGCTGATAAGCATAGGAAACCGCTAGAGTTCCAGGTTGGGGACCGGGTTCTACTTAAAGTCTCACCCTGGAAGGGTGTGGTTCGTTTTGGCAAACGAGGCAAGCTTAATCCGTGATATGTTGGACCGTTTGAAATTACCGAAAGGATCGGTAAGGTTGCTTATAGATTGAATCTGCCCGAAGAGCTGAGTGTGGTGCACAACATTTTTCACGTGTCTAATCTGAAGAAGTGTCTGTCAGATGAAACGATCATCTTTCCTTTCAAGGAGCTTACTATTGACGATCAGCTGCACTCTGTTGAGGAACCGATTGAGATCACGGATTGAGAAGTTAAAATCCTCAAACGTAGCCAGATACCTATCGTACGAGTTCGTTGGAACTCGCGCCGTGGCCCAGAGTTTACCTGGGAACGGGAAGACAAGATGAAGCCCAAGTATCCCCAGTTGTTTGCAAATGAAACTCCCAGCACTGAAGCTACAACGGAATTTTGGGACGAAATTCCAAACTAACGGGGGGATGATGTGACACCCCGTTGAAACACTCTTACATACTAGCTGGTTAGTGGATGCGCTTTAACTTTCAGGACGAAAGTTCCTAAAACTTGGGGATAATGTGACACTCTAGGTTTTCCCGAGCAACCTTCTTCTTGTATTAGCATTATGTGTACATATATATAATATTAAATGAGGAACTGTTATTATTTGATGTGCATTGCGTGACCATCTCATTGTATTACGTGTATTAATATATATATATATATATACGTGTGTGTGTGTGTGTGACTAAATGTGCCGTTAGGTATACCGAGACAGCAAGGTCTCGAGTGATCAAAGATAGTTGGGTCACACACTTTCCAAGCCCATTCAGAAACCCATTAGGGTGCACCGACCAAGAACGGGTATAAAACCCATGCTTTGAGCCGACTTACCTCTTTTGGACAACAAATCATCACCTCACAAATCCATAAAACATTCCCTCACACTCACTCCCTCACTATCCTATTTCCTCTCACTAAAACCCTAAACCAAGCCCCATTTTCCTCTCTCTCGGATCCAACCAGAAGCATTGAAGGTCCTCGGATCGGCTCGTGTCCTTTACTCGAGAATGCCCTCTCGACATTCCTACTCACCTTCACACTCTCGGTCCTTAATCGGTTAGTGTCTTTTTGCTTGTAGATGAAAATATTAAGTAAGGTGTTTGCTTGATAACTATATGCATGTTGAATGTTGTTTATCTTGAATGGTTGATGATGTGCAAATTGTTTATATGATCACTCATGTTCTTCATTATTGAAAGATTCAAAATGATTGATGTTTTGGATAAGAGTAGCTTAATATGTTTATGACTAATTGATTCATGATAGAAAATGAACGTCAAATGTTGTTTTGCAAGATTATATGTTTATGTGATAGATGGCTAGTTATGTGTGACAACTGGCATAAAATCGGTAATTTCCGTACAATTTAATTATTATTTAATACCTGCAGTTATGTGCTTAAATGCCAACATTGTCTGATTACATGCTATACTTGTGAATTCATGCACGTTTTATACTACAAATATTGCTTTATGCATTAAAGTTAGCGTTGCGTTAGAAATACTAGTAAAGTCGCCGGTTAGACACATTGTGTCGACAATTCTGCAGAGAGCAGTCAGACAATAGAATTGGGGCCTAGGAGTAGGTCCAAAGTTTAAAATACATTGAAACCCAAGAATGTATACAAGGGTTAACATATTGACTTCCCGGAAGCTAGAATATGCACTAAAAAGCACCCGAAACGCACTTTAAATGCAGAATTCTGCACAAATCAGCTATAATCAGCTTTTTTAACACATAAATATCTTGCAGAATTCATGTTTTATTATCCAGAATACCCTCCTAAGTGTCGGGAATTGAGAGGGGCACAAAAGAATACTTAGAGATCACTAAACGGAATAATTTAGCACTTTAACGAACCGGTATCTAACCGAACAACCGGACATTACTCGAAACATCAAAATTATACTAGAAGCATTGTTTTAATGTTTCTGAACTAGTTATGATCCCCGAACACCCTGACACACTATATAACACATCATATACTTAAACACTAACTAAATCTCTTAAAATCTAATTAGAATACATAACTTACCATTGAAACTTACACTTTACCCCCCCCCCCCCTTTGGTTGGGACGGTCACATGGTGGCCCCCATCAAGGATCTTACTTGATCTCATTAGATTGCATATGATCTTCTAAAGATTGGCTAAAGATCTCACTTGATCTTCCTAGATACTATGTGATCTTGTAAAGATTGTGAGAAGATATGCCATGTACTATAAGAAGACCACAAGCTCACTTCATCTTCATCACACCACACCCCACTCCTCCCTTGCCCCATTCTTGGCCGAAACCCACCCAAGCACTACCATCACTTTCATCCATTATCCATCCATTCCATGTTCATATAGAGGTGCAAGAAGGTCTTTAACGAAGTGTGGAGCTTGTGGATCTTGAAGGACCTTCTTCCTTTTCTTTTATCCAACCCATTTATCATCTTCAACATCAAGTGTTCTTCCCTAGCCTTGTGCTAGTAGTAAGACCCTTATAATCCCTTGTTATTTCATATTTAGTTGGTTAAAAGATGATATACATTGTTAATCTTGAAGAACACAAAAGAACATGATCATGATACTTTAACATAAGCTTAAATACATAAGAATACATGTTAATGATGATGATTTGCTACTTGATGAATGATGATTTGTGTTAGTGATGTTAGACATCATAAGAAACCTACTAGATTGTGATTAAACACATGATCTAGTAAGTTAAAGTGGTGATCTTGTGAAAGACCAAGATCATCATGCTTTATGTCTTCATGAACTTGATTGATGAAAGTGGTTTTCATATGTAAAGATGATTTAAACAAAATACAAATCTTGTAAATAGATGATTACAAAAATAATTTTCCCAACAAACCAAGTTTATTTACAAGATTTACAAAGTCATGGTTTCTAAATAAACTAATCATATTTTTAGTGTTTAAACAAGACTAGAAACATGTTTGTAACAAGAAAAATACAAGAGAAATATTTTTAGAAAAATCATCTTACAAGTTGTAATTGACCAAATCCTTTAAAAAGTGATTTACAAACAAATAACCATATTTTTAAGGGTAACTAAACCTACTAAATAACATGGTAAGTTACTACAAGTTTTTACAAAAACTTCAAGTTCATGATGTAGTGTAATTTACTTGATTTTGACAGTCGGTAAGTGTTAAATGAGTTGATGATTGTTTGTGTTTATTTTAAAAGAAAATAAACACATGTTTTGAAAACATGGGAAACCTCCATTTTTAGGGGAAACTATGTCAAAATTTCTATAGAATTTTGACACTTAGAAAAATATAAGTTTTGGTGAAACTTATTCCCTAAAAATTCACCCAAAAATATTTACCAAGGTTTCCCTAATTTTTATGTAAACTTCAAGTTAAGAAATGATGATTTCTTCAAGATAAAAATTGATCACCAAATTTTGTGCTAAGTGTATGTAGTATGTATTATATGTAATAGTGTATTAGGACTCGAAAATACACTAAATACTCCTAAGGAGTGAAAATACAAGAATACACATACAACATGCATAGACAAATACAAGAGAGTATATTTATGAAAATATATTACTTGATAGATTATGTAACTTGGACAAGTTACAAACTAAAAATGTCTTCTTGGACAAAAATACATAACTCGGGTGAAAAATACAAGATACTTATACTTATTTTTGAGAAAATAATATAAGTAAGACACATAGTTAAAAATATAAGTTATTTTTAACAACAAAGAACAAATACATAAAAGATGGTGACTTGTACTTGTGCGATACAAGTCTAGTGACTAACGTTAATAAAACACGTATAGGTCACGACGCTATATAAGCAAACCCGGTGAAGTTTACGGCGCAAGAAACGCAAAGTTGTGAGTTCATGCTCCCCATTTTCTTTTAACTGTTTTCAGTTTTATAACTTCGGGGGTGAAGTACATGTTACTAAATGTTTACAGACAAGTGAGTTCATGTCCCCACTTTTAAACTTTTACATACTTTTTAAACTTGGGGAAAATACATGTGTTATGGTATGATGGATACTAAAACAAGGAATGATACTTTAAATCGTGTCACGAATAGGGCACCAGAAGCACCATTAATCGTGTACATACTAAGACCGCAAAACAAAAGGTTAGATCTAACGGGTTTTCGGGCAGCCACACTCTTGGTGATAACTAGTACCAAGTAATGCCTATGGTTTGGATGCTTCCTATGTCGTGTCACATGTTAATGGTCTTGCAACCTATTAACAATCTCGATACATACAGAAATACTTGATTTATACAAATTACATACCATGTTTTCATACGAAGTATACAAACGTTGAATACAAAAATTGCATGAATTCACACCAACATTATGTTGACGATTTTCTAAAAACTCACATGTATTTCAGGTAACTAAAGTGGATGTGCGTGCGGTCTTACTCTTGCTCTTGGATGTTGTTTATGTTTATCTTTGAATAATGTTGTAACTTTTCAGACAATATGCTGTCCTGTGATGTAAACACATAAACTATGTTTTCAGTTATGAAATGTTTGGCATTTGAAGTTATTTTTACGAGCATGTAGTATGTTTACCAATCGTATGCAATGAAAACCTTTCAAGATCACACCTCGTGCTTCCGCCTTAAAAAGGGGTGTGACATTATGATTCATAATTGTTCACCTAAATGGATGTGAGATAGGATAGTTGGAGTTCATTTGTTGTAAGAATCTGGAAAATCCTAAGGATGAACCGTATGAACATATGATGAATGTGTGTTGAATGTGTTTTGAATATTTGAAATTGTTGGGTTTGATCCGTTTTGGTTAGGATAGAATATTTGGAACATGTTGGTGTATTTTGATTGGTGAGTACATGAAATCATGTTGAGGATTTTTTATTGGATAGTACAGAAAGCTGGCAAAGGTTCTAGAAGGATCCCTTCATTATATGTGCAAGTCGAGACCCCCGGTTGCGACTCGAGACCATCTAGGTGACAACTCAACACTAACCAGCACATCTCAAGAATTCGAGACCTATGGGGTTGCGACTCGAGATCCCATGATCTCGACTTGAGACCAGACTCGAGACCGCATAGGTTGCGGCTCAGATGTTCACTTCTCGAGACCTCCTGTTTGCAACCCGAGACCCCTTGGTTGCGACTCGAGACCCCCTGATCTCGAGTCGAGACCACCTGGTCTCGACTGGGCTGATTACCTTAGTTATTGGGCCGCGTTATTTAATAACATGTTTGAACTGTTTAACCAGGACTTTGTGATACCTGCTGTTGTTAACTGTTAGTATGAGAGGACAGGCCCAATAACATTTTGTGATATTTATTCTACGTGTTAGATACGTGTAGGACTATAGGGTATACGTGACTTATTTGTACCCAAGCCTGACCTATACTGGTAACCATATTAGGACGAGGTTGACCAGCACACTTGACCAAGTAACCCATCTGCCGAGCAACCCAAGGTGAGTTCACAACCTTTCTAAAAGCATGCTTTCCCGGTGGTTGGGAAATGGACAACAAACTCTACCTCCTTGTGTATGAGTTCACAACCTTACTGTTTATATTAGATTCAACAAGCCTACTAAACGACTCTCTATCACAAGTTCCACTTTGTTATACCGATTAGTCGCCGGGGCCAGGCCAACGGGATATTAGTTAAATAGCGCTATTTAGGTCTCACTAACCTCACACCGTGCCTTGAGTGGACGGGTGTGAACTAATAGTACTCGACAACCGTCAATGATGATAGACATTGACAAACGGGGCAACAACAACTAAAGTGCGATAGTTTCAGTATGCGTATGGAGTTTAGTAGCTTACATATGGGGTAGCTTCCTATGGCATGGTATAAATGAGTAAATTAACTATCGAAACAAGTTTTTGGAATTTAAAATTGGACCAACTCGTGAACTCGCCGACGTTATGTTGACACCCTACTGCATGCTTTGCAGGTACCCAGTGACTCAGGAGCTTGCAGCTTGGGAATGTGTAGTGGTCGTCTTAACCCGTGTGTTGGGTTCTATAATAAACTTAAACTATGAACTTTGTTTGACATATTTTGCCTATGCTTCCGCTACTTACTTAAACTGCCATTTTGAACCTTAAAACCTTAGAACTTCAACTATGTTAATCGCTAATCTTCATGATTGGTGAACCTTATTACTGTTATCTTAATTGTTTAGTATAATTAGTGGTTGGATCCTGGTCAGTCACACGCCTCGCGGTAGTACTCCGCATGTGGATTTTGAGGGTGTGACAGTTCGAGCCGAGCTCGAGCTTTGGATTTTACTCGCGAGCCGAGCTCGAGCTCGTGCTTCATAAAAACCTAACGAGCCGAGCTCAAGCCTGATCGAGCTTGGGCTCGGCCCGACTCGGTTACATCATAGTGTGCGGCCACAACATAGTGTGCAGCCACCTTTAGGTGGTGCGGTTATGCATCATAAAAGCAAAGAATTTGATTTAGTTCTTTTAGAAAAATACGAGAAAACGTAACCTCCTCCAAGTTTCAGTTATAGGTTTACACAAAATTAGTTAATTAATTGCACACCACATAGACATAGTGTTGGAAAATCAATTAACATGGCAATCAAAAACGATTTTTGTCATCAAACCATATAATTCAATTACCCAATCTACATATATCACGTCAAACCTCTTTAGTCACCCAATCCGTTTCTTAGTTTTGTCATCAACCGTACGCAATTGTAAAGAAAAAACTCAAAACATAGACAAGTTGTTTCAATATAGTGTAGGAAAATCAGTTAACATGGCAATCAAAATCGGTTTTTGTCATCAAACCATATATTCATTTACCCAATCTACCTATATCAAGTCAACTCTCTTTAGTCACCCAACCCGCTTTTAGGTTTTGTTATCAACCGAACGCAATTATAAAGAAAGAACCCATAGATAAATTGTTTCAATTAACAAATTCATCAATCTGATTCATAAAGTTTTTTCAGAATAAGATCGGATCTTAAACATAACTAACCAAACAAAATGTAAAACCAAGTGCTTAGCCTTGCATCCTTACACGATCAAAAACATTGATTTTTGTGCAGCTGATTTCTTTCTCGGAACCTCCTATGTGATCCCCCCTGTTGTACCCAGTTTTATCCTTCTTTTTTTACTCCAAGCTAGGCATCCGACTTCCCTTTGTGGCCCACTGTTTCGGCCCAAAAGACTTTATTGCTGGCTTGTTTTATTTTCAACAAAGCCCATTAATTGTCCATTTGATTTAAATGCAATACCATTAAATCGTGAGTCCACTATATTCAACTTTCATTTCCATTTAATTAAATCCATCGTCTGACAAGTATTCTCATTAGCTCCAATATATATATATATATTACTAGCCTAAGATCCCACGATTTTCGCGGGGGGCTTAACACAAATATATAATATCTACTGGCATTGAATCCTCAGGTAGATCATCATTTTTGTTCTAGGCCTTTCCAAACTTAGGCTTCACATCTAAGGGTCGCCGGATAGATACCTTCTGGACCAAATATTAAAGCACCAAACAAAACGTTAGAATGAAAAGGTAACATAAAGCATTGATGAAGCATGTCCAGTTAAAAAAACAATACAAATACCGTCCGGCTACCGTCAGGCTCTTGCACACGTCCAAATTCAAGAAATAATAACCTAATAAAATAAGCAAAAGCTAGATTTTTAAATCATTTACCTAACAAAAAAACATATTCGAACATCTCCATATGGTAATCATTACCCTCTTGGGTGTCTACAACACCAGCAAAAGACAAATATCAAAACCTTAAATCTTAAAACAACATCTAGAATTTTGTAGTCTTCTTGTTTCTGCAAACACAACTATGAAGGAAGGATTATCAGTTGTAAACAAATGAAAGATTAAAAAAATAATATTTGTTGCCAATAACAATGCATAGTATCTTAAAGATAGCTTGATATTTTAGAAGAAAAAAAAGTGGTTATGCCTTTCATAGCAATCTTTAGTATAACATTTAGGAGGTCTTTAACCTACCAATATTTGGAATTAACTATCTTCCTCATATCCAAACTTGGAAAATACTAAAATTACATAATCACAGTGGATCAGGCAGAATAAATTTTTTCCTATAGTTTTGTAAATTATTTAAAATGTTTTCTGAAGAATAATAAATAAAGTACATACGTAACCTTTGTTCGAAAAGGAATCGATGAGTTTTTTGCAAGTATGTTTTTTTAATCTTTGTTCAGTTCATTAAATAGAAGCACACCATACTTGTCAATATCTTTTCGAAGCCAATGATCACGCGCAACTTTAGAGCGGAAATGGAAGGGTCAAAGTTAAAGCTTACCTGAACATTTTGGTAAAAGAGATGACCTCACTCACATTCTTTGATCGGATTCCCTCTGAAGCCGTGATCGCTACTCCAACAAAGTGGCGTTCAAACAATTCAAAAGATACAAATCATAATTACATAACTCTATAAATGAGTGTTTAAAGACTTGAAACGCAAATAACCTAAACGAAATAAGTAAACCTAAGTTATATAAACTATAAACATGTCATATTAAGAACCTTTAAAGTTCTGTCTAAGCATAAATGGCTACATAAAACTTACTCGTTCAATAGCTTCAAGCTCCTCTAGTGTGACTATTACTACCTACCGCATCCCTGCTGTCAGCTGTCCAAATGCATTCCTGATATTTGAAGGCCATAGCATATAATATGATCAGATGTTATAAAATAAAAAACCAACCACATGGAAAGTAATTCGAGTATAGATTATAGAGTTTCTTAAGATCTAACACCGAGTGGATAAGGGTTTTGACGTAGTCGAATCATACAAAACTTTAGCCATATATCATTCAAATTTAGCATTAACCATACTAATTTAATACGGTCAACAACATATGAAAGACAATCAACAAAGAAGAGTTGAGCAATTGTTTTTCACCTGCTTATGTTGAGTTTTTTTTTTTTTTTATATTTGATTTAGCAAAGACAATTGTTGCATTGTCCCTGTTATCTTACTATCACCATCTACAACAAAATAACATAAGCAAATAATTAAAATTCGATGAAATCTTCAACCAAATCTATATATCCACATGAATACATGAGTGTAAAATGATGAGATTGAGAGGATTTGTATAAAAATAGAACCTGAATCAACGTAGTTGAACCACTGCTGATAGATTGTGTTTTAATACCCTTTTTATATGTAAAATCAGGTATCAGAAACAAAAGGAATTGAGCCACAACTCACCTGAACCCTAAACCTTGTTCAGATTTTCGCTTCTTTCTCAACCGGGATTCCGAGACCGAGGAAGCCGCTGCCGAACGCCACTGCCGCAAACTCCGTCTCTTCATCGAGCCACAACTCCACTGCCGCAAACTCCGTTTAAGCTTGGCTTAATTCATGCTTTTAATTAGCTGATGTCGAGTGACTCACGTATCATTTGACTTATTTACACCCATGTGTTATCATTTGGACTTGCTGATCATGGAGAACCCACTTTAAAACGTAAAAAAAGACCCCATTTATATCCCAAAAAAAACCCATCATTTAGAAAGATGATCTCAAAATAACCCCATTTATTCAGAAAGAAATCATCACCAGACTTCAAAAAGTATCTCAACCTTCGGACATCGGATACAACAAACCTCCGGACAAAAGCCGGAGTCTTAACGTGGTATCACTGTCATTCGTTAAAGCTATAAATAACAATTTTATCTCCTTCATAAGTGCAGCCTCATCACTGTCGTTCGTTAAAGCTATAAATAACAATTTTATCTCCTTCATAAGTGCAGCCTCATAGTCACCACTTCAATCATTTTCATAAGAGCCATCAAAAGTGCATCCTCAACATTACCCAAAGCCCATATACTAATCAAAACCCTCAGTTTGAACACAAAATACTGATCCCTAAGACCATACCAGTTACACTGTAGCTTCCTCCTTCTATATTCCTTCCAAAATTCCAAAAATAACCCTATAGGAATTTTCGGGCAGAAAAGTTTTATAATTTGTAGGAATTTTGTCGCAAGAACGTTTTATAATTTGTAGGAATTTTGTCGGGAAAATAAAAAAATATGAATATTTTTTTTAATAATGTTATTAATTTTAAAAATAAAATATCATAAAATAATATAAAAAAGGCAAAAACGTGGAAGAATTGTCGGAATTTTGCAAGAAGAACGATTTGTCAGTATTTTGTAGCAAATTTTGCGACGAGAGATTTTGTAGAAATTTTGTAGCAGATTTTGTCATATTTTTGTAGCTAACCCGGTTACCCACAAGTTTATTTCCTATGAATTTTTTTGTAGGAAATTTGTAGGTAAGGCCAATTTCAGACAAATTTGGTTGTCACAAACTTGACAATTTTCTAGTAGTGCTAGCTCTGTATAAACATTAGAACTATTTGATGTCTATAAGAGCAGCAAAACACATCTATATTGACCCAAAACCCGGTCAACACAATTATTTTGACCCCCAAACGTTACTGGCAAGAAAATCTTCAGTATTCCCAAAATGCCCCTGCTTATTATCGCATCACATATCTTCAAGCAACCCCTTAGACCAGTTTAGCAAAATATTATGAGCTTCACACAATTGATTAATACAGGTCTTCAAATAATCCCTTAAGAATCCCTTGATCTAGTCTCTCAAAACACTATAAACCTCATACTGTTAATCAAATTTGAATATAAAAAACTGTCCAAACATCCCCTGCCAGAGAATGATCCCAAGATATAATGGACTATTGGACATTACCTTCTCCATCATAAAGGTTTCAAAGATATGCAACAATCTGATGCATGTTCTTGAAACAAACTGATATAGCTGTGCATGCATCCCTAGACCACAACCTGCACACCGTCGAATAGCATATACATGAATGATTATGTACATCTTTCTTATATAACTTTTCAAAAGTGGAAAAAATGGCTAGCTGGGTATCGGATGAAAGTAGGTAATTTGGGTATAGGACTATAGGAGAGGTCCAAGTGACCCAAAACACAGTAAATGCCCACGTCTTTTGAATTTTATGGACTTCGTGTGTCAAATATGATTAAAAGTATAATATAATTAAAACGATAATCAAATTTTGGAATAATATATGTTAGTTCAACTAATATTTTTTAGGTAAAAAGTATAAGGAGACCACCTAGCTATTTAACTTTTTTTATTAGGTAATTTGGGTATAGGAGAGGTCCGGTTGACCCAAAACACAGTAAATGCCCACATCTTTTGAATTTTATGGACTTCGTGTGTTAAATATGATTAAAAGTATAATATAATTACATTGATAATCAAATTTTGGAATAATATATGTTAGTTGAGCTAATATTTTTTAGGTAAAAAGTATAAGGAGACCACCTAGCTATTTAACTTTTTTTATTAGGTAATTTGGGTATAGGAGAGGTCCGGTTGACCCAAAACACAGTAAATGCCCACATCTTTTGAATTTTATGGACTTCGTGTGTTAAATATGATTAAAAGTATAATATAATTACATTGATAATCAAATTTTGGAATAATATATGTTAGTTGAGCTAATATTTTTTAGGTAAAAAGTATAAGGAGACCACCTAGTTATTTAACTTTTTTCATTAACGCCTCACAACTATTAAAATTAATTTAAAGACCACCCATACACGTACCTGATTTCATTTATACCGAATTCAACAAACAATAGCCTGGATAACGAATATAAGTTTTACGAAAAAATCAAAACTTTTAGTTTCCTTTTTCCATTTCGTTAAGTTATAAAAAATAAGAGAAAGTTGCCGTTCAGCATGTTCTGGGCTAGATTTGGTATAACCTGATGTATACTTGATGAATCATCGTAATTTCCCCTAGAAGCATCATCGTAATCTCCCCTAATCATCTGCCCAATAACCTAATGTATACTTGATGAATCACAATTTATCATCTCATCCAACAACTTATGGGGGTCATCCCATCAGGATACATAATTGACCTGTTATCTCCATAAATAACATTTTTAACCTGTAAAGTATCCTCTTTCCCTTATCTCCACCACAATTTTTCAATTGGGTTTCTTAAAGTTTTTCTAGTTGTAAATAGCCATAAAAACATACAAAAGCAAGATAGGTTATAACCCGGGAACTTCCCGGGCAGGAAAATTTAATTTAAACTAATCAAAATGTATAAATGAAATAACAATAACAACACTGTTCAAAAAACAAATACCGATATAGGTTCCAATTATATCCAAATTCCTATATTACTTCCATTTTCACCATATTGGCTATACTTGCAACTGTAAAAAAGATTTTAGTCAACAAAAAAGTGTGCAAATAATTTCAATAGTAAATTACATAGAAAGCAAGTCGAAACATCAACAATTAGTCAATTTAAATGGCATCCTAAAGCCAGTAAGAAGACCAAAATTTGTTAATGTTTCTTTATTCAAACATTTAGATGATTAATATTGTAATAATATTGTTTTTGTAATCATAATATACAACTGAATTATGTAAAAAATATTCAAAATCGACAAAAACTTGTTTTGAGGGGTCATCCAACCCATCTGTTACAGAACCCAACTGACCCGCCTATCTTGCTACCTCTAGAAACCAACTGACCCGCCCATCTTGCTACCTCCACCTTGATAAATATAAATAAAGAAAGAGCTCCAAATAAACACAATAAGACATTGACCCAACTTTACCATTTTAAGAGGTCATTGAATATAAAATCTTTTAAAGTAACAACCAATACCAAAAGTCAACAAAATAAATTTGCAAATTCTCCAGGTAGGATAACCGGAACAATTACTCGTATTAAACGAAACCAAACAACCTTGCACATGGAGGGTCATAGGCTAAAAAAAGTTTTACTTTCAAGTGTCAAATAATAATATAATGTTACATCTGAGTTCAGTTATTTGTGAGAACACTCAAAAGCTTTAGACAGCCTTGGTAAAAGCCATAGTTTTTTGGTGGTCCATAACATTGTTATGGTTAAGTTAGTCCACTCTTCTTTATTTGTATCCAGGTTAACTCCTCTACTAATAGTTGTGTAATCCATAGATTTTTCAACGGTAAGCGTTAACACAGAACTGCCAGTCTAACTCTAGCTATTCTTCGATTCAACTAACATAATAACAGTGAGAGCTAAACAACAATGAGAAAAAGTTAATGTAATGTACTGATAGAAGACGTAAGACTAACTACAGAAAGGAATACTTTACCTTATTTGCCTCAGCTAGCGTGAGAATAGTGAGTTGTTTTAACTTGAGAACTTGATCGGGCTTTAATATGGAAGATCACTGCATTTCCTGAATATCAAAAACACGAAAAAACTTTATCCCATCAAAATAATGCATCATACTAAGGTTTTTTTTTTTTTTTTGAACTGCCAAATTTATTAGAAGAAATGCAAGCCACTGGCTATACAAAGAAGAATATACAAAGGAATTACATAAACTGAATATTACACCAGTTGTTCTAGTCAAACGACAACAGGTTAGCTTTGTTTTTCACCCACATAACCCCATAGCTTTGATATCTTGCAGCATTTTCACCGGGTCAGTGCACCATTAGAGAAGATGACTTTGTTCCTCTTCTTCCAAATGACCCAGCAAGCAAGAGTGATAACCAAGTTAATCAAGCTTTTGCAAGTAGCAGAGCCTTGAGAAAAGATGTGGAGCTGGAAAAGATCATTGATACTGAAGGTGTAAATAGCCAGGACCCTGCACCAGGTGGAAATCAACTGCCATAAACTGAGGAAGTGTAACATGCGGTGGGAAGGTGCTCCAAAGACTTATCTCTGTCGCCGTAAAAAGCGGTAGAGAAGAGAAGGGACGTTGATACTTCTCCAGCTTAGCTCCACTCTAGTCGGAAAGCGGTTGAGCCAGGCTCGCCACCCAAAAATAGTTACTTTCTTAGGATATCAACCGGTTGCAGCAATCTCATAGCTCGTTCACCTCTTCAGCGGTATCCAGGTCACGAGACCAAGTCCACATCAGCCATGTAGTCTCCGCCTCAGTAGGGATGCGGATCTTGACCAAACAATGTTTATTTGATTCAAGCTGAAATAAAGCTGGGCAAAAAAATAATAATGAGTGATTCTGATGAATATTATACATAAGGAGACACTTGGAGCATCAAAGAAGCCATGATGGATCTCATTGCAGCCTCAATCTGAAAGACCCTAGAATATGCAATTTCGCATATTAATTATTATAAGCAAATAAGTAACCAAGTGACTTCTTGGTTCACCTGTACCAATTCACAAACACAAGCAATCTCTTATCAAAAATTTATACACACATGCTAATGAAAACAAAAGAAAATACAACACAAAATGAAGTTACTTCCTGGTTTCTATAATAATAACTATTGCGAATAAAAGGAATTGAAGCCTCTCAATTAGTTATGAAAAGGCGAATAAAAGCACCTATCAGATGATTTCTTGGTTCACCTGCACATAGTCTACCAGTTATGTCATCGTGACGTCCAATTTAACCATCAAATCGAAACTTGCCCAAATCTAAAACACCAATCGCGATTTCGGTACTATTAATCAACAAAACATTAAGAATTTTGCCTTTTTTTCAATTTTGAAAAAAGAAAAACCCCTAATCGGGTAACACCCACAAGATGGATCTAGGTAGAAATAAAAAATCTCCCCCAAGTGCCAAACCAAAAATCCCTGCAATAAAGTTGAGTTGCCGTCAACATCGTAGCCAAAATGAAACAAATATGAAGTGGTGTAATCTGATTTTTTCCGATTCCATATTAAAAAATTGTGAGGACATTCACTGATAATACATTTGCAGAGAAAAATTAAAAATAATATATTACTTGCAAGTTGAAAATCGGACCTGTGAACGTTCCTCTGCAAGATGGCTTGGTGAAGCTAATTGAGAGTATATCATCAGACTTGTTAGCTTAGGATTATAACAGCTAATGAGTAAGAAAAGCAATGGAAAATTCATTGGGATGTGGATGATGTCAGACTTTTTAGATGCTCACCCCTAGTTATAACATAATGTCATCATAACAGTAACTCTAAACATCTAGTTAAACCATACAAAGCATGTAAAATCATTTTACAAACAACTTCAACTATATTGCCAAAGCATAAAAAACATCTAACGTTATTGCAAAAATTAACAAACTTTGGCAGTTACCTTGTGTAAACGAAACCGACGCTTCAGCCCCTTTACGTTCAGGAAAACCCATGCCGTCATTTACAGATCAACAAATCAGATCTTTGGCAGATAGGTTCTCGTCTCCAGAGGAATAACAAAACCCTAATAGAACACAATAAGTAAGAAACGAAACATATAGATTGAGATTCTGATAATAAATCGAGCGCTTACATCTTTTAGTCCTCATCTATTTCAAGCTTCTTGTAGCATCCAGATGTTAGATTCTGAGCTTCTTATACAAATCCCTAAATTCTAATCAATCATGTACATAAGTAGATTCATTAACAACATAAAAATGAAATAAAAACGAACGGACCGTATCTTCGATTTTCAAAGTGAGTCTTCTTCATAGCATTTAAGAGCACTACATCTCCCTGAAGATGATGAGAAATATGTGTTGGTGGAACCCTAGCTGCTGCACTGTCGTCGTTGCCTTTAACCATAACCATCACATTACCGGAACTAAAGAAACCCTAAATCAACCATCGTCGTCATCATCGTTTCTTTTCAGGCCGTAAAATCCGCTTCAGGCAACATCCACTTCAGACATGGGATCTCAGATCCAAAAGGGATGAGGCGGATGAAAAACCCTAATCAACTATAGAATACACATAAACACCTTGCAAAACTAAGGATACTTGCAAAAGACTGAATTCCAAATATAGTTACAAATAAAAGATCCTCTTAATGTTTGTTGAACCATAACAAATCTGAAATTTTAGCAACTCACCAGCAATAGTGGTGTTATCCCATCCTTGAAGCAGATTACCAACAGCAGCAACAGCCACAAGCACTGCTCCACTCATCTTCACAACTTAACTTCAAACTACAACATGAAATCCAGTTCATTAGATCCACAATCCAAACTTCCACACAGAGTAATACATACACAATACAATACAATACAATACAAAACAGATCAAACAATTAAATTGAAACAATCTCACCCACACATAACCCTAGAACTAACTCCTATTCAGATTCACATCAAAAACAACGAACAATTCATGCTAATTTAACAGATAAACTTAAAAAAAAAATCTAAGAAGAAATGGCGAAAGATGTAAACGGGAAAAAGATGAAATCGCCTGAGCTAGAGCTAGGGTTTGTGACTGAGAATTGTGGGAAGATAAAAGAGAAAGATCTGACCTCAATGGAGATTATTGTGGGAAGATAAAACGTACCGGTTAACCTATTCGTCACTATCATCTTCATCACCATAATTGCAATCCTCAAAATCGTATTCATCATCTTCATCACCATGGTGGCAGCATTAATGTGGTGGTAGAGAGATGAGATATAGGTTCTTTCATTTCAATTGGGAGGATAAAGGATGAAAGGAAACACTGGATTTAGGGTTTTTGATTGTAACAACCCTCAATCAATGGGAGAATAAAAAAGGTAACTCCACCATTGATTGAATTCAATGATCGGTGAATTAAAGATAATCAGTAGAAGATGTTGGCGTAGGAAAGAAGAAACCGCATTAGGGTTTACAGGCTTTTGTTTTAGCGCCTAAACATAAAACGCGTGGATTAAGAGGAATACACGTGGCAATTAGTGGTTTAAGCAAATGACATGTGGCATAAGTTGGTTTTGCTTTATTAGAAGTAGTAGATCTTTGACCACTCTAATTTCCATCATGCATTTTCATTCCATGAGATATACCAACAAATCTCAATCCCCTGCAAATATGTCTAAACAAACATTTTTAGTTTTCTATTAATTTACATATGATTTAATAACAATCACTAAATCTTATATTAAACTATAATTTTTCTTGAACTAATATTATTTTGAGTAATGTTTAGTTTAATTTACTCGTTTTAACTTATTTTCTTCATAATGCACCTAACTGAAAAATGAATAATCGTAGGATATTTTATTCTAATATAATTTTAACTGTTTCTGTCACCCTTCCACGTCCTCCCCTCGAGCCATATTGACCTCCCCATATACCAAACCCACTCCGGCTTTGACTACTGTTTTACTTGTGATTACTCTTGTTGTTACTTTGACCCACCGTCTTAGTGAACAACGTGTTTTCACCACTCGAACCAACTCATATCCTCCGTTTTAGCCTGCCTTGGTAGGGTCAAAACGGGTTAACTCTACTTTATATCCTTATCTTCCCAGTTAAAATATTGCATGTAGCTATTTAAAAAGAACTATATTACAGGAATCCATATGTTCATTTGTATATCAGATGCAATGCAAGAGACCCTGAAAAAAGGCCCTACCTATTTGCACACCTTGGCAGGCTATCTACACACTTAGGGTTTACATACGCTGCGTAGAGACCTCTACGCAGCATATAGGGTTACCTCTATACGCTGCGTATAGGTCTCTACACAGCGTATGTAAGGGGCAGGTACACGACCAGACAATCAAACCTAGTACCATGTCAAATCAGTCTGACATACGCTGCGTATTGATCAATACGCAGCGTATAGAGGTAACCCTATACGCTACGTATTGATCAATACGCAACGTATGTCAAACTGATTTGACACTGATACGATGTTGTCTAGGCACGTGAATAAAGCAATACGGGTGTTGATACATGTATGTGGACGCGAATCGACTCGACGCGACTCAGTTCGGTTCGACCCGGTTAGGTTCGGCTCAAGCCTGACGTCACGACATTCCTCCGTCGTGCGTCCCAGAGTTCGACACGCGAAGCACGAAGCGCCGCGGCCTTTCCCGTCGACACATCACCATGACATCACCTTGATGATGTCATGATGATGTCACCATGTTGACTACACTTCAAAGATATGAAACAGATTAAATGGTGTACGTGCATGCATGATGAATTGGGCCTCCACTGTTTGGGCCTAAACCCAAGTCGACGAAACAGACAGTTTCGTCAATATTGTTTCCATTTCGTCGAGCTGAGGCTTGATTCGTCGAGTCCTGTCTGTTTCGTGGTGCTGTGTGTCTATATATATAGACTGAAGACAGAACAGAAAGTTAGAGAACAGGAGACACAAGAACAGAGCACACACACACGAGAGCTTTGAGAGAGTTTGCAAAATACATTTGTAGACATTGCTTTGTAACTGAACTTTTCATAGTATTAATACAGAGGTGTTAATCGGTGAATCTTGCGTGTCGTGTATTTACGTGTTCTATCTCGGTTTGCTTTCCCGGTTGGATTCCGCACAACTGGGTTGGTTTGTACACAAGGATTAGGCGACTAGATCCTCCCCTAGCCGGACCTACAAGTGGTATCAGAGCCTTGGCTCTTCTCCTTGTTAAAACCGAGGTGTTCTTGGTCGTATTTCGGGTTTTTGAAAAGTTCACATTTTCTGAAAAACTTGTTAAAATCGGCTGAAATCTTGGTGTTTTGCTGGAAGTTGTTATAAAAACCACTTTATCTTTCATTCTCACATATTAAAAGTTGGTTTTTAGTGAAGTTTTTAGCAAAATTCGGGTTTCGGAAACTTTTCGGGTCACCGGAAAACTCATATTTTTCACCGGAATATTCATAGTGTTCTTCACATCATCAAAGTGTTCTTCATAAATTCACTTTTTGATCTTAAAGATTTGAATTTTCAAGTGTTTGTGTCATTGAAAATTGTAATTTGATTAAAATATAGTAAGTCATCATTTGGTTGGTAATTTGGTAAGAGTGTAGCCGAAAGCACTGTTGCGTGTGTCAGTAGAAGATAAAAGTCAATCAGTTCACCAACCCCCTGACTTACTTTTCAACGAAACAAAAATTCAACGGAACACGATTTTGATTCGCCAAAGTGTGTTTGACGAAACAGAATCCTCTTGTTTCGTCAAACATTGTTGTAGATTGGGCTTGTCTCTTGGGCTTATAATTCATTTCGTCAGTCAACTGGGCCTCAAGAATTTTCTGTTTCGTCAAGGCTTTTGATTGGATTTTGTTTCGTTAACTTGAAAGCCATAACAATTAAACTAATAGCCAAAGTCAGTTTCGTCAAAGAGAAGCTTTGGGCCGGTTTCATCGTGTGTTGGGCTCATACATATCAAACTTTGTGTTTCATCAATTTTTGTGTTTCGTAAATTTCATCAAAAGTGTTAAAATCTGTTTCGTCAAAATCCTATTTCGTCAACAAATCAAAGTCCATATTTAAACTGTTTCGCCAAAAGACTTTCCGGTTTCGTCAAACAAGTTTATAAAATCTGTTTCGTCAAACATCTGTTTCGTGGAAACTGTTTCGTCGTGGGTATTGTCAAGTTTTAACAGTAGGTATACAAAACTGTTTTAACTGTTTGTTTCAAGTGTGATTTTCAGGTATTATTTTTCTTGATCAAAAATGAATTCGATGTGGGGTGTTCCGGTAAATGCGGAGATGTATTTTGGTACTCCAGCTCCGGATTCGGGTTCGCAAGCTAATGCTACATCTACCGGTCAATGGGCATTTGTATCAAATCAAGCTCCAAGTGTTCAAAGCATTTTACTAAGCGAAAGTGAAACGGGAAGTTTGAATAGGCCTCCAAAGTTGATGCATTTAAGTGAATATCCGGGATGGTTTGACAGATTTCATACATATGTCCTTGGTCAAAATACAGAACTGTGGTTGCGCTTCATCACAGATTTTGATCAAACGATAGAGGTTACCGCTTCATCTGCTGCTACGTTTGCTGATCTTACGGAAGATCAGAAGAAGGTCTATGACTTAGAAAAGAAGGCATATGCCATTCTTACTCAGGCATTGAGCAAAGATATTTATCATCAATTTGTCAGTCACAAGACAACGAAGAGGTTGTGGGACGCATTGAAAACAAGGGGCGTGGGAAATGAAGCGACACGTCAACTGAGAAAAGAATTGCTGAAGAAAGAGTTCGATGGTTTTACTTGTATGCAGAATGAATCTTTAGGAGATTTGACAAGTCGATATACTCATTTGCTGACTGAATTGGCAAATACTGGGGTTGTAACAACTTCACCAGAGATAGTGAAGAAGTTTGCAGATGCATTGCCACCTCAATGGAATAATTTCTTAGAAATCCTGAAGTACAATGGCACTTTGGATACAACAAACTTCGGTGACTTTGCTCAACTCCTGGAAAACAAGAATCAGGAAGAAACTCTCAAGGCCAAAAGAGTTCAAGTGCCACAAAATCCGGAAATGTATTATGGAGCTTCTAGCACATCTACAAAACCGTCTTCACACGCTCCACTTCAAACAGCTTTTGTGTCTAGCACTAGCTTGTATGGCACTCCTCCTCCAACAACAGACATTTATGGAAATCCGCTTAATCCAGTTCCTCAACCAGTGCCACAACAGCAAAGCCAACAACCTATCAGAGCAACTGATATATTCGGAAATCCACTTCCTCCTCAACAGCAACAGCAAGCTTGTTACGGAAGTACATCATCTGCTGGTCAACAATCAAAGCCAAATACAGTACGGCTCGACACCTCAAGCTTTTCTAAAGTCAGTGTGGAAGTAGCAAAGGAACACATGGAGCTGCTAAACACTGTGGTGAGCGCATACTGTGGATTAGTGGAAGGTCAGATTGGTAATATTAATCTGACACAAGAAGACTATCAGCAGATTGATAAAGAGGAGATGGAAATGATGGATATTAAGTGGGCCTTTGCCAGTGCTGTTAGGCGAGCAAAGGATTTCATGGAAAGAACAGGCCGAACCAGCTTGGAAAGCAAGAAAGACACCAAGTATGGGTTTGATAAACAGGCCGTCAAGTGTTTCAATTGTGGTGAACGTGGTCATTTTAAAAGGGAATGTACAAGGCCATCTCAGCATGGGAACCAGAATCCTTTCCGAGGTCAAGGCAACAGGGCAAATCAGAACCAAGGAAGGAACAACGAGCGAACACTGGTGCCTGTCAACAACCAGAGTCAAGCAGGACCATCTAATGCCAACCAGGCACTTGTGGTTCAGGTAGATGAAGGCTGTGATTGGTCAATCCAGTTGGGAAGTGATGCACCTGATGGAACAGCTTGTTTTGCTGAAGTGGTTAATGATCTTAAGCACACCAGTGGTGGAGAATCTTCCACCAATGGTAGTGAATCTTCTGAGGATGAAGACAGCTCCGGGTACAGTGGAAGTTCAGATGAAGAGTCCTCCGCTTCAGGCGATGATCATGTGGATGACGCATCAAGTGCGTCAATCGCTGCAAATATTGATGAGCTGTTGGAAGAAACTGCAGCAGGAATTCAAAGAAGATCTATTTTGGTGGATCAAGCTGCTTATTCTTCGTCTTCTCTCCATTCAGCCTTTATGGCGAATGTCGACAGTTCATCAAGTCAGGTATGTGTCGGTGAACTCACTTCTGTTAGCTGTAATAACTGTGATAGTTTGCGTGTTAAATGTGCTGATTTGGAAGCAAACATGTCTGAGTTGCAAGGCAAACACGATGCTTTACAAGCTAGTTTGTTTGACTTGCAAGACAAACATGTTTCTGTGAATGATAGGTGGTGTGAATTGCAAAGCAAACACGAGGCTTTGCAAGAGAAATATGATGTGACATTCATTCACAATCAGAAATTGACCGTTGATCTTTCAAAGTGCACTGAAGCCAATATGTTTTATGAAAACCATGAAAAGGAATTTAAGTCAATGATTGAAACGTTAAAGAAAGATAAAACTGAGTTGACTAAAATGGTTTCCAGAAAACAAACTGACATTAACCTTTATATAACTCGTCTTGAGGTTATGCAAAAAGAAATGGCTTGTGTTAAAACAGAAAGTGAGGCGATCCGACTCAAGTTAGACAGTTATTTGAGTTCTAGCTATGTGTTGGATCACATCATTGATGTTCAGAAAGAGAAACGGGATGTCACATGCATAGGTTACAAGAAATGTCCACCACCCGTGAGAAACAATTTTGATGCTTTGCCTGATGAGGAGTATAGGACTCACTTTGAGCCATCTGTTCCTTTGGATGTTGAGGAATTCGCAGCAGGGCTCGGATACAAGAAAGAAGTATCGTCAGATTCAGATGTGTCAGCAGATACTTTTGTAACTGCTGAACAGAATCAGGATCCTCCAGTTGTGATTGAGGATACTGATTCTTCTGATGATGAGTCTGATGATACTGATTCTGAAAAGTCTGATGCAGTAATCAAAGAAGAGGACATACCTCTTGAGAATCATATCCTATGTGATCCTCCCACAAAACCTGCTAAGACTGTTCCAACCGAGTCCACATCAGCAAAAGAGTCGGAGAGTGTGGATTTGCTGTACACTCTTGTTGGTGATGATAAAATCTATTCAGACAAAGATTTTCCTATTAAAAATGTTAATCAATCTTTAATCAGTAAAGTCTTTGAAAATTCTACAAGTAAGTTTTTGGGAAAGACAGGACCACATGTTACAGTCACACAGTGTCCTCCTATCCCAAAGGCTGAAGTTAGAAAACAATTTGGGAACAAGAAATTACCAACAGTGGAAAAACAGCAAAATCATAACAAACCCAAAGGTAAGGCACCGACTCAAAATCAAAAGAAGCCGAATCAGAAGAAGAAGAAGAATGTGAACTTTGTGAAATCTAAGGGAACGGACAAAATTGCAACATTTGAAAATCAATCTAACTTAGATTTTGTCAAGAAAGCAACTGTGATGAAAAGGAATGAACCAAGTAGTTCAAAACCTAGTACCTCGGGATCACAAAGTTCATCATCGGCAAGACGATCACATGATACTTCGGGGTTTGTTGAACGAAGATCATGTTTTGAATGTGGTACAATTGGGCATATCATTCGAAATTTCCCGTATCTTCATAAGTTGAAAGCAATTGATGATGATCCCCGTGAACACAATCACCAAAAGCGATCTGTTTCTGTAAAACAAGATCCCCGACTTGTAAGAGAAAGGGAAAAGAAACAGAAACGCCAACAAGTCAAGGTGGTTGAAAAGGCACTTAAGAATGAAGTGGTTCAAAAACAAACGGTTCCAGTTAAACCAGAAAGTTCAAAATTTTCAAAAACTTCAATCAATCACGAAGTTAAACTTTCAAACACTCAAACTGGTAAATTTCAACAGACATGGAAACCTAAAATAACCACAAATTCAGGGGGACCATCACAATTTTCGAATCATCAAAGAGTAGAGGTTATTGTCATTGATGAAAATGGAAGACCCAAGACCACAATGGCTTGGGTCCCCATCTCCAACTGATTATGTGAGTTCATGTGCAGGGTGTTTCAGGAGGAACTATCAGTAGTCATTGGATTGTTGATAGTGGGGCATCCAGGCACATGACAGGCGACATGAAGCTTCTCTACGACGTCAAATCTATTAGAGGAGGTTATGTTGCTTTTGCTGGAGATAAAGGCGGATATATAACTGGTGAAGGAATGATTTCCAACGGGGTTGTTAGCTTTGATAAGATCAACTTTGTACAACAACTTGATCACAATCTTCTTAGCGTTTCTCAAATTTGTGATAAGCAGTTCTCAGTACACTTTGATGCAAATGGATGTTATGTGCTGAAACCCAGCTTCAAAATTCCAAAAGAATGGATTCTCTTGTCGGCTCCGAGGATAAATGATTTGTATGTCCTTGATATGAGCCAAGCTATCACAACGTCTGCACAAGCAACTTGTTTCGTTTCCAAAGCCACTGAAAAAGACACAATCTCTTGGCACAGACGAATGGGTCACATTCACTTACGCAAAATGAATCATTTGGTATCAAATGAATTGGTGAATGGTGTTCCTCTTAAAAACTTCCATCTTCAAGACGTCTGTGTTTCGTGCCAGAAAGGAAAACAAACGAAGAAGCGACACCCTACAAAGAAAGTCAACACGGTGGTTGTTCCTCTTGAACGTTTGCACATGGATTTGTTCGGTCCTGTCAAGCACAAAAGCATTAGGAATGATCAATATTGCCTCGTGATAACTGATGATTATTCAAGATTTTCTTGGGTGGCGTTCATGGCACATAAGAGTGAAACCTTCGGTATTATCAAAAACTTGATCATTCAGATTGAGAATCTTTACAACTTGAAGGTTAGGCGGATACGTAGCGACAATGGTACTGAATTCAAAAATCATGCCATGGCGGAGTTTTGCACTTCAAAAGGTATTCTTCACGAATTTAGTGCAGCTTATACTCCTCAACAGAATGGCGTCGCTGAACGTAAGAACCGCACATTGATCGAGACTGCTAGGACTATGTTGGTAGAATCGCAGCTACCCATTCCATTCTGGACTGAAGCTGTGTCTTCTGCATGCTATACGTTGAACCGAGTCCTTACAGTCAAAAGGCACAACAAGACCTGCTTTGAGCTTATCAACAAACGGAAACCAGACTTGTCTTATCTTGAACCGTTTGGAGCTCCATGCACAATAATCGATCCTAATGGAAAGTTTGGGGCAAGAGCAATTGAGGGATACTTTCTTGGGTATTCCACCCCAAACTTAAGAGTCTGGAATCTAGAGACTAAAAGGGTCGAGGAATGGTCTGAAGTCAGAGTACAAAGGCACACTTTACCAGTTAGAAATCCTGGTCAGCCTTGGATGTTTGAGTACGATGACTTTTTCAATTCGATCAATGTTGAAGCTGTTGAAGAAAGTGTTGCGGCAAGGATGTTTTTCGAGAGTGATAATGCAACAGATTCACTGTTGGTTCGTCCCATTATTGTCAATCAAGAACCATCGTCAGTGAACAATAATGCTCTCGACAATGAGGATTTTCAAGATGCTACCGAATTGAACGAATCTTCAGAGGATGATGAATTTCTCGATGCAGATCAAGAAGCTCCAACAGCAGTACATGGTACTTCAGAAGGTACACCTCCAGTGGATGTCCCTCGAACAGCTGAAGCTACTGGATCATCCTCTTCGTCAATTCCAGGTCTTGAATTGATTGTTGATCTCAATCTCAACAATCTGGGTACAAATATTCCAGTTCAAGATAATCCAGAAACCAGGATTCATAATACCCATCCTCAACAAAACATCATCGGGAATGTACAAAGTGGCGTTCAAACAAGAAACATGTTGCGAAACAACAACAATGCAGGCTTGTATGCAACTATCCGAGAATCTGGTCAACAGAATGATTGGTCTTTCGCGTGTTATGTCTCACAGAAAGAACCAAGAACTTGGAAAGATGCTTTGAAAGATAGCTCATGGGTTGAAGCGATGCAGGAAGAACTGCAACAATTCCAGAAGCTTGGTGTCTGGAAACTCGTAGAGAAACCTGCTGGATACAAGAAGATTGGTACCCGTTGGGTGTTTAAATGCAAAAAGGATGACCGTGGGATCGTTATCCGGAACAAAGCAAGGCTAGTCGTTCAAGGTTTTCGTCAGATTGAAGGAATCGACTACAACGAAGTGTATGCACCTGTTGCACGTCTAGAAGCCATTCGGATTTTTCTGGCTTATGCCTCATTCAAAGGTTTCAAGGTATACCAGATGGACGTGAAAAGTGCATTCTTACATGGTGTGGTAGAAGAAGAGGTGTACGTCGAACAGCCTCCTGGTTTTGAAGATCCTATCCATCCCGATCGGGTTTGGTTGCTCAACAAAGCTCTATATGGTCTACATCAAGCACCGCGAGCTTGGTACGCAACCTTATCTAATTATCTGCTGGAGAACGGTTTTCGCAGAGGTCTTATCGACTGCACTCTTTTCATCAAAGAACAAGATGGAGATCTTCTACTGGTACAGGTATACGTTGATGATATTATTTTTGGTTCTACTAATGATGTTTTGTGTAGGGATTTCGAGCGTGTTATGCAGGATAAATTCGAGATGAGTGCTATGGGGGAAATGACTTTCTTTTTGGGCTTACAAGTACAACAAACTGAGTCTGGGATCTTCATTCATTAGACTAAATATGTTGGTGACATCTTGAGCCGGTTCCAGATGTCTGATGCAACGCCCATTGGTACCCCATTGCCACAAAATCACGGAATTACTCCAAACTTGAAGGGTCAAGATGTTAGCCCCTCATACTACCGCGCGATGATCGGATCTCTTATGTACCTCACAGCATCAAGACCAGATATAATGTACCCAACGTGCCTGCTTGCCAGATATCAAGTGAACCCGAAGGCCTCACATCTTGCAGCTGTAAAAAGGATTTTTCGTTATTTGAAGGGTTACCCTGACACCGGTCTGTGGTACCCTAGGGATAATAACTTTGACTTGATCGCATTCAGTGATTCTGATTTTGGCGGATGCAAAATCGACGGCAAATCCACAACGGCTGGATGTCAGTTTTTGGGAAATCGCCTAGTCACATGGCAGTGCAAGAAGCAGACGTGCGTCGCTACATCAACATGCGAAGCTGAATACATTGCTGCCTCAAGTTGTTGCTCCCAAGTCCTGTGGATCCAACAACAAATGCGTGATTACGGTTTTGAATTCCTAACTACTCCTATTTACGTTGATAATTCTGCTGCCTTACAGATCACTAAAAATCCTGTGCAGCACTCAAAGACTAAGCACATCGAAATTAAGTATCACTTCATACGTGATTGCTTCGAGAAAAGGCTAATCGATGTTGCTTACGTCCACACCGATGACCAACGTGCCGACCTTTTTACCAAAGCTTTTGACAAATCAAGATTTGACTACTTTTTATTGGTAAACGGCATTAAGGTCAAGCAAGAGTAATCCACATCGGAAAATCATTTTTGTAAATACCTTTGTGTTTTAAATTTGTCTTAGTTTATTGATTTTAGGGGGAGTAAATCCAAAAATTTGAAAATCCAAAAACATTGAAAAATTTCAAAAACACAAAAACAATAGAAAATCAAAAATGAGTTTCCTGGCGAGCTAAAGAGAAAATGATAGTACATCAGTGGTCTGTCTAAACCTCTTTAAACCTTAAATGAAGAAACGATAAGCAGCTCTATATAAGATGTATCGGTAGGCTCACAATCATTTTAAAGTGTGCAGGGTGATATAAACTTAAATCGACTGAAGACCAGGTGGGAACCATTCATTGGCATATGGTCTTAGTACCGAAATTTCGTTTGAGAGATTGCCGAGGTTCTGAGATATTCGGTCTTTATGCTGCTTATCATCTGGGTATCATGGTTGTATCTTTTACCGAAAAATAACGGGGACGCAAGTCTAGATCTTCCATGATACTATACATACGTGTACATATTGCATTAGACCTCAATAAGTGATCAACAATCACATGTCCAACAAAATAAGTGATAATATATCACAGATTCTTTGCGGGAGTCAAGTTCGTCTCTCTGCTGTACGAAAGTACTGACCTGTTCACGGACTTGCTCCTGTGCCCTCATGCATCGAAAATCAAGTTCCTCATCAATAAGTGATTATATCACATAGGGCTTGTTTTCAAATCAAAATAAGTGAGTTTCTCACATCATATACGGTCAAACAGATGATAATCGGTATACTCACCGGTAAGATGAACCCTCGTGCATACCTTGATACGGGAATGTGTCGTGATGTGGATGAACACCGGTCGGTAAGTATAAATCATACTCTAACGTATCCCCTCGCCATGATTACATCTGATAAGTTGAGCTTAAGTGGACAACAATACCGATAATTGTTATAGGATGCTTATCTTAATGTTAACTAATTGAACAACAAGAGCGTTTTGGCATGACCGTACACTGATATGATTCTCTTACCCTCGAAACTCACAAAAAGAATGTCTGTAAATATTTATTTAATGCTTTCAGTTTCTGCATCTTTGTATATATTTATTTACTGCTTTCAGTCTTTACATTTGAAATATTCAAAATACCAAAAAGATTTTAGGTGTGTTTTAATATAAACTTTATAAAAACCAAAAAGATTTTATTTCTATTTTATTTTCGATCGTACGATGTTGGAGCTCAAGTCTTCGTTGCCTGAAACCTGAACGAAAACCGAAAATGACTAAATCTTCATAAACGGTCGAAATTTGCAAAGTGTTGAAAGTTAAAATTGAAATTGATAAAATTTGTTAAACTTTCAAACTGTCGGACGGTGTTTGATTTAACAATGGTCACACGTGTGTCGTTTGTTTATGTTTACTATATTCCAAGCAGTTGTTCTCATTACGCGTTTAGATTTCTTGCATGTGCAGATTCTAAAGGCAAGGAGAACATGGTCGATGACAAGCCTCGGAATGAAGACACAACGTGAAGGCACTCAAATGATGAAGATGATCGAGTTGCCGCTGACCATCATCAACACCACAAGGATCTCAAGTTCTAAAGATCAAGACATTCACGAGCATAACTCAAGGGAGAGCTTATGTTAAGGGGGAGTTTGTCAACACACTTCCTACATGAAACGGGGAGTTTGTTGATACACTTTCTGCTTTCAAGACGTGAAGACTTTGAAGATCCTCCGACATAGAAAACATGAAAGGCGAATCTCGCGAGTAGCGTCCAAGGGGGAGTTTGTTGATACATGTATGTGGACGCGACTCGACTCGACGCGACTCAGTTCGGTTCGACCCGGTTAGGTTCGGCTCAAGCCTGACGTCACGACATTCCTCCGTCGTGCGTCCCAGAGTTCGACACGCGAAGCACGAAGCGCCGCGGCCTTTCCCGTCGACACATCACCATGACATCACCTTGATGATGTCATGATGATGTCACCATGTTGACTACACTTCAAAGATATGAAACAGATTAAATGGTGTACGTGCATGCATGATGAATTGGGCCTCCACTGTTTGGGCCTAAACCCAAGTCGACGAAACAGACAGTTTCGTCAATATTGTTTCCATTTCGTCGAGCTGAGGCTTGATTCGTCGAGTCCTGTCTGTTTCGTGGTGCTGTGTGTCTATATATATAGACTGAAGACAGAACAGAAAGTTAGAGAACAGGAGACACAAGAACAGAGCACACACACACGAGAGCTTTGAGAGAGTTTGCAAAATACATTTGTAGACATTGCTTTGTAACTGAACTTTTCATAGTATTAATACAGAGGTGTTAATCGGTGAATCTTGCGTGTCGTGTATTTACGTGTTCTATCTCGGTTTGCTTTCCCGGTTGGATTCCGCACAACCGGGTTGGTTTGTACACAAGGATTAGGCGACTAGATCCTCCCCTAGCCGGACCTACAACGGGGAGTAGAGAGCTATACGTTGCATATTTCAGTAAATTTGAAAGTCTATTTATTCATGCATCTCTGGTTCCCTTCGAGTTCATATCCTGCTTTGTTTTTCATCTTCTTCTTCACTAACAATTTCCCAAACCAAAATCATTTGTTCTGTTTTTTGTTCAATATTGTTAAAATGTCATCATTTTGGAATGAGAATTATTTCGGTAATCGCTATTCTAACGACACATGGAGAACAAATGATGCCAATGAGGAGGAGGAGGTTGTGTCTGGAGTCCCTGTTGATCAAGAAACACAGTTGCCAGACTTGAACGAGACTCTCACTACACCTGTTGATGAACCAAATTACCCGGCTCATCAAGTGTATCCGGATTACGGATACGGGTATGAATCTCCGTACGTGCAACAAATTGGATACGCTGCTGAGAATGCACCTGTTGATGAACCATATTACCAGACGCATCAATCGTATCCGGGTTACGGATACGGGGGTGAAGGTGGATACTGTAAGGACCGTGTTCGCGACCTAAACGAGTCGGTTCAGAGGAATTCTATCAAATACAGGTGCGGAAAACAAGTATTTGACTTTAAAACAACTAAATTTTCACTTTAACACTGATTTGTATTGATATGAATGCAATTACAATCAGTTCTCACACCGGCAGCACCTCGGTATGGAAATCTTTCAAAAACAACTTATGATTTCGCTTGACCTTGATCTCCTATATATAGACATTAAGGTTTCGCTTCAGCATCTCAAGCGAAATCTTAACATGTTGATTTCGCTTGAGTAGCTTCAAGCGAAATCTCTTCAACATCTAAATGTTCAAGCGAAATCTCACTAACTCTATCACATTTTCTCGTTTTACGTGCCCTGATCTTTTCTAACTAGTGTAAGACTCGATACAAGACGAAGTCGACAGATGTAGTGCACCAACAGATACAGTGGATACGATAGATATGGGGGTGAAGGTGGATACGGAGGCTACGGTGGATACGAAGAATAAGGTGGATACGGTTATGAGCACCGTAACACACCACTGTATGATGATTATGAACCATCTACCCCGGGCAATCCGTTTCAAATAAAGAAGGTATCACATTAATATTTGTATTATTTTTATAATAATTATTATTATTGTTAGAATTATATTGTTATTGTTATTGTTATTGTTATTGTTATTGTTATTATTATTGTTGTTGTTATTATTATTGTTGTTGTTATTATTATTGTTATTATTATTGTTATTATTATTATTGTTATTATTATTATTATTATTATTGTTATTACTTTTATTATTATTGTTATAATTATTATTATTGTTATTGTTATTGTTATTATTATTATTATTATTGTTATTATTATTATAATTTTTATTATTATTTTATTATTATTATTATTATTTTTATTGTTATTGTTGTTGTTGTTGTTGTTATTGTTGTTGTTATTATTGTTATTGTTATTGTTATTGTTATTGTTATTGCTATTATTATTATTATTATTGTTGTTGTTGTTGTTGTTGTTGTTGTTGTTATTATTATTATTGTTATTATTATTATTATTATTGTTATTGTTATTATTGTTATTGTTATTGTTATTGTTATTGTTATTCTTATTGTTATTGTTATTATTATTGTTGTTGTTATTGTTGTTATTATTATTATTGGTGTTGTTGTTGTTGTTGTTGCTGTTGCTGTTGCTGTTGCTGTTGCTTGTTATTATTATTATTATTGTTATTATTGTTGTTATTATTATTAACGTAACTTTTTTTAGCATTTCATGTCTCTAACTGATTTGAATAATTGGGTACAATAAACGGGAAAGGATAATGGTTACGTAATTGTTACCCGCCGATCGAAAAATATTGGCGGTACTACTAGGATGGTATGGCTTGTGTGCGACCATGGTGGTGAGCACCGTAGTAAAGCAACAGTTAGGAAAGCTGGTAGCAAAAAAATCGGTTGCCCATTTTTATTACTCGCCATCCGGGACGTGACGAATGACACGTGGGAGTTAAAAGTGGACAACGCGAACCATAACAACGAACCTACGACGAGTCTGTTGGGCCACGCTTTTGTGCGAAGATTTATTGAAGTCGAATACAAGCTAGTGGAGCAGCTAACTGCTCAAAACATGGAGCCACGTATCATATTTTAAATCCTAAGAAAGCAGTTCCCCGACAGCCGGCATATTCAGAAAGACGTGCAAAATGCGGTACAAAAAATTAGAGAGACACTGATGGACGGAAAGACTCCTATGCAGGCACTGGAATGCCTGCTGCATGACAACCGATTCATTTACAATACCCGACAGGAACCCAAAACAGATGTCGTAACAGAGATTTTCTTTGTTCATCCTTATTCAATCACTATGTGGCGTACATTCCCGCATGTGATGTTGATCGACGCGACCTACAAAACAAACATCTACAAAATGCCATTTGTCCAGGTTGTGGGTTTGACGTCGACCAACAAGTCTTTTTGTATCGCACATGCCGTTATTTGCAAAGAACGAAGGGGTAACTACGTGTTGGTGCTTGAGCGGATCAAGTCAATATTGCATGAATGTATGATGCCGCGTGTGATAGTCACGGATAGAGAGCTTGCCCTAATTAACGCGTGTGCTAAAGTATTCCCGAACGCAACCAGGCTTCTATGCCACTTTCACATCGAACAAAATATAAGTAGACATTGCAAGCAAGGGTTCAATAAAAAAGATTGGGGGAAATTTATGTCGTTCTAGCGGAGAGTGTGCGAATCTGCTTCAGAGCCCATGTACAAGTACAACTTGGAGAAAATGTATAACCGATTCGTGGTTGCCAACCAAAAAAGTAAGTGTTCCTTCAACAAACGACTCACCCAATCTATTATATTTTACACACGCTTTTACATTTCATTATTTTATTTTTGCAGGTGTCTTTGATTACATCTACGAAAACTGGCTCAAAGACTTTAAAGAAATGTTCGTTTATGCGTGGACCGATAAGTGTCGCAACTTTGGTCAGCGCACCACCAACAGAGTTGAGAGCCAGCACGCAAATTTAAAAAGATACGTTACGCGCGGGAGTTCATTGGAGCGAATAGCAAGATGCATCATTGATATAGTTGAAACTCAGTACGATGAAATACAAAAAAGTTTCACCGAGAGCATCGAAAAAATGATGAACCACCACAGACACCCACTGTTGGACAACCTACGTGGAAGGGTTTCCCATACAGCACTTGATTTGCTGGCAAAAAAGCTACAAAGGAAGTTGGAGGTCTTGCGGAAACTTAACACATCATGTGGTTTCCATATGTGGCTTATCTGTGGATTGCCATGTGCTTGTAGGCTGGAAAACTACAAACATACAGGTAAAAAATATTAAAACTACAAACCTTTTGTTATTTTGTACGATTTAGCTATTTCTCGCACCGTATTAACTTAACTGTGCAGGGCGTATGATACAACTCAACGACATAGATGTATTCTGGCGTAAGCTTAACTTGCTCCCGTGTAAACTGGTAGACGAGGAAGTCGATGTTGTAGCAGAGCTCAATAATGTGCGGCAACATTTAGAGGCGCAGTCCCCCGTTCAGCAAAAGAGTTTGCTTTCAAAGATAAAAGCGGTCTTCACCCCGAAATCGTCAACCAAGAAACCACCGATCGTCCAGCAAAATACTCGCGGTCGGCCTACATCAAAAAAAGTACAAGAAAGGCTAGATGAAGCTGCGAGGTTAGACGAAGCTACGAGATACCGCTCCTATGGCGAGGACAGCAACGTATATATACCGCTTCCCCCAAACATAGGTACGATTTATCCCGACACAGCTTATACGTACCGTCAGAGGGCTCTCGTGGAACTGGTTCGCTTGTAAAGTCTGAAAAACCTAAAATGCAACGAAACTGTTCAACGAGTTCTAAAGAGAAGGAGAAGCGGGATGATCAGGGTTTTCCATTAATGAAGGGGGATGAGCACTTGTTAAGCATTAAGAGGTTTAAGAATCAAATTCCATCAGAGTTTCACTCTTACATATCGCGTATACAAGATGTGACCCTAGACGGTCATTGTGGGTACAGGTCTGTGGTTGTCGGGTTAGGTTTTACGGAACACGTATGGCCCCGTATTCGAAGTGATTTACTACTAGAGATTGACCATAACGAGCCGCGTTGGAAGCATGTATTCGAAAGATATAACGAATGAGACTTTCAACGAATACGTAACAACATCGAATGGCATTCAGTGAAAGGGTGCGATCCAAGTCACTGGATGGAAATGCCCTACGTAGGACTTCTCGTAGCGCAAAGGTATAATATTGTCCTCCACGTGCTAAGCATCGAAGGGAGCTCTACCATCTTCCCATTAACGGATGCCCCACTAGATCCACGACCTCAAGCGATAACGCTCGTACATGTTTACGGGGGACACTTCATACATGCTAAGTTGGAAGGAGACTACCCCATGCCTTTAGTGACCCCATTGTGGTCGACACATCGATCACTAGCTGCGGAACGGTGGGAAGAAATGTATAGACCGCGGTTACAGCACTACTACGAGTTAACCAATCCTAAATCAGACTCAGACAAAGACAGAGAACTGAGTTTAAATGTTATCGAAGATTAAGCGGTAACTTGTATTTTTCTAAGTTGTAGAAATTTTTTAATTTATAAAGTTTGTATCATTTTTAATTTTTATAATTCTTAATTTTTGTATTATTTTTAGCTTTTCTAAATTATATTTGAATTATTTATCAAATAATATTGTTTTCTATAAATATAAACAAAGGAAAACACAAAAAAAAAATAAAAAAATGGAGCTTTATATACGATGCGTAGGGATCCCTACGCAGCGTATTGGATGCAAATGACAAAGCAGCCCCTGTTTTTGGCTTCGTATTGCCTCAACACAAGGGCAAAATGGTAAAATGATTATCCTAATACGCAGCGTATTGCTCCATACGCAGCGTATGTAAAAGGCGGACAATTCCCCCCCCCCCCCCCAAATAAAAGTTTCAAAACCTAAATATGTTAAATTACCATTTTGCCCTTGTTTTTGGGCTATACGGAGCAGATTACAAGGGTAAAAAGGTCATTTACTACCTTTATATACGTTGCGTATGGATCTCTACGAAGCGTATATAAAGGTCAAGAGAATGACCTTTATACCCTTGTATCAATGCTATACGCAGCCGCAAACGGCAGCGATTTCGCAGCCGTTTGGGGCTGCGTTTGCAGACGCAGAGGGGCGTTTCTCATGTATATTTTAAAAAATATATATATACATGAGAAAATATATATATTTTTTTAAACTTAAATTGTTTTTTTTAACAGAAAACTGTTCTTATTAAACAGAAAATATTTTTTTTGGTTTTCAGGACGAGAAAGATGGAGGAAATGGATATAGAACAAATTAATCCGGAGCAGGCGCTGCGGTGGACGCGTCCACCGGCGGATCCTCTCGAGAATCACCCGTATTTGGAGTTTCCTCTGAAGTCCGACGCTGCTCTCCGTTGCGAGAAGCTTCGGAAGATGCATGTCGGTGAACATTTTGCGGTTTCTTGGAAAACCCTCCGGAAGCTCGCGGTTGAAGATTGGGAACGGGAGTTTGTTCCCCTTGATTCACCGTGGGATCGGCTGTTTGAGCTATCGTTTACGCCAAGCTACAGGGAGATACTGATCGAGTTTCTGTCATCGTTCGAGTTTCATCCTCGTCGGCCAAATGAGGTTGTGGACCCCGTGCAGCCCCTTCCCCCGCCCGAGGTTTCTTTTCGCATGGCTGGCCAGGTGCGTTCAATGTCACTTGCACAGTTTGTGGTGCATAGCAGTTTGTATACGGAGGCTGGGATCGCTACGGATCTCTATACGACGGTACGTTTAACACAAATTTTGTATTGTTATTAATATTATTTTAATATATAACATTTAAGATTTAATATTAATTTAACGTTTAATAAACATTCGTGTAAACATGGGTTGGTAATGGTTGATAAACCCACGCTTTTAGGGTTTTGGGCTAAGATCGCGGACATCAATCATTGGGACCACCGACAATCCAAGGGGAGGGTTACGCTGATTATTGATCCGCTCTTCAGGTACGTTAGTTATTATTATTTAAATAGAAAAAATATTTTTTTTAAACCTAGATTCTTTTTTTTTTTCTAAACAGAAAACTGTTTTTTTTAAACATTTTTTTTTAATTATTTAGTCGAAGTCGAACCGTAAGGAGCGTAGGTCTCTAACGAGCGTCGAAATAAACGACGAACTTATTTCGACGCTCGTTAGGGACCCACACGCCTTACGTTTCGACATGGACTAAATAATAAAAAAATATAATTTAACGACGATCTTAGTTTTGACGCTCGTAAGGCGCGTACGGTCCTAACGAGCGTCGAAACTAAGTTCGTCGTTAAAATATTTTTATTTAATTATTTAGTCGAACCGTAAGGCGCGTAGGTCCCTAACGAGCGTCGAAACTAAGATCGTCGTTAAAATATTTTAACGACGAACTTATTTCGACGCTCGTTAGGGACCTACGCGCCTTACGGTTCGACATGGACTAAATAATAAAAAAAATATAATTTAACGACGATCTTAGTTTTGACGCTCGTAAGGCGCGTACGGTCCTAATGAGCGTCGAAACTAAGTTCGTCGTTAAAATATATATTTTTTAATTATCTAGTCGAAGTCGAACCGTAAGGCGCGTAGGTCCCTAACGAGCGTCGACAGAAAACTTTTTTTTTAAATAGAAAATATTTTTTTTAAACTTAAATTGTTTTTTTTTTAAATAGAAAACTGTTTTTTTAACTGATATTTTTTAAACATAATTTTATTTTTAAACAGATTTTTTTTTAAACAGATTTTTTTTTAATTATTTAGTCGAAGTCGAACGGTAAGGCGCGTAGGTCCCTAACGAGCTTGGAAACTAAAATGTCGACGTCGTCCGTAAGGCGCGTAGGGTCCTAACGAGCGTCGAAACTAAGTTCGTCGTTAAAATATTTTTTTTATTATTTAGTTGAAGTCGAACCGTAAGGAGCGTAGGTCCCTAACGAGCGTCGAAACTAAGATCGAAGTTTTATATTTTAACGACGATCTTAGTTTCGACCCTCGTTAGGGACCTACGCGACTTACGGTTAGACATGGACTAAATAATACAAAAATATAATTTAGGACAATCTTAGTTTTGACGCTCGTAAGGCGTGTACGGTCCTAGCGAGCGTCGAAACTAAGTTCGTCGTTAAAATATTTTTTTTTATTATTTAGTCGAAGTCGAACCGTAAGGCGCGTAGGTCCCTAACGAGCGTCGAAACTAAGTTCGTCGTTCAAATATATATTTTTTTATTATTTAGTCGAAGTCGAACCGTAAGGCGTGTAGGTCCCTAACGAGCGTCGACACTTAGATCGTCGTTTTATATTTTAACGACGAACCTAGTCTCAACGCTCGTTAGGGACCTACGCGCCTTACGGTTCGACTTCGACTAAATAATAAAAAAAAATTATTTTAACGACGGACTTAGTTTCGACGCTCGTTAGGCCCGTACGCGCCTTACGGACGACGTAGACTAAATAATAAAAAATATAATTTAACGACGATCTTAGTTTCGACGCTCGTAAGGCACGTAAGTCCGTTACGCGCGTCAAAATCCGTAACGAGTCAAAAATATATTTTTTTTATCCTCATTTTGTTGATGTCGTCTGATTATTATTTACTGACTGGTTTCCATTTATGCAGGTATTTGCACAAAATGATTTCCACTTCGATCACTACTCGAAACAAAAGCCGGGAGTGGTGTACGAGTGGTGACTTGTTTTTCTTAAATTGCCTCTTATACAAGAGGTCGTGCGCTCTCGCCTACGGGTTGGCGCAGAACTTCGCCTCCGCGCATCATCGACAGGAGCGCGGACTGCTATACGGCGACGCCTACGTGACCAGGATAGCCCTTTCGTTGGGCTATCATCCGGAGAATGACCGCGGCCGTGTAGGCGCGGCGAAACAGCCGAAGCGGATGGGGATGAACACATTAAACGGAATGCAAGTTCCCGAAGACTTCCCATGCGGGAAGCGGTTTAAGAAACTGGACGGCACACAATACGAGCTTACATAGCTGCCAGAACAGTTCCCTCTGGTATTTCCCCCGCACGATCCGGAGGCGCCGGAGCCGCATGAGCCGGCCGCCGTCATTTCGCAGCCACCACCGCCGCGTGGACCACCCGGGGCGCCTCAGTTCCCACGCCATGTTCGGCCCGGTCCTGACCCATCACATCAGCGGCTGCTTCGGTTAGCTGAAAGGAACAACTATCTGTTGGAGTGGGTGGCTGCGGAGCTGCGGGAGCGCCGACAGCATGACGGGTTACCTCCACGACCCTTCATTACGGATGCCAAATGGGATCAGCATCAGCAGCAGCAGGAGCATGAGCAGCAGCAGCAGGAGCAGCAGCCATAGTATTTTATCATTTTGTTATGTATGCACAAACTTTTGCTGTATGTATCAAACTTTCGGTGTACATATAAAACTTTTGCTGTAAATGGTTTAACATATTCGAATAGTACCCGGGCATTTCCACTTATTTAAGCTGTAATATTTTAAAGTTATCCGTATATACGCTTTTCAAAATTTTAACATTATACGTTTTTCGACGACATCGACTAAATAAATTAACGACGACTTCGACTAAATAATAAAAAAAAACATTATATATTTTTAACTCGTTATATATTTTAAGCGAGTTAACGTTGTAACCGGGTGGGAATTTATACCACAAGTAGGCCGAATGTTGAAACAAAATTCTGGAAGGTTATATACGCTGCGTATTGACCTATACGCAGCGTAAATAAACCTGGTAAAAATCTGATGCTTCAAACCTACCAAAATAACCCCAAATTTTCAGATGTTTTATATATGTTGCGTATAGGTCAATATGCAGCGTATAGGGTTAACCCTATACGCTGCGTATTGACCTATACGCAGCGTAGACACACCTTGTTTTCTGTGCAATGATTGGTTATCAGGCACTGAGATCTATGGTTTATATACGCTGCGTATTGACCTATACGCTGCGTATTGACCTATACGCATCGTAGATAAACTCTAATTTTGCTAGGGTTTTGTGTACCAATAGGCACACCCCTGAAAAAAATGTGGGGCTAAATTAAAATATAAAGAATGATATAAAAAGTTAATAACTTAAATAAAAAATAAAGAGGTAACCTTGTACCACAAAATCATATTGAATATTTTAATAATTAAAGTTTAAAACATTCTTACACACAGGTGGTCAACCTCTCTCTCTACTCGTATCTTCTCTAAAGTCTAAAGTGAGAAGTTTAAAACATTCTTACACACACGTGGTCAACAATCAAAAAAACAAGCACAATGTTAATTTGTTGGTGATTTGTTAAATAGAAATGTGGAAATCGATGGTGTTTGGTACAGTCGGTTACTAATCCAAGAAGAAAGATTTTAAATTTCAGTATCGAGGTTTCTTATTTTCTGTTTAACGAATCAAAGATGTTGACGACGGTGTTACACGGAGACGTGAACGACGGTGGACGACAGTGATAGACGGAGGCGTGAACGACGGTGTTAGACGGAGGTGGGAACAACGGTGGACGACGAAGACATAGACGGCGTGGTAGGCAGGGCAACGACCACGGCGGTAGACGGAACTATACACGACTACGGTGTTAGACGGAGACATGGACGGCGGAGGTGTTGAACAACCCATTGGTCACCTGCCGTGACCCGTCTGACCCGTTGGTTAGAATACCTTGACCCATTTTGACCCGCTCCTTCTTGTTAAGATTTTGTTTGATGTTCGGAATGACCCCTTCTTTATTTTTGTGATGACCAGATGAACCCAAAAAGTAGATATTCTGACCCGAACTGACCCGTAAATGATGGAACGGGTTGTAATTGCCTGCTCTAGATAACGAAGGAAATTTTCGACTTATTATTCTAAGCTAGGATACCCCTATTTAAACATAAAGCTGAACAGAAACCGAAAGAGAAATGGCATGAAAGTCGTTCTTGTTTACCCAACAGAACCCAACATACAATTTGACCTTCACATGCACATGAATTTATTCAATCCCATGCAACTCTAAATACCCCTTGAATTTGTCAACACTAACCAACATGTGATACTGCACCCCCCTCATTATCACCAATAAAACTAAGATTATTTTGGAAATGAATGTGCTCACCTTATCTTGATTCGGAGAATTCCAATTTCTTGATCACTGATTGTTTCTGTAAATCGCCTTTAGAATTATATTTCTTCAAAGTCATTGGTCCAACACACTTACCTGGACCTCTTAAACCTTTCTAGATTTCATAATGGTCGCTCATAATCCGGAATATAGCCAATAAGAGTGAGTTTTGTTCTCTAATTTTATCCTGCCACAAGAACACCTATTCACCAATGTTTTAGTTCTTGTTAACCGGTTCTTACTGATCGATGTTGTTATAAATTTTGAATTGCTCAAAAAAATTGTTTCCTTTAATCACGTAATTGAATACTTGTTGTTGAATTGCTAACTGAAATCACCAACCTGAATCGCCAAGAATCACAAAATTAAGCATGTCATAAGTAAAGAACTGCTTTGATACCAGTGTTATGGTACAAAATAGAATGATGGATTAGAAGAGAAGTGTAACACACATAGAGGAAGAATTATTGTCTCAAATCATGTTGATTATTTTAGTATAATTGGATTGACTTATTGACTAAAGTGTATCATGATATACATCAAATAAGTTGAGTGAGTGCAGGGTGCATGCTTGTTTAAGTTTTTTTATAGTTTTAAGTGATGTATTTAGGAACCTCATTGGCTCTTAGAGACAAAGCCCCAAGCAATGGGGTTCAAGGGGCAACGCCCCCGACAGGGTCTAGGGACAGCACCCCTGGGAGCAGGGTTCCAGGGGCAGACCCCTAGTTGGGTCCAAGGGGTAAAGCCATTTTGGTCTCTAACCCTAAATACGAAATTCCATTTATGCACTGATCAATCTAAAAGTGATTCACGAGTCACGACTCTCAAATTAGGTTTTCTTTTAAATTCCCCAACAATTCATCCATAAATCAATCTCATTAATCAGTGTGCGCAAGAACAACCTTAGTTGTTAAGACTTAAGACTTACACAATCCACACTTGACAATAGAACAAATACAAAATAAACCCTCTAGTTATTAATCTCTTACTAGACCGTAACAAATCACAACAAACCATGCTAGATCTTCAAACGAAGGTGGTGATTAGGTCCGACGGTGGTTATGGTTAACAGAAAGTTTGGTGGTGGAGGATGGTCCGACTATGCTTTTAGAGTTAAAAAAGACTTTGATATAAAGAATATACATATTATTAAATTTACGTAATCAATCCCAGAGTATAGTTATTAAACAGATGGTATATTAAGGGGTATATTGGTCTTTTAATAGAAGAAAGTAACATATAATTGGGATTGGCTTAGTGAGTTTGACTTAAATTGATACAGAACTGAGTGATAAACTAAAAAAAACAGATTTTAACTTTTGGACTAAAAGGACTATTTGAGTCAAACTGCCTAGACTAAAATTCTGTTTAAGTTTACCCAAAGAACTTAACTGCGTCAATGATCCCTTAGTAATCCGTTCGTGAAGTCCCTACTTCTGCATTTAGCCTACCCGTCGTTGATCTGTAAGTAATCATTGAGGAATATTTACTTAGTGGACTTTTTTGTGGGGTTCTTTAGAAATTACCAACATATTTTCTATGTCAATAATTCAGCATCACTAATACTCAATTTTTAGTCGTGTTATATTCTTAAGTGCATTTTATCTGTTTTTCGGTTTCTTTTCTAGAACTTGATACAAACCTATAAGCCACATAAGTTGGTGAGGAAGCATACAAGTTACAGAGAGAACTTGTATAAAATGCTGAAACATCAAACTCTATTAATGAGCTTCGCGATTGCCACCGAGTTTTAGGTGGCCATGTGAGATCTAACATGCTTAATCTGTATGAACTTGTAATCTTGTGTATCATATTTTCATGTTATTACAAACACCTAATACTTGCAAACGCCAAATTGAACCAACAATTACAACAGTTGAGCATAACTTTTGCGAAAAACGGCTCTAACAGTATTCCTAGTTTTCCTAAATGGACATAATCTTAGTAATGAATTACATTGAAGAAGATGCACTCATAGACAATGAATCACTGCCTGACGAATTGCTCAGAACTTGTGAACTCCCATTTGATGTTGGCACGGTGAAGAAAACAATAGGCTCCGTGTTATCAAGAAATAACTTGACGGTTTGTGGGACTGGAGGCATGTTAACATCCGAAACTCCTTCGAGAATTTGTTCCACCAAACTCATAGAAGGTCTACTATCTTCCTCGTCTTGGATACACCAACAAGCAACTTTGCAAATTTTGGTGACTTGTTCAACACTTGCTTCCCTGTTTAACCTGTTATCTAGTAGGCTAAGGATATCACCACCCACCATCAATACATTTGCAACCAAACTAGGGAAGAATTTACTCCTTGAATCTTCTGATTGCTCAGCATTTCTTTTACCATAAACTAATTCGAAAAGCATCATCCCGTAGCTAAAAACATCTGCTTTGGCTGTGACAGGCACCCCCGATAACCACTCAGGTGCTAGATACCCCTTTGTCCCTCTGAAAGTCGTCAAAACCCGACTAAAATCTCGACCCACAAGCTTTGCCAGACCAAAATCTGCTATTTTTGGGCAGAAATCAGCATCTAAAAGAATGTTTTCTGGCTTTATGTCACAGTGGATAATGCAGTCTCTACACTTCTCATGAAGATAAACCAACCCTCTTGCAATTCCAAGTGCAATCTCATACCTTGTTGTCCAGTTAAGAATATTATCTTGTTTTTCATGGAATAGATGGGAATCAAGAGAACCGTTTGGCATGTAATCATACACCAATAGCTTTCTGCTACCTTGTGCACAAAACCCACGAAGACGCACAAGATTAACATGTTGGATGGTTCCAATCGTGCTGACCTCGCTCCTGAATTGCTTCTCTCCTTGGCTGACACTTTCAAGTTTTTTCACTGCCACAATAGATGAATCACGCAGTACCCCCTTGAAAACTGAACCAAAACCACCACCTCCTAGTTTCTCTGAGAAATTTTTGGTGGCTATTTGTAAATCTCTGTAAACAAACGACACCAAAGATCCCTCCATTGTTGTCTTCCAAACCAATACCCTCTTTCTTCGATAGATTATAAAGAATATTAGACCCAAGACAAGAACCACGCCTGCAACAACGCACCCGATAACAGCACCAAGATTACTTTTTTCATGAATCTGAGATGGAAGATCTATAGAAGCAACTTTAATGTAGATTGTTTTCCCATTAACATTGTCTTCTGAAAGATTCAAGAGCTCCACATCCCAAATTGAGCACTGATTATCTGAAAATGAGTAAGCATTACATTGACAACTGTTTAAACAGGCGGCCCGACATTCTCCATCACCCCCAACAGCCACAGACACGAAATTTGGAGGAACACTGTCGACTTTAACCATTAAAAAAGATATTTCCTTGTTACTCCCACATTCCAAATCCGTTTTTCTCACACACCCACTAGAGAAATCACTCTGATTCCAATCATTTTGTGATTTGGGTTTGAAACCAGTCAAGCAATTGCAGAATGGCAATCCAGTCTGTCTGCAAGTACCAAAAGCCCCACACAAATCGTATACCTCACACTGTGTTCTAGGTTGGGACCAAAACAAATTCCATTGTTTCGTTTCTTCCAACCATGTTAGTTGCTGAACTTGAGCAGAAACACTCATTACAAATCTAGATATAATGGAAGGATTATACAAGGAATAAGTGAAGTAACTCACGTTTTCATCTGAAAAGAAGCTGAAATTATAAATGTAATTTAACCTCATCTCAGGTACTAAGCTAAATATATCTCCATTCCATGACCCACTTGTCCAATATTGTTGGGACCCATTCCACTTGCTTATATACTCTTTGCTAGAAGGGTTAAGCTCCAACGAAAAGAGTCCTACACCAGGATCTTCATTACTTCTCCATGAAGTAAGAAGTTGACTCTTTTTTGTTCTATTATCATAAGCAAGTTTAGCACCAGGTAACCAGGTGTGAACTGGGTTATCAAAACTTTGCCAAACGGGATCATCTGGTTTTGCGGTGTCGCTCAAAACTATGTTTCCATCGTCAAGAAGAACAACAATTACGGAATTTAAACTAGTGGTGGTGACATTTGTGGACCAAATTGGTAGCTTGGACTCATTTAAGAGCACTAAGTTACCATTTACAATTTTTAGTTCAGAAATGAATCTATCAGAGATGGGTGTTTCTCTGTTTGCTACCCAGACTATGGTAGGAGGATTGGAAGCTACCTTTTTATACCAGATGCCTATGTAATAGTTTGAAGAATTACCTGCTTTAAAGAAGCCCAGCTCAAAGTTTCCACCTTTGGATATGATTGTTTGGTTTCCAGATAAAGACTGGTTAGCAGATATGTTATCAGCTCCAGATGAGAAAGAAATTATGAGAGAGAAACACAAAAGGAGAAAAAACCCCATTAATGGTATGATCAAAGTGTTACTGTTTGTGAATCTCTTGAATGATACAGATATTGTATTACCAGCATTAGGTTTTAATTTTATAGAACTGACATTTGAACAGCAGTTACATTCTAACTGAAGAAGTCAAGTCAACATAAATTGAAAGACTTCTACCATTATAAGTCCTTTCTCCATAAACTGTAAAGTAAGGAATACTTGTGAAACTCCAACTTGGAAAAGAAAGCACATTCTCACAGTGGAATTGTTCAAAAACCATTTATATTCCACATGTCACATCCTTGTCAATTTGGAATATATAGAAATTTGACTGGGTCTATATAAATTGTGTCCCACTGTATTAATTTTCAGCCACTCCTTTATTTCAGTCCTGCTAACTTAGAAGAACCGCCAAAAGCAGTCAAATTGAACAATAAGTCACAATTTCATGAGCCTACTACATGAGCTCAGGTTTATTTCAGCTCTAGTAACCAAATTCGAATTCCATGCTCATAGCCATTTATGATATTTACTAATCACTTGCATGGGGTTGGGTAATGGGACATAATGGGTTTGGTGAAACTGGGCTTAACTGGACTTTCATGATATTTAGAAGGGCGTTCACACTGTTGGGCTATTCGGGTTTGTTCACGGGTCATGGGTCAGCGGGTCAAACCATTCACGGGTTGCGGGTCAAGAGAATAACTGTTCCATGGGTAAAAGGGTCAATTAAGGCTGTTTTGAACGTGGGAAATCTCAGTGAAATTGGTTGCACGTTTATATTAATTTGGTAAATAGTTTTGAACAAGTATATCGGAGAAGAGATTATGGGCATACAGCTTTTACGTGGAGCTTGTTTTCTATTTTCAACAAATGTTTTAATAGTTTTGTTTATTATAATTAGGATAGACTTGCATTGTTTCTTTTGTAACCCTTTTCTAATCGTAACAGTAGTATTCATATTGCCTTGCATTTATATTTCCTCTTCACATATTAAATACATACTACTACGTGAGAGTTTAAGGGGCTGTTTGTTTACCTCTTAATGAGGCTCTTAATGGTTCAGACCTCTTACTGGTTCAGGACTTAATGGTTCAGGTTGTTTGTTTCACGAGCAAATGTTTGAATGGTTCATACACTTGCCTCTGAATGGTTAAAATTTATACAGAGTCTGAATGGTTAAGACCTCTAATCTGAATTGGTCAGACATTTGCCTCTAAACGGTTAAGCATTATACAGGCTCTTAATGGTTCAGACTTCTTACTTGTTCAGCATTTAATGGTTCAGACCTCTTACTCTTACTGGTTCAGCACTTAACCATTCAGATGTTGCCAAACAACCCCTAAGTGTGTGATTGTGTGTGTATTGTGGGGCCTGAACCAACACACACATAACAAATAATTGAACTTTCACTGTGGGAAAGATTTGTCATTAATCCGTCGCTGAAGATATCAACTTTCTTAAAAGATTACACCAACGGATCACACCAATAGCAAACTCACCGACGTGTGTGTTAATATAATAACCCTCCTTAATATATCCTAAATATTTTAGGACACCCCTATACGCCCTAAAATACACCCCGTATACGAGATTTTGTCCTAAATACTTTAATTTAACAAAAATAAAATAAGAACAAATTCTGAGGGGCGCTCGCGGGCCGCGACCATCTTGGTTGTGTGCTTCGCGGGGCGCGACAGCTCAACATCAGGGTGACACCCTGAGGCGCCACGTGTCAACAACGTGTTGGGTCTAGTGGTTGAGTCAGCCAAGCTAGGGCCTACCCTAGTTGGCCTCGCGCGCCACGAAGCCCTTTGTTGAAACTCTCGCTGTAACACCCCGAAAATATAAATCCTTATATTAAAATTCTAATGAAATAACAAACAAGAATTTACCAACTAGGAACTTAACCTAGTTAAATTCAAGTCTTGAAATAATTCATAACATGGTTAAAATACTTAAACTTAAGGGAAAATCATAGTTAAGGGTTTAAACTTGTCAAAAGTGAAAGATAATTACTAATAGTAACAAAACCAAACCAAACACACAAAAATTTGTGTGTCTGGTCGATCAAGAGAAAGCGGGCGACACAGGGGATTTTCCAAACCCTAGCTTAACACCAAAATCTACTAAATTGAAGCCTCAAATCCGTTTCAAATCGAATTCTAAACATAAATTAGTGATCACCTCGTCATAGGGATCAAAAGGTATGTATAATTTTGATATTTTGATTCACCATAAATTCTAGGTTAATGGTGAATAACTGAAATTGAACCTAGATATGTCATGCATGAATGAATCTTGAAGTAATATGTTGTTTAGGATTAAACCCTAGATGATTATTGTGAAAATCATTGCATGTTACTTGAAGAAATTACAATCACCATTGTAGGTGATTTATGATATTGTAAAGACTAGACAAGCACTAGGATTATGAATTTTAATCTAGTGAAAAGCTGAATAGTATGAGGAAATTCAGTAATTTGAATGTTTAAATGTGTACAAATTGCTTAATTAAAGTGAAATTAGATGTTAAATTGCAAGTCATGAACTTAGTAATGATTGTAGAAAAATCTGACTCGTTAGGTGTTCGTTGAAATGCCTAACTGAGGATTTAAATGTTAGAATAAGAGGAAAACGCAGATTTAGTCATGACTCATAATGATGTGATTATGGTCATGAAAAGAGTTCTAAACAAGTTGTAAAACTGAATTTTCTAGGCAAAGAGTCCGGATCATCAAGCGGACAAGCCGGAGGGAATTCACGGGGGAAAGGCGTGCTCTAGAGGTACGGAATTTATCGTTTCGTTTCATTATGCCTAATTGTTAGCTTTATGTAGACATTTTGAACATGATAATCGAGATTACTAATATGTCACGAATATGACTAGTATCTTGAATAAGTGATAAACATGGTTTTCTTGTATGCCCTGAATGGTGCTTAAATCAGCATTCAAACGGGTCAAAACAAGCTTGTAGGTTGTTCCGTAGTCATTCTCTTGAAAGAATAGTCAAGTAAAATCTTGGATATGGGTAATTAGTTTAGCCACTTTATAATTGTATGTGAAAATAAGCTGTTTCGACACATGAAAAGAATTAGCAAAGCTGAAAATAGAACAAGAAAAACTGATACAGCGACCACCATAAATTACGGTGGAACCGTAATTTACGGTGGCCATTAATTTGTTACGATGGGATTCAACTGATTTACGGTAGGCCTCAATTGTTTATAACCCACCGTAACTTACGGTGTCACCGTAAGTTACGGTGGAGCCCAGTTAAAGTTTAAAACTTGATTTTCTTGAATACGTTTTCGGACCTAGTTTTAAACACGTAAATTCCAAGAATCATAATACTAATGTTTGTCTAAATGTTGAGTTTCAGGTATTCTGATAGAAGGATGATGATCAAATATAAGTATCCGAACCGAACACTCAAACCAACGCTTCCGCACTCGATCTTTTGTTTTAAAACTATGTAAACAATTGTAGTTTCTGTTTGAATATGGTTTCGTAGGATCAATATGTGAATGTTGTGTTTAGTTATAATTTCAAGTCCTGTAAGTTTTTGTAAACTCCAAATTTTAGCATGAAATGCAAAGTCTTATGTTATTAAATCTAGTAAAAATTATTGGGTCTTACAAGTTGGTAATCAGAGCTCAAGGTTGTCAAGAAGTGTTCGGTTCAAGCTTGATCAAGCATCCGGTAAGAGTTAATCGTTTAAGTAGAAATTAGAGAATATAGAAATAAATCATGAACAAATATGCATGAAAAGAGTGTGTAAGCTCACTCAAATACAAGAAATGCATGAAACAAGAATAATTAAATCAAGTTATGAACTTGATTGAATTGAAACAAGAATAATTAAATCAAGTTATGAACTTGATTGAATTGAAACAAGAATAATTAAATCAAGTTATGAACTTGATTGAATTGAAACAAGAATGATTAAATCAAGTTATGAACTTGATTAAATCAAAACAAGTAAAGCATGTGTCATAAATGGAATGTTTAACAACCTATGTAAACATTTCAGAAATAGAGATGGCTGATGGAGGTAATGATAATGCAGTGCCAAGAGTCACCGAACAAATGAGGGAAGTGATTGCCGAAGAGGTTGGAAAGGCGATCGAAAACAGCTTGTCGGGCTTTATTGATAAAATTCAAAACACAGTTTTATCAATAGTAGAAGAGAGAATCAAGAAATTGGAAGATGATTCAAATTCAGCAAAGGAAAAGCATGGTGGACGAAAGCCTTGTTCATACAAGGAATTCATGGCCTGTAAACCACCAATATATAATGGGGAGGTTGATCCAATTGTGTGCCAACGATGGCTAAGTGATATTGAAGGAGTATTCGAGAGAACTCATTGTGATGAAAATGACTACGTAGCTTATGGTACGGGTCAATTAAGAGGTCAAGCGAAAGACTGGTGGGATAACAAAAAGAAGGAGATTGGAAGTGAAGCGGCTAAGGCCATGACATGGGAGGAGTTTAAGACACCGTTTCTTAAACACCATAGTCCCAAAGCGGTCATAAATAGAATCAAGGAAGAGTTCATGCAACTCAGACACAAGGGTGAATCCATAGACAAGATCACGGGGATGTTTATGGACAAGATAAAGTTCTGTGATGATTTGGTGACAAATGAAGAACAAAAGGTCTATTACTACCATAACATGCTAAGTGCGGAGTATAGAGAGTTCATAACCCCTTCAAAATACGAGACCCTTACCGAGATTGTCAATGCTTCTCGGGAAAGGGAGATCGAACTGAAAAAGAGCATAGAACGGGGTGAAAGAAGGGCACCAGATGTGAATCCAAGCCCTACTAAGAAGGCACGAACAAACGAAAGCGCAAAGAAATCTGATACGAAAGGCGGGTCGCCAAGTTGCAGAATCTGCGGGAAGGGTCATAAAGGCGAATGCCGTTACAAGGATAAGCCTTGTCCCATATGCAAGAAAACGGGACATATGGCTATATCGTGCCCGGAGAAAGTGACGGTTTGTTACAATTGTTATCGAACGGGTCACAAGAAGTCGGAATGCCCGGAACTGGTTGGAAAGAAGGATGGGCAGGAACCGAAAGGTGAAGCCCCGAAATCAAAGGCAAGATCTTTTCAACTAACCGCTGCAGAAGCAAAGGTTGAACCTGACGTGGTCTCAGGTATATTTGCTGTAAATTCAATTCCCGCACATGTGTTATTTGATACGGGTGCGAATAAATCCTTTGTTTCATATGGATTTATTCGACATCCTTCATTTGTTCTAACAAAATTACATGTGCCCTTAGAAGTAGAGATAGGTAATAACAAGAGCTTTATTGTTTGTGATGTATGTAAAAACTGTAAACTGAGCATTGACGACGAAGAATATTTAATAAACCTAATCCCGATGTCAATGGGAGAATTTCAAGTAGTCGTTGGGATGGATTGGTTATCTCAATACCATGCAAAGATCGTGTGTTTTCGTAAAGAGATAAAACTAACATCTCCGAGTGGGAAACACGTCACCATTTATGGCGAAAAAGGAGGCAACCCTATAGTATGCTCAATGTTGAAAGCTCACAAGCTTATGAAGCGAGGATGCAAGGCATTCATAATATACGCTAATGAGCCCGAGAAAGAATCACGAAAGATTGGAGAGGTACCGGTAGTACGAGATTATGAAGATGTGTTTCAGGAGGATTTACCGGGGATACCGCCGGAACGGGAAGTAGAGTTCGGGATCGAATTGATTCCGGGCGCAAAACCCGTAGCAAAAGCCCCGTACCGACTCGCACCGTCAGAATTACAAGAACTGATGTCCCAAATTCAAGACCTGCTTGACAAGGGATTCATAAGGCCGAGTGTGTCTCCTTGGGGCGCACCGGTATTGTTCGTGAGAAAGAAAGACGGGAGCATGCGCATGTGTATCGATTACCGGGAGTTAAACAAACTCACGGTAAAGAACCGATACCCGCTCCTGAGAATAGATGATTTATTCGATCAACTGCAAGGTGCGAATTGGTTTTCAAAAATTGACCTTAGATCGGGGTATCACCAACTAAAGGTCAAAGAAGAAGATGTGCCGAAGACGGCTTTCCGCACGAGATACGGACATTACGAATTCCTCGTGATGTCATTTGGACTAACAAACGCACCCGCGGCTTTCATGGACCTCATGAACCGGGTTTGCAAGCCAATGTTGGATAAGTCGGTCATCGTGTTTATCGATGATATCTTGGTGTATTCAAAAAGTGAAGCTGAACACGCACACCACTTACAAGAAGTGTTAGAGACACTTAGACGAGAGAAGTTGTATGCAAAATTCTCTAAATGTGCCTTTTGGTTACGAGAGGTACAATTTCTTGGCCACGTCATAAGTGCCGACGGAGTATTGGTGAATCCGTCAAAGATAGAGGCTGTGTCAAAATGGAATCTTCCAAAGAACCCTTCGGAAATTAGAAGCTTTTTGGGGCTTGCGGGATATTATAGGAGATTCATTCAAGATTTCTCTAAGATTGCGTCACCGCTAACAAAGCTAACACGGAAGAAAGAAAAGTTCATTTGGGGTGCTGATCAAGAGAAAGCGTTTCAAACGTTAAAAGAAAAGTTAACTCAAGCTCCAGTATTGACATTGCCGGACGGAGTCGAAGACATGGTGGTTTATTCGGATGCTTCATTATCGGGGCTCGGTTGCGTGTTGATGCAACAGGGCAAGGTAATAGCCTATGCCTCGAGACAATTGAAGATACACGAGAAGAAATATCCCACGCTCGATCTCGAGTTGGCAGTGGTGGTATTTGCATTAAAAATATGGAGACATTACTTGTATGGGGTAAAGTGCCCCATATTCACCGACCACAAGAGCTTGAAATACTTCTTTGATTAGAAGGAGTTAAATATGCGACAAAGGCGATGGCTGGAAACGGTGAAAGACTACGATTGTGAGATACATTATCACCCCGGAAAGGCAAATGTGGTAGCGGACGTTCTAAGCAGAAAAGCGGACTATGTCCCAATACGAGTGAGGTCGATGCAACTCGTGGTGACCTCGGGTATACTTGAACGTATTCGAGAGGCGCAGTTAGAAGCAGTAAAAGAAGAAAATTGGAAGAAAGAAAGAATAATCGGACAATTGAAAGATTTATCGAAAGGGAATCACGGGTTGAAGACTCGATCCGAAAGGATATGGGTCCCACATACTTGTGGAGTGAAGGTGTTTCTACTTAATGAAGCTCATAAATCCCGATATTCAATTCATCCGGGTGCGACCAAGATGTACAATGATTTGAAACAAAATTATTGGTGGCCCGGAATGAAGAGGGACGTGGCGAAGTATGTGGAAAAATGCTTGGCATGTTTACAAGTCAAGGCGGAGCACCGGAAACCATACGGCAAACTCCAACCATTAGAAATTCCGGTTTGGAAATGGGAACATATTACAATGGACCTGTTAACCAAGTTGCCTAAGACAAATCGTGGTTTTGATGCCATATGGGTAGTGGTGGATAGATTGACGAAAAGTGCTCACTTCATTCCGATTCGTGAGACTTATACGTCAGAAAAGATGTCAGAAGTTTATACCAATGAAATCATAGCACGTCATGGGGTGCCGGTGTCCATCGTGTCTGATAGAGATACCCGGTTTACTTCAAATTTCTGGCGAGATTTCCAAGAGCAAATGGGGACCAAATTGTTCATTAGCACTGCGTACCATCCTCAAACGGATGGACAAAGTGAAAGAACGATACAAACATTGGGGGATATGCTACGGGCGTGTATAATCGACCTTGGAGGTAGTTGGGATGTTCACCTACCGTTAGTCGAGTTTTCGTATAACAACAGTTACCAATCTAGTATTAAGATGGCACCATACGAAATGCTTTATGGTAGGAAGTGTCGAACCCCGGTATGTTGGGGTGAAGTGGGACCACGTGAACTCGCCCACCAAGATATAGTACGAGCCACGAATGAAAAGATCGATATAGTTCGGGCACATCTGAAAGCGGCTCAAGACAGGCAAAAGGCGTATGCTGATAAAAGGAAAAGGCCAATCGAATTTCAAGTTGGTGACATGGTCATGCTAAAAGTTTCCCCATGGAAGGGCGTTATTAGATTCAGAAAAAGGGGGAAGCTAAGCCCAAGGTTTATTGGGCCGTTTAAAATTATCGGGAAAGTTGGCAAGGTAGCTTACCGTCTTGAATTACTAGAGGAGTTAAGTGGAATTCATAGCACGTTTCATGTATCACAATTAAGAAAGTGTCTAGCAGATGAAACGACCTATATCCATTACGATGATATCGAAGTGGATAATAGTCTAAATTATGCGGTGAGACCGGTGGAGATTTTAGATAGAAAGGTCAAACATTTACGAAATAAACAAATTGACCAAGTTAAAGTCAAATGGGAGCATAGGAAAGGTTCGGACACTACGTGGGAGTCCGAAGAAGAGATGCGACGCCTTCACCCTACTTTATTTGGTACGTAATTCGGTTTCGGGGACGAAACCCTTTTTAAGGGGGGTGAACTTGTAATACCCCGAAAATATAAATCCTTATATTAAAATTCTAATGAAATAACAAACAAGAATTTACCAACTAGGAACTTAACCTAGTTAAATTCAAGTCTTGAAATAATTCATAACATGGTTAAAATACTTAAACTTAAGGGAAAATCATAGTTAAGGGTTTAAACTTGTCAAAAGTGAAAGATAATTACTAATAGTAACAAAACCAAACCAAACACACAAAAATTTGTGTGTCTGGTCGATTAAGAGAAAGGGGGCGACACAGGGGATTTTCCAAACCCTAGCTTCACACCAAAATCTACTAAATTGAAGCCTCAAATCCGTTTCAAATCGAATTCTAAACATAAATTAGTGATCACCTCATCATAGGGATCAAAAGGTATGTATAATTTTGATATTTTGATTCACCATAAATTCTAGGTTAACGGTGAATAACTGAAATTGAACCTAGATATGTCATGCATGAATGAATCTTGAAGTAATATGTTGTTTAGGATTAAACCCTAGATGATTATTGTGAAAATCATTGCATGTTACTTGAAGAAATTACAATCACCATTGTAGGTGATTTATGATATTGTAAAGACTAGACAAGCACTAGGATTATGAATTTTAATCTAGTGAAAAGCTGAATAGTATGAGGAAATTCAGTAATTTGAATGTTTAAATGTGTACAAATTGCTTAATTAAAGTGAAATTAGATGTTAAATTGCAAGTCATGAACTTAGTAATGATTGTAGAAAAATCTGACTCGTTAGGTGTTCGTTGAAATGCCTAACTGAGGATTTAAATGTTAGAATAAGAGGAAAACGCAGATTTAGTCATGACTCATAATGATGTGATTATGGTCATGAAAAGAGTTCTAAACAAGTTGTAAAACTGAATTTTCTAGGCAAAGAGTCCGGATCATCAAGCGGACAAGCCGGAGGGAATTCACGGGGGAAAGGCGTGCTCTAGAGGTACGGAATTTATCGTTTCGTTACATTATGCCTAATTGTTAGCTTTATGTAGACATTTTGAACATGATAATAGAGATTACTAATATGTCACGAATATGACTAGTATCTTGAATAAGTGATAAACATGGTTTTCTTGTATGCCCTGAATGGTGCTTAAATCAGCATTCAAACGGGTCAAAACAAGCTTGTAGGTTGTTCCGTAGTCATTCTCTTGAAAGAATAGTCAAGTCAAATCTTGGATATGGGTAATTAGTTTAGCCACTTTATAATTGTATGTGAAAATAAGTTGTTTCGACACATGAAAAGAATTAGCAAAGTTGAAAATAGAACAAGAAAAACTGATACAGCGACCACCGTAAATTACGGTGGAACCGTAATTTATGGTGGCCGTTAATTTGTTACGATGGGATTCAACTGATTTACGGTAGGCCTCAATTGTTTATAAGCCACCGTAACTTACGGTGTCACCGTAAGTTACGGTGGAGCCCAGTTAAAGTTTAAAACTTGATTTTCTTGAATACGTTTTCGGACCTAGTTTGAACACGTAAATTCCAAGAATCATAATACTAATGTTTGTCTAAATTTTGAGTTTCAGGTATTCTGATAGAAGGATGATGATCAAATATAAGTATCCGAACCGAACACTCAAACCAACGCTTCCGCACTCGATCTTTTGTTTTAAAACTATGTAAACAATTGTAGTTTCTGTTTGAATATGGTTTCGTAGGATCAATATGTGAATGTTGTGTTTAGTTATAATTTCAAGTCCTGTAAGTTATTGTAAACTCCAAATTTTAGCATGAAATGCAAAGTCTTATGTTATTAAATCTAGTAAAAATTATTGGGTCTTACACTCGCGGGGCGCGAGAGCTTGGTCGACCAGCACTATAAATAAAAGCCCTTCATTTGTCAAATCGTTCAGAATCTAAAACTCTCTCTCAATTTCTGTAGTATTAGAATTATACCGGGTATAATACCCCCTAATTAACGAAGCTCTGCCTCGTTGTAAGTATTATAAGCCCTGGTTACGTATTAGACACGCTGCCCGATTGATCTAGTGCTCTGTAACGGCTGTCGAGGCTCTGCCTGACGTAGTCGTTGGAGTTCTGTCTCGGGGAGGGTATAACTAATGTAAATTGGGTTGTTATACTAACTTTTGTGCATTGTTTAAATTAATAGATTATAACCAGGAAGTCACAAAGAAAAATACATAAAATAGCAATGTGAGTTTATCCTCTTTTTGTAAATGCTTTTCATAAAATGTTTTTACAAAACCTCAATTGTTTTACATTATAATGAGCAGTTATTGAGTATTTGTAATTCTACAATTATCGTCGGTATGTTGGGGTTTTGTATAGAAAATTTGTTACTACACTGTGAGTAGTAACATGACCACAAGTCAGGATTGACAGTGCCGTGGGTGGTAATTAAAGTAAGAATTAGAAACAAATGTAATTGCGCGATCGCTCTCAATACTGTACAATGATAAAACCTGTTTTGATTAAACTGGGATTCACTCACCAGTATTTCCCAATGACAAAATGTTTTTAAACGCGTTTTAGGTAACAAAATGTGAAAGCCAAATAGAAGCCAGTTGGACAGCACTGAAGGCTTGGAAAATGTGGCTATAAAAGTTACCTAAATAAAGAAGATGTTTTATTTAAATAAAATTGGGTTTATCCCTATAAACATGTTTGTAATGGAAACTTGGGTTTTACCCATGTGTTTATTAGTATAAAAATGTGGTGTTTTACTGTGATAAAATATTTCCTAACTACGGTCCTGATGTAAATTCCGTTGCCAAAATGATAAACACCGATACCACTGAATCTGAGCTCGCGACCGCCCGTTCCCATGAGATAGGGACCGGGGGTTGCGACACAGAGAGTGGTATCAGAGCTATACCCACAGATTTGAGCCACATAAGTGTTCTGCTGACAATGAAATTGTCAATTCTGTAAGGAAATAATCTATGCAATTATGTGCATACGTGTATATTATTGCTTTTTTATTTGACAATCTGTTAGTTTACAGTCTGAGTGATCAAGGACCATCAGACGCATATCGTCAATTGTCTAGTTCTCCTATAGATGAAGGAACTTCTTCCCAGCCGACCCCCTCGGGGTATTCAGCTGACACAGAGGAAGGGATCTTTATATTCAAAGCGCAATCCGAATAGCCATTCCCTACCAAAAAGAGAGGATGGTTCAGTCGGGGAACTCACGAGCGTAGGAAAAGAATGAGAAAGTTACAGCAACAGCGAGCTTTAGCAGCTGCGAATAGGGAAATGAACACCCAAACTCCAGATATACTCAATTTGGGACTAGCCAACTTCCACATACTAGCTACCACAGCCACATATCCGAACTTAGAACAACTCATAGCACCACAGCCACTACCCTTGTTCCCTACACAACCCATGGAAATAGAACAAAACCTGGGAGACCAGATTCCACTACCTGCTTTCGACCCAATTGAAATTCCCAGAGTCCCAGCACCCCATCCTCCAAATTATGACCGATAGTTTGACGACCACATGTATTACCCAGATCTCCATCCACAAGAGGAACCCATGCCAAACCCAGTAGCACCTTACCCTAACCTTGACCCTCTAGATCCATACTGGGATAATAACCAGTATATTAGGGAAATCCTAGAGAACACGTATCCATACGAAGAACCAATGCCACAGTACCCTGACCCGATACCAGCTGTAACACCCTTTAAATTGAATCAAGGTTTAACGTATAGTTTGCGAAAATGATCATGTATTTAAGTTTACGTATACATCGGAAATACGGGTTTTATTAAAAACTTTTACAATTTAAAAAAATATACAACATAATGTAGTTTAGTCGTCGTTTGGAAGTTACGACGACACACCGTGCGGAAGCTTCCTTTTCATGTGTTCGGTTCTTTCTCGCCGCTTGATCTTCATCCGGGTACTCTTGATATCCACCTATGATCAAAACCAACATAAAAGTTAGTTTTGATAACTTAAATATTAGTCTAAAAAAGTTCTAAGCAACGAATAATCAAAAAAAAAATATTTATTTCCAACTTTGATGTCTCCCGCGTGTCGCGGGAGACCCATCTCAATGTGTCGCGTGTCGCGGCGATCGTCGCGTGTCGCGCCCCAAGCTGAGTCCTTGGCGCGTGTCGCGGGGGAACCCAATTTCCAGCGGGTTCATTACTGAAACCTGCATTTTTTGCCCAGCTATAATTTTCAACAAAAATCAAACTTGAGATTTTCTTAGCTTTTTTTATCTACAAGTCCGTTTTACGCGATTCTTTTTCCTACACGTCCGTAATTAAATTACGGACCTGTTTATCACCTTAGTTTGCATTAAAATCTGATTTATCCAATGTTGGCTCATAAATCCTTTAGGTGATTATTCGACCCATTTGGCATTATTATTTCACTACATGCTCTAAAAGAAAATAGTTAATTCCTATCATTTTACCCATCCCGGGCTTGTCAAACCTTAACGTTTTCACTACCATCCTAGAGTTTACGTAGGCGTTTACATTCACCGATTCATTTGTATCTAACTAAGCATTTAACCACAATTTACTTCTTAGTCTATTTTGACCCGAAAACGTTTTTGCCTATACTTTTTATATGTATCTAAAGGTTTCAAAATCAATAAACAAGTTTCTAAACAAACTCTAACGGTCGTTTACCCGGTTCGCCCGTTAAGGGCTTTTTGGTCAATTCTAGTCTCATATTTTACGACAAAAGACTCTCACCAATTATTGACCAAATTAGCACTTTTAACTACAACATAATTATACGTACCTGGCTCGGATCAATACATTGACCGGTTTTAATACCTTGTCTCGAAAATTTGCTAATTCATAACAACGCTAATTCATAAGCCGCTTTATCCTGTAAGCATAAAACTCGACAAGTGCTTATTAGTCGATATTTGTCAAATGGTATCCACATTACCATTTGACCCGTTTGACCCGTTTTACTCTTTTTTATTTTTTTAGGCTTACTTATAGTACTCGTTCAAAACCCCATTTTTTTTTATACTTAGCTTTTCATGGCTAATTTACCGTTCTATCTCTTTTACCATTAAACATGGTTTTTATCATTTATATTAGTTCCGACCCGTATTATTTCGCGTCGGGAACCATATCTTGAATATTATCCTTATTGTATTCAAAACTTATAGGATGAACATTTATTTTACTAAAAGGTGTAAGTTTCACTTACCTTGCATCCGGTTATGTGCTTTTTCCGCGTACTCGATCCGTTTGACCCGCTTCTTTCCCAAGTCTTCATCTAGCTTGTCTAGAGTCAAACTATCATCATCACAATTCGTAAGACGGTTAGATTAGCCATAATCGTTTACGACTATTCCATCCTACGGGTTTTATGTCGAATTTATCATTCGACCATATCAAAATTATCATTCGATCTAATCATTGGTCGGATTGACTTTTTAAAAGTCAATTGACTTATCAACATATTCAAATGCACACTTATTTCATTGAACTCACTTAGGCATATTTCATCCGAACTCTTAATGAAATCAAATTTTACACACAACCAAGTAGACCGCGATTTCATTCAGACATTTCATATCACTGAAAAATGGGCTGTTTTTGGTGACTTGTTTAACCTGTTTACAAGTCTTCAAAAATTCTGATTTTTTTATGTGGCGTACCTCTCGGAGGGTTAGACATTGTGTTAAAATTTCAAGATCTAACCCTTTACCAAAAATTCGTAAAAATTCATTTACTAAGCTGCAATCAGATTCGTCACTTCTGACTGCAGCTTACGGAAAAATTCATTAAAAATTCCTCGTTTATCCGATTGACGAAATTCCAATTGGCAATTCTTTTAATCACTTAAATCTTTCTACAGTAAGAATTTGAGATCATAACTCAATTCCTAAATTGAGTTATGACATTCGTAATGGGCTGCAAATTCTGCCAGAAAACGCAGCTTGAACCTTTGATACGGAAAAATTCATAAAACGCTCAATTTTCGTCGAAAAAATGCGATTCCAGTGGGGTTTTAAATATATTTCCTGGAATTACATTTTAGACTCAAGAAACACACGTTTTTGTCACGTTTTGTTCAGGTTACAGCCAGTACAAGTTGGCTGTAATTTCTGATCAGGAGCTGTTTGCATTCAGCTTTCAATTTAATCATGTTCTTGACATCATAACACTAATATTTAGCAATCAAAACCCAAAAAACATCTCATACATGAATTTAGCATCAACAAAAATCTGAATTTACTTGAGCTAGGCATGATTTCAATATATTCTTGTCTAGGGTTTACTCCTAAACACTATTTCACTTCAATATCATATATACCACAATCATGCAACATAAATTTCGAATTTCTTATGCACATCAAGAATTCTCAACTTCATAAATATCAAGAATTCTACATACCTTACGGTCCCCTTAGCTTGGTGATCACGATTTTAGTTAAAGCCCTAATTTCTTTGCTCGATTTCTCCTTGATTTTGCTGGATTTCATGAGGTTTAGGGTTTTGAAAGAACCCCTGGTTCTTCTGATCGTTCCTGCGCACACACACACACACTTACCAAGTGTGTGTTGTGTTTTATTTTTAGTTTTAATAAATAAGTTTCCTCCATTTGGCACTATTAGCCCCTCATGTTTTGTTTTTATAAAAGGTTTAACTATTTCTAGTTTCCTTTATTGTTCTAACAACACATAATTAACTAGGTTAATATTCCTAGTCACTTAGTGGGTTCGAGAAGTCATAACCCATTTTATTTTAAGTCCCGTTAACTCGAGCCTTCTATATACTTTGTTTTGTCAAAGTATTTATCCTCCTTTTTAATTAACATCAAGTTTATTTATTTAAATCCTAATATTTACCGGGTTAATTTTTACCACTAACGGTATTTTACCCGTCTTTACTATTAACGTGGTTTGATTACCAAACCCGTTTTTGGGGTGTTACAAGTCTACCCCCCTTAAAGAGGTTTCGTCCCAGAAACCTTATTTACGTAGTTCTTTTAATTTTTTTTACTAAACGAACTTAGTTTCCTTTTTATGATATTCATTCCTTCGGTGTCTTTTATGTGTAAGTCCTCACTGACCGAGGCTTTCACCTCTTATTCCTTATCCTTTGCACCTTTTTAACCGAGTCGTCACTCGATCAGTTAGTCTCATCAGTTTATTAACATGTTTATCCCGCGCTTGTCTTATATTAACAAGCGCTTTGTATTTGTCAGGACATTTTCTTAACTTTGATTAGTTTTACCGGCTAAACTAATTAGTTGCCGTCACTTCATACCCCATCATCCGGGTATACTATTTTGCCATCTCCGGCCTTATGTGTGTTTAAGATTTTCTAAATCCCCTCATATTACTTGGGTTTGTTAGAACGTTGCTTTTGACTAAAAACTAAATTTTTAGTTTACGTTTTCTCTGTCTTGCTTCTCTTTTTTTTTCTTTCAAGTCTAGGAATTTCTGTCTAAGTTTTATTCCTGACCGTTATTATTTTACATGGAGAACTGTGACCAGTTTTCCACGCTTTACCCAAGCAACCCGTAGGTTCCTTTACTTAGCCTTGTAGGCTTTTTCATTAGATTTTTACCTTTTTAAGGTAAAACCCCATCAGATCATTTCTTTCTATTCGTGACCCGATGGTCTTTTGGTTCCGTAGATTTAACATTAATTATAATCCCGTAGGTCATGACGATCCCGTAGATCATCTTTTATTCTGGTCTTTATTCAACTGTATGTATACATATAGCATCAAGGCACCTCTTTTTATGTTTGAAATTATTTACTTGTAATTTTTTTTTAATTAATTTTTTTTTTGGATTTCATTTAACTTTGACCGTAGTCTAAGGCTACATTTGTTTTCTTTCGAATTATCTTTCTGACCTTATGACTTTTATCGTCATTTATACGTCGGTTTGTCCTACGCTTACCGTTACCCGGCTCTTACCTATACTTCTTTATGACCCGTTACCCTGTTTCTTTATCTTAGTGTTTTTAACTTTCTTGTTTCGCTAGTTTGCGTTTCTCCTATCTACATTCCTTTACAACCCGTCACATAGGTTCATTAATATTTCACGCTTCCATTATTAAGTTTGCGCTTACTTGCACTACCAAGCTTTTATACTTTATTTATCTCGTTTGACTTATTCATGTGAGATTTCATTACTCATGAACGTCAAACTTCATCCTTCATTCGACCCGTTCAACTTTAAAAGAGTTGAACGTAGTTATCAAAATTTATGTTTGCAATTTCTCATCGTCTTTTAGTCATGACTCATAATCCGAGTCCTTTGACTTTCTATTTCGCGTTTCCGTCTCTTGGTTTACGCATACTTTCAAAATCCTACCCATCTATCGGGTATCTTTACCGAAGTTATCATCAAGTAACCATTCTTATATGGTTTTAGACGTCACTTTAATTTATTTGGTCGTCTTAGCGAAATTCTTCGTTTTTATTCAGTCGAGTCCTTTATTCTTTAGTCTACCCCATTTGACTTGTCTGTGTGAATTTCATCACTTATGACAGTCAAACTTTATCCCCTATGTCTTAGCATTCACGTTAGTTGGTTCGTATTATCATTTACTTTAATCTTTGTCCCTTCTCTCGGGCTCGTTATTCTAACGTAATACACTTCCGTCGTCTGACTTGCGTTTACGTTTACTATCAACATTTTACTTATTTGACTCATTTGGGTACCTTTTTAATTTGTCCCTTTAACCCCGTCCTTACTACATCGGATGTAAATGTGTCCGCTATAAGAAGTTCATGGTATCATATGCCACTACTTACTTGGACAGAGTAAGCGATTAACACATGACACGCATGACCTTTTTATAGTTTTCACATCACGCCCTATGTAAGTAATGCCTCTATTTGTTTCTCTTGGAAACAATATCCCGAATACATTTTCTATTCGGGTTTTTCCAAGTTTTTAATCTACATATGCAACTTTCAATTTCTACATATTTGTTGCATATTACTATTTGTGCAATTAAATTTAAAATGTGCACCTGGTAATGCTTGCCCTAACGGGCTTCTCTTGCCATTAGCCTTGTCCGCGACCGCCACGCGATTTAGGTCCTCGATGAGCATACTCTTTGGACCGTTCCTCTATCAAGTCCGCGATTTGTTAAACTCTCGCTATCTTCATATGTGAGTGTCCTTCAACTAAAACATTTACAACAGTTAGTAATTTCGACATTAATAAATGCACGTATTGTAATACAAGGCTTTTTACTGCACGTGATTTCGTTAACTATACTAATCATTTTCGTTGGTGTAACGTGTATTACACGATACCCTTTGTGTTGTTCACAACACTTTAATCCTACTAAACTATTAACATACGTGTACTTACCGGATTTGCGATCAAGCTTCGAACCGAACACACTTACTCTTTTAACCTTGAGCTCTGATTACCAACTTGTAACACCCTTTAAATTGAATCAAGGTTTAACGTATAGTTTGCGAAAAGGATCATGTATTTAAGTTTACGTATACATCGGAAATACGGGTTTTATTAAAAACTTTTACAATTTAAAAAAATATACAACATAATGTAGTTTAGTCGTCGTTTGGAAGTTACGACGACACACCGTGCGGAAGCTTCTTTTTCATGTGTTCGGTTCTTTCTCGCCGCTTGATCTTCATCCGGGTACTCTTGATATCCACCTATGATCAAAACCAACATAAAAGTTAGTTTTGATAACTTAAATATTAGTCTAAACAAGTTCTAAGCAACGAATAATCAAAAAAAAATATTTATTTCCAACTTTGATGTCTCCCGCGTGTCGCGGGAGACCCATCTCAATGTGTCGCGTGTCGCGGCGATCGTCGCGTGTCGCGCCCCAAGCTGAGTCCTTGGCGCGTGTCGCGGGGGAACCCAATTTCCAGCGGGTTCATTACTGAAACCTGCATTTTCTGCCCAGCGATAATTTTCAACAAAAATCAAACTTGAGATTTTCTTAGCTTTTTTTATCTACAAGTCCGTTTTACGCGATTCTTTTTCCTACACGTCCGTAATTAAATTACGGACCTGTTTATCACCTTGGTTTGCATAAAAATCTGATTTATCCAATGTTGGCTCATAAATCCTTTAGGTGATTATTCGACCCATTTGGCATTATTATTTCACTACATGCTCTAAAAGAAAATAGTTAATTCCTATCATTTTACCCATCCCGGGCTTGTCAAACCTTAACGTTTTCACTACCATCCTAAAGTTTACGTAGGCGTTTACATTCACCGATTCATTTGTATCTAACTAAGCATTTAACCACAATTTACTTCTTAGTCTATTTTGACCCGAAAACGTTTTTGCCTATACTTTTTATATGTATCTAAAGGTTTCAAAATCAATAAACAAGTTTCTAAACAAACTCTAACGGTTGTTTACCCGGTTCGCCCGTTAAGGGCTTTTTGGTCAATTCTAGTCTCATATTTTACGACAAAAGACTCTCACCAATTATTGACCAAATTAGCACTTTTAACTACAACATAATTATACGTACCTGGCTCGGATCAATACATTGACCGGTTTTAATACCTTGTCTCGAAAATTTGCTAATTCATAACAACGCTAATTCATAAGCCGCTTTATCCTGTAAGCATAAAACTCGACAAGTGCTTATTAGTCGATATTTGTCAAATGGTATCCACATTACCATTTGACCCGTTTTACTCTTTTTTATTTTTTAGGCTTACTTATAGTACTCGTTCAAAACCCCATTTTTTTTTTAATTAGCTTTTCATGGCTAATTTACCGTTCTATCTCTTTTACCATTAAACATGGTTTTTATCATTTATATTAGTTCCGACCCGTATTATTTCGCGTCGGGAACCATATCTTGAATATTATCCTTATTGTATTCAAAACTTATAGGATGAACATTTATTTTACTAAAAGGTGTAAGTTTCACTTACCTTGCATCCGATTATGTGCTTTTTCCGCGTACTCGATCCGTTTGACCCGCTTCTTTCCCAAGTCTTCATCTAGCTTGTCTAGAGTCAAACTATCATCATCACAATTCGTAAGACGGTTAGATTAGCCATAATCGTTTACGACTATTCCATCCTACGGGTTTTATGTCGAATTTATCATTCGACCATATCAAAATTATCATTCGATCTAATCATTGGTCGGATTGACTTTTTAAAAGTCAATTGACTTATCAACATATTCAAATGCACACTATTTCATTGAACTCACTTAGGCATATTTCATCCGAACTCTTAATGAAATCAAATTTTACACACAACCAAGTAGACCGCGATTTCATTCAGACATTTCATATCACTGAAAAATGGGCTGTTTTTGGTGACTTGTTTAACCTGTTTACAAGTCTTCAAAAATTCTGATTTTTTTATGTGGCGTACCTCTCGGAGGGTTAGACATTGTGTTAAAATTTCAAGATCTAACTCTTTACCAAAAATTCGTAAAAATTTATTTACTAAGCTGCAATCAGATTCGTCACTTCTGACTGCAGCTTACGGAAAAATTTATTAAAAATTCCTCGTTTATCCGATTGACGAAATTTCAATTGGCAATTCTTTTAATCACTTAAATCTTTCTACAGTAAGAATTTGAGATCATAGCTCAATTCCTAAATTGAGTTATGACATTCGTAATGGGCTGCAAATTCTGCCAGAAAACGCAGCTTGAACCTTTGATACGGAAAAATTCATAAAACGCTCAATTTTCGTCGAAAAAATGCGATTCTAGTGGGGTTTTAAAGATATTTCCTGGAATTACATTTTAGACTCAAGAAACACACGTTTTTGTCAGGTTTTGTTCAGGTTACAGCCAGTACAAGTTGGCTGTAATTTCTGATCAGGATCTGTTTGCATTCAACTTTCAATTTAATCATGTTCTTGACATCATAACACTAATATTTAGCAATCAAAACCCAAAAAACATCTCATACATGAATTTAGCATCAACAAAAATCTGAATTTACTTGAGCTAGGCATGATTTCAATATATTCTTGTCTAGGGTTTACTCCTAAACACTATTTCACTTCAATATCATATATACCACAATCATGCAACATAAATTTCGAATTTCTTATGCACATCAAGAATTCTCAACTTCATAAATATCAAGAATTCTACATACCTTACGATCCCCTTAGCTTGGTGATCACGATTTTAGTTAAAGCCCTAATTTCTTTGCTCGATTTCTCCTTGATTTTCCTGGATTTCATGAGGTTTAGGGTTTTGAAAGAACCCCTGGTTCTTCTGATCGTTCCTGCGCACACACACACACACACACTTACCAAGTGTGTGTTGTGTTTTATTTTTCGTTTTAATAAATAAGTTTCCTCCATTTGGCACTATTAGCCCCTCATGTTTTGTTTTTATAAAAGGTTTAACTATTTCTAGTTTCCTTTATTGTTCTAACAACACAAAATTAACTAGGTTAATATTCCTAGTCACTTAGTGGGTTCGGGAAGTCATAACCCGTTTTATTTTAAGTCCTGTTAACTCGAGCCTTCTATATACTTTGTTTTCTCAAAGTATTTATCCTCCTTTTTAATTAACATCAAGTTTATTTATTTAAATCCTAATATTTACCGGGTTAATTTTTACCACTAACGGTATTTTACCCGTCTTTACTATTAACGTGGTTTGATTAACAAACCCGTTTTTGGGGTGTTACATCAGCACCCGCACCACCCATGAGCACTGAGAATGTGCAAGAACTTCACACCTTTGGTGAGGAGTTATTAGATGAAAGTGAAAAGATAAGACAAATAGGGGAGAGGCTCGTTTGGAAATACGACGAGTGTAACATGCAATATTGGATGAACCCCTATCAGTAATAATAATAGTAATAATATATATATATATATGTGTGTGTGTGTGTGTGTGTGACTTGAAAAAATAATAATAATAATATAATATATCCACTAATATAGATAATCTAATAACTACTGATTCATACTAGTATTGTATTTTAATTTCCAGTTGTGGTTTGTAATAGATGCATATCTATAAAATAGAGTAAAGGTCACAATGCACGACGATTTTGATCAATGTGTTGTGTGATTATTAGCATTAAATATTGCTCTGAGATATTAATACTTGGTAATTATTTGTAAATCCAGATGGCCAACGCAGCAAATCAGGAAAACCAGAATAATGATAATCGAATAAATAACAATGCCATTCGACATATAGTAACCCAAGGAATTAGAGATGCTATGCCAGCTATCATCCAAAACGTTAGGGAAGCAGAAAATAATAATAAAAGTAATAGTGTATGTAAGCGATCACATACTGAACCCAGTCATAGCGTGAACAATGGACCGTTACTTCAATTGCCTATTCCAAAAGAAGTAGAACCATGTCTTATGGTTGTTCTTACAAAGAATTCTGGTCTTGTAAACCAATAGAATTATCGGGCAATGAAAGAGCCATTGCAGCTATACGCTGGTTAGAAAAGACTAAGGCAGTCTTAAAAATAAGCAAGTGCGCAGAGGAAGACAAAATCATGTTTGCTTCCAATCTGTTTAAGAATGCTGCTTTAGAATGGTGGAACACTATTCTCCAGACTAGGGGAAGTGATAGAGTCTACAATGTAGAATGGACCGAGTTTAAGACTATGATTGAAATGAAATTATGTCCTCCTAATGAAAAGGAACAGATAGCCAATAAATTCTTAAATCATAGAATGACTGGAGTAGATTGTAAGGGTTACACTATTGTATTCTTCGAATATGCTAGAATAGTGCCAACCCTAGCTTCACCCGAACCAGTATTAATTTCCCATTACATCTGGGGATTTATCAGTGAGATTAGACATGTAGTCAAGGCAGCTAGATCACCAACCATAGAAGAAGCTGTAGAACTAGCAAATACCTTGACCGATAAATTGGTACGTACACAAAAAGAAAACCAGAGAAAAAACCTAGTCCAGAAACTTACCCAGGAATTTCGCTATGGTAATTCCAACCGTGGGAAAAATATAGGTTCTACTTCTGCACCTTATTGTAAGGCTTGCAAGAAGAAGCATTCAGGAAGATGCTCTACATACTGCAACTTCTGCAAGATACCAGGACATAAGGAAGAAGATTGTAGGAAGAAACCCAGTAATGGAGTATGCTTCAATTGTGGAGAAAAGGGGCATATCAAGCCGAACTGTCCAAAACTAACTCTAGCCATGAACAACAAGACTACTAAGAATGCTAGGGCATTCGTTCTGACAGCTGAAGAAGCAAAGATGATTCCGGATGTGATTACCAGTATTTTTTTAGTTAATGATGTTTTTGCTAAAGTATTATTTGACTCTGGTGTGAACCAAAGTTTTATTAATACTTTCTTTTGCAAAATTCTCAGCAAACCATTAACTAAACTCCAACAAGAATGTCTAGTAGAGACAGCAAATGGAGAAACCATTAAGATTTCTGAAATCTTGCAGGGAGCAAGAATAGAAATTTTAAACCATAAGTTTATTGCTAACATTTACCCAATGAATAAGGCTGGATTAGTTATTGAGTATTTGTAATTCTACAATTATCATCGGTATGTTGGGGTTTTGTATACAAAATTTGTTACTACACTGTGAGTATTAACATGATCACAAGTCAGGATTGACATTTTCGTGGGTGGTAATTAAAGTAAGAATTGGAAACAAATGTAATTGCGCGATCGCTCTCAATATTGTACAATGATAAAACTTGTTTTGATTAAACTGGGATTCACTCACCAGTATTTCCCACTGACAAAATGTTTTTAAACGCGTTTCAGGTAACAAAATATGAAAGCCGAATAGAAGCTAGCTGGACAGCACTAAAGGCTTGGAAAATGTGGCTATAAAAGTTACCTAAATA